>JAYRCH010000100.1:0-1267391 GCA_037179445.1 Phengaris alcon alcon
CTCAAAGATATTATTATTTCATTTTCAATAATATTGTCTATTCTCACATCTCGTTCAAAATCTTCTAAAATTATTTTCTTTTTTTCTCTACGAATTTTCTGCAGTCTTCTGTAGTAACTTCTGCACACGCAGTTTGTAGCAGAGTCATAATTTTAGCAGTACTGAAGGGTGGTTCAGTATTGTTCCGCGCTGCATGACCCTTTATTTGTGCCCAAATAAGCTCGATGGCGTTATACTGGCAATGGTAGGGAGGCAATCGAATAGCTTCGTGTCCATGCTCTAGGGCTAGTTCATCGATTACATAGCGGAGCTTGGACGGCTTAGTTGCTTTTACCAGATTTAACAACTCAACTTTTAATAAAGTTGGACTTGCATCCACACCATTTCTTACCAGGCACAAGACAATTTCTTGCTTTTTATTTGCTTGAGTTGGTGGTTTATCAACTTGCACAGAATGATACGCACCGTATCATCATTGTATATTATAATTTTCGATGGGTTTTCTAAGCTGACTAGCAGCTTCTCAAACCACTCTTTAAAAACCTTAAAGTTCATTTCCTCATGGTAATCACTTGTAGTTTTAGAGGCGAATGCGAGGAGGCAGTCTGGATAAAACCTTGAGAAGCTGATCCCGCATGACATATAATAAGTCGGGCTCCTTTTCCCGATGGAACTTTTGAGGTGGAGGCCGCTGTATCATCGGTCCATGTCCGCGTGTGTGTCAAATCATTGCATTCGATTCTACTTATCAGCTTTCGATTTTTAGAGTAACATCCCTAGTGTTTAAAAAGAAAAAGCGTTAACTGACGCAACATTTTTTTGCCGGGGAATTCAATGGGTGACGTTTGGATTTTGCATTTCTTTCATAAATTTGTGTTATTTCGGTTCTTAATGTGTAATATTGGTAGAATATTAACCATTAAATACTCGTTAACATACACAAGTGTGGGAAAGTGGTACAACTTCTAAAACGTGCTATTTTGAGTTTCCCTCCAAAACTGCCTAGGAACTTTCAGTAAAGCTTCTACCACTTTACTGAATCGACTGACATGACTCATGGACTGCTATGACTATTTATTTGGACTTTGACTAGACTTTAGACCTGACAATTTAGGAATACGGTGTTTAAAATTGAGACGAAAGTTCTATTTCCCGCCTTTTTAAATTGACACTGGCAAATGGTTATAAGCCGATGCCATATATAATTAAATAAAAAAAACATTGTAACCATGTTCAGTTCTTTAGATCAGAAACTGTTTATTATGTTTAGAATGGTTTATTAGTGAAATCAAATCGTAAAATTACTCGTATCGGTAATTTTTACAAGAAATATGTAATCGTAATTGAAAAAAGTTAAGCAATTGTGCAGTTCTAACAAAACGAAAAAATATATTATTTTATGCCCGCCGTTACAAGGTTACGTTGTTTTCAAATGTTACCTATTAAAATGACTCCACTTTATATTGTGGAAAGTTCACGGTACCAAATTGAAATGTCATTAATGCCAAATTTTCGAGATTTAACTAAACACATCCCAGTTTCGTAGTGTTGCTGTAATCAAAAAGCTCCCTCGGTGCGGGATTTTTATTTTCCTGGTCAGTCTTTACGTATCCTAGCAAAGCCGATAATTAGCCCAACTCCTGCGGCGCGATATGTAATGTCCGCTATCTTGTGACGTCACAGCTCAGTACGTACCCTGGCGAAGCCGTCGTCGACGCCGCAGTAGCCGAACACCTCCGGCGTGAAGTCCAACACGCCGTCAGACACGCGGCCGGCCACAACCGCCTCCGAGCCGTCGTATACCGTGCGGAACTTGTGCTTCGTCAGCGAGCCTTCTTTGATCTGAAAGTTTAAATTATTATATTAGTTTTTAAATACACTTTTAGACTGTTGACGCACTGTATTGTTATTAGTGACAGAGTCAATACTATTGACAGTGTAGCATATGCGCTCGTCGCCGCTCAACCCGTGTAGATAACGCCAAACTACTTACTTTGCATTGAGAGTTGCTGCGAATGGGCCGCCCGTAGTGATACCTAAGCTTCACAGAAGACTAATGTAAATTTATGTTTGAGTTGTATTACGTCAAGTGAGTCGAAGATCCAAGTTCCATCGGAAATCCGAGCGTTACGTACCTGGTCGGCGGGGTATATGAACTTAACGTCGGCGAGCAGCGGCGAGGAGACCTGGCGGTAGAAGTCGCACAGCTGCAGCGCCGCGTCCGCCGCCTCGTATATGTGCCGCATGAGGCGGCGTTACGTACCTGGTCGGTGGGGTATATGAACTTGACGTCGGCGAGCAGCGGCGAGGAGACCTGGCAGTAGAAGTCTTACTTCCGAGTTCCGAGGAGTTTTACTTCCGTCTTAAATCTTAAAATTAATAATTTAACCTTGGTAACTTCAATACTACATAAAATACAGTAGAATTGCATTATTATGTAACATATTATATTGATTATTAATATAATATCTTTTTATTTTGATTTGTGGACTTTTTCTCTTTACGCTTTTTTTTTTAGTTGTCAAATGTTAAAAAAACAGAAGACGAAGAAGGGTATGTAACGCACTTCGTCGAATGACGTTTCTTTTTTGGAATAAAATTTTCTATAGACTCAAGATGTAGTCGTTCATATTTCTTAATCCCGTTTTTACGGTGAGTTTTTTTATATCTGTGTTGTGAAGTTTTATTTGGTAAATCACGCAATCAATTATCATCTTGTAAAATTAGTTGTCAAAATTTGGTTAGCCGAACACGTGCTCATTCTTTCCGTTTTTGCATTGATATAATATTAGGATGTTTGTATCGATAATTAATTGTTCTTTATATCCTCTTTTATTTTGCTTACCCTTTATTTTGTGATGGTCACACAGCCCGTAATTTTGATCGTTTGGGGTTAAGATCATGGCGGCTGTGGGACTCCAACTCCACATGCTTGTATGGATTTTCCAGGGACCCATACTCCGGGTTCAACGCACCGTTTCGCATGGACTTATTGCTAGTTCCACACATCTGGATTTCTGAGTGCCGCTAGCTATATTCCGGACTGAACTGACTGGCTTCTGAGCCAGTCTGCACCGCCCCTAGGACGATCTACGTCGCGGTGAGGATACCGGCCTGAACGACAAAGAGACAGAGACGCTACCGGAAGTTGGGTTACTCGCGCCACGTGCTGTCTACATGGTGTGATATGTTAAAGCCTCTCCGATTCCCACAGACACCAAGAGGCTAAACCAGATTTCTCGGCCTTCTGCCCACGTCCCCTGTGCACCTTTTTTATATAATATATTTGTCACGTTGGTAATTCCTGGTTTCATTTAAATTACCCGTACCCGTACCTGGTCGGCGGGGTATATGAACTAGACGTCGGCGAGCAGCGGCGAGGACACCTGGCGGTAGAAGTCGCGCAGCTGCAGCGCAGCGTCCACCGCTTCGTGTATGTGCCGCATGAGGCCGCGTTACGTACCTGGTCGGCGGGGTATATGAACTTGACGTCAGCGAGCAGCGGCGAGGAGACCTGGCGGTAGAAGTCGCGCAGCTGCAGCGCAGCGTCCACCGCTTCGTGTTTGTGCCGCATGAGGCCGCGTTACGTACCTGGTCGGCGGGGTATATGAACTTGACGTCAGCAAGCAGCGGCGAGGAGACCTGGCGGTAGAAGTCGCGCAGCTGCAGCGCCGCGTCCGCCGCCTCGTATATGTGCCGCATAAAGCCCTCGTTGCGGAGAGAGAGTTTGCGCAGGAACTTACGGTCTGCGTCCTCGCCTGCAAGCGGTATTTCGTCAATTGTATTAGTTTAAATTAATACAATTGATTAAACTTATTAATCCATCAGTACTTCAGAAAAAGCACTTGAGGAACATTGACACACTTCGTCACGAAATTACGTAGTTACAATACAATATCTTATTTCTTTATTATTTAACATTTCAAAGATTTAGAGCCTGTTTAACAATATATTAATAAGTATCAACTAGTTCACAAGTTGTATCTCTCTTGATGTAAAGTAAGCCAGTGATCAAACATGTGAATAAACTATCCGGCACTTAGTAGAGCATTGTGAGACAGGCCCTAAAGACTTGTTTTAATATATTTAAAAATGAAATATTAGCTAACCGAAAGCGAGCGAGAATATGGCGGCGCGGCGTCTGCCGGAGTTCTTCTCAGTGAGGTGCGAGATGATGCGGCCGGTGTCCGTCACGCCGACGGTTGGATCGCCGTCCGTCAGGAATATCACGATAGGCTCCAGTTGATCTAAGAAAAAAAATCAAGGAATAAAATCGATGTTGACGATTCGATGAAAAAGGAATAAAGACATGAGAATAGAGACATTGAAACTTAAGTACCACTACGTCAGCATGGAATAATGAAACGTTCCATTTGCTATCCTACTACTATTATACATGTGACAGTTTGTGAGGAGGGATGGATGTTTGTTACTCTTTCACGCAAAAACTACTGAACGAATTTTGATGAATTTCGGTATGGTAGTAGTTTAAACCCTGGATTAACATTTAACACATAGGCTACTTTTTATCCCGAAAAAAAACAGTGTTCCTGTGTGATACTGTATTTGCGCGGGCGGAGCCGAAGCTAGTTGCTGTATATCAATAGATTTGACTGACTTGTAGATAAACTGCGAGGCTGATCACCTGATTGTCTGACAAGAAAGATGATCCATGCGTCGGATGGGCATGTAAAAAGTCGAACCTGCGCCTGATATCTCACCAGTCGTGTCGGTTATTCGTCCCACTGGGTTACGAGAGTAAAGGAAGAGAGAGTGCTATTGTGTACTGCGCACACACTTGGGCACTATAAAATAACTCCTGCTTAGCTGGCCTGGTTTCAATTAAACCGGCCACCGTCACTGAAATCAGTGTGGGGAGCTATTAGCTAGATAAACTGCATATTGTTTTAAGTTTAAACATACCAGCTTTCTCATCGAACTTATCATCGATCGCTACGCTGGTTTCCTTTGTGGCTTCAGTAGCAGATTCATCACTAACAACAGTCTCAGTGTTAGTTGCAGGTTCTACGGTAGTTTTGAGCTCAGTATTTGCTTCCGCGTGCGGCTGGTCGGGAGATGGAGTTATTTTTTTAGGTGGTCCGTCCTTGCCGAAACGAATTAGGTCTAACGCCACATCTAAAGCACTGTAGATGTTGGTGCCTGAAAAAAAAGTTTGTTATTTTTAGTATACGGAAATTGCGCGTGTACGCTCCAGAGTACTCTGGAGCGTACACGCGCACGTACTTCGTAACGCACTGTTTTTGGGATAAAAATATTCGTGTACTACTTAAAAAGTATTGAAGGTAAAAGGGTTTTAGTTGATTTAGGTGTTGACTGTTGAGTAATTTCATTTTGAGTGTCTGTTTTACGTTACATTATACGTATAAAGTCGTAATTCGCTGGAAGCGGCAAAATTAATACACAACAATGTTTCATTCATCTACCAATTATTTATTACGACAGCTTATTTCGATTGATCTAAATAATTACCTCCGGACGCCTGCAAGCGCGATACAATGATCTGTGCCTTTTCAACGTTCTCAGGCGTGACGGGAGAGGGCGCCAGCAGTTTCAGCGGCTTCTGCGGCGAGTCGTAGTACGAGAACGTCGGCTTCTTCTCGGGCTCGTCTGCTTCTTTTAGATCGTGGACCTAAAATTATTTACAAATAATAATGTGATGAACATTCGTTGGTTCAAAACAACTAGATAGTACTAATGCAAACGTATTTTACATAAAGTGTAATGTGTGTTACATTATTTTGAAACTAGATGAAAAGAAAGAAGGCAATAAAAAGCGACAGCCTAATTTTACTGACGGAGATTTAAACTCTAATACCTCAACAGACGAGTCGAACTCGACGATGTTGAAGTAATCCCCTGGATTGAGTTTGGCCAGGATGGTCTTCATGGCCTCCCTCAGCTGTTCGACCTTGCGGCCCATCATGGAGCCGGACGTGTCCAACACGAACACCACGTGCTTGCGCAGCGGGGGCAGGGACGCTGGCGCCAGGAAGTGGACAAAGTAGCCGTCGTTTACCTGCGAGCATAACATTTACATTAACTAGATAATACAGCAGTCACCAGTCACAATTCCGTGTTATTATTAACCTATATGGAAATAAAAAAAATTGAATTTGAATTTTACCTAATATGTCTGTTGGTGTGGCGAACAGTGACGTTATGTGTAAATGGTGTATATTTTTTGGTATATCATTTTAGTATAATAAAATACAATGACTTCAAAACTAAGGATGGGCTATGACGTACATTTGACAGAACAAATCTTCATACAAGCAAAAGTTACGCCATCTTGATTTCACCATACCTTAAATGTCAAAATGACCCCAAACAACGTCAAAAAGTGGAGCCATTTAAGTGGGGAATGGCATGTAAAAAGTTGGTCCTGCGCCTGATCTCTCGCCAATTGTGTCGGTCATCTGTCCCACTGGGTCACGAGACTCTAAAGGAAGAGAAAGTGCTCTTGTGTACACACTTGGGCATTATAAAAATACTCCTGCGTTACTGATTTGGTTTCAATGAAACCGGCCACCGTCTCTGAAATCGGTGCGGGGAGCTATTACCCAAACGAGGTATAGCCGATGGTATTTATACGAACATTGCCCCCCTCCCCCCTCTCTGTTTACAAACATATTTACCAGAACTTCCCCGCTCTTGGACCTGTCCACATCATACTGTACGATGAACTGGCCGAGCATGCCCTCCTTGTCCTTGTCTTCTTCGTCCTCGCTATACCAGCGCGTCTGGTGGGCTTGAGATTCCTTGGTCTTGGCCTGAAAAAGTAATAAAAACGTGTACGACATATGAGTGCTCATGTCAGAAGTAAGGCTGGTATTGTACCAGCCATGTTGTCTAAAACATTTTTTTCGTCTTTTCGATGTTAGACAATAAGCGAAATGTAGTACCCATTTTCGATATCTTAAAAAATAACGTCAGTAGCAACTTGTGACGTAACAAATCGTTTTGCGAAAAAGAGATGAGCAATATATTTTTTTTGCTTATAATTTTTAATCGTGTCAACTTAATTACCTATTTCTTTTATATTTATGTATCCCTATTTAACAATTTTAAAATTTAATTTGTAAAAATGTGATATTCCACACTAGGCAACATCCTTATTGAGCCAATGCAATAGAGCTGAAAATCGAACACTCAAATGTCGAGTCCAAATTTTGCCGGGGAATTCAATTGGTAGCGTTGTGGTTTTTGTATTTATTTCATAAATTTGTGTTATTTCGGTTCTTAATGTGTAATATTGGTAGAATATTAACCATTAAATACTCGTACACAAGTGTGGGCAAGTGGTACATCCTACAACGTACGTAAAGTACAACTTCAAAAAACGTGCTATTTTGTGTTCCCTCCAAAACTCCCTAGTAACTTTCAGTAAAGCTTCTACCACTTTACTGAATCAACTGACTTGACTCATTGACTGCACTGACTATTTATTTGGACTTTGACTAGACTTGACGAATTAAAAATACGGTGTTGAAAATTAAAACGAAAATTCTATTTCTTTTTAACTTGGCACTGGCAAATGGTTTTAAGCCGACGCCATATATTTAAATAATTTAAAAAAAAAAATGTCCGGTCAAATGTCAATGTCATATATGATAGAGTGTCGAACTCGACGCTTCGATTTTCCACTCTATTATATTAGCGCAGAGTTCTATTTTCAGTGCTCTGAATTTTCCCGGGATCTGAATTATAGTCCCAGCCTAATTAGTGTTTCTTTCATCAACTTTGATGTAAGTAGGTAACGAGTTTTCACAGAAACTGTAGAGACTGTTATCAGCTAACTTCATCATATCGCTTTTTTGGCTGTGAGCGCGCACGCTAAAATACGTTTCACTTCAACAAAAATCAGAATGCTTAATGCTTATTTAGCCGCAAGTTTATCCAATTCAAAAAAAAATATATAATGCTTATTCAAAAGAATGCGCATTATAGTTCAATTTTGTTATTGTAGTTGAAGGTCGACAAAATTATCACCTGTTTAAATAAGATTTTAACATTAAAAAACATATATTGGGACGAGGACAATGTTCTATTTATAGACATGCAATCAATAGTATGAAATTATGAATACTTATTGTGTTAAATAAAAACTTTAATTTATGCATAAAAAAACAACGTTAAAATCGGAATATTGCATAAGATATAAAATATTGTACCATACTTTTATTACTTACAATAGTTTGAAGCTGCATTTCACTTCCAAAGTAACAAATGTTTTTCATAAAACCAGTTACATTGCCGAATTATAGCAAATAAAATACTTTATCCTCGAATTTGAAAAATATTTATGTTCTGATCACTGGATGGATCTTTTGGGACTCTGAGCCAGATAAACTTAGTTTATGTAGAGTTTATGTAAAATCTTTAGAAACTGGGCATACGTCCGGTACTCACAATGTATATCTCCATAAGTCTCTTCTGCTCGTTAACATCAGGGATGAACGTGATGGTCGCCTCCTTGTCTTTGTTGCTCCGCTTGATCAGCGCTTGAGAGTTTTCTGGAACATATACCAAAATCATTAGACTGTTTCAAGTCTGGATTAAAAGTTATCTATAAACATTCATCATTCGTCATCATCATATGACGGTTTTTCTACATATTTTTCAAATAAGGATATATTAAATCGAGTCTATACTGTGTTTAATAGCACTCTTCCATTGACCCTACAAACTGTATCTAATCAGCGTTAATTTTCGATTTGAATCTTTCTTTAGATCTAACAAGAATAGTTCAAATCAGATTCACGTAGTAAAAACATCCGCCTAGCAGAATTGTCGAAAGTCATTACTCATGTCTGTCTAGTGTCTAATTAATGTAACAATTAGGCATTTTCTTACATGTAATTTTTTGTTTATTTTAAATTAATTAAGAAATAATGAGGTATTACAACTTGATAAAAGTAAAAAGAATTAGGATTTTATGTGTAGTTTTGTAATTTTATGCATTTCGAATTCACAGAAAAGTTGAAACATTTTTTTAAAACGTTACTGTATAAAACCTACATAATTAGTTCACTTACATCAAATAAAAAAAGATTTATTATGGTATGTATCAACATAAACGCGAACAATTACGAGATATCAGAAATTTTGTGCATATGGCCATACATCTCGTAACTACTTTACCAGCGTGTGACGTCTCCTACTAGTACGACTTTTATGTGGGGCGTTTTCACGAGACTCACAAAAGTGCTTCAAACAATCCGCAATAAATAGAGCGCCGCGACGCGACACCAGATAACTATATTATTTAGCTCCAAACGGATACTCACGGGCATCTTCATCAGTGGCATCCACTTCGTTACCGGTCCTGACTTCCGGCACTCGTAGCTGGCTGATCTTCTGCGTCTCTTTAATGTGCACCGTCACCTTCATGTCGGGGACGAGCGAGCCCGGGTGCAGGTTTATAGCGTGGTTGTACACGCCGTTGCGCCGCACGAGCAACTCCTCGTACGTCAAGTTGAAGATGGCCGCCGAGTTGGGTTCCACGTTCACGGACACCGTGAAGTGATTAGAGTCGCGGGCTCTGGAATTGTTATTTTTTATTAAAGTAGGTATAAGGATATGCGCTCACTGGATGCATAATTGTCATCGGTACATATTCTCTTTCAGTTATAACTTCAAATAGCATGTACACTAATTTTTGCTTTTTGCTAGTCACCTATTCCTTCATCGCATAGGTCTTCTGGAAGACATTCCGTTTTGGAATAATATGTGCCTTTGTACAAAATGTATTTTTAATATAGTGTGTAGGTAGTGTATAAATAGTAAAATAAAAATGTCGTCGGTACATTTTTTCTCTCATACACTGAAATTCGATCGAGGAAGCGATATGTTGTTTGATGATTCTGTTATGACAATGTTACGTCGACACAGTTTTGTTTCACGTCTTGTCTTCTAAATGAAACACTTGTTTAATTATTTTATGGTGCTTGGATTTTACTAGCGAATAGATGAGAAGCACTTGTTTATAATTTATTCAAATATTTCACATGCTCAGTATGTTTTATGATGCTGGATATTACTTATTATGGGATGGTCATAAGGAATAGCCGGTTTGCGTGTCAAACGATAATTGAGTATGACGTCATAATATTTTATGACCTTCTCACTAAGGTATGTAAGTTAGACTCACTTAGCAGCTACATGGGCGGCTCCGAAACCTTGGGAGACAGCATCGTTGTAGATTTGTTTCGCCTCTTCTTTTTCCTTTACATATGCCTTGTATTGCTTACCGTCTAGTGTCCTGAAATCGTTCAATTAATAAATTAATTCTAAAATAGCTAGAATGGGAGAACTTGTTGCTTAGTAACAGCGAGTTGCCATTCCTATTATTTTGTGTTGACTACTGACCCACTTTGTCCTTATCTCAAATATTAATAAAAGCAAAAATATGATCTTGTTTACGATAATATTTATATTTTAGAAAACTTTGTCCAGCATACATAATAAATTAATGCCTGCTAGAAACATTAGGCATTCATTAATGGCATGTATTTAAACATGCGACAAAACAGTCAAATTTTGGATGAGAAAAAACCGAATATGGAATACTAAATTACCAAGTTGGCGAAAGAATGTAAGTAACAAAAAATTCCAAATCTGGCGACTAATTTATACCTGTTTTGTTTACTGAATATTCCAAACTGACAGACAGATTTTGGCGAACAAATAACCATCTTGGTAACAATTTGAGAGTACATATTTAATTAAAGAATAGGTATATTTTCCCTGATGTAGGTAATTCAAAAAATCAAATAAGCAGCAAAACGAGCGCACATAAAAAAATGTAAAGGAGCGTAAGTACAAAATTCCTATTTAATTTTTTTCTCGGTTTTGTTGATGGTTGTTATTCGTGTTGGTTACAAAAAAACATTCATTTTGAAATTTCAAAATGGCGGATATTTATTTTTCGTAAAATTGATATGGGTGTCGTTTACCAGGTTTTTGGGGGCGCTGGATACGAAAATGACATTCATTTTGAAATTCCAAGATGGCGGTTATATTTCATTTCATAAAAAATAATATGGGTGTCCTTTTGTAGGTTACTTTTTCCTGTTCATCATCATCATCATCATCGTCAGCCCGTAGTCATCCACTGCTGGACATAAGCCTTTCCCATTTCGCGCCACCATACTCGGTCCTCTGCCTTCCGCATCCAACCGCTTCCCGCCAGTCTCTTTAGGTCGTCGGTCCACCTCGCGGGAGGTCGTCCTACGGGGCGGGTTGTTCGCGGTCTCCACTCCAAAACCTTTCTGCCCCATCGGCCATCCGCTGCTAGACAAATATGCCCCACCCATTGCCACTTCAGTTTGCTTATCCTGAGGGCTATGTCGCTGACCTTTGTTCTTCGTCGGATCTCCTGATTCCGGATTCTATCCTTCAGAGAGACTCCGAGCATAGCCCTCTCAATAGCTTGCTGAGCGACCAGCTGGAACTTGAATCCTGGGGGTGCTGAATACAAAATTTCATTCATTTTGAAATTTCAAAATGGCGAATATTTATTTTTCCGTAAAATTTATATGGTCTTCAAGGTTTTTATTAAAAATGGATATCATTTTTGTATTGAGCACCCCTCAATACAAAAATTATATCCATTTTTAATTTCAAAGATAGCGGACATTTATTTGTAATAAAATTAATCTAGGTGTCCTTTTCTAGGTTAAAGGGGATGTTAATTCCAAAAAAAACATTTATTTTGTAATTTAAAAATGGCAGATGTATTTTAATTTCGGCAAAATTCTTCTATTTCAAAATTTGTGCGTCCTACTGAAAAAATAATATTAATACCTGCAATCACATATTTTCTTCATGATGGGTGAAAAAGAAAGCTCCATAATATACTGTGATAATCATCAATCCTAATCAGCATCTGTATATGAGTACTAATTTAAAACTTCTTGGGGATTTTCATTTTTACGAAGAATGAAAATTCTCCATTTTGGAAATTGAAATTGGAATACAATTTTGTAATCAGCACCCCCAGTAACCTGGAAAGGACTCCCACATTAATTTAAAAAAAAAAAAATATACGCCATTTTTTGAATTTCAAAATTAAATTCTTAAATTAAATTTTTATATTATTCAGCATCCCCAAAAACCTTGAAAACCACACCCATAAGAAAGGAAAACAAATCCAAACAGTATCCAAAAGTGCGATTATCCGTAGCCTGTAAATTGAATTTTTAGCAGCCATTAATTTATCAACCCAATCTGGTTTTATAGTTCCTTACATCGTTTAATGGTCGCCAACTCGGAAATTAAGTGACCAACTTATAAATCTCGGTGCCAGTTTGGACTAAATTTCGCCACCTTTTATTGTATCGCCACCGCTTGTTGTATTTTTTGTAGCCTGCGTGCTTTCGCCAGTTTAATTAGTAATTTGATCACCAACATATTAATTCTCCCAAATTCAGGAATATAGTATGCTATAGTATGTGTAAGTGCAGTCACCAACTTATTTTTTGTGCGCAAGATTAATTATATCGCTTAAATAATACACTTAGTAGTTATTTTGTTTTTGTAGATACATAATGTGTCTAGCCCTGTGCTATGAGGTTTTTAGAGAAATAAAAAGCAGCCTATATTTTATGAAAAGACTATCTTAACTTAGTCTTTCCACAGCTCAATCAAATCTGGTCAGTGGTTGAGAAAGACACACATCCGTCAATCGATTTGCATTTATAACTTAAGACTTAAACTAGCTTAGAAAATTCTCTTGAAAGAAATATACATACATAACAAAACCGCTAATAAACGCAGTCTCAGGCAGAAGAACTCTGAACGTTGCCTCCTGCGCGCGTTTGGCGGTATTGCGCACGTGCGTCACGACCGCCGTGCGTGCGTACCGCAGCGCAATCTCTGAGGTCACGTGCATTTTCGTCAGCTCGATGGGCGCGCTCGCTTCGGTCGTTGCTTCTGTGATCGGGGCTGGGCTTGATGTTTCTGTGCTTGTGCTCTGAAAATAAAATGGGGTAATTTGATTGGTGTGTATTTGCTTATGCTTATACTTAAAACTACATGTTGCCCGCGGCTCCGCCCGCCTATATTATCTATACCTACTAATATTATAAAGAGAAAGGATTTCTTTGTTTGTTTGCATTGTATGGGCTCCGAAACTACTGGGCCGATTTTGATGAAATTTAGCAAATAAGTGATAAGACGTATAGTAGGCTTCTCTTATTCCCTAAAATTACAGTGTTCTCGTGGGATATTGCATTTACGTGAGCGGAGCCGCGGGCAAAAGCTGGTAATTTCATAAAAGTTTCTCACCTGTACATCATCCGACCTGGCCACGACGATCGTCTCCTGTGTGGGAACCGCGGCCGAGTACGCCGCAGCCACCAGCAGGGCCAGACAGAACGCCGTCGACCCAAACGTCATTGTCCTGTAACAAAAAAAAATTAAATCCTGATCAGGAATATAAATAGCCTGCACTGAGTGCCCTTCCGTAGTTCACATCTCGGAATCCTTATAGCTTATAGTTTCATCATGTCCGTCCGTCTGTCCTCGGCTTACCTTCCAAACGCATAGTACTAGGAAGATAAACACTTTGCATGGATATGTGTATTTACTATTTACCACGTTGACAAAGTGCAAAAAAAAATTGTTTTGTTTATTTTTCTCGCATCTATTCCATAGTGTGTGGCATCATAAGATAGATATTTAAAAATATTGAGAGGTTGTTACGACGATTTTTTGATTATGTAAGTATCTGTTTGCGAGAACTTCGTACAAAAAAAACTTAAAAGCAAATAAGTGTATCAAATATTAAAAATAAAATCATAAATGGGTGACTACGGAACCCTATATAAATTCTATGCGTGGTCTGACACGCACTTAGCCGGATTTTTTTATTGCAGCAATACTATAAATTCATCTTGTGATTGGTTATACCTACTTAAAAATCTCGAAGATTTAACATTTCAATTTAGTTTATTCATTATTGAATTTTCCGCAACATGACGAGGATTTCCATTTAATTACTGGTCAGTATAAAAATTCAAATCAAATAGTTTGTGTGAATACTTTTGTCTTGCGAAACGAAAAATATCAAGAGTTCATGGCCTCATTGATGATAATATTATTCGTGTTTAAGTATTCGCTTGCAGATAACAATTAACTGCAGCACGAAGTTTGTATGTACTGCATCTGTGAACGTGACTATGGTTAGCTACGGCCACAATTCACAAGTTTACTCAAGTTAGGTATATCTTAGTGAACGTACTAGTATTCTATATTACGAGGGCTGCACTAAAAGTATCGGGAATGGAATATTTCCACTATTCCTGTCATATTAAAATCTTTTTAATTTAAAACTCCTTGGTTTTTAAAATCTTTTTAATTTAAAACTCCTTGGTTTTAAAAATCGAATACCGTTTATTTATTTAAAAAAAGATTCTCGGTCTTGTCACAAGGTCTTGTCAAACTTGTTTAGTCGTTGAGAAAATGGAATTGACTCGAGAAAATTCTAGAGCGATGATTTATTATGACTTTCGAAGTGGTTTAACACAAAAACAGTGTGTTGACCGGATGATTTCTGCATTTGGTGATGAAGCCCCATCCAAAACCATAATTTATCGCTGGTTTGCTGAATTTCAACGTGGACGTGTCAAGCTCAGTGATGATCCCCGTCAAGGTCGTCCAAAAACTGCAGTTACCCAAGAAAACGTTGATGCTGTGCGTAAGCTGATTGAGGAAGATCTACATGTGACATACCGCGAAATTCAGGCAACTTTAGACATTGGCATGAGTCAAATACAAATAATCTTGCATGAACAATTAGGTGTAAAAAAGTTGTTTTCCCGATGGATACCGCATTTGCTCTGTGAAGAGCAAAAAGCGGCTCGCATTACTTGGTGCGTCAGAACTCTCGAAAGATTCCACGCAGGATCCTCAAATGCTGTATACAACATCGTATCAGGTGACGAATCCTGGATATACGCGTACGAACCCGAAACAAAAAACCAGTCACGAGTTTGGGTGTTCGAAAATGAGTTAAAGCCAACAAAAATTGTTCGTTCACGGAGTATTGCAAAAAAAATGGTGGCCACGTTTGTCTCCAAAACCGGCCATGTTGCGACTATTCCTCTTGAGGGACAAAGAACGGTTAATGTAGAATGGTATGCTAACATTTCTTTGCCACAGGTCGTTTCTGAACACCGTAAAGAGAACTGCAACCGCCGCATCATCTTCCATCACGACAATGCGAGTTCTCACACCGCGCACAGAACAAAAGAGTTTTTAGAGCAAGAAATCATAGAATTATTAGACCATCCGCCGTACAGCCCCGACCTAAGCCCTAATGATTTCTATACTTTCCCTAAAATAAAGAATAAATTGCGTGGTCAGAGATTTTCATCACCTGAAGAAGCTGTGGACGCCTACAAAACGGCCATTTTGGAGACCCCAACTTCCGAATGGAATGGTTACTTCAATGATTAATTCCATCGTATGGAAAAATGTGTCAAATTTCGCGGAGAATACTTCGAAAAGCAATAAATACATTTTTAAATAGTAATGTTGTGTCACTTCCTTGATTCCCGAAATTTTCAGTGCCGCCCTCGTACTACTATTATAAAGTAGCAGTAGCGAGGTGTGTATGTATGCAACTCGACGTCATATCGGCTTCCCTTATCTGGGGGCACGGTAGTGCCCCCGGCAAGATGAGCTAAGCGAAGCACAAGGACACTACCAGACCACCTTTTCCCGAAGCGTTTCGTCGATTTTTTGAACTTGGGTTTGAATTATATCAGATAAACGAAATTGTCAGGATATGTTACCAGACTTATTAAACCTGTAATGTTTTGATTGCATAGGTCTTATACTTTTGATTTTATTGATATCTAAATATCTAAAAACCCCTGATTTCGTCACTGACTCACTGATGATCAACAAAATTATAGTGTACTTCCGGATGTCCTAGAAAGCTGAAATTTGCTATGTACGCTTAGAACACAAACAACATAAAAATACAAACATAATAAAGTCAAACTTGAAACTATTATCCTCCAACCACTTAAACTAGGGGATGAAAATTTGTTAGAGGCTTACCTACACAATTTGTACTCTAGAGGTCTGAAAATTGTTGTAGGGATCCGTGTTACATATAGTAATAGTAACAATTAAATAAAAATAGTGTCATAACAACTTTAAAAAAAAGTGTAAAAGTACCAAAAACATTTTAATGTCAAGTGATGCCACGACGATAACATTAACCGTATGACTCGCACTGTTAAAAACCTTTTTAGTTTCTTTCTCATATAAAACCAAGCTTCTGACTCTACCAAACTTCTAACTGTACACGCCTAAACTCTACAAGCCCAACATCACACCTTAGTCAAGTTATGTGGCTTGGCCATTTCGTTCCTACAAAAATGGTACGACAGAACATTTTCAGGTAAAACAGTCCTAAATTTTTCACCTTAAGCCCAAGCGAATGTAGCGAAATGGCCAGGCCACATATTCCTTGCTACCCTGCCAGGTCTTGGCATCACTTTACATGAAAATGATTTTGGTGGGATGATTATTATTACTTAATAGATGGCGCTAAGTGCAATAAAAATTAAGTATCATTGTTCTGTATGGAATCTGGAATAAAACGTAGGCTACTTTTTATCCTAAAAAGTACAGTATTCCCGTGGGAATAGGGATACCCGATACTATATTTACGCGTGCGAAGCCGCGGGAAAAAGCGAGTATAACGATACGCCGTAGGGTTACCATTCTTAAGGGTTTTTTTTTTATTATCTCTTATTTTAAATGAGTGATTAAAAGTTTCAGGTCAGAAATAGTTTTCGTTTTATTTGTATTTTTTGTAATTAAAAACGACTTTATCACTTCTCATAATAAGCATTTTTACTGCCTGGTAATAAACTTTGTAAAATTATTTATTTTTTATTTTAGTTTAGTAATACCCTACAGTACATAAATATAAACATAAATCAAGACCTAAGGACGTATTCATTATTTACCATACAATTGGAAAAAAAAATCTAACCAGGAGCATGTCAAAAAATGTCTAAGGAGGGTTCAGTAACTATCAACGTGCAATAAGTCGTTATTTTTAAAATAACTTAAGTTACTTTTCGATTTCGCTAAAAATAATTTTCCCCGAGAGTATTTAGCATGACCTATCAAAATAGAAAGTTTCTACCTCTTAAAGTTTGGAAATGCCAGGCTTGTAAACTACGTTGGAGGTCGATAGCTCGAAAATGTTTTACAATAAAAAAATCACGTATCAAAACTCGCCTTTATTTCAAAATACATATTAATATGTATTTAACGATAACCTACTGTCCACACGATGAGGTAGAATGAAAAAAATTACATTGAAACGACACCTAACCCAAAAATTGATATTATTTGATGATGCCAAAAGTAAAGTCTATAATTAAGTATACATTTTCTAGTCTAGTCTTTTTATGTTCATAATTGCCGAAGTAAACAACAAAGACAGACTGACGTTCCTTATAGTTTCTACGGAACCCTAAAAAGTAAATTGACCTTTTAGAGTAATTTTTTTTTTTTTGTTTTGCCATATTCTAAAACGATTAAAAGTAAAAAAACATGACATCATCCATAGTTTATTGCGATACCGAGATTTAATACTGAGAAACCGCAATAACGAATAACGATACTTAATATAGTTTTTTATCATATGACATAAATATTTAATATTAACAAACTTAATATAATATAAGGTTATCATTTTTGTGTAAATGGGTCATATTTTATTATGCTACAAATAGATCACGTGCTGACAATTACTTACTGCCACTTTACATGTTGGTAAAGCAGGTGCAAGCAGGACACAATATTATACTGAAGTATTATGTAACCGAAGCCAAGTGGGATGAAAGCCATTGCTAATCCGAAATAAACGACCACAACAAGTCCATTCAAACTCTGTCCTAAATAAAGATGACGGTTTGTCAACTACAGCGCATCATTGCTGTACCTTGATTCATTTTTTGATCGGATTTATGCATCACTTATAACTAAAGACACTGTTCCTATTTTAGAATTAACGACTTTTCGATCGACCGTTACAAAATCGTGATTGGTCCGCCACAACATAAATTAGAAACTGTCCCAGAAACGTCTTGGAAACAACAGATTTGCCGTGTCGAATAGCAAATGTTGTTAAATGGATCAACTTCGTATTGTCTGTTAAACTGGCTTAATCCATCACTAATTTCTAAAAGCCGAATCAACTATGGCTCGGGTGGGCTGTTTCATCAAAAGTCAAAACCGGTTGATTAAGGACAGCTAAACGAATATGATAAGTGCACAAATGTTTTCGTAAAGAACTGGTGTAACATTTTTTCTAGTCTCGTAGCCTAAAAAAATTACATTATTTGAAATGTCGGATAATCCTGCTTTACCAGCTTGGTTTTCCATAAGCATACAATTTCACTGTGACAACATATTGAGACTTTTTTTTTCCCCTCCCCCTAACGGTATCAGGGCTTGTTTTATATCTTTTTTATTCTTTCTCTTTTTTGATTCTTTTTCTGTTTTCTTTTTTTTTATATTCTTAATTCTACTTTTACATTTTTCTTATAATTAATTTTTATATTTACACTGATTATATTTCCTTACAATAGTAAATATGTCAATATAGAGTACAATGTACTTGTCATGTATTTACTTTTTTACAAAAATCGGCGAAATATAAAATATATAAAAAAGAGCAATTGTTTAAAATTCAATACATATCCATTATACAGTAAAAATAAAATCAATTAAAATAATAATTCCAATAAAATAAAATAACTCGAATAATAATAATTACAATAAAATTCAACAAAAATACAATTAAAACCATTTAAAATGTCAACAATAAAACGAAGGCACAAGGTAAAAGACTAACCTAATATCACAGCAACACATTATAAATAGAGCCTAACTAAAATCACACTAAAATATCACAGTTTTTCTTACAGACTACACCCACAATCTTCTTACAGTAATCGAGGAAGATATCCCTCTTTTTGCCCCCCAGGATGGAAGACAGGCTCTCACCCGTAATCGATATGCCCAATTTTTGCTCAGTATCATATCTACTGCTAGCAAAAATCGGGCACTCGAGTAACAGGTGAGGAACCGTCTCCTCAACTCCTGGCTGACATGAACACGACGGGTCCTCCTTCAACTTGAATCTGTTCAAGTAGAAGGCGAACCCGCCGTGTCCAGTCAGTATCTGTGTAGTGTGGTGTGTTATGTCTATTTTGTTGACTATCTTGTATGCAGCAGCAGCGCTTGGGAAAAAGAGCTTCGTGGTTCCGGCCGTCCCTCCCACTTCGTATCTCCTGTCCTATTCCTCAACCGTATCCTCTCTTAAGATACGCTTGACGAATGAAACAGGACACAGATCGTAGTCAGGCTTCCTTTTCAATCGCAGCGCGGCCTCCTTGGCTAATTCGTCAACCCTCTCATTCCCTCTCAACCCTGCGTGCGCCTTAATCCAAAACAGGGAGACCTCCCGCCTCTGCGATGCAGCTTTTCGGAGGGCCTCCCTTGTTTGCACTGCCAGGGGATGAGGGGAACTAAGGGTGACTGCCTGGAGAGCCGATCTGGAATCGCTAAGGATACCGACCTTCGCCATTCCACTCTTGCAGGCTATACTTACTGCTCTCTGGAGCGCTAGAAGCTCGGCTTGGTAGACGGTACAATACGGCGGCAACGCAAGCTTGACGGCCTTCGTCTCGACCTCACCCTTCCATACGGAGAGTGCGGCTCCGACTCGACCCTCAATCTTGCTGCCGTCCGTATAGATCCTATGGAGACGTTATAACGTCCCATATTGAGAAGTTCTAACTACTTAGGCTGGGACTATATGCTCCGGAATGCAGTATACCGGTGGAAATTCTGAGCAGTAAAATTAGAACTTTGGACTAATACAATAGAGCTGAAAATCGAACACAAACGTGACGAGTCAAAATGTCAATGTCATGGATGACAGTTAGACACTTCGATTTTCAACTCTATTGTAATAGCGTAGAGTTCTATTTTCAGTGCTCTGAATTATCCCGGGCCCGCGCCCGCCTGAATCCAGATCATATACTTAGTCCCAGCCTTACTGTGCAAATAAAAGTCTTTATTACAACTACGGAAGCGTTCAAGTTACCGTATTTACAGTAAAAGTCATCCAATACTATTGTTGAAAAAGTGGATCGTCAAACAATTTACGATGTTTACGGCAGTTATGAATTACTACAACCTATTGTCTATTGTTCACTGTTCACAAAGACGTCGTAGTAGGTAACACAATCTTCTCATCATCATCAGCAAGGACCAACTTTTATACGTAGCCAAAATTGACATTTGAATAGAGCCAATATTCAAGAGGTAAGTAGGTAGGTACACTAAGTACAAAATGCATTCTGATTAGTGATTTGGTCTGATATGAATATAAGACCTGAGGGTCAATTCTGCAAAATAGAACCTGTAATTCAATTACAATCAAGTCCCGACACGCTAAAACTGTCAAACCGGTATTCTCGGAAACGTTACACCAGCGTCAAACACCTCCTGATTGGTCCAAACGTCACAAAAATCAGTTTATGATAACAATTGTCGCTTCACATATAATACAATCAAAATAAAATGAAAGTCTACTTGAAATAGGAGAATTGAGGTTCAGGTGACCTGCATCACTACTGTCTAGTGTCTACTACGACTGAAATAAATATACTACTGATGAAATCTACTTAATTCTCGAGAGTAGAGCATACGATGCCAATGGCCAATATTTATCGCATTATTAAACTGTGCAAACATTAAATAAATATCGGCAAAACACTGATATGTAGATTGGAAGTCAGGGTCATGACAAATGTGATACCGAATGCCGTACGTGGGGAAAACCCTTCTCGGACTGCAGTCTGCACATAGACGGGGAAAACCGATGGTAATAAAAAATTCAAGATTTTAAATCAGCTCGAATTGGACGTACAGACGGCAAGAAATCCCATGTCCAGTACGTAACATTTACCTACTTTCTTAATGTCTTTCAAAAATTTTCGTGTTCCAAACTCGTACGTCACTGCCATCGAAATACGATGATGGATATTAATAAAATAGTAGTAGGTGATGTACATCATTTTCCATTACTAAACAGTCTTTAATAGGCCAACTTAAGTCGTGGACATCCTCAGGTCCACGACAAAATCTTTGCATTGAATATAAATCTTCTTATATATGTATTTTTTTTCAATTCAAAAACTAGTTATGAACTTTTTGCTGATCATGCCATAAAGACGTTAAAAGCCAGTTATCGAGGAAAGGTAAATAACTCCGAGGCGCATTTAGTAATAGCTGCTCAAAACGGCATTATTCTTGACAGCGTGTTAATTAACTCTAGAACTTATGTAACTAATAAATATTTAATTACTCTCACTGAGACTGAGATAAGAATAACGAACGAGCATTACTTATCCTACTAAAGATTGTCTTTTATTTAGTAGGGCAAAAATCTTTGTTAAGTGCTTAAGTGGTCGGTGGTCAGTGGTGGTCAGTTACACAAACTACTTATTACGCCGTAAACTATTATTTGGATCTCTTCTATTTTTATCATAGTCCACAAAATACTGACGATATGCTTCCGTGAAGGGAGATCAACTGTAACTGTATCAAATCACTTCTGGATATAGCTATATACCTATGCGAATAGGCATGTTGCCTAGAAATATTTTTTTCGTCCATTCGATGTTAGACAACAATCAACATGTTAATAAACAATCTAGATCCCATTTTCGTATATCTTAAAAAATAAAGAAGATAAGTACAAACAATTTAAATTTACCATAATATGAAAGAGAGCGATACATCGGTCTGTGACGTCACGAATTGCACCCGCAAAACATTTGTCATTACAAAATGTATGGCGGTAGCAACTTGTGACGTAACAAATCGTTTTGCGAGAAAGAGATGGGCAATATTTTTTATTTGCTTATAATTTTAAAACGCGTCAATCTAAATACCTATTTCTTTTAGATTTACGTCTATAATATATAATCAAGAATTTTAAAATTTAATTTATAAAAATGTGATATACCACACTAGGGGCAACATCCCTATTGTGACGATTTATCCTACAACATGCTCACAAGAATCAACGATTATTCGATTGAGTCATCTTGTAGTCGTTTTTTAAGTCCTCGAAAATTATGTAAGCGGGTAGATGTTTTAGCAGTTATGCATCTCAAAAAACATAAAAACCAACTACTCAAGTACTCTACAAAACTGATACTTTGTTAAACCACTTACGTACGGTTTCAACGCCAGTGGAAACGAATCACCTAGACCTCTTGTTTTACTTGTTTCTGTTGCGAATGCATCGATGAGCGTACAATTATTTATGAAATCAAGAGTAAAATCGGCCGGCTGCGCCCGCGCCGGTGTATACTAAATGGAATTATACTCACTCGTTTGTTTACGCTCAACGAGATGATTGCATCAATTGCCACTCAAACTCTGGCACGTTCCGCGTTCACTCCCTGAAAGGTAAGATAGCCACTGGTCGCAATACGTGTGTCCCCTCCGTGGCCCGGCGCGGAACTTGTTACGAACCCAGCCGCGACAACTTATATGTACTATGTACACACACACTGTTATGTTGTTGTTTTAGTCGCGACCGGTCGGGCTTTCCGACGCGCTCCTTAGTCGTTAGCCGATGTTTATACAGATTTTCTTGTAACTCCTGTTAAACTAGTTCTTGATAAGGAAAATAATGACTTTTATCAGATCATAGCTATTATTTAACCTTTGATAACAATTATTAATAATATAGAAACAACTATCTAGAAAACACTGATAAACCATAGTAACGAAATTAACTACACTTATGCCTAAGATATAATTATAATAAATATAACTTAAAAGAAAAATAATTATTATTAAACAAAAATTTCATTATTTTGAAGTCAGTACCAGCCTAAACGTTTAAGTTGGCTGGTACCGACTTCAAAATTATGAAGATTGTGTAGAGAAATAGTTAAAATTTTAGCCGAATTTAAAAGGGGAATTATTTACAAAATAAGTTTTATTTCATACTTTTTTGTGTATTTTTACTTTGGAAGTCGGTTTTTCATTTTTTGTTTAAAAAAATATTTTTCCCCTTTTTATTAATATTTATTATATTGTTATTAACACATTTTAAGAAAGTTATAAATACAAAAAAGCTATATTGTGCCCGTTTTCTGAGAGGCCGTGGTATTTCCCCAAAACATTACCGATCTGCAGACCTACTAAACAATCACCAGTGATGATAATGATTAGATACTATATTATTAAATTATTATTATTATCTATTGTTGGAGTCGGTGAAAAAAATGTAGCAGTTTATACTATAGTGATGATGATGATCACGAATATAATTTTGGCAATAGCAAAATTTCAAAGACATTGCACTGGTTCCACCTGTGTCCATGGAGGTCGAGGACGTCGTGAGCTGTATCCGTGAGAAGACCACCTACACTTTGAGGTTGAGCATCTGCGGTCTCGCCACAAGGTGAACTTCAGTTCATTTATTGAAAGAGTGCCGACACCACTTTTGTCTACCCTCGAGGTGGAGGCGTTCTGGCCGTCGGGTGTAGTTTACCGAAGATTCCGGGGGAGACTACCAAACGAAGCGCGCATCACGTCGCCGAAAGAGACAATAAAATAGATTCGATAAACCCCCTTTTCATTCTCAATATTAATACTATTATGTAATATATTCGATAAAAGATTACAAGAATCCATAGCATCAAAATAAGTTTAACTAAAGCTCTCAGAATTATTGTTAGAAACCTGATAACAAAAAAAAACAATAAAAAACCCGCGATTCAATTTAAAGGATTCGTGACTTGTTACTTAGATACAAATATATTATTAGAAGGATGCTAAAAATAATACTGGCTTGGTAGCTTTTTTATACATCCTCAGCAGGTTGTAGTTTAGTTTCATCTTGCAATCTACATTTGGTTGTTGCTAGTATAAATTCTTTAGGCGCTCGGAATGCATACGAGCTATATTTTTAAGGTCCGACCGAGAACAAATTTTTGTCTCGGCCGAGACTAAAATATGCAATTCTCGGCAATTGCTTAGACTCGGCTACGGCCGAGAATCTCGGTCCGTTTTTGCCGAGAGCCGAGGCCGAAATCTCGGCTCGATTTTTGGCCCGAAATGCCGAGACCGAGATCTCGGTCGGTGGGACCTTAATATTTTTCACTAAGTAAATGTTGCCCGAGACTTCATACGAACTAAAAGGAAATCTCGCTGGAACCGTACATTTTGCTGCGATTGAATGTAGCCTATGTGTTAATCCAAAGTTTAAACTACTACCATACACCAAAGTTTATCAAAATCCGTTCAGTAGTTAAAGTAATTGCGTGAAATAGTAACAAGCATCCATACCTACATCCATACAAACTTTCGCGTTTATAATTAAAAATAAGATTTTTTTTGTGGTGGCCACCACTTAAACTCTCGTGGGAACGTAGCTGCGAGTACCTATTACGCTAAGGCGTCTTGTGCTGCACAAGACGCCTTAGCGTAATACAAGTTGTGCGTGGTCTAAGAAGTTTTAGGTAGAGAATCCTTCTGCCCCGAATCCCAATGGATTAGATCGTCTACAATGATCTACAATGGAATACATTAATTATGACCAGCCCACCGTTACTTAAACTTTCGCGCTGTCCTGTCAATACACTTGATTCTTGTACGAATTTCACTCTTTCTGATTATTTAATGTAGAGAAACTATGCAAAGCCCATACATAACTCATTAAGTAGCGCAGTAAGTATGGTCAATGGGAACCAATTTGTGAGAGAGATTTCAATCAATCGATCAATCAATACTCAGATTTTTTAATTGTCACCAAGTCCATCAACTCAAAGACATTATCTTTAGATGGTCAGTCACCAACTGAGCCAGTCACTTTTGAACCTTATTGACAAGTAGTAAGTTCGATATTGGAATTTGTACTACATAAGAATTAAGAAAATATTTTTAGTTTCTCCTACAGTCTACACTGTCTAACTGAGCTGGATTTAATTGTGTATATTGTATTGACATTTTATACAGTTTTCAATGGATAGACACAACAGAGGCATTAAGGGAAAATGGATGCGAGTGATGTAGGCACTGTTCAATACTGAATATTGATTAATGTAATGCATAACAGCTTCAGAACAATACCTTAATAATCTTAGGAAATATTGTAAATTGAACAAAAAATTTGTCGTGTCCGTAAATTAAATTAAAAGGGACAAGCAGGTATTCATGATATATAAGGCATTGTATACAAGGCCTTACCGTTTGAAACTTCATAACATATATGTTATGAAGTTTCAAACGGTACTGATACAGTTTTTGTATCTTAGTTAAACATGAAGACGGTTTGAATTGTGTTATGCACATATAGCTACGGGCATGTAGTATGTATAATGTCATCATTAAGTATACCATAATTTTGCCAGTATTTATGATAGAATGTAAAATTAATAAGATTGTGATGTTGTCAGGGGTAATCTCTGGATCTATTAAACCGATTTTGAAAATTCTTTTACCAATAGAAAGCCACATTATCTGTGAGTGTCCTGTGTCATAGACTACATAATAACCCAAAAAAGGAAAATAATTTTTCATTGTATTCAGATTTGCAACAGATTGGAGAAAAAACGGTCAAACAAAAATGTTTGTTATAAACGCTGCTTTAACAATAAGAGATATATTATTGTGTTTGTAGGGGAAATTGCTATGGTAGGATGAGCAAGTACATTAACCAAATCAAGTGAATAAATAATTACGATTATGATTACTAAAAAAATTTTTAGGCAGCATGGCTATTTATGAATTTCAATGGCAGAATTATTATGGTATGTTTTCTTTTTTTATGCAAAATAACAAGATTGATAACTATGGTTTATTGATTAATAGGTAATCTTAATATTGAATTATAACATTGTTCATTTTAATGGTTTATTAATAAAAAAGTATAAATTATTATGACAAAATAAACAGCAAATTAAAATCACAATTATGAATTTATTAACAAATCTATGCAAAACAATCAGTAAGTATTAAATGGCATCACACCTCTACAGTTTAGACTTTCACATAGACACTTTTTTCCACAAACATTTTGATCTTGAGGTAAAATATCAATGCTGTTACAACCATAGTCAAAAGTCAGTTCCACTCCAGGTAAAATATCTACACTACTGAATATAGCTAATTTTGGTATTGGTGAATTCACTCTAACAGGAATAATTTTACAATTTGGCTCACAACTGTGATTTAAATAGCGCCCAATGTTACCGATATAGCTGGGGTCAACAAAGGTTTGTATTGTTTTATCATTACAGTGTTCACTTAAACAAAATATGTAATTCATTTTACCAGTTTGTTGGTTAAGATTACTACGAAATATAGCCTGATCCCTAGTTAATAATTCTCCAGCATACTCACATATAAATGTACCCTTTGCTATAGTGTGACATGTAAATAAACCCAAACCTTTCAAACTATTTTTACAGCCCTGAACAACAAGACAGTCAATAGGTCCTTTTTGAACAACACGATTTCTACAGTCATCAGAGCATGTACACAGATCATTACATTCTACAATAAAGCCTGTATTCTCATCAAATCTGTTTAATTGACATGCAGAAATATTTTCTTTTGATTTGAAAATATAATTTTGAATACCCCCAGATTGTTCTAAGCACTTGCAGGACGTATCAAAACATTCATTACATTCACATGAATGTATTACCTGAGAGTTATATTCGCTAAATACTTTAATAAAATCTTCAGATTCGTCTGAGGGCCCAGGAACATTTTCATCGACATAAACAAGTGTACTAACCGTGTGAGTGTAAGAATCCTTCATTTTCTAATTTTGTTTATTTCAAAATGTTTATGTAAGTACATAATAATCGTGATTAACTACAAGTCTGTATCAAGTGATTTTTATACGGTAAGTACCTACTAAAAAAATACTTTCATTAATAGTACTTATCTTTTTTTATTTATTTATATATGGCATCGGCTTATAACCATTTGTCAGTGTCAAGTTAAAAAGGCGGGAAATAGAACTTTCGTTTCAATTTTCAACACCGTATTCCTATATCGTCAAGTCTAAAGTCTAGTCAAAGTCCAAATATATAGTCAGTACAGTCTATGAGTCATGTCAGTCGATTCAGTAAAGTGGTAGAAGCTTTACTGAAAGTTCCTAGGGAGTTTTGGCGGGAAAGACAAAATAGCACGTTTCTAGAAGTTGTACCACTTACCCACACTCTATGATACTACTTCTCATCTATCCATCTATGATACTACTTCTCACATTAAGAACAGAAATAACACAAATTTATGAGGAAATACGAATTCCACAATGTCAGCCATTGAAGTCCCCGGCCTCTAAGAGCAAAAACTCTAGGCCTTTCTTCTTTCTTTCCAACGTGAACAAGGGTTCACGTTGGCGTAAATTGTGGCTAAGGTGTTTGCCAACAGTTAATGAAGGCAATGAGCGTTTTCCATTTAGAAAAATAAGACACATTTTTTTTTTTTTTAATTTATTCATGACCATGGATACAAAGTCCTTCAGTCGGATACATTTTGAGTTTTGACATATAAAATAAGACACAGTGTAAACTGTGTGGCACTATGAAAAAATGTGTACGCAGACATTTTGTCACAGTGAAACACAGTCGACACTTGTTAATATACTTTGTGTTCCTTAAAAATTAAATTTATATGCGTCGACTTATTTTTCCAAATGGAAAACCAGAGCGTTTTGTTAAGGCGCGTCTCCTGTGGGTGTTTTTTTCGAAACATAGGGCGTGGCTATACACATTTGTGTAGAAATATACAATGTTTTTGTCTTCCGAGACGGACGGAAAATATTCCCCGTGCGGGTAGGGAGGGAAAGGAATGATTCATTTCTTAACAACTGTTACACCACTCACATGACCATTAGGCTGACACGTCCGAGGAACGCGCACGCCTAATGTCCCCACATAGGCCTATAAGTACGGAAAAAATTATTTATCTATCCCAAATTGATCTTTTATTCGTAACTCCAGATATATACTAAAATTACGAGTCAGTTAATATGGCCTTACTAGAAATCTGGAGGTCTAAAAAGGCCATTTTAGATGTTTCATATATTTTTTCCTCATAAAAAAATCGTAAAATGGTTCAAAATGGTTCATCTGATTTCGAAACAAAAACAAATGTTTTTGTTTCATGTTTTCTGTGTAATGTTTCGAAAAAACATGAGTAGGAGACGCGCCTTTATTTACTTCGTGTTCCATTTACAAAAATAATCGAAACAGTGCGATAGCGTGTCAAACACAGAAGGGGTATTCTTTAAATGGAAAACACTCATTCACACATTGGAAGGTCGTTCAGTATGCTTCAACTCGGGCCAAGGTGCGGACGTATTTATTAAAATGGATGTTGAGACACTAACAGCTGCTGTGGTCTATTTATTTACATCGTACCATAACTATGTTAATGTGTTACAAAACTCCCCTTCCCCCAAATTACTAATATAATAAAAAGGAAAGGTTTGTTTGTATGCATCGAATATGCTCCGAAACTACTTAACCGATCATCATGAAATTTGGCACAAATATAGAGTAGACCACGGGAAGGCTACTTTTTATAGCGGTACGGTTACGGTTACGGTACGGTACGGTTCCTGTGGAATACTGTATTTAACACTTTCATGTAAAAACTACTTAACCGATCATTATAAAATTGGCACAGTGGTCGCCAATTTTTAATTTTGATAGTTACAAGCTTTTGCCCGTGACTACGCCCGCGTAAATACAGTATCTCGCGGGTACCGTGCATTTTCCCGCGATAAAAATTAGCCTAGGGAATATAGATCTGCGCCAAATTGTATGATGATAGGTTGAGTACTTTTTACATGAAAGCGTTAAATACAGTATTCCACAAGAACCGTACATTCTCTCGCTATAGTAGTAGCCTTAGTGTCTCAACATCCATTTATTAAAATTTATTAAAATACGTCCGCACAAGGTGCGGAAACTGAAGAACACTGTGTACCTTCCAACGTGTGGATGCCTTCACAAACTGCTGGCCAACACGCAGCTAGAATATCCGCCACAATTGTTGCCAACGTGAAGAAGGCCCAAAAAAACTGACACCGCACGGCTCTTGGCCATGTTGTGATGACGGTTGTGGGCCATCATTCCAACACGCAGCAATCCTAAATTTACACGTATGCCCATAGCGTTATAGCCATTATGATAGTCAACGTGAAGAAGGACCAATAGCGTTATTAATTAATCAATAATCTGAGGTTATGGCCATCATGACAGCCAACGTGAGGAAGGGCCATATTGTGAATTCTCTATCATCTACCTTCTATGATAGATTTTTGAAGTGAGACATCTTTTGGCGCACCGCAAACACATATTTTCGTAGGCTGTAAGTGAGGCTGATCCGTCACGCTCTGAGGTGAAAGGCTCGATCGGGTGAACTCGGGGACGGCGGGTGTACCCGAGCGAAAAAGTACCGCACACACATTTCGTCGTACCTAATCTGTGAGTGAGGCTGATCCGTCACGTGAAAGGCTCGATCGGGTCAGCGGTTCTAATATTATTTACTTTATTTACACGTAAATTGATTATGATTGCCAATAAAGTTCTCACTTCTGCTGTGCGGTCTTAAGCAAAGACATGCATGCATTTTTCAAAGACATGCTTAAACGTCATACTCACCATTCAGCCTGCAAATCCAACACCGGTACTAATAGCCGTCTAATCACTTGTAGCATGTAGGCAAAAATTATTAATGATTGACATTATACTCACTACTAACTGAGTAAAGCGTCATACTCACGGTCCTGCCTGCAAGTTCAACACTGGTACTAATGGCCATCATTAGTGTCAATCATTTTAGATATATTTTTTGAGATACTCGATATTTAACGCTGTTTTAGGGCTGTATAGGCTGTAACTATCTGTTACCGTACGACTATTGTACAATAAAAAAAACAAGAGTACTTGTCAAAGTTCAACGTCAAAAAATGACGTTTTTCGACTGTCAAGCGAATCAACGGTTTGTCAAATGTCAAGAGATTTGGTTGTCTGTGCGTGAATTTGCTGCCGCGCAGGCGCAATACTGTGACGTGACGTAATGTCCATTCATCCTTTTTGTTCATTCAATAGAACAAAATATTTTATTGATGAACTGACTTTGTGTAAATCTATTTGCCAATTTAATTGGCAAAAATAAATAATTAAATAGTGATTAATTGTGTGGCCCTTTACTGTGAAGTGATTTTTAGTAGGCCAGCCAACCACGAAGTGCATTCATTGATAAATTTTAGAAAAGATAAACTGAGCACATGCGCAATCTAAAGTAATGTTTTCGAATATTGTAAATGGCTTTTTTGTGCTTATAATCGATTGTGTTGGACATTATTCTTAAGTGGTCGGCTAACGATTACTCTTTCCTTGGTAAAAACAAGCTCAAGTAGAACATTACGACACTCCGGAAGTGGCGGGACTTGCCGGCCGAGGGGCTCGTTCCGAAAGAGATAACAGCGGATGAAAGAGATAAACAGTTATGGATTTAACATGGCGGACGAAACGCGTAAAGTGCGAGTAGAAGAGAGATTGAAAATAAAGATTGGTATGTATTATGATTATTAGCTGATAAAAGACATGTATTGAGGCTGCCCGCATTGAGTATTAATAATATTTGTCGTTCGGAGCTTGCGAAATTCAATGATGTGTTGTGGGTCTATGATTAACAGGTGTAAGAGGTATACAGAATCCAGGGGTTTCTAAATAAAAAAATCTTGCGTTTACTATTGATTAAATAATTTAGTGCATTATCGTGAAATAATTTCGGCTTATACTGATGTTTTGTTTGGTTTTTATCAGATTACATCGCCCTTTGTTTTTGTCATTGCCTCGTTTGACAGCTCGTGAAGTTATGAATGAATTGCAGCTAAGAACACAATGAACTCGCGCTAAACCTCGCTAGATTAGATAGGTATCTTTTACCTAGACATTATTATTCAAATGTAGGTAATTATGTAACATTTGTTTCAGTAACATATTTGCCTAAATACATGTTTTTAATTAGCCTTGGGGGTAGTAAGTAGTAAGCTATTTAATTTCTTATATAGAATTATAAGATTCTGCCAATAGAGTTTTGAGCTCTATTAATATGCCAATTAATAATTAATAGAAGTATTAATTCTAGGAAACACACAAGTACCATCAAAATAATGACAGTGTTCAAAGCTCTTAACAACTTTTTTATTTACAAATTTTGAAAACATTTATACAAAATAATACAAAACTATTAATTAAGTTTAAAAATTTATACATTTCTAAGTTTTCGTGTTTAACAAAAATTATCTTTTAGTCACCATTATTCTCTTACAAAGTTTATAAATGTCTCCAACATTTTGACTTTTCTACATAAATCATGTCTATCTATATTATATGTATGATGAAAACTTTTTAATGATACTTGTGCATTAATACATAAGGGCGTGACAGACCGTAAATATACTATAATATTATATCTTTATATTTTTATAAAGTGTTCTGTACTATAAAAATATTTAATATATTTTTTAGTTTAGTTTTATAGTTCATACAAAGTATAGCAAGCGATATATTTTTATCTTAACCTAAAATATCATAGTATATTCGCCATCTGTGATGACCCTTACTGTTACATATTGTTGTTTTTGTAAAAATTTGTAAATAGCTGCTCTAATTTTTTATTTAGATTTGAATATACATTTCAATTTCTTGACAATATTTTCGTTTTATGTATAAACTAACTTTTGCCTGAGGTTCCGCCTGCGTAAATACAGTATCCCAGGGTACCACTATACTATTGCAAGATAAAAAGTTATAAGATAATTGTTATTCCAGAGTTTAAACTACTATCATACCATATTTCATCAAATTCCGTTTAGTAGCTTTTGCATGAAAGAGTAACAAACAAACATCCATCCAGTCATCCTCATAAACATTCACATTTGAACATTGCATGAATATTTTTTTCAAAATTAAAAATATGAAAAACACTAATAGAAATCTTTTGAGTATAAGAGTAAACATTTAGTTAAATAATTGTAAATATTCCTGTATAAAATGATTGATTTGCTTTGTTATCGACTGGAGAACATAAATCCTAAGATAAGGCAAAGTGTGTCTGTGATAAGAATGCAGTATGCCTTCCAGGGCATGACCCTTTCCACTCCTTTGCTATTTCGCTATCTCATACAATGAACCTTACTGTGTGTACCTAAACACTAAACTTATACTCAAACTGAGCGATAACCCTATTTGCAACTGATAAATAATATGTTAAAGACATGTTGTTATGTGGCCTGTTATAATTTTACTATTCATTATTATTCATTTGATTAATAGCTGGTTTTATGTCAGCTAGACTGTGCTTACACATTTATGTACGCTGAGAACTTAGTTGCATTATTACTATTAAAACTCTATGAAATATCAAATAATATACTTCTAGTAATAAAAATAATATTTCTTGCATACTCGTTAGAAACAAGAAACTAGACATGGGTGCCAGCACTTTCAGGAGGGTGCATAAAGTAGACATGTAGATTTAGGTTGTAGGCAAAGGCACCCTCCTTCCGAAGTCATGAAAACAGAATAGCTTCATTAAAATGTATTAATTGGCTAACTGCTAACAGCACTTTTTAGGTAGTACTTGTATGTTTACAGGTGTAAGATAGGTGTGGAAAGGTTATTAATATTATATTAATTGTATATTAGATAGGTAGGTAATTTCTGGTAGGTGTAGGTTGGTATACTGTATAAGTAATACCTATTTGGAGTTATGAGCTGTGCCATAATTATCCAGATTCAACTGTTGGTCAATATTTTTCTTTTAGACTGTAGATACCCATGCCTCGGCACGAATGGGCCGGCTCGACTGCAAATCTGCCTAAGGGGATGAACGGCTGAAGTTGTATGGTAACAACGCGAACAAAACCGATGGCGATTCCTAGTGCTCCTAAATAACTACTTACCACTAGTCCCAACAAGAAAAACTATGTTTTAATAATATGAAACAGCGTATATGGTGTCTCTGTAGGTGCATAGACAGTAGAGGCTATAAACGACGATACTTATGGCGACTTCCGTCGAGCCTTATCTGCAATGCACCTTTGTTCTTAACATCACTAGTCAACTCAACCAAATTGGGTCGATGTTAATTGTATCCTATTACTTTTTGTGCACTGACTCACTTGACCGCTGTCCGCTACTCACTGACAGCAAAAAGAGTTGTTTCAGGATGGAGGATCTCAGGTTGCTGGATAGATACGTACAGGCGGTGAATCGTAAGAGCTGCAAGTTGCGACGCTGTTAGTAATGATGATTAGTTAGTAGATGCACTTTAAGTGAAAACATTCTATAACCTTATTTTTAACGACGAACCGGTTAGTACGACGTAATTTTGAGTACTATTTTGGTAGTACATAATATTATACTCTTTAATTTCATATTTTTGCTAACAAGACGATTAAATTCGACCAAATATAATATATGACGTTGTATTTTTTATTGCACGATAAATAAGGTGATATTGAAACTATTTGAAGCTGGTAGCATTATGTTGCACATACTTTTATTTGGACCGAGAAGTGCCCAAATTTATCATTTAAATATCGCTTATAACGACTACCAGCTATTAGGACCATGATTTATCGGTCCCTACAATATCGTCATTAAGTAATAATATCATTCCAATTTCTTCTCCAAGTTCTAATAATCAAATAAGTAATTAGCCAAATAGTCACAAAGTAATTATCCTATATGACTATGAATTGGTTATGATTCGCATTCTATATGATTGGGACATAAAAGGCAGGAAAGTAAACAAGTAATTTTCTAAATATTTCGTAAAATGCAATAGTTCGCGTAAACTTCCTCTTTATACTATCGTGTAATTTATCAATAAGCAGGAAATTAACTGGGTATGCAAACTTGTGGCAGACCTTTACTACATTTATGTAATTACGTAAAATTAATTCGTATTTTCAACTGGAAATATCATCTATCTATCTTCTATCTTCTGTTCTTTAAATATATAAAAGTCAAAGCTGATTGACTGATGTATCAACGCACAGGCCAAACCCTTAAGGGTAAAAATTTGAAATTTTGCACACGTAATTCTCATAATATGAAATGATCATGATATTATGACGTAGCCATCTACTAAGGAATGAGTTTTCAAAATTCACCCCCCCCATGTTAGTGAAATAGGAGATAAAAGTTTGTATGAAACTTTATATTCCTTGGACATAATTGTATGAAGTTTCGTATGAATTGAGTACGGAAAAATCATGAGTAACGTATTTCAGCGTTTTCTAATATTTAACCCGTAAGAGGGTAAAATAGGGGATGAAAGTTTTAAATTTTTGTACAGATATCGTTTAAAATCCAATTTAACGCGGGCGAATCCATGGGCAAATGAAAGTTTAAAAATAAAATTGAATTGAGCAAAAACAAAATTAAATTTTTAAGTTATGAGCTGATGATCATGAATGATACCTAAGAACGCTCTCGATCATGTCAGATTTCAAACAAATGAAAACTAGACAGAAATCGGTTCATCCGTTTGGCAGCTACGATACCTCGGGCAGACATACAGACAGACACGTCAAACTTATAACACTCCTCCGTTTTCTTCGGGGGTTATAATGAATGTGTAATCAGACAAAAGTTAGTGTTGTACGATAAAATATCGATCTGCCTGTACTTATCTATATACCGCGTGAATGAGGCGAACTAGCCTTTTCCATTGAGCGCACCCATTCATGGAAACTCGACGCCCCGTTAATGAAAAACCGAGTTATTGTCGCTATCGACGCGCGCTCACATTTTCATTCAAAACCTGCATCTAAGATAAGATTATTTTGTTATTACGTCTTAAAACAATAACTACCTACTTTTTCATTGAGATTCTTTATTTATATTTTCTTACGTTATATAATACGAAATAAATAGTTGTAATCTTTGTTGAATGGAATTTATTTTTGTATGTCTAATTTTAGATTGCTAGAGCGTATTAAAATTAATGAAGTTGAGCACCTACATAAAATAATTTCACGGATGTGTTATAACGTATTAAACAATAATTAAGGACTAAAATGATACAAACATTATTTACGTTCATGAAAAAATAATTAATTACGCATAAAATTAAATGTTATCGATGTTACGGTAGGCACAATTAATGATAACTCGTATCGATATCGTTTTGGCCGGAACGTTGACGTCACTTTGTTACGCATCGGTAACACATGTAAAAATAAAGTATGAAAAGGGGCGACGACCTCCGCCGAATGCTCACGTTACCGAAATGCTACAATAATGAATTCACATCTATTCAGATTTCACTCTCTAGTCTCTACGCAACTCGCTATGAATGACAATGCCATAATGTCCAGTCGATATCTACAGAGACATCGACTATCGAGCCTTTACTCACTGAAGTTATTAATCTAATACTCGCTGAGAAATAATACTAGAAGGCCTATAGTATTTTTTACTATACTCAGTACTACTACCCACTGAATGGCATGAGACTTTCTTATCTTAATTTTTAGGGAATATCTCAATAACCTCGAGGGGCCTGTAAGCTTATGCGGAAGTTTTGTCGCTGCTTACTTTATACTGAGCGACAGAGAAAAAACATGCAATAAGGTAATATGACACTTATCAGTAGATTGTGAAACAGGCGCTTAGTGATTTTCATAGTTCATGGTAATATGTGAATGTATGCACGCACATATTAATAAAAAATGGCATGTATTTAAACTTGCGACAAAACAATCAAATTTTGGGTGTGAAAAAACCGAATATTCAATACTAAATTACCATGTGGGCGAAAGAAGGAACAAAAAATTTCAAATGTGGTGACTAATTAATACCAGTTTTTTTCACTGAATATTCTAAAGTGGCAGACAGATATTATTTTAGCGAACAAATAACCATCTTGGCGATAATTTGTGAGTACACATTTAATTTAAGAATAGGCACTATAAAATATATTGTGTTTAGGGTTACCCTACCTCTAGGGTAAAAACGGAACCCTATTACTGTGATTCCGCCGTCTGTTTGTCTGTCACCAGGCTGTATCTCATCACTTATGTACCGTGATAGATAGGCAGTTGAAATATTCGCAGATGATGTATTTCTGTTGCCGTATACAATAACAAATACTAAAAAGAGAATAATATAAACATTTACCTGTCGATAAATTCGAGGCAGCGGCCTAAGGGGAGCCAATCCCATACAAGAAACGTATATTTTTTTGCGCTTTTTGCTCGATAATAGTAAAGGCAACAGGTAGACGATAGAAATATTAACTGAATACTTAGTTGTATATTCACTTTTCAAAATAAAATGAAAACAATTCAATTAAAATATATTTAAGTGGGTGAAGGCTACAAGTCTAATTTGCCAGAAATTAACGACAAATTACATGCAGATATAATAAGCAATCTCTTCAGACTTCGGTAGTTTAGAGAACAGGTTTCAATTATTTTATTAAGTTTTAGATTTTTTGCTAATACACCTTACCTACTTGTGCCTACGTGGGTGAGGGCCTGGATACCTGTCACCTGAACCTTCTACGTAGGCAGTCCTGACATATAATGTTATTGTCATTTCGTTTTCTTATTAAGGGGAGACGACTACATGTAAAATATTTAGTTTATATATTCAGAAATATTGAGGTATTACTACTTGATGAACGTAGAAAAATATAACATTTTATACACATAAAATGTTATATTTTTCTACGTCCATCAAGAAGTACACACTTCAGTAATTAGATACATCTAAAAAATACAAAAAAGTTTCATATTTTTTTCAAAATTATTAAAAAATACATCATTAGTTTACCTACATCATGTACAAAAACATTAATTATTATTAAGTATGAACTTAAATGCACCAATTTCGGAGATATTTACAAAATATATTATGTTCCTGCGGGCAAAATATCGTGAAAATGTATTCAAGTATGGATAATATTACATCGATTCGATATTGTCCGCACAATTGTGTGCGCAACCAAACTATATATATATATATATATATATATATATATATAGCAATAACAGAAAGTCAATTATCTTATGAATCTGTCATAGATCATAAGCTAATAGAAATATAGAGATTGATGTGCAGTTGATAATTATTTATGATTGAGTGAAAAGGTTTTTAATTGGCGTGCAGTCGATAACGAGTAACGACCAACAAAAGGTACGATGTGGGATTACAGACAATCTCGGTAAACGATTGCAACCGCCCAACGGTTTCGACATTGTTTGCTCACAAGTCACAGTACCAAGAAGTTTTGTTTGTGCTTCAGCTTGTGCAATCGTGAAGTCATCCGCCAAACCCGACATAGAGCATAACGATCTTTACTATGGAAAGTCCTTTCTTTTATGGGACATTAAATAGCTATTTTCTAAATTGTTTATTTATTAAACGCTAACTGACCCGTGTGCCCACTTCGTTGGGCGTTAAACATTTTTTGATGATGAGGATAGAAAGTATCCTAAGTTACTCCTTATAACATCAGCTATCTGCCAGTGAAAGTCTGGTGAAAATCGGTCCAGCCGGCCGCCGAAAATCGGAACAGACAGACAGACAAAAAAAAATTAAAAAATATTTTTTATTGTATATACTTTATTTATATGCATTAAAAGCTGTTAATTTACATTTACAAACAGACTCTTTAATTTTAATTATTTGTATAGATGTTGTTTTTTTTTCCAAAACAAAGCGACAAACACCACGAAATTGTCTACACCACAGAAAATTTTCACAAGAAAAAGAAACTCAAAAGTATTTAGATTGTTCTCATAGCTGCGTACTTTGTTTTAAAAAAGCTTGGCCAACGTACTCTCAGTTTCGACACAGTACGCACGAGTGTGGAAACCTTAATGACGCTACTATTGTGATCTGTGACTAAGTAGCGTGTACCATAGTAATTTCCTCAGACTGGCATTATTCGAACTCCCGTTTCACTCCCACGACCCAGTTCGGTATGGGGTCTACGCCAGTTTGATCGCCGTTTTCGCATCGTAATTATGAGCCGAGTTTCTCCCACTCCAATTACGAATGTGTGTGTACACGCTTAACGCAAGGTCTTTGTTTGACCCTAACAATCGCCATAATTGTCGGTGTAATTACTGATGACGTGTCGTTACATTATTTAGTGAAAGGTCGGTTTTGCTCTTACGTTTCTTACATACTGTCTATGTCTATCTATTTTGTATTATCTTGTCAAATTGTCCGTTAAATTGTCTGCGCTCATTAGGGACTGATTTGGAAGACGAGCATGTAAGACCGTTGCGTGTGTCATTGCCCGAGCCTTTTCTTTGTTAGAAATAATTGTCCCCTAAGGCTTGATGAGTAGCAAAGATGATCTATTTCTTGATATCGGTTGGATATAGGATAAGGATTTGTTGACTTGGCTCAGAGAAAGAAGTAAATACAAAACCGTTTCTCCTACTAGAGAAACATGTCAGGCCTAATTAAAAATTTATTTATTTTATTTATTTATTTAATAATTTATGTACACATAGTAAACCTTTGACATTGACAACTTGAAAACAGAAAACAGTTTTGTACAAAGGCGCTACTTATTCCAAATTTCAAAGGATATCTTTTTCTTACAAGGAAATAGTGAAAATACTACATCGAAGGTGGTAGAAATATATTTTCTTTGGTCTCTATTTAAAATCCCACAACTCTGTGTTTTAACATTATAAACTAAAAGATCAAAAAAAAATTAAAAATACTAGAGTTCTATTGAGTCATAGATCGTGTAATGTAATATTATCCCTGCTGAAAAGCGCTGTATAATTTCCGTCGACATGATCTTAACATCCTGTGTGAGTCTGTCCGCTCGTAAGTCATAGTAACCTACGCAATATTGCAAGGTTAACTTATTTTAGACATTCTTTGAGAAAATTTATTTTTAATATTTAACGCCTTTAAAAAAACTGATTAAAGAGTGTTGAATGTCCCAGTAAACTCTACATGTATGCCGTATGCAATTTCTCAATAGACTTTCTTAATGCTGTGAAGTAATTTATTGAATGTATTTTTTCACAATTGTTGCCCTTTGTAAGAAATATAACACAAGGAGACTCTCATGTAGGTACACCTTTTGAACGAATTCCATTAAAATTACGTGGGAATCATTGTATGGGTAAACTAATAATAGTTGTTTGAAAGCTTAATGGTATTTTAGTTCAGGCTGCATCATAAAAAATAATTATATTCATTAATCTGTATTCTGTAATTTTAAGGTATCCATAATATTATATAATATCATATCTCAAAATTCACTGCACGGGACTGTCAATAACTATAATGTGTTCGGTGGACAACGACGGGTTGGAGTTTTTACATGTTTTTTTGTTTGAATTTTGAAGTTTGTGGTGTTGAGCCCTCAAGAACCTTAATCGATATTATATCTTATCGAGAAAGTTATTTGTTGAAATCAAATCTATTTTCGAATTGCAATCAAGTATTGAAATTCTCTAACCTATATCGACTATGGTCGATTCATTGGTTCACCGCGCCGATAAACTTGATTGAACATTTATTTTTCGTAATCTTAATGATACTAACAATAACTGGATTTATTTTATTGTTAGAATAATTTTATGACAACATTTTTATTGTTATGAAGTTACTTTTTTGACCTCGTCTTAAAAATTTCAATTTGTCCAAACTTTCATCCACCACCTGACAATATAATAAGGCATCGCACACAATTTATGAAACATAGAGCCCTAGTTGGTTAAATGAAGATAATCCTTGTTTAGTGTCCACCATAAACGTATTAAGTACAAGGCAATGCACGTAGGTACATACAACACCTATTTATTTAGATTCGCTTAGGACTTGTACATACAATAAGTATTCAAGTCATAGCTACATAAATACTATGTAATCCTGCTAGTCCTGCTACCTAACCGTTTGTCCTCAGTGTGGCAGCTATTGCAAAATTTTTTGACGCTCTCGGTCTACTTAGTGCAAAAAATAAAAATGTTTAAACCATAGACGTACCTACCTATAGGTATAATATATATATGATACACGTGGCATATTGAGGCAAAAACTGCCCCCCACTGAAATGGCCCCACTTTTGTAGGTTTTTGTGGCCATTTTGACATTTGAGGCATGGTGAAATCTAGATGGCTGATAATAATATGACGTATATGGTGAAATCAAGATGGCGTAACTTATTCTTGTATGAAGATTTGTTCTGTCAAATGTACCTCATAGCCCGTCCTTAATTTTGAAATCTTTGGTTCTGCAACTGAAACTTATTTCTACGTGACTAAAATATCCAACCGAAAATGCGAAAACACCTATTTCAAGTTCTGGGCAAAATACTACGGTAAGGCATGGCGGTAGCCTCGACTGCTTTGCCCTTATAAGGTATATTCGACGAGGTCGCACTCCGTAGCTCCATTGAGTAATGCGACAGGTGGCTTTTCATTAAAAAAGCCACTTTTTCAATATAATTGAGCCTATATTTTACTTCAATCTGATAGTGCATTTACATACAACACACGCAGCGTTTAATCGTGAAAGTCGCCGCGCCATTCATTCCAATTGATAGATCAAGGTCCGAAGCATGCTCAAGGGATAGCTAAAACGATTAACGAATTCAGCTGAAACAGGGAAAAGTTATTAGGTAGTAGCTTTTGCCCACGGCTCCGCCCGCGTAAATACAGTATCCCACGGGAACACTGTACTTTTTCGGAATAAAAAGTGGCCTATGTGTTAATCCAGAGCTCAAACTACTACACACCAAATTTCATCAAATCTGTTTAGTAGTTTTCATGTGAAAGACTAACAAACATCCATCCATACATACATCAATCCATCCATCCTCACAAACTTGCACATTTATAATATTAGTAGGACAACAACGTACCGGATGTAAAATCATTGTATATTATATTTATTTTTCTGTATATTGTAATATTAGGTAGGTATTATGTTAACAACCGTGTATGAATGAACTGTGACGCCTGTTATAGGCGCCTGTATAGCGATATCGTGTTTTGTGATCACTGGTCAGTGATATTAGTACGCTCTGTTATGTAAATACATACAATACGTCAACTGCTCGCCCAAATATACGGATGGTAAACTAGATAATAAAATAGCTCCCCACGCCGATTTAGGAGACGGTGGCCGGCATTGAAACCAGGCCAGCTACGCAGGTGCTATTTTTATAGTGCCCAAGTGTGTGCGCAGTACACAAGAGCACTCGTTCTTCCTTTACTGATCATTGATTACATGATCGACACGACTGCGCCCAGGTATAGGTAATCACCTAATTGTTAAAAAATTTGCATAACTTCGATAAATGCAAAACTTACTAAGATTATTTTCTTAGGTTCTATACTTAATTTTGCAGAACTCTAAACCAAACCAATATAAAAGTCAAAAGTAAGTAATAAGTGTCAGCGTAAACCAAATTTTGTCGTTTAAGAGCTGCAATTTGCTTGTTACAGGTGAAGCAAAGCAACTACCAGCCCGCAATGGAGCCGCCTGCCAACGTGACATATACTGCGTGTTGTCTCTCGACCAGGAGGAAATATTTCGCACCTCCACCATGGAACGGACACTTAAGTGAGTATTGTCAATTTCTAGATATTTGGCGCCCAACGTGGGGCCCATCCTAATCCACCGCCATAACAGTCTCTTGCTCTATCAATATTTCTATATAAACAGATTTCATGAGTATTGTCAACTTTGGCCAACGTGGTTAACTCAACGTGGTACCCTAATCCTCCATAAGTAAAGAGCCCGAATTTTTACCCGACTACGGTGAACCCAAAAGAGAGAGTAATGATTTTGGCAGTCTAAATATTTATGTTTATTCCACCGCAGTGCCAAAACTATTGGTCCGATTTTTATAAATGAGGTGTCAATAGAATCGTAATAATAACCCGGGTAACATAGGCTATATAATTAACGTAGTTGGGTTATAGTTTTTTATAATATTTTAATTACATGTCCTCTGTAACCCCACTCCGCGCCCCGCGCCTGGTTACGGAGTTAAGTTACTTTAGTTCACTTAAGATAAGTTCCATTGGCATGGAACCCAAAAAACTATTTTTTAAACGATCTAAACAAAATATTTGCCTTACTCACATAACGGATTCTTTGTTGGGCTTCCGGCCAGTCTTCCGGTAGTGTTATCGTAACTAGAACATATTTAGGGAGTATTAGTGGGTCAAGGTGGTACTTGTTGTGCGTGCAATCGCGTTTTACAATAATTACCGTACGGTTTTAATTCGCACTATAATCGCGAATAGACGTCTAAATACTACATCCTGCGCGTTTACTACGAGCTATTCATCACATCCGTACCTGCCGGTAATATGTTAATCATTTAAATACATTAAAAGTGGTGCTACTTAATGTTATTTACATATATATGCTTTATGCTTGTGTAGGTAATTATGTACATAATATGTTCTCTATTCTGTGGGCCTGGATCTAGAGTTCCTGCGTCCAAATCAAGTACTATGCAATAGGTGAATGGGAAGCTACACATGAGAATGATATAAAACTAGGTCAAATAAATATTATTATAATTTACTAGCGGTCCCGACTCCCGACACACGTTCTGTGTTAACTATGAACGGCAATAAATAAATAATCAATCTGGTATACTGAACGCACCTGTAAATATTTGACAGCCAAGTGACAAATAGAACACAGTTAACAGGTAGTATGGGAAAATTAAATCGTCGGTCTTTTTCTACATGTAAAAATGTTGTGTTTTTATATAAATTAAGAAATAATTAGGTATTACAACTTGATAAAAGTGAAAATAATTAGGATTTTACGTGTAGTTTTGTAATTATATGCATTTCGAAGTCACAAAAAAGTTGAAATATTTTTTAAAACATTAGTGTATAAAACCTACGTAATTAGTTTACTTACATCGAATACAAAAAGATTTACTATGGTATGTATCAACATTAACGCGAACAATTACGAGATATCAGAAATTTTGTGCATATGGCCTTACATTTCGTAGCAACATTACTAGCGTGTGACGTCACCCACTAGTACGACTTTTATATGGGGCGTTTTCACGAGACTCGCAAAAGTGCTCCAAACAATCCGCAATATCTTTGAAATTTTTGATTTTTATTAGTTTACTATTCCTTTTGTATTTAACTACTATTACTATTTCTTTAGTAATATGACTACCTCTGTGGCTCAGTGGTTCAGCGCGTTGGAGCTCAAGCCGGGGTCGCGGGTTCGAATCCCGCCGAAGGGACAAAAATATTTTCTGTGTTCCTGGGTCATGGATGAGTATTAAATGTGTATAATATAATAAAAATCTTAAATATATGTATAGTCTATAGTATAAAAGTATTAAATATACTTCCCGTTTTCTGGTACCTGTAACACAAGTTCTTCGGATACTTAGCACGGGGCCAGATTGACGTGGTGAGAAGCGTCCATAGATATTTATTTATTTATTATTTGTAAACTGTCTTATTTTACAGATCATTCATTATACTATAGTAAAAAATACAGGAAAATACCATATTGTTCCAATTATATCTCTCACCTTTTAAACCTTCTCCGAACTGGCCTAATCATTTTAAGACCACAATTAGCCAAATCAGCCCAGCCGCTCTCGAGTTTTAGATTATTGGAATTGCACTCAATTTTTAACTGACTTCAAAAAAGTAGTTTCTCAGATTGACCTGTGTATATGTATGTATGTATGCTTGTCAGTGATTTTCTCAAAAACCACTGATGCTATTTGGACGGGGTTTTCACCATTGAATAGCACACTTATTAATAAGATTTCACTATGCACGGTGTAGGACTGATGACGATAACTGATAACTAGTTCTATAAACAGACGGCATCGGAAACTTTTATTGCTCGCAGGAATGTGCCCACTGACCATGTCCTGGATTATAACATTAATAACAGCAAACTCTACACTTCACAGCCTAGAAATTACGTTTATAATATGTACTTAGTTACAAATAAGACACAAGGTGTTTATTAGTTTAAAACTTAAAATACAAATAGGGTTACAATTTACAGATATTTATTTACAACTGTGCCAAATATCATACTCCTTTCCTCGTTCGCACAACTGTACTGAGATTTTTGCGTCGCGTATTTAACGTATAAAATATATTTTTTAGGACACCCGGTATCTTGATAGTTAATACTTAATAGTGATGTGTTTGTTATAAATACCTTAGAACTCGAACTACATTGATCTAATACCATTTTATTTCTACTGCTTCCTCTATTAATTTACGGCTTTTAGTGCAACTCCATAAAGTTCCCATCATGTGCTAACATTATGGTTAAACAGTTAAGAAAATTCTTTTGTAGGTTTCGTAGGGCCAAACAGAATGGTGTCTTAAGAAAATTTCATTATATTAAAGTTATTTCTTACATACAGTTGCATCGTCAAATATTCAAAGTTAACCATCTTAAGATATCAAGTGGATTTCCTAAAATAAAATTGTAGATAATATATACATTTTTTTTATAAAAAACAGCAACCCGTACCTACGTAAATTGTATATTATTCTATGTTACCCGGACCATTATTGCGAATCTTTTGACACCGCATTCATTAAAATCGGATCAGTAGTTTGGGCGCTAGGGTGGAACCAACATAATTATGCATACACGCATACATAGACTTGCCAAAATCGTACATAGATTACCCGTAGTCGGGTAAAAATAAAAATTTTGATGAACTCGACACTCTTAAAGTTACCAGATAGTGTTTAGTAATTAAGGTGCTAACAATTAGTGGCTCAGTTATGATTGACGATGCAGCTCACTGCTCGCTAAATAAGTAATCAGACTTTAGAGCTGCAGTTAATGTGTTAAAAGGGCGGGTAGTAATTTCGCATGGACGAAGCGCCCGCGGCTAAATATATTATGATTCAAAGGAAGTTCTACGTTTTATTGTTTTGACTTTACCGGTCCGTTTGACGTAAGATTAATGTGAGCCGGGTAAATAAGATATGAATTCGGGTAAATAAGTTAATAGAAACACAAGGAAAATATGATAATATGAAGTCAGATAGGCTGGGACTATATGATCCGGAATCCGGCGGGCCCGGGAAAATTCAGAGCACTGAAATTAGAACTCTGCGCTAATACAATAGAGTTGAAAATCGAAGTGTCGAGCTGTCATATGTAACATTGATATTTGACTCGACACTCGAGTGTTCGATTTTCAACTTTATTGTATTGAACTATTAACGTCGAGTTCTATTTTCAGCGCTCTGAATTTTCTCTGGCCTTCCGGATTCCGGATCATATAGTCCGAGCCTTACTAGTAATTCTAGATGTATATTCGGAAAAAGTTAAGTGGCAAGTTTGGTTCCTACTGCAGCACCTAAAGAATAAGAATAAGAAGAATATATAGTAAGAGTGACGAATATAAAATAAAAAATCCGGCTAAGTGCGAGTCGGACTCGCGCACGAAGGGTTCCTTACAAAACGTAAAGAAACCACGTTAGTTGTATGAGCCCAACTTGAATATTTATTTTATTCTGTTTTTAGTATTTGTTGTATAGCGGTAACAGAAATACATCTGTGAAAATTTCAACTGTCCAGCTAATAGCTATCAAGATGAGTTAGGTAGTTATAGCCTGGTGACAGATAGTCGGACAGACTGATTGACGGACTGATACCGGAGAGTAATAGGGTCCCGTTTTTACCCCTTGGGTACGGAACTCTAAAATATATACCATACTTAATTTATAATTAAGATCCATGTTCATGTCTGTAATTGGGCTCGTGCATGAAAAAAAATGTTCATGCAAGACGTTTCGATTGCAAAATATGTAATGGCTGTAAAACCCTTTTAATAATGCGAACTTCAAGTACGCAAGACCAGCGTCCTTTGCGAAATGAACATAAAAAAAACAAAGCTAACGTTTATTCCGCTTTCGTGTGTCGTATGTCGTCGTCGACGGTCGGAACTGTAAAAAAGTAACAAGTGCATTCAACGAGCGGGGAGGTTTGATGTGCAAGGGCGGCGCGGCGGTGTTACCACGTCCCGGATGCGTTTCCGGCGAGCGTGCGTCGGCGCGGAACGTCCCTTCCGCCACAACCCTCGCTCGCTTTTGGATGTGAATGAATCGTCCGCGCCGTCCCCCGCCTCCCCCCGCACTGCCCGCACTCATTATTCATACAGTTTAGCACAAAATTGTAACGCCCCAACAGGTGTTGTTCAATGAGGTTGTTTGATATTTTTTCTGCCGCTTGGGGGCAGACCCTACGCACACAAAGCGTCATCTGGTGGCGTAAGTGGTATCAAAAACGGTCAATAAGAATTTTCGATTCTGTTTCTGTCGCCAGGCGGCGCTTGGTAGCCCGACGGTCCTTGTCGTGTCAAAAAGCTGTCAGATGTCACGAATTTAAAAACCCTACCATATGCTTGGCCCCTGGATTAATTATATCAATAGTAGATCTCTCGCCAGTCGTGTCGGTTATCCGTCCCACTGGGTTATGAGAGTAAAGGAAGAGAGAGTGCTCTTGTGTACTGCGCACACACTTGGGCACTATAAAAATTACTCCTGCGTAATTGGCCTGGTTTCATTGAAACCGGCCACCGTCACCGAAATCGGTGTGGGGAGTTATTATTATTATTAGGTGTGGTCAGTAGTATACTACGAAGGATGATCTACGCCACCATGCGTGTAATGGCATAAATACCAGATGGTATTTGTAAATGACTATAAAATATATTTAATAACAAACGAGGTACTCGTATGTCATGTAAATTGCAGGAAACGCTAGAATATCTTCGACAGATCTAAAATACCGTTACTCGATTGACATTGCAACGAAATTCTTTCGCCTCATTTCACATGCAAGATATAAATATTTGCTTTCGTTAAATACATTTTTAATATTCTCACGGTACATATTTACTGATAGCTAAACCTCGTAGATAAATTTCTAGAAACCAGTTTCACCGGCTTAATGCAAATTTAATGTGTTTCTCATTTACAATAAATCCTTACCATAGGTAGTTTCTGATCTACCAAACATTTTATTTCTCTTGCTGATATATTAACGTGTACGAAAGCTTACTGATATGTTGCTGCACTTATTATATTTACAGACTTAGGAGCCTCTGCTTATTATCAACACACTGATTAATAACTAATAACTACTAAGTAATTATAAAGTTGGATTAGTAACTCAGTAACTTAAAATGCAAGTCTCAATTACATTGTGTCAAAAAGCTACTACCTACGTGCAGTCTGAGCAAGGCAGGACTCGGCCATTACGAAATGATTATATTATAATTGCAACATGCAAAGTTGCGATTTTAAAGTGTAGGATTTAAGTAGGCGCGTGCGGTAAAGGACATACTATAATTGCGATAATACTTTATACTACACAGAAGGTTAAGGTTTTAAGCTTCAAGTGAGCACAAATATGGCACCGGTTTTTTCTGGTCGTTGGCTTGAGCAATAAACGCTCAACTCGCCCTTTATTTTTAGTAGCGGTCTATTAAGCAGCAAAAAATCCGTCCTTTACTATACAAACAAAACTTTGCACTTAAAGGATCTCTTCTACAACACAAACGCTGAAACTACTGTGCGATGTTGTCGGGGTTGTCAGTGAATATAATTTACGATGTATCGGAAGTGATAAGGAGTCGGGACCCCAGAGGTGATGAGGATGCGGTATATCGGAGGAAGTGTCGCGTCACTCGCCACACTCACTTAATGAGTTCTTTGTCTCGCGATACCTTATCTCATGTCCGATATCACTGTCCATTCTGTGACAGTTTTAGATCAATAGAGTTCAAAATGTAGAGTGAAGCAGTGCGTACACTGGCAACAAAATTGTCTTCTTCCTCCACCATTTGCATTCCGATTATCGATTTTAGCGCACGCGAAATAGTCAACTTTACCGCAAAACAAGACTGTAAAGGAAAACAATCGTGTGTTGCGGAAAAGTTAACTCTATTTTTCGTGGGACAAAGTTCATAATCGGAATGCAAATGGTGAGCGACAGAGACAATTTTATTGCCAGTGCGCGCACGCAACAATCAGTGTTTTTTCTGGCGAAGCGAAATTAATCGTTCACAGCGTTCTATTTGCTCTCGTGGATTGAATGAAAAATATTCGAAATTTCGAAAATTTTAATGGTCCAAATAAAACTTAAGATTCATACTCCCCTGTTTTCGAGAAAGTTTCTATAAAGCGTAAAGAACTGACCCAAATAGTATTCGCCCACTTGAAAGGATTATCTAATGTCAGCGCAAGCCAGAGACCACCTGTAATCAAGCTCAATCAGTGGAGTAATGGCGAGATATCCATCCTAGATAGGCCGAGATACGGCGGTAGCCGGTACCCAATACCCATTGATTTGTACTGGTGGCCGGGATATAATGCCAATTGCCAACGAGACCGGACATGATTTTTCATTGGCTCAGCGGAAGCCTAACAGTCGGAGAATAGATATAGCTGCAGTAGATAGGATGAAAGTAGATGTAGATGAAATAGGCAGGATACGATTCTTTATTCTTCAAGATTTGCAGCAAATACCTGTCTTCTACTATAGTTGCATTTCTATTACATTATATTAGTACTGTTACTATTTAATTGGCGAAAATTACAAACTACATAATACTATTGAAGATTACATATTATTGTAAATGTCAATTGATTTTATGGTTATAAATAATCGAGCTACAGCGATACAGTAACGAGCGCTGTATCTAATGGCACTCACTCTTTGAAGTAGTTCCCAGAAGCAATATCGACTGGGGAATGCCATAAAATCCGTTCGAGCCCCGCCGCGGTGCACACAAACGGAAGCTCTTAAGTGATAAATTGGTGCCGGAACCTCGTGGCGCGTAAAATGATCATCGCCGAGTCAAATTGGGCCACGGCACTGACGACTTAAGTGCGTTGCTCCGGTACATCCTAGCCGCTGAGCGCTGACGTGAGCGCTGAGCGGGGCGACTGCCGTAAACGTGGGCGTGTACTCTACTAATTGATTAATGTCATGTGTGAATGAATGTATGACCATTCATGACACGCTATTTTAGGTTTTGTTTTTCTACGCTAGCGCGGTAAGGTAATCCTTGAATTGGTTCTTTCAATTATTTTTACCACGTTTCTGAAGTCCGTACAAATGGAACCATTGAAGAAACTACAAAATATGTTTTTTTAAATTGATTTTGTTACTGTTAACTTAACGGCATACTAACAGTAATAGTGTTAGCATAATTGTATTTCATTTAGTAGCTGAATTGATGATAATAAATGTGTGAATGCGCTAATCGTCACACCTACTGCATCTGCAACATAATCTCGTAGACTCACTCGCGAACACGCCCGCATTGAAATCTACAATATATCTGTTATTGTACACGTATTCATACTCACGCTATCCATTATATTGATTGCTGGCGAAATAATTGCTTCTATTTAGGTCAATCAATTATTTTAAAATCAAATTGCAAAAACTTGAAACCTCAATGCTTGAGGATAACTTCTTGGTATATTCGAAGATCGAACATAGGTATAATGTAGTAAAAGGACATTTGAATCGTAATTGTAAAATTATTCATTCTTAAACTTAAAACCTATATGCCTTTGGTTATATTCTGCTATCGGTTCAGTCCATTCTCACATAATTTGGCGCAAGTGTAACAACTTCATTCATTTTACACGACGAAAGAAATTGGGACTTTCATCGACGCGTATAGGAACAATGAATGTAGGTACCGTTAGCGTTGCCCAATTCCGTGCCCTCGCTGTCCAACCTCTAATAATGGGACGCGCCGCCCCCTCTTGGCCGGTGACAGTTCCGCCTCCGGTTTATAAATACCCGCGCCGGATGTACCGACCGCCGCGCCCGCGCCGCCGCTACACCCGTAGCGTGTTGTATAGTTACAGTGTTTACACTAATTTGACTCTACAGGGAAAGAGGATAAGGAATACCGGGGCAGGTCTCGCTGTGGACGTCTCGAGGCTGAGACTATGAAATCATAGTTTACTAGATCTCTACGTACAGTACCCGGCGATAAATATTGCACATCGACCTTTGGAAAGAGACAATCGGCTAATTTCGGCTTCGTAGAGCGTTATCTCTGTCGCACACTACCTGTGTGACGTTTTGTCAGTCGTTGTTCAAATGCGATAGAGTGCGGTCGCGTCCAGTTCAAAAAATATATTTAGAGTTGTTAACACACCCAAATTTAAATAATTTAAAGCTGTAATTTTCCAAAATATACGTAAATAATTTGAACATGTTTTTTTTATTTTATTTTACCCCAACCTAAAGCCATCACTTATAGAAAAATTGGTGTATTTTATACAAATAATAAAAAGAATTATCAAAAGAAGCAAATCTAATTGTTTTAACAGCTCGTAAAAGATACCGGACTGTTTGTATTTCGTACGACAGAGATAACGCTCTACGAAGCCGAAATTAGCCGATTGTCTCTTTCCAAAGGTCGATGTGCAATATTTATCGCCGCGCCCGGGTACTGTAGAGTATCTAAATATTGAGTGTGCTAAGAGAAACAAACCAAAGTATTCTTAATTATTATATGCAATTATGCAGTAAGCAGTTATTACTAACTTAACTTTTGTTCGATATATTGAGTCGTGAGATTAGAAGGAGGGGGAGGAGGTCGCGGTGAATCTCATGATATCTCAAAAGGGGGAAAGGGTTAAAATTTCTCAAAAACGTGTTTAATACGTTGTCTAAGATCCCCTGTTACTATCCCTTTCAAGGAAGTTCTAAAGTTCGTGGGATAGTAAACTATAATATATCCTCTTTACACTGTAATTACGCGCTATTCTCATTAATGCTTTTGACTATAAATAATTCTCATAACATACCATAAGAAAAGGTCAAAGCTTTAAGTGAATTCCCTTAGCACGTAATATGACGCATCCCACATAATTGATGATGCTCCATCGCGTCGCGTCATGTCGACTGCTTCTATGTGATTAATTGTCAAGATTTCACCATAAGAGAACAAAGGTTGTATATCTTGTACCAACTATGTGTAGTATTTGCATCATTATATTATACAGCTCAATACGTCACGACCGCAGTTGTTACAATATAATCGTCCCATGTTTTCCAAGAGTAATAAAAATTTAAATCATGGAAATGATGAGCCATCTGTGTAATTATTCCTGTCGAAATTATCGAAATCTTTTATCAATCGATAAAAGATTTCGATAATTGAATATTATCTTAAATAAACACACCGGCATATTTAGCGGAACACAAAAAAAAAGGTCCATAATTAAAAAAATATGGTTTTATTTTAAAATCTACATACTACACTTCTTTTGTTATTTAAAGTTTAATTTGTTTTACTTAAAATGAGATCACATTAAGAACAGATTTTGCGAGTAAAGGCTATTTGTGAAAAATGGTACATTTTGAACTTTTCATGTAACCGGGAAAAGTGAAAATTAATATTAAAATAACAATTAATTAAATTAGAAAAATGGTGATAAATATCGCGTATTTCCTCCACGTGCTCTTATTTAAGTTTCTACCCGTCTAAGCATACTGAGAATGATGTTATCGATGGTCTCATGGGAATATCTAAACAATACCTTACTCCATTGGTCCGCGTTCCAAAGTCGATGTTCCTGAGCAAAAGTTAACCTGTTTCTACGATGATTTACCTCGAGCCTTGGAGCCTTGGCGGGCACAAATGAACCCAAACCAGCTTCTTCGAACCTTCTTCGTACCGTACGCTCACTTAGGGTTACACCCCGCACTGCTTCTAACTCATGTCGGGCTTGGACGGCCGTCAAACGGGGGTTCCTACGTACACGAAGCCGAATGAAACGATCATCCCTACTCGAAGTGCGTCTTTTTCTGCCTTGTCCTGCTCTTCTCACATAAGTACCGGTCTCCCTGAACCGTTGGATACTGCGATGGATCGTTGAAACTGGTCGACGAAGATCTCTGGATATCACTCTGTAGGTTTGACCATTTCTTCGCATTTCGAGTGCCCTGGCAATCTCCGTTGGGGCTAAGTCAGGCATAATTCAGTCCTCAACTCCAAAAAGATACGCGTTTAAAAAAAAAACTAACAAAAAATAGTATTTCAATGAAATTTTAAATCAAACTCAGAAGGAAGAAATACTCGAAGTTCGCTCCAGATAAGGTGTATTTGAATAAAATTAAAACAATTGCATAAAATGTGATGTTCAGTTGTTTTCTTAATTTGAAAATATTTCTTTTTAAATTAAATGACGTATAAACCAGCCAGCAACCTTATATGATACTGATATCAAACCTTTATTTTATGTTCCGCTAAATATGCCGGTGTGTGTAGTTACGACTTACAAAACGTTCTAAATAAGCATAAGTTCGCTTGGCCTTGCACAATATTGCATAAAATCTTTCCTGATTTGAAAGAAATTTGTAGATTAACAAAAGACCACGCAAACGTTGAAAGGGAAATGATCTGAATGTGACGTGTTTCGGTTCCACACTGTTTTATCAAACCATGTAATGCGACATTGCCGACAGGAAAACTGTTAAAAGATAGTGTTCATTTTAAATTATAATGAAGTTTTTAAGTTCCCACAATTGAGATGAATCAGAACGAAACTGTGGCTAGACTTGATAAGTGATAACGTGAACGTTAAACTATATGACTACAGTGACGTAATTTAGAATTGGGTTGTGTAAACTAATACAAATTGCGATAAGAGAGAATGCTTTTGTATGTAAATCGTTTATTTTAACTGTACTCCGAAAAGCGCGTAGTGAATCGTGATGAAAAATATTTTTTATAAGTTGAGCAATCATTATAATATTATAACCCTTATGTTTTAACGTATAACAATATATTTTATTTTTTCTTGCAGTCCATTTTTCGGAGAAGAGTTCCAGTTTGAAGTCCCCAGAAGATTCCGATACCTATCCATATACGTGTTCGATCGTGACAAACACCTCAAGCAGGACAGAGTACTGGGAAAGGTTGCCATCAAGCGCGAGGACCTGCAGCGGTATAACAACAAAGACCACTGGTTTTCGTTGCGACCGGTCGACGCCGACTCCGAGGTGCAGGGCAAGGCCTACATCGAACTGTCACTCGAGGACTCGAGGAAACGACTGCGAATGGACCCCAAACCGCCCGACCCCTGCCCGGCTGCCGACAACTGCTCGGCGAAGGCAAAAGCGAAAAACCTCACTAGGCTATCGGAATACTGCAAGGAGAACATGAGATTCGGCTCGTGCTCGAGTTCGACTAGCAAAAAGCTCCTTAGTCCTGTTTCAACGGAGCCCTCCCTGGCGCTGTCGCGTTCGGAAAGTCTGAAAGACCGCGCGCAATGGGCGGTGCGGACGAAACCTCCCATGCACGCGATGTCGGAATCCGACGCGTCGCCCACACCCACCGCCGTAGACTACTGGTCGGACCCCGAGAGGCACTGCGAGGCCCGCGTGGGACCCGACACCCTACGCTTACGAGTTCTGGAATGTTCCGAGCTCACGACGAAGAACGGCCAGTGCGACCCCTTCGCTCTCGTGACGTTGCTGTACTCGAACGGACGCAGAGTCGAGAGGCGAACCAGACCGAAGAAGAAAACTGTCAACCCGCAATTCGACGAAATTTTCTGCTTTGATCTTGTGATGGAAGCGGATCCTAAGGACAAGGATGGATCTCAAACTGTAAGTATAGACTTTGTGGCCTATATTTGTCGTAAGGCTTGGATTGAGGAAACAAAGTAATGTGTGATTTACTGGTGCAGGCCGGTGTAGCGTGCGAGGCTAGGGTGTCGGTGTGGCACGACGCGGCCACGCCGGTGTTCCTTGGCGAAGTGAGGCTGCAGCTCCGGCAACCCACCCCCGCTCCGTTATGCGCATGGTAAGCCGTAAGACTCAAAATTCCTTTTCACTATTATTTATTATAATTAATAGAAATGCCGAATTGTTTGAGTGTACTGAGTCATACACATACATTATAAAAGATTTGTGGTGATGTCTGTAACATTGTAGTTACATTAGTACAATAAGGGCGAGCGTTCACTTGGGCACGACAGCCTTAAGACAGATTTTCTAACATATACAAGCCTGTCTTACGACTAAAACACTCACAGTTTGAAGATAGTTGTAGACTCCAGGAGTTTTGTAGCTCCTAGACTCTAGGAGCTACAAAACGTCGAATAGATTAAACTGTCTAGGACCTAGAGTCCTAGACAGTTTAATCTTTGTATGTATATATGTAATATAATCTATGAGACGTCTCGTATCTACGTTTTGTTTCAATGTTCTCGAATCTACGTTTTGTTTCAATTGTGCGCATCTTTTTAATATTATATGTATTTTGTAATGCAATAGACTGTCTTAAGACTTCGTGTCTCGAGTGAGCGCGCGCCTTAGTTATACGCGCTTGATACATTATTATATTGTATCGAGCCCGTATACTGTAGATTCAAAGAACGTGCATATTTGCACCTACAGTAAATAAAGAGAAAACTTACAGAGCTAGTGAAAAACGACATCATAAGCTAGTTAAAAATTCTAATCGCCTATTGCACTTTCCAACAGCGCTGCTGCTGTATTATTAAATTAACTACCCACCACACTTTCTTTATGGTGCAAACGTTATTACGAGGAAAGCAGGCGGCGTTAAAGATTTAATATTCCTTAATCTGTCCCACGCGTAGAAACGTGTTGTGTGGGCAGGTGTCGCGACTCGCGAGTATTGTTCAACATGCAATTCCGATCAAGTGGAATACTGTACTATATATTGTTATATTAAGAGTATGATAGCTCTTTATCTACGTAGACTGTAGAGAGTTAGGACGTATGGAGACTGTCTGATTAATTCGAAATAAATAGCTCAACACAAGAGTTGTTAATTTGCGCAGATATTCGACCATAACACTCTCGAACTCAAAATTATTGAAGTGATAAGTTCTTATGGGAGGGTAAACCGCTTCGCTGCGTAATGCGTTACGGCGCCAAATAAGATACGAGTAATTTCGAATACTAATGTCAGATACGCGTAACGCAGTTACGTAGGCACTTGCATTTTTGACCAATTGGTCTCGGGTTCTGAATATCGGTCAGACGAAATATTTTTATTTCTTTTATATATTTTTTTACTTTTGTCGGGCGTCCCCGTTTTTTTTAATTCAAATATATATTATATATACGAATACTTTCTGAAGGCCGCGTCTACATCAATTTCCATATTATTATATTATATTTCTTTTTTTTTATTACGTTAGTAGAATTAAGTTAGTCAAGAGTCAAGACGGTCACAACATCTTAAGATACCGTGCATATAAAAAATGTAGCCTATACCAACTTACTTATCACCACATAATATGTCAAGCCACTAAATATAGTTTGCTCTAAAATTGGGCATATAGATACTGTAAAGGTAGTCTTCCTATGCACGCGACGCGAGACCGCGACTTGAAACCGAAATTGGGTCGCGGAGCCTAGTATGAATTTATATGGAGCACTAAACAATCCCCGCTACCCGCGTCGCCCGACCGGTGGGCGTGGCCAGAAAACCTGATTCGGATTGCCGGTTGCGGGTCGTCGTCTCGCGTCGCGGTCGCATAGATCAGAATGCTACCTTAACAAAGGGGTCCGCTGTAAAAAGAAGCTAGTTCTTAAAAATAGTATAAATAGTGCCTATAATGTACCATTTTCAGGTTCTTCCTTACATCCCGCGCGGGCGGAGCGCTATCTCGCGGGGCGACGCCGCCCGGCACGCGGCTGTCGGCGGCGGGCGGCGCGGCGCTGGGCTCGCTGCGGCTGCTGCTGCAGTACACCGTCGACCACGTGTTCCCGCTCACACACTACAGCGACCTGGAGCAGCTGTTCCTACGCAGCGTGCAGCAGAAGGTACTTTATACTGTCTTTAGAGCTAATAATAACTATATTTTTTTATGAAAACTATTTATAACCCGACAAGTAAATTATATCGGCTATGTTACTCGGGCTATTATTACGAATCTATTGACCTAATTTATTAAAATCGGATCAGTAGTTTAGACGCTACGGTGGAATAAACATACATACACCTGTGGCGAACGCTGGTTCTCTTTCATAGGGAAGCCGTAGCTTGTATAATAAACGGGTAGGGATTTGGATGACTTTACTTCAAAAGGTAAGTGAAGCCGATAGGAAATCGGAAATAGAAACCCCACGCCACTAATACATAAATAAACTCCCAACCTGGGAGTTTATTTATGTATTATTTAGTAAAAACCCGGCAAACAAGTATGTGGTGCGCTTGATGGTACTCGCTCGCGCCTTCCACGATTGTAACAAATACCTCCTTATTTAATACCTAAAGACATTTTCCATTGAGGATCGGGATAGGCAGAGGCAGGCAGACCTTAGCGCGATTGTATCATACTTTTTCGGATCAACCATTAATAAAGCCATTTAATATTTATTTTTATGCGCCTATTTGTTTAGTGGTCGAAATTCGCCCATAATTCCTATGAATTTTAAGTTTGAACTTTATAAGGGTTCTTTTGTTTACTCAGTAAGAAATGTAAATGTCTATTGAACGTGAAAGACAGATATACAAACGTCAACGTGTATTGTAATCAATCGCATGGTAGTGTGAGTTATTACTATTATTATTATACATATAAACGTTAAATGTGCCAAATTTCATAATCCTCCGTTCGCATAATTTTCGTAAAACGGAGTACAAAGTTTTCGCTTCACGTATTAATAGAATATAATATTATGATGATACGGGTACAATGTACATACTACATTCGCTCTTTTTACTTGATTTTTATTACATTTCAAATATGTAGTTACAATCTAATTATACAGAAAACCAAATTCGAACATTACTTTCGCAAGCGTGCCAACTGCCAAGACTAGATGGGCTATGTCAACGCGTTTACCAGAGAAGTAGTAAACTACATCGTTGACTAGACTTGTAACAGATATTAAAGTCGGTTCGCAGTACAATTTATGACACTAAATATAGTAGCGCTGATGCCTCGCACTTTTACTTCCGCTCTGAGATAGGACATGGACAATAACTTAGGTTGAGAAAGTTATTCCATTGGGGAAAATATGCAACGCTGTTGCTATCTTCTCGGATTTGGCTTGCAATATTTTTGTCAACAACATCCTTAACCTAAGCGTCAGTTCACCCCGAGACGCGGCGCTGTATTTTTAAGATAGTGATTCAAAATCGAACTTTATTCACTACACAAGAATATACCTACAAGCGTATCAGTGTTAGCTGACCCTAAAATATACTCTTATTATTATCACATTTAACACACACCTCAAAGGTTAAAAAAAAAACTTATGTATGTAATATACTTACTTAATTTTTTTGTTGTAACAAAAAGGTCAAGCCACATATTATGGCTAACTAAGTAACTAACTTATGCTCGCGGCTCCGCCCGCGTAAATACAGTATTCTACGGGAATACGGTCTTTTTCGGAATCAAAAGTAGCCTATGTGTTAATCCAGAGCTCAAACTACTACCATACCAAATTTCATCAAAATCCTTTCAGTAGTATTTGCGTGAAAGGTTAACAAACATCCATCCATCCATACATCCATCCATCCTCACAAACTTTCACATTTATAATACTAGTAGAAAGTATGGGCTTGTAGAGTTAGAAGCATGGCTACTTATGTAATGATAACTTTTTGACAGTACGAGATATGGTCTAGTCCTGGCAACATTTTACTTTGTATAAAAATGTGTATACCGTGGATTTAGTCTCTGTTATTAATTCGAGCGCGCGTTTCGTTAGTAATATTATTTAAGGCCCAACGTCCGATTACTGAAACTCGACTTCAATTAAGTGACTCTTATATAAACTAGTCCTAGAAGTTAGGTATTTTATAAACCATTTCTATTCACTGAACAATCCCCAAGGTGTTTAAGCCCCCGAATATTGAATGAGTCGTGGTAATTTGTGAATAATTTACGCGGCACGATATAGGTGTACACTGTACTCAAGTCTCAATAGCATTGACTCATGCGTTACATAAAGCCATTCACTGTCGAATGCGTTAACCGGTAACTATTTACTGAATACGAATAAGTAGACTATTAAATGTAAACAAGGGCTTAGTTCTACAGTCAACAGGTACTATGCCCGGTTCCGGGGCCTTTATTCAAGATGCATTCGATAATTTCGATAAGGCATCGCAAGCGACATGACTGTCACTTGGCGATGACGTTACATGTCAAATCCCATACATTTTTGATTATGAACTTCGCCGTCGAAATTATCGAATGCATCTTGACTAAAGGGCCCGATCTAATTTGAACAAAGAGACTGTACTGTAGTACACTACAATGCTACCAATTTAAATGTCACTTATTTACCGTGCAATAAAGAAATACAACGAGTAATGGCACATTAATTGGGATTTATATAATATGTATTTAATATTTTTACTTTCGATATTTTTTCTGCCGCTAGGAGGCAGACCCGACTCACAGAAAGTGCCATCTGGAGGCGGAAGTGATTTCGAAAGCTGTCAATAAGAATTTTCGTTGTTTTTTCTGCTCTCAGGGCCCAGGCGTCAAATGTCACGAGCTTAAAAATCCTCATTGGATCTGAGTATGGAGGGTAGAGGAAAGTAGGACGATCTTTCTAAGGCAGAAACCGGCAAAAGTAGTTAAATAATAGTTCAAAAACTGGCCATAATGGCGCTAGGGTCAGAGGAGGGTGTGACATGAAGTTAGCAATAAGAGATGGAGTGAAGTTAGTTGAGTTGTTATTTAAAAAAAAATTACCGACTAAGTAGACTTTAGTAGCTTATTCAGAAAATCATGAAAATTGTAATCACTCGCGGAATCGAAAATATTTTTATAAATATAACCGAAGAAGATGATAAGATTTAATCCTCTGTTTAAATTTAGCCGCTTTACCCAATTGCGACCGTAGCGCCACCCCTATATTTAACGCTTTTTGACGGACACTTGCTCCATTCCTCTACCCTCCATAGATCTGAGACCCAAGCAGGAACATTTGACAGCGGCGTGAACGTAACATTATATTAACATAAATATCAAAGGTGAACCGAGTATAAGTATTTTCGTTTTCAGCTCACTGCTATAAGCAAAAAGTAATACCTACATTAATACATTATATGTATATAAAATTAACATTATGAATTCAAAATCAAAACTGAAACATTTATTTTCTCAACCTCAAATACGGTTGTATGGTGTGATTCAACTAATTAGTTGTGAGTAATGCGTGTGTTTTTGGTGAAGAGAAAGTAAGCTTTGTTTACAAATATTCTTTGTTACGATATGACTACGACAGCTCATATCTAATTATTTAAAGAAATGTTTGAGACTTTTAAAACGCATTGTCGGTATTGTTTACGAGTTCCCTGTACGTGTAAGTCTAGACGTGTGCCTACCTACTGTACCTAATTCCTGACGCCTGTATTGTCTGATCATTATGTGGAAATTTTAGATGGCGCCACTTTTTTCATTCTCTTATTTTTCAATTATTTTTAAGCAAGTTAAGTTATACAACAATTTGTTGATTAATAAAAACCCTTTAACTATTTGAGTAATATATCACTCGTCGAGAAAAATCTTACTTGCTCTATTTAAGATGTAGGTATTTGTATGATCTGTCCGAGATAGCACGTTTAATCCGTGTGGGAAGAGAGAAATATGCATAATACACTAAGGATGCCTTCATATTCGTTCGCAAGCAACGCTACAGCAGCGGCGACCGAACTGCCGTCGGGAACTTAGTGTGAAATATCTCTTATTCCTGTAGGCTGGGGTTTTATTATGATCCGGAATCTGGAAGGCCAGGGTAAATTCAGAGCATAGAAAATAGTACGCTGCGCTAATACAAAAGATGATAATCGAACATACAAGTGTCGAGTCAAACGTCAATGTCATATGACAGCTCGTCTCTCAACATTTCAGTGCTCTGAATCTTCTGGGCCCGCTGGATTCCGGATCATATAGTCCCAGCCTTATCCCTGTAGAAATCTGATCGTTACGTTAAAAGAGTTACACATTTTTAATATTATCAACATATTATACGTATACATTATAGACGAGGCATGTCGAGGCAAAAAGTGTCCCCACTTAAATGGCTCCTTTTGGGGGTTTTGGGACTATTTTGACATTTGAGGTATGGTGGTGAAATCAAGATGGCGTAAGTTTCTCTTGTATAAAGATTTGTTCTGTCAAATGTACGTCATAGCCCATTCTTAGTATTGAAATCATTGATTAATATTAACCTGAAGTTTTCTTTTTTTGCAGCCAATAACAACGTCAGCGGTGTACATCCTGGGCGAAGTGGTGTCGAGCAAGACAGACGCCGCGCAGCCGCTCGTGCGCCTGTTCACCCACCACGACCTCATCGTGCCCATCGTGCGAGAGCTCGCCGACGCCGAGATTTCCGTGCTCACGTCAGTTACATACATACATCCCTACTACAATTATAAATGTGAAAGTTTGTGATGATTAATGGATGGATGGTTGGGAATTTTTTACTCTTTCACGCAAAAAGCACTGAACGGAGTTTGATGAAATTTGATATGGTTGTAGTTTAAACTCTGGATTAACACATAGGCTACTTTTTATCTCGAAAAAGTACAGTGTTCCCGTGGGATTCTGTATTTACGTGGGCGGAGTCGCGGGCAAAAGCTAGTGTATTATAAGATTATATACTTATTAGCTTGTGCCCGTGGCTCCGCCCGCGTATATATACATCATTCCCTGGGAACGCTGTACTTTTTCGGGATAAAAAGTAGGCTATTTTTTGCGCGCACGATGTCGCGGGCCACATTTAATGGTAAATGCTTTCGAAAAATAGTAGAATTAATTCGCCAGGTTAATGAAGTCTACCACGTTGCTATTTTTCCGTACAATTTACAATGAAAGTTTTTCATATTTATGGGCGGCGCTTTCTGGTAATATAACTGATTGTATGGGAACACACTGCCACGGTTCACAAACAATGCCATCCCACCATCACGTTCCAATTACTTTATAATAGCGGTTGGAATATTATCTTTTGTCAGGGAGATCTTACGCATATGTCCATCGAAATTTTCTCTATAGTCTAATTTCACAAGCGTTAAGCAAGTATGAACAAAATGCTATCTCGTGAGAGTTACTACTTACCATCATCAGTCATCACGGGTGCTCGACGTTAAATCATATTTTAGCACAGCGTGTGAAAATACAACACTACTGTTATGGCACATAGGTGCCACATACATCATAAAGTTTCGTTCTATAATGCTGTGCTATAGTTAGATTAAATGAGCAAGATGTTTCCATTGATTCCGGTGATGAAAACAACTGTTTCGTCATTATCTACCAAGCGGCTAGATATGTATTTTTTTTTATCGAAATTGAGTCCTCTTTAGTTAGGTACAGAAAAAAAAAATTCTAAGGAGCTGTTGAAACATTTTTACAGGATTTTTTTTCCTGCAAAAAATTAAATCTGAACGTGAAACGTAAAATGCAGTGTCGCCGCTATCGGCGCGGCGCGCGCGATATTGTTTGTTTATTAGTTTTATCAGTTATTACGCCTATTTCCTGCACCTCGCGGAAATTCGGGTCACTGATAACCCAAGACACCTAATGTTATATAAGAATTCGAAGATTAACTAATAATATTTTACTGATACTCAATTAAAAGTAAATTAAAATTTAATTAAATTCATCTTTAGTTACTCAAATAACTAGGGACTCGAAACTCATGAATTAAATTTGAATGAATGTTAATTATTTTGTTACAGCGACGCGACAACAATATTCCGCGGCAACACCCTCGTATCCAAGATGATGGACGAGGCGATGCGGCTGTCGGGCGCGGCGTACCTGCGCGCGGTGCTGCGGCCCACGCTGGCCGCCGTGCTGGCCGAGCGCCGCCCCTGCGAGATCGACCCCGCGCGCGTCAAGCCCGTCGCCGCCGTCGCCACCAACCTCGCCAACCTCAAAGACTACGTCGAGCGGGTTAGTCAACATCAAAAATAAAAATCCATATAACAATATTATTAAATAACACTCACGGAATTGTCCCTACGTGCTGCCTACCACCGGTTCGGGAACTAACCCCGCGAGAAGAACCGGCGTAAGAAACTCGCAACTAGTGTTAAAACTATGTTATGATTAGGCTACCAACTGGAACAGAAAACTAAAATATTAGCTACCGGCGTTTGAGATATGAGCAGGCTCTTTTCTCAAAGATCGCTACATAGTCCAATAAGACTGGAATGCAGTATTTATAATGTAACGCTAACCATTATTTGACTCAATCTATCCAAGATAAGCTGTATAATATGCGAATTGTGTTTATTATCATAAAGTCACGCTTATATTTACCAAAGACCAAAGGAGGTTAAAACAGACATTAAGTACAAGTGAAATCCTGTTTTCTCCTCCAACTTCTTTTCCCAGAACAAAAAACGAACTCTACGTATTGATTGCAGGTGTTCGGCGCGATAACGCAATCGTACGCGATGTGCCCCGCAGTAATGTGCCGGCTGTTCGACGCGCTGCGGCAGTGCGCGGCGCGGCACTTCCCCGCCAACGCGGAGGTGCGCTACAGCGTCGTCTCCGGCTTCATATTTCTGCGGTTCTTCGCGCCCGCCATACTCGGACCAAGACTGTTTGATCTCACCACGGAGCAGATTGTACGTATACATTCAATTACTGCTCTAGATTGTACCAGATTGGGGACTGTCCTCATATTACGTCACGCAAGATTTCGACTTATTTAACCCCTCACCCATCCCTATCATCATCGAGTGCCATCTTCATACTGAAGTTTGGCGGTCAGTATGCTGATTTTTTTGCGATCCTGGGCTAATTTCTTCAATTGTGAGTAGCTAGCTATATTTAGTCCACCATTCCTTCACATCATCCATCCATTTTCGTCTTTGTCTAGTAGGTGCTCTTTTTCCAGGTATCCTACCCTCTATGATGAACCGTATAAATTCGTATTGGGATCCTCTTTGTAGGTCACCGAAAACTATGTCACGCTTTTTTAGTATGACCCTTGCGCTGTGACGTAATATTTGGATGGACCCTTGATCCCTGTGTAAACGCCGTAAGGGACACATGGTGTCCGACACGGTGAAGTAATTTTTTGCTTAGCCATCAAAGGGTTAAAATAGACAGTTCGAGAGTAGAGAGTAGTTTGAGTGATGGTAATTGATTACTCGTTCACGCATAAACAGTTATATTATAGTTTAAGGATGAGACTCAGAAATCTAAAGTTACTTTTGTTTTGGCGGTTCTGCGGACACCGATTTTAATTTAATATATAAAGCTAATATTTTTTACTCCAGTTAGATCGTTAACATTTTGAAAATGACAGTATCTAATGTAAAGCGACTTCTTAAAACCTTACACACAATACACATATTAATTATAACTCATTATTAGGATCCACAAACCAATAGAACACTGACGCTGATCTCCAAGACTATCCAGTCTCTGGGCAACCTCGTGAGCAGCAGGTCCGCGCAGCAAGTGTGCAAGGAGGAGTATATGGCGGAACTGTACAGGAGTTTCTGCACAGCGAAACATGTAAGCACTATTGCCACCTTGATAAAATGTATAAAGTAAATTAGTGTGCACTAACCGGTGTCCGCAACTTTGTTTTGCGGGGAACTATTAATGGATATGGAACCTTTTTAGGGTTCCGTGCCTCAAACTGAAAAAACGGAACCTTTATAAGATCACTTTGTTGTCCGTCCGTCTGTCAAGACCCTTTATTTTTTAATGGAACCCTTAACCCTAAGATACAAGTAGTACAAAATTACATTTTTATGCACTTCATTTCTCTTTGTTTATTTTGTTAGTGACTTGAGACTGAGTTATGTTTCGGCTGAGACTAAAGTACGCTGTATCTTATTATAACATATTTTTATGGCTTTTTTTTTGGTTCTCCGTTCGTACAATGTTATGATTACATAGAGAAATAATTTAAGAGTTAAACAGGCAGATTAAGCTTGATTACCATGTTTCAGGTGCAAGCGATTAGGCAGTTTCTCGAGATAATTTCCTCAAGCTCGGATACTCAGAACAACAATGTTCAAGAGACACCAGTTTTGCTGAAAGAAGGGTGAGTATCTCCATAGCTCTTACCATTCACACTTAAACATTTTCCTTGCACGTACACATACACGCAACTTGCGTATTATACGCAAAATTGGCGCAGCGTGTACATCCTAAAGGAGAATGTTATCTATGCATACATTTATTTTCATCTGTAGCACTTCACTCAATACAACTTCTTTTTTCTTTTCTGCATCATTTGGAACAGTTATGGGTATGTACTTTAATTTTCCTTATTTCCCTATACATTCTTCGGTTTATTTATTTCGTTTTGTTCACTGGTTTGTTTTCGTATTCTATTTTTATGTAACAAAACTTGTTTCGTTTTGTTATGATTGTTATGATTAGTATTTGTTAAGTGTTACTTAATATACATGCAAACTAAATACAACTTTGACAGAAAAACGTTGGAGCACTATTGATTGTTAATAATAATAATCAATAGAGCCATTGTAATAATAAATAATAAACGGGTCTGGTTTAGTGGACGGCAAATCTGACACTTCAACAACACCGCAACCCACAGTAGGGTTGTGGACTATATGTCAAATATTCAGTTTAATTTATATATTCTGAAATATTATGTATAAAAGTATTATTACTTGTAATTTTATGTGTAGTTTTGAATAAGGTGCATTTCAAAGTTTCAAAAAAGTTGAAATATATTTTGTGTCAGCAACTTAAATAATTAATTAGATTACGTACATACTATATAATACAAATTAATTACGGATATTTTGGGTATACGATCTGCTTATTATAAAGACATTTAGGCAAAAAATATAGTACTTATATACTCAAAGTGAAAAAATCATCCCATGTATGGGTGACTCCGCTCAACGCAAACTATATAGTGAGTTTGGGTTTTTTTTAGAGTATGACAATTATTTTTCCGCCTAAACGTCTCTTAATAAGCAGTAGATCATATGCCCAAAATATCCGTAATTGATTTTACCGGACCTTATATAATAAGTAGTTTACGTAAATACAAAAACATGAATTAAGTAATTATAAACTTAAACGGAATAACTCCGGTGATATTAGCATGTATGTTCTAGCGGCCTATATATTTTTTATACGACTGCAGGAACGCGTGACGTCAGACTTTTGTATGGAGCGTTATCACGTGACTTGCGAAATTCTGTACTACAAATCACTGTACCTTTGAAAATATTGATTTTAAATTTACTGTTTCTTCTGAGAAGTTCCTCATATTTAAGAGTACTATTCATTTATGCAATAAAAAATCTGTCAACGAGCCTATTCCGTAAATACTAAGCTAGACGCGATGCTCGCTCACTCAAACTATTAAGCGCAAGCGAATACGCATGACTTCAGTTATATTTATCTGAGTAAGAAATATATGTGGTGTTTTATTGTTCGCAGGACGATGATCAAGCGGTCGGACGGTGTGCGCGCGGGCCCAGGTTCGCCGCGCCGCCGCTGGACGCGGCCCACGCACGCATACTCCAAGAGGAGATACTTCCGACTCACCAGGTACTTATCACGCTGAAATCATTAATGACCTCGGGGGTATGTGTTATGAAAGGCATAGCTTGGTAAAAAAGAGACATAAAAGGCATAAATATTATGTAAGTAAATAAGATTACGTATGATTTTTATAGTGTTCTAACGAAATAATAATATAATTTGTTTTTTTTAAAGCGGCGAGCTATCTTGGTCGCGGGGCGGGTCGCGCGCGGCGCACCGGTTACCACTGTCGGAGGTGCTGAGCGTGCAGCCTGTTGACTGCCCGCCCGCTGGCGCGCCGCTCGACGCCAACAACATCTTCCAGATAGGTGAGACGATTATCCATACTATAATGACATAGCGTAAAAACTAAGGCCGCGGCGGCGCTTGCAGGCGCGTGCTATAGTCATCGCTATACAGACAGGAGTCACTTGAGTGTCAAATCATGGTGCTATTCACGTCGCTAAATTCGAGGCAGCGGCCTAACAGCGAGGCAATGCATTTAATGTTTGTGGACATTTTGATATCTATGCATTGAGAGCAAGGGTTGTTCGTTTAAAGGAGCTTGACAAGGTGAAGCCGCAGGCAAAAACCAATAGTGCATGAACGCCATCTGGTCACCTGTACTGACTGATCTAAACAAACCAATGAATGGATTGCCTTGAAGGCCAAAAAAATATTTAACAACTGAGTTTTACATAGTTTAACATACATTTATTTAGTCAAACTGTTAGGCAATTTGCCCAAAATTATATTTAATAGTTAATTATTTTTGTATGTTATATTTTTTTTATTTAATTTACAGTTCACAGCGAGCGCGTGCTCTTTGTGCAGGCGAGCAACTGCGTGGAGCGCGCCGAGTGGCTGCGGCTGCTGCGCGCGCTGTGCCGGCACGCCGCACCGCACAAGGGCTACTACTGCGGCACCAAGTGGACCTGGTCAGTTCTTATATGATCGCGCCATTATAAACTAAATAAAATTATACAATTTTTAACTTATTAATTATTTATTATCTTTTCGGAAAGAACATAATAAACAGGGAAGTATCCTATTAATATTATAAATGTGAAAGTTTGTGAGGATGGATGGATGGATGTTTGTTACTATTTCACCCAAAAACTACTTCGATGAAATTTGGTATGGTAGTAGTTTGAGCTCTGGATTAACAGATAGGCTACTTTTTATCCCCAAAAAGTACAGTGTTCCCGTGGGATACTGTAAATACGCGGGCGTGTGTAAAAGCTAGATGTCTTATAAAAATCAGTCAAACTGTACTTTACTTTGTAATTTTCAGTTCTAATTATGCTGACTTAAGACAAACGTATCTTTCTTTTGTATTGTGTAAAGACACAGATTGTATAATTTTCAATTTTAATCTCGAAATAGTTTATTTAACAATAAACCGTATTATAGTTGTGGGCGGTCGGAACGGCGCGCGGAGGGGTGCGGCGCAGCGACGTCCGGCGGCGCGGAGTGCGGGCGCGGCGCGGCGCTGGCGCTGCGGCTGGACCCCGCGCGCGACTTGCAGCGCCTACACACGCTGCTCGTGGCGCACTCCGCCCGCCTCGATGAGCGGCTGCGTCGCGCACCAGGTAACAACGGTCTTACGGGAAACCGCCGCGAAATACAATATATTTCAGTATATTTTAGAAGGGTATCAAAGCAGAAAGGGTTTTTGGTATCGGAAAGCCAAGCGATGGAAAGTGATTATGTTCGCCTATAGACATGCAAGTTTGTTACAAGTTTCTTAGATGCTTAAATTAATACGATACTGACGTGTATGAATGAAATATAGACCTGAGTATCCGCCAATGAGGGTGTTTGATATTTGCCGCTAGGGGGCAGACTCAACGCACACAAAGCGTCATCTGGTAGCGTGAGTGGTATCAAAAACGGCCAATAAGAATTTTCGATTATTTTTCTGTCACCAGGCGGTGCTTGGTAGCCCTACGGTCCTTGTCGTGTCAAAAAGCTGTCAGATGTCACGAATTCAAAAACCCTCATTTGAATTCGGTCTGTTTTGTACAAATGAAAAACTAATTGTACCCCGTTTGTTTGTTTAGATGACATGAGTCCGGAGGAGCGCGAGGCGGAGGACGCGACACTGCGCGAGTTGCAGAAGATCATGTTCGACCTTGAGCACCGCCACTGTATATACAGACGGTCGCTGGCCAGGGAAACGAAGTATGGCAGCAAGTGAGTATCTTATGAATACATTATATTGGAAAATTCCATTATATGGAACTTTGACTGCTAAAATTAGCTTAGATGTAAGCGTAATTGTATCTGGATTACAATGGCACATGTCGCATACCAGCAGGAGGTGGTGTAAAATATTTGATATTTTAACTAATTTCCACGAATATTGATATAAAATATAATATATTAACAAATTATTGATAAATAACTATTGGCCTTTAAATAATTGTGGAAGCTCGTGTAAGGTAAAATACTAAAAACGACTATTGAATTTTCCCTAACTGTTCACTGTGTTAAATTTGTCACTTGACTGTCAAATATTTAAGGTGCCTTCAATTTACCTGTTTGTTATATTTAATATTCTAAAAAAATCGGCCGGCCCCAGGAGGTTGGTAGGTGTAGTTATTTATTTATTCCAGTCGGGCAGCAAGTTTTAAATAAATATATTATAATTAATGTAATGTTCTTTGTTACGTTTTTTTTTATATTTATAATTTTCTTTGTTTCAGGCAAGCACCTATAGGTGACGATAATTATCTTCACCTGGCGGGTGCGGCCGGCAGCATTGACACAGGATCATTCCTCTGGCGAACCCGGCGGGGCGATTTCTCGCCGACGGTGGACCTCGACGGGAAGACTCTTCCTCTACAATCCTCGCTGGATATATGCTCGAGTACGGAATCGTTGAAACTGGCTCGGCACGGGGACGAGCGCTCCTCGGGGAAGTCGAACAAATCGACCGGCAGCGGGTACCTCACCATGTCATGCATCAAACACGAGCCGTCAGAGGACAGCGACGCCTCGAACGAAAAGCCAGCCCGGCCGCCCAAGCCCGCGCGCCTGTCCCCGTCCCGAGCGAACCTCACCACGCCCACCTCCCCCTTGTTTGAGTACGTCGACGTCGAATTGAAACCGCCGATCCGACGACCAAAGCCGGAAACTCTTCCCAAGAGGCTGGAGATCGACCTCGCTAACCGGTGTAAGGAGTACGAGCTGATGGTCAACTTCAGCAGCCACGCGGTCGACGACGAGGAGCCCCCGGCCGTCCCGCCGCGAGTCGGCGCCGCGGCCAAAGTTCGTCCGCAACCCAAACCAGTAGAAAACGCAGTGAAACCGGACGAGCCCGTCGCGCTCCGGTCGGAGATCCTCCTCGGGTCGAGCTGCAGCCTCCCCGACTCTTCGCCCTCGCACGAGCTCGAGAGTTCCACAGAGTGTGACGTCACTCGGCCCGGAAGTAAAATCGATACGGTCTCGAATGACGATAGTCTACTCGATGAGCTGCAACGCGACACGTATTGCGTTCTTAAAGTGTGCGAGGACGAGCCGGCTGACATCGCAGTGGAGGAACCGAAACACGAGGAACCGAGTACAAGGAAACAAGAGAAGGAGGAGTACGGAATGTTCTCCAGGTTGAGCTTGCAGAGGAAATCGAATCCGATCAAAACGCCGCCTACGTCTAGCAAAACTTTAAAGACCTCGAATTCTACGTCGAACGTGCACGACGTTGGCTCGAGCACGTCGCGGCCGTTCGCAGAGCGATGGACGCCGTTCTTCTTGAAAAATAAACCGAAGCCGCCGGACGAATCGCACACGGCCAAGTCTACGCGGAAAGAGGACAACCTTATAGGCCGTTTGACTCCTCGTTTCGGACAGTCTCGGCTTCAGGTTCGCGGGCAGTCTCTCGATCTCACTCAACCCGAGAGAGCTAGACGAATCGAGCGCTCCGCGACGACGGTCAACATACCCACGCGGTCCTTCGACTCGTCGATAGTAGCAAAACTGCTGACTCTGCGCAGGTGCGGAGCGCAGGACGAGGTCCAGTGTCACGGGTTCGTTCGGACGGAGGAGGACGGCGAGCGAGTGGGTGGGAAGAGTGGCGCGGCGGCGCAGGCGAAGGAGGTGACCCGCGACTACGGCGCGGGCGAGGACGAGGGTACGTGGCGGCGCGCGCACGGACCCATCTTGGCGGCCGCCTCCAATGATATTAGACTGTAGAATTCTACGTGTTCGCTAACTTTGAATTGATGGTCAAACGTCTTAACGCTAAATAAAGTTTAAAGTCTTCAATATTTTAATTTTAATACTGTCAGCTGTATTATAGAGAACTATAAATGTATCATGTAGCATCTCTGAGCGTAACAATTTACGTGACTTAAATATTTAACTGACAATGGAACCGCTCAATTGCGATATCCATCAGAGGCGTTCGTCGTAACTGATGGACATTGAAAACGTCATCTGTATAATTATTTTGTGACAAGTGACTTTTAAGTTTATGTGACGAGTGGGAGCAACCTGAGAGAATGGTAACTTCTAAATGAGGGTTGTATTTATTTCTATATTTTTTTAACTCCTTTTCGTCGACCTGAAATATGTGCCTCCTCTAGTTTGTAGATAATATTATCTAAAGTGTCCACTATGTTTAATTATATGATATAGTAGCGTTAATACTCAAAAGGTGCCAAGTATTGTGCGAGTACGCCTCTCGGCGTATCCACTCTCATTCCTTATGCACAATAATTATGTGAAACCGAACTTGAATTGTACTAAAGAGTTAATTATTTTTCTGTGATTGGTGTAATTGTCCAATGTTGAATCTATATAAATTTATCATATTTTGTGTATTTGTAAAATATTTTTATAGTAGAACAACGCCATAATTTTTTTATATTAGAAAATACTGATTTTGTACAATAATTTAAGATATGGCTATATTTCTAGGCACAACTAATAAAGCTGCATGCTGTACCGTTTTCTGAATAGCAGCTTATGAGCTCCTAATAAAATAATATACTCTGTATGTGAAATCACACCAAACGTACACTCAACTAATCGTTTATAATGCACAAACATCTAATGTACTTAACAATATCTTACGAGAAATCTTTGAATACATTAGTAAAATTATATCTTGATGTTATATTAAAAAGGCCTTAGCATTTTGTAGCCTAAAGTATGGCCTTGCAGAATAATTAATCATAATTATGATCATATTAAAAACTGTGATGCACTTTACAAAATGAGCTCTAATTTTTAATGTAGATAGAATATGTGTAATGCTACTGAAATTATAATTTTATATTATAAACTTGGACAATTTGTTTAAGACATGTATCATGAACAGAGTATTTAACTATTTTAAGTTTTAAATAATAATTTAAATACCATATTGTTAGAATTGTCAGCAATCAGAAATGTGAAGATTCTTTATGGTATAAAAAGTATAAAGTAATGTACAAAATAATATTCTTTAAATTATATTTAAATGTTATTTATTTCGCCTATTTCACTTTGTTATTAAATTACAAATAAGTTTAAATTTATTTAAGCATTTTCATTTCACTTTCACCTGAATTCAATTTATGAGTACCTTCCTTTTTGAATTTACGTTAAGAGTAATAACGAAACTTATTGAAAAGTTTTTTAACTGAATAAGTAGTGTTATTTCGATTTAAAGTTTCACCCCATAGAGCAAAAAGACAGCATTCACGCCGAAACCCTAGCTGTTACAAAAAAAATTCACGCAGCTTAATCATGCAGCTTTCTCGAAAATTTGTAAAGCGTTTGTCAGACTCGATGTGTTCTACTCATAATCTTACGAATTCTAACTTGAATTCTCATGTAAATGCTTGATTAACTACGTTGGTCATGAAGAGTGAACTATTGTTGTATTGAAATTTGGCTTTTGTTGTGTGTATTAGCACCATATAATCTATTTAAATTGTATGCTATTAATCAATTATAAAATTTAATAAGGACTTAAAAAGAGCATTTCAAATAAATTGTGTACTTTAAAACACCACCGATGTTTTAATTCCATATTTAAAACAATTTATATAATTGTCGGAAAAGGCCATCGTCTGTAAGAGCGTTTTCACATTTTCCGATTCGATATCGGTGTCGGACGACGATAGCCGACACCATGTGCTATTTTCACGTATTTCCGACAAAATCCTTCCGATACGGCCATTTGCTCGATAGCTTAGTGCGGGCAGATCATCATGGCAGACTATAATAGAAAACTTTATTTGCTGTATCTATTATATTTGAGACGCAAAAAAAGATCTGTCCACAGACAGTATTGGATACATCCCATTGTGGAAGCTCGATATTCAGAGGGAGCATTTTATACTCTTTTTAGCAAACTACAAAACTCACCTAGAAAGTTTTATAATTACTTTAATTACTTTAAATGGAATTTTGGAAAAAAACTGTCTGAGTATCGCCTTAATTTGCCAGCCCCAAAATCTTTACCAAACACCACAATGACGACCCCTCATGTTTTTCTCGGATATGAAGCTTTTCCTTTAAATTCAGACTTTCTAAGGCCATATCCAAGAAACAATTTAAACAACACTCGCAGAGTCTTTAATAATTATAGACTCAGTCGAGCTCGCAGGATAGTGGAATGCGCTTTTGGTATTCTAAGCAACAAATGGAGAGTTTTTCATACAAATATGACAATACCACCAGATTTTGCTATGAAAGTAACGAAAGCGGCATGTGTGTTACACAATTTTGTTCGTAAAAGAGATGGGTACAAATTTGAAGATACTTTTACACACTGTTTTGATGATCTGCCAACATCAAATATGAAACACCATATTACAGAGCATCTAATACGGGTAGGCACGTAAGGGATAAATTTGCACAATACTTTATGATGCCATGTGGCGAAATCTCGTGGCAATACAATAACCGATTAATCAGTGGTGATGACTAAATTTTATTATTTCTGTACCGGTCGAATGTGGCAACTTTACCTTTATGAAGCAACTTTACCTATATCCATGTCACATTTTACCAAATTATTTGTAATCTACGACACGTAGAAGATTTTTGAATTTATTGGTAGATTTCTAAATAAATGCTTGCAACCCAAAAAGTGTTTCACGCTGGCAACTTTGATAAATGTCAAAATATGACGTTTTGTGTCCGCGTGTGGTCATTCGCGTTTGTTGAGTGAACTGAAAAAACTTGGATTTACACGTGAATATTGTTGTTTTATAAGAAAACTTACTTTGTTAATGGTAAGAACTATATTATTACATGTTTTGATTCAACTAGCAATCAAATTCTATGGCGATTTTTTGATTTATAGGCAAAGGTAATGTTAGTTGAGGTTAGGTAAAGTTACCAAGCTTGGCATAGTGGCATCTTTACCTACTGCTAGGGATATCAGCTCATACATATATTTTAATAAATAAAATTTATCTACTGTAAACAAAATGTTTTCTACCTATCTATGACATACCTATGATTAAACATTTAGACAGCATTTATTAACACTATAATCTATCAATGCAAACTAATTAATATTGTTAGTAATTTTAAACGCCGACGAAAAAAGAGTGTGTGAGTGCGTGTTATAAGTTTGACCGCTGTGTGTATGTGTGTCTGTCTGTGATACCATATATCTTAAATGGCTTAATGAATTTAGATGTTTTGTTTTATAATTTGAAAGCAGGTTTTTTAGCGATAATTCTTAGATAATTATGTTTCGACAAAACAAGTCCAGCCATTTTAAAGGGTTTCTCGTGTTTGAGGTTAATATTACATTATAAACAAGGGCGGCTTTCAACGCATAAGATTAAATTTTCCGTGTCAGACATCACACCAACAGGTCGCAACACGTCCAGAGGTTAGCCGCTTGCAGTGTCAACTGAAATAATTCATAATCTGATTCCAGTATGTGTGTGCCGCTCTATTTTGGGTCCCCGAGACGATCAAGTTCACTTGACAAGTCTCACGTGATTGACGGTTTCACTTGGAGAGGGACTTGATGCCCATTGAAGGTCGCACGCCACAGTCTCCTTCTGATCTGTGTTCAAGGAAGATGTAGCATATTGTTGATCACAGTAATAAAAATGATTTCGAACGCTGATATGGCATTTCTCGCCATAACTGTAGCGATATCTATTAAAAAAAAAGAAAAAAAAGAAAAGGTGGTGTAAAGAATGGTATAAATTGAGATATCGATTTACTCATGAACATTTGCAAAGAACTCTTCAAGCAACTGATGATTTTAAAAAATTTCTTCGAATGGATAACGATTCCTTTGAAACATTATTCGTTCGTTGATTCGTCCCAATATTGAAAAGAAAGATAACAATATGCGACAAGCTATTCCTGCCAGCCAAGGCTCTCAATAACTCTAAGGTCACTGGTATGGACTTAGAAGATTTAAAGTTTGTGTGTGCTGTCGCTCCTCGTACCTTGGATATGATAATAATGGAGACGTGTGAGGCTATAATCCAGAAATTAAAAGAAAATATTCAGGTATGTTCAATAATCATTTTTTTAACCAAATAATCATAACATAAAAAATTAACATAATAATTAATCTTTGGGAAACAACAGCCCTTTACAAAACTGATGACTTTTGAATGTTTTCTTGCTATAATTCTATTATAAATTAAAATTGCTTTATTCTCGGTTGTGGCTTTCGAACCACACCAAAAAATTTCTATGTATTAGAAGGAAAAAAAGTTTTCTAAGTATTGAGCCGCAGTCCGTACTTCTTCTTCTGCAGCTGATTGATGAATCAATACGGGTGGTTCATGAGACTGACTTGGCGCCGGCATAGATATAGATGACAAAATTTTTGGTGTCGATGATTGGTATGGCGTAGATGAGTGGTGTGCATTTGGTGATTGTGACTGATGCGGAGTGGGTGATTGGCATGGTATAGTTGGCTGGTGTGCATTTGGTGATTGTGACTGATGCGGAGTGGGTGATTAGTATGGTATAGTTGGCTGGTGTGCATTTGGTGATTGTGACTGATGCGGAGTAGGTGATTGGTATGGTATAGTTGAGTGGTGTGCATTTGGTGATTGTAAGTGATGCGGAGTGGGTGATTGGTATGGTATGGCTGCGTTGTGTGCATTTGGCGAGGGTGAATGATGCGGAGTGGGTGACTGGTATGGTATAGCTGCGTTGTGTGCATTTGGCGAGGGTGACTGATGCGGAGCGGGTGATTGGTATGGTATAGTTGAGTGATATGTATTTGGTGATAGTGACAGACGCGGAGTAGGTGATTGGTATGAGTCTGTCGTATCTGAGTGATGTGAAATTGGTGATAGGGATGAATAATACATTGAACTAGCTGGCAAGATGCGAACTCCGTTTCTTGATAGTGTGCCCATTTCACTTTCCTAACTGTATTGGTGCTGTTGATGGCAAACACATCGAAATAGAAAAACCTTCAAATTCTGGATCTCACTATTTTAACTATAAGAAAACGTTTAGTCTTGTTCTCATGGCTATTGTAAATGCCAATTATCAATTTATAATGGTTAATGTTGGTGCTAATGGGCGGATGTCAGACGGTGGAACTTTGAAAAATACAAAGTTTTGGCAAATGTTTTCCGGTAATGAAAACATACTTAATATTCCGGACCCATGTGAGTTACCAGAAAACGATAAAAAGTATCCATTTGTACTGGTAGATGACGAAGCTTTCCAACTGACTCCAAATTTCATGAAGCCATACAACAAAGCTGTTTTGACAGATGAAAGACGAATATTCAACTACAGATTGTCAAGAACAAGGAGAGTGGTCGAAAATGCATTTGGCATCCTATCTTGGCGATTTAAGATATTTAAAAAAGATATTGGACTACATCCCGATAAAACTCGAAAACTCGTTTTGGCTGCCTGTCAATTACATAACTATTTGTGTGAAAAAAAAAACAACTATATTCAACCAGGAGATGTTGACACAGAAGAATCAAATGGCACAATCACAGAAGGTGCGTGGAGACGAGGACGCCAATTGTTAAATATAGAGAGAGTACGATACTCGGCTAATGAGGCAAAAAAAGTGAGGGATGATTTTTGCGAGTACTTTAATTAATGGTAGTGGTTCAGTCCCTTGGCAGAATAATTGCTTAATTTAGTTACCTAAATAAATGATAGTGTATCTTTCAATCATAAATAAAATTAAAATGTAAAATAATAATGTATTTGTTCTTACCTCACTGCCCAAACTGCTTTCAGTATCACTTATACATATTTGGTCTGACAGTTCATTGTAGTAGTAGAGTGTTGGTTTTGGTACGTCATCAAAAGACGCGCCAGACCGTATTGCTCTTTCAATTCTGTTTTTTTCTTTGATGAAATTGGTTCTCAGTGCGTTTATTTATTTTTTCAATAATTCTTCGGTATAGGTGGGTTTGTAGATTCGAAGTGTTTTTAGTATGGTTGTTAAAGCAATCGACCTCTTATTTTTGTCAGAATACTCCTTACTTTTGACTTTCCATAGGACAGGAAACTCCCTGTAGAGAGATATTAATAATAGGACAAAATCACGCTCGGTAATTATGTCGGCGCTTCTCGTCAAGGCCACGTCTAGGTCCTTATCGTCGTCCGCCATCTTCGACGTTGCGATCGCAAATGAGAAAAGCTTGACAAGTCCTGTCAAGTCGCGTCAAGCGCTAGTGCCGTCAATTAAAATTTCTCTCAATTGTGATAAAGCCGTAGATAGCAGTCAAGTCAATGAAGTAAACGATCAATATTTGTTTTAATCACGTAGACTTGTCAAGTAAACTTGATCGTCTCGGGGACCCATTAAAATATATGGGAATACGCGCGTTATGAAATCATAATCTTAAATATGCCGATCCGGAATTCAGAACGCTCGTCAGTATCATTCTTACAGATCGATCTGAGAAATTCATAATCTGAAAAAATCAGAATGTGTCTGATATTGTATGGTATTCCGGTCTTTCTGAATTAATAATATGAATTCAAAAAAAACATTCCGGCTGTGTGAGGCCAGCCTAAGAGATCTAATGAACGCGTCTCTTATATTATTCCATTTGTTTATAATGAGTTGTGCTGAAACAATAATTAGCTTATTAATACAAATGTACTTAGGTATCATTACATTGTTTAAATAGGCTGAGGCAAAGTTTATGTAACCACAATTTTTAAAAGAGCATTAATAAACAAGATTACAATTTCTTTTTTACTTTTCAGGTACCTGGCCAGTGGTTGCTCTCTGACCGATCTGCACTACAATTACAGGATAGGAATCAGTACATTAAGTGAAATTATAAATTTTGTTTGCCAAAAAATATGGGAAAAGTTCCGTAGCGAACATTTCGAAAACATGTCTGAACAAAAGTGGAAAACAGTAGCAGAGGGTTTTACAAAAAGAGCATCTTTTCCCAATTGCCTCAGTGCTATAGACGGTAAGCACATACGCATTCAAAATTTTCCACATGGCGGTTCAATATATATGAATTACAAGAAATTCTTTTCAATTGTCCTTTTGGCAGTTGTAGATTCAGATTATTCGTTCATTTTTGTTGATATAGGCTCATATGGCAAAGATTGTGATTCCTCTATACTACAAAACACTCATTTTTGGAAATTGTTGATGCAACGAAATTAACACATTCCACAGCCAAAACCCATTACTGAAGGACTTACAGTTCCCTACGTATTTGTTGCTGATGGTGCATTCCTAATGAATGAACATATGTTACGAAGCTATTCTGAACATAATTTAAGTCAAAAACAACGCGTATTTAACTACAGACTTTGCAGAGCACGTCGGTATGTTGAGTGTACATCGACCCATCGATGTGTCCCCAAAATTTGCCAAAAACGTAGTGAAAGCTTGTGTTATTTTACATAACATCGTGAGAAAGCGTGATGGATATCGAATAGACGATATAATTTTGTCCAGTCCCCAGACAAAATCCACTAATAAAACAGGACGTGGAGTCCGTGCAACCTTTGCTGATTATTTCGTTTCAGATGTAGGTAAATTACCATGGCAACTGTCCAAGATCTAGGTCATAAAAATAAATATTTACATAACTTGTACATTAATTATTAGCTATAGTAGAGCCATTAGCAACAGAACGTTGGGGCAATAAATATTTTTACGTAGTAACTTTATCTAATCTGTGTCCCAACGCTCAGTTGCTAATGGTCCTACTATACGTACCTATACATTAAACAAACAGACATTATACCTATAATAGACAATCACATTATGATACAATTTTGGGGTTTGTTTATGAATTTTGTGAAATTTGTTTATGAATTTTAGGTTGCTTGTCAGATGTAAATAACCCATGTAGGTCTTATAATGTACTCGTATTTAAACGTGTAGTTCTGTTTTCAGATTTATTAAAAGTGTAAATTACATACCAGTCTTTTTTTTCTCATCCTGATTCAAAACTTCATATCCCTCTTCAAGGTATTCACATACTTCTCGCCAATTATTGTCTCGGAGTATTTTATTTTTATATTCCTCGTGTGTTTTATCCCACAAGCATGGTTTAGATTCTACCAGTTCAATTAATGTAATTATATCGTATTTAAATGATGACGACGCCATGATGACAACCAAACTAGTAAACAAGCTCAAAATGGCCGCCGCGCATCGGGCTCTACGCACATAGAGACAATTTACATACACGTATAGCACACATACAAACATTATCGCCCGACGGCTCACAGGCGTCCGATGGTGCCGTCAGCATATCGGTGTCGGCTCCGATATGCGATATCGGGCCGGACAATATGAAAGACAGGTACATATTTCAAACATTTTACTTACCCCGATATCGGATCGGCGTCCGACACCGATATCGGATCGGATAATGTGAAAACGCTCTAATATCGAAACGCAATATTGTCATTTTACTTCAAAATTTTAAACCATGCCAAACAATCACAACCTAAAAATATATGTTAAACATTTTCGCATTTAAAAATAAGTTTAATCTATTTCGATTTTTATAGAAAAGAAGTAAGTTTTGATATTATATAGGATTCTTAGGATATATATAGGATTCTTTTCGATGTTCGGACCTATGAGATTCCATGATTGAATTGTTTTGTAAACTCACAGGTCACAATATTACGACTGAAAAGAACGAATAAATCAAAAGACTAGAATATTTGCGATCGAAGTGGCTCACAGAGTTGGTACCTTTCTATGAAGCACAGACTATTAATTACTTAGTAATATGATGTCTACATAGGATAACCGCCTCCTTTTTTGGAAGTCGGTTAAAAATATCGAAGCCGAGAGCACATTAAGTCTATGGAGAATAGAAGTAAGGAGTACCATCTCCTTACATGAAAGTGTCCGTAAAATAGCGTTAAATAGGGGGCGCTACAGACGCAGACGGGAGTAAAGCGGCAAAATTTAAACGGATAATTAAATCTTAGCATCTTCTTCGGTTCTAAATATAAAAATATTTTCGACTATACGAGTTATTAGAATTTTCATGATTTACTGAATTATCTACTTTTAATCTACTAAAGTCGTCAAAAATTTTAAATAACTCAACTCACTTTACTTCATCTCTTATTGCTAACTTCATATCACACACTATTGCCACTCTAGCGCCATTATGGGCACTTTTGGAACTATTATTTAATTTTGTCGGACACTTTTTAGCTTTTCTGCCTTAGAGAGATTGTGCTCCTTACCTCTATTCTCCATGATTAAGGAGTCCGAACGTAATGTTGAACAAATGGTCTCAATTTAGGGGGCAGATTTTTATGTCGGTAGAGCGCGCCACTTTTGAAGAAGTACTCGTCAAACTATAGTTGGTGGAAAAGAAATAATAAAGAAGTTTTTGTTAAACATATTATTTATTAAAATAGTATAAATTACAAGTAAGTAAGTTTATAAGTATTACTTACATTTACGTGTAATAATCAGTAATAATAATAATAGTATCGGTACGTCCTGAATAGTTGCGCAGCTAGTGGCAGAAAAGAGAATGGGTTTATTATTAGGTACATAAATACTATGGAAAAACCTATACCGTTCGGACTCTTCTCTTCTTCTTCTTTTGGCATAGCCTTCCCTGTAATAGGAGTTTCCAACGTCAGAGTGATGATGGACTCCATAAATCTATACTTCGTGGCTTGCGCAATCTTTTTTGATATTTTGTCTTTTTAAATTGTGTTTTTAAAAAGTTGTAATATCAAAATGATGACCATAACCAACGAAAGATAATGTTGTAGCCCCGCAGAATACAAATAGTACTAGTATGACGTCACAGCACAGATAATCTATCAACCAACATGGCGAATAGTGTTTTCGGCAGTTTATATAAAGTATATTTTAATTTTTTTTTTTTTTTGTAGTTTTTTAAGTTTCAAAATAATGTGATTTTTTTGTGTAATGAAACAATTAAGAAGCGTGTAGGACATAAATAAAAACGAGGTGAAGAAGCCTATACTATAAGTTTTATTTATGTACCAATTTTTACAAATGTACCGTTGATAAATGAAGTTCATAAGCCATTTTGAAACTTCAAAAGGCTCTCCTGTAAAATTTCTATTTTGAAGATACAACAACTTGCGTAAGAAGTAACGAAATATTAAATAAGTAGGCACCTCAAGACAAGACTTGGCTTAAAGGTCTCGTTACCAAGCAATTAATAAATCCTCAACAAAAAAAAAATTGACAAATCCTGTCAAGTATTATTTCAGCAGTCATTTGTCAAAATCGGCATTCTGGCATGGCATCCATTTTATTTTTAGGGGGAAAAATAAATAACAACTTTAATTACAATAGTGTGTAAATATTACAGTAAAAACCAAATAACTACATTCTAAATATCATTAACTTTAGGAAAAATGGCTGATACAGTAAATATGTCATTAGGTATGTAAACTATTTAGTTGCCGATTTTGCATGTCTATTTTTGATACATTGTGAAATACCAAATCTTTCAACAAAATGTTGTTCATATAATTTATTAATTTTGTACTAATAACAATTCGTATATAAACAGATTTGTGTGCATTCATAATGTAACAAAAATGACGCATAGGTATCAAAATAAACGCTAGTGTTATCCATATGCTTTCACTTTTGACAGACGAAATCATCAAGCAGAATCAACAGAATAGAGTGGGTCGAACTCGTGGGAGAGGCGGCGGTAATGTCCGTGGTCGCGGAAACCGCGGTCGAGGCGGTCGTGGCGGGCGTGGTGGCGGAGCGCGAGGCAGGTCGCAGTCTCGACCGGGAACACCGAATGGAGCCCGCGGGAGGTCACGCTCGCGCTCTCGGGTCGCTCGACGAAATCAGTCTCAGACTAGATCCCGGTCTCAACAGAGATCCCGCTCTCATCAGAGGTCGCAGTCGCGCCAAAGACGTTACTCAACTTCAATAGCAAGGTCAGCCTCCCGATCCAGATCAAGAGGCATGACACCTAAAGGTCGAGCTGGCCTAGAGGAAACTTATTCTCAGATGCCTACGCTCACCAGGCGCAATAGAGGCAGAGGTAGGTGTTGCAATATTTTCGTAACAATTATTTTCTAAACTCGACTTGTCTTTATTTAATATTAGGTCCTTATATATGAAATTGGGATTTTTTCGTACTTGCCACTTTGATCTCAAATATATCTTCTTTGGTTAGGAATTTCAAATTTATACTGCTATTTACTTGTGCATTTGTGTTTCGAAAACCGTTATTCATTTGTTTATTCCTCTTTTGGTTTTTTCTTTGCGTCACTTAATAATAAAACTTAATATTAATAATAGTACAATAATACTACAAGTATAATAATAATAGTACAAGTATAATAATATAGTACAATAATAATAATAGTAATATAACTCAATAAAAGTAATAAAACTTAATATTTGAAGGTCATGTACCTGATTTATGTTGCCTTTTTATGCTAACAGTGTTTTTATAATGTGATGAAACTCAGTATATATTGAAAACACTGATAGAGTGATGTAACAACTGTTTTCAGGTGGTGGACAAATGAGACTACAAAGATCTAATTCAACATATACCGTCAGAGGAGGTGTCCATAGCAGACTTGGAATTTCAACTCGTAGCAGTATTAACACAAACAAACCTTTGGCTCTTGTAAAGAGGGGTATTATTAAACGAGGCAGAGGGCTAACAACAAGAAACAGATACAGTAGTGTTGGATTAAGATCTGATCAAATTTTAAAAGAGCAACAACAAAACAGCATGATAAGGTCACAAACATTCACCCGGTCCCGAAATAATTCTGTAGGTTCAGCTTCCCAGTTGACAGTCAGTGTTGCAAATGATTTTGCAAAAAGGCGTCGCAATAGCATGGGCAGTTCAGGATTCTTGAACAAACAAAGCCTTGCCCAATTGAATAATCAGTTTGGGGGATATAATACACGAAGAGGTCCAGGTAGTGTTAAATCTGTAGGTTCTAATCGATCAAATAGGTCAAATCAATCAAACTCCAGCAGAAAATCACAGCGCAGCCGTGGACGTGGCAGGGGTGGAAATCGAGGAGTCAGTAGGAAGTTTGTGAACAAGCAAATACTAAATCCCAAGTTACAAAAGGAAATTGCAGCTATTCAGGGTAAAAACTTAGGAAATAGTGTCACTGAAACGCCAGGAGGAGTAAACTTTACTCCTACTCCAGCAGCTACTACTCAGACATTACATCAGAGATTTGCAAGTGCTTAAGTTGAGCCAATATTTCTTATGACAATTTGGTAGTATGCTAAATATTTTTGTTTTGTTTTATGTAAGTTACATGAAGGTTGAACTATTATTATCAGTAAAACTATTTTTAATAACTGTAATAGACTTTTTATTACTTAATATACAAGTTGCTAAACAATACATTATGCCAAAGTTAGCTTTTGTTAAAATAGGATTTTATAATATCCTGATCAAATTGTGTAGCTTCCATACATTAGTTTGTTATTGACCTGATTAAAATTAGGTCAATAACTAACTATTAATGTGATGAATTTTTTAATAATATTTGAAGATTTAACAGCATATCAGCTGCAAGAAATAGTTTAATAAAGTAGAACCTATAGTTATGAGTGTAAATAAAAATTGTTTAATCAGAACAAAATATATAAACCCCAATTTAGAATTTCCACTAGAACTGTGTTAACTTGCATAATGTTTGTGTTGCAAACGAGTTTGAATTGCTTTTATTTTGAGATCAGTTTGCAATTTTTTTTTTTTTATATTATTAAACCATACATTTGACATACTTTGCTTAAAAATTAAATATTTTTAAAAGCTCACTATAGGACTTACTGATATTCTTAAATATATTTTGGTTACTAATATGTAGTTGTTAAGTTAAATAAAGATATGTATGAACAGTCTTTATATTTTTTATTTTTCCAACATCATATACAGTATTTATATAATATTATTTTACCGTGTACTTCTCTATTACATTTTGTATATTTTAGGCATCATCATAAGTGAATCTGTAACTGAAAGAAAAACTATTTGAATAAGATATAATTAGAACAAACTTCAAAATTAGTGAAATATACATACAATTTTCTCCAAGAATATTGATTAATATTAACCCATGGAATTTGTGTAAGTGAACAATATCAGAATTTTCTGATTTACTAGTTGTGCTCTCAAACGTCCATCCTAAATGTTGTCCGCAGTGTGGACATGTACATATACGCCATGTGTAACCAGGGAACCACGAATCGGCACCTTGGCTCTACAAAATGAATGATTTTAAGTTTTATAGCCAACTTATGATATACACACAAAAATAAAAATACTATTTACTTGTCCCATGTTTTTGCATCTTGCTTTTTCTGTAGTTACTATATCAAATTGTACACCAAATGGATTTACTAATGTCTGCACTGTTACATTTTGTCTTCCAAATAGGTTTTTGGTATCCCTTTTTTGTGCTCCAGCACTGAGTTTACTAAATATATAATATGAATCTGCTACATCAGCCCCGCATTTACGACATAGCAATAATTCTAAAAAAATATATATTTTTAGAAATAAACTAGGCCATCCGATGATAATACAATCGTCGAATTGAACTCTATTTGTTTACAAACTTTCGTTAGGTATTTACCTTGTGCATTTTTTACCGAATCTGTGTATATTTCTGCTGATGTATTGTTGTTTATAATATATATTATAAAAAGTAAATGGTAAAACATGCCTTAATTCTTAAATTCTATTTAAATTATGTGAAATTTTCTATTGCTGTAAAGTCGATGATATTTTCAATTTTGACATTTTGCTTGAACAATGAAACGTCAAATGTCAGTGTCAAATTGCCTTTTTTTTATTTATTTAAATATATGGCGTCTGCTTAAAACTATTTGCCAGTGTCAAGTAAAAAAGGGAATAGAATTACCGTTTCAATTTTTAACACCGTATTCCTAAATCGTCAAGTCTAAAGTCTAGTCAAAGTCCAAATAAATAGTCAGTGCAGTCAATGAGTCAAGTTAGTCGATTCAGTAAAGTGGTAGAGGCTTTACTGAAAGTTCCTAGGGAGTTTTGGAGGAACACAAAATAGCACGTTTTTTGAAGTTGTACCACTTACCCACACTTGTGTACGTTAACGAATATTAAATCGCTAATATTCTACCAATATTACACATTAGGAACCGAAATAAAATAAAAAAATAAAAAATATAAATATATATAAAATAATATATAAATAAAAAATAAAATCCACACCCATTGAATTCCCCGGCAAAACTCAGTCTTTTTTTAATTATGATATTTTCTGTGAACAGATACATCAATGTCAATTTTTTTATTTTATTGTTTAATTAAATGGCATCGGCTTATAACCATATGCCAGTGTCAAGTTTATAAGGCGGGAATAGAATTTTCTTTTAAATTTTCAACACCGTATTTCTAAATCGTCAAGTCTAAAGTCTAGTTAAAGTCCAAGTTCTTCGGATACTTAGCACGGGGCCAGATTGACGTGGTGTGAAGCGTCTATAGATATTATTATTATTAAATAAATAGTCAGTGCAGTCGATTCAGTAGTGGTAGAAGCTTTATTGAAAGTTCCTAGGGAGCTTTGGAGGGAACATAAAATAGCACGTTTTTTGAAGTTGTACCACTTGCCCACACTTGTGCACGTTAGCGAATATATAATGGTTAATATTCTACCAATATTACACATTAAGAACCGAAATAACACAAACTTATGGAACAAATAAAAAACAATAACGTCAGTCGTCAAACATTGAATTCCCCGGCAAAACTCCTACCTCAATGATATCAGGCCATCTTCCGATTGGGCGAGTGCTCTTAATGACAAAATCGTACTGTATATACCGTATCGTAGAACTTGGCGCTAACACAACACAGCTGAAAATCGTGTACAGCTTCTTCCTCTTCTTCTTTTAATTTTGGCGTACGACTGCCTTTATTGGCGGTATTCTGCCAATCAAATTTGACATTTTACACTTGACACTTCGATTTTCAGGTCTATTGTAGGTTAGGTCACATATTAATAAATAGTTACTACGTACAGATGCATCATACCCATACAAAAGCGAAAATACCTACGCTAAAATAGCTTACAAAATCTTAATGATAATATCGCAGCGAATAAATATTACCATAAGTACGCGCACAAAGAGTCTAGATCAGGGATCCCCAAACTATTTTGGACAAGTGACCCATTTTCCAAAATGAACTGTTATCTCAGACCCCCATGGCCAAATTACATCCTTTTATGATCAACCCCCTTCTTCATAATGGTCCGCTAACTTAAAACAGCTGCTACAGAGTGTTATTTTTCGTTCTGACTTAGGTAAATAGAAGAAGACAGAGTAATTAGCAATGCTTTAAGTTAGCAGACTATTACGAATAAGGGGGCCTATCTTTAGTTTTTTCCTATTGATACAAAATACCTAGGTACTAAGGTACCAACTGGAAAACTTTGCACTTGGTTAAGTGAGTGAAGTTGACTTCATTTCCTCATCAAAATTTAACAAAATAAAAAGACATACAATTCAGTAAATATCATGTTTAATTTATAATGATTATTACAAATTAAGTACTTAAAGAATCTTAAGTAGGTAGGAAATTATATTTAAAAAATATTAATTCGCAAAGAGAAAATAAAACATTCAGTGTAATGGATGAACCTGGTGACTGTCTACCAATCTAGCTACATCCGGTTGAATATTGGTGAGTTGCAGCCTTAAATCTCCACGTTCATTGATTTTCAAACGGTTTCTTTGTTTCGACAAAATGTTTGTTACCACATTGAAGCTTTTTGCAACTAGGTATGATGAAAAGGAAAAGCGATAAGGTATTTTTCAGCAATGTTCCACAATGTAGGATACTGTGTCTCAATGTTGCGTTGCAACCAGAACTTCTGATAGAATGATCAATTCTCTGAATTCAAATCTGAATTAATTTTGTTGAACATTCCAAAGATATCAGTCAAGTAATAAATATCTGTTTTACAATTTTATTATTGTTTAGATTTTCTTTGAAATTCGGATCTTTTTCTTGTAAAAACTCCAACACAGATTCAAAAATGACTGAAAATCTTTCTAAGCAAGAGCCTCTTGGTAACCAGCGAACTTCAGTGTGCAGAAAGTAATCGAGTAAAGACTTCGTCATTTTCCTCACATAGCTGAGCAAATAACCGAGAACTCAAAGAATTGTTGATAGCATTTATTACATATTGTAAAGACTTATGCAATCTAGGACTCAGCTTTTTTGCTACTAAATGCTGCCTGTGAATCACGCAGTGAATGATCAGTACATCAGGCAGTTGTCGCATTAAGTGAGCTATAAAACCACGATGACGACCAACCATAGACGGTGCACCATCAGTCGCAACAGAAACAATGTTCTTCCATGGAATAGCTTTGCCAGTGAAAAAATGTTCCACGGCCTGAAAAATCGATTCTCCTCTGGTATTAGTCTCTAAATATGTAGTAAAAAGCAGTTCTTGGCACATATTTTCATCTTTGATATATCGAACTTATCCTAACAACAGAGCTTCATTGCCGGGTAATGTAGACTCGTCCAACTGGAGAGAGAATCTGTTAGTCTGTAAGAACTTGCATAAAATGTTTTCCACATCGCGTCCCATCATGTCTATGCGTCTCTGAACGGTGTTATTGCTCAAAGGTATTCTCTTTAAAATATCATGTGCGGGCTTGTCTAACACATTGTTAAGGACCTCCGCAATGGCTGGTAAAATAAGCTGCTCTCCAATTGTGTGGGGTTTCCTTGACTTCGCTATTAGTAAAGATATATTATAGGACGCTCGTAAACCATCATCGTCTTTAATAGATGATGACGCAAACATCGATCTTATGGATGGCCTTTTGTCTAGTTTTTCTTTAAGTGCTTAAAAAAATGACAAGGGCTCACTTTTTTTGTCAGCATGTACTCTTGATCAGTGGTCATCCATTTTTTAAGGCTTCATGGCATCGTTACTGAATAATTTTTCACATATGAGACACATCGGCAAGTGTTGATTTGATGGAGATGCAATAAATCCGAACTTAATGTAAACTGTATTGTCTGCATTTTTTTTTCGTGTCCGCCATCAGTGAACTCTCAGTAAACCTGCAAATAAAAAAAATAAGAAACTACCTATATAAAAAACAATAATAAACTGTTAAATTTGCACACCATCTTATTTTTATCACACCCAGGTAATGGATGTTTGTTAGGTATTACTGACTTACTCATTGATAAACTTGGATACCTATATTAGGTAAGTAACTATAGTAGGTAATTAGGTATAGAAAATTTGTATCAGGTAAGTAGGTACCTATCAGCATAAGAACGAAAATCAAAGCAAACTAAACACTTCAAAGTTTAGGTACCTACCTACTTAACAAATTAAGTGTAAGTAATTTTTACAAATACTTTTATAGGTACTTACCTACCTATATAAAATATGTTGTGTTTACCATAGGGCAAAAAAAAATTACAATCAAATACTAAAACAAATTAAACTAGTAAATTTTTACAATTGAAACAACTGAGGCAACTGCAAACTGTTGCAAACAATCGACAGATAGCTCAATTGATCACTATCACACAGTGGGGCAATGCTGATGCGCTGTGCCGGATAAAAACTGTTTGGTACTTACACTGTAAATTTTTCATACACTGCAGATATTGTATGGTTACGCTATTAACTCGCGTAGGGAGCTCAGCATTTTGTAAATTATTTTTCAGTCACTTTACTTCACTTAATTTAGCTATGTAATAACTTTGTAATCTCTTGAAATAAATGAGTACTTATATGAGTTATTATCGTTCAAGCTCAAACGAATTTCAAAACGCAAATGAACTTTCAACCTAAGTGCAAGCTCATTAAAATATAGTAAAATATCAGGAAAACGCTTGGATTTGTTGATCATTCGTGTTAAATTGCGTAAGCGTCAAATAGAGAGCAAGTCAAAACGCGCCAGAAAGACGTACGCTCGAACTCATTATCTTGCACAAACTTGTCCACACTGACTTGCCGAGTTTTTCATCTTGTACGGGCTTGAGACTTTACATTACTACAACAGTGCTATTTCCTACAAAAATATTAATTATTCTTAGTACACGTAACACAACATAAACAATATAGTACCCACCTATCTTGAAAGTTTTAAATAAGAACTTGCGTTAATTTAATTAAATTATAACCGTACCGTAACCGTATAAAAAATTATAACCGATATCGACTTCTTGGGGTCGATATCGGTTATAATTTTTTACAATTTAGTTTTTACTAAACAGTTATAATTTTTTACTAAACTAATTTATTACTAAACTACACTGCAGCCATCCACTGCACAATAACCTGAAGTATTTTGGTTACTACCAACCCTTAGCCCTCGTATCCACGAGAGTTTTTTGTGGTCGCGACTATAGATGCTGGCGGGAAAAATTCCGTATCATTCCCGTCGAATACTTCGGAAGTATTCCGAAATATTCCGAAACTTTAGGAATATTTCAACTGTCAAAAAAAAACGAGGAAAATTGCGCTTGGAAGTTGTAAACTATTTATCTTTAGTTGTGTTGTGAGCGGTAGGTACTTATATTTGAGTTTATGGTTGTGACTTGATTGCACGTCGCTTAATTATGGGTATAGCGCTGCGCTATCTGCGCTGGGCTATATTTCATTAGTATACATAAGGTATACATAACTGAAATCTGGTGGGCCCAAAACTGGAGGTCTCCTTTAAATAGATTTTAAAATACAGATTTACTTAACAGTAATAAAAACATAGAACTGACTTTAATAAAGTCGTCAGAGCATCTCTTCAATAAAGTCTTCGCTTGGTGGTGGTTTGAGGTCAATTAAGGTGTTCCGGCTTCATTGAAGTCGGTTCTATCTTTTTACTTACTTAAACATTATTTATTTCAACATTTTTTTATGTCACGTATACATATACGTGATATACGATAATATTGTTCTGAAAACTGCATCAAAATCGGTTCAGCTAAACGCGAGATGATCGCAGTCAAACATACATACATACGGTTCAAACTCATAACCTCCTTTTTAAAGTTGGTTAATAATACCAAAACCTGCCCCTGAGTGTAACAAATACTTTTCTGAAAATACCGAATCAAAACGTGTTTGCTTGCAAGGTTTGCCTTTATTGACTTGGGCTATTATTAACGCGTTAAGTAGGTAGGTTATGTATGATTAATACCTGCCTATGCGACTCGCGAATACTCGCGATGCAAAAATATGAAAAATATCAACATTATATAGTTACTTAATCAATCCCATTTATAATAAAATAAACATTTATATTTTACTTACGTATGTGCCACTGAACAAATAATTCACTCAACCACCACACACCACAAACAAACACGTATATTCCCATTTAATTATTCCGGCGAAATATTCGACGGAAACATTCGATTGCGGGGTACGAATCTTTGTCGCGGGGGGAAAACTTCTCCGGGGAGCATCTCCCTCCCGCGCCGCTGTCGCCAGCACGCACGACTCGCTCGTGTGGCAGTCGGCAGACGGACGATTTTTCAGAAAAAATAAAAATCTTAATTAAATTTATTTTGAATAAGTAATTCTAATTTAAAGAAACTTTCCCAGAAGTATTCCGGAATTGTTCGGAATTTTTCAGAAGTTTTGCAACGTTCGTCACTCGCTCAAGCGCGCGTTATTTGCCTCATTTACGAAACAATTGACAAAGGGATGCCGCACGCCGCACGCCCGCCAGAGCACTCGCACCGCACGATCCCGCGCTTACGCGTCGAAATGCCATGTAATTAATCAATCACAGGCGATGTGTTAAGGACACATACATAAATATGTATATAAATACGTAGTACATACGTTAAAAGAGCGAGCCAGGTATATGGCTTGCACAGATGATAGAATGTTATAAGTTTGAATTTAGAATGCTAATACTTACGATCGCGGATCGCCAGTTGCGACCCTGACTGGTTAGAGTATATGAACACGAGCTAGTTTGGGAAAACGATCAAAAATCAAAATAAAAGAAAAGTTTGGCCGGGAATGTCAATCAGTGACGTTGTTGTATTTGTAGACCTTCAAAACTTGTTATTTCGGTTTTTAATTGATGTTATTGGTATAATATTTACCATTAGATATTCGTTGATGTGTACAAGTGTGGGCAAGTGGTACAACTACAAAAAGCGTGCTATTGTGTTTTCTCCAAAACTCCCTAGGAGCTTTCAGTAAAGCTTATAAGTTCTACCACTTTACTGAATAAACTGCCTTGACTCATTGACTGCACTGACTATTTAATTGGACTTTGACTGGACTTTGGACTTGATACACCGTATTTCTAAATAAAAAATACGGTGTTGAAAATTCGAATGAAAATTCTATTTTCCGCCTTTTTAACTTTACACTGGCAAATGGTTATAAGCCGACGCCATTTAATTAAATATAAAAAATAATAATAAAAGAAGATGATGCGTCATGTGTCATGTCAATGTCATGTACTTGATTGGAAATGCAAATAACTTTTTGTAAATACCTACTAAATTAGAGTATAATATGTCACAGGAGTATGTATTATGTTGGTGATAAAGAATTGTTGCGAATTGTGATCGTAACAACTGATTATTGTGCTTACAATACGAAATAATTAAAATATTTTAAAAATGTCGTTCTTCAAAAACGTTACAGCTGGTTTCGCAATTAAAAGTCGCGATACTATTCTTAAAGAGTCTATTATCAATCATTTATCAGAATGCGTAAAAGATATACAATATAATAGCCAGTTCGAAGAAAATTTTCACAGTGTTCTAGGTTCATGCGACTCAACGAACACTTTATGTATGTCTCTCGAGGCCGTGTTTCTACATGGATTGAAGGATACATTTCTACGAAAAGCCAAGAATGTGTTAACCGGGGATCCAGACTATCATCCTCAGTCGAGTTTCTGGCCTCTGATACTCGTTTTATCGCATAGACAAAATGTTGATCAGATATCTTCTTTGCCACAAATCACTACAGAAATCGGACAGTGTCGAGCATGGATTAGAATAGCTTTAAACGAATGTCTCCTATCGTCCTATATGTCGACTCTTCTGAAAAACATACCAGCTATAAGACCTTTCTATAATAGAGGCGCATTTGTTTGTGATAATGAAATATTAGAAGTTGCACAAAAGCTCATAGAAGGTCTTGAGTCATGTGTACAGTTCAATTTACCAATAAATTCGAGTTTACTAAACCAGTGGCCCGAACAAGTTCTAATGCAAGCAGGTATTTGGGTGCCCACAGTGAGAGTTGCTCCTATTAGTGCAGGGTTGGATGTAGCCAGCACACTGTCCACTGAGGTTAAGCCGAAAGTGGTCACAATACCAACACACTCCACCAAAATTACTGGCTTAGGGAAAATGCTCGCTCTAAATGAGGATGAAGCTCTTAACTTCATTCTATCTAGTAGTCCAAATACAAATTCAAATAAAAACTTTGTCTCTGAAAATAAAATATCAGAAAGCAAGTCACAGGACAAGAATAAAAATAAAAGTTCTACTTTAAATGAGCTAACCACTAAAAAAGGCAAAGAAGTAAAAGAAGAGATAAAACATGAAAAACAAGAGACAGTTGTACAATCAGCTATTGATGTAGCTGGGACCAGCCACGATGATCCTGATCCTAAACTTCTCTACTCCTCGTCTGTAGACTCTGCTGAGTTTATTGCACCTTCTGATATTGTTGTCACTGGAAATTCATTAATAGGCAAAGGTTGGTCAAACGATGATGAAATGAATACTTCTGTACATTCTAATTCCTCACATGGCAGTAGTATGATTAAAACGCCAGAAATACGAAGCTTGTCATCACTCATAGATAACTCAAACCTATGTGAAGAAACAAGTAATGTACCAAATCTAAGGGATATTATGAAAAACATTCACAAAGAACTGAAGCTTACTTCAGATGATAACAATGTGAGCACTAGAGTAATTGAAGAGGTATCAACTCCAGATGATTTTGCACTCCTGGGGCTGGATTTTGAAGTAATACCGAGCACTACAACCAATAGTTTCACTCCTGCTGAGTTGCAAGCCATGATTAAACAATTAGGGACTCTATCAAGGGAAAAAGGATTGGACTATCAAAATTATCAGTGTAAAGGTTGCCAAGATTTACTCGGAAGTACAGTTTCAAAGGCAAAGGTATGTGGTTATACAGGAGAATATTTTTGCTCCAACTGTATGGACGAAAATGTTTTTATAATCCCAGCCAGAGTGATCCACAACTGGGACTTTAAAAGATACCCTGTTTCTAAAAAGTCAGCTTCATTTCTATTAGAGTTTCAACATCACCCGTGGATCGATATGAAAAAACTTAATCCAAAAATATATAGTGGTGTGTCAGATATGACCCATCTGCAAGAATTACGAATACAACTGAACTTCCTTAGAGCATATATATTCACATGTCGAGAGCCTGTCATTGAAGAGCTACAAAAGAGAGTATGGCCAAGGGAATATTTGTATGACCATGTTCACCTGTACACTATATCAGATTTAGCACAAATACCCAACAGCTCTTTGGTTTTGCAATTGGAAAAAGTAGTAAACTTTGCCAAATCACATGTCCTAGACTGTTGGTTGTGCAGTCAAAAGGGTTTCATATGTGAAGTTTGTAGAGATCCAAAAATATTGTACCCATTTGAAACTAATTTGACATACAGATGTGATGAATGTTCCAGTGTATTCCATTCTAAATGTCTTAATGAAACCATACTATGTCCAAAGTGTAAAAGAAAGCAGGAACGCACAAATGATTGCTTTATTGATGCATTACAACCTCATAAAAAGTAGTAAAAAATTTAGAAATATTTAAATGCATAATTATTTGGTGTTTAAATAGTGGTGCAAATTATTTAAGGAAAGTAATTAATGTAATAGCAAGAGTTAATAGTCTGAAAAAAAAAGAAATTAAGCAACGTTGGTATATTTAGATAAGAGTAAATAATAATAATAATAATATTATAAGGTCATTAAAATATACTTAAATGAATATGAAAACACAAAAAAAGGTTGTAGCTTTCCAGTATTTAACAAGTTACATGAAGTAATGCTGTAGATAAAAGGAGTTATATATTAGAAATAAATTTCATTCAGCTATCAGTTATAATCTATGAAGTTTTATATTATTTTGACAGGTCAGGCTCTTGTTCAGGTAAAGAAACAATATAGAAATGTCTGTTGGAACTTGGAAGCCATGCTTACTTCCATAAGCAAAACTTCCAGGTGTCATTTATATATTATTGTTATATACTGAATGAGTATTAGTGTATCATACCAAATAATTGTGATAATAATTAAAAACTATTTTATTTTAATATAAAAATAAAGAGATGTGTATTATAATAATTCATTTGAAATGCATTACTTAGATCTTATAAACAAATCTTATTGGAAAGCAACTATAAAATATAAGTAATATATTCATAAGTAATATATTTAATAATAAATTTTATTTCTTAAAAGAAAGTTATATTTTGGTATCTGTATCCCAATCACCCGATATTTCTAAAATAAGAAAGGCAATTTAAAAAAAAAAACAAATGTTCTAATATCTACTTTATAAATTACAATAATTCTTTTATGTTACATGTAACATAATATGTACAATATTACAATCTTTGGCTTGGATAGCATTTGATCGCGTGTTGCGATCGCTGAATGTCGCGATAACTTGCTTATTTTATGTCTATGTTGTATTTTCGAAATTACTGAAGCCGTAGTTCCATTAGTAATTAGTAGTAATTTACTGTTAAACTTTACCTAGTGCAAAATAGTCACTAGTGGTAGCTTTAAGGCGAGTAGTGACTAAAACTCGCATCCAGCAGTAGAAAATATGAAGCAGACACCAACAATAATTGTCAGGAGAGTAATTTGTTTTTTTTTTTAAATTAATTATTGTGAGCTGGATGCTGAGTTCTTTGTCTAGAGCAATTTGAGTGAGTCCAGTGTTTCCACTTTAATGGTTTCTATTCCCCACCAATCAATTGATGTTTCCCCTTTAGTACACTTTTCCCCCTGAAAAAATAATTCTACAATAGTTTTGTACTCTTTCCCCCTTTTCTTTCCCTCTGGACCCTAATTTCCCCACAAAAGGAAAATTTCCTCTCATTGTGGAAACACTAAATTATACGTTTTAGAAGCTCTATTTTATAAGCGACACCTAGCGAAAAGAAGCAACTATTTTGTACCAAAGCAAATGCTATCCAATCCAATCTTTGATACATAATTAATAGATGATGACTGTATACCTACCCCCCTACTAATAAAAAAATTTACACAATGGATAACTTTAACAATGTTGCTGTCTTTGTCTGTCCAGTGACTTTTCCAACGCCTGATGCGTTGGAAAAGTCACTGGACAAAGACAACAACGTTGTTTAAGTTATCCGTTGTGTAATATTTTTTTTTTAATGTTTAGTAAGGGGGCTAATGTATATTATTATGACTATCTTGTTCTATTAAAATTTAATATATCACTTAAATAACTTTGGGCGTCACTGGGTTTAGTCTTTTTATGTTTGGCTGATTTATTATTAAGATTGGGCATTGGCTCATCAAGAGAGAACTCTTCTAAACTCTCGTCCAGTAGTTTTTCGGGTTCGTCCTGTTTTTTGGACTTCTTTTTAGATTGATAGCTGAGAGAATCTTTATCGAAATCAAGTGGCACAATACCTAGATCGCCGCTGTATCTATTTTTAGCGACTTGTAAATATTTTTTGCCACGAACGGCCGTCAGTCTTTTATCCTGAAACAAAATTATAAAACATTTTATTATTATTATTATTATAAGTAGAAATCGCTAAAAAGAAGTTAAAAGATAACAAGTATATGAGTTGAGGGACCAAGTAAATAATATAAAAATTAATAATATTCAAAACCAACAATAAATCATACGAACACAATAATAACTTCGAGTCATTGACAGTTATAATGCCATTAAATCATTATCAGACAAACGCATTTACAGATAAAAGTAAACAAAACATAACTATATACTTATTATAGTGTATTGGTTTCTGATATTACGTGCGAATTGCACCGTGATATATTTAGGTACATCCGTAGCAGGCAGTTAGGCATCCCGTAGCAATGTTATGAAAACATACACAGTAAACAAAAAGCAGATGGCTCGTATATGGCAAATAAGTTAAAAAAAAAACAAAATTTAAATTTTTAAGCAACGTATTGTAAAGCAGTGATAATAATAAGTTATAACAGAAAAATGATAAGTACATTCTCGATTATGTCAGCTTTCGAACAAATAACCTAACCCAGAGCATCTCAGGACATGTCTAAGGAGGGTTCCATAACTATCAACGCGCAATAGGTTTTCGTTGAATTACTTCAAAAGATATTGTCCGATTTTGCTCAATATAATTTTCCTAAAGAGTTTTTATCATGATCTATCAGCATGAAACTTACAAGTTTCTATCTCCTATAGTTTAGAAATACCGGGGGGGGGGGGGACTAACTTATAAACCACTTTAGAGGCCAATTACTTGCAAATGGTCGACTTTGTAAAAAAGTCATGTATGAAACCTTGCCTTTATTTTAAAAACCTATTCAACAGTACCCCACACGATGGGGTAGAATGAAAAAATATTTTTCATCCCTACTTCACATGTATGGGAAGCCACCCTAAAATATAAAATGATTATTATTTTATGATGCCAAAACCGAGATCTATACACAATCTGTAAATAAATCAAATTTCATCCATTTATATTCATAAGAGCTCCGTGACCTTGTGGGTAGACCGTTTGATTCGCACTCGAGAGAGTGCAGGTCGATTTTCAGGTTGTGGAGTGTATCAATGAGACTTTCAGATCTCAAGTACATTATACGGACGCTCTAACGGTGAAGGAAAACATCGTGAGGAAACCCGCACATGGTTGGCCCCAGACGTATTGACCAGTCATTCCTCTGGACTAGGCTGACTATGAGAATGCCGTATGTGCTTGGGCCATAGGACATTTAAAAACCAACTGTCCCAGGCACTACAGTATTTCAAGAGTGGTTACTTCGCTAGGAGAATACTGTATAAATCATCCAATAACGGATGAAAAGGCCTAAGATTTTTTTTCAATATTCATAATAACAGAAGCTAGAAGCGCGGACAGACAGACGGACAGAGCGAAACTATAAGGGTACCTGAAGTATTACGGAACCCTAAAAAACGAGATCAAAGTCGGTTCATCCATTTGGGAGTTACGATGCCACGTACAGACAGACAGTCACGTCAAACATAACATCCCTCTTTTTGCGTCAGGGGTAAAAATAGACCTATTACAAAGATTACTATGCAATCTACGTTATGCGCAAATATAATTGATCCTGACCCTAATAATATAAACAGTGTCAGTGAAGAACAGATTAGCGAAATTCAATGACAATATGGCGATGGAGGCTTTGCCCCCAATAGATTATTATTATATCGTAGGACGTAGTTTATTAAATCGTTATTTTTCAAGGGGATAAATTTCCTGTTTTAACTTATATCAAAACGGTGAATATATTATAATAGTAATACAATGCTTGGTACGATTTTCCTAATATGATTAAAATTACGGAAACTTTTCCATTAAGCAGTGACAGAAATCAACGTCAAATTTTAAAAAAGCGAAATACTGAAATATTTTATTCGAATCTGACGGCCAACTCTACCACCACGCGCTCATTCTTCAATTCAAATTCCGCGACTTCCTGTTACGCACTTCCGTCCCATTTCACAAAATCACTCCCACATATTGCAAGAAAGCGAGAGGAAAGATGTTACACATCAAAAACTCGCACACAGCACACTGTTATATCTACTTATATGTAGACTAGAGTATCAGACCAGTCACGTTTTCGCAAAATAAAATAGAACTGGCTTCTATTTTTACTTGCACAAGACCGAACTATTACTGTACTGGTAATTTACTTGTGACTTCTTTTAAGAATAGATAGATAATATTTTAATACTAGCTTTTGCCCGCGGCTCCGACCGTGTAAATACAATATCCTACGGGAACAATGTACTTTTTTGGGATAAAAAGTAGCCTATGTGTTAATCCAGAGCTTAAACTACTACCATACTAATTTCATCAAAATCCGTTCAGTAGTTGCTTGAAAGAGTACCTACTACACTACATAAACCATAGATACATCCACCCACCCTCACAAACTTTTGTTTTTGTCGCTCGATATAAAAACTGACAATACTTCTGAATAAGCTACCTAAACTTACCTAGCTTTTTCTGTTGACTTTCCGAGAAAAGCTTGTTAAGTTTCATTTGGAAATAAAAAAAATTACTTTCATTTAAAACTCAGGCCATTATATATTCAAATTAATTCATTATAATAGTAAAAGTACCCATGCCTTTTGCACATCATGTACCTAATGATTTATATATGACAAAAGTGTTTCAATAGTTCTATCTTCCCTATCTATCTCAATTTAAGCTAATCGGATATCACAGTCTCACCTGAATGATAAGAACATTATCGGCCTCTTGAGATGCTTTTGCGCTGCCGAAAATAGAACTCGTCGATAGGTCTTCTGACTCACGCTCCTAGAACAAAAAAGAATATAAAACAAAAATTTTACCTTAGATTGAAAGGGTTGGTCCATACCAATTTTTTTTACGAAAAAAGATATTATGCGCCTTAAAAATATTTATAGCAACTGTATCATGTATGTGTACCGACGTGTACGGTGTTGTATTTTTGAAGAGGTCTACACTACACGCCCGAGCGATAATAATATATTATATACATGCATCTTGAATCATTCACACTTTTACCTACCGAAATATTTTTAATAATTTGACTCGTACTTATATAAGTACTTGTATGTACAAAGTTGTTTAGTAAGTCTATGCTAGAAGATACCTACCTACAGGAAAACCATGTTCCTGGAAGTCATCGTTTTTCTCTGGATATGACGGACGATGTATGAAAAACGACCATTTCCGAAAGAGATTGATTTCGTGGTCAACTGTAGCTGTTTACTGACAACAAGGTGTCCGCAGCACCGTTTACATAGAACTAACGGAAACGGAACCCTAAGATAAAGTAGCCTATGTTACACCTTATTACATCAGCTATCTGCCAGTGAAAGTTCCGTGAAAATAGGTTCAGCCGTTTCAGAGATTAGCCGGAACAAACAGAGAAACAGATGGACAGTCAACATTATTTTTTTTAATATTATAACCGTATTATATACTTTCATATGCATTAAGTGAAAATTTGTTAATTTATAATTACTAACATGCACTTCAATTTTATTTATTTATATTTATTATATACACAAATAAATATATTTGTATAAATTAATATATTTATTATACTAGAAGTAGGTGAGTACAGTATACAGTACAGGAGACTACCTTGCGCGGGTGCATAACAAGCGTGACGTGCGTGTGCCGCGCGGTGGCGAACGCGCGGAACGCGGCGACGACGGCATCCTGGCGCGCGAAGCGGTCCTCCCCGCCGCCGGACAGGCCCAGCATGAACTGCACGTTGTCCACTATCACGTGCGCTATGTCGTGCATGTAGCGCGCGTGCTCCACCGCCTGGGAAATGGTTTAATAAACGTAAAGTGGACTTCAAAATAGCAGCGCCAGCTACTAAACAGAGAACGATGAGTCGCTGTGCTCATTTAGCGTGATAAATTATTTGATCCTTTAACCAAAAGATACCGGTATATCCGGTGGTGTAATTGGGATGTTAGATCAGTAACTCTATGGAAGCAGTTTTGAAGACGCGTTTACGTCAAAAATACACAATGTTGTTAAATTTTATTAAGTTTTTTGACACTCGCAACTGTCATTTAGATATTGAGATCCCAGGCCTGCCAGACTACCGTTATACTCTTACTGATAAAACGTATATCATATTGTAGTAATAGAGTGTACAATGAGCGTATGCATACCCGCTAGTTTGTGCGGTGGGCCAATTCTCAGGAACAGCGGGCGGGCCTTGGATCTCAGTCCATAATATTTTTGTACCTCCATAACAACATTTAGAGGCTGCTGGCCGTGGAAGGCGAGGTAGTATATGGGCAGCTTCTGGAAGTCGTCAGCGTGCGAGTTGAAGTCCTGCAAGTGCTGCTCCAGCGGCAGACCAGCGAACTGCTGCAGCATGGTGCGCGCGAGACGAGAGTTGCGGATCTCGAAACTACCCCAAAGCGTCGTCACCTGAAAATATAACCAGTTAAGGGTTAAAGTTTAGAAATTAATAACTAAATGAAAGTGTGTATGGAATTGAAAAATTTACTCGAGTTTGTACATTTCTCGTTTCATCGTTTCACATAATAAAAACCTTAAAGTAATCTTGAGCTCAATTTTTATGATCATTAGATTTTTGATAAATCATATTATTCAGTAGTAAGAATTCGAATTTCTTGATTTTGAAAAAACTTATAATATTATGTAAGTATTTATGTTATCATGTTAGCATATAACCGCCTCCTTTATGTAAGTCGGTAAAAAAATATAAAGTCGCTTCCGCTGTCTGTTCGCTTAGATCTTTTAAACTACTCAACGGATTTTAATGCAGTTTTCAACAATAAATAGAGCGATTCAAGGGGAAGGTTTATATGTATAATATGTTGGACCGGTGCGAAGCCAGGTCTGGGCTAGCGAGTTGGGAATAAAATGATTTGTATTTATGATGATTGATCATGATCTAACCCCCTGCTGCGAGAGGTTGAGCGACATCTCGGCGCAGAGCGCGGTCTTGCCGCAGCCGGTGGGCCTCGTGAGCTCCTCCCCCCCAATGATCCCCCAGGAGCCGCGACGGTGCTGGGAAGCGCCGCCACTTCACACCGCGGTGTGAAGTGGCGAAATGATTTGTATTTATGATGATTGATCATGATCTAACCCCCTGCTGCGCGAGGTCGAGCGACATCTCGGCGCAGAGCGTGGTCTTGCCGCAACCGGTGGGCCCCGTGAGCACTGTGAGCTCCCCCCGCCGGTGACCCCCAAGCAGCCGCGACAGTGCCGGGAAGCGCCGCCACTTCACGCCGCGGACCTACAAAACAGATTTATGGTATAACATGCAGCGAACAAGCGTCATATCCGCAACACCAGAGATGCACCACTCCCTGGGATTTTAGAAATCTCACTGATTTGGGTATACGGTATACAACGCAAGCGATTATTTCAGTTTATTTTTTGCGAGGCCTTGCGATGGGGAAGCGATGTTTAATACGACTGCACTAATAAAGAAGTGTTCTGCCCTACTGCCAATATGATGAGATAATATAGCGTCTTACACTCATCTCTGTTTTTACCTTAATTAATTAATTACCTTATCAAGATTAGTTAGTTCAGCGTACACATCATCCCGCAGCGACGCGAATGTTGTGATGGAGCGGTGGGCGGCGGGCTTGGCTTCGGAGACTAACGTCTTCAGCGACAGATTGGCTTGTGCTGCTTCTGACGCTGTCACTAGACCGTCTGTTGGCCTGTGAATATTAGAAATAGAATAGCCAATTAGCCATCGCAGGATGCCTGACAGTACTCCAAAATAATAGTTTATCTTATTGTGTAATGAATAAAGTTCAATTTGAATAGCTATCTTATAAATTTCGTTTCGGTGTGAATTGACCCTCAGTATCGTCACCGATGTCGTATGACGAGCGCAATGATTCTCTCCGCATATCTCAGTAGTACATGCAATAGTGTAACAAAAAGACTATTTTCTATTAGTGTTTTCAATGTTGTTATGAGAAAATATGTGTATCAATATGTATGAAGACTAAAAACTTTAAACTACATATTGATATCAGTGCCCAAACCGTGTTAATTAATCCTATACTTATAAATGTAAAAGTTTGTTAGGATGGATGGATGTTTGTTTCTCATTCACGCAAAAGCTATTGAACGGATTTCTAATGAAATTTGGTATGGTAGTAATTTAGGTTCTCGATTAACACATATGCTACTTTTCATCGTGGCAACATGTACGGTTCCCGCTCGATTACCTTGTGCGCGTACGAAGTCGCGGGTAACATCTAGTTTACCTTATAAAGCGGCACCTCTGTTCCCCAAGTTTCTCGGCCACAGAGCGCATGTTGTTCCAGTCCCCCCACAGACACAGCCTCTGGTAGTTCTCCAGGGTGGGGAGGACTACTGGCGGCAAACTGCAGTTGTTTAGCCATATAAGTGTTCCTAAATAAAGAAAGTCATATAATGTGATAACGTTTTCCAACACAGTTACTTAACGTTATAAAACATTGTGAAGGACAATAACAATTTATATTATTACTAGCATTTTCCCGCGGCTTCGCCCGCGTGGAATAGTGTTCTTGGAGAAAAAACTTTTTCAGCAAATAACTCTACTCACTGCAATGTACTTCTGTATAAAATATTGAAAATGTTTTTAGGGTTTGTAGTTTTGTACCCACCCAATGGGTGAAAACGGGATCTTATCACCTCGACGCGACGTGCGAGACCGCTTGATGTATATTTTTCGCGCTTGAATATAAATTTTACGATATCTTATAAATATAAGACATTAATTTAAACTGTATGCTTTACAGGGCTACTATAATGTGTATAGAATGCTTAAAGTTAGTTATGTATTTAATTTGATAAGGATCATATTATGTATATCACCGCGATCTATCTCGTAGGGTTTAGCCAGCGTTTGCAATGAAAGCGCAAAAAATGTGTTCATTTACGACATAAGAAACCTCTAAAATTATCAGTGTTTCTCTACTGTATTATGCATGTAATATACATATAAACCTTCCTCTTGAATCACTATATCTATTTAAAAAAAAAAACCGCATCAAAATCCGTTGCGAAGTTTTATAGATCTAAGCATACATAGGGACAGACAGAAAAAGCTACTTTGTTTTATACTATGTAGTGATGATTTATTAACAGTGCATTTCCATATTTTAGGTATATGACAACAAAATAATTATATCATGCAACATCCTCTAAAAATGTATAACTCTATGTGTGATAATGTTTAGCTTAGTTAGAGCAGGTAATTGTATTCTTTCACAAATAACAACTTCTCAAAATGTAAATTATACATAATAGGTTAGTTTCATCAATAACAACTTCTCAAAATGTAAATTATACATAATAGGTTAGTTTCATCTATCAAAATCAAATGGTATGAATTTGTTATTTATGTAGTTTCTATCATAAGAATTACGAATACAAAACTATTTTGTTATATAAATATGCGATTTATTTATAATTTCGAAAATAAAACTAGTTTTTTTATCTGTATGTCACGTGACTTAAAACGTCACCCGCCATATTTTTCTTGTAAGTGACGTCATAAGAACTTAAAAATCGAATTTTAAACAACAGCGAAAGTTAAATCTAAAGTTCATGCACTACACACGCACATATATATTTATTTGTTTCTGTTCTTATGACGTCACGTTAATGATGGCTGTCGTTTTGGCGCAAACATTTATTTATTTTTAAATATTTTAAATATTTAATAATTTTTTCTTTGCATAAAAAGATATTATTTCCAGGAATTGAAAATACTAGTTGACTAACGAATCGATACGAACATTTTAAAATATAATTGAAAAAGAAAATGTAGCATAGCCTATTAAATGAAAAAATAGTAACATGTCAACCACTAGTAACAACTACGGAACAGAAAGTGCAAAGTAGCGGTGGCTCGCTTGCCAAGCCTAAGCGTTCTTATGCGTTATATTCATAATTCGTTAAATTTCATTTCACTTACAATACAAAACATCATAAGTATTTATCGCAGTATACAAAAATAAACCTTTTCCATTGGTGTATGGGCATATTTTCAGATTTATATCATATATATATATTAAAACATGCTAGTGTCTAAAATATAAACAACCAATCAAACGAATTCTTTGTATGTAGTGTGATGTATGATTATTATTAATGTATTTGTGAGACTTTGGCTACATTAACTTCCATACTAATTGTGTCATATAACACTTTCACATGTTTTTTGCTCCGTGGTAACAACTAACAACTTCATTACAAAATTACATTTCAAATTAGGATCACAAAATTCTTATTTACATACCTGGAACTTTACTTTCTGCTAAACTCAACACGTCTTGTATATCAGGTACTAATATGGCTTGATCACTTCTAGTTTTTGTAGCTCTGCATTGAAATAAGCCTGCTGTGTGAATTCCCGAATATTCCGGCTCATCCTCCATTCCAGCTCTGATTTTCCGATAACCAACAACATTGTCTAGGGAGTTTGTGAGTGGGAAATGTAATACTGTGTGGTCATTGGATACTCGGACTTCAGATAATACTTTTGTGGCTTCATTGTGGTACTGTAGCATAAAGAAAAGTTTCCAAATTGTAATTTTTTTAATGTGATGTGGAATATATTATGTAAACCTATTTTAATTTCCAAAATAAATTAGTTAAAAATTCATATTGACAGAAAATATGTGTTCTAATTTATTAATAGATGGAATATCAAGGTATATTCAACACTTACTGGATATTCAAACAAACGAAATAGATTAATTGCTTCACTTTCATTCAAGCTTGATAAGGGAGAAGTGTCTTCCACAATCTTTTGCCAATTCTTTTGAAACTCATTAGCATTATTTTGCAATTGCTCTATGTACTCTTTAATTGTGCCTTCTAGTTTTCCTTTCTTAATAATGCGTTCCAGAATATTCCAATCACCATGAACATTACATTTAGGACACACAAAATTACCTGGAAAAATATGGTATTCAGTTGAAATATATTTTAATAACTACCTTCGAAATAAGTAATTGTTCTATATAAATTATAATATATGAGAATTTAAGACAGGTAAAGCAAGTCTCGAATGATGTGAAAACAAGTTTTGAAATACCACTTTTAGCTGACCTGTAGTTTTATTGACATACAACTTATTTTCGCTTTTTTTCTGGTCTTCAGGAGTTTGGCAGATTGTACACTTCGTTGTTAATGCTGTAAACCCATCTTGAACTGCAAAACCCTTTTGCCGGAGCAACTTTCGAATATCACTTACGGTCACTTTAGGTATGTCGTTTAAGCCCAAGCTATGTATATATTTTACTATAACACATTTGTTGGGAATCACATTTTTTGTTACTAGTATCTTATTTAACCTATTAAGTCTTAAAATAAGATACATTTTAAAGCTTAAAGCATAATTATTTACAAAAATATAAATTGTAAACAAATAAATAACCTCGAAACCTCATTGTTTGTTTTGATTTTACAATGGTAAAGCTGTCAATGTCATTTCTTTTTAATAACGTGGAATAAGCCCAAGAAATAGGTAAATCTTGTTAATTTTTTGTGTTTGCAACACTTCATTTGCCGGCTCGCGAGAGAAGATAGGTAATATTTTAGATGCCGAAAACGCTAATACTTCGGCACGTATGGGTCGACCGAAGAAATTCATTAAGGACACAAAATAAATCGCCGAGTGAGGGCTTGGTTAATAATAAATGGCTTATGCGTATTGGGTAGGTAGACCAGCGTCCATACATTTTTGCCCATCCTCCTTTCCAAGTGGGATACACCATATTAATTAAAATTTTACATAATTATATACTACTTATACTTGTGGCGTAATTATGGATAATCCTTCACCTGCAGCTCTAAGCAGCAGCTCTGCAGCTCTGCTGAGAATATCATAACGGATCAGAAAAATACAATTCATGTTTAGTAAAAGTATCATGGTTTTTTAGTTATCGGCCATTTTTTAAAAATTATGAAAATGTTACCCTTGCTCACTAATTTTGTAGTCACAGTCGCAAAAACATGAATTATCTCTATCAGGTTTTTATTTATTATACTTGAATAGATGTATTATCAAATGTATCATGTCATTTTTGTGCTGTTGCCTATTTTATTTTTACAAATGCTACCAAAAATAAGTTTTTTCCTTTCAAATCTTTTTTTCTTTGTGTTTGATCGCACATATCATAAAAAAATGTATGGGGACTTGACTGAACAGCTTGCAAACAATTAGAATATTTAATTGAGATTGTAAAAAGGTATAACACATGGTATTTAACCCTTAGATTTCAAAATGAATTACCTAATGACTTTGATGAAGGCCTATTTTCCTAAAAACATACGTCTCAGAAAATATTTTAATTATTTCTTTTTTTTTATATTTATAATATCTTTTTAACTATCACATTATACATTTTATAATAAGGACAAAGCAAAGCTATTCAACTCGTAGAAAAATTCCCACCGAAAGACCCAGACCCAGCTTTTTGTACCTGCTTTATTACCTGCTCCGACGACGAAAAACAAAAGACGGAAAAGTTGTTCCACTCTTTCATGCAATGGGTGAAAGAGACACACAGAAGACTAACATAATTGTTTGTCGTAGTGATACTAGTTTTAACAGCCTCCGTGGTCTAGTGGTTTAGAGCTTGGCTCTCGACTCGGAGGTCGTGGGTTCGATTCCCGCATTGGACCAACAAAAAATCTGTTTCCAAGTTTGGTTAGGACAATGCAGGCTGATCACCTGATTGTCTGACAAGAAAGATAATCCATGCGTCGGATGGGCATGTAAAAAGTCGGACCTGCGCCTGATATCTCACCAGTCGTGTCGGTTATTCGTCCCACTGGGTTACGAGAGTAAAGGAAGAGAGAGTGCTCTTGTGTACTGCGCACACACTTGGGCACTATAAAATAACTCCTGCGTAGCTGGCCTGGATTCAATTAAACCGGCCACCCTCACTGAAATCGGTGTGGGGAGCTATTAGTTTTAGAGGGTTGCTAGAGTCAGTGATAAAGTGCTGTGACCTCGGACTTGATTTTGCTCAGTGACATGGACTTGGTAATCCCGTGATACAAATATTGATTGTGTGCCCGGACTTGTTTATTGCTAGTGATTTGGACTTTTAACCTGGACATACCGCGCATCGAGTGCAATGCCTCGATTTGTATACACACCCGCGGATATGCAGAAATGCATTTTATTTACGGTCAGTGTGGTGGTAATGCAAGTCAAGCCGCAGAACTCTATCGAGCAAGGTTTCCTAATGCCCATCATCCTGATTACCGGGTATTTCCAAGAGTGCATAATGCGTACAAGGAAGGCAAAATTCCTGGAACTGGTGTCGGTGGTACTAGCGGCGGGAGGCGACGACATAGTCCTTGCTGAGGTTGAAGCTGATCCAACCACCTCCGTGCGAAAAATATCAAGCCATATAGGCATATCAACAAGAACTGTAAACAGGATTTTAAAACGCGAGAAGCTTCATCCCTTTCATTATAAACGTGTACAAAGTCTTCTGCCAAGGGACTACCCTTTAAGATTAGCATTTTGTCAAAGAATGTTACGAAAAATAAGAAACCAAATTTTTTTGACAAAATACTATGGAGTGACGAATCTTCTTGTAAAAAAGACGGCTATTTTAATATGCATAATTTGCACAGTTGGCAGCTGACTAACCCACATTTAGTTAGAGAAGATAGATCCCAGTACCAATTTAAAATAAATCTGTGGTCTGGTATCCTTAATGGTGAAGTCATCGGCCCGTTCGAGCTGCCAGACACGTTAACCGCCGAGAGATATCTAAATTTTTTACAAAATGATCTCCCTGGACATTTGGAGGACGTGACCTTCGAGAATAGAAGGGACATGTGGCTGCAGCACGATGGCTGTCCTGCACATTATGCCCGTAACGTTCGCGAATATTTAGACGCGACATTCCCCCAAAAATGGATTGGCCGTTTGGGATATTTTCTTTGGCCTCCAATATCACCAGACCTTAACCCTCTGGATTTTTTTTATTGGGGTTGTATAAAGGAGAAGGTGTACAAAAAACCAGTCACATCAGTGGAAGATTTACGCGAAAGAATATTTGCCGCTGCTCGAGAAATTAAGGAGGCAGACCACGCGCAACGAATAAAACAATCGTTTATTAGAAGGGCCTGCATTAGAGCTCGGGGTGGTCATTTTGAACACTTGTTATAAAAGTGAATAATAAACTGTGCAAAGATAACCTTCTTTTCTTTCAACTCCTTTAAATTTAATTCATAAATGAATAAAATTATTTAAATTTTTTTTTTAATAAAACCTGTCATTAAGACAATAAATGGCTCTTTTTTATAAATTATGAAAATTCTTTGAAACCGAAGGATCGAATGCCATCTGTTATACCTTTTTACAATCTCAATTGAATAGATTAATTATGTGTAAGTTGGTCAGTCAAGTCCCCATACATTTTTCTTACGATATAGCGATCAAACAAGAAGAAAAAATGATTTGAAAGAAAAAAAATATTTTCGGTTGCATTTGTAAAAAAAAATTAGGCAACAGCACAAAAGTGACATGATACATTTGATAATACAACTATTCAAGTATAATAAATAAAAATCTGATAGCGATAATTCATGTTTTTGCGACTGTGACAACAAAATTAGTGAGCAAGGGTGTCATTTTTAATTTAAAAAAAATGGCCGATAACTAAAAAACCATGATACTTTTACTAAACATGTATTGTATTTTTCTGATCCGTTATGATATTCTCCAGCTGCAGGTGAAGGATTATCCATTAATTACGCCACACCCTGTATGTGATGTACTCACTACTCACTTTCTGTCAATTGAAAAATCAGTTTTTAATAGGGCGATCCGTCTGAGTTTGCATTCATTTATGTCATAATTAAGCCGTAAAAGATGACGATTATGACAAACATTTCAAACAATATGGTATATGTCAATGTTTGTGTAAATTGTATTTGGTATAATTGATTAAATTAAAAGAAAATAAGTAGTAAATAAAAAACACAGTTTATAAATAATATCTTATTATTAAAAATAATTACATATTATATCGCTAATCTTAAAACCTATATTACCATCTATTAATTGTCCTAGATACAAATTATGTAAAATCTAAAAAATTACAAATTCCATTTTACCACATACTCAAATGATAATACTATACTCAAGTGACCGAATGACAAAAATATATTTGGGTGTAAGCTAAACATAATAATTTAATTAATCTAAAATAACTGACACCTTATAAATCTATTTAAAAACATCTACAAAATATTTTGAGTGTTTGATTTTGTTAGTATTTAATATTAAATGAACAAAATATTGAGGCTTGTCACATTAGGCTTAATACATGGAAACTTAATTCGTATTTGGAAATAATTAAAATGTAATTAACATACTTATATCTCAATATCTACAGTAACTAATATTTACAAAAGGTAATCTGATCCTATCCCAGTAACAAAGTTCATTCGAAACAAGTCCACTGAATACTCTTCTACACTCTAAGCCACGAAAGGAAATAAATATTGTAAACAATGCACTTCTTCAAACCACGCAGCACAATATTTCTAAATAATTCAATAATTCTAAATTTAATCAACCTAAAGAAACAGTGTCAGTGTAGTCGTTTCGAAAACTAATAAGCAATTTCATTTGGTCAGTTTATAATTTAGCGTCTGACTCGTGGAATGTAAACCGTTGGTTTAGCATCATTTTTAAGTAAATTTAACAGTTTTGCTATCCAAGTAGATGACAAGGCAGCGAAACTGTTTTTTCTATTTGATCCAATGGTTTCCATAAATGTTTATGAAATTTATTTCGTTTTGTGATTCCAACTCTAGTAGTTTTAGTAGGGCTGCTGCGGGTACTGGTGTCGCTGCAAGTGCTGCACGAGCGGCCCCTGCTGCATGGCCAGCATCTGGCGCATGCGCTGCTGCTGCGCCAGCTGCGGATACTGCCCGGCCTGCGCCGGCGCCATGGCGCGCGGGTACGCACCGCCGCCGCCCATGCCGCCCATGGTCACGTTCGGAGCTTGCTATACGAAATGACAAATGAACCATTCTGTGAACCCTAAAGTATTTGGGTTTTTTATTTACAAATAGACAAAGTAGGTCAGTAGACTAGTTTCTGAGTACCTAATTACTTTACAGGTACTTTTAAATTATGCCACTATTATACAGAACATTTTGATTTTTTTTAAAGTATTTTACAAACATTAAGTATTTGTTCTGTCCCCCAAACTAGGCGAAGCCCGTCCTATATATTTCGCAATTTTTGCTGTCTGTTATATATGTATACCTATGTTTTTATGTGGTTAGGCAAATTTTTGTTTATTTCTGTTTGTGGAAGATTAACGTCATTGTTTTTTTTTCATGTCAATATTTTGTTTTAATGTTTTTTTTTTTAATTTTTTTATTAATTTATTATTATTATTAAATTGGATTTTAAACTATTTCATCATCCAACTTGCTGTACGTGTTAGGACGACAAGGACCGTCAATAATGTCAATACATAGCAGGACTGGACTGTAAATAAAGCGCTTAAGTAATAGGATAAGGTGTATATCGTCGACAAAAAATCGGTCGCATACCTGAATATACTGTGGTCTGGCGTTTTGTCTTTGTTGAGCTAAGTATGCTTCTTGACTAGTACGTCCGCCCATGATGTTCTAAAAATAATTATATTCATATTTTATTGTAGGGTATTTTCATGAAAAACGCCACCATAATATTATTTGTAAATTTTATTCACCTGTTGGAATGATTGCTGTCCCGGGAAACCGCCCATGGAATTTCCTCCTTGTGGCCCCATCGAACCGGACTGACTGTTCATGCCGCCCATGCCGCCGCCCTGCCCCATCTGACTCATCTGGCCCATCGCTTGACCCATTTGACCCATGCCCTGGCCCATTTGACCCATGCCCTGTCCCATTTGACCGGACTGGCCGACCCCTTGATTCATTTGGCCCACATTCTGTCCTATAGAGTTGACGCCCTGGCTCATTGGATTTACTTGCTGTCCTATTTGACTCATTTGGTTACTCTGGCCCATACCCTGAAAAGCAAGAATTATTACAATATTTTCACAAATGAAGACATTAAAGCTTTTGTTTTATATTACTTTAGAATTATACATGAGAACGACGATAGTGCGATGTATTGTATTATGTATATGAGATCACTTGTGGACATCTGACTTAATTTCTCTAAATAAGCAAAAAAAAAACTTCTTTATGTCACAAATTTGTGAATTTATGTCACAAACTACTAAGCTAAGTAACTTTTCTCACCTGATTCATCATCTGCTGCTGCCCGCCCTGCATCATCTGCTGCCCATAACCATATCCCTGCTGCATGCCGCCGTACTGCCCGCCGAACATCTGTCCGCTCATGCTGCTCATCTGCCCACTCATCTGGCTGCCACCCATCTGCCCGCTGCTCATCTGGTTGCTGCCCATTTGGCCGCTGCTCATTTGGCTGGCGCTCATTTGGCCCGGACCCATCTGGACACCTCCCATTTGGGCCATCGGACCCATGCCGCCCATACCACCCATTGGATTCATTTGACTAGAACGGAAACAGTCCATATTAAGCTAGAAAGAATTCTTTTTAATAATTATAATATTATCTATGGACGCTTCCACACCACGGTAATCTGGTCCTGTACAAAGTATCCGAAACACTTGTATCAAGGTACTATCAGGTAAGGCAACGGAAATATATTGAATACTTTTACACTATACACACATTTAAGATTTATATTATACTATACATATATTCAATACACATCCAAGACCTAGGAACACAGGATATCTTTTGTACTTAATTGCCGGGATTCAAACTCGCGACCTCCGGCTTAAGCGCCGACGCACTAACCACTGAGCCACAGAGGTCGTCAAAGTATATGATTGTCAAAGTGAATGATCTTGATTGAAATTTTGATAGCGACGGACTCCGAAGTCCATTAAAGATTTTTATATCACATTTATATTGTTAAGATATGAGTATTTTATTATAGTTCGTGGACTCACTTGGCCTGCATCTGGCCCATCTGGTTGGGTTGCATCTGGCGCATGCCCTGCCGCGGGAACGCCTGCCCGCGCGGGTGCGGCGCGCCTGGGTAGCCGCCGCTCTAGTATAAAAAAATAAAATATATTATATAGGTATATATACAGGGGAATTATATAATTGAGCTGATACGAAAAACTATGAAAATTTATGAAAAGTACTTAATCTCGATATTAATAATTACGGGGCCTAAAATTAAAGTATTACATTATGATTTTCCTACTACTTGTTGCAGATATTGCAGCGTGCTTAGCCACGCTTCGTAATTTACTTCAAAGTCGCCTGAATGTGTAGGCAGCCTTTATAATTATGTCAAATTGAATTCTCGTGATATTGTGGCTAAAAGACTAATAGAAATTATCTTTACACCCTTTCTCAATCTTACGAATGCCTTGTTCGTACTAGGCTAGTATTTTGGTTGAGTTAAACACGTCTGAATACGAAAAAAATTAGATAGGTTTACATTTTAGCTACTTAATTGCAAGCCACTAGACCAGGGGTTGGCAACCTTTTGAGTCGAAAGAGACAAAATTACAATTTACAAAATTTCTGAGTTTTTGAAGAGCCACAATATTTTTTATTGTCAACAATAAATAGTACTAGATATAAAGTTTTTTGATGAAAAACTAATCTATTTATTAATAAGAACTGGTAAACACGCCGAACTGTCTTGCGTCGGAAGCGCATTAAAACGTACATGTAAACATCAGATTCTTAACTATTTTACAGGTTAAACTTTAAACCCCGAAAGACTGTATGTACACATGTGAAAATACAATAAAATCAACGGTCAACAGTCAACAGTCGGTACAAAATAATATAGTATGTTGTTTATATTAAACGATAGCGAGTGCAGCGCTGGAAAAATTTTCGTTACAATACGATTTCTTTTTATTGCATCCGAATTCCGAGTTATACGTATACTTGAGGCGCGAGGCCGTAGGCGGTGGCCAGTAACGCTGCACAGGATTATGATACTGGGTATGCGGCGAAGTACTCGGTCACAAAAACTTTTTCGTTTATAGATTTTTAGCATAGCTACAGCCAAGCGATGGATCTCTAAGTCGAAACCATGCCAACAGAGCAAGTCTTAAATGTACTACTATTCATGTACATCTTCTACGGCAACGCAGACAAAACAGCGATCGATCGTCGCGGCGGAAGAAATTCTAATAAGTAAAATAATAAGCATATTTTAAAATATTATAACTACTCACCAGTCAGTCAGCTTCAATTTTCACATATTTTTCCGGTTCCGGTTACTTGAGATTACTATATCCCGATGTAAATGACTAAATAATATGCAAGGAAAACAATATAATTTAATCGTGTGTACACAACCACACAGCCAGTTATACGTTTCATAGCTTTTAACATGAAATTTTCGAGTTACATTATTTTTTTTTGCTGGTTTAATTGTTGTAACTCAGGTACACACCTACCTTTAGACAGAATTTGAATCTTTTCACTGAATGACAATTGTGAGAACTTGTTATTTTTAATTTTTAATAAACACACATTTTCAACACAAACCTCACAATCAAATAACATTTTAAAAAAATCAACAAACGCACTAGTAAAAGCAAATCACTACAATTATTATAGAAACTCAGTAATAAACTGTTAAATGTACACACTTTCAGATGTTAAAATGAAAAATCTTTTAAGAAAACTATAAATAAACTGGAGCGATTAAATTGTAAACAATGCTTATCACATGAAATATGCAATATGGCCCCTGCGAAACACAAAACTTTTCTTCTATTTAAACAAATAAAACCTTAGTAAACAAAAATGCTTAATGTGCATACGTGATTTATTAGATTTCCGACTATTCTTTTTACTCGGATTATAGGCAACGAATAATTTCCGACAAGCCAGTTCGGCGGTTTTCGGAAGCGATCGGATAGCCGAACCGAAGCCGAGAGCCATCGCCTGCCGCTGGAGTTCCCGCTTATAATCATGTCATTCATGGGTGTGTGCGTTTACGAAGTATGAAAATTACACACACATGCGATGATTTGTCCTGCACAAAGCAACCGCATGAGTTGCTATTTATAAAATATTAGGCGTTTTTAGGTTATTATATTTTTTTAATTAATTTATTTACTATTATTTAATTATTAAAGTCATCTAAAACGTACGAACGTTTTACTAAAATATCTGTGAATGACAAGTAAAGCACTGCATTTCTGCCTATATGGAGCGCACGCCCCTGGCGGTGGCCTGCATCGCTCATACCTAACGCCGCCTCTGGGTGCAGGGAATGCTTTTGTAGCAGCGGGAGAAGCTGAGAGATAGCAACGGTGCCTTATCGTCGATCATCGATTCAGAACGATTTTAAACGTTTTTTTTAAGTAAATAATATTTTCGTATAGTACTAAAGACTAAGAGCCGCATCTCCACATCCAGAGTGTGAACAATGTGGCCCGCGAGCCGCAGGCTGCCGACCCCTGCACTAGACTAAAATACTAACATAATACGAAATAGGCATTAAGGACAAAAGTTCATAAATTAAATCACCTGCATCTGGGTCATTTGCTGGAAGGGCCCGCGCTGTCGCAGCATGTTGCTAAGCGCCTGCTTCGACTGCGTATTGGCGGGCGGCGCCACGCCGCGCGGATTCACACCTGAATATAATAATATTTATTGTCCTTGCAATATAATTTCTACGATCAACCGTTGACAAAATGGTCATCACAAATGTGAGATCGTTGGAGAACATTAATAACGCCCTATACAAAAAATACATGACAAATGACGTCACTGGTCACAACCGCAGTAAAAAATGTATGCAGATTAATACAACATTGATTTTATTAACTTAACTACTGGGTTTACGTATATGACGACCTCTGTGGCTCAGTGGTTCAGCGCGTTGGTGCTCAAGTCGTCGCCGGGGGTCGCGGGTTCGAATCCCGCCGAAGGAACAAAATAGTTTTTCTGTGTTCCTGGGCCATGGATGTTTATTAAATATGTGTATAATATAATGAAAATCTTAAATATATGTATAGTATAAAAGTATTAAATATACTTTCAGTTTTCTGGTACCTGTAACACAAGTTCTTCGGATACTTAGCACGGGGCCAGATAATAAATAAAGGTTTATTTATTTATATAAATAAACCTTTATTCTGCCACTTTTGACATAACACCACCAAAGTATACACAGATAACAATGGTACAATTACTATTAGCATGAAAATGAAACAAGCAAAGAAAGTATACCTACTTACAACTAAAGTATAAATAAGAATAACAAAGCCGTTGATTTGTTTCAGACAACTTATGTATATGTATGACAATTAATAACAAATATATAAAAATAAAAAAAAGAATTACGGCGGTACAACACCCAAAACGCGCAGAATCGGATATCCACTCAGGTTATGACGACATGGGAAAGTCGTCCGGAAAGACATGTAGCTGTGAGATCATTAGGTAGCTCGACCCCCTGGTGGTCATATTTAGCTGTTTTTGACTTGCCCACTGTAGTTTACCGTAAAGATAAGATGGAATTTTAAAATTGACTACGCCAAACAAAAGAGTAGCAAAATGCAATTGCCTACGGTAATCCGTTCGCAGCCAGCGTAAACTGTTGATGTACGGCGTTACATGTGCGCGAGGGGGAATGGAACAACAGAATCTGGCGCATGCATTTTGCACCCTCTGGATGAGTTTTTTTGACCTAGACAGCAAGCAGGGGCCTATAACTGCGTCCGCGTAATTTAATTTCGATAAGACTAGGGATTCACAAAGTTTTAGGTACACGCAAATCCTTAGACAAGAAATTTATAATTTTATGTAAGAGTTTTAACCTATAGAAACAATTCCTAACGGTCGCAATCACATGATTCCCAAATCTTAATCCTTCGTCCATTAATATTTCTAAATTTTGATTGACGTGGTGTGAAGCGTCCATAGATATTATTATTATTATTATATTATTGTTAAAAGAAAAAATGCTACAAATAACATAAGGATTTGAACGGTTATTTTCATTTTTCAATTATAGCAAAAAAAAAATCATCGAGATTTTTTAGTCCGTAACTTTTTAATTTACCGACTGATTACTGTTTTTTTTTCATTTTTAACACTTTTGCTGATTTAAAACAAGTGCGTATGGGATACTACAAAAAATAGTTCATTTCAAATCTTATTGGGCGGAATGTTAGGCTAAAGAATAACTGTTTAGTGTTTAAACTTCTTAGATAGGTTATGACAAGTAAATTGCTTACAACTGATATTTTATCGACTGGAATTATAAAATACTAGCTGTTGCCCGCGGCTCCGTGCGCGCAAATACAGTATCACACGGGAACACTGTACTTTTAATCCAGAGCATAAACTACTACCATACCAAATGTCATCACACTTTAGCACTCAGTAGTTTTTGCGTGAAAGAATAACAAACATTCATCCATCCATCCGTCCTCACAATCTTTCACATTTATAATAGTAGTAGGTTGTTTACCTTGCTGGTAGTAGTTCTGTCCGGGCGGCGGGAACCACTGCTGCTGCTGCATGAACTGCGGCTGCTGCGCCGCAACGCCGCCCGCCGCGCCCAGCCCGTTCGTCTGTACACAAACACTTTAAACGTTTTGCACAATCAATTACATACACTTTGGGTAAGTGATTTACTGCCTATGTAAAGAAGCTTAGACAGAAAAAAAAAACTAGTACAAATGAGTCTACGGAGCTGAAAAGGTTATTGACCTTACAAAGTTGATTTCAATTGGCTGAATTTTAATTGATATTATTAAAAGTACATATTTTGAAATGTCGAAATCAGTGTCGTATAGAATGCAATGTAATCGCGTTTTACAATTATTTTGTCTATCTAAAGTCTTTGCATAAGCAGGAAATCATGTGCTCAAAGTTTCTGTAATTGATTTTGCAAAGATTTATATTTAATGGGAGTAAATACGTAGTAAGTAAGTATGCACTTTACCTCTTTATTTCTTTGTTTTTGCTGACTGATTTTAAGAATCAGAATACATAATTGAAAAAAGTAATTTACAATAAAAGAAGTCATATATATATGTATAGCTCTGGCGATTTCACCCCCTATGTGTTAATCCAGGCTACAAACTATCTGTGTGCCAAAAATTTATCAGTTTTGGCGTGATTGACAATTAAACATACACACATACCACACAATCTTTCACTTTTTAATATTAGGGTGTTATGTTGCTTTTAAAATTTTGTCGCGTTTTTTAATTAATGTTTTATCGGTACAATGTTTTGTAAAATACATTTTCTTTTACTTACCGGCGTAGTTGGTTTCGGTTTCTTTGCTATATTATTTTTCATCTTGCAAGACATCTTACGCCCTTTGCCGGAACCAGTAGGACTAGAATCCAGATCTCCGCTATCCTAAAAGAGGCATTCAAAATATTTTTTTATGATAAGCAAAATGTAATTCACTTCATTTTCTTAAGGAAACTTGATTATTTAAAAACAGTTTTATTAGGTTCTTGTAAATATTACTTCAAATGCTTTTCCATTATCATACTCGATTTTTTACCTGTTTACTGTCGTTGTTGTCCAAGTCCTCGGGCGGCAGCGGTAGCGGTTCTAGGTAATAACTCAACGGCTTCACCAAACTGTGTGTGTGGTATTTCAGTAGCCTGTGAAATAATATATCGATGTACTATAATTTAAATTAATAAAAGATTAAAATTAATAGTTAACGTCTTTGTAGACGGCCGGTTTTTGTACGTTAATAATTTTTACATGCGCGGTAGAGTCCATACTTATCGTAATGAATTTTATGATTCTTTAGCTATTCAGTAGTGTATTAGAATTTTTGTTGCAGATGACATCAGACGATTATATCCATAACAGAAAACTTTAATCCCTGATTTTATTTTAGCATTTTTTTTTTGTTTGGATGACAATAACGATAAGTCATTCAAAGGTGATGGACAAAAATGGACTAAATAACTTATATACCCGGCGTATTTCGGGGTTGCCATTTTGGTGATTTTGTGATGGTGATTCAAGATACTAACCATTTCATTGTTGTCGACTGTGTTTATATGTATGGATTTTTGACCAACCCTTCTTAAGTTTTAACAAATGGTTAGACCTACTTTTTTATATTTATTTATTAAGACAAAAAATAACATATTTTACAGTCGTTACATAAATCGCCAAACTGTGAGCAGTTTGTTAGCGGTTGGAGTATTCTAAATAACATAATTACACTTCTATTTTAAACAATTTTCATCAAACAAAATAAAATATATAACAAAATACAAATATGATTAATTTATTAATTTATTTTATTTAAAATAACGATTTTCCTAAACCTCTAAAAATCTACCATGTAAAATGTTTATTAAACTCACTAATACTACAATATGATATACATTTTATCAGTTATGATAACAAAATCAATTGTACCATAAAAGTAGGTAAGTACTAAAAAAAAAAATAATAACTACTCCAAAACTTAAAATGCTACAAAAAAAAGAAATCTCCCAGGTCATCCCCACCAGGCAGAGTACCTAGAAGGCTCAAAGAGTTTCCTCGCTGGATTGCGATACTTATTCTCTGGGCCAGGTAGGTGCCGGCTCTGGGGTCTCGGGTGGCCTCAATGAGTTTTTTGGAGATTTCTCCGAAAAGTTTGTGCGCACCCAGACCCCATGTACCTAAGGTTTCAACCCCAAACGGTTCAAATATGAGATCCCCACTAAGGTTCTCATATTTGCGCCGCTTGAGGTTTTCCGCCTGATTGGCGGCCGCACCTGCAGAACTCGAGGTGCTCTGGACATGGGACGGAGCAAGTGTATCGACGCAAGTAGCGTCCCATACAAGAGCCCGTCCCACTCTCCAAGGGACCAGGGTCATACCGTCTGGTCTCTTGCCATCGTCGCGCGCCAAACCAGAGGGTTCCAACACAGCTGGCACTCCGGCGGTGACAAGAGCCCGACGGATGAGATCGTTCAGACAGTGATGTCGGGAGATGCGGCCGGCGCTTCGTTGACAGGACAGCCCGTGGTGTCCGAGGCTGTCCACATTTGCACCACAAACACAGCGATGGGGGACGACGTGGGGGGTGCCAAGACGCAGGGAAGTAGCTAACCGGAAAGCTGTTCGATCCAGCAATGTGCCCGTATTGGGTGACGGTAATGCTTGTAGCCAAAGGCCCGACTCCTACTTCTCCGCAGCTAAGAGGCGAGCCTGCTCCACAGGACTGGAGGACGTATTAAGAAGATTATTCCGTACCAGTCTGCAGAGTGGCTCGTCCCAGAGCCTTTGGAAAAAAGTATTGTCAGGCAATTCGCTACAAGCACTAGTTACGCTCCAGGCGTCCTTGGCCTCGTCCAGAAAGGTAACTGTATTGGAGTAGGATGGGTGATGTAGTATTTTGGAGATAAGACTATGGTTCGCGTGGACTGAGGACAAGAAGGCCGGAAGCGATATGTCAGAGGGCTTTCGAACACCCAGGCCACCGAACCTAACTGGAAGCGTTGCCTGAGTCCATGCGCGGTCATCGAAATTTGTATTCAAAATAGTGGAGAGCGTTTGTCTTATGGTATCATCCAACTGTTTGAGAAGTTGAGGGAACTTCCACAGTTGACAACACCGTAAGACATATGTCAATTTAGGTACGAAAATGCAAAAACGGATTAGGGTAAAGGCCATGTGACAGTTAATTTAAATAAGTTTAAGTAAATACAAATATTATTTCTAACATCGGAAGATATTCTTAAATAATTTTGTACTGACATTTTATACCTCTCCTATCTACTATCGTCTAGTTCTGTTACTATAATAATTTTTAATATTTGGCATTACATATTTACCTTGTGTTACTTTTCTTGTATTATATTTATGCTCTATATTTTCTTTATATTTATTTATACTATACTGCTCTAGCGCTATAATGTCAATCAATCAACTTTTCATGCACTGGTAGTATCTTATATACTTAAAATAATTCGTTGTAGTTATGTTTATATTTTTCTTTTTGTTGGCGACTGGCTGGATAGCCATAAGTTATTATACGAATTTGCTTTTTACTGTTTTGAATTTATATTTTTTTGACGTTTATTTAAATGACATTGTTTTATACTTTTGCCTTGGTATTTACTTTGACCTCAATACAGTTGCCATTATTTAGATTTCTTCTTTAATTTGTAATAAATAGTTATCGTAGTTCCTAATTTTAGCTTCATTATTATACCTCACTCGCTAACATTTTTGGGACTTTTTCGCCGTAGTTGTAGAACCAGTGTAGTATAATTTTTTTTTCGTTGTAGAATTATTTCAACCCATCCCGCCGTAGTTTTTGTTTCATCGTAGGCACATTAACTATCTCTACATTTTCCTTTATTGTTTGCGTATATTATATTGTTTCATTATGTTGACGCGTTCGCAAAGTAAGAAACCCATCGTAGAAGCGGCAACTGCTGTAACTGAGCGAACCAAGCGCAGTGACCATTCATCACGCGATGCTCGCTCGGTTCACATTGAGTTCGAGAGTGACTCGGCATTGACGACTGGGACAGTCGTACAGCCCGCAGTCACAGCGACTTTCGGCGCGTCGCCAGGGCCCGATGACGTCGACCATCCTAGCTGATGACTAAGCCGAGGAGGGCAATGCTCCTTTATTAAATAAAAATGACAGTCTTTGCAGTGGTCGAAAGGGAAGAGCGCACGATGTCCTCGCGCGCATCAGCAGCCTAGAGCCGAGAGGATAGCCTTGCAGGCGGACTCCTTACGTCGTCGCCTGCAACGAGAACGCAAGCTCGCTCAACTGGAGGCTGAGGTCGAGCAAATAGAGCTACAAGCAAAACTTGCCTCATTGGACGCCAAAGATGAGTCCTGTAGCTCACATATAAGTAGTTTACGTCACCGTCAACGTACCGAGTCGTGGGTACGTGAACATAACATGGCAATGGCAGGTAACAGGCCAGGTGGAGCCCCGGCTGTGACCTTGGAGAATACCCAAGGTCCACCCGTACAGTCGGTTGTTCCCGCCTACGAGACCCCGTTACCACCTGCTACCGCCAACTCGTCACCCACACAGACCACGGGTACCATGAACGACACTGTGACGGCTAATAAAGGACTACCGCTCGCCGACCCCTCAGCTAACCCCATAACCCAGCTCGCCCACCCCATCACTGCCATTGCTGACCGCCCCAAATAAGAAAATACAAATTATTATTTGCACTCGCCAGAGCTCTTTCGCTCTATCCTTATGAAATTAAGCGAATATACTAGAGCACGTTTCATGGACTTTGCCGCCGCCCATATGCATGCAGCTCCAAGTACGTCAAAATTAGAGACGTCACAGTTTCTTTTGTCCGCCACAAACACCTCAAATACAACTTTGTTTCCGATGTTACTAGACTAGACCGCCCGCTCATACACACAAAACGTTTTAAAAGAGAATCAGTGAACGCCACGACGTCCTGTGCCAACCGTTCCTGTCTCTATCCGTCGATGACAGATGGCAGTGGGTAAGAGACTCGATTTCTTAAGGCGTATCCACACTCGTGGAATAACTGCCGCTCCAAACGTTGTGGAGTCGATGGATGTTTTAGAAGGCACCACACGCTTCTTCACGGGCCAACTAATATCACATTACGCGCACCGTCCGACGTCAAATGTACCAACACTAGCGCCACCACGAACGAACGTAGTGAAGTCGAGGCGCCCATACAGATATCGAATACTGACCTTCTACACATTTTAGAAGTTCCGCAGGACACGAACCGCTCGCGTGGTCTTCTAAAGGTACTCCCGGTTGTGATCGAAGGCCTCGATGGCGAGTATGAGACGACAGCGCTACTGGACGAGGGCAGCACAGCGACTCTAATTGACGGAGAGGTAGCAGCTCGCATCGGTGCCACGCCCGTCCGTCAAGAGCGTGTTAGTATAGAGGGCATCGGTGATATGTCAAAAGTTATAGATGTGAGTTACGTAAATTTTTATATTCGCGGACGTAACCTATCGGACAGCCATCTGATAGGGCACGCAAGAGCTATAAAGCCCCTTAGTCTACGTGTCTCCAACGACAAGATAAACTTACGCAAATACGATCACTTGGCAGCCATGTCCACCGACGAACCCCTACCGTACTCATTGGCGCTCCTGATTGGCATCTGTCAATTAGTCTCGAGATACGACGCGGATGCAAGAACCCGTTGCCGCGAAGACCCTCTTAGGGTGGGTACTTCACGGTGCTTTATCGAACTCGTCTAGGCCAATACAATTCATAAACCATCTTTGTGTCCACCAACATGGTGACTTAGATGCTTTGTTAAAAAGCCAATATGTTATCGATTCGAAGGTATTACGAAAAGCTTACCACGGCAGAACGTCAAAGATACGTGTGCGGTGTAAATCATCGATACTTCAGCCCGTCGTCTGGCAGATGGTAGGTTTGAAGTCTCCTTACCTTGGAAGGAGCACTTACCGAATATCATACCTGATAGTTATCCGCAAGCGCCTTAAGGCACTTGAAAGCCAAATGTCAAAGGCTTAACTTCGAAATGGCTTTAAAACGATTTGTCGAGCACATTCTGTCCAAAGGCTATGCCGAGGAATGTGAGCCCAATACGTACCATTGGAGTCACCCGAAACGTGATCGTCGATCGACCTGCTCCATCGAGATCGAAGACCCAGTCCGATGGTACTTGTGGGCAAGTATCAGCGGACTTATTTGGTGTTTTACACCCGCAAAAGAAAAAGTTAAGAGCTGTTCACGATGTCGCCGCTACGACTAGAGGGGTCAGTTTAAATAGCAACTTGCTACAAGGCTCGGACCTCTTTCGATCGATACACTCTTCCGATTTACATAATTACTTCCGTGGCTCTGAATGCCGATATTAGGGAGATGCTCCCCCAGGTCAAAATTGCACCTAAAGACAGGGACGCTCAGCGTTTTCATCAGAACGACGGGGTGATCCGCGAGTACCGCATGTCGTCTATGATATTCAGCGCGGTGTGTAGCCCCTTTGTAGTACTCCATCTTATGGATAAAAATGCTAAAGAACTTGAATTAACCTGCCCTGAAGCCTGCAGCGCCATCCTAGATGACCATTATATGGACGATTACCTAGGTAGCCACTTCAGCATCACCAACGCAGCACGAATAGCCTCAGAGATAGTCACGGTTTACAAAAATTGCCAATTCAAAATGCAATCCTGGCACCTCTAATGTGCCGGAAGAACTATCTCAAATACCCAAAGAACTCCACAGCGATTTTGCCGACGTTTACTTACCCTCAAAAAATAAAAAAAAATAAAAAAAATTTTTTATTCAAAATTGGTATTTTTAAATACTCTTTTTGAACGTCGATACTACGTGATGCCTACCACCGGTTCGGGAACTAACCCAGCGAGAAGAGCCGGCAAGAAACTCGTCTGGGGCCATCTTTTACCAAAAAGATGGAAAATTATTCTTTTAAAATCAAAATTATTACAATGTTTACTTATGTCTATGTAACAAATAATAAGATAAGATAAGGAGCCACCTTATTCCCAAGGTGTGCCATCTTAAATGAAGTCATTAATTTTATAATACGCTTTGGCACACACACGTTCTTTAACTATTTTTTTAAACTTATTAATGGGAAGGTTTTGAACCTTTTCTGGGATTATATTGCATAAGCGTATACATTGGCCTTTAAAGGATTTACTAACTTTGCTTAGTCTGAACACTGGCATATCTAACTTGTTCTTATTTCTAGTGTTTACACAATGATTATCACATTTCTTTTTGAAGTTGTTTAGATTCTTTCTTATATATAACACATTTTCCAAAATGTATTGAGATGCGACGGTCAGAACTTTTATTTCTTTAAACTTTTCCTTTAGAGATTCAAAAGTCGACATCTTATAAATAGAACGTATATCACGTTTCTGCAGCACAAATATAAATAAGGAAGTTCCTCTAATTAGGAAGTAGGAGTCCTGGGCATTAAGTGGAATCCCGCCCAGGATACTCTCACCTTTCGGTCAACCTCCGACTTACCCGCCGAGCCTACAACCAAACGAATGGTTCTCTCGAATGTGATGAAACCTTACGAGTTACGACCCTTTAGGTCTCCTTATGCCTGTCACGATTTGGGGCCGTATCCTAATACAGAAACTATGGCGCGTGGGTGTTTCTTATATATAACACATTTTCCAAAATGTATTGAGATGCGACGGTCAGAACTTTTATTTCTTTAAAGTTTTCCTTTAGAGATTCAAAAGTCGACATCTTATAAATAGAACGTATAGCACGTTTCTGCAGCACAAATATAAATAAGGAAGTTCCTCTAATAAGGAAGTAGGAGTCCTGGGCATTAAGTGGAATCCCGCACAGGATACTCTCACCTTTCGGTCAACCTCCGACTTATCCGCCGAGCCTACAACCAAACGAATGGTTCTCTCGAATGTGATGAAACCTTACGAGTTACGACCCTTTAGGTCTCCTTATGCCTGTCACGATTTGGGGCCGTATCCTAATACAGAAACTATGGCGCGTGGGTGTTGGTTGGGATACGCCATTACCAGGTAAGTATGTCGACGAATATAGATTATGGGTTCAACACTTAAATAAGGCCTCCCCGGTTAAAATAGGTGGCGAACAAGCATATGCTTGCGTCGCCAATTGGCGTATCACATACACAGGTAACACTGTCTCAGTAGTTTAGTATCGGAAGTAAAGCGCGAGTGGCAACGTTAAAACCGTTATATATACCGCGTTTAGAACTACAAGCAGGGTTATTAGCACCACGTTTTTCAAACACTATCACGAAAGCACATCTTTTTAAACCGTCGCGAAGTATATTTTGGACAGACGGTTTCCACTACGGTTTTGAAGTGGATTAGGAGTGACGCGGGTAATTTTAAACCTTTTGTAGCCCACCGGTTGGGAGATATAGCAGAGCTCTCCAATCCATCCGATTGGAGATGGCTCCCTATCTCTCTCGACGTAGCCGACGACGCTACGCAACCATCTAAAAATTTTCTATTACAGTTATGTTTTAAATTCTTCTGTTTCTGAGAATTTGTTACATATATTATTCATTGTATTAGTCTGCCCTAAATATTTAATAATAATATCATCCAAGCTCTTTTTAGAATTGCCTATCCATTTATTTATGTCACACCAAATTTTTCTAAAATCTTTATTTATTATTATATTAACACTTTTCTATCTCCTTTTGTCTGTAATTATTTTTAGCAATATCAATTAATTTATTAACTTCTTATTATTAACTAAATACTTATAATAAATTGTTTAGCCATAACAAATAGACAGTCCTACCTATGAGCGTTCTCGTACGTGAGGGGTTTCCTCTCGATCTTGGTGGCGGCGAACCACGCCCAGGACAGCGGCGCGGGGTTCCGCCCGCCCTCCACCAGCTCCCAGCTCGACACGCGCTGTTTCTCCGTCAGACGCAGGCCCTGCGTTATACGTAGACAATGTAAAAATGTTAGGTTTCGGAGCTAAGCGTTCGATGGATGAATTTTAAAAAATATCTATATTCTGGGTCACCAATAGATATAAAAAATGTACGCAAACATAGGGTTAGGTTAGGGTAAGGGTAGGGAGAGGTTCACAATATTTTGTTCAAATAGAAAAAACAGAGTTACTTTAGTTGTCCGATAGCTTGTATGTTAAAACTGTCAAATTTACTTTAAAATACGTGGACAGTGGACTCTGTTTTTTTAATTTATGAAAAAAAAAAAAGTTTACAATTCATATGTCAGATGCTACATTTTAATCTGAGAATGGTTATTACCTAGTTACGTGTGTTACATTGGCTGTGTTTGAAGGAAAAAAGCGCTTGACAACGCTTGCTAGCGCTGAAAAAAAAATACAGTTGTCGGCAAGGACACACGTACTGACTTCAATAGCGCTGACACTTGCCTGACACAATCCGCCATTTTGCTTTTTACCACTTAGCGATCGCCATTTTGCTTACGTGCGCATCCGAGCGCTTTTTTGCGATGTCAAATGTCAAAAAAGTTCAGATCAGAGCTAGAAGTGTTCAATGCCGGAATTTTGTTAGAAATCAGTTACCTGTTTCTTGTCGCTGTCGAACTCTGTGATCTTGTTCCCTTTTTGGTCCACAATACACCCGAGCGGCTCGCAGGCGATTACCTGTGCCAAAGAACAAAAACAATTCACTTTTATACTCGTATTTAGAAGGAAATAATAGTAAAAAACATGACGTTTACCTTCATAACATAATTTAAAAAAATAATAGAAAAAAGAAAATTTGTACACCTAGCGCCATTTGTGTATTGAGCTGTATTTAGACAGATAAGTTGTTATGTAAGAAGCATAAGTAGCTTCCGACAAATGACGTTATATCCAAAATCGTGTTAAACTCGTATCGTAAATTTCACTCTCAATGTCGCTAAAGTAGTTTCACTTAAAAAAAATATTATGCAGAACCAACAACGTTCATTTCCCAAATCATAAATATTTTCTGTAATAGAATAAAACGAAAATTCAAAACAAAAAAAATACTATTGCCGATAAAAAAAATGATACTCAGTAAGTATTGTAATATTAAAAAATATGTCGTAAGACAATTAAAATTAGTAAGTAGCATTTATATTTATAGCTTATTTTCAAAGTTATTCACCTCGATAATAGTGTTCTTGGACAGCGGCAGCAGCTGTCGCACGGATTGCACGCTCGGGCCGTGCCGATCTCCTATCTCTTTCTTCAGTTTCTTCATCAGATTCTGATAGTGTTTGCGATTGTTGTCGTCGCCGCCCTCGGCTAGCGTCGAATGTATCAGAGTGGCAAGCATGTCGATCAAAGTCGTGTACAAGTTGCTGTGACACAGACTATAATAAATTTATTGTAGACACGCAGACCTTGGACCCGTCTACGCAGCGAGTCGTGGGGCGTAGCGTCTTGACAGTTTCTCTCGGGCGATAATTCCAAACTCAAATGATTTTTATCTAAACTATTATTATACTGGCTTCATGATAGAATATCAGAAGTATTTTACAAGTTATCGCTCTAGAGGAATTTGGTAGTAATAATCTGTTGCTGCCTCGCAGACAATATGCATGAATGAATGTTACGTGTGAGTTGTGACACCTCGACTCGCTGTGTAGATTATTGAAACACACGCCATGGGATAGATTTGAGTTAGAAGCGTTATCGCGTGATTTCTGTCTAAGAGTGGACAAACTGGTATTTTTCAAAATTATTTTCTTATTTTTTGTAAATTGTCTACCAATTCGACCACTCCCGTATATTTTATGGCCACACCAATATATGGTATATGGTATATGGTAAATGAAGCTGAGAATGACCCTTTTGGTGTATGTGGGTTTTATGTCTTATCACGTCACCTTAAAGTATCATTTTCTTTAGACTGGACTAGGATACAACTACGGCCTAAGCTTGGCTTAAGCGATAAAGAGTCTGATTTAACAAGATACATTAGTAACACTGAATCTTTAAGGTATTTTCAACCTATCACATACTAAACAGCCAGCGTATTTCTTAAACGATATGGAGAACTGAACCTGTATCATATTTTAGATAAATAGCGTACCAAATATTCATCCGCGTTTTGAATTTATATAGCATACTTAACTTTCACTATATTTCCGTCATTCGGCGTACCAAACATCCATTTTTCCGACATAAAACGTATCTAACTTTATCCATATTTGCACGACTTCAACGTACCTATTATTATACGCATCGATGACCTGATGAGCCAGCAACTGAGTCAACAGCACAGCCCAGTCCGACGTGAGTTGGTATGAGCGGCGTATGGCGTCGAACATGCCGCCCGCCAGCGAGAACCGCAGGCGGAGCGCGCACGGCGCCGCCTCCTCCGCCCACTCTGCCCCGCCCCCACGCTCGCCCTCCCGCGCGTGGGTCAGGTAGTGCTGTAGTTGCGCGTGGACGGAGCTGAGTAGGCTTTCCTAAAATATAGTGAGGTTTAACAAATGTTTTAAGTCCTTTTTAAGAAGAATCCCTATGATTTTTGCTGCATTATGGCGGATGCTACACGCTTCATATTTTATCTACGATATTCACAGAGAACTTTACGTAAGATACAAATTCTAAAAATCCAAATATCCTTGATCTGTATCAAGTATGGTATTTATAAAATACTAAGTAAGTACCGTCCATAAATGTATCAATTGTAGATTTGATTTGTACATAAGTTAAGACACCTACTCAAATGTAAACGGGAAAAATAATTCATTTATGTAAAAATAAATAAATATTATAATAAATAAATACTCATCCACATAAATACTATCTGTAACTAAGGTTTTATTATTGAATTTAATTTACACAATAGCTGTGAAGGCCTCCACAGACGAGAGGCCGATCGTTTCAGTTAGAACTGACGTCAGTTCGGCCTCAACGGATTCGAGCACATACACGGAGAAAATCGCATCCGACCCAACTGACGTCAGTTCGGTCCTTAGATTAATAACGCCTAGATAGTCTTCAAACAAACGCATCATACAAAATGAAGCAAGCAACAGATAGATGTAGGCGTAAGCATTACATACCGACACGCACACAAACAAAACTTTAAAGTTGTGGAGTGTGTACTCTTAAAATTGGGATTATTGTATTTGGTTTTCTTAATATCGTGAGATGTAAAAATATAACTATATTTCATTTTAAACCATCTAAACACAATTTGTGAACTTTATTTGTATTAAACTGGTATTAAGGAATATATTAAGGATATCTCAATACGGGCGATATATTTAAATTTATAATTAAAAAAATCAGAAAATATTATAAAACTATGTCTTAGTTGCAACTATTAGTAAGCCATAAAAAATTTGAAATAAATTTATTTTTACTAGTAACACTTTCACAATTCACAATAGGGCAGCAAGATGGCGATGTAATATGATTTTATTTTAAAATGTTTTAAATATTTGACTTAATACATGTCAAATTGTTCGGACATAACATTTCATACTTACATATGAAATGTTATGTGCGAAGCTTTTTTAATTCTTTTCCGATGCATTGTGACACCCAATAACGACACAAACCGTTATAATGTTTTTAATAGTCGGAGATGTATGCACTAGCGCTTGACCTTGACAACTGACGGGTCGTTCGAACAAACTGAGCCGATATGGCTCAGAATGATTTACTTCACTTTTCATGCGCGTACCCGGTTTCTAGGCGTTAAATAATAATAAAATTAATCTATGGTTCGGCCTGAACGGATACGAGCACATACACGGAAAATTGCCGCGAGCTTCGGTCGTGTTTTTAGGGTTCCGTAATACTTAATGAACCCTTATAATTTCACTCTGCCCGTCCGTCTGTCTGTCTGTCTGTCTGCCGCTATCCTAGCTTCCGTAATAACTTTATGACAATAATTTTTGTAGCGTGCTATTGCGCGTTGATAGTTACGGAACCCTACTTAGGCATGTCGTGACATGCTCTTGGTCAGATTAGGCTATTACTTTATTTATTAATTGTATTTTGCTGCAATTGTAATCACGCTATCGAGGAAACCGAATTATTGTGTCATACATTTTTCCAGTAATATGTTTTAGAAATCATTCCTTTGTTTTATAGTAATAGTCTTTTGATTTAATCAACCATAGTGCCTCTAAAGTTTTAAATACTTCAATGAAATTTCTTTAGACCACGTGCCATTTTTAGGGTTCCGTACCGAAAGGGTAAAAACGGGACCCTATTACTGAGACTTTGCTGTTCGTCCGTCTGTCGCCAGGCTGTATCTTAACCTTCTTATACCGTAATAGCTCGACAGTTAAAATTTTCACAAATGTATGATGTAGGTATTTCTATTGCTGTTTTATCAACAAATACTAAAAACAGAATAAAATAAAAATTTGAGGCTCGCATACAACAAACGTGATTTTTCCGTTTTGTACGGAACTCATCTTGCCGACTCGCACTTGACCGGTTTTATTTTACACTCGAATTTTATTACCGTTCAGTCCAATTTTATTGCCGTTCAGTCCATCCGTACAGGTCAGATTTAATGTTGCCAACTTAGTTGTTTTACAAAGTTTTACTACAAGATTTTGTATTTTATTCCCTACTTAGTAGGAATTTACATGTTAATAGTGGTTTTGTAGAAAATAGCTAGACAGTAATCATAATATGCAAAGTGGCCTGCTGCTTCTATGTGCTATTATGACACCTTATTATAATAGCAAATAGTAGCACGCATCCGTAAGTCGCTTAAAACTACTCGTAAGTCGTACGTCGTAAGCTTGAAAACAAAAAGCGGCATAATAAAACGACCTATAGTTAAACTCTCTGTTTTACCAGTAAATAGCGAACATCAGCAAGATCTGCAAAACCAACCCAGGGCGTCGCCTCGGAACAGACATAAGCATGTTCCGAACAAAATATTCAACATACAATTTTTATCTTTATTTACTTTGCTTATTTTAATATTTATGTCAGCGGTTAACGCGACTCTAAGCAATCCCTTTAATGTTACAAGAATAAGTGACGATAAACGCATATTCTTTAATAAACTGGGCACCATGCATTTTATAGAGAACAGATGGAAATTAATCGCCTACTACAATATGAAACCGTATTGGAAAGGTTCTAAAACGCTCGATAATTACATCGATCATTTAGAAAATATGTGCGCCTCTAACAAACAATTATATAGCCACTGTAATATCGTATTACTTCAATTACATCACGGCTGCGACGAGCTAAAGTTCTATGACCGTATGGTGCTGAATCAACATTTTGACGCGCCGCGGCGCACGCGACGAGGACTCGTCAATGGGATCGGCTCGATTTTCACAACAGTATGAGCGAGATATTACTTTAGTTACAAACAATCAAAAACATTTATTAGGGCTTTGGAAAAATCAAACGTCAGTTATAGAAGCAGAAAATAGTTTACTGCAGAGAATAGAAGGAACAATGGAGAATCAGCAGAAAATGTTTAATCAGCATTTAAACAATTTAGACATAACAACATCTATTTTACGGACGGAAATAAGCGAAACACAAGCAGCCAACGATTTTATTTTAACAAGCATCATCGCTAATAATATACTCTCAAGTTTAAAAGGAATTCAAGATGCATTACTCGATACCGTTACAAATATGAAACAATTTAACGTCCATCTTCTCAGCCCTTCCCAGCTTCTTAGCGAGCTCAACACAATTAGTGGGCAGCTGCCCAAGGACTTAGCGTTACCAGTCACCAACTTACAAGCCGAGCTATCGTCGATTTATAAAATAATGACAGTTAAAGTAAGAATGACACAGCAATATTTTATTTTTGAAATTGAAATTCCCCTCATCAATAAGGAAAGCTATGAAGTTTACACGATGTTTCCCCTGCCACAATTGATGGGCAATTCTATGGTCAGCGTAATACCTATAGCCAAGCACGTCGCTATGAATTTCAGAAAAGATACTTTTATACCAATATCTGACAGCGACTTGATAAATGTTTTCTATACACATCAAGTAATGCGTACCTTTGTGCATTACAAAGGCCCGTCTACCAAAGACAGTCGGACGACAACCTGTGTATCAAAGATAAACAAAGCCACGTGTGTAAGACGACACTTAGCGAGTGCCAGTCGGCATGGACACCTATTAAAACAAATACATTCTTAATAAATTGTTGCGGTCATTGTACACTACATTTCATATGCAAGGATCAAGTTTCCAGCGAACAGGTGACTGGCGCCAACGTCATCACTTTGTGGGACGAATGCACGATTAAGAGCGCTACTTTTACTATTAATTCACACAAACAGCTTTCTAATATAATTAATAACGAGCCGGTAGTCTATGCACCAGAAATCGCACCCTTAAATCACTTAATCAACATATCGTTGCCCCCGATTACGCGCGAAGAAAGCGGGAGCTACAACCACTCCCTGCTTGCTCTCGGGGAGCGCATCAAGCAGATGAAAGCAGCTTCGGAGCAAATGGAGACGGAGTTGTCGTCACACGACATTCACCACTACGCCGCCATATACTGTTTAGCAGCAGTAGCTTTAGCAGCAGCAGTGGGCCTGTGGTGCGCCTATCGGCAGCGGTCAGCGGGACCGGCGCTGGCGGTGCAAGCTGCGCCAGCCGCGCCGGCATCCTCTCCGTTTGCGCAACTGCGCACCAGCATTGACCCGAGTGTTAGTGTTAGTGATAAGTGGGTGAGTGAAAGTGAAAAAAACAAATCAGTATCAAAGTATTGTGTTAAGTGTAATTCTAATGTGTCAGTGAACAAAAGCACATCTCCGAAACTAGAACGGTGTAGTTTTAAGAGCGATCAATAATAATACTATTGTCGGGCATCACCTGTAATAGCTTTAGTATATTATTGTTCCATCACCTTATTATTAGGTTAGCTCATCGACCATCTCATCATCCAGCACCCACCGCTTCTGTCGCCCGGGAGCATGTACGGTGCAACAACCGTACAGAGCATCATCAGCATTTTGTACATTTCACGCGTACGCTCATTTTAGATATATTTTAGGTTTAAGTCAGTTCACGCATAACCGTCGCGCAATGCGGACTAGTGCAACTCATTAGCATTTTATTCTGTATCTTAGCAAATATACATATTAGCAGCAGCAACTTAGTTTTACTCAGCGAACAGCAGCATCTATAGCAGCAACAGCATCTCAAGGTGTACGAACCGTACAGATTTAATTTCTATATACGTAATATTTCCTACTATATTTTTTTTTAATTTAACGGTTAAATATTAAAACTGAAAATGTATGTATGTTTGTAAACAAAAAATCCCTAAAAAGACTTTTAGGGATTCCTAAGTTTAGTAGCTTTTTTATAGTTATCGGTACTCTTTTAGTAGTTTTTAGTAGAAAACGACGCCAGTTTAGTAGTTTCGCAAAACCAGAGTTGGCAACACTGGAACGAATCGCTTTAGTCCTTACGGCCGTCTGATACGATCTCGAAATTGCACACAGACGATACGATTTTGCATCCGTTCAGGCCGAACTGAAGTAAAACCGGACCGTGTATGGGGCCACTTATACTACAAGCAGCTAGATGCTATATTTACCTTCTGGTCATCCTGGTTACGTAGACACGTGAGCACCAGCGACAGTAGCGGCTCGTTGGCGAGCCTCACCGCGGCGCCGCACGAGCAGCCGCTCGGCGCACTCATGCCGCGCTTGCCGCCCGCGCCGCCGCCTACCGAGCTGTATAAAACGTGTGAGTGATATAGGAATATAACTGTCTCTATTATAAGTATGACAGGAATGTAATTGTCTCTAAAATAAGATTGTATGCAACGTGTGAGTGAGACAGCATGATACGAGATGGAGAGAGATAATTATATACTTCTTAGGTAAGAGATAAGTTTATAGTACAGTAAGGTTCTTCTTCTTAGGTAAGAGGCGACAAATATAAGTAAGTCTCTAATATCAATGTGCGAGAGATTTACCCACGCAACTGAGTAAGACAGGAATGTAATAGGGAATATGCATGTGACACCAAAATGGATAAAATACTTTTATTTGTAATCTTTATGCTTAAAAATACATACCCGTACAAATGTTTTTAAAATGAATAGTGAAATTTAATCATCAGTGTTTTTTTGAAAATCCCGCGCAAATTTCAAAAAAGGTTATAATTACTGGCGGAATGAAACGTGACGTCATCGTACAGACGAACGTGTATGAACTTTCAAAACTCTTTTTTATATTTAAGGCGGAAGGTATTAAGCCATTGTCAGTGTCAATTTTCATTGTGTCAAGTGAAACAAAATTTTCGTATAAGGCTGGAACTATAATATGATCCGGAATCCGGAAGGCGGAAGAAAATTCTGAGCATTGGAAAGAGAACTCTGCGCTAACGCAATCGAGTTGAAAATTGCGCTAATACAATAGAGTTGAAAATCGAACACATGAGTGTTGAGACAAATGGCAATGTTATAATATGACAGCTCGACATTCGTAATAAATATGTTTACGAACTTTTCGTTAACTAGGTTGTTTTTTTCGTCGAGGTTTGTAAATAAAACAAGTATGCGTAGGGAATCTATTTCGATGTACTGACTAATCTTCACAACAGTATAAAGTGCTCAAACAAGATACACTGTCTCTTCTTATCGCCTTGCACCACTTTTTGTTACGTACTTGCACATTTCGGCATACGAAAATAAACTTTGTCAGGTGCAGCTTTTCTGTTATTTTCGCACATAGGGACAACACAATATTTATAACATAGGTTGCTGTGCTTTTCCATGGTAATAAGTTGATTTTATCACTTATTTTTATAACTTTGTGAACTAATCACTTCGTTGATTGCTTACATCGTACTTGTGTATGACTGTATGTCAAAGTCAAACAATGATTTTAACTGTCAACTGTCTATTTTAGGTGCGATGACGTTGTGACGTCATCACACGCAACTCAAGCGCGCGAAAATAGCGTTTTTAAATCGTCAAAAAAATATTGTGATTTTAAAACATTTTTTCCAGCCTAATGGATAATGTTTTGGATGTGTTATATATATATATATATATATATTTGGTAATGTTATAACCAGTAGAAACGTGTAATAAAAATAATAACGTATGCATATTCCTGATTTATTGTCTCTAAAGTCAGACTGTGTGCAACGTGTGAGTGAGATAACATGATAAGCACTAAGCATACCTGTAAGAGAACGTAAACAAACTGTCGAATACGTGTCGATTTTTTATTTATCGCATTTTTCATGTACATACCCCTTGTAGCTCGGACTCTGATGGCTTTTGCAGTCGCGGTGGGAGCCGCCGCCGCCGCTGTTGTTCGAACAGCCGCCATTACAACCCGCACCCCAACCATTTTCTAAAATCTACAAACAAAACGATTCAAATAATAGCATCAATAAAATCTTGTCGTAAGCACCTAAACAACTTGTATCGAGAGATTTTTGTTCACAATAGATAATATTACTAATGCACATGATCTAGAAAGATTGCTTTTATTCACTGGCGAGAACAGTTCGACCGTTTTATTAAAATAACTATCAACAACCCACCTGCCCCGCATGCTTGAGCACGCGGCCCTGCACGGCGGGCGGCAGCTTGGTCACCAGCGGCGCCACCAGCCACACCGACTCCGACCACTTACTCGTGCTCACCACGCCGCGCTCCGTTCCCATGCTGCAAATTAATATAACGTTACTATCGTTGGAGAGCCACGCTGCGGAACACTAGACCTCAAAATGGCGGTACCTAATTCTCCATTACCTGCGTCACAGTCCTCACTTAGCGTAGTAAAATCTTTATTTGATCGTATGGAACACTCACCGGTCGCGGTCCGGCGGCGGTGGCGCGGGCTGCTGGAACACGTTGATGACGGCGCGCGCGACCATGTCCAGCCACGGGCTCAGCTCCGCCGAGCCGGCCGGGTACTGCAGGAACATCAGCTGCAGGTCCATCCACGACATGCGCAGTGACCACTGCTCTAAGTTCTGGAAACGTACGACTGTGAGAGCCCGGAATGACGTAATTAAGATTATTCATTTGTTCGCCAAACTGGTTGATCCGCCTGTACAATCTATTATTAGGCCGGAGAAAATTCAGTGCACTGAAAATAGAACTCTGCGCTAGTACAAAAGAGTTGAAAAGCAAACACACATGTCAAATCAATTGTCAGTCAAATGTAAATGTGAAAAATGACAGCTCGATACTCGAAACTTCGATTTTCAGCACTATTGTAGTATCCCTGAGTTCTATTTTCAATGCTCTGAAATTTCCCCGGCCTTCGGATTCCGAACATTATAGTCCCAGCATTATAGTACACTCGATATATTGTACTTATAATGAAATTTAGACCTTGAAAATATATTTACCTCTAAGAGCCGTGTAATCATAGTCTTCTGGTCCAGGTCGGGGTGAGTGTGACTGGCCGAGTCCGGGTAGCATATCATATGCAACAATCTGTAAATAATAGTTGCCCTGTAATATAGACTGTATGGCTAGCCTCCTAGAGGATTAGTTAATTTATCAATTATTATCCTTCAAACACAATATTAAATTCGAACCAGAGCTGCATTGGCATTCAATACCGTTATTAACGTTACACAAATAGGGAACTATGGCGTCCAGATCTATTACCATTATCATATAATATATTAATACGTGAGGCAAAAACTTTAGTTACAGTTTTACGAGAATTGTGCCAGCGGAGGAGTGAAGAATGAAATTTGGTACAGTTAAAGTTTATGTGGAGGAAGGTGTGCAGAAAGCATTTTTTTTAATAATGCTAATAATAAAGTAACACACACTACCTCTCTCACACTACCATGCCTTTAAATAATAACAGTAGGTGTCGGTTTAACACAATTGTCAATCTTTATTTCACATTTCATAGACAACATTTTCATATTTTTAATGTTTACCTGAGAATCCTAAGAAGTTACAACTTAGAAATTTTAATATGAGTTATGGTCGAATTTCGACCACTAGCCAACTTTTAGTATATTATTTACCTTTGAGCCTGCCTCGGAGACAGCGCCGAGTCCAACAACATATCCGGTTGGTACAGCTCCTCGGGGTTCTGCAGACACTTCTGCAGCACCCACTCCTCGGAGCAGATCTCCGCGGCCACTCGCCGCGCCAGTGAGGACAAGGATTGGTGCGATGAGTCCAGCAGGGTCGAGCCGACCCCGCCGCTACCCCTACAAGTTATATATTTATGATCAAAGGCCCACAGTTTATTCAATGGCTGGATGAATCGCAGACATTTTGTTAAAGGACTGGATAAAATGTCCAAAGGTATGAAACATTGACGTAGATAATAAATATATGGATAGGTTAAAAGCACCAACCGTACTGTTTTTTAAAATTTAATGCTTTGACTTTAATTAAATTGTTTGAGTGGATTGAAATAGTAAAGTTTTGGATTATAATAGGTAGTTCATTGGATTGCCTTCGAATTTTCTGGTTTCATCTTAAAATTTCGAATAGATTAAGTCTTCGTTGTAAAGCTAAAGTAAGTACTTACAATTAAAAAAAAAACAAATAATTCATATTAAAATTAGCACACCAAACACATATTATTGACAACTGATATTGGTAATTCCCTTACATGTGAAACATTTACATTCTTGTCAAAATTGATTGTCTCAGGGGGCATGAAATAACTCATGTCTGATTAAATTAATAAACAGCTCGTTTCTAGACTAAACTGGTACATAAAAATATATTAAGGACCCTCGTTCACTTAAGACCGCCACGGCAAACGTATAGCAGATTCCTTAATATTATAACTGCCATACATTTTAATGCCGGCGCAACATCTAAGTGCGCGAAGATCCTAAGGATATACATCGTTCATATACAATTTAATCTATACGTAAACATAGCGACTATAATGCTACTAATTCAAGTGTTACTTATTTACCGTAAATAAAGAAATACAACGACATATTACTTTGGTTTTATGTTTGTTCACGGTTAGATTATATTGGTTCGGAACAGAGTATTATTTAAAATCTTGAAATAAATATACTTTGTACATTAACTCGCTTAGTAATAAAGATATTAACAAAATGAATAAGCCATACAATGTTTTGTCCTTGTCTGTCGAGCTACTTTTCCAACGTATCAGACGAGGACAAAACATTGTATAGCTAATCCGTTGTGTAAATATTTTTTTAGTAATGAGGTAACTTTATACATCAGACGCAAGAATATTACAAATATTAAAACAAACCAAACAATTAGACCCTTTTGATAAAATAATATAAAAGGTGATGAAAAACAAAGTGGGAAACAGTTAGCATTGGTGATCTTTAATATAGTCCTGTAGCCGGAAATGTATTGTTTCATTAGTAAACATAACATTATGGTTTATAGATCTTTTTTACACAACGTCTAATTTAAATATCTATACCAAGATTGTATTAGGCAAATTATAAAGTAGAAGTCATTGATGAACCAGTGTGATTACCCCGAAAAGCTAATCTTAAGCTTGGTAGACGCAACACTTTTAGTAGCAAGTACTACATTATTCTTTTTTATTAGGTCGCGCTAGGTTTCTTTAAAATTTGAAAACAAGTGAAATTTTTCAAACACCTGAATGAAGTTTGGCTAAATGAAATCTGTTAATGTGAATTTGTTCTCTTGTTAAACTATACAAGTACCTTAGCGGGCCGTTTACAAATATGAAAGCAGGATATTGAAATGATATAATATTATGTACAACGAAAATATTCTAGAAAGTTCCCTCGTCATATAGGGCGGGTACTATACAAGGAAGACAATGTGTTGGAATGGTCGAAAATGTATTTGAAAATTAGTCACCAGATTATGTACATGATTCCAAGCTCTTGAATGCATTTTATCGCAATTAGTGACAAGTTATTAGAACGTCAGTACATGAATGGCCTACATTTTTATTTTTTTAAATGGAAAAATTTTGGGTTAAGTCACTTTTGCACTGACGTCAACGAACAGCGGGCGTAGCATGACCACCCCATAAATGGGTCTATTATAAGAAAAATATACAAAATGACAGATTGTAGAATCATTAATACCGTTTGTATCAAAATAGTTCTTATCGTAATGTATCAAATTCGAAACATCGTCGTCAAAAGAAGACAACATTTCTTTTTTTCCCATCGACGATACTCAATAAGCTAAGCACAACAGCCATTTATTGTTTACTTTGATTTGTGCTACGAGTAGAAACGTTTCTTTTTAATAAAATATATCAAATACATAGTCTACATCGTGTCGGTTCAAAAAAAAATTGTATCCGTTATGCGGGGCTATTCACAAGTCTCGTTCTTCTCGGAATCGATAACTTTCCCGTACGGCGAATGGTATGCCTCACTAAACGCGGCAAGCGGTTATTAGTTGCTGCGCGGTAAAGTTATCGAATCCGAGTCGAACGGGAATCGTGAAAAGCCCCGGTAAAAACTCAAAATTTGTTCGTTTCTGTCAAAAGAAGACAATTAAATATGTCTGTCAAGAAATGTTGACTTCTCTTGACGACGATGCTACGACATTGCTACCTTGAATTAAGAAATATTTTGCTACGAACTATATCTCTCTATTCTTCGATAGAAAACACTCGTTTCTTGCGGTGGCGATGCCACGCCTGCAGAACAGAGGGCGGTGAGATGACAAACACATCGGTGATTCTATGGAGGTATGTGGATGTGCATAACTCATAAAATCAAAATAACAAACCTAGGAGTTCTATGGCCCCCACTCTCAGTATCTACCATCCTAAGGATAAAACATAATATTTTATAAATATAATTTGATTTAGGTATGTATGTCAAATAAAAGTTCAATCTAAATTAGAATATTTTTGTTTTTTTATAGATACTTTGCATACGCCGTGCGTGCTGTAGTCGCTCAAAAGTAGATTTTAAGCAACAGTTAGTATGATCACTTTCTTAGATCAGCCATCATTTTCAAGTCAAATAACCATTGGCCTTTTTTTTGATAATATACCTACTATATATTTTAATCTAGGCACTTATAAAACTGCACAGTATAATGTAAGGTAACAACTTACGTCATCAGATCTAGCTGTGAGTCGCTGGGCGCGGTGTCGCTGGTGCCCAATATATGAGATAGTTCGCTCGACTTCTTTCCCATAGGTTTGCCTCCGTCGCGGGCCGTTAGTTCACCAATTACTGTAAAATATTCGAGATTAAGCGTATGAAGTGCTCATTAATTAAACTTCCGCTAAAGTAGTTGTGACGTCGCAGTAAGGGCGAAAAAATTTTGCGGTTTCTAATTACGGTTATTGGTTATTAATGAGAATAGAGATAAGGTGAACAATGAACGCGACAATGCTTCTCGCGTCGTCAACACAATATAGCTCAAGATTAGTGCTAATGATGCATCTTAGTCTGATAAGTAAAGTCACGTTTTAATGTCTTTCGGGAATCGTCGTTGAGTCTCATGAGAATCGATGTAGATTGTCAATTCTATATAAAAAAAAATGAAGATTGGAGGTCTTTAAGAATTTGTTTATTCTGTGTATCTAACACTTTCTTTATGTAGTATTAAAGTACTTGCTGCCGTTGCGCCACCAGTTTATCAGCTCCGTCATAACGACCACAACAACGTACACTTTATCCTGCCAGAGCTATCTCGAGGAGGACCAACTCCATCATATCAACCCTCCATACGAGTGATCCGAGGAGAAACTCACTGAGCATGGCCTTGAGCGTGGCCAGCACGGCACCGATGCCGATGTTCTTGTGCGCGGCGGTCAGCAGGTGGCGATCGCACGACAGCCGCACACCCGCGCACGCGCCGCCCGGCCCCGGCGAAGTCGACACGCTGTACAGGCCTGCGTGCATACGTTTCGATTAATATGACCTTTACTAGAAACAGTGTACAGTAAAAAGTAATACAAAATTGTAGTGTCAGCACAAAGTGCAGGGATGGAGGTTGAGACTATATTATGATCCGGAAACCGGAAATTTCAGAGCACTGAAAATAGAACTCTGCGCTAATACAATAGAGTTGAAAATAGAAGTGTCGACTATCGATCTGTCATATATGAAATTGACATTTGACTCGACACTTGTGGGTTCGATTTTCAGCTCTATTGTACTAGCGCAGCGCGCTCTATTGTATTTTCAATGTTCGGAATTTTCCCCGACCTACCGGATTCCGGACAATATAGTCCCAGCTTTAGGTGAGATTATTTGTGTATGAGGTTGCGTTGCAGCTTTGCTTTTTATAAGCACAGAAAAAAAAAACATCGTAATGTAATGGGTCTTTGTGGTTACAATACCTGGTTGCGGTGTGTCAACAGTCTTAAACAGGCGCAGCAGAAGATGACAGGAGAGCCGCGCGCCGGCCTCGGGCGAGGGCGCGTTGGGCGTCGCGACACCTCTGCCCGCCTTCACCAGCGACGGCAGCGCCGCGTGACGTACGAAGTCCTCCAGCGAGAAGCAGTGCCGGGCTGTGCATAGATAATAATACAACGTAGTCTAAATATTATGTTTCAGTATTTTGTCGGGATCTAATTATCTGGTCCTGTATCCTGATCTGGTAATCATGGGAGCAATTTGGAAGTATTTGCTTTTTAACTAAAAAATAATATTCCAAATATGTGAAGGCGTCTTCTAATAATCTAAAAATACAATAAATAACCTAACCGAGAGCATGTCAGGACATGTCTAAGGGTTCCGTAACTATCAACGCGTAATAAGTTTGCATTGAATTACTTCAAAAGTTACTGTCCGATTTCGCTCAAAATATTTTCCTAAAGAGTTTTTAGCATGATCTATCAGCATAGAAACTTACAAGTTTCTATATCCTATAGTTTAGAAATGCCAGAAGGCGAAACTTTCAAACCACTGTGGAGGGCTATTACTCGAAAATGGTCGACTTTGTAAAAAAATAATGTACGGTACCTTGTCTTTATTTTAAAAGACCTATTCAACGATACCCCAGATGATGGGGTAGAATGAAAAAATATTTTTCATCCCCACTTTACATGTATGGTGAGCCACCCCTTAAATATAAAATTATTATTATTTTATGATGCCAAAACCGAGATCTATAAAAAGTCTTTAACTATACCAAATTACATCCATTTATATTCGTAATTACAGAAGCTAGAAGCGCGGACAGACATACAGATAGACGGACGGACAGAGCGAAACTATAAGGGTTCCTTGAGTATTTCGGAAAAACCTCTTTTTTTAAGAAAGATTAAATACGCTGGTGTATATCGAAAACTAGCCAAAATCATAATCGGCTTACGTACCGACGAGTATACACGTGAACACGGCTAGCGCGTCGTGCGCGGCCGCGTCGTGCAGGTCCCTGTGCAACAGTAGGTCAGGGTAGAGCGGGGAGAAGGGGGCGTGCGCGCCGCACAGAGCCACCAGCGCGCCGAGCCACTCCGCCGCCAGCGCGCTGCACCACGCCGTCATCTCCGCGCACGCCACGCCCAACTCGTTCACTCTGAACAAATGCCATAGATAAAGCTATAGTACAGAGAGCACAAAATACCTATGATATTAAAAACATTTTAAATTGATGTCAACTTCCATGATGATATCAGCATTTAATGCAAATTCTTGTACACCCAATTGCTGTCATCAAATGAAAACTTCGAAAAGGGTTAATTCAAGGTATGTGTTCTAATGGTCAGACCTGTTAAGTGGATTAAATATTTAGGTCGTTTAAATTTTAAGATTAACAAATCTATGTCATATTGAGTCTGAATTTATATTGATTTTTCATACCTATCGTTGTCGACCTCCCGGCACACGGCCAACATAGCGGAGCAGACGAAACTGTATCTGTTTGCAGGTGACTCGGCCACCTGGCGGGCCCAGGCAATCTCTATTTTACCTGTGCGAAAAAATTTTATTCCATTATATTTTATCACATTAATTAATTTTAAATTCTAAATCTACCATATGTAATATAACTTTACCTTTCCGAGGGTTCGTGAAAAATTCACTTAGAAATTGTGGATTGTATGTATAGTTAGACGGCGTCGGTTGTAGCGGCGCATAGAGTGCTTGCCTGAAATAAATAGACAATCGTAATTAAATATAGTCATTTAAACATAGTAAGTAATGTTGATTATATAACTTATAATACTCAATGAGAATTAAAATGATTGCAAAAAATCGGCATTTCAATTACTTCAAGCGTAATAATTTTTTCATAATTTAGCTATTTATGGATTTATGGATTGGATATATTTGATTATAACACGCGCACAAAATTAAAGATGTATTTATGTCAAGAAAAAAAAATACTTGATCTTCGGGTACGCATTGGCGAAGGTGTCCGCGTGCGGCGCGTGGAACAGATGCGCGGCGGCTATGTACAGGTCGTGTAGATGGGCGAGCACGCAGCGCTCCGCCGAACTGCAGTCGCCCGGGTTCACCACGCACTTGACTAGGCGGCAGAGCTGCTCGAACGCGGTCGACGTTTGTTCCACGCACACTGAAAAGGAACGATTGAACTTCAACATTTGTAATCTAAATGCATCTGATACACGCCCTTATTGAACCCTTAAATGTAATTTATTTATGTATTTATTTATTAAGGTTACGAACGTGACAACAATTTATTTCATTTATTTATTCAGGCAACAAACCGTCATTTACAAACAGTAATAAACTTAATAACTACAGCTAGAGATAAATAAAGTACCATAATTTAGAATACAAATGAACATTCAGTACTTACAATGGTATAAGATATAATGAACCCTAACCATAACAACATAATTACTTTCGTCTTGTTCTGTGTATAATTTATATTGTATATGTGTGTGTGTGTGTAACTGTTGATTGTGCACAATAAAGTATATTTTCATTTCATTTCATTTTATTTAATATCATAACTATATCAAATAACTAATATTAAAAATAGTATTACTATATACCTATTGGAGTAAGAGCACGATCGCCTGAAGAAGGTATTTCTCGCGCAGTTTGTATGATAGGAAAGAATATAAAAAGTGTCCATGATTTATTCCAATTTAATTTAAAAGCAATTTTTAAAATTGTCCCACACAGTATATTTTTTATTTTATGGAGTGATTACATAAATGAATATACATAACAACTTACACAGGAGACACGAGTGGTATCGCCGCAGCGCGCCGACCGTGTACAGGGCGAGCGCGGACGTGTAGGCCCGCGGCGCCGCCAGCCCGCTGCTCGGCGCACCACGAGTGATCAATGCAGCTTCCACTTCCGATAGCTCCTTGAGAATCTTTAAAAAATTGATACACAAGATTAGTTATAGTACGACATTATTATAATGATGTTATACGACGAAAACAAAATGTTAACACAACAATATTTTTGAGAAGATGAGACTTATTATTTTAGTTTATAATGTTAGTTTTTAATTCTAGTTTATATTTATTACTTAAAAAGTCAAACACTTCAAGTTCAATAAATGCTCCAATCAATCAATCAAACCTGTATGCACGTATCTATAAGTCCGTTGACGTTGAGCGCAATCTCGAGCAGATCGAGCGCGAACGCGACGTGATCGGGCTGGGGGAGGTACGTGGTCGCGCCCGCCGCGTACGCCGCGAGCGCCTCGCACACTGCCGCGCCCACTGCCCACGACACCGCGCCTTGCTCGTACATAGACATCGCCTGGGAAACGACGAAAATTATTCATTTCACATACATTTTATGGTAAGACAAAACACCTTTCGTCACTCCAAAAAGTTACCACGGTTGCACATGAAAATGGCGTTAAATAATGTTTTCTTCGTCGACTGAAGTTAACACAATCCATTTTGTTATAACTTTCATTAAAACTAATTGTTTCACAGTAATAACACACAGGACTTCTTGCACTATTTCCACTTTAATAGGTATTTTACATTAATTTTAATATATTACACGACCGGTTTCGACAAAGTCATCATCAGGTGTGCTTTGTCGAAACCGGTCGTGTAATATATTAAAATTAATGTAAAATACCTATTAAAGTGGAAATAGTGCAAGAAGTCCTGTGTGTTATTACTGTGAAACATGAATTTCCACCAAGAACCTACAGTACAATCAATAACAAAACTAATTGTGTCATGCAAATGAACTCACATGAAACTTTTGTGTCACTGCTTCAAAATTGAATTCGCTGCGCGAGTGCTTTTTGATCTTCCCACCTTCCGCCACATCGATCGAGAATTTCTTGGAAAATAGTTTGCAAATTTCTGCAAAAAGGAAGAAATTAAATTAAAACTCAATTATTATTAAGTTTTTTTTTATAAATTACACACGGGTTATGTCACACCGCGACGATAAGCAGCACTGCATTTTTTAGATAGTTATTAAAAATTCAACTTTATTCACGACACAAAAATATACACGTTTCATTATGATATCAGTCGTGCACTGCACATGCGCTGTGCAGCGCGGTGCAACAGGTTGCATTCGAACTCTTACAATGAAACGTGTATCTTCTTATGTAACGAATAAAGTTCAATTTTGAATAGCTATCTTAAGAATGCAGCGCCATGTCGCGTATCGTTTCGGAATGAATTAACCCTTATAATTCACATAATACGTATGAGGACGATGTCATACCTTTGATCATCTTCTTGACGGCGTGCTTGGCCTCGTCGCGCTGGCGGCCGACGCCGTACAGCAGGATGTGGCGCTGGTTGGCGTCGTGCGGCGCGTGGTCGGGCTCGGCGGGCGGTAGAGGGAAATGCAGCGTGTAGTGGTAGTGGCGGGACGTGGAGCGCGGGGCCGCGGTGTGGCCGCCCGCGCTGCTTGATGACCGCACGCCTGGGACAAGCAAACAGTATTGTGGGATTCGGGCAAGCTTTCAATTAAGTGCTCAACAAGCGCTTGCGTTGTGTTTTTATTAATAAGGGCACTGAAAACTAAAAACAAAATCTTTGTAATTGGACAGCAACGAACTTATTAGCTTACGTATTTACACTTGAGATTTTTTACGGACAGCGGTTAATATTTACCATTGTTTGCCAGATGTGTAAAAAATCTGTGGAAAACCAAGATTTCATAATTATAAAGGCGAGATCTTTACCTGGCACTGACATGGGTCCCATTCCCATGGACTGCATGCTTGTTATGCTCATTCCGCTAGTCATCATGGGAGAAGTCACACTGTTAAATCAAAAATAAAGAGTTAAAATTATTTACATATGCTATAATAAACTGTTTAATTAAATAAATAATATAAAATACCAATTAGATTTTTTACCACACATTCTAGATTTAAATGTGACTAAATTTACTGGCTATTTTACATGGAAGAGCCATGCTTCGGCACGAAGGGGCTGGATAAATACCACGATCTCACAGAAAACCCGCGTGAAATAACGCTTGCGTTGTGTTTCACCGTGTGAGGTTACCGGAGGCTCAAGGGGGTTGGGGATTTTAAGGACCAGGAACGCAACTGTGCATCACCAGAGCAATTACAAGTGTAACTCCGACTTGCGACTGTCCGTCCATGGGCGGAGATAATCGCTTACCATCAAGCCATCCGTCTCCTCGTTTTCTGGTCCATTTCATTAAAAAAACACGTAGCTCCTGAACATCATGTTAGTATAGTAATTTTATACTGTCGGCAATAACATTGATGGAAAAAAAATAACCTGTGTGAAGATTCCCCTGGATCTTTTGGACTATCGGGTGCGTCCATCGAATTCTGCTGGTCCTCCTTGATGTGTTGTAGCAGCTTGTCCAAGTCGTCGTCTATTTTAGAGTCGTCAAGATCCATGCGGACGTTCTCCTAAAATATAGAAAATTTTACTAAAGTTATCGGAATTATATTTTCTAGAGGTTGCCCCGTGGTCGACATCCGCCTATAATCCTACTACTATTATAAATGTGCAAGTTTGTGAGAATGGATGTATGGATAGATGTTTGTTACTCTGTCACGCTAAAAATACTGAACGGCATTTGATGAAATTTGGTACGGTAAAAAAAAGAAGGTATGGTAGTAGTTTAAGCTGGAAGTGGATTAACACATATTATGCTACTTCTTATCCCAAAAAAGTACAGTGTTCCAGTGGGATACTATATTTACACGGGAGAAACCGTGAGGAAAAGGTATTAATTCGTAAAAATATCTTTTAAGTTTGAACTTTATAAGGGTACTTTTGACTCTTAGTTAGAAAAAAATATGCAAGTGTTTTCCCTCGCCGTATTTGATATATTTTCATTGAAATAGTTTTGATCCTTATAGAACATACCTCCATCTTGGGCTTGAGATCGATGCCGGCGAAGATGTCGTCGTCCATGTTGTGTGCGGCGGGCGCGCTGGACGCGGGCTGCGCCACCGTGTGCACGGCCGACGTCGGCGATGGCTCCGTGGGCGATATTAGATCACCTGAGGGTGTAGCCACCACATTAGATGTACTACACCATATTAGATATGGTACTTCTGTCTATACAATACTAATTAGTTATTAATACATAGTGCATAGCTAAGTATGGTCACAATAATTATAAGTAGTCTAAACAGGTGACTGTATCTCCTTAATTGTCCTAACGGACATGTCTTAGGAGGGTTCCGTATGAATTAATCCGCAATAGCCCCCATACGATGTGGTACAATGAAAAAAGAACTTACTCCACGTGTATGGGGTAAAATACAAGTGTAATTATTTTACGATGCCAAAAATATGTAAACCTTTACAAAATTTCATTTATTTACATGAATAATTACCGAAGTTAGCAAGCGAGGACGGACGGGCGGACAGAGCGAAACTGTAAGGGTTCCTTGTAGTTACTACGAAAACCCTAAAAACCTATTTCGCATTGATACGTAGGGAACCCTTCTATAAGCCATGTATTTACACGCTCTCGGTTAGGTCATTCATAATTGAAAGAGATACTTAATCAAATACCTATGCCATAAGTGCCTTGAATCGTACTTGACATACTAATACTTAACTTTAACAGGGTTTTAAAACTACGTAATTGTAATTTAAAATACTTTCTACCTTTGCATCATGCAGGTTCTATCCTTTATTAGTAACTATTTTAAATAATATAAAAGGATACATACCTCTGGATATAAGTGTGCACATGTACGCGTCGTGCGAGAACACGTCGCGGCGCACCAGCTCGCCGAACAGGTGCACCAAGTTGGCGAACTGCTGACGGTTGCCCGGCGGAGCGTTCGGACTTTCGTCTGTAATGGAAAATTTAGTTTAAAAAAATTTACACCACACTGTCATAATAATAAGATGGTCGTGTTTTGTACGACACGCAGAAAATTGACCTCAAAATGTATTAAGCTCACAGAATATACTGCAAGTTAATTATTTACTTTCATAGTTACCGATTTAACTTGCAAATTGAAACGTGGATAAAATATATTATTTTGGTAACATTTTTGTGCCTAGGTAAAGTACAAACAAATTGTATCAAACCTTATTTAACCTAGGTATATAACTATATTTACCTAAAACAGGAGCATCGTTATCCAGGAACCGCAGTAGTAAGTTCTGGAATATCGGCGGGCCGTTGTAGTTACCCGTGCCGGAGCTTATCGACTCCTTGTCATCTGACCCTGAGAAAAACAAATCGGAGTACTTTACCCTCTACAGCGCGTGCGATGCGTCACAGTCCTAAATTAGCGTTAGTACGTACGGTTGTGCGTGTTGGCGTCGTGCGGGTGATGGTGCTGGCGGCGGTCGAGCAGCGCCGCAGCCGCCATGGCGCGATGCTCGCCCCAGCGCGCACCGCACACTGCCCACTCGCACAGCACGCGCACCACCGAGTATGAGCATAGGTACTCCTGTACAGGCACACCGTAGACATGAGTAGGCCATAGACAATGAATAAATAAACAATTAATGAGCTGTGGCACAAAAATGTTAATACAGTGCACTGATGTCTTTCCTTGTTATTATCATATAAAGGAGAAAACATACTATTGGACGGGTCAAATGATTCTTTCCACCTTAGATTAGCGACTTACGGGCCAATACGCGACTTATGCGAATTACGCGACCAATAGCGTGTTCTGGATTAAATCTTGCGTTTTTACGGTTTCGTACATTAAAACAAAAAAAAGGAACCCTTATTTGTTAGAGCAACATTCTTACCGGGTCTTTGGGGTCGAGATTCGAATCTTTAGGTGGCGTACAGTTGGCGAACACTTCTTTGTATAGTGTATCCAAATTATTGTTAGGGTCTACTCTGTCAAAACAGTGCCGATCTAAAGCTTCTAAAACCGCCAATACTCGTGCTGAAAAATAAAATAAATTAAGGTATATTTTTTTGTATTAAACACTTACGTATTGTGTCGCCGGATTTTGTACCGCGATAAAACCCGTAAGTGTTTAATATAATGAATAATATTCGTGTACACATAAGAAATTAATTAAGATATATTTATTATTATTTAATATATCCTGTATCAATATTAGCAAAACAGTAAATAAGTAAACAAGTAAATTTCTGTACTTAGAAAAAATGTTACAATATTATGTTTACCTTGTGAACTTGTCTGCCATTTGTCAGTACACCATTTGCTTTCGGCTTTTTTACTTCTAGCAGCTATCTCTTGTTCTGCTTCATACACCTGCAGAAAATCAAGATGTATATATTATGAAACAATATTATTTTTGTTCTATTCAAGTATTTGTCTTTTGAGATTTCATGGCACGTGTGTAAGTAATTACATTACACACATTACACGGCGAGGCATAGTTTAGACCGGCCTCATTGTGTGGTTCGCAGAACTCTGTGTCTTTGTGTGTTTCTTTACTTTTTGTGTCAAGTGTCTTTACTTTTTTATTTGAACTGAGCAAGCAATTTAACAAAAATAAACGCCATGAAGATACTGATGGGGTTTTTTGTTTTAATGCGATTTTGTGTTCCATGATTCTCATGGTGCATTACCATTTTCCTATGCTCCTCAGTGACCTCCGAGTCCATCTGCGGCATGGGTAGCGCGGAGGGCGGCAGCGGTAGGTAGTCCAAGGGTGAGCCCTGCATGGACGAACCGCAGCCCGACCACACCATAGCGGTAGGGCATTCTATGCAGATAATCTGTAAAAAGTGTATAGTAACATCAAGTAACATACAAACTATATTTACAAAAGATTAATTTTTAAATGTATAATGCTTAAATTACTGAACAGAGTGCACAGAAAATTCACGTACATATGAAACCTGCACTTAAAGTTTTTCAGACTTAACAAAAAGTTACGAGTGAGACAAGCCAGTTGCGATAATGTATTTCTTATTTTTGTTTATTATATAATAAAATAAGCAAGCAATTAAATATTATTTACCTGCAAAATTGTGGCCAATTGTATAATAACATCTCTATGGAACGAACAGTTCAATATTTCACCGAATCCTACTTGCACGGGATTTAATGCAGCTGTGATCACTGTATTCAATGTAGCTTTCACATCCCTAGCTGGAGACTCATTCTCCTCTTTTATCTGTACGTCCATGGGTTGAGATGGATTTGGTGTTCCAATGGGGTTTGGAGTTCCAATTGAATGGTTCGGGTTTGGTGTACCAATGGAATGATTGGGGTTTGGTGTTCCATGATTCTGGTCTGCTGGCGTTGCTGATCTTTTTATTTGGGACACATTTAGTTTTACATCGCCGTCAACTGCTGGCGACATTGGCGCGGCATTTGAATCTAAAAGTAAATAATTTAAGGGTTTAAACCCTTTAAATAAAGAAAAATAAAGGACATTATTGTGTACCCTGATGTATGTATTTAACAAAGTAATGTTTCTGTTTTATTTTCCTTTATAACAAGAAATGTAGCCTTCCGATCTATGCGACCGCGACGCGAGACCGCAACCAGCAAACCAGTCAATCAGGTTCTCTGGCCACGCTCATCGGTCGCGCGACGCGGGTCGCTTAGTCCTAGTCGCGATTGTTTTCCATATAAATTCATTCTAAGTAGTGGCTTCGCGACCGTATTTCGGTTTTGAGTCGCTGTCTCGCATCGTGCGTCGCGGGCATCGGAAGGGTACCATAAACAACAACTTACCTCCATTTCTATCTGCCTTATTAAACACTGCAGGCTGGTTGAGGGTGCGAAGAGTTGTGTCTGAGAGTACAGAACATATTGACGCTGCTTTCTTGGTGCACGAAGTAGCTAACCTTCGTGATAATCCTTCGCAGCAGACAAACTCTGACATGTATTGAAGTGCCAAGGGTAAAAACAACCTACAATAAAAATTTTGAGCAAAAATATTTAAAAAACTCCTCATTAGTTATCCTTACATAACATAATTCACCATGATAAGCGGGAGAGCCAAAAAGGTGTCAAAAACAACACACTAAGCACAAGTGGTGTTCAAGTTCCAGTTTAAGGATTGTCATGCTTTGATAACTGACAGATAAAACACTCTTAAATTTATATCTGCGAGTTAGCGTTCGACATTAATAATAATTATAATAAGTCGCTTACCTCAAAAGACCATCATCAGCTGCTCTTTTATCCAACAACTCAATGATCCATGTGAGGAAGTCATGTCTATCCAGAAGCCCTTCATCCAAGAGATATCTGGCAAGTCTACAGCAATAATTCCACTGTTTAAGGGCTTGCCTCCAATCTGTACTTTCACTTGCATTGGGCGTGGATGATCCAAGACCTAAAGCATTAAAAATGAATTGTTGTTATTAAAAAAGGGAAGAGAGCTTTAAGAGAAAGCTTGGTCCTTGAATGCATAAAAAACTAAAAATTGTACTATCAGGGAACAGATTATAGCAGGTAGACGTTCTTATAATTTATTTATATTATAATAGCAGAATGCAGCATGCAGCATATTTATCAACCATTAACTTTAACAGGTGATGGTGAAATTGAGACTTAATTGTTTAAAGTTAAAGAATTTTGCAGTTATATTATGTGTGTATTTACTTGTATTTCCTGGTGAATTCATTGATGGTGGCACATTAGAGCTATTAGGTGTTGAACTTCCTTGGGAGCTGTTTGATATATTGTGATTTGGAGTTCCTTGACCTAAAATAACAAAAGCGAAAATAAATAGACCTACATTTCAATAATTTTAATATGATATATAGCTGCAGTCAGACTTCACTGCTTTGAGCTATATAAAATACTACATGTTGCTCTTGACTTCGTGCACACAAAAGGACCACGAGGGAACCATACATTTTGCCTCAACAAAAAGAAGTCTATCCTTCCCCGTGGCCTGATCCTCAAAGCCTGTTAAATGCAAAGAAACAAAACAAATCTTTCCTCTTTAAAATATTAGTAAGAAAACCCTTATAGAAAACCATATTTGGCTTAATTTATGACAACAGCAAAAAATTGCTATAAGTTACAGTTAAGTGTTGTTTAGTTCTAAAATATATTTACCTGATTGAGATGGCGGTGTCTTATCAGATATATTCCCCAGCACAGCACTTTGATAATACTCTGCCAACTTTGGAATCTGATCCTTCAAAAACTTTATAAGAGTACTAGTCCATTCTGTTTGTGGGAAATTTGCATGTAACAATTATTAGATAAAACTATAAAATTTATGACCAAACTATTTTCATTTAAATTTGTCAATGGGAAAAAGTCAAATTATTGGGCAAGAAGAATCTTATTTTATAACAAAAAAATACTATGGAAACTGCTATGGTAAGTACATTTAAACACAAGTACTTAATTTAGCAAAAGCAATCACAGTAAAATGTTACCTGTTGTAGGATCAGGAAGTTGTCTCTTCTTTATTTTAGCCTCAGACACAGCAACTGTGTATGCTGAACTCAATTTGATAAACCATGCAGCTCGTGGCATAGTCACTTGATATTCAGTTAAAGTAATGAATATTTCCTCCTTTTTATTAAAATTTGGTGCCTTTTTGGCCAATTGTGATAAAGGTTTATTTCCTAAAAAGTATTTAAAGGATTAATTATTGAAAATGTTCCACAAGTTACAATGATGGTGACGGATAATCAGTTTACCAGCTAGATCCTTAAACCATGCTTCAATTTGAGGCTTCGTGCGAGCTGTAGCAGGCCAGAAGTTGTCTTTGGGATTTACTTGTTGTTTCTTTCTACCACAGTCTGGTAGTGTGTTTAGCTCCTCTTTCTTGGATAAAATTCCAGAGAAAAATTGCCCTATCTATAAACGAGATACCATTATTAAAAAGGTTTAACTATTTTAATTTTTTCAAACAAGAATGGAGTGTATTTTGATGTTTTGTAGTTATGATTAAACTTTTCTAAGAATAATGCATAATAGCATTATTGTATGTATTTGGCAGGAAATGTTTTCTTACTTTGCTTGCTGAATAGTTGCAATTTCTGGCTGTGCCAAATTCATCAGTAGATTGTGGTGTTGTAGTAAATCCATGTTTAACATTTGCTGATGTTAGTTCATCTTCTTTCTGCCTTGGTTCTTGTGGGTAAACATCAGGTGGACCCAAGCGAGGACGCTTTAAAGGCCTTTTCTCGTACATAATACCCATTTTGAAGACTTAAATAATGTATAGAGGAAAGCCTACTTTAACATGTCACAAACACTGAACGTCTGTTGTGTTTTACATTAGATAAAGATATTAATTAGATCATTTCAAGACCGTGTTTTTATACTACTAAATATATAACTCGATATTTTTAATAATCTTCATAGTAATTAGAAACTTTAATCCAATAAACCCAAATTCACTGCATAGTGCATTTTGTTTTACAAATAAAAATTGCAAAACAAGATTTATCAGCGTCACAGATATTTATGCCATAGATTAAAGACCTGCTGTCACTAATGTCAGTTTTCCTTTTTTTTTATATATATATGGTGTCGGCTTATAACCATTTGCCAGTGTCAAGTTAAAAAGGCGGGAAACAGAATTTTCGTTTCAATTTTTGAACATTGTATTCCTAAATTGTCAAGTCTATAGTCTAGTCAAAGTCCAAATAACTGACATGACTCATGGACTGCACTATTTGTCAGTGCAGCCATGAGTCATGTCAGTCGATTCAGTAAAGTGGTAGAAGCTTTACTGAAAGTTCCTAGGGAGTTTTGGAGGAACATTAAATTGCACGTTTTTTAGAAGATGTACCTCTTGCCTACACTTGTGCGCGTTAACGAATATTTAATGGTTAATATTCTACCAATATTACGTATTAAGAACCGAAATAACACAAATTCTAAAAACGTGCTATTTTGAGTTTCCCTCCAAAACTCCCTAGGAACTTTCAGTAAAGCTTCTACCACTTTACTGAATCGACTGACATGACTCATGGGCTGCACTGACTATTTGTTTGGACTTTGACTAGACTTTAGACTTGATGATTTAGGAATACGGTGTTGAAAATTGAAATGAAAGTTCTATTACCCGCCTTTTTGACTTGACACTGGCAAATAGTTATAAGCCGATGCCATATTTAAAATAAAATAAAAAAAAACATTGACACATGACAAATAAATGACAGAAAACATTTGAAACGTAAATATAACCTCACTTTTATGAAAATAATATATATTTGTTTTCTAAGAACTAATATTAAATTAATAAACTGAGTTGCAATGCCTCCCAAAAAACAAGCAGACAAGGGTAAAGCAAGTGGTGGCAAGAATAGCGAAGCAAAAGGTAAAAAAATATATAATTAGTCGTAAATATTTTTAGGCGATAAATTTGTTTAGAGCAAATTTGATAAGCGGTTTGTAGATTTAACAAATTTGTTTCAAATTTAGAATCCGCAGGAAAAGAGAAAAAAGGTGGGACCGCCGTCAAAGTTCGGCACATCCTCTGTGAAAAACAATCCAAATGCTTAGAAGCCCTGGAAAAGCTCAAAGCCGGCCAGAAATTTCCTGATGTGGCGGCCGCCTATAGCGAGGATAAAGCCCGGTCAGGTGGAGATCTAGGTTGGATGACTCGTGGCTCTATGGTGGGACCATTCCAAGATGCAGCGTTCGCTTTACCAATATCTACAGTAGCAAGTCCAGTGTACACAGATCCACCTATCAAAACCAAGTTTGGATACCACATTATTATGGTCGAGGGTAAAAAATGATTTATAAATTGGAATATTTCTGGGCTATCTTACTTATAGTAATTTAAATGGAAAGAATTTGCTGTCTACTCAACCAATTTGATTTTGATAAATTTGAAAAGATAATTTAAATACTTCACCAGATTTGCTATCCACAGTAGACTCAATAACTTCTTACTATGTTGAAGAAGAGAGAGAGAAAGAGAGAGTAAGTAATAATACAGTTTATAATGTAACATAATACACTTAATTTTATACTGTTTTTAATCTGTTTCATTGCTAAATAATATAATTACCTACTCTAAGATTTTGTTATAATATGCAATATTCTTTATGTAAATAAATTTTTAAAGTATGTCTGTATTTACAAATGCAATAGCCTCTGTCTATCCTACCCAAGTTTGAACTGACATTGGTTTAAATTACAAATATATTATAATTTCAGCCTTGTTCAAATTAGCATACTTATAAAAATAATAAAACTCTTTTGCAGTTGTAATTTAAAGAAAACATTCCAAAGGCTTTACCATATTATGAATGTTTCCATGCTACTTGTTGTAAATTGTAATCTTATCATGCAACTTTTTCCTCTTCAATGGTAGTTATACTGAAAACTATTATTTTGAAGATATATAATTTCCTAAAAATTAAAACTAATTTATTAAAATGAATTTATTTTGTTTTTAGGTCATTAAAATTTTGTCAGCTAGTATGTATTTCAACAGCAAATGAAAAAATGTATTGTAAGCAGTCATATTTTTATTACATTCTTAAATATCTTAAAATACAAATTTTGGTTGTGGCTGCCTATGTTTTTTTATAAATAAATACAAATGAGGTAAAACTTATATCTATAAACATTGCTTGCTTTTCGAAAACATATTGAGAAACCAATGGATCAACTGTTGAACGTTGAGTCTTTTATGGGTTCAACATTATTTTTTAATAGTATCTAAAATATGAGTTCTTAACTAACAAATTTTGAGAACAAGCTATTGCCATTCTGGTGCCTCTTGTGTTTTTTACAAGCCAATGTTTAATTAAACTCTTAAGTTGGGGTTGGTGTAGCGGACATATTTCAGGAGTGCATCATTCTCTTCACACACGAAAGGCTTGACGTGGTGGCAAGCAACATCGTGCCAGTGAACGCCGTCGTTGTAGAAATTGTTAAGAATGGCGACGCAGTGCTCAGCAGCTCCTCCTTGAATGAGCTCCTGGAAAAGAAACATAGATATTAGATTTATTAAAAAATAAAACTGGATATACTGATGTATGTACCAAATCTTTACAGAACTAACTAACTATTCAAATACGAAGTTATTTTGTGTTATTAGTAGATTTAAAAAAAATCGGATATAATTGTATCAATACATAATATATTGGAACATATTCCAGAATAACTTTGGGCTTTTAAGTTCATGATTGCATTTAAGTAATACGATAGTACTTATATTATGTGACGTATGTGAGCAATATTGCACAGCAATATAGATATTGACTATTAGGGGAAACTGGGGACACTTGTTCCCTATTGTTTTTGAACCCCTATTTCCTTCATTCCATTTGAAAGAAATTGGCACTGAATACATGGAATTTATCTTGCTACAAGAATATGCGACAATCAACAGAATATCAGGAAAAATTGATAAACGTCTTAAGTATAGTTTGTAAATACCTGTTGTAACTGTTGTATCACAATAAAAACTTGTCTGATACAAAAATCATTTTTCATCCATTATTTAAAAATGAATTTAACCTAACTGACGATTCTTCTCATTTGGAAAAGTTTTCTGATATCGTATACTACCGATATAGTCACTGTAAAAGTAGGTATTGCCCATACAGGCTCTGTAAATTGAGTGTGCCTAGCAGTGGCGAAGGCTGGTTCTCCTTCACAGGGAAGCCCTAGCCTGATAATAGATAGGGATTTGGATGAGGGCCTTCAAGAGGTAAGCGGTAAGTGAAGCCGACAGGAATGGAGTTATAGAAACTCCACGCCACTGGTCACCTAGTCTCCCTTAAGGATGAAGTGTGCCTCTCCTCCCGTAATCATAAGTTGTTGCTAATTGTTTGTGGTTTCAGCCTCTAAGTAAGTACCTAATTGCATCCGTTTGGTAATGATAAAATAAGTAAATATTATTTTTTTGATAGACCTTATCCTGGAGTAAGTAGACTTAACGTGGTCATTGAGTTATTGAACGTTGTTCAAATAATTATTTACATTGACTATACAGCATACTCCATTTATCATCAACATCTAAGAAATATATTCAATACACACGTACCAATTCGAGTATTTGCAATTTTTTCATCATGAAGACTTTGATTAAGAATTTAAGTTCTCTGTTGTTAATTTAAAAAGAAATCAATGTAAAACCCTTAGGTAAATTATACGCGAGTTATTAACTAAAGATGGTAGCGCTAATCGTAAGTACATTCACTTTTCCGCGCGAAGAGTTTACCTACGTTGTACGCAAAGTAAGTAATTAAGTGTAAGTACATACCTATTACGTCAAGTAAAAAGACTCATTTCTCACTTAGCGGTACACCTTTACATTGCCTTTTCGGCTACACAAAAACCGGACATAATCCAAGGTGCCAAGGTGATTACGCACGCCTCATGCGAAAGTATTGCCAAACGATAAACAATACGCGGCCCGCATAAAGATGAGCTTTTGTCACGTTTGTAGAAAGTGCGGGAACGCCCTTAGTGAATATTGCATACGGCCATAAATGGCCGCTTTCGTTTTCATTACGGCATATCCGCATAGTGTACAAATTTTACGCGGTTCCTGTGTGTCGTAATCGCAACTTGTGAGGTCATAAGTCAATAAACGATAAAACCATGGTTTTACAATTTTTTGGCGTCCCTAGTATATTCTATAATCTGTAATCTTGGTAAATACACATACAATGGACACAACGCCTACTGGAATAAATTAGCAATAGGTCGTGACGGTAGAATAACTTTAAATGTTGACCTTACTTATGTAAACTCTTCTCCGAGACAAAAGTAGAGACAGATCGCACTGTTAGACTTTACCTTCTGGAAAGTTCTTGTGACCTATGTACCGTCCATAGGTACACTTGCTGATTTCATGGTCGCAAATCACAATACACAATACTCTGCCGAATACATGGTCACAATTCTCATTACTCACTCTGTTGTCGGGCTGAGGTTTCCCGATGCCGCCGCCCTCGGACCAATCGTTCTGCTGTCTGTTGGTGGTGGGCGCCAGCTTCTGTAGCTCAGCCGTCCAGAACCAGCCGTTGATCTCGTTGGGCAGCAAGTCTGGTCGGTTGCAACCCTTGAAGTCACAGAGACGGCCAGATGTCCAGATGTATTTCACCTAAAATAATTTAATGGAGATTGTAGGTATTGGTAAAAGTTTTTTGATGTAACGTTCTTGTTATGAATTAAGTAATGTTGATCAGGATTTACGAACAGTATGTTAAGTGATGAAATATCAGTCATTGACTTCTAAAATCGTAAATGGTAAAGAGCTACAAGTTAAAATGGAATCTTTCTATACAAATAAAATATTAGATAATCTTGATATTTTAACCATGTAGAGAAATTTGGATGTGTTTAGTACTTACATTTCATAAATCATACATAAGTGATAATAGTAATAATATTATATCGTGTTCTCATCGTACTAAACCTATTAGTCGCCGATATTTTCCACCTCATTTAATATTACTGGTGATGTATGGGAAAGTAAGAGGCGACATGACAATAACTGTTCAAAAAAGTCGATTTACTTCTCAGAACATCAATGAGAAACGAAACTTGTGTAAAGGAAAACTATTGTTTTCGATGCACGCGATAGTGTAACCGTAGTATATTATTATCTCTGTGGTGTAACATACCTACGTTTGACAAATTATGGTGGTACATACGTGCACAGACGTTGGAGTTTCTAAATGGCAAATATCACACACGCAGGCATTTAAATTGAAATCACGCATAACGGAAATGAAATTTGAAAATTCAAAACTTTCTTTTATTCTAATTATAAAGAGTTGTAATATTTAGCTAAGCGAGTTGCATTGGCAGTCGCATTGGCACTATTATTATTTATTATTAATAATAGTACATGCAAGCAAGTATAATTTTGCTTTCGAAGAGTTCAACAGCGAAATCAGAACCTCAATAATTCTCTTATTTAAAGCAGACTTTCATTTTACTTTAATTGTATTTTAAGCGAAGCGAAATGTTATCATAAACTGATTTTATGAAGTTTCTACCAATCAGAACGCGTTTAACGCTGGTTTAACGTTTACGAGAATACCGGTTTGGCAGTTTTAGCGTATCGGGACTTGATTGTAATTGTATTTTATAGGTTTTTTTAGCACAATTGACCCTCTGATATCGCGCCATAGCCCGAGGGCACCTTGCATCGTAAAAATATTTTTTTATTAATAACAATCCATATATTTTACTACGAAATAAGGAAGTCAACACTTAACGTAGCTTATTAGGTAAACCTTTTCAATACAGAGAGCTAAGTGTGAGTTTTTCTTTTCGCATTCGATCGTGAGCGCATTTGGCGTTTACTAGGAATTTGTATGTGATTTGACCTAGTTGTCGCGTTTACAACTAGGTGGCGCTGTACACTAGACTTTTTTTTTGGTCAAGCGAAGCACGCGTGCGTGAGATTTCTAACAAAGTTGATTGGCAGACGAACAGATTTGTGTCAAGGGTAGGACATTGTCTTTTGTCACCTTTATGTAATTTATTTACATCCTTTTATGAAGGTTGAGAATTGTTAAAAAAACGTTTGAAGCTACTTAACTGCTCCCTGCCTATGTAACTCCACTAAATTAGCTTGAATAACATACAATTACATAGCATTGATAGTAGTTTGTTATCTACCTAACCTATCTCTATGCTACTGATGTATATTATATCTAGCATTAATTCAAAACTAAACAAGCCGCAGACGAAATAAACACATAAAAAACATAATAAATTCTGCCTATTCTATTTGTCAATGCCTCCATGGATCCGATTTTTTAAATTGAAAAATTCTCATGACAAACCAATCAATCTTTTTGACGGATAGAAACAATAGCTTACCTTATCTTGTGTAATTCTGGCTTTGACCCATTCGTTTTCGTCGCTGGTTTCCAATGAAACGAGGTCCATGCAGCGCTGACGGCAGTAGTTTCTTGCGGTGAGCCAGTCGTATTCGACGTTACGAAGAGATGGATCACGCCATGAGAAGAAGTAGCCCTTATCTGATAAAAAATATTGTCTAATAAGAGAATAGAATTAATAATAATAAAAAAATGAGGGCCGCCCGAACAGGGACTTGAACCCTGGACCCTTGGATTAAAAGTCCAATGCTCTACCGACTGAGCTATCCGGGCCATGCATGAATCGACGAAAATATAGGTTATATATTGATATGGAGACGCTTCTACACAATGAACGTTACGTATTAATAATATATTTTTTATTATAAATCATACTTTATAGGTAAATTCTATCTACTAGATTAGTAGGTAGTGTAGGTTAGGAAGGTATCATTCATTATTATATTAGTATTAAAAACTATACATAATATTCATAGTCATAACTTGTCATGGCACAAGTGACTTGTGCCAGGTGACCAGGTCAGCTCGTAAATTATTTAACAATATGCAATGTAATTAAAAAAATGCAAACCACCACCAAACAGGATATTATAATTTTATATTCAATGCCAAAAATTTGTTATGCAGAATAATATTACTCCATACTTTCGAGTTTCGTTTTATTGGCGAAATAATTTGACCCGAAACATTTCTTACGAGTTATGTTAGTAACCTCTAAACCTAAACCTAAACCTAACCTAACATAAAAAAATTGTTGAGTTTTGCCGGGGAGTTCAATGGGTGACGTGGAATTTGTAAGGTTTCATAAATTTGTTATATCTCGGTTCTTAATGTGTAATATTGGTAGAATATTAACCATTAAATATTCGTTAACGTGTACAAGTGTGGGCAAGTGGTACTACTTCTAAAAACGTGCTAATTTGTTTCCCGCCAAAACTCCCTAGAAACTTTCAGTAAAGCGTCTACCACTTTACTGAATCGACTGACATGACTAATGAGACATGTCAGTCGATTGACATGACTCATTAGTCATGTCTAGGCATAGTCATTGACTGTACTGACTATTTATTTGGACTTTGACTAGACTTTAGACTTGACGATATATATATTTTTTTAATTTATTCATGACCATGGATACAAAGCCCTTCAGTCGGACTTGACGATATAGGAATACAGTGTTGTAAATTGAAACGAAAGTTCTATTTCCCGCCTTTTTTACTTGACACTGGCAAATGGATTTAAGATAAGCCGACGACGACGAAGAATATATAAAAAAAAAAAATTAGGGTAAGAGACAGCTCCCTTTGTGAGTGTAGCTTAAAGTAAGGCCAACCAGACGAGATAAAGAATGTAAACAAATTTTCAGGGGTTCAAAACATTTTTATTTGAATAAATTATTATAAAGTTCGAATTTTAATCGCTGTCGTCTGTACTAGACAAAGATGATTCGTCGGAAGAGTCCGAGTCAGCTGTGTTTATGATAAAACTATCTATTGTATTATCAATCATGTTGTCAATATTGCTATAAAAATTGTCCTCGACTTTTATTACATGATCCACACAATTTCGCCATTTATCAGCAGATACACGTTGGATCCCCTCTTGTAGCAGTTTTTTCACATCTTCAAATTTAAATGTAGTATTATTGCGAGCTACGTGTCCCTTTATGTCAGCCCATACGAGTTGCAATCCAAACAGGAATGAACTTGTTCACAATTGTTTGGCGGACCAAATGTTGACAACTGCGGCACTGGCCGCTTTCCTGTACCACGAAACACGCTACGACAGCTGTCGTCGACCAACTGACGTCATTATTGCATACGAGTGATAAGGACAGATATAATATTAACTCACTTTCATAATGAAACTCAGTAGCGGTCCGTTTATTTACGTTTTTTATCTCGTCTCGTTGGCCTTTACACACATTACTAAACAAAGATCTCTAAAATAAAAATAAGAAAAATTGTAGTCATTCATAGACGAGATATGTCGAGGCAAAAATTGTCCACATTTAAACCACAAAATTGTGGGGTTGTTTGGGGCAGTTGAGGTTTGACGTTTGTCATCTTGTTATATTTTCATTTGCTTTCCGCAGTATAATCAGTCCGCACTCCGCATCTAATTGACAAAATCTTCTGAGTTTGATGAACTGAATGATGAACGAAAGTTGAAACAAATTTACAAGCAAAACCACAGAATTTTTGTCAAATTTTTGCTTGTCAAATTGACTTTAAAGGTCGTAGAGAGTTGCCAAGTTAAAAGTTTGCAAATAGCCCAGGTTCAACTTTCGTTTGCCAGACTATATGAAGATTTTTTTCTGTCAAATGTACCTACGTCATAACCCATCCTTAGTTTTTAAAATCATTGAGTCATTCTACTATACTACCCACCGGATACTAAAACCCATCTCTACACTGGTTTAAGTTTTATGTTTGAAAAGGAATGCTGTGAATAGTGTGTATGTTAAATCTCCGCTATCTCTCCCGCTAGATAACGACCAGTTTTGTAACAGGAGCTTTATGATGGAGATAAATACAAGAATGTCAGGAAAGATGGAATCAGTTATGGTTTAGAATATTATGATACTAATTGGATATTACGACTTAGGTATTTAGGTTTTGGGGTTGTGGTAGTCGCAACAGTTCCAATGGCCCCGCAAAAGCTTGAACTACCAACTAAAATCCCTCGAAGGAGAAAGAGGAAGGTAAACCGGTGCAAAGCACTGCGGAGTCCAATATACCACGGCACCACGCGGCCCTCCCCCGGGGACGTAGGGTATGCATAACACATTTCCTTATTATTAGGTACGATGTCGGTACATATGAAATTGGCGTTTGTAAAGGAGGAACATAAAATAGATTTTTAAAACATAATATATTTATTTAATCAAAGTATATACCATTGCTATCTATACACTTTTGCCATCTCATAGGTAGTTCATTGATTCCTTTACTAAAAAAAACATTCAGACACGAGTCAATAAAATCTTTGAAGGCGCTTTGAACTGCCCCATCGGAGTTGAATTTTTTTCCCTTGCAAGAAGTTATCCAAATTTCAAAAACATGGTAATATGTTGGAGCTAGGTCCGGGAAGTACTTACGGTGGATGTCTTAGACATTCCAATTGAAACCAAATATGAAATTGAAACGGCTACCAAATTAGAGAATAATTTGGTAGCCGTTTGTTGTGCAGTGTGTGGTCTAGCGTTGTCCTGAAGCAGCAGTAGCCTAGAGCGAATGACCAACCTCGGTTGTTTAGCAGCTAGCTTTTCCATCATGATTTCCAGTTGCTGGCAATAGACATCTGCCGTAATCGTCTGGCCAGATTTAAGAAAACTGTAGTGAACGACACCGGCACTAGTCCACCCAACGCTAATAATAATAACTTTTTTTGAGTCAATTTTTGCTTGGGGCAGGCTTTGGCTGGTTCGCCAGGGCTCAGGCATTGCGATGAGCTTTTCCGATTATCGTACAGGATCCAATTTTTATCACTGATTATTAATGATTCGATTTAAAATCCCTTCATTATTGTGCCGGTTGAGTAATGTAACGTAGCAGTAGACGCGCGTTTGTCGGTTTGCTGCACTCGATTCATGAGGTAGCCACCTTTCAAGCTTTTTCACCTTCCCAATTTGCTTCAAGTGGATTAAAACAGTTTTATCACTAACACCGCAGCCTGCAGCTAACTCGGACGTGGTTTGCGATGGATCCGCTTCCACAATAGCCTTTAATTATTCATTATCAACTTTGGTCTTCGGCCGTCCACGGGGCTTGATCTGCGGGTCGAAATTTCCAGAACGAAACGTTGGAACCAGAAGCGCACTGTGTTTTCTTTTGCGACACCGCCGCTATAGACATCATTTATCCTTCGAGCCGTTTCTGCAGCACTGGTGCCACGGTGGAACTCGTACTCGAAAATAATACGATATTTCAAGTTTTCCATTTTGTAACGCAAAGAAATAAGGAAAAAACAAATGAATTACGATTTTCGAAGCAAAAATGAATGAGTAAATAGCGGTATAAATTTGAAATTGGAATTCCTAACCAAAGAAGATATATTTGAGATCAAAATGGCGAGTACGACAAAACGGCAATTTCATATGTAAGGACCTAATATATACGTTGGAATTTACCACACAAATTAAATAACATGAAAATGTTTATCATAATACGAGTATGTTACTATGATGCTACGTAATTACCTATAACAGGTTTGCAAACGGATTTACATTTTTTTGCAACTGATTTTAACGGACACTAAGGAATTTCTGTTATCGAAAAACGACTTATCTGAAGAAATAAAAAATATCATAAGTCTTAGAGCAGGTAGGTAATAAATTCTTTTGATATTAGGATTTGATAGAAGTATCCATGACCTCTCAACCTTGTCGTCTTTTAACTATTGTCTATACCTAAGCTGTTCAGTAGTTCGAGCAATTGGCGAAAAAGTATTCGTATCGTCGTCGAATGAAAATTGTATGAAAATCTGTCAAAACAGTTCCTATACAATTTTCATTCGATAACGATACGAATACCTTTTCGCATATTGTTCGTGCTTGGTCTACAGATACTGTCAAATAGTAAACGAAAAGATTAAATTCGACAAAATAATCCTACTAATATTATAAATGGGAAAGTTTGTGAGGATGGATGGATGGATGGATGTTACTTTCTTTTCTTCTTTCACGAAAAAACTACTGAACGGATTTCGATGAAATTTGGTATGGTAGTAGTTTAGGCTCTGCATTAAAACATAGGCTACTTTTTATTCCGAAAAAGTACATTGTATCTTTGGGATATTGGTATTTGCCGCAAGGAACAGCTAGTGTGTTATGAATATCACAGCCTTAGAGCAATTAGGTACTAAATTAAAATACCTAACATGACATTTAAATTGGTAGCATTGCAGTACCCTTTTGTCTCTATGTTTACGTTTATATTAAATTGGATCTGAACAGAGTATTGTAATAACTCTTTTGTAACTGTGACCCTTCAGGGCTGCGCTATTGTACCCGATCATGGCAGTAATCACTAACGCCCGAAATTAATAATAATCAATCTTAATCTCATTTTAGCTATCTGAAATCAAGATTTCAATACATTTCAACGATCCTAGGATTAACTCCACGTCAATTTTTGTTTGAGAATATAAGATTGAAGTCAATCTAAGATTTAAGATACGTTATTAACTTCGGGCGTTAGGTTGGGACTATGTTGTACCGGAATCCGAAGGGCCGGGGAAGATTCAGAGCAGTAAAATTAGCGTTAATACAATAGAGCTGAAAATCGTACACACAAGTGTCAAGCCAAATGTCAATGTCATATATGACAGCTCGACACTCGACACTTCGATTTCCAACTCTATTGTATTACCGCAGACTATTTTCAGTGCTCTGAATTTTCCCCGGCCCTACGGATTCCAGATCATATAGTCCCATCCTTACTATCCATCCATCTGCTCGTTTAGCCCCATAAAAGCTAAATCACTTACTGTCGGAGTACCGTTCGTGTATAATCCTCTGCACGCACTGCGAGGGCACGGGCGGCTCCAGGATGCGACCGTTTTGGAACTGCGCGCGCGCAACGGCCAGCACAGACAGGAGGAGTAGCCGTTTCATGTTAGTTTATCTGTTAAAAAATATTAATCATTAAGATGAGAAAAATTTGTACAATTTTATATTGTTATTTTATAATTCTATATTAGCTTTTCCGCGCGACTTGCGCCGCGTGGATTTTTTTGCACTGCACTGCCGAGGGGTATGCATTTCGAAAAATCCTTTTTAACGGATTTGTGCGTCACAATAGATAACTATCTGCGTGCCAATATTCAGCGCCATCCGTTCTGTTGTTTCACGATATAAACTTTGGTCCCCCATTAGGGGTCAATTTTCGGAAAAAACTATAAAATACGTACCTACTCGTAATTAAACACGTATAAAAGTATATAAAAATAATGCTCAATGTAATCTGTATGTACGATTGTACAATTTTTACATTAAATAAATTTTCAGAGTAAAAGACTTCAACGGGCTTGTTTTCAAAGAAACTAAAAGTCAGCCAAAATACGAATAGCACAATAAAGAAAATAATATATTCTTTCTGCATTCTTCATAATGGCGGTGTTCTTAAATGAGTTTTAGAAGTATACCTAATATATTAACCTCATTAATTTTAGTAAGGCTTTACCTAAAATATTTTTTTTAAGTGGACAATTTAACTATAGGAAGATAAGTATTTCTTGAGGTTAGGTCTTCGACAAAACAAGCTATTAGAAGCAAATGTAAATGTCAAGGAGACTAGCCACAAATATTGAATAGACAATTAATTATTAGTATATATTTTTTATTTCATAATCTTAATCTTAACTAGGTAATAGGTATATTATGTTAACATATGTATCATTTAAACTAGGTAATCGCGATGAAGTGATAAATCCAAATTTCACAAACAGGTACCTATACTTCTGACGATAATCATTATTATAATTTACTTTTTTTCTGCGACTACGTACGTGCAAAAGTAAATTCCGCGGGAGCCGTACCGTTCTGCATAAAAATGAGGCTATGAAGCCTTCCCCGTTGTCTACTCTACATCTGTGCCAAATTTCATCAAAATCGGAGCATATTCAATGCAAACAAACAAACAAATCTGTCCTCTTCATAATAATAGTGCTGGATCGCCTGGCGGTAAGCGATTGCCGGCGCCCATGGACACTCGGAACACCAGAGGAGTTACGTAAGTGTAACTCCGATGTAGTTCCGTAATCCGTTCCAGTGGTGTTGTACACTTGCGTTCCTGGTCCTTAAAACCCCTGACCCTTTGGGCCCTTAAATAACCTCACTTACTCGGCTAAACACAAACACGTTATTTCTCGCCGGTTTTTTGTAAGGCGATCAAGCCTGGCCATTCGTGACGATTTATGGCTCTCCGAAGTTCGTTTAAAATTATTAGGACAAACAAGTATGTATTTTTTTAGTAAAATTATTTAGTTTTAATTCTGAGCAAATCTGAAAACGTGCAATTCTCAGCACATCGAACACGCTCGACTAATTTTCAACTCTAAACTATTGTGAAGAACAAAAAGGTCTAAAGGTTGAAGTTGGTATATCTACAAGCGTATTACAAAGAGGTATGTTTGTAGGTATTTATGATCGCTGCCACTTTCCATCCGATTAATGTTACGTAAGAGAAAACTGTGAGTCGGGACCGGTTCGGGGCTCGGACGCAAGTGTCCTTGCCCCTAAGGCATGCGGTCGGCCACTCATAACACGGAACTGTCGGAATTACCAAAGTTACATATATTATTTACACGAAAAAATTATATGATCTATAATATCTTGGGTTTACAGTTAACCACAAACAGAGTTTTAACAGATATAAGAAGAGAGCATTTTAGTAGACGGACCTTGTGAGGTTGGGAGGGACATGGGTGCGCCCTGCGGCGAAAATCGACCGTGTAAATGACAATTCGGCTAACGGTCCGTTTCAATAACCTATCTATCTATAACCATTTGTTAAAAACGTCGTCATTCAATCATTTGACGTATTTTTGCGATACAAATTTGACCTATCTAACAGATAGTTATTTGTAGATAGGTTATTGAAACGGGCTATTAGTCGCAAGGCATTTTTGAATTATAAACCACTTTGGGGGGCGATTTCTCGTAAATGGTTGATACCCTACACGATGGAGTAGAATGAAAAATATATATTTCATCCCCACATATGGAGAGCCCCACCCCTATAATATAAAATTATTATTATTTTATGATGCCAAAACCGAGATCTATATACAGTCTGTACTATATATACCCAATTTCATTCATTTATATTCATAATTACAGAAGCTAGAAGCGCGGACAGATAGACAGACAGACAGAAGGACGGACAGAGCAGAACTATAAGGGTTCCTTGATTATTACGGAACCCTAAAAACAGAAATTACAACATTAGTTAATCAAAATAAAAATAGTTTTATTTCCATATGGGTTATTAAATAACACTCACGCAGTTGCCCCTACGTGATGCCTCCCACAGTAACTAACTACCTTCTTATTTAACAACTATTTTGCATAAAGTCTATTCACGTTAAGTCAGTGAACCATGCATACAAATGAAAAATTGACCAATGGGGCACATTAACCAATTGAAGTAAGCTGTATTATCATAATGTTATGTACGCATGATTCACTGACTTCTTAACGCGAATAGACTATAGGTGTACACAAATATCCTACTAATAATATTATAAATGTGAAAGTTTGTGAGGATAGATGGATGGATGTTTGTTACTCTTTCACGCAAAAACTACTAAACGGTTTTTGATAAAATTTGGTATGGTAGTAGTTTAGGCTCTGGATTAAAACATAGGCTTTTTATCCCGGAAAAGTACAATTTTCCCGCGGGATATTCGATAGTATATTTACGCGGGCGGAGCCGCGGGAAACCGCTAGTAAAAGAAATATTTGTAATATTAAAAGGTACGATAAAATATTGTATTGCTTTTTATAGTAAATAGTAAATAATTAATGTTATTATGTAATAATTATATTTTAATTTTTGAATACTAACGAATAATAGTTATGATTTCAAATTGTTAATAATGTCATGGCAAACATCATTATTTGCTTATTATATTATGTAGTAGGTACTCTGTACTACCTACAGGCTACAGGTGTCATGCATTTAACTTTTGCCAGTGTAAGTGCAGTTATTATTTAATAAAAAAAAAATAGTAAAGAGCAAACATATTTTGCTATTTAAACATAATCTAATTTAAATATTATAGTACCTAGGTAACCGAGCGTTGCTCGGTGCTCTAGTAGATTAAAAAAAAAAGAGTCACAAAAATATTGTACCGGGGCTCGAATCACCACATTCCGAATTTCCGAACAAAGCAAAATTAACCAATCTGCCAATCGGACTGACATTATTAGAGTCGAAATTATTGATATATTGTTGCACAACGAAATAAAAATCATATATAACTTAAAAATGCGCAATTTCGTAGGGATAAAACTTAGATAGATCGATTTTTCTCCCCCAAAACTCCCAGCATGCTAAATTTTATGTAAATACTTGCAGCCGTTTCCGAGACTACGATTATATAAACAAGATAGTACCTAGTAGATAGTATAAGTAGGTATAAGATGTTGAATAAAATAAAAAAATAAATACTTAAATAAGGTCACCTACACATGCAAGAATCAATTTGTTGTTTTTTTAATTAGCACTATGACAAAACAAAAAAAAATCACACAACTATTTATCACAACACAATATTTAAATATTATGTAAAAGGCTCTACTCACATGAGCGACGTCGTGATCTACACTGATGCGCGCGCGCACCGCCGCCCGCCTTATATAAAGGGACAGTTTGTAGATGTACAATGTACAAACTGACCCTTATCCTCAGCCTTATCTACAAACAACACGCTGCGGGGTAGTTTCTCAGTACACCCGATACCTTGATCTTATACAGAGTGAATTATAAAGTGGCCGTTTGCGTATGTTAGGGGGAAAGCGGACAATGCTCAAAGAAACACTGAAGCCGAAATTTTTTCAATAAACTTATAACGAGATTCGAGACTCGAATTTATAATTTTCTACCAAATATCAAGCGGTTCACTGAAATAACCCTTTTTCCTCGCTTCTTCTTAACTTTTATTTTACAGAATTTGTTGAAAATTGGCGACGCTATCGATGGGTGAAATTTCTATCAACGAATAGGTACTTACTGTGTTTTGAAAAAAAAAATGATAGTCCTTTTTAGAGTTACGTAATACACAATTAGTTTAGCTCTGTCCGTCCGTCTGTCTGTCTGTCTGTCCGTGTAATTATAAATCAAAATAGATGAAACATGGTATAGTTAATACCTTAGGTTTGGTATAAATATCTTTGGTGGGATTTCACTCCTTTTTGTATGTCCGTCTGTCTGTCTGTCCGCGCTTCTAGCTTCTGTAATTATGAATATAAATAGATGAAATTTGGTATTGTTATAGATTGTGTATAGACATCCATTTTGACATCATAAAATAATTATTATTTTATTTTTTAGGGATGGCTCTTCGTACATGTGAATTGGGGATGAAAAATATTTTTTCATTGTACCCCATTGTGTGGGGTATCTTTGAATAGGTATTTTAAAATAACGGCAAGGTTTGATACATGACTTTTTTTGATAGTCGACTACTTCGAGTAATCGGCCTCCAAAGTGGTTTGTAATTTGGCCCCCCCCCCCTAGCATCTCTGAACTATAGGAGATAGAAGCTTGTAAATTTCCATACTCATAGATCATGCTAAAAACTCTCTAGGAAAGTTATTTTGAACGAAATCGGACAGTAACTTTTGAAGTAATTTGGAAAAAACCTATTAAGCGTTGATAGTTACGGAACCCTCCTTAGACTTGTCCTGCCATGATCTTGGTTAGGTTATTATTAAATTAGATCTTAGGTACAATGCACTATGTAGCTTATCCTCATTCTCATAGTTTCAGAATACATAGGTATTAGAGTGCCTGCAAGTTAATTACTTGAAAAATACACCCTGTACCTATAATTATTGTCCCTTGAGGCATTAGGAAGTGATAATAATATTGTTATGGCGATGACGGTATGTAGGTATATCCTTACTTATATTATAAACACGAAAGTTTGTATGTATAGATGTATGGATGTTAGTTAGTTTTCAAGCAATTATAATGTTTTTCAATAAGTAAGACGCTTGATAAATTAAAAAAAAGTGTCTTGTAATTTCACATTTATTGTAAAAAAAAAACAATATAATATGTTGCCGGCAAAACCCGATTTTAGGCAAACTAATTTTGCTTAGGCTAAACGGAATAATGTACTTTTCCAGGATCAAAAGTAGCCTATGTTTTAATCCAGAGCCCTAAACTACTTACTACCGTACCAAATTTCGTCAAAATCCGTTCAGTAGTTTTTGCGTGAAAGAGTAACAAACATCCATCCATCCTCACAAACTTTCACATTTATAATATTAGTAGGCCCATATAGGCTATACGGGGTGAAGCCCGAGTGAAGAGTAAATATTTGCCGGGGGCCCCATATAATTGATACGGCTGATACGGCGGTAGCCTACGCCCCTGGAGGAACTGGTTGAGCCTGACATGAATTCAGGAGAAACTGGTTTGGAATTCAGGATAAAGCATAGAGCATTAAACTAACGCATAAAATGTTAAAACTAACAATAATAATAAGCCATTATTTTACTTTTCAACCGGCTTCCAAAACACAGGACGAGGTTCTCAATTTGTGTGTATGTTTTTTTTTTGTATGTATGTTACGCGATTACTCCGCCGTTTGTGGACCGTTTTTCGAAATTATTTTTTTATTTTAAGCGGTTGACTCCCAAGTTGGTCCAATTGTCACCAAATGGTTAGACCTGGTGATGACAGAATCGAGAGAAGTCCGTAAAATTTATAGGAACACCTATAGTGAATTTGACTTTTTTTTTAAGTAACTTGAGCATATTATGGTATCAAAAAGTGAAATTTTGTAGCAAGGTATACCCTGGATCCAAAAGCATGAACGGTACTCCTCTGTCTTTGAAGATACACGTTTGGTTTCAGGATTATTTATAAAACTGCAAGCATGTCAGTTTTAAATAATCATCATCACACCATACTTATCATGTTGATATAGATATTTCTCATTGTATTTACACTGATATCGATTTCTTCGAACATTCACAGCTACAAAAAGTTAAATGTTGTACCAAGGAATTCCCTGGATCCAAAAGGACTGAACAGAACTCCCCGGTCTTTAAAGATCTTGTATCTTTTTTTATAAATTTCAGCACTGTTTAAAGAACTGCAAGCATATGTTACCACTAAACAATCAACATCATTATCACCATCATTACACCATACATAGGTAATCATAATATGAAATAGGTATTTCTCTTTATCTTTTATTCGATTCCTTTGAACATTTGCTAGTCCCATCATCATTATTATCATCATTATTATCATCATTATATATTGTGTATAAACAGTTACATCATTTCCGCCGACAACTTCATTTTTAGGTAACCTAAGCATGTGGTACCAAAAAATGACATTATGTCAAGGTATAACCCTTATTCCAAAAGCTCTGAATGGAACTCGTAGGTCTTTGATGAAACACGTTTGGAAATGTTGGAATTGGTTAAAGAACTGTTGTAAAGATGTTTGCGAAAGGTTAGCCATGTCTGACGTCTTATTCCAAAGCTAGCAAAGAAAAGCTGATAAATCACACATTTTTAATTTCTTTTGTTGTACTTTCTTGTCTTATCGCTACATAGTATAAAACAAAGTAGCTTTTTCTGTCAGCTCCTATGTATGCTTAGATCTTTAAAACTACTAAATGGATTTTGATGCGGGGTTTTAAATAGATAGACTGATTCAAGAGGAAGGTTTATATGTATATAACATGCATAATATAATAGAGAAACACTGATAATTTTAGAGGTTTCTAATGTCGTAAATAAACACATTTTTTGCAATGTAAACGCTGGCTACGAGATAGATCAAAATAATGCTCTACAGTATTGTACACCTTAAAAAGGTCTACAAAAAAGTCAGCAATGGTATAATATGTCTATCTCTTAGGGATAACCCACAATAACCATTTTTATCCTTTACTTTTTACGAGAAATCATGGCTTATTTACAATGCGATTTTAAGCAATACAACATTAATCCTTATCCAATTAAGTACCTTAAATAAATTTTACATTTAATATAGATCAATATGGCCCTTTACAGCATGTAATTTAACTGAATATTTTCGAAGATATTACAGATTTAAAATGCAGGGACATTGCGGTTAGACCGGCTGTTATCCTTATCAAATTATATACGTGACTCATTTTAAGCATTTTATACACATTATAGTAGCCCTTATAAGCCATATAGTTTAAATTAATATCTAATAAATCGACCTATCGACGAATCGAAAAATAAAATCGACCTAGGTAGGGGTAATAAAGCATTGACGATTTCGGAAGTAACTTTGAAAAAGATTGCTTCAAAGATTTCAATCCACTTTCCGTGAACGACAATTTACGTTAGGGATTTCCCTTTTACATTTACATTTCAGTTTATCAATTAAACGGCCTAAAGGAAAGGTAGATCAATCAGCACTAGCCTATATTATTGTCTTATGTATTCAGCTAATCGTAGAGAGGGAAAATTCGTTCCAAGTAGTAATAGTATATAATAGTAATAATAAAAAGCATGCCCATTATTATTATAGAATCTAGAACAAGCGTCTGGGAGTGCGGCGCGGCGTGCGTACGTGCGACGAGTTGGTAATTTTCTACTTTCGTTGAAGGTAAAGACAATGGATTTTTACGTGGACGTAGAAATCTACACAAAATTTATATAAAAATCCAATATAAGTTCGTTTGTATTCCACGTTGAGCCTTATAAGTAGTATAGAAGAATGTAGCTTTATCTGTCTGTCCCTATGTATGCTTAGATCTTTAAAACTACGCAACAGGCTTTGATGCGGGTTTTTTTAATAAATAGAGTGATTCAAGAGAAAGGTTTTAGATGGATACAGTATGATCGTTATCAAATTAAAATAAGCATTTTATACACATTATAGTAGTCCTTTAAACCATACAGTTTAGATTATTAATATCTTATATTTAGTCAGTGTCGGTTTAGCCTATAAGTAACTATTGCAACTTCTTAGGGCAACCCGTCTACGGGGGCACCCAGAGACGCCTGAGAAAAAAAATGTGCTCACGATATTTCAAAATCGCTTTTGTCGGCGACCGAAGCAACACGACGACTGACGAGAGACGTTTTTTGCGTAATCAGTGTTGCCAACTTAGTACTTAATTAATTCATTACAGTTCACATATCGCGAGGATCGCGAACCTATGGCACGCGTGCCATCAATGGCATACTATCATATATGACAAACCTAACATATTCTGTTAATTGTTTGACTTTAATATTTTGAATTTCAAAATGATCAGTTTTTGCTACATGTTCCTTTTTTGTAGTAAATGAAGAGTTTCGAGTAATAGTAAGTAAAAAATAAAATAAAGGAACACCTCGAAGTCTAGTTGATACCTACTATATTTTTACAGTTTTTTTAAGTGCACAGACTTTCAGATAGAATTTTCTTAATTTTTAATTGCTATGATAAGAAAAAGTTTTCTCGATTGCTTTGACCACCTCTGTTACCTACTCTAAACTGAAATGTTTCCTTTTGATGTGCACAGTCTTTAAGTGTTTGAAAATTCGAACAGATTTAATCTGTAAAATAGGAAAAAGAATTGCTCGCTCGCTTCCCTCGTTCGCGTTTAACATAAAGAAAGTATTTTAATTATCATTTAGTACTGATATTCTGTTTAAGCCGGTTGATTTTATTGTATTTTCCGAAGTTCACCGTCTTTCAGGGCTTAAAAGTTTACCTTTTAGACTTTAAACTGTAAAATGTTTGACGTAAAGACACAATATTGTTATAAATAGTACTGACGTTTAGTTTTAGGCTCTTGATTTTAGTGTATTTTTCCGAGTGTAATGTAAGTTTCAACAGGTTTGGACAAGTAAATAAAAAAATAAAAAAATTCTCGCTCGCTCCGCTCGCTCGCATTTAACATAAAGAAAATATTATATTAATTTGTATCGTCGTTTGGTTTTAGTTTTTATTGATTTTAACGTATTTTTCAGAAGTCTTTCAGATAGGTTTTAAAGTATAATTAGATTTATAATAAACATAAGTTTTTGGTAGTTAACTCCACCACTGCTTATTGGGCGGCAAATTTAAATGACCCGGGGCACCAAATCTTTAAATACGGCACTAAATCACAAAGAAAAAGTATTTGATGTCACGTCTATAACCTCATTAAACATTTCTTTAGAAAAAATGATACGTTAATACGTAAAGGTTCACCATCCCTGACCTACGGTCTAAGGATAGGGGGGCCCACAAGTAAAGATTGCTTAGGGCACCACTAAGTTACCATAATCCGGCACTGTATCGTAAAATTTATATGCAAGCGCGAAAAATATACCTATAACAAGCGGTCTCGCACGTCGTCGCGTCGAGGTGTAAGGGTCTCGTTTTTACCCATTGGGACTTGAGTACGAAATCCTAAAAAACATTTTCAATATTGTATGCAGCAGTATATTGCAGTGAGTGGCGTTATTTGCTGAAGAAGTTTTTTCTCCAAGAACAATATTCCACACGGGCGAAGCCACGATCAAAAGCTAGTAAGTTATAAGAGATAGCGATAGATCTTTGTCGTTACATTCCTGTTGTAATGCCTACCATAAGTAAAGTTTTTTAATTCGAAGTGTCTAGTCGTCCACTAAGCGGACGAATAAATATTTTTTTAGTCGTCCACTAAACGGATCACTACGGACTTTTTACCGGACTACGGCGAAGCCAAAAGCTTCGGGTAATGATTTTGGCAGCCTATGTATGTATGTATTTGTTCCACAGTAGCGCCTAAAATACTGATCTGAATTCAATTAATAAGGTGTCAATAGATTCGTAATAAAATCCCGGGTGACATAGGCTACTTCATTTGCGTAGTCGGGTTATAGTTTTTAACTTTTTGATTATTAATTTTACTTTTATCCTGATAGTTCCACGCATATTGTTCATTACTTAGAAAGTTAGAAATTATTATTTTCTTCTAAAGACAGATCCTTATACATTCTAGTTTAATACAATTTTAAAGTCTCTCTATAGTTTATAGTACTCTATAGGCTCTTAGAGTATACTTCCTCTACAGTGTGCTGAGTGCGAGTTTTTGTGACTGCTCGCCATGAAGAAGTTGTATGGCATCGAAACAACGCCCCTAGTGGCAAACAATGGTAACTAATTCGATGCCATACAACATTATTGTAGTCAACTTCTTCACGAATCACGGCGAGTAGTGACAAAAACTCGCACTCAGCCAACACCTACTGTTAACTCATCTGTCAGCACATATACCTAAAACCCTGTATTTCGTGATGGCGAGCATGGCGATGTTGAACATAGGCGCTGTAGAAATGTTCAGTTATAAAAAAATATATATATATATATATATATATTTTTTTTTTTAATATATGGCGTCGGCTTAAAATTTGCCAGTGTCAAGTTAAAAATACGGGAATTTTCGTTTCAATTTTCAACACCGTATTCCTAAGTCGTCAAAAGTCTAAAATCCAAATAAATAGTCAGTGCAGTCAATGAGTCAAGTGGTAGAAGCTTTACTCTGCTTTACTGAAAATTCTTACGGAGTTTTAGAGGGAACACAAGATAGCACGGTTTTTGAAGTTATACCACTTGCTCCACACTTGTGCACGAATACGAATATTTAATGGTTATTATAAGTTCAAACGCCGTATAAAAAAAAAGTTCTAACGTCAAAATTTAGCCCATTTCCACTTGTCACTTGAAGTTCATAATAGGCCAGCTGGTTTCTACAAAAAAAGTCATGAATAAGTTGTGTACCCGCATGGGACTATTCTATTCTAATTTACATTCTTGGTTTGATAATGGACTGTTACCAGTAAAAAATGAAAGTGAAAATTGTGCAACTTTTAAACCATCCATTGATAGGATCGTATAAAGAATTTTAAGTAGGTAGGTACAACAACAAAATTTAAAAAGATAGGCAGTGCCATAGAAAGAACCGACCAAGTGCGTATCGGACTCGCGCTCGAAGGGTTCCGTACATAACAGCGAAGAATCACGTTGGATAGGAGCCTTACATAAATGTTTATTTTATTCTGGTTTTAGTATTTTTTGTTTAATAGCGGCAACAGAAATACATCATCTGATCACGGTTAAGGATTTATGTACAGCCTGGTACTCTGGTGACAGACGGACGGACAGACAGCGAAGTCTCACTAATAGTCTCCCGTTTTTACCCTTCGGGTACGGAACCCTAATAAATATGACTTTTTTATGATAAGGGGGCAAACGAGCAAATAGATCGCGAAATGGAAAGCGACTACGTTGCCTCGAAGCAAACGAAGCGTCTATGCAACACCAGAGGAGTCAAAAGTCAGTCAGCCTTTAAATACACGACTAAATATAATCTTTCCCTGTCTAACCTGATGAAAAATATTACTTATTAAAATTTAAACTAAAATAATGCTAAAAGTAATAAGTTTAAGTAATCGATCCATAAGATCGATTACCTTTCGTGATCTTTCGTATCTACTTTACAGTAGGTACGACCAGTCGACCACGATCACAATGTCTTTCGGGAATCGTCGTGTTTATTAAATATTTTGTAATTGCCATATTAGATTATTTTATATATATACATATAGATAAATTATTACCGAGCGCCGTTAGCAAATATGTTTTACTGTACGTGTGGTTAGGATGGCGTATGCACAAAAAAGTCGTTTATATAGTGGTTTATCATTTATGCGGCCGACCGTCACTGTTGATGACCCGTTTACGACTTCACAGCGAAATACCAATTACCTATTTATTAGTTTTATTACTATTCCAACTTTCACAGGAATTAGGTATTGGATATAAAAATGAAGTCTTCCATCAGATTAAAACAACCGTGGCAAATATTAGTATTATTAGTAATATATATTATTAGTTAATATCGAATTTTGATATTGTGAAATATCGAATTTGATGTCGTGGCATCGCGTTCATACGCCTTGACTGCCTCGCTGTGACGACTAAGTATTTTATATTTATGATAAACTATTATGTTATAAAAACAACTACATTTATGTAAAACTAATACTTACATAATATTATAAATATTTTGCTCGGTAAAGTCCAGTTGGTTGGTTACCACTTACCACATTGTGTTCTTGATGATTCCTTGTAAGGCAAACTTTTAAAGTGATATCGTTGTTCTTTACCCGCCTTCGGCGATGCCAAAAGGATGTACATAGTATGTTTGTTCCATCGAAGCGTCCAAATTCCGTCCGTCCGATTTTAATGAATGAGGTGTCGATAGATTCGTAATAATGGCCCGGGTAACTACATCTGTGTTGCGAAGGTCTGCGTCGACGCACGACCTCACAATGCAAGAGGGTGATAGCGCAGTGCGTTCATCCACCCTCCCTCTTCGTCTCCTGTCCGTCGTTCCGTTGAAACGCAACGCGAGAAAAACAACGCAGCGTCGACACTGCGACAACGCAACGCAACGCGCTAATGGAGCCTCTTTACAATCTACGCAAGTTACTGGTCAATCGATTAATTACAAAAACCAATATTTTGGAAACACACAATTTAATGATTTTTGTATTTGTTTTATTAATTAAAAGTCAATATAATCCAGTCATCGTTCAAACAATCTTAATTGAGACCTTGAGAGTTTCGCCAAAAAGTCACGAGTTCTCTGATCATTGAATAAAATAATGTCGTCCATAAATTCATAATAATTAACTAATAAAATTGAGTACCTACCTAATGAGTATACAGTCTTACAAATAGAATTTTGTTAGTGTGCGCCGTGCGGTGCCTGACTTCCGTATCATCTGGAGGCACGGTAGCCAAGATAAGCCAAGCGAAGTGTAAGGGCACTACCAGACCACCTTTTCTCGAAGCGTTTCGTCGATTTTTTGAACCCTAATAACTTTGTTTTGGATTATACCAGATAAATGAAATTTTCTGGATATGTTCCAAGTAGCGAACTTATAAATAATAAAGTTTTGATTGCATACTTCTAATACTTTAGATTTTATTGATATCTAAAAACCCCTGATTTCGTCACTGACTCACTGATGATCAAAAAAAATATATGGTACTATAATTTTTGTTTCTTGGTAATTGGTAAATATCCGGATGCCCTAGAAAGCTGAAATTTGGTACGTAAGCGTATAATATTATTATATTATATTACATACATTTTCCCATGGCTTCTCCCGCGTGAAAAAGGCTTTAAATTTTCATCCCCTATTTTACCCTCCTTACCTTATAAATATTGACTTTAGTAGTATTAAAGCACAACAGTCAGTTACAGTCGAATATAATAGCATAATATGAACCAAGAACCGCTCTTAACTATCACTTACATATAGTAACAATCAAGCAACAAAGAAATAACCTAACCAAGAGCATGTCAGGACATGTGTCAGGAGGGTTCCATAACTATCAATACGTAATATGTTTTTTTCAAATGACTTCAAAATTTGCTGTCCGATTACGTTCAAAATAATTTATGTAAAGAGTTTTTAGTATGATCTATCAGCATGGAAACTTACGAGTTTCTATCTCCTTTAGCTTAGAAACGCTAGGGGGGGTCCAACTTACAAACCACTTTGGAAGCCGATTACTCGAAAATGGTAGTCTTTGTAAAAAAGTCATATATGAAACCTTACCTTTATTTTAAAATACCTATTCAACAATATCCCACACAACGGGGTAGTATGAAAAAATATTTTTCATCCCCACTTCACATGTAAGAAGAGCCACCCCTAAAAATAAAAATTATTTTATGATGCCAAAACCGAGATCTATACATAATCTATAACTATACCAAATTTCATCAATTTATATTCATAATTACAGAAGCTAGAAGCGCGGACAGACAGTTAGACAAACAGACGGACGGACAGGGCGAAACTATAAGGGTCCCTTATGTATTATGGAACCCTAAAAAGGCTAAGATATAAAGTGGCCATTTAAAAAGAAATTGTGCACTCTGTTGCGCAAGAAATCTATCCTAAATAATAAAGAAAACAAAATAAAAATATTGTCATAACAACTTACAAAAAGGAGTGAAATACCACCAAAAACATTTTCATGTAAAGTGATGCCAAGATCCCACTGTCAAAGAGTGATCAGATCTCATGTAAAACCAAGCTTCTGACTCTACACGCCTTAACTCTACAAGCCTAACTTCACAAACTCTACACCATAGTCAATTTAATATGTGGCTGGGCCGTTTCGTTCCTATAAGAATAGTACCTATAACAGAAAACAGTCAGTAAATTTTTCACCTTACGCCCAAGCGAATGTAGCGAAATGACAGTGCGATCTTGGCATCACTTTACATGAAAATGTTTTTGGTGGGATTACATAAATACTCTACATTTTTATATAAATGTAAGTACCTAATACACACAAAGGTATAAAAAATGTCATTTCATAAAAATGCAGTGACGAGTTGGTTAGTTAATCATACATGGGAATGACGCATTAGTCATTCGAAAGTTAACACAAGTCGCAAACAATACTTTCAGACTTGTAGTAGATGATGCTGTAAGTTCGCGGTTCTACGCGTTTAATTATTAAAATGCGTCATCATCGAATACGTTAAACAAACCATTAGCCTGGCCACATACGTGCTGAATTGTTTTCTGAATTTCAGAATCTTAATCCATAGACAACATTCAGGAACCACTTTTCACACAACTCACGAGTCATGTCTTATCTTAAAATTCAGATTAGCTCGGCCATAAACTACTGAAGTGATTTTGATGAAACTTGGTAGGTAGTATGTAACTAGTTTAAGCACCGGATTAAAATATAATTCTATCGTGATACTCCTCAATAGAAGTATCCTCAATAGAGAACCACACACACATGGGTGGTTTTCAACACATAAAATTAAATTTTCTGTTTCAGACATATTTTGCGTCAGTATTAAAACAAAAAACACAAACAGATTTATACTTTGTTTAAATAAAAAGGGTAACCTGTAAAAATTATGTGTCAAGTTATTTAACTTACAATCTGTGCACAATTTTATTACGTGTGTGTCTGTATTTTAAAGTAATATAGGGAAAAATGTGCGTTCTTTTCTTAATTCTGTCAGTTTGATCTTAATATTCAGCTTCCTGATTATGAACGGCACGTCAGCATCATTTTTTAAGTTCGAACTGACATATTAAGAATCTGAATGATTATTCACGTGTGTGGGGCTATGCGTGTTTTGTATGGAAACTTTGCCTTCGACCTGAATTTAACGTTCTTATAGAATGTCAAATTAGGAACGTCTGTGGCCAGGCTTATTGTCCCCACTGCTGAAGCTCGTCTCTTCCAATGATAGGAGCTTTCAGCGTAATCCACGCTAGTTTTCTGCGGTTCGATATTTCACATGTCTTTGTGGCCCACAAAAGATTACCAACTTTCGAGATAAAGAATATGTATCGGGATATTCGGCTTAGTAAATAAATGTACATGTCACACAATCATGCTATGCCCACTGGGAAACCAACATTCAATAATATCTATACCTAGATATTTTACTCGGCGACGGCCAGGCTGCAAATCCAGCGCCGCAGCCTTGAAGCGGAGTAGTACGGCCTGTTCACATCTCCACGTCACGATGCGACGTCGTCAACGTGAAACGGTGCGGTGTCCCTGCACGATGCGTTTACTTTACGCATCGTGCAAATTCACGTCAACGTAAAAATGTACGTCACGGGCGTTTGTCCACCGTCATCATCACCGTCACGTCACCGAGAACGACATGGCAGCGCCGTATTAGCGATACATACATTCACTATAGCCGCGTGTCCACCGCACGCCCGTTACCCGAGCGTCGCGGTGGACAAACGATCGCCGTCACGTCAACTTGATCTCGGCCAGAAATAATGTGACGTCCCGGTAACGGTGGCGGTGGACAAACGCCCTTACTCGTCGCCGTGCCTTGTAAAATTTCGGTACTTTCTACAACGTACCAGAGAATTAATAGCAGTCTCGTTCTAAAATATATGTACAAGACGCATTCGATACCGCACCGTTTCACGTTAACTACGAGACGAAGTCCGCGTCGTGAGTCGTGACCTGGAGATGTGGACTGGCCCATATGCAATAATTTAAAATGATTGACATTCTTGACACTATTATGACGACCATGATCTGCAGTCTGCACTGTGAGTATGGCCCTTAAGATTCAGAGCCATGAGATAAACAACACTTATCCCTTAAATTTATGTGCCAAAACAACATAGGTAAAAATTAAAAAGAAATAGTCGACACAAATCTACCATTTAAAAAGCCCCCGAGACGATCAAACGGTTTGACTCGAACACATAAATTTTGGTTTGAGTTAAACCAATTTTATCGTATAAAAAGCTCGTTTGAACCGTTTGTCAAACATTTACGGGTTCGAAGCTCGTTTGATGGAATTACTTATTTTTGTTTTGTTTGACAGTGAAGTGACAGTGAAACTGAACAGTGCCGTTTGACAAACCGTTCAAACCGACGTCAAACGGTCGCATCAAACACGTAAGGTTTGAGTTAAACCGTTTGATCGTCTCGAGGGCCCTTTATGCGCCATTAGCCGCTTTAAATGATAGATTTGTGACGCCCTCACCGTTTGGCCTGCAAATCCAGCACCGGTACTAATGGCCATCATTAGTGTCATATGTCAATAATTTTATTTTTTGCCTACAAGGGTGCGATATTGGATTTTCAGGCTGGACGGTGAGTATGGTACTTTAGAATCTATCGGAGTTTTGGCGGGGACGTAGAAGAGTGACATTGTGTTTTTGTATTTGTCTCATTTTGTGTTATTTCGGTTCTTAATATCGATAGATTAATTTGACTTGTTTATTCGAAGCTTATTTAATTGAGATAGGCACTACGTTTCCCGCCATCATATTATTGCTATCCTTGTTTTTCCGGTTGTCCCCACTTTCGTTCCACCACGGTGAAGAGGTAGGGTGTTTATAAAAATAAGCTAACTCGTCTGTCAAATCGTTGACGTCTTGTTTCCCGCTGGACACAGTTGTGTCTACTAGACAGCAACAGGTATTTTATTGGTATAAAATAAATTAAGAAAGTAATAATAAAACAATAGGTATGTCAATTTTAATATAACATATTTAATTAATATAAAAATTTTCTTTTAAATGATTATAAAACAGTATTAAGATAGTAAAAATAATAATAAATCATAATATGAAATTGAAAATAAATATTTTTACTTTATTATTGATATTATTATTATTTTTTTTTCTTGTCAGTTATATACTTGGCCGCGCGGGCCACCTTTTGTCTGGCGTAAGCGAATAATTTCTCTTCGATATTTTTGTGGACTGTATTTCAGGAGGTATCTGGCGTCGCCAGGTTAATATGCAGTAATAATTAGATGGAAATGGAGAGGTATAAAGGAAAGACGCTTATCGAACCAGCTTCTGTGAAGGGCGTCTGCAGCTGGAGTTTTCGTCTCTTTCTTCTGCTCACAATACTTTAGTCTTTCCAGAATTCTTATCGCGTTCGTTCCTATAGGAATATCTCACTTTCGTGGGCGGAATTAGTAGGCGTGGGCGGAAAAGTCTATATAACACATGAGGTCTCGGCCCTCGCACACGCTCCCTCGACGCGACTCGTTGCAATATACTCCTTCGCGTATTTTCGCATTTCTTCGGTATACGTCGGAGAGGAGCGGGGAGGGAGAATACTGCTTTATCGATATTATGAGATGCCATTCATAGTGGCGTTCGACGCTCCTAGATGGCGCTACCAATACTATTATTTATTATTTACTAATACGGCTACAAACCCTTTCTTACAGTTGGGATAAACGCGTGTATGAACTTTTTAAATTATTCTATTTTTTAGAATGAATGAAAACAGTAGTGCAATATATGTTACTAATGAGCCAGTTGCGAGACCTTCTGCGTCTCGGCGAGAGGTATATGACGGCTCAGACTCTAGCTCTGACAGCGATAGCTCCTCTTCTAGATCTTCAGACTCGGCCATTCTAGAAGCAAGAAAAGGAGGATGGGCAAACCCAGACACTATTCGGATCATAAATACACTCAGATGTTTAAAGAAATGCACGATATAAAAAAATTCTTAGCCAACCAATTTCGGTCGCTACAGAATAATGAACAAAATTTTAATGAAAATGAAGATAATATATCAGTTTTCTCTAACGTAAGTCGCAACCTTTACGACGTTAACGGTGGCATTTCTGACTGTGACACAATTAAAGAGAAAGAATTGACTCTTAATATTCAGACCAGGTTAAAGGAACCATCTATTCCCAAGTCTTCAGAAAGTCATTTAAAACTTTTAAGTGACCTTCAACACTTAAATAAACATCTTGGAATGACATAAGGTATGCAGAAGCCCAGAAATCATATGTTTCTTCTCCTGGTTTCACGGATTTGGAAACCAATGAAGAAATTTTGAACCTTCAATCCTCTCGCCATCTAATACAATTAGATAAAGCTTTTGGGGCACTCACTATGTGCGTTATAAAACAACGGGATTCTCTCCAAAAATTACTAACAGACTTTACAAAATGGACTAAAGAAGAGAATCCTGATTATGCTGGTATGAACAATAAGCTGTCAGAGCTGTTTTCTGAAGGTGACTACCAGAAAATCTCCTCAGATATGTTAGAGATTATATGCGGTTACCGCGCCGAATTTTACAAAGCAAGCAAGCAAATTTATTACAAAGCAAGTTCGTGACCCGTCCATAAAAACTGTGATACGGAAAATACCTCCATCATGCACCAATCTTTTTAATGCAGAAAAATTCACCTCTACAGTAGAAAAAGGAGGTGGAATTCGGAAGTGTTTTTGGCCTTTAAGGAAATCTCGTACGACCACCTTGCAGACAGAGGGTAAAAAGCCTAGCGTCTCCTTACAGGAGACGCACGCGTCTAATAAAAAGACCTCACAGGGTTGTTGTGGTTGCGATCCCCTAACGATCTGCCTACGCAAGGTGGCAGTCACCACGGTTCTCATTCAGTCACTCCGAGTAATCGTGGGACATTTCGTGGAAGCGGCTCCTCGCGTACACACTTCAAACACCAGAACCAAAGATGTTCTGGACATAAGCGTGCCGCTTTACCCTCCCGCAATGGCGGAGATGCTAAGCAACGTCGAATTTGACACGAATTTTCAGGCAGGCCGTCTAGCTCAATACGTGGACAAATGGAGACAGTTAGGAGCTCCAGATACAATTATAAAAATAATTTCCAGGTACCATATACCATTTCAAAAAAAGCCCCTCCTCATTCATGTGGGGATACAAAAAAGAGCTGTAGAAGTTCCTCGTTCTCATGACATGACTGCTGCTATACTCAAAGTGAGCGAACAGGGAGTCTTGGAGCGATGCAATCCATTACCAACCTTTCATCGATGTTTTTAGTTCACAAGACAGATGGTACTGCAAGACCTGTGTTCAAACTAAAGGCTCTAAATCGTTACATCGAGACAGAGAAGTTCAAACTTTTGAACATGTTTCGGGTGCCAGATTTCCTACAACCAGGAGATTGGCTTTGCAAAGTGGACCTGTCACAGGCATACTTTCACATTCGTGTCGCACAGAGTCGTCGAAGGTTCCTACGCCTGATATACCAAAAACAACTCTTGGAAATGACGTGTTTACCATTTTGGCTAAGTACTGCGCCAAAAGCTTTTGCGACAGTAACCAACTGGGTGGCTCAAATTCTTCGCAAAAAAGGTATTCGTATATTAGTTTATTTAGCTGATTTTTAATAGCACACCAATCGACAAAGGAGTTGCAAAAATATGTTCAGGTTGTTGTACAAACTTTAAAATTGTTAGGATGGATTATCAACAAAGAGAAATCTACAAGAATTGTTCCATGTAATTCAATAATTTATTTATTTACATTAGTAGAAGGGTTTCACTATCAAGTGGAACCCTTCTTCTAATGTAAGGCAACTTCCTACAGAGAAAGTAAATTGTATAATAGCAAATATTTCTACAGTTCGAAATAAGCAACGTACAACTGAAAGAGATACAAAGCTTAGTAGGTCTTCTAAACTTTGCGAGTTTTACTGTCCCAACAGGTTGGCTCAACTTCCGCTGCAACTGCTGCTCAAAAAAATGTTAAAATCAGACCAGACACCTCTTCGCTTCAAGGCAGGCGCACATGGTAACGAATTCGATCAATTCAATCGATTTAAAAGACCCTTGGGCACTTTTTCACGATGCCTTTTCACGAGAATGGAATTTCCAGCTAGCCTGGATATTCCCGCATCCGTGCCTCATACCCAAAGTATTGAGTCATCTCAACCATGCACAAGGAATATACCTGCTGATGGTACTTCGCTGGAGCAAAGTTTATTGGCGAGCAGATCTGAAAGCCCGAGCAATTGCCGCCCCATACACAATTGCACACCAGCTGGACAAGTTCCTGATCGACATGTCGACGGGTCTGGCTCCACCCAAGGTCCACGAGATGATATTGGAGGTCTGGAAATGTGGGGGTGGAGTCAGAGCTCAAAAGCTTGGAGCGAACAGCAAGTTGATCTTCTGAGTAAGTCATGGCATAATTCTATCCAAAAGACGTATAATGTTGCTTGGAAAAGATGGTTGCAATGGTCAGATCTAAATCGGATTGACCCACATAATCCACAGGGTGAAAATGTAGCCAGATTTTTATCAGACCTTCATTTAATTCATAATCTATCTTATAACACTATTCTTTTACACAAGTCTGTTGTATCAACTCTTTGTAATCCGAATTCGACTGGAGTAATTAGTTCTAATATCCTTTAGAAACAGATTTAATATAACCCTTTCCAAGTACAAAGACACACATCAATTTTACTACTTTTATGTTCTAGTAGGAGAATTCATGATTTAACCTTATTAAAAATTGATAATGACTATTGTATCCATAATATTAATAAAATTATATTTTGGCCCTCTTTTGGCTCAAAAACGGACACATCTGAGTACAGACAAGGTTGGAAACTGACTGCTAACTTAGAGAATATTAATTTAGATCCAGTTTACTGGGTAACGAGAACTATTGAAGTACTTGATTCTAGGCGGAAAACACATAAATTAAATAACTTATTTGTTACTTTCAGAGGACGGGTTAAACCTGCCTCAAATGCTATTATTTCAGGGTGGATCAAATCCCTTTTCAAAGATGCGGGTATAACTGCAACGCCGGGAAGTATTCGATCGGCAGTTGCGTCAAAAAACTGTCTGGACAATTTTTCAATTGAAGATATTTTATCCAGGGGAAATTGGCGATCCCAGAATACTTTTGTAAATTTTATAGGCGTGAAGTTCTACCGCATCGGCTTCAAGTAAGTCCGTAACAAAATTTTTTGATGCAATCGATTAAATAGATTTGTTTAAATTAATATTATAAATAAAATATCAGTTCATTACATTTAGTAACATTGTATTATGTATTGTTTTTATATAATAAACTTAAAATCAAATATAATTTTGTCTAATTCACATTGGCGTCTATTACATAATATGTAAATTTTCGATCCCACCAGGCGATAACAAACAATAATTCTCAATTTAATAAGCTTCGAATAAACAAGTCAAATTTATAGAAGCATTTTACCTACCAATAAAACGCATATTAATTTACCTACCTTATTCGAAGCTTATAGTTTACATTCTGCCTGGTGATTCTAGCCGCTATAATTTGACAGACGAGTTTTATAAACTCCCTACCTCTTCACCGTGGTGGGACGAAAGTGGGGACAACCGGAAAAACAAGGATAGCAATAATATGATGCCGGGAAACGTAGTGCCTATCTCAATTAAATAAGCTTCGAATAAGGTAAGTAAATTAATGTGCGTTTTATTGGTAGGTAAAACGCTTCTAATATTAACCATTAAATATTCGATAACGTGCACAATTGTACGTTAATATTCTACCAATATTACACATTAAGAACCGAAATAACACAAATTTATGAAAATAAATGAATGAAATACGAATTCCACAACGCCACCCATTGAACTCCCCGGCAAAACTCTGTTAAAAACTTGTACCTACGAAAATTCTATATATCCCGGCCTTTTGACTTGACTTTGGCAATGGCTTTAAGCTGTACTTCCATAAATATATTTATAAACAAAAGCTATCAATTGGAGTTTTGCCGGGGTAACGTTTCGGTTGCTTTTCAAAATCAACAGGCATTGAATTTTAGATTTTTAAAATACATATACCTTAAAAATAGATTTATAAAGACTAGAACATTGTGAAAATCATAAAATATAAGAAATTACAGTAAAACTTAGATTAGTTGTAGGAGTTTTTGACCGGCGGAAGACGTCAATATTGCAAAAAATTAGGACATACTACTCAGGACCAGTTGCCTCCCTATTGGAGCAGCTGTTAGTTTGTAAGACAGATTAGGATTTTAGGACCAACTACATCATTTTTGGTGTAGTTGATAGGTTAAGTTTTATCATTTACATCGTATAATTATATTTAATATTTTACTATACAAGTTTATACTAGGGACTTATTTTTGGTTAGTGAGGGGGGAAAACTAGTAGTCATACCACGCTACCCTGAGACCAGCTGTGTCATTTACGGCACAGTTGTTAGGACATATTATTTTAGTTTAGGACCAACTACATCATTTTTGGTGTGGTTGCTAGGGTAAGACTATTGGTGGTATTAATATCAATATTTATATTTACAAATTTACAGTTGACGCTTTCCCCCAAATAATTTACGACTTTACATTTTAACCACTGCAAAATACATATACATATATTTATAATTATACCTAATAATTTAATATTTTATTTTACAAATTTACACTCGACGCGTTCCCCCAAATAACTTATAATTATACATATAACTTTACATTTTAACACTACACAATATAATTTTAATATACAAGTATACATACATTTTACACTACAGTTACTTAAGACTATTAATACATAATTTATATATATTTAAACTAAATAATAAAATCAAAAATGGCAATGGTTCACACCCCACATAACAAAAACCCTGTGAACCCAAATAGAATATCCATAGAGGAACCGGGTTCTAGGATAGTAGCCGGCACCGAATAGAGACAAGCACCCCCCAAAACTCCGACAGTTCCCTCGACGCCCTTCTGGCCGAAACCTCCCATACGGTCAGGAACAGTATATATTTGCTAAACCAGACAAGGAACATGAGAGGCGAGTTAAGGTCTGGTTTAGCAAATAATCTCACGAAGATCTCTGGTAATTTAGGGAAGGTTGCATTATTAAGTAAAAAGGAAAGTAGGAGAATAAGTGATACGGAGGAACAGAGTGAAAGGGGAAGTGAACGGGGTACCCCAAAAAGTTGCGATTGTAAGAGTGAGTTTGCAGAACTGTATAAAAGAATGGAAAAAATGATGGATCAAAAGGTGTGTAAGATAAATAATAACGTAACGATACAAAGTGCTAACATAAAAGGAGACATCAAATTAATAAAGGACGTAATGATAGAAAAATACGAGGAAAATAGTAACAAAATAGTCGAACTGGTAAACGGGGTAAAAAAGTTAATTCAGGAAGTAAGAGAGGAGACAAGCAATAAGTTTAAAGAAATGAATAAGATAAATCGAGAGGTGGTAAAGGAATGTAGGGACATAAAAGAGGAGATAAATATTAAGGTAGAAAATATGAGACAGGTAAACCAGGAACTGGCAAAGAATAGTACGGTTAACTTAGATAGGGTAATTCAAATGACAAGCATCATAAAAGAGTTAGGTAAGGAAATAACGGAGGATAAAAATACAAAGTTTAAAGAAATAAATAAGACGAATCTAGAGATTATAAAGGAATGTAAGGGCATAAAAGGGGAAATGAATAACAAGGTAGAGAAAATAATGCAGATAAACCAGGAATTAGTAAAGGAAAGTAAAGAAAACTTAAACAGGGCAGTAGAATTGATAAGTGGGGTAAAAGAATTAGGTCAGGACATAAAAAAGGAGACAAGTAACAAACTAAAAGAGATAAACAAAATAAATCAGGAGGTCATAAAGGAATGTAAGGATATAAAAAAGGAGATAAATAGTAGGGTAGAGGAAATTAGAAAGATTAATCAGGAATTAGCAAAGGAAAATAAGGAAAATTTAAGTAGGTCCGTCGTTGAGTCGGGGGCCAGGGCCCCGGCAGAACCAAGACCCGCGACTTATGCGGCGGTGGCCGGTGGCGGTGGGGACACCCAAACCACGCCACCGGAGCCGAGGCGCGTGACCCTCCACTCCTTGATAGTGAATGATAGGGAAAATTTCATGACGGGATCAGAAATAGTGGCGGAGGTAGGAAAAGTGATAGAGGCAAAGAAAGAAGGAATAAAAATAGATAGAATTAGAAAAGGGAAATATAGGAAAGTTATTATAGGATTCAGCAATAGGAAGGATAGGGATAAGGTTAAAGAAAGAATAGAAAAAAGTGGAGAAAAATTAGAAGTACAAAGTATAGAGAATAAGGATTCGCAGGTTATGTTGTATGGGGTGCTTAAGTCAAACACCGATGACGACATAATAGATGCAATTAAAAGTCAAAATAAGCACCTCATACAACGGGTCCTGGACAGGAAGGAGGTTAGGATGGAAGTAAAATATAGGAAGCGAGGAAAGGATGAAGGCACTGAGCACGTGGTGTTGACTGTGTCTCCGGGGCTGTGGCTGTGCTTCACCAAGGCGGGCTATCTATATATAGATATGCAGCGTGTTCGAGTCGCCGACCAGTCCCCCCTGATACAGTGTTCACGCTGCTTAGGGTACGGACATGGGAGGCGATTCTGCACCACCGCCGAGGAGAGGTGCAGCCATTGCTCCGGGACACACCACCAGTCTCAATGCCAGGAAATGAAGGCTGGAAATAATGCTTGCTGCATTAATTGCAAAAAGGAGGAGTTGCACGAAACAAACCATAATGCTTTCAGTGCGAGGTGCCCGGTCCGACAAAAGTGGGACGCTATGGCGCGCGCAACAGTCGCGTATGGTCCGGAAGACCAATAGTGTCTGCACCGTCCAGAACAAATTAGATGTTATTAAACTGCGTTTTAAAACACTAATTAGAAATAAGACAAGTGGGCGGTGCGACACTGTTGGGGGAAGCTGAGGATATATATATGATTATGGTGACATAAGGTAGCATATATACCCATAGCGACCAAAATCTGGACTATTAGCGTATGCGCGCGCCATGAAGTCCCACAAAGTATGCAAAGGATCCATATGACTATGGATCCTGAGCATACAAATTGTCGGGACGGACACTTCGACCTGGGCGCAGAGGGGCTAAAAAAGTGTAAGTAAGTGGTAGAGTTGTAGAAGTAAGTAAGAAATGTAATAAAGATAGCAAAAATTAAAAGAAATAATTAATGTGAAGTTAAAAATTGAGAAAAGGAAGTGTTATAGAATAGATAAATGAAGGAGATATAAAAATAGGAAATAAAATAAAAGTGATGTATGAACAAGATGTAGAAGGAGAAGGAAAGGTATAAACAATAAATAAATGTAAATGTAAAAAATGAAAAGGAAATGTTATAGAATGGATAAATGATGGAAATGTAATAAAGATAGTAAATAATTGTAAGAAATAATTAATGTGAAGTTTTTAAAAAAAATTAGAGAAAAGGAAATGTTAAAGAATAGATAAATGAAGGAAATGTAAAAATAGGAAATAAAATAAAAGTGATGTACGAACAAGACGTAGAAGGAGAAGGAAATGTATAAACATAAGTAACTGCAAATGTAAAAAATGAAAAGGAAATGTTATAGAATGGATAAATGATGGAAATGTAATAAAGATAGTAAATAATTGCAAGAAATAATTAATGTGAAGTTTTGTTTTTAAAAAATAGAGAAAAGGAAATGTTATAGAATAGATAAATGAAGGAAATTTAATAATAGGAAATAAATGTAAGAAAAGGGATGTAAGAATAAGATGTAGAAGGAGAAGGAAATGTATAAATAATAAATAACTGTAAATGTAATAAATGAAAAAAGTAAAAAATTGTCCTGGATAATGGCTGGGGGAACAAGGTAATAAAAAAAAAAAAAAAGTTTTGCCGGGGAATTCAATGGGTGACGTTTTATTTGCATTACCTTCATAAGTTTGTGTTATTTCGGTTCTTAATGTGTATTATTGGTAGAATATTAACCATTAAATATTTGTTAACGTGCACAAGTGTGGGCAAGTGGTACAACTTCTAAAAACGTGCTATTTCGAGATTCCCTCCAAAACTCTCTAGGAACTTTCAGTAAAGCTTCTACCACTTTACTGAATCGACTGACATGACTCATAATGACAACACTCATGACATGACATGACATTACTAAATAAATAGTCAGTGCAGTCCATGGACTGCACTGACTATTTATTTGGACTTTGACTAGACTTTAGACTTGGCGATTTAGGAATACGAAAATTGAAAATAAAAAAAAATCAAAATTGTGTTGAAAATTGAAAAAAAAAGTCCTATTTCCCGCATTTTTAACTTGACACTGGCAAATGGTTATAAGCCGATGCCATATATAAAAAAAAAACTATCAATTTTCTTTGACGTTTGAACTTGACGTTCTAGAAATGACAACTTCACCGAAGTAAATATGACTTGTTGGAAATAATCTTTCACTAAAATAAAGTTATCGATTTTAGTAAATACATTACTGAGAATATTTATAAATCAAAATGTTTTGCTGTTTTAAAGATTGTGTAAACGGATTCTCGTTAACGCCTAGTGTTCCTGTACGAATAAAGCGAAATCCAGTGCAGCTAGATACTTTGCATATGGGTACTTATTTCTAATATATTATTTAATTGAAACATCTCTCATAATTACTTACTGAACTTTATGAAAGTCTTCGTACCTTAGAATAAATTACGTACCAAAAGTATACAAAACTTTAGACCTATTGCGGATCTTAGCGTAGGAGTCGTCAATCGGTGCAATGTTTCAATTTGTAATAATTTATTTAATGTAATACGGTGGTATTACATTAAATAAATTATTAAAACTAATAATTTTCTAAGAAGGTGAAAGAAAATTATCATGCTGTTCTGACAGTTCATTTAAAATTGAATGACTAATGTTTTTTTTTATTTACGATATTCTAGGTCAAGAAGTAGTGGTGGTAAAGGGCGGAACTCGTGTCTGCGGGTCTGGGTGTGCCCTTGGCAATGCCCCCCTGGTCCAAAATAAAGCCTATTTTGAAGTTAAACTGCAGCAGGGAGGAGTGTGGGCCGTCGGTCTTGCCACAAGAGAAACCGACTTGAATAGAGTACATGGTAACATTAAAGATAATATATTTATTATGAATTTTTGTGTATTAATCTCCAAAAGTTCAATAAATTAAATATTTAGCGGAATATTTTTTATAAGTGTCTGCTTTACATTTAATTGATTGTAAAATAATAATAATTCAAGACACTACTAAATGTGGGCATGTGATAAACAAGTACTGTAAACCTATAACAAGGATACATGAATTAACATAACATTAACATAATACTTTAGTTAGCAACATATGGGTCATTGTCACTATCTGGGTCAGGCTGGACAATGCTGGCAGTGAGGCAACCATTATTATTTGCTTAATTCTACAGATACCTGCATACTATTTTTGGCACATGTTGCGTTGGGATTTTTTTAATGTAGTTTCACAATAAGAAAAGTGTGTATTTAATAATATTTATTTTATATTCCATTACCATGAAAATGCAATAGGTTTTTTTCAAATTGCATCAAGTCTAAGAAAAAAATGGCTGTAAATAATTTTCCTCGAGAGTATTTGCCAAGAGCAATCAGCGTGGAAAGTAACAAATTTCTTTTACTTCTCACGGTTTGGAAATGCAAGTTCCACCTTGTAAAATTGAGGCTAGTTACTCTAAAATAACACCACTAGAATATAAAATTGTTATTCTTTTATGATGCCAAAAATAACCTAATACGCAATCTATAACAATGTCAAATTTTGTCTATTAATATTCATAAATACAAAAGTTGGAAGGGCAGACAGACATACAGATAGACAGGGAAACTATAAGGGTTTCTTGTAGTACTGAACCCTAAAAACTGGGCTAGTCGGACTAGTCGAACGGTTACGGTACGGCCCACCAAGGGTTCCGTACAAATTAGGAACATCATAAATAGTTCACATACAACAATCACAGTTTTACATTATAAAGGGTCCCGTTCCTGCCCATTATAAAAATGACTTCCCATCTTGACAGACAGATGGGATGGGCATATGGACAACAAAGTGATCTTCTGTTCAGGGTTCCGTTTTTTTCGTACGAGGTACAGAACCCTAAAAAGAATTTAAAATTGCTTAGTAAAAATTTAAAATATTTTGGTGACTACAGTTTTATTCTAAAATATGCATTAATGACATTCCAGGTGGTGTTGACAAGGACTCATGGTGCTTAAACAGTGACGGAACAGTAAGAAATGACAACAATGAACTATACCATCTTAAACCGGCACCGAGAGATTCTCCGACAGAGCTTCTAGTTTCCACTGGTTCTATGGATCATATAGACCAGACCGAAAATGAGAAACCAGAAAGTGAGAAGGAGAATGACAGACCTATAATGCCGGGAGAGGGAGACGTAATAGGAGTTGTTTATGATCATGTGGAATTGAATTTCTTCTTAAATGGAAAAAATTTGGAGATACCAGTGAGAAATATCAGAGGAACTGTATATCCCTCTCTCTATGGTAAACTTAGTTTTTTTATAAAAAAACCTAATTTTTATAATCTGTGTAATTCAGTATTGCGTAAATGTAAACGGGCGACTGATCGCTCTCGTGCGGTACTGCTACTAAATTTTAATTTTATTACATTGCTGCGATTGGTTGAAAGGAACATTATAATTCGTGTTATACAATTTATAAGATCGAAACATACTTATGTACGCCACTTGGCAGGCATTACTGTTTTAGACAAACATCCAATAATGCTCACGATTTCTATGTATTGATTTTTCAGTGGACGATGGTGCTATCTTGGACATAATACTAGACAACTTTAGATACCCACCACCGTCAGGCTATGAGAAGATCATGGTGGAACAGTCACTGCTCTAACAATTGACTACAACAGACTTGCGCGTGTGTGTGTGGACACTTTAATGAGGTGCTGTGCTTAATTTATTTCTTATTATATTTGAAACTATTTTTAACTGCGCCCAGAGCAGGAAGGTTTCAAATCAATTGAATCCTTTTTTACAGATTCTTAGTTTTGATCTGTAATATTCCTAAAATTATAAATATCAGTAAAACATAATTTTTCTGATATAATAGTGTGCTTCTAGAACCGTGTAAAAGAGCTCTGTGGCCTAGTGGGTAGACTGTTTGATTTGCACTCGAGAGAGTACAAGTTCGATTCCTAGGTTGCGGCGTTTACCAATCTGTTAATGTAATAATGTTTGCCATAATATGCAAATGTATGGAGTAGTTAAGGGCCGTACTGACCGTCCAGCCTGCAAATCCAGCACCCGTACAGCAATAGTGTCAATCTGATTTATGTATTATTAGAGTGATTTGTGTATTATTTAATTTGTTATGATTAATAATTATATATATATATATATATATATATATATATATATATATATATATATATATATATATATATATATATATATATATATATATATATATATATATATTAATCATCATTAATTTTAATATGTTGCTTCGATTTGTAAATGTTATTTAACTTCACACACCTAACACCTTGCGTGTTCAGGATATTTAGCCCGCCATTGTGATGGCAGAATGTTGGATCCTAGCTATTATTATATTTTGAAGAACTTATGTGTACTAAATTCTTGCAATAAAGAATTGATTTATTGATTAATAATCATATAAAATTTTTGCCTACAAGGCCATGGTATTGGAATTTTGGATTTGCAGTCTGGACGGTCAGTATGTCCCTATAGTTCCAATTTTTATTTCATTAATGATTATGTGGTTTACCACAATGGTGGTGGAAATGATGAAAAAGATCAGTGGTTTGTCTATATGTATAAATTAAACCTACACTGTGCACCACTATGTTTTAAATGTAAACTTTTAAGGTAATTTAAATATTTCTGTCTATAACCAGCCAGTTGTAATGATGCTATGCTTATGTGATTTGTGAAATTACAATTATAATAGCAGTATTATTATAATATCCATGAATGTATGTTTAAAGTGAGTCATGAGTGTACACTAAAGTATGCAAGCATCAAATGAACAGTCACATTCCGTTATACATCTTGAATTTTTTTCGCATTTAAAGTAAGATTTAAAAACTCATTTTATTTTTTTGTCTGTAACTTCTGCTAAAAAAGATATTTTACAAAAATATTTTGTCAACAAAAATTTAAAAAAGTAATTACAAATTCACTTTTCAATTCAAATTCATACATTGTCGTGACAAATTCATGAAAGGGCGAAAATCCTTGAAAATAACTCATCATCGGTGGATTACCTTCCCGGCTCGGCCCGGCTCCGGGCTCAGGCCTTTCCTCGATCCTAGGAGCCTACTGCAGGTTGGAATAAAAAAGTAAAATGTAATACTTAATTGAATTTGATTTATAATTTCTGTGAGTATACCACACTACGACCAGTTTAACAAATAGATCTCATAGTAATAAGACTAATAAGTTTAACATTTTATCTAAATTCGGTGCTACTTCACGAAATAACTATATCATTAACTTGTTTCTAATAATAGATTAGTTATATTAATTTATCACCAAAATTTACAAAAAAAAAAAACACATTCTATTGAACTGAAGTCAATATTTCTCTGTCGCCCTCTTTCATAAAAATATTTTTATATTATGTATATTATGAAGTCTGTGTATAAAACTCATTTTAATACCTTAATGCTATATATAATCAATACAATTTGCTTTGTGTTGGCGTGTACAGTCAAGCCTAAAAAGTTTGTAAGTAGTAAACTTATGTTGAAATATTTAATGTCTATATTCTATACGGACGCTTGTTGCATTGCCAGACAACAGAAAATGGATATAATATTACGATGAAGATAATTAGTATTGTGTTTTGATTTTAATCTTGACACTAAGTGACCAAAATTAGGTATTAAGAATACATCACAATATAAATGTGAGCCAAAACGTTAATTCTCCTGAGTCATTGTAATATTATTTTTATACTTTTAGATTTTAAGTTACTTTAAATTATTATGGTTGTTTTTGCTTCAATTTTTAATGTACTTTTCTGTCATAATGTAAATGTTACAGATGTTTAAAATTATTATTTTAACAAAGACAATAATATAATTGATCTGAAATAAAATATTTGAAATTATCCTTAATTTACCATACATATATTAATTGATTTTTATAAATAAATTGTTTAGTTAATAAACAATTTCAATCAATTACTTTTAAAAAACAAATTTAATTTTAAAATAACTTATTTTGATTAGTATATAGGTATACTAAGCAAAATAAGTTATTTTAAAATTAAATTATATTATTATGATGAATTGTCTTATAAGTCTTCTGTAACGCTCGATTAAGAAATGAGTGTAGTAATTTAAATTAATACATATACCTATCTAATATCAAAATAGTTGTATAAAATTAACGTGAATTTGGAATATTTTCAATGTCTATATAATATTATAAAAATAATTTGTTATTTAAATAGTTTTATTTTTGTCTCAGTTTCATCTTAACATCATTGTATAAATAATATTTTATACTGCTTGAAAATAATTAAAATTACAGTCTTAAATGTAGTTGAATCACTCAGTGTAACTTTTTTACAGTATAAAGTGATATACTACAGGTATTAAATAATCTGAGACTACAGGTGTAAAAGGCCAATACTGGTGTAATGTTCCGATTTCTCTGCGCCATTCTTTCTCTACAAGAAAGCCATGTCTCCTGTTCTTCTAATAACTGCTCGAAGGTACACACCAACCTTAAGTGAAGGTACCTACACTCAACTTGTGCAAATGTACAAAAATTGCTGGCACAACTACACAACATAAGTAAACTCAACAGACAAAACAAAAGATAATACTCCACTATGATGTATTGAGAACGTCACAAGGACTATCTCTGTCATAAAAACTCCCCAAGATTCCACATTAACTCGTTCTACAAGCTTAGAACTCTATTGCTGCGGGAATTACATCCTTTCAACAAAATATGGCAAAAATGCAAGCCGATGTATGTTAAAAGACTCGATAAAAAATAATTAATGTAAGTAAGCGCGTGAAAAGTATAGAAGAGAGAAAAGGAATTTCTAAAAGCACAAAATATTATCCTCCAGATTCATCATTCAGCTAAATAAACAAGTACCTACATAGCTCTCTGCGCTCTGAAATATATATTTTAAGTCTTACGGAAGCTCCCGGTGAAAATGCGTATCCTTGACTACTGCAAATAAATTAGGGATTGAACTATGTGACCGCGACTCTATGAACTCGCGCCGGGCCACTGATTTCTGACGAGACCAAAAATTCTAAGCAACAGTGGCGAAGGCTGGTTCTTTCATAGGAAACTCTAGCCTGTAGGGATTTGGATGAGGGTTTTCAAAAAATAAGTGAAGCCGATAGGAATTGAGTTTATTTATATCACACATATGGTGATTTCAACTTATTCTGAAGAAGTCTAAGCATGCTACCAAAAAGTAAGATTTTGCACCAAGGTATACCCTGGATCCAAAAGTACTGAACAGAACTCCTGACTCCTTATACACACACCGGCATATTTAGCGGAACATAAAATAATGGTTTGATATCAGTATCATATAAGGTTGCTGGCTGGTTTATACGTCATTTAATTTAAAAAGAAATATTTTCAAATTAAGAAAACAACTGAACATCACATTTTATGCAATTGTTTTAATTTTATTCAAATACACCTTATCTGGAGCGAACTTCGAGTATTTCTTCCTACTGAGTTTGATTTAAAATTTCATTGAAATACTGTTTTTTGTTAGTTTTTTTTAAATCGCGTATCTTTTTGGAGTTGAGGACTGAATTATGCCTGACTTAGCCCCAACGGAGATTGCCAGGGCACTCGAAATGCGAAGAAATGATCAAACCTACAGAGTGATATCCAGAGATCTTCGTCGACCAGTTTCAACGATCCATCGCAGTATCCAACGGTTCAGGGAGACCGGTACTTATGTGAGAAGAGCAAGACAAGGCAGAAAAAGACGCACTTCAAGTAGGGATTATCGTTTCATTCGGCTTCGTGTACGTAGGAACCCCCGTTTGACGGCCGTCCAAGTCCGACATGAGTTAGAAGCAGTGCGGGGTGTAACCGTAAGTGAGCGTACGGTACGAAGAAAGTACGAAGAAGCTGGTTTGGGTTCATTTGTGCCCGCCAAGGCTCCAAGGCTCGAGGTAAATCATCGTAGAAACAGGTTAACTTTTGCTCAGGAACATCGACTTTGGAACGCGGACCAATGGAGTAAGGTATTGTTTAGTGATGAGTGCAGAATTCTCTTAAATCAAATTGACGGCAGGCAAAGAATATACAGACGCAAAGGAGAACGATACATTCAGACAAATTTTGAAACTACAGTTGCATACGGTGGTGGATCAATAATGGTTTGGGCGGGCATTTGTTTGGGAGCTCGCACAGACTTGGTAGTGATTGACAGAGGGAGTCTGACTGCAGACCGCTATATCAGAGAAGTTTTAGTAGAAAATGTCGTACCGTTTGCCCCATATATCGGTGACGATTTTGTTTTTATGCAGGATAATGCTCGGCCGCATACCGCTCGAGTAACTCAAGCTGATCTTAATGATATGAATATCACTGTTATGGAGTGGCCGGCGAGATCACCGGATATGAACCCAATAGAGCACGTTTGGGTTTTGGTTTGCTGAAAAGAAAAGTTAAGTCCAGAATTCCAGCTCCTGCCAACGTGGGTGAACTGCGAATCGCCGTAGTTGAGGAATGGCGGAGACTATCCCAGGAGACCATCGATAACATCATTCTCAGTATGCCTAGACGGGTAGAAACGGGTTTAATGAGAGCACGTGGAGGAAATACGCAATATTAATCAACATTTTTCTAATTTAATTAATTGTTATTTTAATATTAATTTTCACTTTTCCCGGTTACGTGAAAAGTTCAAAAATGTAATGCAAAATCTGTTCTTATTGTGATCTCATTTTAAGTAAAACAAATGAAACTTTAAATAATAAAAGAAGTGTAGTAAGTAGATTTTAAAATAAAACCAGATTTTTTTTATTATGGACCTTTTTCTTGTGTTTCGCTAAATGTGCCGGTGTGTTTAGATAAATGTTTGGGGATTTCGGCAGTTGTTTAAAGAACTGCAAGCATATACCACTAAGTCAATTAGAGTAATCATCATCATCACCACCAGCATCACTACATACATAATCACATTAACTATGATGATATAATAAGTATTTATATTTATTTATTTATAAGTATTTTACACCGACACGGATATCTTTAAACATTACTTTGCCGTATGTGAACCTATTTGCAAAATTCTTTTGTTGTTGTAAAGGCTATAATTGGAAATGTCCCTTGGTCACCAAAGTGGTGACCTTATGATGGGATTCATTGATTCATGATAAATCGAGGGAACTCTTCGAAATTTATATGGACACAATATATTGTGATTTCGACTTTGTCTGTAGTAGTCCAAGCATATGTTACCAAAAAGTAAGATTTTGCACCAAGGACAGAACTCCTGAGTCCTTATAGATACATGTTTGGAGATTCCAGCGTTGTTTAAACAAGTGCAAGCATATGCCATCATACCACTAACAGTAATCATCATCATCTTTACCACCATCTTCACATGAAACACCAACATATTATGATGACATAGCCCCCTTACTAATAAAAAGATTTACACAACGGATAACTTGAACAACGTTCTGTCTTTGTCTGTCAAGTGACTTTTCCAACGCATCAGACAAAGACAGCAACGTTGTTTAAGTTATCCGTTGTGTAAATCTTTTTATTAGTAAGGGGGTTAAATGCTTACTGCTACATTTTTGCCGCCGACTATAACAATAGATAATAATAATTATTTAACAATATAATAGGTCTTTACCTATGAAATTGCCGTTCTGCATTACTGGCCATTTCAAATCAAAATAATTTTTGTTTGGCTAAGAATTCTAATTTCAAATTAATTTTATTTAAAAAACATGGAATTCTTTTGCAAAAAGTAGTCATTTGTTTATTGATTAGTGTTACAGTTTCATCGCATTTCAATCTTTTTCGTCATCATGGATACGTTAAAAATTCGAGTATTATGGAATATGGTACCGTCGTGGCAGCAACGCGGCACAAGCGGCACGCAACATCAACAACGTTTACGGAGCTAACACTACAAACCAACGCACCACCTGTTATTGGTTTGCTCGCTTCCGTTCTGGAAATTTCGACCTGAAAAATAAACCTCGCGGTCGTCCGAAGACTTTGGTCGACAATGACGAATTAAAGGTGATTGTGGAAGCTGATGATACACAATATACGGCTGAATTAGCAGCAGCTTTCGACGTTAGCGTCAAAACAATATTGGTGCATTTGCGTCAAATTCGCAAGGTAAAAAAGCTTGACAAATGGGTGCCCCACCAACTCAATGATCGCGAGCGCGAAGTACGCGTCGAGACGTGCCTTGCACTGCTCAACAGACACACAAATGAAGGAATTTTGAACCGCGTTGTTACCTGCGATGAAAAATGGATTCTGTTTGATAACCGCCAGCGCTCAGCAAGTTGGTTGGATCCTGGTTCAACACCTAAACCTAATGCCTTAAACGAAAACTTACCCCTAGAAAAGTGATGGTCACTGTTTGGTGGTCTAGCGCCGGTGTGATTCATCACAGCTTCTTACCAAACGGGGTGAGCATTACTGCAGATGTGTACTGTGAAGAACTGAACACAATGATGGAGAAGCTGACACATCTCCAACCTGTATTGGTCAATCGCTCGTCTCCGCTGCTTCTGCACGACAACGCGCGACCTCATACTGCACAGCAGACGGTCGCCAAGTTGCAAGAACTGGGGTTGGAAGCTCTCCGTCATCCGCCCTACTCACCAGACCTTGCGCCTGAAAAAAAATTCAATACCCGAGAGGCAGTACAAAATGACTTTGAAGAATTTGTTGCCTCCCGTCCAGCTGATTTCTTCAAGAAGGGCATCAATAAAATGCCACTGCAAATAGCAAAGATGCATTGATTGCATGGGTGATTACTTCGATTAATACAAATAATAAATACATGAAAAAAATTCGTTTAAAGTTTTTCATACAAAACGGCAATTTCATAGGTAAAGACCTAATAGTATCTTATCATTATCATCGCTGGTGATTGTTTAGTAGTTCCGCGGTAATGCTTATTTGGGAAAATACTTCGGCCTCTCAGAAAACTGGCATGAAATAAAGCCTTACGCCGCTGTCAAATGTCAGGAACATTTTGACAGCGGCGTAAACAGATTTTCAGGCCCCCAGATTTATTTTACTCCTGACAGGACCTTTATGCCAAAGCCCTATGGATCACTCTTTTATAAACTCCGAGGTAAATTAAGTGTGAACGGACTGTTCTAGGGTTGGTGATGCTGATGAGTGTCAAATATATTTCGTGATTATTTAACGAGGCTCGCGATTGTGTAATTAAAACACCTTTTATATCTCGTTGAGTGCGCCGGATTTCGCTATAATTTATACCATTCGTAATTAACACGGACCCCGGCCTCTTAAAAGTCCGTTGCGAACAGAGGCCGTTTAAAATTTACATTTCAGGCTATTGTGCTCCGGCGTTGAGGGCAATAAAGACATTTTCGTTTGCAAATTAAAACATCTGAATGTTTGAAATAGTCCGTTAGCAGAGTAGGTACCAATATATATTATCATTTTGTGTACTGAACCTTATTGCCATAGAATTGTGTTAAGATCGAAATGTTTTTCCGGGTTTGTCGGCGACTGTACTTGGGATCTACTCTACAGCTCTACCCTGTTTGTTTTTAAATATGAATACCGCTACCGGACATTTAAATGATCATTGCCAAGTCACTATAATATAATAAATTAAAAACAAATTATCCACACATAGTGAAAAATTTTAATGAGAAACTAATTATATGGCCTATCTTGAGTTGGACTTGGACTTGGTTTCTACGATACCTATCTAAAAACTTTTTGCAAAAGAAAGAAAGACTTGATTTTTTTTAATTTATTGTTTTTTTTGTAGGATCCAATTTCTTTTTGTAGGAATACAAAGAGAGTGTTTCGTGTTTTATTAAGACCGTGAGCGCGCATACAACTCATCTGGTGCTGCGGTTGTCCAAATGCGGAAATAACAGTTCACCATAAGGTGGTCTGCTTGCTTGTTACCAAACCTTTTCCATAAATGAAACGATTACCGATTATAAACTAGAGGAGCTACAAGTGCGTTTCCGGTGTTTAACACCAACCTCTCTCTGGGCCACCGGCATCCTTCCCACCATTGACCGGCATTGACCAAGGGTGGGTTTGGGGATTTAAATAACGTGAACGCACTTGTAACTCATCTAGTGTTTCGTATGTTGGACATCCGTACGCGAGTACTACTAATACTGCTTATCATCAGGCTGACCACGCCCATACACGGTCATTTCTAGGTTCTAGCTGATCCAATCGGTGGCGTCATGCCGATTGTAATTAGGACGCTAGGTCATAAGCAGTATGGTGTAGGGCTATTGTTACTAGCACGCTCCTCGCACTCATATTTTCAGTTTTTTATGAAATCGGATAAAATTTTATAAAAAAAAAGCTTCGTATTTCATCTTCAACGTGCAGTGTATTAAAAGAGCTGTTGAAATGTAGCGGCCGGCATATTGGGCGAACAGTAAAGGGGATTTTGGGCGGCGTTTTTAACTGGAATGCCTATCGTGGGCTTTAGAATATTCAGCCTCTGAAAAAGCAAAATTAAATAACAAAAACTTTTATGGCGGAATATGCATACGTAACGGAAATGTTTTAATACAATAGTGTTATAATTTTAATATTTAATCCTTAACAATAATTGGGTATTATCCTACATATATTTTTTTTAAGAATTAAGAAATAATTAGGTAAGTATTAGAACCTTGCAGCCGATTCCGAGACTACGGTTATATATATATATATACAAGCTTTTTATAGCATATAAGCAATTAGCTCGTTTAAAGTTGATAATTGTTTAATAATACCATCTTGGTTTTGGTAAACTAAAATCAAAGTCACCTTCGTCCCCTTGCCGTTTTAGAAAACGAAATATGTTATAAAGCATAATTTATTCGATACTTGAGTGTTCATAAAAATTTCCGCCACATTTTACGGTGTCGCCATGGAATTTAAATTTTTAATACAATAAAATGTGAATAGCGAAAAAATTTAATAAACGACAGTTTTAATGAATATTAATGGTCAGACGTGGTTTCCGTCGCCCCGAGTCCTGCGGGCTGGGAGTAACGTGAACTGGGAAACTGAAAATATTACTAAGTATTAACATTTATTACAAAGGAAAAATGTCAGCCTATAACATTGTACAAATTTTGTGTATAACAATAGCGAAAAATGGAAAAGATTATAAAAATAATAAGATATTTTCCTGTATTTTTATTACATAAATTAATAGTTCGCTCAAAATAATTTGCCTAAAGAGTTTTTAGCACGATTTATCAGCATGGAAACTCACAAGTATCTATCTCCTATAGTTTATAAATGCCAGGGGGCGGACCAACAAATTAACCACTTTGGATTGCCGATTACTCGAAAATGGTTAACTTTCTAAAAAAGTCATGTATAAACATGGCTTAATTTTTAAATACCTATTCAACGAAACCCCACACGTTGTGGTAGAATAAAATAATATTTTTCATCATCACTTCACATGTATGGAGAGCCACCCCTAAAACTAAATTCATAAAGCTCAAGCTCAAGTCATCCCAGCAAGTAGACAGTACAAAGGTGAAACTCGCTTCGGTCAAGGGGTGACCAACTCGGTATCAGTCGACGCATTCCATTATGTGCCTTCCGATGCCTTCCGCATCACAGCACAGACGATTTCTGGCTAACGAGTGGGCCACGAAACGCGTGTAGCGACGAGTCGCTGAGCGTCTCATAGGGTGCGCCCACACAGCGCGCTACAATTTTTTACTGACTTCCAAAAAAGGAGGCGGTTATACGTTTTACAATTTGCGTTTTATAATTTTTTTGCAATAAAAAAAACAAAAATAACAGAGAATGGTTCTAAATATTTTAATATTTAGAACCATTCTCTGTTATTTTTGTCCGACTACGCCGAAGAAAAAAGGAAGGGTATTGATTGTGACAGTCTATGTTACATGTATGTATCTAATATGTATGTATGTTTGTTCTACCGTAGCGCCTATACTACTGGTCCGATTTTGATAAATGAGGTGTCAATAGACTCGCAATAATAGCCCGGGTAACATAAACTATATAATGTATAATTTACGTATTCGGGTTATAGTTTTTTTATAAAAATTGTAAATAAATAATGTTTTATTATGTTTTGTGTGAACGCTTACAGAAATATTACAGGCCCGCGACGCTTACTAACCGCGCTTGTCGAAAGCGTCACTGTAAAGTGTAAAACTACACTTAATTTTATTGATTTGTTACCAAATTCTATGTCTCCCGTGTCTATTCGCGATGCTCGTGGCCAAGCCCGTAATGCTTACCATCCGATACTGGCAATCGCTGAATGAAAATACAAATAATAATAAAATACATTAAGCTTAGTCGGATAGATATTCGGATCAGGATATGTGATCACTTCGGATGTTATGCGCGCGGTGTAATGTGGTCAACAATGTTTGATGATCTTATTTTTTTATTTATTTAGTGATAAATTAGCATAGCCGGGCACCGTTAATCAAATAGTTAACTTCGTTAATCGTTAATCCGCTACAAAAAAAGTTAGCCTCGTTAAACGTTAAAGCGTTACATTTCGGAAGAATTAACGCAAGTTAACGTTAATCGTTAATCCGTTAATATGTGTAAAATTCCATCTTTATATCGTTGCGTTAGCGAACTTATAAAACCTGTTGGTTTAGTTTCTAATTCATTCATCAATTATCAACACGCAAATGATCACTGACAGTAATTTATAATAACAACAAACAAATAAACAAAACACTCGTCACTCTAAGCACCGGCCACGGCGCTAAGTAATGAAAATATGATCAAACGAAACAAATCTTTTCGCAGTTTTCTTTCTCACTCGCTGCCACGCGCCGCCCGGCACTTGTCGGTGCCGTGCGGTAACTATTAGGCATTAGGCATAGGATTAACGATTAACGGACTTCTGCATATTAACGGAAGTTAACGTGTCCGTTTATCATTTTAAAAAGTTAACTTAAAAGTTAATCCGTTAATCAAAATGTTAACTTCGTTAATTAACGATTAACGGATTAACGAGTTAATGGCTTAATGCCCAGCTATGTAAATTAGGTAGTACCTAGTTGGTAATTTGTAAAGTCTAAATGCCAAGTTGTAAAGTTTGTTTCGTATCAGTTAAAGTACATTTATAGTGTCTATTTATAGGATGGTTTTTTCCATTTAAGGTCATGAAAAGTGAAAACCCGCCGTTAATTTTTATTTTATGAAAAGTACATGGAAGACCGGGTTTGCTCGGAGTTCTGGTACATAGTGTGGAAACAAAAGGCTTGCAACAGGCACCTATAGTGGGTACCTATCTGGGTTATTTTATAAATTTTTCATATGATTTAGTTCCTAAATTATAACCTTATATTTATTGATTTCACCAACCTCAAATGTCAAATGGCCCCCAACAACCCCAAAAGTCGGACCATTTTAGTGGGGACAGTTTTTGCCTCAACATGCCGCGTCTATAATTATATATACGTGTATGCTACAAACCTAATGGTTTCATTAGGTTCCATGGTTAATTTTCGTATACGATCCATTGACCTCTGACTCCTAACGATAGCCGTACAACTCTCAGTTCTCTTAGATCTCTCAGATGTTCTCTCCTCAGTTCTATTAGATGCCTAACTTTGGGATGCTTACATTAAACTGGAACTAACTTGTGCAATTATGCCAGCGATTTTCTTACCACGTACCTACACGCCAGTGTAATATAGTTTGTTTTAGTTTTTTACTTGGGTATGTTGACTTTCTATATACAATTACTACATTAGGGTGATACCACAAAAATCGGGTAACTTTTAGGGATATTTTGTTTATGATCGTATTTAAACGTATGTCCTACAAATTATGATTATTAAGATAGCTAATCTAATAAATATATTGCTCGTGACCGGACCAGTCACTTTTTTAAGTAGATTCTGAGATATATAAGTTTTACTGAATTTTACTGCCAGAGGACTGACGAGGGTTAAGGGTACGGTGGAGCACTTCGTAGAGGAAGTGATCTCTATCAAGGAATAGGCTGAGCGCCCAAGGGAAAGGGAGGTGCTCGACCCAAGGTGAAGGCCGAGGCGAAGACGGGCAACCATGACGACAGCAACGTGCCGTCTTAGCAAGGGAGCTCAGGGTGGCGGCGTGGCGGCGTGAGGATGGCGTCGCCCACGCACCGAGTCCCCGAGTTGGTCGCGATGCATAATGTATTCCTGCGTAGCGACACCAGAGAGGAATGGCCCATGCAAGCCCCTGTTCGGGCTAGGGGGCCATAAATGGCCCCATCCAGAAGGGTCTGCGGTAGCTGGGGCCACGCGATCCCGTGGCACGCTAAGGGTGGGCTGCATCCTTCACCATCTTTTAGGGTGCAACAGAGTCTCACATACTCACGGGTAGGACCCTCATCCCCCCGCGTGATGCTTAAACGTATTTTCTCGGCGAAAAAAGGGGACTGACGAGGGTGACATAGTACTGATCACACAACTTTATAAGAAATGAATGGAACTATTTACATTTAAAGTTTCTTGGGGTCTAATAATAGCACATATTTTGAGGCAAGCTGTTAAGTGTTAGGTAACAATAAAATTACTTTTAATATTATGTTATACTGTGGGACAGAGCTATCTCCACCTTTAAAGAGTTTTTTAACATTTTTGGTAATGCTTATAAGTTATAGTACTTTGAGGTAGTTAACTTAACAGTACGCATATACATCCTCTAAAATCTAAATAATGATAATAATTTGATAAATATTTATTCAGAAATTCTAGTTGATCGTTGCTCCCGAGGGGTCATATCTTAAACTTATTTTTTCTCTTTTTGTAAGTACTGCAAGTTTTGTTTCTTTTTGTATTCGGCTAATTTAATGTGGTTAATTTTAATTGTAGCATATCGAGCCTTTTCGACGTCTTTTTTGTAATATACCTTTTCTGTACTAGGTCATATTTTGTATTTTTTAACGGAGGCATCATGATATTTTAACTGAAATAAGTAAAATAAAGCTTATACACTATTAAACAATTGAAATAAAAGTTATCTAAAACAAAAAACATTGGTACTCTCAAAATACGTTAGTCAGTTTTAGACATATGACTGACGCCAAAGGACTGATGAAACAGGCATGATTTTGAATTTATCATTAGAACTAAAGTTTATTTCGTTATTTTTTATATATCAACAAGCAAAATTTTTATAAATCAAAGTTAACAATATATTATGAATTAACGTAAAAGACAACTCTCTATAGCAGGGATTCCCAAAGTGGTCGATATCGACCCCTTGGGGTCGATATCGGTTTACTAGGGGTCGACATAAACGAAAACTGATTTTGGGGGTCAACGAGGTCTAAAAATCGACCCCTATTAAATTAACACAGGTTCTTATTTAAAACTTTCAAGATAGGTAGGTACTGTATTGTTTATGTTGTGTTACGTGTACTAAGAATAATTAATATTTTTGTAGGAAGTAGCATTGTTGTAGTAATGTAGTCTCAAGTTCGTACAAGATAAAAAACTCGGCAAGTCAGTGTGGACAAGCTTGTGCAAGATAATGAGTTCGAGCGTACATCTTTCAGACGCGTTTTGACTTGCTCTCTATTTGACGCTTACGCAATCTAACACGAACGATCAACAAGTCCAAACGTGTTCCTCATATTTTACTAAGCTTGCACTTAGGTTGAAAGTATATTTGCGTTTTGAAATTCGTTGGAGCTTGAACGATAATAACTCATATGAGTACTCATTTATTTTAAGAGATTACAAAGTTATTACATAGATAAATTAAGTGAAGTAAAGTGACTGAAAAAGAATTTACAAAATGCTGAGCTCCCTACGCGAGTTAATAGCGCAACTATACAAAGTCTGCAGTTTATGAAAAATTTAGAGTGTAAGTACCAAACAGTTTTTATCCGGCACAGCGCATCAGCATTGCCCCACTGTGTGATAGTGATCAGTTGAGCTATCTGTAGATTGTTTGCAACAGTTTGCAGTTGCCTCAGTTGTTTGAATTGTAAAAATTTACTAGTTTAATTTGTTTTAGTATTTGATTGTAATTTTTTTTGCCCTATGGTAAACACAACATATTTTAAATAGGTAGGTATAAAAGTATTTGTAAAAATTACTTACACTTAATTTGTTAAGTAGGTAGGTACCTAAACTTTGAAGTGTTTAGTTTGCTTTGATTTTCGTTCTTATGCTGATAGGTATATACTTACCTGATACAAATTTTCTATACCTAATTACCTACTATAGTTACTTACCTAAAATAGGTATCCAAGTTGATCAATGAGTAAGTCAGTAATACCTAACAAACATTCATTACCTGGGTGTAATAAAAATAAGATAGTGTGCAAATTTAACAGTTTATTATTGTTTGTTATTTAGGTAGTTTCCCTTTTTTTTTTATTTACAGGATTACTGAGAGTTCTATGATGGCGGACACGAAAAAAAAAATGCAGACAATACAGTTTACATTAAGTTCGGATTTATTGCATCTCCATCAAATCAACACTTGCCGATGTGTCTCATATGTGAAAAAGTATTCAGTAACCATGCCATGAATCCTTAAAAAATGGATGACCACTTATCAAGAGTACATGCTGACAAAAAAAGTGAGCCCTTGTCATTTTTTCAAGCACTTAAAGAAAAACTAGACCAAAGGCCATCCATAAGATCGATGTTTGCGTCATCATCTATTAAAGACGATGATGGTTTACGAGCGTCCTATAATATATCTTTACTAATAGCGAAGTCGGGGAAACCCCACATAATTGGAGAGCAGCTTATTTTACCAGCCATTGCGGAGGTCCTTAACAATGTGTTAGACAAGCCCGCCCATGATATTTTAAAGAGAATACCTTTGAGCAATAACACCGTTCATAGACGCATAGACGAGATGGGACGCGACGTGGAAAACATTTTATGCAAGTTCTTACAGAGCAACAGATTCTCTCTCCAGTTGGATGAGTCTTCATTACCTGGCAATGAAGCTCTGTTGTTAGGATATGTTCGATATATCAAAGATGAAAATATGTGCCAAGAACTGCTTTTTGCTACATATTTAGAGACTAATGCCAGAGGAGAATCGATTTTTCAGGCCGTGGAACATTTTTTTACTGACAAAGCTATTGCATGGAAGAACATTGTTTCTGTTGCGACTGATGGTGCGCCGTCTATGGTTGGTCGTCATCGTGGTTTTATAGCTCACTTAAAGTGACAACTGTCTGATGTATTGGTCATTCACTGCATGATTCACAGGCAGCATTTAGTAACAAAAAGCTGAGTCCTAGATTGCATAAGTCTTTACAATATGTAATAAATGCTATCAACAAGATTCGAAGCAATTCTTTGAACTCTCGGTTATTTGCTCAGCTATGTGAGGAAAACGACGAAGTCTTTACTCGATTACTTCTGCACACTGAAGTTCGCTGGTTATCAAGAGGCTCTTGCTTAGAAAGATTTTCAGCCATTTTTGAATCTGTGTTGGAGTTTTTACAAGAAAAAGATCCGAATTTGAAAGAAAATCTGAACAATTGTAAAACAGATATTTATTACTTCACTGATATCTTTGGAATGTTCAACAAAGTTAATTTGCAGCTGCAGGGTGACGATCTTAACTTGATTAAAATAAAATCAAGAATATAGGCCTTCGTGGGTAAACTAATCCTTTATAAACAAAATCTAGGCAGAAAAGAATATTCGCAGTTTCCGCATTTGTCAAAATTACTAGAAATGCTTCAAGATGATGACATTTTATTATATGTCACTCACTTGGACGCATTACACAAGGATTTTACGGAGAGGTTTGAGGATCTTTTAAATTTACAAATTCCTCAATGGATAATAAATCCGTACAATACCACAGTCATAGAAGAAGCCAATGTGATAATGCAAGAAGAGTTAATTACCATCAGCACAGACGAAGAACTTAAGCAGAAGTTCAACCAAGGCTATCAGAACTTCTGGTTGCAACGCAACATTCAAACACAGTATCCTACATTATGGAACATTGCTGAAAAATACCTTATCGCTTTTCCATCATCATACCTAGTTGAAAAATGCTTCAGTGTGGTAACAAACATTTTGACGAATTAAAGAAACCGTTTGAAAATCAACGAACGTGGAGATTTAAGGCTGCAACTCACCAATATTGAACCGGATGTAGTTAGATTGGTAGATAGTCATTAGGTTCATCCATCACACTGAGTGTTTTATTTTCTCTTTGCGAATTAATACTTTTTTAAATATAATTTCCTACCTACTTAAGATTCTTTAAGTACTTAATTTGTAATAATGATTATAAATTAAACTTAATATTTACTGAATTGTACTGACTTTTTATTTTGTTAAATTTTGATGAGAAAATGAAGTCAACTTTACTCACCTAACCAAGTGCAAAGTTTTCCAGTTGGTACCTTAGTACCTAGGTATTTTCTATCAATAGGAAAAAACTAAAGATAGACCTCCTTATTCATAATAGTCTGCTAACTTAAAGCATTGCTAATTACTCTGTCTTCTTGTATTGACCTAAGTCAGAATGAAAAATAACACTCTGTAGCAGCTGTTTTAAGTTAGCGGATCATTATGAATAAGGGGGTTGATCTTAAAAGTATGTTATTTGGCCATGGGGGTCTGAGATAACAGTTCATTTTGGAAAAGGGGTCACTTGTCCAAAATAGTTTGGGGATCCCTGCTCTATAGGACTGACATTTTGACCGCGTGTTTTCATGACAAAATTTAACTCTAGCTCTGCCATAATAAAGACACTCGTCAAATGGCACGATCTGCATCTAAACTTTATATATATAATTATATATATATATATATATATATATATAAACTTTATATATATAATTATATATATATATATATATATATATATATATATATATATATATATATATATATATATATATATATATATATATATATATATATATATATATATATATATATATATATATATATATAAAGTTTAGCTTGAGTTTAGAGTTACTGTACCCTTGTCTCCTCATTAGACATACAATAGAGCAAAGTCTTTACAAACTAACTTAAATAAGCGCTCCGACATTGGCAACTCACTGCCGCCATTCATAAGTGAAATGGCAATGTACTAAATATTTCCTATAATTTAAGCAAACTCGCTATTTTACTGGAATCTGTGATGTATTTGATAATGTATACAGGGTCTGTCGTAAATAATGGATAACCCGTAAACTGGAGTTGGTCCGGATGTGAAACTGTAAGAAAATCGTATTTTCTTGCCAGGGTTTCTAACCATATGAAAATGGCGTAGCATTTTATACTTTTTTATAAATTTCGGTACTTTTTTCGTTCATTCCGTTGCCATTTCATCAAATTTAGGTATTTCTGTGTTTTTTTTTCGTATTATACTCCTGAAGACGTGTATTACTTAATTTTAATACAATTTTAGGTGTTTTTAACGTAAACAATTTTCAAAATCATCTTTTTATGCTTTTTTTTAAACTATTTTTTTCTTAATGTCAACTTTGATCATTTACTGTGAAAAAAAAAGTATGCCGCTATAGCTGCCCATTATCTTAATAAATTGTCTAGTACGTGTAGTTTCTAAAAAGGTATTACAATGTGTACTTTACTAGCAATATTAAGTTACAGAAGCGAGATCAATATCAAGGTCAGAATTCAACATTTTTAAGTATTGTTATAAAAGGTTATAAAACTTCGTCATAATGATCTTATTCTACCAAAATTCTTTACACAAACATTATTGGGCCACTAATAAGATTTTTTAGAAGAAAAACAGGTTGTTTTTAGAAAAAAAAAATATTGATCAATAACTTAAACTAAATGCTCGAAATGCCCTCCGCCGGCAGCAATACAAGCTCTACATCGCCTAATAAAAGATCTTTTAATCCGACGCGCATAGCTGGCTTCTGTGATTTTACTTGCTGCTACTTGAATGCGCGTACGCAACTCTTCCACAGAACTTATTGCTTCCTTGTACACTACTTCCTTAATGCAGCCCCAGTAAAAAAAAGTCCAACGGGTTAAGTTCTGGCGAACGTGGAGGCCATAAAATTGGACCCAATCGCCCCAATTATTAGTTTAATGGTAAAATATTTCCAAAGTGCTCTTAAATCTATTGCAAATTTCCTGTCGAGCGGAGTGCTACGCCGCGCGCCGAGTGCTTTAGCGAGCACTTTCCGACCCATTTAACGCTATAAATTTAAATTTGGTGTTAAAAACTGGTGTGCCATCATGCCCCTGTATCTTGTGAATTCTTGTTAGTGTTAAAATATACGTTGTTAATGGTATCAGTACGTTAATGTCCTACGTGTTAAACTAGATCATGAAAGATATATCTTAATAAGTAATAACTTTACTATAATATTTTATAACATAAATCGTATAGGGCGTAGCGACACCAGTCCGATATCTATAGCCGTGCTATGGTTGCAGCTCTAGCTACACAACCATTTAAACTAAATACAATATTGTAAGAAAACTAATCTGATAACTATTTAAATGAAAATCAGAAGCCAAAGTATGATTTACATTAATATAAAATTAAATACAAAATTAAATACAAAGTCGATTTGCAATCAAGGATCGGTGTTAGCTAGCGCACGTCTCTCTGCCGAATAATGTATGGTTCGATCCTTGTTGTTTGAGGAAGGGAGGCGAGGGGTCCCAAAGCTGGTAGCATCATATTCAGCAGTTTGTTGCTAACACGGCCTCTCCTGACGGAGCAGGGTCCTCGATGCTCTCTTGGTCTGTTGTCCTGGCTCCGGCTGAAGTTGTCTCTTGGTCAGGTTGGTCATCGGTCTCGTCACCTGCGGAGCGTCAGGAAATAGGTAAATACAATGGCAACACCTCCAGCTAACTTTATCGAGGATTTAAGGGCCATTTTTTTTTAAATTAAAATGCGCTTTCATTCATTTCCACGTGATACTTTTAAACAAAACATTTTGTGTACATCAACTCCCTGGTAGGTACATGAAACGTTCGATGCCATCAAGGCCTTACTCGTCAACTAAAACATAAAACCGATGCCTTATAAGGCCTTACACGGTAAATGGGCATAACACATAAATCCCGTTGCCATTGAGGCCTTACACGCGAACACTAGCTTACCGATGCCAATCTAGGCCTTACACGATAAAATATGTAGGCAGCTTTCCGTTACCACAAAGGGCTTTACACGCAAAAACTAATAGATCGATGCCAATCTAGGCCTTATATGATATACACAGACAGTCTTCCGTTACCACACAGGGCTTTACACGCGAATATTGTAATGTGTCAGTACACATCGATGCCAATCTAGGCCTTACACGATAATACTATGAAAGGCAATGCCATTAAGGCCTTACTTGCTAATATACCCCTCACCTAACTGCCGACTTTAAGGCCTTACGACAGTCCGACCTTAATAGGTTTTTAGTTCAGTTATCAAACACGAACTCCTTTATAATACACAAAGATGTTTTGTTTTGTGTGGAACTCCAGTATAACTTTACAAGATGAAAAACTCTTTTTTTTTGACGCGAACGTGATTTGAACCCGCGACCTTCGCTATTAGTACTGGCCCTTTCCAACCGGGCCACCGCGGCCCAGTATAACTTGATCTCGAAATTCGTAACTCCGTCTGCGTAGGCGGAGGTCATCTCTTATAGCGGATTACTGGGTGCGATACGTTTGGTAAACGTTGTATTTAGCTACACTTATACAGACAGACAGACAGGTAAACACCACACTGTCGATTCGTAGTAGAGTATTCGTAGAGTATATAAGTACAAGTATGCACGGTTGGAAATTATAAAAGCGTTTCAAATAGTAATAACTTTTGGATTATAAATTCATACACATAATACTTGTAAGAATCTTAATTGAAAATGGGAGTATTCTTACTAGAGTTTAGTATATGCCTTACGTTCAAAAAGAACTGCACAGGTCTCGGGAGTCCATTCGCCATTCCACGGCAACATGTAGTCGGCGGCTGCCTGGGTGGTCTTGCCATACGACCCTGCCACAAGCCGTGATTCATAGCGGCTATTGGGTAAAACTGTGATGACACGATATGGACCCCGTATGCCACTGTCTAGTTTGTTAGTTATTTGTGTCGATTTTTTGACAAAAACCCAATCGTTTATAGCAAATGATTTTGGTGCTATTCGGTCTTTGTTGACACGTGCGTCTTGCCGCGTCTGATTTTGAGCCAATAGCTCTTCAGTCCTTTGCCGTCGCATTTCGCGCAAGGCCTCACGGTTCGGCGTGCTGCAGTCAACAGTTATATCGCGAATGAGAGCATTTATAGCTGGTGTGAAGATTGAGAGGTGAGCATTGCGTCGTTTTCTGCTTATTTGTATTCAGTTGAAGTTTCCAGAGAACATTGGACCAAGATTCGTGTCTATAATTAACCTCTATTCGAACCATATATTTTAGAACTGTTCGACAATACCTTTCTACTTGGCCGTTTTCTTGATGGGCTTCGGGCGTAATGAAATGTATCTGTATACTAAAATTTTTTGCCCATTCACCAAAGTCGGTACTGTCGAACATTCTACCTCTATCACATACAATTAGTCGAGGTGTCCCAATAATAGACACCCAATTGGTAAACAATCGTTTAAGCTCAGCACTTTCTTGTCTATACATAGCAATCAAAAAACATTATTTTGTGAAAGCGTCAACAATTAAAAGTATGTACTTGTAACCATTTGATTCTGTCAATGGACCGAGGACATCAACATGTACTGTATTAAAAGGACGATCGGGTTTCGTCCATGACACTATCGGTTATAGTGGAGCCCGAGGCACCTTCTTGTGTGTTAGACATACAATACAATGAGCGATGTATTTCCTGGCAAATTGGCGCATATTAGGAAACCAAAAATGTTTTAAGATTAGGTCTATTACTTTTTCACTATGGATATGCTCATGTTCGTCGTGAAATACTCGCAACAAGCTAAGTCTATATCCCTTTGGAACATAACACAGTAACCGTGTCTGTTCGCCCGTCGGACTGTACTTGTAATACAACAAATTGTTTTTCTTAACATATCGCGAACCATCTGATTCGCCCTGATCAAGTTTTTCGAGTAACGAGATTGTCTCGTCGTCCGCAGCCTGGGGCAACTTGAGCCCAATTAAGTGGTTTCTGTATAGTACAAAGATTGACCGGGTTACGGCTGAGATAGTCGGCATGCGGCATAAACTGACCTTTTCGGTACTCGAGAGTAAAATCGTAATCTTGTAGGTACATCCACCATCTTGCCACCCTAGGAAGGAGATCCTTTTTGCGTTGGGTCATCTTTAAAGCATTACAGTCGGTTACGACTTTAAAATGTTTCCCAATAAGGTAATGACGCAAATGTTGCAGGGCCTTAACCACAGCAAGGGTCTCCAGTTCATAGGAGTGGTACTTAGGTTCCGCAACTACTGTCACTTAGCTATAGTACGCTACCGCGTGTTGACGTCCATCTTTACCAATTTGCATTAGGACTGCACCATAGCCTAGTGAACTTGCGTCTGTATGTACCTCAGCGGATAGGGACGGATCAAATATTAATAACGCAGGTTCACTAGTCAAGGTGGAAATTATTTCCTGCCTCGTCGTTCCTGCTCATCTCCCCAATAAAACTTTACATCTTTACGAGTTAAAGAAGCTATAGGTGCCACTTTTGTAGCGTATCCTCGGACATACCTCCTAAATAGCCGGCCAGGCCGAGGAATTGCCTGACTTGTTTTACTGTGTTAGGCACAGGTGAATTTGCTAGTGCCTCTATTTTTCGCACACTCGGCCGGACCTGACCATTACAAATCGTTCTTCCTAGATACTCTACTTCAGTAGTAATAAAATAACATTTTCCTAAATTTATAGAAAACCCCGCTTTTGTTAAAGTTTTCATAACAGAATCAAGCAAAGACAAACCATCCTCTATGGTATTGCTTAATAGCAAAACGTCGTCTATGTATACTAATACTTGACCTGCATCAATGAATGGTCTCAAGGTATTAGATATGATTATGATTGATTGATTTGATATATGACTGGGGCATTGGAAAGCCGAAATGGCATTTTAAGATACTCATAATGTCTCTCTGGGGTTACGAACCCTGTGAAATGCACTGAGTCTTCATTTATTTTAATTTATGAAAGCCAGTTAACATGTCCAAAGTAGTAAAATATTTACATTTTCCCAGTCTATCTATATGGTCCTCGATTAAAGGGAGAGGGTAGCGGTCTTTTGTAGTAATGTTGTTAAGAGCTCGATAGTCCACGACCATCCTGTCCGATCCATCTTTCTTTTTTTACAAGCAAAATTGGGCTTGAATATGCAGATTCGGATTCCCGAATAATACCCTTTTCCTTTAAATCAGTGACAATATCGCGTACACGAAGTTTTTCGTCATGTGATAATTTGTACGGCCTATAATTAACCGGCTCGTCACTAGTAAGTCTCACTAGAGAGTAGAATATAAATAATAGAAATAGAAACAAGAATATGCATCTCACCAGTGTTTACTGTAGTACCGGCTGTTCCACTGAGGACTTCCTCAGTGGAACAGCCGGTACTACTCCAGTACTCAGATTACTTAATCTGAGTACTTATTTAACACAGCTAATAAGCGCTCTTTTTCGTCGCCGAACAACGGAGTGTTTAGTCGTTCCTTGGCAAAGCATTTGTCAATGCTATAGGCATTACAAAATGAGCACACGAGTTTTGCCGAAAACTTATTCGTAGGCTCCGGGTTAATAATTGATTTGCCTTTACTCGTGTCATCCTCAATTTTAACTCGTTTGGGACAGTGTTTTATTTTATGTCCCGATTGTTTGCAATTATAACAACGTACAAGTGTACCTGTATTTTGGGCTGGACGCTTATGTCTGTCAGAGGATAAGTCATAGACTTGACGTTCAGTACGTGCGCCTATGTTACTGTTGTAAAGTACACTCGCACTCATACGACACGGTTTCGAATAGCTTGATAAGAAATCCACAATTGTTTCGGGTGTCAATTTCGCGTTTGTAGCGGCCGCTCGTATTTAAGGGGCTTTTATGCCGCGTACGATTACATCACACAATAAATCGGTACTTAATCCTTTTACAATGCGTAGCCGTAGCAAAGACTTTCGCGCGTATTCTGCATATGTGGAGTACTTATCAGAATCTTTGCACATTACATCGAAAAGAATATTTGCAACGTCAATGCGGCGTGGACAAAGTGATCTAAGTTTCAATTTAAAATTAGACCAGTTACAATCGCTACTGGTCCACTCGCGCAACCATGAGCGTGCCTCACCTTTTAGCGATAACCCCACACGAGCAAGGCACTCTTTATCATCCCATTGGTTTTGCGAGCGAGCAATATCCGCTTCGTCACACCACGTATCGACGTCATGAATACTGGGATCAAAATCGGACACATAATAATGGTTTGATCTCACCGGATTTATGGTCCTCAACGCGTCGATGAGACGCTCCGTGACGTCCGCTGACGCCGCTTGCGACGGTGCAGTGCCGTAACAGTTTCCATGTTGCCAGCGACACTCAGGGTGCTGCTACTTGGTCCAGCCGGCACAGGAGGAGGCGGAGTGGCTCCACCGTCCAGGTCTGCACTGTGGGCAACGATCGGAGCTGAGGCCACACTAGCGGGGGTGCCAGCGCGCTGCTCCAGGGTTGCGAGGCGGTTCAGAATCGCTTCCATCGTCGCTTCCAGTCTACCTATATTAGGGACTGAAACTGGCGAAGACGTGCGCTCTCGCGATTTCTTACGATTTTTGGCGTTCAATCCCATCTTCTGATGTAAGAAAACTAATCTGATAACTATTTAAATGAAAATCAGAAGCCAAAGTATGATTTACATGTATTGAAAAACTATTACACAAACAAACAAATACAAAGACAAAATTAAATACAAAGTCGATTTGCAATCAAGGATCGGTGTTAGCTAGCGCAAGTCTCTCTGCCGAATAATGTATGGTTCGATCCTTGTTGTTTGAGGAAGGGAGGCGGAGGGGTCCCAGGGCTGGTGGCATCATATTCAGCAGTTTGTTGCTAACAATATACATATATATGCCTCCATAAATGACGTCATCCGCAGGGCTCTTGCCACCGTCATCGTGCCGGACACGTTATTCCGTGGAGCCGTGGGAGGCCGCTGCGTGGATACGCTGGCGGCGTCACACGTGGCGGCCACTGCAAGGGTGGCGGGGGCGGCGACTCCACTCGCCGAGACCAACAAAAGGCGGAAATATGAATCCATCGGCGATGGTGACATTTTTATATGTTCAAGTTTATCTATAATTTTTTAATTTTTATTGTTTTTAGACAAGTTTTAAAAAATGCAGTTAATGTTTGAGATAACAATATATATTTCTCATTAATATGTCTAACATTTACCTATACTGATTACGTGAATAAGATTTATGCTTTCGAGTTTTATTTTATCGAGACTTATAAAGCAATAGTGCAAAACGAAAAATTTACCGATACAAATTTTAAACACAGTTTCTCGGGTAATTTTTGTGACGCCACCGAGCTAAGCTCGGTCGCCCAGGTACTATCCACTTTAAACGAGCTAATCTTGTATATAATACATATATAATCGTAATCTCGGAAATTGCAGCAAATATCTGTAAGTATAGCCTGCAAGAGTGGAATGGCGAAGGTATCCGGTATCCTTAGCGATTCCAGATCGGCTCTCCAGGCCGTCACTCTTAGTTCCCCTCATCCCCTGGCAGTACAAACAAGGGCGGCCCTCCGAAAAGCTGCATCGCAGAGGCGGGAGGATTGATTTGTGCTGTTTTGGATTAAGGCGCACGCAGGGTTGAGAGGGAATGAGAGAGTTGACGAATTAGCCAAGTAGGCCGCGCTGCGATTGAAAAGGAGGCCCGACTACGATCTGTGTCCTGTTTCATTCGTCAAGCGTATCTTAAGAGAGGATACGATTGAGGAATAGGACAGGAGATACGAGGTAGGAGGGACGGCCGGAGTTACGAAGCTCTTCTTCTCAAGCGCTGCTGCTCCATACAAGATAGTTAAAAAGATAGACATTACACACCACACCACACAGATCCTGACCGGACACGGCGGATTCGCCTTCTACTTGCATAGATTTAAGCTGAAGGAGGATCCGTCGTGCCTGTGTCAGCCTTGAGTTGAGGAGACAGTTCCTCACCTGTTATTCGAGTGCCCCATTTTTGCTAGCAATAGATACGATATTGAGCAAAAATTGGGCACATCGGTGACGGGTGAGAATCTGCCTACCATCCTGGGGGGAAAGAAGAGGGATATCTTCCTCTCGTTCTGTAAGAGGATTGTGGGCTTAGTAAATAAGAATAATTGTGATATTTTAAATTGTGATAATAATTAGTGTTAGGTTCCTTCAGCGGCGTGCACAGGATTATGACACTGGGTATGCGGCGAAGTACTCGGTCACAAAAACTTTTTCGTTTATAGATTTTAGCATAGCTACAGCTAAGCGACGGATCTCTAAGTCGACCATGCCAACAGAGCAAGTCTTAGATGTACTACTATTCATGTACATCTTCTACGGCAACGCAGACAAAACAGCGATCTATCGTCGCGGCGGAAGAAATTCTAATAAGTAAAATAATAAGCATATTTTAAAATATTATAACTACTCACCAGTCAGTCAGCTTCAATTTTCACATATTCAAGGTTCCGGTTACTTGAGATTACTATATCCCGATGTAAATTACTAAATAATATGCAAGGAAAATAATATAATTTAATCGTGTGTACACAACCACACAGCCAGTTATACGTTTCATAACTACATGAAATTTTCGAGTTACATTATTTTTTTGCTGGTTTAATTGTTGTAACTCGAGTACACACCTACCTTTAGACAGAATTTTAATCTTTTCACTGAATGACAATTGTGAGAACTTGTTATTTTTAATTTTTAATAAACACACATTTTCAACACAAACCTCACAATCAAATAACATTTTAAAAAAATCAACAAACGCACTAGAAAAAGCAAATCACTACAATTATTATAGAAACTCTATAATAATTGTAGTGATTTGATAATATATTATATTTTTTAATTCATTTATTTACTATTAATTAAAGTCATCTAAAACGTACGAACGTTTTATTAAAATATCTGTGAATGACAAGTAAAGCACTGCATTTCTGCCTATATGGAGCGCACGCCCCTGGGTTCCTTTAGCGGTAGGTTTTTTATTGTGATATTAGGTTAGTTGAACGTTGTGCTGTATTTTTTTTTATCTTATTTTGTTTTATTGTTTTATTAACATTTTATTGAATGCTATTAATTATTTTTGAAATTTTAAACTGGAATTTATATAACTGAAATATTTATATTGGAATTATTTTAATGTATATTTTAAATTGGACATCTAATTTAATGGTATTATAATATGAAAATGAAAATGTACTTAGACAAAGTAATGTACTACATGTATAAAACCTGACAAAATGATTGTATCATTGAAAAATTGTAAAACCGAAAATAAACCTGGACATGTACGTAGCAATAAGAAATGAAGTAACAAAATAAAGAGAAAAAAAACAAAGAAATAAAAAAGAGAAAAAGAATTAAAAAAGAGACAAAGAAAAAATACGAAAACAATAAGCCCTGATCATGTTAGGGGGAGGAAAAAAAAATGTCAGCCCGATTGTCAGTTTGGTATGCGTATGTATAATACAATACAAAACAATACAGTAAGACTTTAGTGCACACCAAAACTACAAAATTAAGGGGTTGTGCGCTGGATAGAACTGAAAATTTGAGCTCTTTGAAATCTTTTTTATTAGTTATGGTCATATTGAAAAATCTCAAAAAAAATATGTTAATCTGCATTATATTTTAGCCGAGGATTATAAGAATTAAGAGGTCATTGTTGACGCGTTCTATCGTCTCTTTTAGTTCCTCGACGTGGGAGTGAGTAATATAGCTGTAATTTTTCGTGTTCGGGTGTTCGGAAATTCGGATTGTGGTGGGTTCGAACTCTGGTAAAATATTTTTGTGTTTTTTTTTATATACTAAAGCCTCGAGTTCGGTTACTCAGGTACTAAAGATTTAACATTCATGTGGTATATATAAATTAATAATATTCCAATTTCATATTTTTGCACTAGAAATAACGTACCTACTAACACGAAGTTGCGACTTGTATTGCGGCCGATTACCTTACCGTTACTATGCTACGTTAGTAATATAAATATTATATTTTGGGCATGCTGACAACTTACAAGATAACAATTTTCGTCACCATTTAAAACATCCTTGTAAATAGAAACACATGTATTTTTTTGTAATTGTGTTTGCGATTACAGCTTCTTAGGGTTCCGTATCCAAATATTATTATCGATAGGATGTTGTTGCCGAAATAATTTCCAGTGATAGTTAGGAATGGAATTGGTGTACCCATTAATCTAATGATAATAGTTGTGATGAAATACAATTAACATTCTCTAAGTTTTGTTGTTATAAATAGTATTCTCCACTAACCACGGTATATTCATTTTGTACTCTCAAGATTTCAACAGTTTATTCACGGTCACCGAGCGAAGCCGGTGATGAGTACTAAATAATTTAGAAATATATGTTACAGACTGTTGTAAAAACATGAAATGTTAAAGGATATCGTCGTGGGAGTTGAAATCGAAAGGGACCAAGAGATTCCGAATCAGACAGCTGCATATTTTCTCATACTGAACAACTGTATATTTGAATATAAGCCTTTGAACAATATTGTAAATAAGACATCATGAATAGCGATACAGTTATCGTTGACCTTCAAGGATTTAAGGATATCAAAAATAAATTTATCGTAAAAGAATTTTCAATTGCAACCAAAGACTACACACAGGCGTTTGTAATTAAACCACCATATCCTTATAATAATCTTACAAGTGAAGAAAAGAAGCAAGTTCGATGGTTAGAAAAAAATCGTGGACTACGTTGGAGTGAAGGATTCATTGACTATCCTGAATTTCAAAGGACGATTAAGTCCTACTTAAGCGGTAAAAAAATACTAACAAAAGGAATGGAAAAGATTAAGTGGATTCATGAGCTATGTCAAGACTGTGAAATAATAGAATTAGGGGAAAATGGTTGTCCTAAATTTTTAATATTGTATTATAAAGAATATTTTGAGAAAACAAAGAAAAAAGAAAATGACATCTCGAATTGTGTTCATCACAAAAATATATGTGCTTTAAAAAATGTACTCTGTCTGAACTCTGAAAACATGGTATTGTGAAAATGCTAATAATCGTCCTTTAAAATTCACGATAGTCAATGAATCCTTCACTCCAACGTAGTCCACGATTTTTTTCTAACCATCGAACTTGCTTCTTTTCTTTACTTGTAAGATTATTATAAGGATATGGTGGTTTAATTACAAACGTCTGTGTGTAGTCTTTGGTTGCAATTGAAAATTCTTTTACGATAAATTTATTTTTGATATCCTTAAATCCTTGAAGGTCAACGATAACTGTATCGCTATTCATGATGTCTTATTTACAATATTGTTCAAAGACTTATATTCAAATATACAGTTGTTCAGTATGAGAAAATATGCAGCTCTCTGATTCGGAATCTCTTGGTCCCTTTCGATTTCTACTCTCACGACGATATCCTTTAACATTTATTTCTATCTAAATTATTTAGTACTTTAGTATTAATATTAGTACATCACCGGCTTCGCTCGGTGACCGTGAATAAACTGTTGAAATCTTGAGAGTACAAAATGAATATACCGTGGTTAGTGAAGAATACTATTTATAACAACAAAACTTAGAGAATGTTAATTGTATTTCATCACGACTATTATCATTAGATTAATGGGGACACCAATTCCATTCCTAACTATCACTGGAAATTATTTCGGCAACAACATCCTATCGATAATAATACATTTGTATCTGTAGGGCCAGTAAGGACCTGCACATCGAAAAGTTTAATAAAGAAAAGTTCATTGACTGATGTATCAATGCACAGGTCAAACCTTTAAGACTAGAAATTTGGAATTTTGCATACGTATTTCTCGTATGGCGTAGGCAACACTAAGGAAGGATTCTTCTAAATTAAACACTCAAGGCGGTAAAAATTTTATCCCTGTATAAATCTTCTTATTCCTTATAGATCCACTTTTAAAAAACCAGTGTAGTGCTTCCTAATACGTGGGTAACACTGAAAATGTTTAGAACTGGCCAGCTAGAAACATTGCTAATGAAAACTTTTTTTGAATTTCAATTTTAGAACTCTTTGGTAACCTAATGTAGTATATTGCATTCATTTGTCATTTTATGAATTGGTGGCAAATCTAAAACTCTTGTTATACGTGAAAATGAACCTAACGCGAGAAAATATTCGGTCAATGATTTATTATGACTTTTCGTGGGCTTACTCAACAACAAAGCTATGATATGGCTGCGATTAGCATTTCTTAATGAAGCCTCATCTCGTGCCACTATTTACAGTTACTGCAGACTGGTATGTCAGTCGCTGTTTGCCTGTTGTCTTGGAAAAAATTCGACAGCAGCGCCCTCGAAGCAGGATCCTCCCTCACCACGACAATGCTTCAGCGCACTCCGCAAAATGGACTGTTGAATATTTGACTATGGCAGGTGTCGAGATAATGAGTCATCCACCATACAGTCCTGACCTGGCGCCCTGCGACTTTCATTTATTCCCAAGAACTAAAGATAAAATTTGAGGTATTCGCTTTACGAGCCCTGAAGATGCGGTGAAAGCGTACGAAAATGCCATAGAAGAGACCCCTAAGGAAGAATGGGCCTACTGCTTTTTTCAGTGGTTCCATCGAATGCGACGATATGTAGAGAGAAACGGAGATTACTTCGAAAAACAATAAATGTATTGGCAACTTTCTACATTAAGCCGTTTTTCATTTTCTAAACATTTTCAGTGTTACCTAAGTAGATACACTTTAGGGTACAGGTGTGTAAACAAAAGTGTAATGACGACCTCTGTGGCTCAGTTGATTGAGCGTATTGGTGTCCAAGGCGGGGATTGCGGGTTCGAATCCCGCCGAAGGAATAAAAAGTTTTTCTGTGTTCCTGGTCATGGATTACGCTTCAGCATGAATGGGCTGGCTCGATCGGGTAAATACCACGGCCATACAGAAAACCGGTATGAAATAACTCTTGCGTTGTGTATCGCTGTGTGAGTGCGGATTTACCGTAGGTCCAAGAGGGGTTGGGGATTTTTATGACTGGGAACGCAGGTTACAACACCTGAGTAGGGTGTTGCGAGTGTCCATGAGCGACGGAAATCGCTTAACATTAGACGATCCATCTGCTCGTTTCCTGGTTTGTTTCATAACAAAACAACGATTTGAAATTGTGTTATTTTATCAATAAAATGACTCACTTATTGTTGTTTCACTGAACCACTAATGACCCTTAGCTTATCACCGTCAATTATCTACCACTGCATAAGGTAATTAGTAATGAATATAGCCTAATGAGCCTAGTAATTGCAAAAGTCTATCTTTGTAACCGTTAGAGATATTGAAAAACGGATTAGCGCAATCGATCGGGCATGGTCGAAAACCCCCATTTTGACACCAAACTTTTTTTTTTAGCCGGCGTCACCGCTCGAACCGTTGATAGAGCACGTGGGAGAGGGCGAGGGGAGAGGGCTTTTAGATCGAGAATTAAATTAAATTAAATTAAATCGAGAGATCCAGAATAGTGAGCCAGAACGCACGAATCCACAATACTTCCGAACTGGGTGTCGAACCTAGACCATGTCAGTATCGCGCCGAGTGCTCTACCAGTTGAGCTATCCGGCCCTATGCCACTTTCCTTTTTCAATTTCATTTATAACTTACTGAGCCACACCGTCCATCATACGGCAATACAACAACACAAATAATATGATACCTAAATTAAACCTTCTCAATAAGACAATTATCTCCTATCAATATAGGCAGATAATATTTTAAAAAGCTCGGCGACTGTTACTTGTAAAAACTTGCATATTCCATATTCAGTACAACGCGTCTAGACAACAAGCCGCGTCGGCCGCCGCCGTCCCGTCCGCAATGCGTGTTCAAACGTGCAAATTAATACGACTTGTGGTGTATGTACTTGCAATCTAGTATGAACGTGTTTAATTCTTCACCAATATAAATACGAATGTCAAGGATAAACGTTACTCATTTGTTTCCGAAATTTCATAAAGAAAAGTGAATCGATATTAGTGATTACCAGTGTCAAAAGCAAGTACCTACCTGCCTATTTGTAAACCTACCTACCTGCCTATTTAATATAATATCGCGTGCCTAATGCTAAAAGGGCGCATTTTTCACCATTTTGTATTAAAACTTGAATTTTTTTATTTATTATTTACAGGTAGGTAATTGATACGAAACATGACCGAATCTAAGAAGAATTGTCGTCAGTACAGTGTTGAATATTTAAAATTTGGTTTTCTTCCATCACAGGATAAACGATTGCCCACTTGCCTTTTATGCAACAAAGTTTTGAGCAATGACTCTATGAAACCATCAAAGCTGGAAGACCACCTAAGAAGGTGTCATCCTGATAAAATAGGTTAAGATTTAGAATATTTTCAAACATTAAAGGAAAAATATGAAAAGAGACCCGCCGTGCACAGTATGTTCGCTTCAACGTCTGAAATGGCTTGCGGCCCATCTTACAATATCTCATTACTTATAGCAAAATCTGGAAAACCGCACACCATTGGAGAACAGTTAATTTTACCTGCTGTTGAAGAGGTTTTAAAAACTGTTCTGCACAAATCTTCATTTGACATAGGTACTCAAAAGAATTCCTTTTAGTAACAACACTGTTCAAAGACGTATTGATGAAATGAGCTTTGATGTTGAAAGTTTCTTGTGTGATTATCTGCAAACAACTCATTTTTCTATTCAACTGAACGAGTTAACTTTACCTGGCAATGAAGCATTATTATTGGCATATGTTCGATTTGTTATGGGCGAAGAAATTCACGAAGAGCTACTACTCGCGAAAACTTTGAAGACGGACACTAAAGGTGAATCAATATTTAATGTCCTGAGTGATTTTTTTAAAGAAAAATCGATTCCATTTACAAACGTTATTTCGGTGGCAACAGATGGAGCTCCTGCCATGGTCGGGCGATATCGTGGGTTTATAGGCCATCTTAAGGGAATTATACCAGAGGTAACTGCAATTCACTGTGTTATTCACCGACAACATCTAGTAGCAAAAATATGAGTGATAAATTGCACCAATCGCTTCAATTTGTGATTAATGTAGTTAATAAAATTAGAAGCGATGCATTGAATACGCGCTTATTTGCACAATTTTGCGATGAAAATGATGAAAACTTCCAACGATTGCTGTTACATACCGAAGTACGCTGGTTGACGAAAGGTGCATGTTTATCAAGATTTTATTCACTTTTTGACTAAGTTTTAGAATTTCTGTAAAGTAAAGATCCTGATTTAAAAAAAAAACCTAATTTTTTTTAAAGCAGACATCGCGTATTTGACAGATTTGTTCAAAAAATTTAATGACCTCAACTTACAATTACAAGGGGACAGCCTTAATTTAATAAAAACAAAGAGTGTAATTTCAGCTTTTATTGGTAAATTAAATTTATGAAGGAAAATATTAGTCGGCGCGAATTTTCACAGTTTTCAAACTTATCGCAGGTAGAATGACTTGATGAAGATATTCAGACATACGTTCAACATTTGATTGCCCTGCATGATGATATTAAAATCAGATTTGAAGACATTCTGTCGATGGAAAAACCACCATGGATCATAAATCCATTTGATGAAACGGAAGTGGAGAATGTAATAGCTCCTCTTGTAAGCTCTAGCACTAATGAGGAGCTGAAAGTGACATTTTAAAGAGGGTATCAAAAATTTTGGCTGCAGGCAGAAATACCTGAAAAATATCCTGGACTGTGGGGAATCGCGCAATAGCTTCTGATAGCGTTTCCCTCGTCATATCTCGTCGAAAAAAGTTTTAGTGCCGTTACAAACTTATTAACTAAAAAAAAGGAACAGATTGAATATCACAGAACGGGGAGATTTGCGGTTATTCCTTACAAAACTCAAGCCAAATATTGATAATTTGCTGTCAATCCATCAAGTACATCCGTTTCATTAAAATTATATAATTATCATTGTAGAAGTTACATTACGTTATAAATAAGTGTTTAATTTTGATTATATTACGACTGTTAAAACAATAATAATTATTAGTGTATATATACCTACAACACAAGGAAATATACTATATTTCTTTTTACCACTCTGAATGGGACGTTTTCTAAATAAAATTTGTGAGAATTGATTGGTCCTTGTGCTGAGTCACTGTAGATTTCAAAAAAGTAAAGTTGGAAGGAGTCACTTTTTCGATTGGCCAACTTTGCTTTTATGACATCCACTCACAACACAATGAATTAAAATTTAATTGAAAATTTGTTTAGTCTACCTACTTTATTATCAAATAATTAACCCTATCAAGCAATCAATTCTAACCTTTTCTTTTTCGAAAACTGTTAATTCGTCGTTGAAACTCAGCCACAACGCAAGTTTCCATAGATAGATCTAATCTTCACTTTTTTTCGAGATTTAGAAATTGGTAGTAATGTAGAATGTAGATAGAGGGGGTCCACCGCATCAAAACTTTGAAAGTGGTCTATGAAACAAAAGCGTCTGGGAACCACTTTTTTAGAGTTTACGCCTTATTTTAGCAAAAAAAGTTGAATATCTCGCAAACGGACACCTACCTAAATCAAAAAATCGTCTTAACAACCTCTCAATGTTTTTAAAATACCTAACTAATGATACCCCACACTATGGGGTAGACGCGAGGTAGACACGAGGGGTAGACGCGTTTTTTTTTCTCGCGTATCCCAAAAAAAATTATTTTTCGTGATTTTATTTTAGCACTTTATCGACGTAGGTAGTAAATACACATATCCATGAAAAGTTTCATCTTTCTAGCACTAACCGTTTGGACGATAAGCCGAAGACGGACGGACGGACATGACGAAACCATAAGGGTTCCGAGACGGAACCCTAAAAATGGCTTCACTTTCTTATGGCCCGTTTCAATAATCTATCTACCAATAACTATTTGTATATCAATAATAAACGTCAAATTTGTATCGCAAAAAAAAAAACCGTCAAATGATTGAATGACGACTTTTTTAACAAATAGTTATAGATATACTTATAGGTTAATGAAACGGGTCGATATCTATCTTTTTTATTTGATCTGAGGTAGTTGGTCATGTGAAAAGTTGTCAGTGAGCGAAATGTAATAAATAATTTGTCATCTTATTCGTTTGACTACATTATGAGTTTGTAATTTGTAACAATTGATTGATAGTTCAGTAATACAGTGAAAACCCTTTGTAACGACATCATTTATAATGGCAAACCGGTTATTATGACGACATTTTGAGTTCTGTCAAAATGTTTCTAATGTACCTACCTAATAGGGATGTTGCTTAGTGTGGAATAACACATTATTACAAATTGAGTTTCAAAATGGTTGAATAGAGAAACATAAATCTAAAAGAAATAGGTATTTTGGTTGACGCGATAATAAATTATAAGCAAATAGAAAATATTGCCCATCTCTTTCTCGCAAAACGATTTGTTACGTCACAAACTGCTACCTACATACATTTTTTAATGACAAATGTATAGCGGGAGCAACTCGTGACGTCACAGGCCGATATATCGCTCTCTTTCTTATTGTAAATTTATATTGTTTGTATCTTCGTTATTTTTTAAGATATAAGAAAATGGTTTCCAGATTGTTTATAAACATGTTGTCTAACATAGAATAGACGAAAAAATTTTTTTAGGCAATATGCCTATTATAACGATTTTCATATCGGTTATAACGAATTTCGGCTATTACGACCATAATGTATTAGTCCCTATATACGTTATAATTAACAGGTTTTTACTGTAATTGTAATCGATTACTTTATCTGAGTATGTATAGCGTGTTTTTTCAGTCAGTGTCCAAACTTTCAGGAGTGAATATACTCTTGAACATAAGCAACTTTACTATGGGATCATCTTTCCTACTTGAAAAAAAAATATCAGCTGTTTCATACAAAAGGGCTACGGCATAGATAGCATTTTGTAGGAAACAGCAGAGTTGATCCCATAGTAAAAGTTGCTTCAAAGAAAAATTAAATATTCAAGAGTAAATTCACTCATTCAAGTTTGGACACTGACTGAAAAACACCCGGTGTAATATGTTTAAAAGTTTTATAAGCTTAATATTAACATAAAAGTATAATATGCTTATGAATCAGATTCCCTGATGGTCAGTCCTGGATTACCCTTTATGTAATTAAGCTTTATGCATTTTTGCTTAGGCTCTATACTATGTATATATAGGTATATAGTGTATTACAGGTATATAGGTAAATATAGATTTGTTGGCACGTCTACACATATTTATAGTTACGTTAGTGTGTATCACACACACACTCTGTCTGCTGTCACACTCTTGCGCATAGGAGCTTTTGAGTATGAAGGAGACAAATATTTTTTTGTTTTTGCTCTGCTTAGACTTCTGTTTACAAATACAACGTGATAATTTTTTATTTTATTTTGACAGTTAATGACCGTCACTTGACAAATCGATACATTTTTTATGTGAAGGTTTGCATATATAAAATGTCTTCTGAAAAATTGGTTCCGGCAAAATAATGACAGGACAAAACATTGATCATACTGTTTAGTGAATTTGCTTGACAGTACGTCCCCACTAGCGTTTTTAAGTAGTCGCGACGGAAAAAAACTGCACTGTAAATAGAACTCTGCGTTAATGCAAAAGAGCTGAAAATCGTGTAGAGTTGTCAAATCTCGTGGGTCGACGAACATGCCAACTTAATTAAATTTACCTACACCACTTGCCTATAATAAGAACATTTTTTCTTTTACATATACTGGTTTGTGTATTATAAAATGGATATAGAAGCCAGTTTTTGATATTGCTCTTCAGAAATTTATATAACCTTGGTTTACTATGTTATCCGCTAACATGCGCGAACGATAACACTTTTTGCGTATTACGCTACCAAGTATAGTGGTGTCCATGTATTTGGAGACTACGTACTGTAAATAAAAACTTCACAGTTTTACTTGCTCACGCATCAGTATTATACATCAATACTAAATGAAGGGTTTCACGGTGTGAAGTCACTTACTTGGCAGTGAGCGTTTGCGATGCGAGCGATCGTGTTGTGCGTTGTATTTGTGTGTGTGCTGCGTGCTGCGCTTGGCAGCGACCGGCCCTCGCGCGTGGTGCACACAGAACAAGGGCCGGTGCGCGGATACAAGGACCCCGACTATGACGTATTCACCTTCCACAGTATCCCCTACGCAACAGCGCCAACAGGCAGGGACCGATTCAAGGTAATTTTGATTGAAGTATAACACCACATAACAATAACAGATTTGACCTAAGGCATCACAAGCGACATGTCACTTAGCGATGACTTAGGTATGTCAAATGCCATACATTTAGTTTTCGAACTTTGCCGTCGAAATTATGTAATGCATCTTGACTAAAGGCCCAGAACTATAATAATTATAATAGTTAATTATTAGTTAGTCTTACATATCGAATGTAAACGAAAAATGACCACGAATTATTGTAATTAAAATTTGTATTAAAATCCAGATACTAATTTCATATGATAATGCAGTGTCATCATCGATCGACGCGACGTCTACATTTACAGCTAAAATATATTTATTAAACACATATAATCTTTTAAAGATAAGATCTTTAAGATAAGATAATCTTAATAAAATATCTCATCCAATGCAAATATGTAATAAACAATTACGTAAATATTATTATAATATGAAATTCATTACGTAAATTATTATTTATACCACTAATAATTATTTTATTTACACTTTTAAATTGAATATTTCCTATTCGATTAAAAAGTGTAAATATATTATGTAATATATTAACACTGTATGTACCTAAAACCTAGTAAATTACCTAGTACCTATTTATTAGATTGTAACCCCCTTTAAGCGACTTTAAGCGACAACCTTACTTTAAAGGGAGGGCACTCGGGGATTCAGCCCCGGGCCTCCGCAAAAGAGGGGCCTCCACAGTAGAGACTTCGGTAAATAACAGCTCGATTACGGGATAAAGCACAAGACGCAAATCTGTCACCGAAGCATCCGCCTTTATCCGCTAGTGGTCGACTAGTTATGTATAAGATGTTTGTTAAATAATAAAATAATCTATACTTGGCGTCACAATAAATTATTTATTGGAAAACTCGACTGAAAGAAAATTACCATTTTATTTGGAAAATAATTTGGAGCCATGGGGCCTCCACTCTTTTGTTGCCCGAGGCCTTCGGACCTCTAAATCCGCCACTGGTTAAGAAAATACAGCCTGGTGACAGACGGAGAGACAGACGAACGGCTAGTGAAATCTCAGTAAGAGGGTCCCGCTTTTAATTGCTCTTTGGATACGGAACCGTAAACATTAATAAAATTTGATTTGATGGAGATTCTTTTCAAATCCCACTACTATTATAAAAAAGAAAGTTTGTACGTTGGTCGTGTGTAATCCGACCACACGGGGCCCATCCATACGCTCAAACTGGCATAAACTGGTTTCGTCGAAAGCAAATCGTTTACGACGGTCGTAAACGATGCACTTCGTGTACGATATGGTAAACGATCTAGTACAAAAACTCATAAGTATAGGGGCAAAGTTTTCGAGATATAATTTTAGAACAGGTGCTCTTACTTACTTACTTAGTTACTATAGGCACTACTATTATAAATGTGAAACTTTGTGAGGATGGATAGATGTTTGTTTCTCTCCGAAATTTGTATAAAGTCAACTAATGATATAGGTTTTTTCCAATAAATATAACAAAAAAAAATTGTAATATACGATCAAGTACATCGTTTACGACGGTCATAAACGATCTACTAGATCGTATACGATATCGTAAACGATCTGTCATACTTTATAGACTGAGATCCCATGCCTGATTATTTGTCACTTACAATTTACTGATAAAAATATCAAATTGTAGTAGTAGTGAGTACAATGAATGTATGCCTATCTGCTACAAAAAGATTTTTTGTTTTATTATTTAAAGATACTTATACCATTAGTTTACTTTATGCACATTTCGGAGAGTAACAAAAATTCATATATCTTCACAAACTTTCACATTTATAATAATAGTATATTAACTAGAGTAAGTCACCTGTTCTAAAATTATCGCCCAAAAACTTTGCTGGCTCCTGTACTATACGTTTTTGTACTAGATCATTTACGATATCGTATCACTACAACATCAAACAACAAAAAAATAACAGCCAACATCAAGGAAAATCTCCAATCTGTGACGAAATCATCTCTCCAACACTTACGACACCCAATATAAATACAACACTGTACACGAAATACTAACATCACTATCGAAAACTTGCAGTAAAGGGAAAGAACAGGACAATAGACACATCACAGGAAAAGCACACGAACTCCTAGAAAAAGATCTAAATTAATTAAAACAGTAAACAAAATAAAAGCTATCAGGGAATAAATAGGGAAAATAAGCAAAGAAATAAAAAGCTAAATAAGAAAAGATAGAGAGCATTTTAGACTTCAAACTTTTGAAAACCACATAAATAGGATGGGAGTAGGGAATGCAGTACCGGGATACCAGGATCCCGAAATACCGGGATCCTGCACTATTTTTGCGAGACTAGTCCCGCACATAAATCGAGCGGGATCCCGCGGGATTAGAGGGACTGCGCAACGATAAGCGCCATGTGTACCTCGGCACGCGGAAGCGCACGTACTGATTCGTGAACTGAACTGAACGTGATTAGCAAGTTGGATGGCCAATAAACTTGCTACCTCATTGAGAAAACGCATTGCAGAGCGACGTACCAATATAACTGCGGTTTTATTGTATTTACACCTGGACCCTGGAAAGTACGAAGAATATACGATAGATATAATACGATAGAATTGCATTTATGCGCGACGAAACTTTTAAGTTACCTGCAAAAAGCGTAGTCCGTAAAGAAATGATAAATCTCGTAGAAAGATTACAATTCAATGAGAGAGACGACCACACACAATCAACGTTAATCTCATCAGATGATTGTGCGACGTCTTCTACCTCCACTAAAGATCATGATGATTTAGCTCTTGCTACAGTTGCCGCAATGATGCAAGCTTAAACTACGGAGCCAGAACTGATGTCTCTTCGAGATGAACTTGAACAAACTCTATCAAGTTTTAAAACTGCTTGTCGTACTCATTCTGGAGTTCATTCTGTCGAAGTTTTAATTAAGAAAGATATTAATTTGTTTGAGTCAGGTGGATTAAAAGGCAAATTATCTCCAGTTCGCCTACAACGCTTTAATGACAGTTGTGCCCACAAGCGTGGAAGCAGAGCGAGCGTTTTCTGCTGCTGGCTATCTGGCCTGTAAAGTCAGGAGTCGTTTGGTAGACAAGACTATCGACACGTTATGTTTTATGCGCAGTTATTTTTAAAATAATGCCTGAACTATTTTCTCTTTTTATTGTCTCTTTATTATAATTTTGTTTCTTTTATTAATCTCTCAATACATAATTTTAAATTTTTTTTTGTTTCATTTTTAAGTTCTAGATGCATGAATAATGCAGGATTTCTCTCTTTTCTCAATGACTTTCAGAGACATGCGGGATCCCGCAAATACCAGGATCCCGCGAGACTTAGACCTCTCAGTCCCGCAAATACCTGGATTAAAATTTTGTTGCGGGATTGCATTCCCTAGATGGGAGGCATTAAAAAGGCACTTAAGTTTTTATCTGATAAAACAACCTGGATACCCAAAGTAAAATACCAATCATGCAAGACAAAGATAAAAAGATCTGATATACTATCAACAGCTACGGAATTCTAATCAAACCTCTATTTTAAAAAAAACCTCTATTCCAGCAAGAACCAATTGGACAATACGGACTTAGACATTCTAGCAGATGAAATAATTAAAGCAATTGGAATATAGAAGAAAGATAATGATCCTGGCCCTGATGGGATTAATATAAAATTGTTTTCAGACTGCACAAGTGCCAATGAACCACTATTAAAATGCATCTTCAAGGACATAGTATACACTAAAATAATTCCAACACAATGGACCGAATCGACGATCATCCTACTTTACAAGAGATGAAATTAACAACTACAGGCCGATTAGTCTCATGTCCAATGTCTATAAAGTTTTTGCGAAAGTAATTCTATGGCGAATAACTAGAACTCTAGAAGCTACTGGCTTATTTATGAAGCAATTTTAAGCAATACAGCATTAATCCATCTCCAATTAAGTACCTTAAATATATTGTGCATTTAATATAGATGAATATGGCCCTTTATAGCATGTAATTTAAATAAATATTTTCGAAGTTATTACAGATTTAATTTATTTAATAATCCGTCGTCCCACGGATCGTGACAGGCAGACATCATCGTAAACAATTCAGCGGGAGCGTGCGTTTTTTAGTAGCCGTTCACCATAACTTCAAATCCACCAATTCTTGACGGATTTTAATAATTTAAAAATAAATCGCTCAGTTAATTATTACACATACGATGTACTTAGTAAAAATTATATTTTCTAGTGTGTGACTGATCCTCATTCGCGGAGGTGTGGGGCGAGCTTTAGATAGGTCGAGCTGAACATAACGCAACATGAAGAGGTAGAAAATCTAATACCTATTAAAATTCTCGTATCACAGTGTTTGACACAGAACTCCTCCGAAACGACTTGACCGATTTTTATAAAATTTTGCAAGTAACCCTGTGGAAAAACTCCGATACAAAATGTTAAGTTCCATTAGGGATAGAACTATATTGATCCTGATATCCTGATAGAACTATCTTGATCGAAAAATGCCCAGATAAAACCAGATAAAAATTGTCATAATTTCTATAAAGTATTTGGAATCCCTGTTTCAAACACACAATAGTTTACAATAACTTCCCATCAATTCCCATCAATCATCGTTTTTTATCTGGAACTTTCAGCAGGGAAAGGCGAATACGCCTGAAATAGCAGGTTGTAAGCTATTTTTCATACCCCGTAATGGATGGACCACCGCAATGTTTTTGTTGTTTTTTATTTTATTATTTTATGATTTTGCATTACAAAATACATATAAACTTAAATTTTCAACTTTTTACTCCAACCCCTATTGTTTAATAGCGATATTAGTAAGATTTATTAAGTACTCTAAAAATCTTCAAGCCTCAGTGGTAGACAAGTCTTTCACACATCTCCTGTAGGTTGTACATATCTGTTCCATGGTTGTAGAAGTAGGTTGTAGGTGTAGGTAGTAGGTAGTAAGTGTGGGTTGTAGGGGTGGGTAGTAGGTAGTAGGTGTAGGTGGTAGGTGTGGGTTGTAGGCGTTGGTAGTAGGTTGTAGGTGTAGGTAGTTGGTTTGGGTTGTAGGCGTTGGTAGTGGGATGTAGGTGTAGTTTGTAGGTGTAGTTGTTGGTGTAGAAACTGTAGGTGTAGGGTATGTAGGTAGTTACTTAGATATTATTCCATTTCATAGCTAAGACGTTAAAACGCGGTCATTCACAATAGGACTTATCCATAAGTTTCGTGTCGCTCAAAGAGCTAAGGAGAGGACTATGCTCGAAGTCTCTATACGTGATAGAATCAGAAATGAGGAAATCCGTAGCAGAACCAAAGTTACCCATATGACGTAGCCCAGCGCATTAGCAAGTTAAAGTGGCGATGGGCTGGACATATAGCCCGTAGAACCGATTAGGTTAGGTTAACCGAAAGTTTCTTAAGTAGAGACCACGAACTGAACGTCGAAGCGTAGGAGCCTTCCACCACGTGGACAGACGAACTGCGAAAATTCGCAGGAAGTCGGTGGATACATGCCGCGAGCGACCGGTCGCACTGGAAATCTATGGGGAGGCCTGTGAGTGTCCTGCAGTGGACGTCACCAGGCTGAAAGGACGACGACTATAGTTAAGAGAGAAAGAACAACGTCTGTTGGATTCAGGCTTCAGCTAGTAAGGGTATAAGTAAATCAATCAACATACTCGTGTCTCGTACCGTATTTAAAAACTAAGGATTACATGGACGAACGAAATGTCCTATGTACCGCCAATGATTTTATAATATTTTGTACTTAGCTAGTCGAACTTTTGATTGGTTAGCGCATTTGCGTCATCATAAACTACTGACAAAAAACCTCAGAAACCGGGCTTTAGTCACTCACAGTATTTTAATTATGTTAATATAAGATAAAACTATGTGAGGTTGTGCTCTAGCTACCAGGTTTAAAGGTGCAAATAGGTAAAATCGCCATATTACAATTATAAGGGGCTATTATATTTTTTATTCATTTAGTGTTCGTATAGTAAGAACTTGTAAGTTGAAGTCAAATAGAGTGTGTATGTGCATGTACATTATCTTATGTAAAACGAATACCAAACCTAATTAGAATATTAATATATTAATGAAGTAGATATGGGTTTTTAATGTTTTATGTTAAGACGGAATACGAATGACGTTTGTATGTATCTTATTTAAAAATAATATGTATAATTAAAATACAACTTGTAAATCGTTATGATTTATTTGTTGTAGGACGAAATTAATCGCATATAACTAAATTATTATCCTTACACTTTCAGGCCCCGCAACCACCGCCAGTGTGGCAAGAACCACTAGAAGCCGTGAACAAGGACATCATTTGCCCACAGTTTATTTTGCCACATAAGATAAAAGAACAAAATCCCCAGGAGGACTGTCTAATTGCGAACGTATATGTTCCTGACACAGATGCCGAGAATATTCCAGTTGTTGTTTATATACATAGTGGAGGATATGCAATGGGGTATGGAGATATGGTTAATCCGAGACCTTTAGTTGATACTAAAGAAGTAATTATAGTTACTTTTAACTATCGACTAGCAGGGCATGGTTTTCTATGCTTGGGCACAGAAGATATACCAGGGAATGCTGGTAGTAAAGACCAGGTAGCGTTGCTTCGTTGGGTAAGAAAAAATATTGCTAGGTTTGGAGGAAATTCTGATGACGTGACACTCATAGGTAGTAGCGCTGGCTCTTCATCAGCGGATCTTTTGATGCTTTCCAAGATGTCACGAGGACTTTTCAACAAAGTTGTTCCTGAATCTGGTGCCAATGTAGCTACATTTAGTGCCCAACCAGACCCAATACATGTAGCAAAAGTTTACGCAAAATTGATTGGAAGCGATAAAAACTTTGATAGTGTATATGAATTAGAAGATTTTTTCAAATCTATAAGCGTAGAAAAACTCAACTCAATATTCACTTTAAACAATACCGATGCCACTGCTTTAGTAGGTCCCTGTATTGAACGTGATATGGGTCAAGAAAGGTTTCTCGATGACAGTCCTGTAAATATCATTAAAAGTGGGGACTATCCTAAAATGCCAATGCTCTACGGCTTCAGTAATATGGAGGGCTTAATTCGAGTTGGAATTATGGGTTGGCAAGTCAAAAGTGATATGGAACTGATGGAGAAAAATTTTTCAAATTATTTGCCTGCTGATTTAGCCTTTAAAAACGAGGACGAGAGAAATAACGTAGCAAATAAAATCAAAAAGTTCTTTTTCGGCAATAAAATAGACGAAGATGATATTTTAGATTACATAAATTATTTTTCGGATACTTTGTTCGTTTATCCGACATTACGGGCAGTAAACCTTCATCTAATGAATGGTCACAATGAGATATATCTCTACGAATATTCATTCACCGATATAAATACAATACCAGCTCCACACACAAAAGTATGTGGCGCTGCTCACTACACGCAGTCTGCGGCGATATGGGGCGAGGATCCAATATACAACATTGAAAAAACATGCGACGAGTACGAGAAAATGAGGAATATCCTGAGAAAAATTTGGATAAACTTTATAACAACGGGGTTAGTAATTTTCGCTGTCTTTTAAGCTCAACTTTATTACTCAATTAGCATTTGCCCACGCTTCCACCCGCGTAAATACAGTATCCCACGGAAACACTGTACTTTTGGGACAAAAAGTAGCCAATGTTTTAATTCAGACCTAAAACTAGGTACCTACTACCATTCCAAATTTCATCAAAATTCAGTAAGTAGTTTTTGCGTGAAAAGGTAACAATCATCCATCCATCCATCCTCACAAAGTATCACATTTATAATAATAGTGGAAGGATCATAGATATTTAATATTAAAAAGAGGTAGATATGGTATGAGCGCGCAAAAAGTGAAGACTCGAAACTGCCTGAAGTATTCAGGCAAGTTTTGATTAGTATGCGACGAGCCGGTCGACGAGTAGCACGTACTATGCGTCCCGTGCACAAAATGACATCGTGTGTCTATAAAAGCTTTAAAAACCATAACAAAAAAGTGAATAAAAGTCAATTAATTTCATTCCACATGTAACTTTACAACATTTATTACTAACAGTCAAGTATTTTCTTAAAAATATATATTTTGAACAATAAATAATTGCAAGAAAAAAGTTGACAGTTTAAGACGTAAGAAAAAAGGAAAGCAATGTCAATATAATATACTCTTTTTGTGAATCTATTAAGGATGCTTGCATTTCTGCCATATAGTAAATAAATAGTACAGAAGCGAATGTCGTTAGTTGTACAGAATTACAGACCGTTCACTTATTTTATATCTAGCTTTAAAGATATTTTGATAAGATAGACGAAAATAATTCAATTATATCGTTCAATCAGATAAATAAATATTCTTAAAATTAAAGTAAGTAGGTAACTTCTTAAAATTATTAAACTAAAAAACACTGAGTTGTGAGATGATTAGAATGAACTGAGGCCCTAACAGTAACAGTAAAGTGACTGCTACTTATATTTTATGATTTAAATTTATCAATTTTAAATTTTTCATTAAGGTTTCCAAGTAATGAAGTAGGTACGAATGTACTGGATCGCAATAGTCCGCGAAGAAAGAGGTTAAGCCGGATGGATGCTCTCAAAAAATAGTAGAATTTGTAGCATACATTTTAAATCTACAGACAAATATACTTCTCATAAAGGTTACGCTCTTCATAAAAAGTGTTACTTAATATTTATTTGTTTTTTTATATTTTGATTGTTAAAATTCCTACGCACCTAGATTTGAAAGCCTGTATTTAAGAATTTGTTGATTTTCGTATAAATCACCAATGTCTTCTCACAACATTTTGTTATATTTTCAAATTTGTGAAATCAAAACGATATAATATTATTATAATAAAGACATATATTTTTTCTATTATTCGAATAGTGCCCATAAAAATCGAATATTCGAATATCAAAATTTTCGAATATTTGCAAGCCAATTACATAATTATACCCTTTACATCAAATAAATATTTATTAGGCGGTTATTGGAACTAATTGCCCCTAGCTAGCGGATTTTGGAAGCAACTAGAAAGTTCGTGTCAATTTCTTTCGGCACTTAGCGGTTTTTGGCACAGAACATCTTAGTATGAAAGATTAGAAACTCCATAGACTACTTAATTTAATATAACCAACAACCTATTTTTTCTAAAATGTGGAGTTACCGGGTTTTGGAACTATACGACTCAAGTATCGAAGCTGCGTTATTGTTGGATTAAAATAGCAGAATCGACCTTCAGAAGGTCAGGAGATAATCGCGTTTAACGAAAGATCTTTCGCTTTATAAACAAAAAGTTTAGATTTATAATATCACTCTTAATGTGAATTTATATTATTTTAATTTTCAATTTTGTACAATAAATTAAAATCAGGTACTCAGAACCAAATTGCTATTTACTGTAGTTATTACTACATATAGTCTGTTAATACACATAATTTTTTGAGAACATTCCGAAGTTTTTGACTTGATAACTTTATGTTTAACTAGATGCTGCCCGCGACTTCGTGCGCGCAAAAGGAAATCGCGCGGAAACCGTACATTTTGCCGCGATAAAAAGTAGCGTAGGTCCTTCCTTGTGGTCTACTCTGTATCTGTGCAAAATTTCATCAAATCCGCCCAGTAATTTCGTAGCCTATTCAATGCAAACAAACAAACAAATTTTCCTCTTCATAATATTAGTAAAGATAGTAGGTATAGATTAATCGGAAAATTATGCTGTTATCTATGGTATAAGGTAACTTACACTTCAATAATAGGACTCAGAGTGTGGTGTGTATCAAATATCTTTCTCTTTCAGTAAGCCTGTTGTTCCCTCGGGCTCGAGTCTGCCGGAGTGGCCGCCTGTGGGCCGGAAGTGGTCCCCGCACATGTCTCTCGGGCGGGCCGTGGAGCTGCGCGGCTCGCTGCTGAAGGAGCGCGCGCTGTTCTGGGAGGAGATCTACGCGCAGCACTACCGCTCGCCGCAGCCGCCCCCGCCGCCGCCGCCGAAACGCACTGAATTGTAGATAATATTATATTTATAAAAGAAAAAGGTTTTACATTGTTATTAGTATTTATTGAAATTTACGGACGCTCTAACGGTGAAGAAAACATCGCGAGGAAACCCGCACATGGTTGGCCCCAGACGTATTGACCAGTCATTCCTCTGGACTAGGCTGACTATGTTGTGAGAATGCCGTATGTGCTTGGGCAACTATACGACATTTAAAAACCAACTGTCCCAGGCATTACAGTATTTCAAGAGTGGTTACTTCGCTCGGAGAATACTGTATAAATCAGGTATGGGCAACCTTTTACATGTTGAGGGCCAAACTTTTGCGTGCAAATACGTTCGCGGGCCGCGTTGAAAAGTACTTAGTGCATTTTAAAGTAGTGATAATATTTTTTGCGATAGATATTAGACATTAAATAATACGACAATGTTATTATAGTACAATTTATTAAAATAACAAAATGAAATTTTAAAAAATAGTACATTATTATTAAATCGTTAAATTTGCAATTGTTACAAACTACGAAAGTAAAATACACCGAAATCAATGAGACACTTGAGCTTGAATTTGGGACACTAATCCATCGATAATTAATTATAATTAATCCAAATAATTCTACTGATACAAAGACGTAAGAATTTTCCAAATTATAGTCAGTCAGTCTTGTACGATGTGTTGATTTATTAACTTTCATCAATGAAAAGATCTGTTCGCATTTATAAGTACTGTCAATCTTCTTGCGAATTTTCTAAGCTGCGGAAAATTGTCTTTTTCTAGGTATTTTTTGTAGAAATCGCACAACTCTACGTCTTCAAATTTGGATTTTAAGAGTGAGTTTTCTTGAATCTCGATCAACTCCATTTGTAAGTGTATTGGAGCATTTTGTACATTACATTTTGTAGGAGTAGCAAATAAACTGAAACAGTCTTCCATGTTTTTGAAGTCGCTAAATCTGTTCGAAAATTGTTCCGACAGTAACTTGAGTTCTTCGGCATATTGAGCATAAGCAATATTTTCATACGCAGAGAGCGTGTTGAAATGGTAACTGTTACCAGACAGCATCTGTGACTCCCACAAGCGTAGTTTGATCTGAAGCGCTTTCAAATGGCTGTACAAATCATTTACTAACTGTCCTTGTATCTGAAGTTTCAAATTTAAATCACGCAAATAGCCTGTAAGATCGACTAGAAATGCTAAGTCACACATCCATTTTGGGTCACCTTAATTCAGATAGTGGTTTATCTTTTATTTTCATAAAGTCTGCTATCTCATTTCTAAGCTTGTAAAACCTTTTCAACATTTTTCTTTTGCTCAGCCATCTGACTTCACAATAATATGTTACGTCGTTATATTCAGCTGATATTTCATCCAAAAACGCCTTGAACTGACGATGGTTAAGCCCTCGAGATCGAATAAAGTTGATGGTTTTTACTACCACATTCATAACATTCTGGAGTCGAATGGACTTAGAACACAAGTTCTCTTGGTGGATAATGCAATGAAGGACTATCAAATCATCTTTTTGCACATTTAATTATGTTGCTTTTCTATTCAAAATTCCGATGAAACTTTTACGTAAGCCGACTATAGGAGGTGCACCATCAGTGCATACTCCAATTAATTTTGACTATAGCAAGCCAAAACTTGTGAATAACTTTTGAACTTCAATAAAAATATCCCCTCCTGTAGTGGTTCCTTTTCGCGGCTGTAAAGCAAGCAATTCCTCAGTAACAGTGAACTCCTTATCAACACCTCGAATAAATATAGCCAGTTGAGCAGTGTCAGACAAATCGGTGCTCTCGTCTAATGCTATGGAAAATGATTCAAAACCAGCCATAGGTCAGTCAATGTTGTTTTTATATCATTAGCCATCATTTCTATACGTCGAACAACAGTTCGTCTTGACAAACAAATTTTTTCAAATTCATGTTTCTTTTCAGGACACAAAATACCGTGAACTTCTAACATACACTCCTTGATAAATTATCCTTCGGAAAATGGTTTTAATGCCTTTGCCTTTTGCCTTTGCCAATTTTGAGCTAACTATAAAACTAGCTTTCACAACATTATCAAGTTGTGTTCTTTGTTTATGAAACATTTGTTGCTGTTTTTCTAAATTTGCGGTAAGCTTCTGGATTTTATCTGTTCTCAATTGTCCTGTCAGTGAGTGCAGCGTAGCATGCTTAGTTGAGTAATGCCTCTTTATATTGAATTCTTTCATTACTGAAACGGATTCAATACACAGCAAACAAATAGGCTTACCATTGTGCAAGATAAAAAAGAATTCTTCAGTCTATTTTTTCGTTTATCTGTTCTCAATTGTCCTGTCAGTGAGTGCAGCGTAGCATGCTTAGTTGAGTAATGCCTCTTTATATTGAATTCTTTCATTACTGAAACGGATTCAATACACAGCAAACAAATAGGCTTACCATTGTGCAAGATAAAAAAGAATTCTTCAGTCTATTTTTTCGTTTCTTTACACCAGACATCATTTTTGTTTACTTTTCGTTCAATAAACTTAATAACAAACTATAGTTAGTAACCACTCAAGATGCACACAAAGTCACAAAGCAAGTTGATGGCTCGAGCAGTTCGCTAAGATATCGCTTGTCCAAGTTATCACCTCGTAGCTCAAATAGAACTGAACTAACGTTCGGCCCATCCACCCGCTTATATAGACAAAATGAAGGAATAATCTGAAATAAACTAGTTTAGAATAATAATTGAGAAGCAATAAATCGTTTGATGCCCGTGAGGCGGCAAACCTCAAAGAATTTGATCGAGCAAGCCGAGTGGCGGCGATTATCAAAGAGTGAGGCGGCAAACATCAAAGGATTTGATGTTTGCCGCTTCACTGTTACTCCCGTGAGTATAAGTACCTAATGTAATATTTTTTTAATTGGGTTTTTTCAAAATGTCTCGCGGGCCGGATCATATCCTACAGCGGGCCGGATCCGGCCCGCGGGCAGGTTGTTGCCCATATATGACCTATAGTAAAAAATATTATAGTAATATCCTTAATATATTAATAACTAATAAATATTATGTTGTGTCCGCAGTCGATCCTTAGATAAAGAAGCGTGACAATATTGCCTTTCTATATATTCCAATTTCGAACATAATTATACAATTTGTTCGACCGAAATCATGTTATTACGAAGGACCCATTACTTTTAATTTTGTCGATATTGTACGTGGCCTAAATAATAATCTCGGAAAATTTCCTAAAAATATGTTTGTCATGAGAAAGACAAAATAATGTCATTTCTTCGTTTCTAAGGCTCGTTCATGACTGTATTTAGTTTAGATACCTTTTTGGGATGTAACTAACACCAATGTTTATAACCAATGTTTATAACAAAAGCCTACTCGAAATAAACAAAATTTTTTTTTTTAGGTATTCCCCGTCATTATGAAACTGAGTTGGTGATCCTCAGAAAATAATTTAAAATGGAGACGTTACAGTTAAAGTTTAATTATAAGCAAATATTAATACTATAAAATGTTTCAAATTAATTAATTATTAGCAGTTGATCATTAAAATTTATGAACCTTTTGGATTACGAGTAGGTACGCTTTATCGAATTTTTGATCTCAAGGACTACTGGAAAGTCACTAGTCAGACAACTTTTTAAGTTTTAATTCGAGATCAAACTGAAGCAAGGCCTTTTCGCGAAATTCCCTGGTCCAGGATACCATTTGTTATTTTATAACAATAATGATTGAGAAAATCACGTCATTATTTTTGCTCAACTTTTTTTTACTATAGAATCAAGCCATAAAAGATTGGATACCCCAGACATACAGATTTTAGGTATAACTTCGAACGCGTATTTGACCCAGTATCCCGAGCCACACTCGACTGTCCTGTTATTGACCTTGACTGTGAGTAGTGACCATGGAGGTATAATGACGTAACCCATAATTGCTAATGCTGCCAGTGCCAAACCTGATTTTGCAGTGATGTTAAAAAAACGAGCGAGCCTTACAGTAGTTGCATAATTATGATGTGTATGTAATATTTTATGAATATATTTCAAAAAAACGCAATGCTTAGAACGATTTTCTAATATGATTAAAAAATACAGAAACTTTTCCATTAAGCAGTGACAGAAATGCACGACAAAATTAAAAAAAGCTAAATACTGAAATATTTTATTCGAATCTGTCGGCCAACTTTCTGTTACACACTTCCGTCCCATTTCACGAAATGACTCCCACAAATTGCAAGAAAGTGAGAGGAAAGCTGTTACAGATCAAAAATCATAATAAAGTGAGATAAAAAAAACGGTTTTCGTAATTACTTTTATTTCAAATAACTTAATTTACTAAAATTTAACTAATACTTATGAACCTATTAATAATAATATATGTAACGTATTTCTTGTATAAGAAATATATTATATTGACCGGTATGTAACTGGTTACTACTTTTATTACGTCTTGTTTGGTCAGGTTCGGCTTAATACTTTGTATGGACAACTGATTAATTATGTACTAATTAAATGGGCTGATAACAAGTCCAGCCTACCTTGAGCTCGTGGTTCACTATGGCCTATTATAATATGATACTGAAAACAAGCTTGCAATTTGTCATTTTAATCCTTGTTCTTGTTAACTTTGTTTACAATAAGCCAATCATTAAATTTATAGTCACTAGATATTGCCCGCGACTTCGTGCGTGCAAAAGGAAATCCCGCAAAAACCGTACATTTTGCCGCGATAAAAAGTAGTCCACGTCCTTCCTAGTGGTCTACTCTATATCTGTGCCAATTTTCATCGAACTTGGTCAAGTAGTTTCGGAGGCTATTGAATGCTAACAAACAAACATACAAAACTTTCCTGTTTATATTATCTATTAGTTTAGAAAATTATTAATATTTGGGAAGAAACCCCTTGTTTTTGCCCCTTTTGAGTAATGAAATATAGTTTTAGACTGGGTAACATTTTAACGTTAATCCTGTAGCCGATGTTGGCTGCGCTTTTGATAAAAAGTGAATCGCCAAAGATTATTTAGACAAGATTTAGTAGTATGGATTATGTTAGGCTTCCTTTACGTTGTGTTTTTGAGTTATGTACTAGCAGAGGACACGTCGCTAGTGGTGATTACTACGCAGGCATCCGTAAGAGAATATAAGGACAAGGATCATGACATATTTTTATTGTACAATATTCCTTATGCTACTGGGCGCCAACTGGGATTAACAGATTTCGGGTAAGCATTAAAATTTTATTGGCCTAAAAATATTTTGATTTGCCTAGTTATTAGATTTATTTAAAAATATATATATTTGCTTAAGATGTAAGAGAAATTGTTTTATTAAGGAAATCCTAATTATTAAACATACGATTAGATAAGATCGAACTAAATGACAAATCAAAAGTTTTCTAGATTTTCGGGCAGCGCCTAACGATTTTGTCATCTTACGTTGATACACAAAATATTGTCTGTAGTTGAATAATTTTAGGCACCGGAGCCAGCTCCTACATGGACCGAGACTGGAGGCAATGGATCATGGAATAGTCTATCCACAAAGCGCATTCATTCTAAAATACTTCAAAAATAAAACCATGAAAGAAAATTGTCTTATTAGTACTGTTTATGTACCTGACACTGATCAAACAAATCTGCCAGTGTATGTAATTGTCCATGGCGGAGGTTTCGCTTTTGGCTACGGAGATCTAACGACTCCTAAAAAACTGGTAGGCAGTAAACAAATTATAGCTGTGACATTTAATTACCGTCTGGGTCCACATGGGTTTTTGTGCTTGGGCACAGAAGATGCACCGGGGAATGCTGGAATGAAAGACCAAAGAAAGACCAAGTGGCTCTACTTAGATGGGTTATGGAAAATATGGCAAGTTTTGGTGGAAACCCTAATGACATCACCATAGGCGGTGGTAGTGCCGGATCTGCATCAGTCGATCTTTTAATGCTTTCTAAAATGGCAGAAGGCTTATTTACTAAAGTTATTCCTGAAAGTGGAGCCAGCATAGCACCTTTCGCCGTTTAATCGGAGCCAGTAGAAAACGCAAAAGTATACGGTAAATTACTAGGGTTTGAAAATGTAGATGATATAAAAAACTAGAAGACCAATTTAAAAGGATAGAATATGATAATCTATTCTGTGATGAAATAGTTAACAGAACCGACACAACTTTTCTTATGTCTCCCTGCATCGAAATAGATTTCGGTCAAGAAATGTTTCTTGAAAAAGATCCAGTTCTTATATACTGATATTAAACAGTGGCGACTATAGAAAATTGCCTATGTTATATGGATTTGCGAATATGGAGGATTTGTTCCGTATTCCACTTTTCGAGGAATGGAAAATAAAAATGGAAAGTAAATTTTCTGATTTTTCGCCATCAAATTTAGAAATTAAGAATGATGAAGAAAAAGAACAAAAAGCATATCAAAAAAAACTTTTTATTTTGGTGAGAAAAGCATAAGTGAAAATATTTTGGTATACGTTGATTATTTTACAGATATTACGAGGGCTGATTGATAAGTTTCCGAAACGACAAAGAAAAGCTTCAAAAATCTATTTTAAATAAATTTATTTCTCAACGTAGTTTCCTTCTACCTCGATGCATTTAGTCCAGCGCTTCTCCGATGCCGTTACACCAGTTTGATAAAATGTTTTCTCCAACCCCTCAAAATACTCGTCCACGGCAACAATGACTTCTTCATTTGATGAAAATCTCTGGCCACCTAACCATTTCTTCAGGTTTGGGAATAAGTGGAAGTCGCACGGCGCCAGATCCGGGGAATAGGGTGGATGCGGTAGCAATTCGAACCGCAATTCATGGAGTTTGGCGACTGCAACCATTGACGTGTGTGCAGGTACGTTGTCATGGTGGAACAAATTTTTTTTCTTGGCCAAATGTGGTCGTTTCTTCTGGATTTCTTCACTTAATTTTTGCAGCAAGCTTGCGTAGTACTCTCCATTTATTGTTTTTCCTTTTTGCAGATAATCCACTAAAATAATCCCTCGAGCATCCCAAAAAACAGTCGCCATCACTTTGCCGGCCGACAAAACCGTTTTTGCTTTCTTCGGCGCAGGTTTTCCACTCTCAGTCCACTGCTTAGATTGTTCTTTTGTCTCGAGAGTATAATCATGTATCCAGGTTTCATCGACTGTTACCTAACGCCGCAAAAACTCATTAGGATCTCGGTTAAACAACGCCAAACACTCCGATGAATCGTCCACTCGACGTTGCTTTTGGTCTACAGTGAGCAAACGCGGCACCCATCTCGCGCAAAGCTTTTTCATTCCCAAATGTTGGTGCAAAATATTAAAAACGCGTTCAGATGAAATGCTCACCATCTCTGCTATCTCTCGCAACTTTAAGCGCCGATCATTCAATACAATTTTTTAAATTTTTTTGATCGTGTCCGGATTCGTGACTTCATTTGGACGGCCAGACCTGTGGGCGTCTTCGCAGCTCTGTCTTCCACGTTTAAAATCTTCCACGTTTAAAACCCAGGTGTGAATTGTACTCAATGCAGGAGCAGAATTACCTAAAACACTGTCTAGCTTGGTTTTAATCTGGGTTGCAGTTTTCTCTTTTAAAACGTAAAACTTTATCACCGCACGAATTTCGTTTCTTTCCATTGGTAAGAAAATTTACGACAGAAAGTTCTACGTCCTCTCAAACAAATTCCATCAGTTCGATTAAATTCAAATTTGGCGTTCTATTTTCAAAAAGATGCCAGAATATAATGTAATATTCCTTTTTTGCGTATTATTTTTTTAAGTTCGTCGTTTCGGCCAGTTATCAATCAGCCCAGGTATAATTAGTTTTCCCGTACTCAGCGCTGCGAAATTGCAAGTAGAGGCGGGAAATGATCAAATATATTTATATGAATTTACTTACACTGACCAAAATACCCCACTCGTACCAGGTACAGACGTGCGTGGGGCCACCCACTGTGCCCAAACCCTTACTGTAATGGATCCATTTGAAGCCAAAGACTTGAATTTCATTGTTTATTCGAAAGAATATGAAAAAAACTGTCAAATGTACAGAAAAGTTTGGCTTAATTTCATTATTACAGGGTATGTTATATTTTATACAGCATTTTTGAAACTCGTACAAGTATTGTTAACTTTAAAATAACTTGCCATTTCTTTATTAACGGTATAACTTAATTTGCAAATAAATAAGTCACACTGACTTCATTTTGAAGTTTGAACACAGCAAGTAAGATATCACTGACTATCTAAGGCTGATAAATTCTAACCGGAATTATGATTAAAATGCTAATTATTCTTAATAGAAAATATTTTGTTAACTTAATATAATATTATACTGTATACTTAGGTACTACATAATAAATTGAAGTTAAATAAAATATGAATAGTAATTAATATTTTGCAGTGTAGTATCTTATTATTATCATTTGTTAAGTTTTTCTGTTCTATGTAATGTGGATATATTATTCCCTATTAATATATTATGTTGGTGTAAACTTTGAGAGTCTTATTTTATATAGGCAATTTGAATTTCAGCTAGCAGAAGGACATATATGTATCTTCTGGAGATAGTAAAGATGTGAAAATTGTGGCAAATACAATGTATAATTGAATATTTTCAGGAAACCTGTTCCTGAGAATTCGGAATTTCCACTGTGGCTTCCACTTGGCTCGGATTGGTCACCTCACATGTCCCTGAACGACACTATGGAGCTTAAAGGACCCCTTTTGAAGGAGAGAATGATGTTCTGGGAGAAAATCTACAGGGACCACTATCGTTACCCGGTGCCTCCTAATCTAAATACTTATGTTCATTCGGAATTATGATTTATCGATTCAAAAAAAAAAGAAATGAACAAGGATTCAATTCAATTTATTCAGACACACATAAAAATACAAACATAACAATGTTAGTAATATATAATATTTAATATTTAATATATAAATCATGTCAATCTAATGACTATCCCCGTGCTAACTAGAACTTGTGTTACGGATGGGGATGCCAGACGTTCCGTATTTTCCGGGACGTCCCGTATTTTAAGTATTATATCAAACGTCCCGCCGGGACAAGCGATGTCCCGTAAATCGATCAATGTAGGATTAAAAACTAAAAAGTATCCCATATAAATAAATATGAGCTCAGGCACCCTTAAACTAATCAAAAATGCAAAAACTCGCTCGATCCTCAGAAAAGTATTAAAAGTTTGTCGCTAATTAATTAATATTGTTTTTTTTTGTCCCAGGTAAAAAGCTGAAATCGCGTATTTTTTAGCTTATGTAAGCATTTGTAGGGACAAATGCTTACATAAGCTAAAAAATACGCGATTTCAGCTTTATTATAGGCCGTAACTAGTGTAGTTTCGGCAAAATGCAAATACCCTAGTTACCCTAGGCAACCCTAGTTACGGATATCAGACAACGGATATAATATTATATTTTCTACAAAATACGTAATTTTATACTAAGTATAGATCCTACTTCCTACTAATATTATAAATGTGAAAGGATGGATGGATGGATGTATGGATGGATGGTGGATGTTTGTTACTCTTTCACGCAAAAACTACTAAACGGATTTCGATGAAATTTGGTATGGTAGTAGTTTTAGCTCTGGATTAAAACATAGGATACTTTTTATCCCGAAAAAGAACAGTGCTCCCCTGGGATACTGTATTTACGCGGGCGGAGCCGCAGGCATCAACTACTTTATACATAAATAATATCTATAAAATTCTCGTGTCACAGTGTTTGCTATAAAACTCCTACGTAACAGCTTGACCGATTTTTATGAAATTTTACAGGTATTGTAGGTATGTATATAGGTAGGTATAGGAAGGTTTTTATTCTGTAGGTATATACTATAAAAGGTTGTAGACTATTTGTATAAGTCCTCTAAGTGATCATCCCAAAACAACATTTGCAAATTATAAATCGTACAAAAATAAATGGAAATAAATGGTAGCAGGCGGCTACCAAACACAACGTCAATTATTGAACTTAGGCTTTCATAGTGTAGTAGTATACTGCTTTCTCAATCTTGTTTCGGCCTTTTTAGTGCGATGCTTAGGTATTTGTCCTTTTTTGGAGTCGGGGTTTTTATTTTTTTAATTATTTATTTTATTTTAGTTTTTTATCAAATACCTTTTTTTATCCAACACTCGTGTGTTGGATAAACTAAAGGTCTTGGATAAACTTAAAACTTGGAGTTTTGGTCGACTTAAAGCAAAATTCGACTATTTGAATGCATTGAAAACAAATATAATCGAATGATTTAATTAAAATGGTTTAAATTATTCCTGATATACAGGATCTGTCGTAAATAATGGATAACCCGTAAACTGGAGTTGGTCCGGATGTGAAACTGTAAGAAAATCGTATTTTCTTGCCAGGGTTTCTAACCATATGAAAATGGCGTAGCATTTTATACTTTTTTATAAATTTCGCTACTTTTTTCGTTCATTTCGTTGCCATTTCATCAAATTTAGGTATTTCTGTGTGATTTTTTTAGTATTATACCCCTGAATACTACTACTATACTACGTGTATTATTTAATTTTAATACAATTTTAGGTGTTTTTAACGTAAACAATTTTCAAAATCATATTAATGGCCCAATAACGTTTGTGTAAAGAATTTTGGAAGAATAAGATCATTATGACGAAGTTTTATAACCTTTTATTGTTACTTAAAAATTTTGAATTCTGACCTTGATATTGATCTCGCTCCTGTAACTTAATATTGCTAGTAAAGTACACATTGTAATACCTTTTTAAAAACTACACATACTAGACAATTTATTAAGATAATGGGCAGCTATAGCGCCATACTTTTTTTTTCACAGTAAATGATCAAAGTTGATATTAAGAAAAAAATAGTTTAAAAAAAAGCATAAAAAGATGATTTTGAAAATTGTTTACGTTAAAAACACCTAAAATTGTATTAAAATTAAATAATACACGTCTTCAGGAGTATAATACTAAAAAAACACACAAAAATACCTAAATTTGATGAAATGGCAACGGAATGAACGAAAAAAGTAGCGAAATTTATAAAAAAGTATAAAATGCTACGCAATTTTCATATGGTTAGAAACCCTGGCAAGAAAATACGATTTTCTTACAGTTTCGCATCCGGACCAACTCCAGTTTACGGGTTATCCATTATTTACGACAGACCCTGTATAATAAGTACATGACATATTTTTGAAATCTCCTTATAATTTCCTTTATTTTGATACACTACTTGATAGGTATGGTTAAAAACATTTTTGAACTACTTATAATTTGGCGCCAAAATCCGCCATTCTGTATTTTTTCTTTGAACTAGCTATCTAAGGACACTTGGACTAAGGACAATAGGTATCATTAGATTTTTATTAATCAAATCTAATGATACCTTAATTGTCAAAATCCATTCAGCCGTTTGGAAGATACGTGGGAATAAAGGAATTTACAAACATACATACATATGTCGCGCTAGGGATTAAAAAAAGTAGACATTTTGCGTGACGTAATATGCGAACGGCTCCTTGTTGGTTTCCTAGATGACAAGTCTAAAAAATACCTATTTTTTGTATCTTGTATATCCTATGTAAGTATGTAATGAAACAAGATCTTTGTTACTTATGATTCCTTAAAATAACGATAATATTATTTCAGTCTTTTATAATTTTGTGGAAGTCTGCAAAAACTACGCAGAATTAAAAAAATGGCGCCGAGACATGCACGCAAAAGGGTTTTGTAAAAATATGAATCACCCCTTCGAGAGGTCATTAAACTTTGAACTAATGACACCGAATGACTTTGTATGCATCTCAGTATGAATGATAAAAATATTTATATTGTTTCTTCAGAAGACTTACTCATATTTAAGAGTGCTCTTCATTTATGCAATAAAAAAACGGTCAACAAGTCTATTATTGTAATCTGTACTAACTACTAACAAGGAAAATACACTAATATAAAAATCTCTAATTCTTGGGTACCTAAGTAAATTAAAGTTGCCCGAAATGTTTACAATTAAGATTTATTGAATTTTAAATGATCGCTGGGCTGGACTCATTATAAAACACACACTGAGCGTCTTTTACTATACTTTATTAAATTAATGTTTTATTAGAATATTTTACACACTACGCAATGCCGGACATTTTGGGCGGAAGCAAGAAACTTCTCTATGACAGTGTTACCACAGTTTTAATTTATTCATGACCATGGATACAAATTCAATCATAGAATATTGTGTGTTGCTATCTCAACAAGATTTTCCAGTGTATTGCCTATAGTAATAAATATTCGTAATATCCTTAATATAGTAATAAATATTATGTTGTGTCCACAGTCGATCCTTAGATAAAGAGGCGTGACAATATTGCCTTTCTATATATTGCAATTTCGAACATAATGATACAATTTGTTCGACCGAAATCATGTTATTACGAAGGATCCATTACTGTTAATTATGTCGATATTGTACGTGGCCTAAATAATAATGTCGGAAAATTTCCTAAAAATATATTTGTCATGAGAAAGACAAAATAATGTCATTTGTTCGTTTCTACGGCTCTTTCATGACTATATTTAGTTTAGATACCTTTTTGGGATGTAACTAACACCAACGTTTATAACCAGCGCAAAAAGCAAAAGTCCACGCGAAATAAACAAAATTACATTTTTGAAGTATGGGGAATACTTAAAAAATTATCTTAATTGTGAAGCAGTTAGCAAGCTCATGACGATAAATTATAGCTAAGAACACTCTCGATCACATCAGCTTACAAACAAAAAAAACTAGATCAAAATCGATACATCCGTTTGGTAGCTAAGACACACACATACAATTTACAAACATCGTAAAAAAAAAATCATCAAAAAATGACTCAGGCAATTTATGGACGACGCCTTACGTATTACGTAAATTTGCGAATTTCTTTACGTTTGTCTTATAGGTTTATCGTACTTCATTGCAATAGATTATCTTATATTAGATGTTTAAAGGAACAAAATCAATAAGCTACATGACACATCAACGTGATCCCGTGGGAAACTCAAATTGATACAGATTTATTGTTCATCTATTTGACAACGGGCAGGACACCACTTGGTCTGTTCCACTTACTACATAGTACATTCTAGTCCGGCCCGTGATTTCCATTTAGAATTTAGGTACTTGCTTGGTAACTTATAAGTATAATATTATATAAATTAGGAAGTTCCATTAACAGGCAGAAAGAAAAACGTGTCTTGCCATTTAGATTAGATAATTAAATTGAAAATGTTCCGTATAGCTTTCGTATTAACTTAATCTTATTTAAAAACAGCAGAACAATTATTGGGATTCAAGAAAAGATAAGTTCCTACTTCCTAGATATTATAATAAGTTCCAATAACTAAGTACTTAATCAGGGAAAATTGGTATTTAAAACAAAAACCAACGTGCGTTATTAAAAAAATCTAATTCTTGTCTTTAAAAAGGGGGACTCTCTTTTTAAGCATTTTCTTAAATTGTTGAACTATCTATACATACATATTATATTTTAATAGTTATAGAAGGAACATACTAAATGAAATTATGCTAGTGATGTGCTATATCCGGATGGCCGGCGCGTATATCGCACGGGAATTATTTAACTCCAGTGTCAATCTCAATGTGGGCTTTATAGGTTAATAAGTATAGAAAACAATATAATTATTAAGCCCCGATCTCACCAAATTTCTTTAAACGCGCTTATCGATAAACTCGGATTAAATCAAAATCTCTCTCTCATTCAAAGTTAGAATGGGACGGACACAATATGTCATAAACCGACGCTGAGCTTTATACATCGTTTCAATACGAGGGCTGATTGATAAGTTTCCGAAACGACAAAGAAAAACTTCAAAAATCTATTTAAAATAAATTTATTTCTCAACGTAGTTTCCTTCTACCTCGATGCATTTAATCCAGCGCTTCTCCAATGCCGTTACACCAGTTTGATAAAATGTTTTCTCCAACCCCTCAAAATACTCGTCTACGGCAACAATGACTTCTTCATTTGATGAAAATCTCTGGCCACCTAACCATTTCTTCAGGTTTGGGAATAAGTGGAAGTCGCACGGGGCCAGATCCGGGGAATAGGGTGGATGCGGTAGCAATTCGAACCGCAATTCATGGAGTTTGGCGACTGCAACCTTTGACGTGTGTGCAGGTGCATTGTCATGGTGGAACAAAATTTTTTTCTTGACCAAATGTGGTCGTTTCTTCTGGATTTCTTCACTTAATTTTGCAGCAAGCTTGCGTAGTACTCTCCATTTATTGTTTTTCCTTTTTGCAGATAATCCACTAAAATAATCCCTCGAGCATCCCAAAAAACAGTCGCCATCACTTTGCCGGCCGACAAAACCGTTTTTGCTTTCTTCGGCGCAGATTTTCCGCTCTCAGTACACTGCTTAGATTGTTCTTTTGTCTCGAGAGTATAATGATGTATCCAGGTTTAATCGACTGTTACACAACGCCGCAAAAACTCATTAGGATCTCGGTTAAACAACGCCAAACACTCCGATGAATCGTCCACTCGACGTTGCTTTTGGTCTACAGTGAGCAAACGCGGCACCCATCGCGCACAAAGCTCTCATTCCCAAATGTTGGTGCAAAATATTAAAAACGCGTTCAGATGAAATGATCACCATCTCGCTATCTCTCGCAACTTTAAGCGCCGATCATTCAAGACAATTTTGTGATTTTTTTTGTTCCTGTCCGAATTCGTGACTTCATTTGGACGGCCAGACCTGTGGGCGTCTTCGCAGCTCTGTCTTCCACGTTTAAAATCAGTTACCCAGGTGTGAATTGTACTCAATGCAGGAGCAGAATTACCTAAAACACTGTCTAGCTTTGTTTTAATCTGGGTTGCTGTTTTCTCTTTTAAAACGTAAAACTTTATCACCGCACGAATCTCGTTTCTTTCCATTGTTAAGAAAATTTACGACAGAGAAAGTTCTACGTCCTCTCAAACAAATTCCATCAGTTCGATTAAATTCAAATTCGGCGTTCTATTTTCAAAAAGATGCCAGAATATAATGTAATATTCCTTTTTTGCGTATCATTTTTTTAAGTTCGTCGTTTCGGCCAGTTATCAATCAGCCCAGGTACATTGCATTGGTGAAATTGGGGCTTAAAATGATTATAGATATTTATGTTCATTATTCTTCGCTCTATCTCTCCCTATATAGGTCTATATTCTACAACCTACTAAATTTGTTAAAGGATACCAAGATTTATAAAAAATAGCAAATAATTATTACAGATTTATATCTGCGAATTACAATTGATAAGCCCTTTAGAATTTCCTTTCTAAAAATACAAGTAAATGTGTCGAGGAAAATGCTCTTCGCTGATTAAGTATATGGTAGGGGAGGAGGGGCATACTTGATCCTTATGGGAGACTGGGTACACTCAATTTACAGCACACGTATGGGCAACACCTACTTTTACACACGGCTATGTCGGTAGTACACGATACCAGAACCTCAATTCTCGTATTTAAAGTAGACTTTCATTTTCTTTGATTGTATTATAATTGAAGCGACTTGTTATCATAAACTTATTTTGTGACGTTTGGACCAACCAGGAGGCGTTAGACGCTGCTTTAACGAGAATACCGGTTGACAGTTTCAGCGTGTCGGGACTTGATTGTAATTGGTTTATTGCAGGTTTTATTTAGCAGAAAACCAATCAAGTGCTCATTAATTTTTATTTTATTATTGATAAATATATTTAATATTTCCATAGTCTTAAGATATAAAAAAATATTAAAAGGTACACAAGAAAGAGCGCACGCGCGTGGAAACCTTATGGTAAAATTTATGTCAAAACACCGTATACGAAATAATGGTAATTTAGGCTTTAAATGGTTTATTAAGCAATAAATGAAGATCAAATCAACGTTTTTAAGAACTTTTTAAAATTACATAGTACTTAATAGGCATGTTGCCTAAAAAAATGTTTTTCGTCTATTCGATGTTAGACAACATGTTAATAAACAATTTAGAACCCATTTTCGCATACAAAATGTGGGGCGTTTGCAACTTGTGACGTAACAGATAGTTTTGCTAGAAAGAGATGGGCAATATTTTTTATTTGCTTATAACTTTTAATCGCGTCAATCTAAATACCTATTTCTTTTAAATGTATGTATCTTTAAGCAACAATTTTTAAAATTAATATATAAAAATGTGATATTTCACACTAGGCAACATACCTATTGTAGGATTGGGGATCAAGTGTCCCATAAATGTCGGAACACTTGGTACAAATTCCCTGACTTTAGTTTTAGTAGGTGAATTAGTATTTTCTTCACTGATATTCTGTTTCTTGTCGTGTAGATTTCTGTAGCCAGATAAATTCTACGTATTCCAGTGCAATTATCTTCAAATAAGTCGTATATGATTGAAATAAGGGTTAAAAACAAAATGGGGGATCAAGTGTCCCCAGTTTCCCCTACATATTCCGAATGTAACAGGTAAGTGTTGCGGAATATTTCATGTTTTATTTATTCACTAAAAGTATTAAACTGTAACTGCGAAGGAGTACAATATTATACGGGGCTGGGCTATATAAAATGTATGATAATTGATGATAACACCTCGGTTTATACATTGTAAGAAAAGTGTATACTTTTTATAACGATATCACTTATAATGACAAACTGGATAATACGTCGAAGTGTTGAGGTCCTGTTAAAATATGAACATTTTACCAGTCGGTTTTAACGACTATCTGCTATTGCGACCACAATTTATTGGTCCCTTCAATGTCGTTATAATCGGTTTTCACTGTATTAACATTATTATGAATCGGACGTCTCATCTCATATTCCCTCGAGTTAAATTTAGTATCTCCATAGCAATATATTATGCCTCCCTTACATCCCTAAGGTACCCCTTAATTAATAATAATATTTACACCACTGATACGCTTAACCATGTAGTCATTTTGTGTTTGTCTGTCAACTGGCTATTCCAACGTATCAGACAAAGAAAGCAACATGGATTCGCGAATCCGTGTTTTTTTTAATAAGGGGGTTTAGTATAATTTAGAAGATGAATTTTCTTTTGAGAGATGTGCATCTACGTCATATAAACAAAGGCCTCTCTAAGGACTCTAAGGTCTATATTTGTAGACGTGACGCGACATAAGGTCGAGATAATATATCTCCAATGCGCATCTTTCGCCAATAAATTTATCGAACAAATCTGTGGCAAATGGATGCCTGTTGGCGAGACTCATCTCGAGCTTTGTCTACGCGTAATTGTAAAGGACATTGCAGGTTACCTATACATGCGAAGGTATGTTCACAAACATTCACAGACCTAAAGTCCACACGAGCGTAAATCTAAGTATTATCTTATATCACATCAGTGGCGAAGGCTGGTTCTCTTTCATAGGGAAGCCCTAGCCTGAATAAAGCTGGGACTACATGTTCCGGATTCCGGTGCTATAGATATAGTCCTAGCCCAATAGGTAAGGATTTGGATGAGGGTCTTCAGAAGGTAAGTGGTAAGTAAAGCCGATAGGAATGGAGATATAGGAACCCCACGCCACTGTATCACATTATACGTATGCAGATTGCACACTCAGCATCCATCATTGTGGTGCTGAGTTTGGAGTATATGTGGTGCTTCGGGCGGTGACAGAGGACTGTTGCTGGCCACGAAGTTCGACGGTGACTGCGAGTAATGGCCCAACACTGAATCGCTTCCTAACTATTTGGGATTTGTTGAAAGTGAGGCCACCTTTAAGTTATGGATAAAAACAGCACATATGAATATTTGAAACATTAGCTGTTTCAACGCTCCATGGACCTGCATCAATGTTTCAACGGTCCATCAAGGGTCTGTCAATACTTTTTTCTGGACAGAAAATTAAGCGTTACTTTGCGGAAATCCATAACATACAATTTAAATATTTATTTTCCTATATATATCAATTTTCCGCGAAACCTTTTTTCTGCCCGTGACCATCACAATAATATTCCCATTACTGCAATAATTCCTTTGAAGACAACGGAAACCTCCAACAGCCTGGTCTTCAACAACACATGGTCTTCGGGATGCCATAGGAAGATGCTAAAGCTAGATCAACGTATACAGTAAGAGTTTGCAGTAGTGGGTAGGCGAGTGAGAATTAGCTTAAATCGAGTTTGATCTAAACAAAAAATCCCATTTATACGTATTGCTATGTATTTCGGAAGTCTATTCGCCGCCGCAGACACGCGACTTCGTGGCCCTCGAGCATCAACAGCCAATGCACGTACACGCCATTTAAAGTCCATCGCATTTGCATCTTGCCGCGCCATGAACCAAGCATAGCGAAAATAACACCGAAATTCGTGAATGACGGTGTAAATTGCGTTCAATAGCGTTATAAACGTATTGATTTCTTATGTTTACTCGAATATATATTTATTTAATATTTACTCATTGCAAATGAAATGAAAATTAATTTAAAAAATAACGCAATAGTATAGTATAAGTAATAAGTAACGAGTAACAAGTAACAAGTATAAGTAATCAATTTCTGCGTGGATCGGAACACAAAAATAATTGAAGCATCTGCGGGTAGTTTATTCAACTTGTTGACGTTGTTCACGCTTAGTATGGAGGGTAGATGAAAGGAGGACTATGTCCATACATGAAAAAGTGCCCGTATATAAGCGATAAATAGGTGGTGGTCGCAATTAGGTAAAGCGGCATAATTGAAACAGAAAATCAAATCTTATCATCTTCTTCGGTTATATTTATAAAAATCAACTACGCGAGTAAAATTTAGAATTTTCAAGAATGAACTTCTAAAGTCGATAACAATTAAATAACTAAACTCAACTAACTGACTTCACTCCATCTCTTATTGCTAACTTCACACTACACCCTCTTTTGACACTAGCGCCATTATGGCCAGTTTTGGAAATGTTATTTAATTACTTTTGTCGGATACTTTTCAGCTTTTCTGCCTTAGAGAGATCGTCCTCCTTTCTTCTATCCTCCATTCACTGGAGTTAAATGCATCTGTCACCTCGGTCCTCCCGTGACCACGGCTGCTGGAAAGTGGCCGAATTTCCTTGCACTTTATTGTTTAGACATATTATTTTACTATCATAAGTAGGTAAAGCAATAAGTAAGATGTAATTGTACATCGCGCAAAATATTATTACGTAAGTACGTAATACGTATATTTGGGTCAATTCACGCCGAAACGAAGCGATACGTGACGCGGTGCTGCAATTTTTAAGAAAGCTATTCAAAATTGAACTTTATTTATAACATCAGAAGCAACGTTTCATTGTTAGAGTTCAAATGTCAAGTTGCATCGCGCTGTGCACCGCATGTGCAGTGACATAATATGTAACGTGTATCTTTTTGTGTAGTGAATAATGTTCAATTTTAAATAGCTATCTTAAAAATATCATCTCGATGTGAACTGACCCTACCTAAGTTTTGAAAATGTTCTCGCAGTTCTAGTAGTTCTAGTTCACATTTCGAAAGACATAGTGAAAAGAAATGGCGTAACACTTTTGTGATAATAGTTAGCCACACCGATTTCGGTGACGGTGGCGCAGTTTCATTGATACCAGGCCAGCTAAGCAGGAGTTATTTTATAGTGCCTAAGTGTGTGCGCAGTACACAAGAGCACACACTCTCTCTCTCCCTTTAGTCGCGAAACCCAGTGGGACGGATAACCGACACGACTGGCGAGAGATCAGGCGCAGGACCGACTTTTTACATGCCTATATCCGACGCATGCTTAGAGCATTAAATCATTTTGTTGTTCCAACGCGGGAATCCAACCGACGACCACCGAGTCGAGAGCTAAACTCTTAACCACTGGACCATAGAGGATGTTAAATATTTGCATCATAACTTCTCACTTTTATATGTAGCTAATATTCCAAGAAGATTTATCATATCTAGGCGTGTTCGTGTACTCGTAATAAGGCTCAAGTAATATATCGTTAGTTACCGAGAGCTGTCGTCATTCACGTTACATTACTGTTTGCTAGTGTAAATAACAATAACCCGTTTAAATTTGAATTTATGCACTCAGAACCAACTAGATTGTGGAGGTTGGTTTGGTCATAAGAATAGGAACATATTTTATCGTGAAGGAAAATGTTGTACTCCTTATAAAGCACTGTTCATTCAGATTACAGACTACGTACAAGATGTGTAAGAGAGAAAATAGGGAAATAGACAATAGCACAGATCAAAGAAGGAGGAACAGATAAACAGCTACATAGTTAGATTTAGCATTGATTGCACTACTACAAGCATACGGTCCACGATTGTGTGGAAAAGAATTCTGACCCTTGAACGTCAGAGTTGTTGATCCCCCGTTTTGTTTTTTTAACCCATTTTTTCTCTCATATAGATTAGAACCTTTTTTAAACAATAATTATCGCTGGAATTTATTTAATTTGCGGCATCCAATAGAATATCAGTGAAAAAGTACTGATTTACCAGTTACCTACTAATACTAAAGACAGGGAATTGTACCGAGTGTCCCCATATAAGGATAAAATTACTATGCAGCTTTAAGAAGTTTTTGAAAAACGTTGATGAAACCTTCATTTATTGCATAAAAATGAATGTTAAATCAACGTTAAATAAGAAAAAATAAAAATAATAAATTAACCCACTCAACGCTTATATTACTATTATTGTATTCGCATGCGGTGTTTTAGCAGTAATTTTAACCATAATATATTTTTTCACCGCTATTTTTTATGATTTTGTACTCTTTCTTGTGTGCCTTGTATTTATATCTTAGGACTTTGGAAATGTTCAATAATAATAAATGATACATTAAAACTATTTTAAGAGACACTTAATCCAGCGGGCATCATGCCATAAACAAATTAATCGTTATTCGTTCAAGTCCATTTTGATTTAAAAACTTTTTTTAAAGTTATTTTAATTGAATTTAAAACGGTCGTTTAATCTATTAAATATTAAAAACAAATATAGACATTATAATTGATATTATAATTTGCAGATTGATTAGCTAGTTAAAATGATACACACGGAGTTGAGTTTTCTGTGGAACTTTCACTAGCTACATAAGTATTGTTTATGGTTATATTATGGTGAGCTTGTTAGTCTCTCGATCCCTACCTGCACTCTCGGTTGATATACGATGTTGCATACTCGAGACGTAATACGAGAGACTTATGGCTGCGGCCTGCGCGACTCGTGTAGGTAATGGTAATGTAAGGGAATAATAATAAAGGAAATTACGCATTACTATATAAGTACGCGAGTGAAATAATTTATTATTCGCTTACACGATAAGAAAAAGCATAATTTAATTTCGAAAAACTATAACATTTGGGACTAAAAACTATGTAATACAATAACAAAATCTAACATGTATATAAAATTCTCGTGTCACAATGTTTGTTAGAGCACTCCTCCGAAACGGCTTGACCGATTTTTATGAAATGTTGCATGTGTGATTTCGGTAGGTACGCGAATTGGTTGTAAGCTATTTTTTACAACCCTAAGTGATAAGGGTGGCCCAGCCCAAATATATTTTATTTCTATTTGTTTATAAATTGGCAATAAATATTACGTAATATAACCTAACATTTTTAGCTTCCCCCAATCAACCCCCATTGTATTAAAGCGATATTAGTACTGCTAGAATATTCAAACCCTCAGTGGGCAATAACACTTTCACAATTTAATTAATATTATATATCCCGAGAAAAAAACATCGCCTGTATGTTGTAGGTGTTGGTAATAGGTGTAGAGTGTAGGTGTAGGTAGTAGGTGTAAGCTGCCAACGTCTGTTGTACCATTCGTCTAGTACCTACTCGACTATAATAATAATAATTGACGCGGCACTAAAAATAATTGCACCACGGATACGCTAATCGCCTAATCCAACCTTTCTTTGCGGAAACATGGATTATTAATAAGGGGAATATGACACTAACATAAGTATTTATAATAAATGAACAAGTAATTATAATGATTATTTAAAATTGAGTTTGCACTTTGCAGTCAGGATTATATTGATTACTACGATGATTCTAATATTGACGCAATATTGACGATTCTATAATTGACGCGGCACTAAAAATAATCCCCCATAATAATAAAAATATTTGCACCACGGATACGCTAATCGCCTAATCCAACCTTTCTTTGCAGAAACATGGATTATTAATAAGGGGAATGAACAAGTAATTATAATGATTATTTAAAATTGAGTTTGCACTTTGCAGTCAGGATTATATTGATTACTACGATGATTCTAATATTCGCAACGTTTAAATTAGAAGCATTGAGCCCATAATGAGCTTTGTTAACATTTAGATTACACGCAATCGGAACGGAGTTTAGTAAGCCTACTTACCTACCTACTACCGTAAGTATATATTTTAATAATATTTATGGACGCTTCCACTTCACGTTAATCTGGTCCTGTACTAAGTGTCCGAAGAAGTGATACATCACAGGTTCACCGACCAGACAAGGGAAATATATTTAATACTATACTTATTATATTTAATACACATCCAAAACCCAGGGACACAGAAAAACTTTGTGTCCCTTCGGGGCGCTTCGAATCCGCGACCTCTGGCTTAAGCGCCGACGCGCTAACCACTGAGCCACAGCCACATTTTTACTCTGTGCTACTGCCTACTACTGTAATTACCCCTGCTCCATTCAATCTTGGCAGGATTCAGCATTTACTCACACAGGCCGATCCTCCTGTCGGAATAAATCGTTCATACATGTCCGTAATAAATTTATATATCAAGAAAATACAGCTATATTTGTCATCGGGGTGCCCGGGTATAAGTTATGGATGGCCACATATCGGCACGCAAACTACACTAAAACTATTTCATAGCACTCCTGCACAACTTTCTTACTAGGTACACATAATAATATGAAAGTAATCAGTATTTTCAGATTATTATGAGTCATATATAATACTTATTATAGATATATAAGAATATCAGTCATATTATATTTAGTTCTAAAATTACGAAAAATTATATAGGATAGGGATTGAAACTCATAACTTTTTCGATGTCAAACTTATCTGTATTTCTTATTCCTTTCATAAGGGTACGTATATACGTACCCTTATGAAAGGAATAAGAAAGAAGATTGTAATGTTGTAGTATATACTACAACATTACAATCTTCAAATGTAATGTCTCCAAAGTAGCTTTAGCTTTTAAATACACTTAAAATAACGTTAATTCGATAATGAATTTCTATAACATTGTCATGCTGAAAATTATTTAAAAATCGAATACTTTTGCGCGCATAGACCGGTTTAATTTTAATTTTTTAATTTTGCCATGCGTTGTCAGCATGTGTTATTAGCGTAGTTTTATTTCTAAATAAAAAAAATATAGAGTGTGTGCTTAAGACCGCACGGCAGAAGTGAAAAATTCATTGGCAATCGTAATCAATTTACGTGTTAATAAAGTAAATAATATTAGAACCGCTGACCCGATCGAGCCTTTCACCTTAGAGCGTGACGTATCAGCCTCACTCACAGCCTACGAAGAAATGTATGTGCGGTGCTTTCTCGCTCGGGTACACTCGGCGGTCCCGAGTTGACGCGATCGAGCCTTTTACCTCAGAGCGTGACGGATCAGCCTCACTTACCTTAGTTAGTACTTACTTAGCCTACGAAAAAATGTATGCGTGGTGCGCCAAAAGCAGTTTTCTCTTCAAAAATATAATATTTGTATCATAATATCAAAACCTACGAAATTGCCGTTCTGCACTGCCCATTTCAAATCAAAATAATTTTTGTTTGCCTAAGAATTCTAATTTCAAATTAATTTTATTTTAAACATGGAATTCTTATTCAAAAAGTAGTCATTTGTTTATTGATTAGTGTTACATTTTCATCGCATTTCAATCTTTTTCGTCATCATGGATACGTTAAAAATTCGAGTAATTATGGAATATGAGTACCGTCGTGGCAGCAACGCTACACAAGCGGCACGCAACATCAACGACGTTTACGGAGCTAATACTACAAACCAACGCACCACCTGTTATTGGTTTGGTCGCTTCCGTTCTGGAAATTTCGACCTGAAAAATGAACCTCGCGGTCGTCCGAAGACTTTGGTCGACAATGACGAATTAAAGGCGATTGTGAAAGCTGATGATACACAATCTACGGCTGAATTAGCAGCAGCTTTCGACGTTAGCGTCAAAACAATATTGGTCCATTTGTGTCAAATTAGCAAGGTAAAAAAGCTTGACAAATGGGTGCCCCACAAACTCAATGATCGCCAGCGCGAAGTACGCGTCTAGACGTGCCTTGCACTGCTCAACAGACACACAAATTAAGGAATTTTGAACCGCATTGTTACCAGCGATGAAAAATGGATTCTGTTTGTTAACCGCAAGCGCTCAGCAAGATGGTTGGATCCTAGTTCAGCACCTAAACAATGCCCTAAACGAAAACTTATCCGTAGAAAAGTGATGGTCACTGTTTGGTGGTCTAGCGCCGGTGTGATTCATCACAGTTTCTTACCAAACGGAGTGAGCATTACTGCAGATGTGTACTGTAAAGAACTGAACACAATGATGAAGAAGCTGGCACATCTTCAACCAGCATTGGTCAATCGCTCGTCTCCGCTGCTCCTGCACGACAACGCGCGACCTCATACTGCACAGCAGACGGTCTCCAAGTTGCAAGAACTGGGGTTGGAAGCTCTCCGTCATCCGCCCTACTCACCAGACCTACAGACTACTACTTTTTCCAGAATTTGGGTAACTTCTTGGCGGGAAAAAAATTCAATACCCGAGAGGCAGTACTAAATGCCTTTGAAGAATTTGTTGCCTCCCGTCCAGCTGATTTCTTTAAGAAGGGCATCAATAAACTGCCACTGCGTTGGCAAAGATGCATTGATTGCATGGGTGATTACTTCGATTAATACAAATAAAAAATACATTAAAAAAAATCGTTTACATTTTTTCATACAAAACGGCAATTTCATAGGTAAAGACCTAATATTTCTTTTTATCGTCCTACTAAAACTCCGAGCAAAGCTAAAGCTTATTTTAAAATCTACTTACTACACTTCTTTTGTTATTTAAAGTTTCATTTGTTTTACTTAAAATGAGATCACATTAAGAACAGATTTTGCGAGTAAAGGCTATTTGTGAAAAATGGTACATTTTTGAACTTTTCATGTAACCGGGAAAAGTGAAAATTATATTAAAATAACAATTAATTAAATTAGAAAAATGGTGATTAATATCGCGTATTTCCTCCACGTGCTCTTATTAAAGTTTCTACCCGTCTAGGCATACTGAGAATGATGTTATCGATGGTCTCCTGGGATAGTCTCCGCCATTCCTCAACTACGGCGATTCGCAGTTCACCCACGTTGGCAGGAGCTGGAATTCTGGACTTAACTTTTCTTTTCAGCAAGTCCCAAGCGTGCTCTATTGGGTTCATATACGGTGATCTCGCCGGCCACTCCATAACAGTGATATTCATATCATTATGATAAGCTTGAGTTACCCGAGCGTTATGCGGCCGAGCATTATCCTGCATAAAAACAAAATCGTCACCGATATATGGGGCAAACGGTACGACATTTTCTTCTAAAACTTCTCTGATATAGCGGTCTGTAGTCAGACTCCCTCTGTCAATCACTACCAAGTCTGTGCGAGCTCCCAAACAAATGCCCGCCCAAACCATTATTGATCCATCACCGTATGCAACTGTAGTTTCAAAATTTGTCTGAATGTATCGTTCTCCTTTGCGTCTGTATATTCTTTGCCTGCCGTTAATTTGATTTAAGAGAATTCTGCACTCATCACTTAACAATACCTTACTCCATTGGTCCGCGTTCCAAAGTCGATGTTCCTGAGCAAAAGTTAACCTGATTCTACGATGATTTATCTCGAGCCTTGGAGCCTTGGCGGGCACAAATGAACCCAAACCAGCTTCTTCAAACCTTCTTCGTACCGTACGCTCACTTACGGTTACACCCCGCACTGCTTCTAACTCATGTCGGGCTTGGACGGCCGTCAAACGGGAGTTCCTACGTACACGAAGCCGAATGAAACGATCATCCCTACTCGAAGTGCGTCTTTTTCTGCCTTGTCCTGCTCTTCTCACATAAGTACCGGTCTCCCTGAACCGTTGGATACTGCGATGGATCGTTGAAACTGGTCGACGAAGATCTCTGGATATCACTCTGTAGGTTTGACCATTTCTTCGCATTTCGAGTGCCCTGGCAATCTCCGTTGGGGCTAACTCAGGTATAATTCAATCCTCAACTCCAAAAAGATACGCGATTAAAAAAAAACTAACAAAAAACAGTATTTCAATGAAATTTTAAATCAAACTCAGAAGAAAGAAATACTCGAAGTTCGCTCCAGATAAGGTGTATTTGAATAAAATTAAAACAATTGCATAAAATGTGATGTTCAGTTGTTTTCTTAATTTGAAAATATTTCTTTTTAAATTAAATGACGTATAAACCAGCCAGCAACCTTATATGATACTGATATCAAACCTTTATTTTCTGTTCCGCTAAATATGCCGGTGTGTGTAGTTTCAAAACTGGCCATAATGCCGCTAGAGTCAGAAGAGTGTGTGATGTGAAGTTAGCAATAAGAGATGGAGTGAAGTGAATTGAGTGGAGTTTAGTTATTTAAATTTTTTGACGACTTCAGTAGTTATTTCAGAAAATCATGCAAATTGTAACTGCTCGCGTAATCGAAAATATTTTTATAAATATAATCAAGGAAGATGCTTAGATTTAATTCCCCGTTTAAATTTTACCGCTTTACCCCCTTGCGACCGTAGCGCCACCCCCTATTTAGCTCTTTGTTTTTCATTAATGGAGATGGTACGAAACAACCTTGTGACGCCAGCAAGACGCCTGAATGATTTGACGAGCAATAAACATAATGAATTAAGCATACGTAGTAACTATTGTTAGGATGACTTACGGTCTATAAAACAAGTTTTATAGCAACCGCGAATAAATCAAAGCCGTAAAAGTCACGGGGACGAATTGTCCCTATTGAAGTAGAACATAGTAAGTACATAGTAAAATATAGATAAAATGTATTAATCCATATGTAAAGAAGCTTTCACACAATCGCGTAGACCGCAAGTGGTGATGATAATTGAGGTAATGGTGGATAAAATACCTACTTATGGCCAAATTCTTAAACGCTCCTAAAGTCAGTATCCGTCCGTTTAGCCTTTACATTTTACAGTAATTTATTATTATGAACTGTTTCACAATATAATATGAACTATTTCACAAAATATATGACATTTGTTGATTTAGCATGCCTTACAGCTGATATAGGTAGCTTATAAATCCGACATGCGTTAAGGGAACACAGATAAGGAAAGGGTAAAGTGCTTTACTAACTAAAGTGCGGTCGCGGAGCACGTGGAAGTTCGTACATTGTCTAATCACTACTTGTCTCTTTCACACGAGCACGAATATATTTCTATCGTGTTTACGCAGGTACGCGATTGCAATAATATATTCGTGCGGGAGTGAAAGAGAATTCTACGAGCTTCGCGACCGAACTTTTTAACTAGATACTTACATAACGGCCCGAAGACTGTGAGAGATGAATCGCAACATAGATTTTCTGGTATACTCTTTGTGAAATCACGAAATATAGGGCAGGCCTAAACCTCACAGAAATACCAAAAGTAGGCTAAGTTCGCTTGTTCAATAGCTATTTGAGATGCATGTCAAAGTCATATTTTGATCTTATCGCGTCTTGGCTTTTTGTATGTTTTTTTCAACGGAATACATAACTTAGTGTCTTACATAAGTTTCTAATCACTTTCTTAGCGCTGAAATGTTCTTATTAGAAAATATACCCGTATCCACTTAACTACTACAATGTACTTGCAACTTGGGCCGTCGAGCGTGGCCAGGCCTTTTGAGAGGTTGCGATTTAGGTGTTCGTAGTGTAGGCTCCCAGTGTAAAGTACATCTAGCCCCCATGGCGGAGGCACCGATTTCCTTTATTGCGATATTATTTATTGAATATGTTTATCCAATGTACAGACTACAGTCAGATATAAAAGTTTAACGGGTAACCTATTTACTATTATTAATATAATAACGTTAACAAGTGGACACCAGGCTATACGACACAAATAATATAATATATTTTTAAGAATATTTTACGTTTTTTTAAACAGTATTATACAAACAACAAAGGAAAACATTGTGGGGAAACCAGAATATCTTCCAATATTCCAAGACGCTTAAAGTCCCGCAGTAGGTTATGGCGGTGGACTAAAATCTTACTCACATCAGTAGAGACGACCTAAATTGAGTAGATATTTGAATGAAGACTTAGTTATTTGCAAATTGCATGTCCTGTAGAGATCTTTTATGACAATTCCTTATGAAAGGGCAAATTACAATGGCTGGATCAGTTAATGCCAATAATGTGCTATTGCTGCCAATATACAGTAATTGAATGAAGCAGCATAATGTTGTTAACGAGATCTACTTAACAGACGTACAGACTGACATCGGTTGAACTTACGACTTGTTACTTGTTAGGCTGGGAATGTACTGACCGGAATCCGTAAGGCCGGGGAAAATTCAGAGCACCGTAAATAGAACTCTGCGCTAATAGAATAGAGCTGAAAATCGAATACACGAGTGTCAAGTCAAATGTCAATGTCAAATCTGACAACTCGACACTCATGTGTTCGATTCTCTATTGTACTATTCTGAACTGAACTCTTTGTATTAATTAGTCCAGAGTTCTATTATCCATTTTATGATTTTTTCCCGGCCTTACAGAATCTTATAATTATATTAATACTTCATTTGGGATGTATTTTAAATTTTTTTGTTAAATAATGGTAAGCTACTCGTAAATCGTAATAGAAATAACAACAGTAAACTTAGTTTTATAAAAAAGAAGCACGTTGTGTCAAAATAAAGTACTATTTATTCCTCTCTATAAATGCGCTTGGAAACAAACCTAAAAAAATTTTTTCTACTTTTAGCCAATTTTATCAATAGGTAATAATTCTGACAAAAAATCACCACAGTATACGTTCATGATTCAACATTAAAATTTATGTTTGGTAAAGACATTGACATGATACTGTTGAGGTTTGAGGGTTAACTTGCGTTCAGTTTAACTACCTCTGACTCAGCTACATTCAGATTATTCTGTTACGGATTTTAATTGCGGTATTCGGTTCATAAGGTGAAGGCTAATATTTTTAAAATAATGCTTGGAAACACATAAAATTAATAAAATAAAGTTAAGTACAACGCACCACCTCACCATGCGTTTCTTTAATATGAGTATGTATTGGTTTGACGGAAGTGTGTAACAGGAAGGTCGCGAAAGAGAGCGCTATTTAAATTGACGAATGAGCGTGCAGTGGTAGAGTTGGACGTCAAATTCGAATAGAATATATCTATCTATATTATCAGTATTTAGCTTTTTTAAATTTTTACATTGATTTCTCTCAGTGCTTAATGGAAAAGTTTCCGTATTTTTTTATCATAATATTAGAAAATCGTACTAAGCATTGTGTTTTTTTTAAATATTTCATAAAATGTTACATTATATGCGACTACTGTAAGGCTCGCTCGTTTTTTTTATTGTTTTTTTATAGCAGATAGTTGGTGTCCACAACTTCGTTTACGTAGAACTAACGGTAACGAAACCCTATTCATTCAAACGGAACCCTAAGATAAAGTAGCTATTTTTGGCACCTTATCACATAAGCTATCTGCCAGCGAAAGTTCCGTCAAAATCAGTCCAGCTGTTTCAGATATTAGCTGGAACAGACAGAAACACAGACGGAAAAAAAAAATTGAAATAGTTTTTTATTGCATGTACCGTGTATGCTTTCATATGCATTTAATTATTTTCATTGTTATTTTAAAATAACAAACAGACACTACAATTTTATTTATTTGTATAGATACGAAATTACATAGAGTCAGCAAGTGAAAATAACAAATAGTAATTATATTATCTGGCTTTTCTTGAAAGTAATTGGATTATCTGATCCTTCATCACTTTAGCAAAGTATTTTATATTTTTCGGTGAAATATTATGTCCTTCGAAGACCTGAGTGCTGACTGCTGATATAAGTCGGTATAAAGTTATAAACTTTATGATATTACGTAGCAGATGAAGGTTCGCAGGTGTCTTTTTATGTAAGTGAATTATTTATTTAGTTCTAAACTCGAGACCACTTTTAAATCCCGACGGAAAGTGAAAACAGAAAGTGTTGTGTCTGTGTATGCTGAATGTGTGGGTGCTGAATTTTGATCTAGTTTTTTTGTTTGAAGGCTGACGGGATCAAGAGTGTTTATCCTTCATCATCAGCTCGCTGCTTGACAATTCGGGGGTTGCTTAAAATTTTGAATTTTGTTATTATCTATGCCAAAAAATTTAAGGTTTCTTGACATTTATCTATGTAGAATGTAGATAAAGATAATGTTTTAAGATAAGGATCCTTTTCATCATTATTTTTTATTTCATTTGTGTGGAGACATGTGCAGATAAATTAACTTACAAATAAAAACAGTTTTTATGTACCGTAATAGAACGCTGCTTCGGCACGAATGGATGGCCTCGCCGTGTGGACACGGGCTCCGGGGGCCCGCCCCTGTTGGGGTTTACTGTTATTAGTGTTGAACCTCCCATGGGCAGCAGCAATTTTCCCATCTGGCGATACGTCTGCTCGTTTGCCGGTCTTACTTATTCCATAAAATAAATAAAATTGAAGTATCTGTTTGTAATTTTAGCGGTTCACTAAATGCATATTATGAAAGTTTATTGTACTTACAATTAAAAAACATTTTTTTTAATGTCTGTCGGTATGTCTGTCTGTTTGTATGTTCCGGCTCATTTCTGAAACAGCTGGGCCGATTTTCACGGGACTTTCGCTGTCAGATAGCTGTTGTTACGAGGAGTAAATTAGGCTACTTTTATCTTACGGTTCCGTTTACGTTTGTACTACGCAAACGAAGTTGCGGACACCAGCTAGTTCCATAAAATAAAATCTCACATCAAGTTTTGTATCAATAACGAGCGATATTTTTATTAGTAGCGAGTCTCGTACGAGTGCGATCGAGTGTCTACTTCGTTATTTATAATTACAATTTACAAATAATTCCGTATTTTAATTAAACCCTACAGTTTCTACTTTTATTTACTTTACACAGTGATCAACTAACCTTTTTCTTATTATATTAAAAATCTTTTTGGCTAATAATTTGATCGGTATTTCTAAGTGAGTGTTAATTACAGTTTACTTTCGAATAAAAGTTACAGGAGTAACAGGTTAATTAGTCCTGGCGGTAGCAAAAGTTATGCCTGAAATAATAGAGCAGCCATTGTAATTATTTAAACGGGAAGGTGGGGCAAGATGAAGCTGAAGATCGATTCTGCTAATTAAATCCTGCAAAAATACAGTTACGATCCAGTCCGGATATGTTGAAACTGCATAAATATTTTGATCGGTCCAAACTCAAAAAATCATATATGATATTAAGACGATTCATTTGTAATCAATATTATAATTTTTTTTTCGAATGGGTCTACGCTAATGGCTTGTGGCCGTCTTAGCTTAGTCGGTTTGGTGACTGGCGTTTGGCTAGTCGCTTTGGTGGGGAGACGATGAGGGAGTTTGACCCCCTCTGCGGGTGATGTACAAACCGGTTATTGGGAATAGCTACGGATAAGCTATTTTTAGGTCTGGAGAGACAATGGTCCCTCCTGCTGAGGGGTCCGACCTCTTCCTCACTCACTGACGAGTGTGGTTGCTTGTGCGCGGTAGCACAAACTAACGGCGTACGAGTGTTTATAGGGATAGAGCAGCTCAATGTTTTGGATCTGGGAGGGCCGTCCCTCCCCCCTTCCGAGTGCGGTCGGGCGTGTCGAAATCACGGAAATCGAAATCAAGGATTTCGTCAATGTTATTAAATATGCCGTTCGTATTGAACGACACGACACACATCGAGTGTGGCTTTGTTCTCCTCGTGGACGCCATTAATAACCGGCGTAGGAGAATTAATCAATATTAGTCAAATGAAAGTGTTAGTACGAGAATTGGGGTTAACCAACCGTTCAGGGGTAAGATAGGTCTTACGTGTTGCCGACAGACCGATCGCATCAGTTCTAGCATCCGATCGATGTTAGGCATACGAGTTTATAAAAAAAACTAGCAGTTGCCCGCGTCTCCGCCCGCGTTAATACAGTATCCCAAAGGAACACTGTACTTGTTCAGGATAAAAAGTAGCCTATGTTTTAATCCAGATCCTAGACTACCACCATACGAAATTTCATCGAAATCCGTTCAGTAGGATTCGACCGCAATTGTTTGCATTATTGAGAAAAAGGTGATTTTAGTTGATATGCTTAAAATTTGATAAAAGCGTTATGAGTGTTACAAGTCAGCAATTTAAAGTATCACACTGATAATATTATTATTATAAATTGACGAAACAGGCAATAATTTGTTAAATCAAATTCATTACATTTATTATTTTAATGCATTTTTAAATTAAAGTAAAAAGAGACGAGTGGCTAAGATAGGGATATTGTTAAACAGTGAGCGATCTGATGATGATGAATTATAGCTAAGAACACTCTCGACCATGTCAGCTTTCGCAATTAAAATAAACGTGCTGCATATAGCCACATTCTGTAAAAACATTAAAATCACTGACAACGGAAATATAAAAAAAACAGAACAATGAAAAACACAATTGCATTAACAGAAACTAAAAGCTTTTCTGTGTATTCACAACGGGCGGGATTGGTCAGTGTCCACACTCTATGGAGCGCTCGAGTCACGCCACGCGTGTGATGTGATGAAGAAGGCGCATATAGGCGCAAACTTCTTATCCTCGATGGCTCTATGAATGTGATCTACTAGCTCCATCAACGCCGTTTCAGTAGATCTGCCTTTCGGGTAGGCATGGTGTCTTTCAAGCAGAACCCTTTCGATGAGAAAGTTGTCCCTTATGTGGAGGTTAACCACCTTCTCCTCGCTTAAAGCATGAAAGAAGTAAAAGGCTTATGTATCTATGGCTTAGGTAAAATGCATTCTCATAGTCACTGACTGAAATTACTCACTATGACTATGTCATACAAAAAATCCTCTTTTATTTCTTCTATTTAACTCTACTTTTAAAACTCAATGTTATGATAGTCAAAAACACATGCAGTGCAGCTGTGTAGTACGGAAGCAATATTTAAAATTTAATGAAATTAATGTTAGTGGTCCCATATGAAACTACAAAATTGTTGTGAACACCAGGAGCACCTATCTTGTATTTTTTGGTGAAAAAATGTGATAATTATAATAATAACCTAACCAAGAGCATGTCACGACATGTCTAAGAAGGGTTCCGTAACTATCAACGCGCAATAGGTTTTCTTTGAATTACTTCAAAAGTTATAGTCCGATTTCGCTCAAAATAATTTTCCTAAAGAGTTTTTAGCATGATCTATCAGCATGGAAACCTACAAGTTTCTATCTCTTATAGTTTAGAAATGCTGGGGGGGGGGAGGGGGGGGGGAGGGGACCGACTTATAAACCACTTTGCAGGCCGATCACTCGAAAATGGTTAACTTTCTAAAAAAGTCATGCCTTCATTTTAAAAGACCTATTCAACGATACCCCACACAATGGGATAGAATCAAAAAATATTTTTCATCCCCACTTCACATGTATGGAGAGCCACTCCTAAAATATTAAATTATTTTTATTATTTGATGCCAAATCCGAGATCTATACACAATCTACAATTGTATCAAATTACATCCATTTATATTCATAATTACAGAAACTAGAAGCGCGGACAGACAGACAGACAGACAGACGGACGGACGGACAGAGCGAAACTATAAGGGTTCCTTATGTATTACAGTACCCTAAAAACCCTTATGTACAGACTACAGAGCCCTGTCAGAAAAATTATGCCGACTTCTAAAGTAAAAAGTATAAAACAAATCTTATTTTCTAAATAATTAACCTTTTAAATTCGGCTAAAATTTTTATCTAGTTCTCTACACAATCTTCATTATTTTGAAGTCGGTACCAGCCAACTTAATGATTTATCAGGATATTGTTTGGGCTGGTACCGACTAGTTACAATTTTAGCCGAATTTAAAAGGGGAATTATTTAGAAAATAAGATTTATTTCATACTTTTTTATGTATTTTTACTTTGGAAGTCGGTTTAATTGTTTGTTAAAAAAACCCTTTTTACATTTTTAGAACTTTTAAAATAAACTATCGAATGTATAATTTACTACGCGCCAAGCTTCCATTAGGTATTGTATATAAGATGATAATGATGATTACAAGAAGTTACATAGTGGCATATGCTTTCAGTTCCCTAAATAAAGTCGAAATTACCAAACACAAAATCCTTAAAGACTGAGGAGTTTTGTTTAGTGCATAACCGCCTCCTTTTTTTGGAAGTCGTAATATAATGTATACATCGACATTTGAAAAGAGATATTCGGCTAGTGTCGACAGTGTAGAGCGTTTTCTCTGGTAGAGTTTGAAAGATATGATGTTCGACTCACTCTAATAACTGAATAACTCTATTCGAATTTCGATGTGCATTCTTTAAGGCCATGTGCGTACTTTATAAAAGATTTTATAAGGCATGTTGCCTTAAAAAAATTTTTTTCGTTATTCGTTAACATGGTAATAAACAATTAAAAAACCCATTTGTGTAAATCTTAAAACTTTACGAAGATACAAACAATTTAAAATTACAATAAGAAAGAGACTGATGTATCGGCCTGTGATGTCACGAGTTGCATCCGCTATACATTTGTCATTACAAAATGTATGGCGGTAGCAGCTTGTGACGTAACAAATCGTTTTGCGAGAAAGAGATGGGCAATATTTTTATTTGCTTATAATTTTTAGTCGTGTCAACATAAAAACCTATTTCTTTTAGATTTATATATCCCAATTCAAAAATTTTGAAATTTAATTCGTAAAAAGGTGGTATTCCACACTACGCAACATCCCTATTATTAAATTTTTGTAATGTACTTAACATTAGAAAAATTTTGACAGAACTCAAAATGTCGTCATCATAACCGGTTTGCCATTATAAATGATGTCGTTACAAAGGGTTTTCACTGTATTACTGATCTATCAATCAATTGTTACAAATTACAAACTCATAATGTAGTCAAATGAATAAGATGACAAATTATTTATTACATTTCGCTCACTGACAACTTTTCACATGACCAACTACCTCAGATCAAATAAAAAAGATAGATATATCGACCCGTTTCATTAACCTATAAGTATATCTATAACTATTTGTTAAAAAAGCCGTCGTCATTCTGCTCTCGGACACCGTCCGATGAACAGCTCCGCTCGTTACGATCGTTGCCGTCGTCCCGCGCTCCCATATTGCGCTCTCACTCTGACATTGCTCGCGATAGTGCACCACAGGAAGAAAGAAGACAGGAAGACCGAAGACTCAAGAGTCAAGCCTCAAGAGTCAAGACTCAAGAGAGAAGAGACAAGGCGCCACCCAACCGCCTTTGCCGCCCGACCCGTGCCGTACCGTGTCTCGCGCCGCGCCGCGATCGCCGCCTACCGGACGATTCGTGCGACCGCTCGCATCGTCCGTCTCGCTCTTTAGTGCGAGCCTTCTGCTCGCACACCCGCCGCGTAGTTATCGCCGCGTTAGGACGAGCGTGCGACCGGTCGCATCGTCCGTCTCGTTTTTAGCGCGAGCCTTCTGATCGCGCTCCGCCGCGTCTCGTTCGCGAACACTAGCGCCCTAGTGTTTAGCGCAACGTTAGTGAGTGAGTTCCAGCCGCCCAAGGAACAATTGTAAGTACCGTGACACGTTTAGGTACACTACACGAGGAGTTTTCCTCCCTACACACCTCCCCTCCCGGTCGCCGGGAGGGGCTGTATCCCCAATATTAATTAGAGAGTAGAATCCCAATCCCGGGATAAACTTCCTAATTATGTCTGACGCCATAATTAGAAAGTTCCTGGAGTTTTTAAAATTAGAAGTCCCAGATGTCGCGTCCAAGTGGGAACGCTTCGTGCGCATGCACGAAGCAGACTCACCGGCGTCGCCCGATTGCGACGTCCCACTAATTCCGGCCGAAATTGAGCCCTTATCATCTCCTTCAGAGATGTCTTGCTCAGAGCAAGAATCCGACCGTAGTGAACAAGGCGAGTTCACTACCGTCAAATATAAGAAGACGAAGAAGAGGAAGCGCCCAGAGGGCACCGCCTCTCCAGTCCTATCTTCCCCGACCAAATCGGTCTCTAAGAGTAGGAAAACCGTGCAGGCTCCGCGACCCCCGTTACCCCATCGGCCCCTCTGGCCTCCCAGGCCCCTCTGGCCACCCAGGCCTCTCTGGCCTCCCAGGCCCTTCCGGCATCTCAGGCCCCTCAGGCCTCCCAGGCCCCTCAGGCCTCCCAGGCCTCTCAGGTCGTCCGTACTCCAAAAATGCCTCCTCCTGTAATCATACAGGCCAAATGGAATTTAATCTCCGCAGCAATTAATGAGCATAAGCTTCGTAACTCTTCTGCACACGCGACCCCCATAGGCATCAAAGTGCAGGTCAAGACGTCGGAGGACCATCGCCTCCTCACCGCGTTCCTACGCACAAAGAACATAGGTTACCATACTTATGCCCTTGAAGACGAGCGCCTTCTGCGCGTCGTCATTACCGGAGTCGATAAGTGCCTCTCCACAAAAGAGGTACTCATGGACATCCAGTCCCAAGGATATCCCACCTTAGAGGTACATCGTATGTACCACCCCATCAAAAAGCACGAGTACAATATGGTACTCGTAACCCTCCCTCTTACACCAGAGGGCAAGGATATCTTCAATATCCGAGCCATCTGTCATATTACGGGCATCCGCGTCGAGCCCCCCCGTAAAAGGGGCATCCCTGGCACTGGCCAGGGATGCCCCTTTTACGGGGGGGCTGGCCACCGATGCCAACTTTACGGCACTCGGCACGGAATTGCCAAGCTAGGCCGCGTTGCGTTAAGTGCCTCGGTGACCACGGCACCTCTGACTGTCTCCGTAAGAGCCCAGCTGAGGAGTCCGAACCCCCCAGCTGTGTTCTCTGTAAGTCTCAAGGACACCCCGCCAATTATAGAGGGTACAAAAAAGCACCCAAAATAAAAAAGCGCAGTGCACCTCAGACAAAAAGTGCCCCCCCCCAAACAGAGATTCGTCGCTGCCAATTCGTACCCTCCCAATCTGCATGGTTCAAGCCCGCGCAGAAACGTAGTTCGGAGTTAGCGGTTTCCCCCGCTCTCCCCAGTAAGGCCATGCCCTCCGCGCCCGTAGCGCCTAAGGCCACGCCCCCTCCGACTCCCAGCTTCACTGCAGACCCCTCTTTCGTCCAGCAGTTCTTAAGCAACATCGGGCCTATTGACCCGATGGAGCTTTCTATTTTAGCGACAAAGCTAAAAGGATCGGCCACAGACCGCATCCAAGCTTTGTCAGACCATCAGGTCTTGATCCGTCAGATCAAGGCCCTCTCCACAAACGGTAATTAATGGAGCCCTCGGGAAGGACAAAGCCGCACTCGTTACGCGTAGTGTCGTTCAATACGAACGGCATTAGGAATAACATTAGCGAAATTCGCGATTTTGTAAGCAGCCAAAATGTCGATATTCTTCTAGTGCAGGAGACTTTTTTAAAACCTAGTATGAGGAGCCCTAAAATAGCTAACTACAAAATAGTCGGAACGATAGAACTCGATCCCGACTCGGAGGTACTCTTATCTACTATAAAAAATCACTACATTGTATTCCCCTAGAGCCACCGCCATTGTTAACTTTAGAAACATCTGTTTGCCACATTAGTATGTCCGGTCACGGACCCATTGTTATAGTAAGCGCGTACTTAGCGTGCAACAAAGAACTTCATTCCAGCGACCTACAGGCGCTATTCAATTTAGGTAACGCTGTCATCATTGCCGGCGACTTTAATTGCAAACACACCGAGTGGGGCAATGTTCATAACAATAGAAACGGCACCATCCTTTGTAGTTTAACCGACACCTTAAATTTTGCACTATTAGCTCCCACCGACCCCACTAGCTATGACACCAATGAAAACATCAACGGTGTCATACGCGATCCTAGTACGATAGACATAGCCTTAGTTAAAAATGTTTCTCTCAATATCTATATTGAGACTCTCCACGAGCTTAACTCGGACCACAGACCGGTTACGATTACACTTGGTAGTCTTAACCCCAATAATTCTAGTACTAGGAAGATAGTAGATTATAAATCATTAGCGGAAAACATCAAAGTCCTTCAATCTAGCCACTTAGATAAAATCCCCGATATTATAGATAGTAAAGAGACAGCCATAGAGGCCGCCTCCCACTTGACCGATCACCTGGTAGCGACCATAGAGAACTCATCTAGGGAGGTGCCAACGACCCCCAAGGGCCGTTGGCCCCTCCCTGAGGACATAAGGGAGTCCATCAGACTCCGTAATGCGGCTAAGCGCACATATGATCGCTACCCGTCGGAAGAGTGGAGGAAAGGCCTCCGTCACTACGAGAGGGAATTTAAGTTTAAAATCAAACAACACAAAGCCGAGAGCTGGGATCGACTTCTCAGGGATTTAGAACCGTCTCACGTGGCGTACTGGCCACTCGCGAAGGCCCTCAAAAACAACACGGAGAGCGATATGCCTCCGTTAGATAGACCTAACCGTCCTCCTGCATTCGAGGACATTGACAAGGCCGAGTGCCTAGCTGATAATTTCGAACAACAGTGCCGGCCGAGTACTCTCCCGATTGATCCCGTGCACCTTAGCTTAGTTAATAGCGAGGTCAACAGCCGACTCTCGAGGCCACCTGATGTAGATAGGGTGAGGATGGTGGACTCGGAGGAGGTCAGTGACATTATTAAGTGTATGAATGCCAAAAAGGCCCCAGGCCTCGACGGTATATCAAACAAAACACTTAAAATGTTACCGTCCGAGCTAATTCAACTCCTAGTGAACATCTTTAACGCCCTCTTAGTAGGATGTTCATTTCCAGACATTTGGAAAGTAGCTATTGTCATAGGTATCCACAAACCGGGGAAACCCCGGAAGGTGCCTGGTAGCTACCGTCCAATAAGTCTCATTAGCTCCCTTGGTAAAGTCTACGAAAGAGTTATTAAAAGGCGCCTTAATGACGTCATAACCGACAAAAAACTCCTTCCAGACGAGCAGTTTGCCTTCCGCGAAATGCACAGCTGTCCCGCTTAACGGACTACATATTATCTAGCAAAAACGACAGGAAGACGACATGCGCCGTATTCTTTGACATTGCAAAAGCTTTTGATAAAATTTGGCATAACGGACTGTTATACAAACTCTATCAAATGGAAATAACCGATTATCTCGTTTTACTAATTAGTAACTTTTTAAAAAATCGTAAATTTCATTTCCGCGTAGAAGGCGCACTGTCGTCGCCAAGATATATGGAGGCGGGAGTACCGCAGGGCTCAGTCCTCTCGCCCTCCCTATATAACCTGTACACTAGAGACATCCCCAAACACGCTAAGGTGCAATTAGCTATGTTCGCGGACGACACAGCCCTTTATTATTCAAACACACGAGCCCGTACCGCGTCTAAAGCCCTCCAGGAGTCAGTTACCGCTCTCGGTAATTGGTTCTCCAAATGGAGAATAGAAGTCAATCCCGACAAAAGTCACGCCATTCAATTCAATAGTAATAGGGCAGCGAGACGTAATTGCCCCCGTAAAGTAATGAGCCCTATTAGCCTGCACGGCAACGTTATCCCTGAGGTCTCTCAGGTCAAATATTTAGGCGTAGTACTAGGCAAGTCGATGACGTTTTCGAGTCACATCAGTAACACATTACGCAAAGCGAAATTTGTACTCTACAAATTATATCCGCTACTTAATTCGCGAAGCAAAATGTCCTTAAGACATAAGCTTACATTATATAAGGTTTGCATTAGAACGATACTCACTTATGCGTGCGTCTCTTTCGCACAGAAGCGAGTCTCAAATGGACCGTTTACAAAGAGTCCAGAACCGGTTTCTACGCATGGCAACAGGCGCACCCTGGTACATGCGTAACATCGACTTGCATAGGGACTGCAAACTCGTCACTATTAAAGCCTATATCAAGGAACTCGTAGAGAGATTCTTTGATAAAGGCAAAAATCACCCAAACCCCCTTATCAAAAAGGCACTGGACTATAATCACGACGCACAGACCTTCCGATACCCGCACAAACGGCCTAAGCATATCTTAGCCGACCCCGTTGACCCGATCACAAAATACGTAACGTACTGTGTACAGTTACGTAAACACAAACCACACGCACCCGCGACGCTAGCATCGCACCGGGGTCGACGCCGGCGCCTACCCCGAGGTCCCACATCCGACACGACAACACGTACAGACGTACAGACCGACACTAACACGGGACCGGACCCGAACCCGAGTTCGAGTTCGCATCCTAGTAGTCTAGGTACACACCATAATAGTGTCCGCGACCGCGATATTGATATAGAGAGCTCTACCAATACCGCGAACCTCATCGACATTAGGACTTACGCGCGCGAGTCATCCCGACCGTACGCGGAAGGGGAGAGGGATGACCCTCTCAGTACCGATATCGACCAAAACGAGAGCTCCTCTATCGCGATAACTCGCACGCCGCTAGTTTCTGCTACCGCGCGCGAGCAACCTCACTCATCAGCGAGTGAGGAAGGGGTCGGACCCCTTAGCAGGAGAGACCCGCGTCTCCCCTGTCATAATAATAGCTCTTAATCCGTAGCTGTCCCCAATATCCGGTTTGAACATCACCCGGGTGATGTTAGGGAGGGTCAAACCCTCCCATCGACTACTACCAAACAAACTAGCCACCAGGCTAGTTATAGTCCGACTTAGCTACAGCGGTCTTAACCCGACCCTTAGCATAGACCCGTTCGAAGAAAAAAAAAGCCGTCATTCAATCATTTGACGGTTTTTTGTGATACAAATTTGACGTTTCTAACAATTAGTTCTTGGTAGATAGGTTATTGAAACGGGCCATAAGAAAGTGAAGCCATTTTTAGGGTTCCGTCTCGGAACCCTTATGGTTTCGTCATGTCCGTCCGTCCGTCTTCGGCTTACCGTCCAAACGGTTAGTGCTAGAAAGATGAAACTTTGCATGGATATGTGTATTTACTACCTACGTCGGTAAAGTGCTAAAATAAAATCACGAAAAATATATTTTTTTGGGATACCTCCCCTATACGTAAAGTGGGGATGTTTTTTTTTCTCGCGTCTACATGGGGTAGGTGGGTGTGGGGTATCATTAGTTAGGTCTTTTAAAAACTTTGAGAGGTTGTTAAGACGATTTTTTGATTTATGTAGGTATCCGTTTGCGAGATATTCAACTTTTTTTTTGGTAAAATAAGGCTAAAGTAAACTCTAAAAGCTAAACGTCAGACACGAAAAATTATAAAAAAAAATCACGATGGTGGTCCATGTGATAAACTTTAAAAGAAAATTATAACGGCTTAGGTATGTAACTTTGTTAGTTTAGGAGTTATAGATGGCTAACTTGTAAAATGCACCTACTTGGAAAACTTCGTACAAAAATTATGATATAGGTAATATTTTATAAGTAAACATATAAAATATTGGTATAATGGTACGGAACCCTACATGCACGAGTCCGACTAGCACTTGGCAGGTTCTTTTATTAAACATTTCTACAATTCAGTGCGTTTCGGCGGCGGCGGCGGGGGCGGCTGCGGCGAGCGGTAGTGCTGCGCGTAGATCTCCTCCCAGAACAGCGCGCGCTCCTTCAGCAGCGAGCCGCGCAGCTCCACGGCCCGCCCGAGAGACATGTGCGGGGACCACTTCCGGCCCACAGGCGGCCACTCCGGCAGATTGGAACCTTCTGGGGTAGGGTTTCTGTAAAAAAATATTTAATTATTGATGATGAAAAAGTTGCCGTAATTATGTAAGTTTTTTCTTACTATCGAACAAATTGTCGCTCGACCAGGCATAAGGAGAAAATCACATAAAGGTAAGACCGCACTAGGCGGCAGCGGAGCGTCGCGACCCTACTAGTAATACCGTAGTGGGGAGCCAATGCTCGTATAGTTACGCTGCCGCGTAGTTACGCCTAGTGCGGTCCCATCCTCTCCCACAGCGCCGTTGAGTGTGGTTGACGCACCCACACATACTGACGTCCAAATACGTAGTTCAACCAAGACTGTAGTCGTTGCGGTCACTTCCTTTGTGTTTAAATATAATAAACGCAGGAACTTTGTCGCTACTAACCTCCGAAGAAAACAGAGGGGTGTTATAAGTTTGACGTGTCTGTCTGTGTGTGTTTGTCCGTGGTATCCCACGATACCCAAACGGGTGAACTAATTTTAACCTATTTTTTTTTGTTTAAAAGCTGACATGATCGAGCGATTTAAGTAGCTATAAATCATCATCATCAGCCCACTCACTGCTTGACAATACGGGTCTTACTTAAAGTTTTTAATTTAGTTTATATACCTACCCAGTAGTTATGAAATCGAGCCAGATATTTCGAAGACTCTTTAGGTGGCTCTCGTAAGCTTCTGATTTGTTCAAGTTATCAAATGGCAACGTCAATGCCCATACAACTTTGGACTGGGCGCAGTGGTTGGCTCCACGTACTTTAGTAAATGGTACGAATGAAGTAGGATCGCTTTCGTCGGTAAACGAGTACTCGTATAGGTAAATTTGGTTATTCCCGGCTTCTACCTGGAGGTTTACAGACATTAAAGTTGGTTGCGCAAAGTAGGTGTCCGAAAAATAATCGATGTAATCTAGAATGTCTTCTTCGTCCACATGTGTACCAAAAAAGTGAGTTTTAATTTTTTTCATTACTTCGTTCCTCTCATTTTCATTTTTAAATTGCAAATTACGAGGTAAGTAGCTTGAAAAATCCTCATTCATACTTTTTAGATCGGACTGTACCTCTCCTCTATTGAAAAATATTCTTATTAAACCTTCCATGTTTGTAAAACCATACAGCATAGGTAACTTTTCGTAATCACCTTTTTTTAAAATATCAAAAGGACTTTCTGTGAGGAACATTTCTTCACCAATATTTCGCTCCAAACATGGGCCTACCGGAAAAGTTGAATCATTTTTATTTGCAATCATAATAGAGTTAAGATGCTGTAGTGATATTTGAGTGAAGAATTCTTCTAAAGCGTATATATCATTAGTATCAATATCGGCATTCAACAGCTCTGCGTAATATTTTGCTGACTCAAATGGATCAATCTGCACTGCAAATGATGCTGTATTTGCTCCACTTTCCGGAATTACTTTCTTAAATAATCCTTTAGCCATCTTAGAAACCATCAAGAGGTCTACCGATGCAGAGCCAGCACTGCTTCCGACTATTGTAACATCGTTTGGATCACCGCCAAAGTTAGCAATGTTCTTTTGTACCCAACGCAGTAATGCCACCTGATCTTTCATACCAGCATTTCCAGGAACAATATCTGTTCCCAAACACAGAAAACCATGAGCCCCCAAACGATAATTGAAAGTGACCACCAATATCCTTTTGGTATTCACCATTTCACGTGGGTCAATCATATCTCCATGGCCAACCATAAAAGCACCTCCATGCACATAAACTGCCACAGGGATTGATTTGGCATCAGTATCTGGTATATAAACATTAGAAATAAGGCAATTTTCTTCGACTTTTTGAGTCTCAGGTAAAATATCAAATAGGTTAACTTGCGGGCATACAATCTCTTTGTTTACTGCTTCAAAAGGTTCCTCCCAATATGGCGGTGGCAGTGGCGCCTGAAAAGTTCTTTTAAATTAAATCCTGACATCATAATATACATATCATTGTGCAATATTTTTTGATTTGTCATCTTGATAAAATTAAATACTGTATAATAATATGGTGTAATAGTTTATTTAACTGATGGCTGCTGATAGTTCTTTTAAGCTAAAATGCTCTTTAGCTGTCAGTTGTTGTTGTTAGCTTGAATTATGCCAATACTAGTGCATATTAATTATAACCCATGGGTATCAAATATAATTTACGACCTATTCATTAAGTCCTACTGAATGAACACAAAAATGTTCATGTAAATCGGTCAAGCCGTTTCGGACAAGATAAATAAAGTAAACTTAATTCCTGGTGTTTTCTCTCAATTACCTTAAATCTGTCAACGCCTGTTGGAGCATTAGCGTAGGGGATGTTGTGGAATGCGTACACATCATAATCTGGATCCTTGTAACCCCTAACTGGTCCTTGGGCTGTGTTCACTAACTTTGATGGTATCTCGTTGCCGAACACGCAAGTGACCAGGACACATAGTGCGAAAGCCCTCATTGTAACTACTGTATTATGACAGATCTCACGAAGTATCTCTAAGTATACTTGTAGACATACACTGATTGAACAATCGTGTACAGTTATCGTAAAATTTATCATAAGAGATAAAACTCAGATATGTATATTAGGGTTAGATGGGACTCCATTAGTTAAATTTTATATTTTTACCCGACTACGGCGAAGCCAAAAGGAAGGGTAATGATTTTGGCAGTCTATGTATGTATGTATGTATGTATGTATGTATGTATGTATGTTTGTTCCCTCGTAGCCTCTAAACTACCGATTTTAATAAATGAGGTGTCAATAGATTCGTAATGATGCCGCGGGTAACATAGGCTATATAATTTTTTTCAAAATTATATATTTCGAAAATTAAACCTCAGATTCTAACATCTAAAAAAATTAAATCGAGCTAATTATCACATGTTTGGTATCAAAAGAAAGGTATTGGCAAGCACACTACAAATATTTACATAATTTGTATATATATATTGTATTATATCATATTGTTTAAGTCAAAATATCCGTTTAAAATACAATTCGTACAATATTTGTCCAATTTTCTAACATTACGTATAATAAGACTATAAATATATAATTATATTTTATGTTCCTTCATAACATTATATTTTATTTTATAAATATATTTTTTTACAGGCAATACATAACAAACTAAAAAAATTAAATAACACCTATATTGTCAAGCAGTGAACGAGCTGATGATGATGAATTATAGCTAAGACCACTCTTAATTATGTCAGCTTTCAAACAAAAAAAACTAGATCAAAATCGGTTAATTGGTTCATCCGATTTTAATAAGAAAATGAAGATGAAATCAATTACTAGCACTTTTATTACTCACTCGTTCGATAGATGTCACTATACGAGTCTTAAATTTTTCTGAATCGCGGTATCGTTGTGTTCTACGTTGTGTTGTGTTGGAATATATTATAAACAGTAGGTGCGACCACGGCTCTACCTTGACCATTTTTGTAACTATACATTTCTGGATTTCAATTTGAATTATTTTCTTGTTTCGGCCTTTTTAGACCCCTTTTTTACGTATTTGGGTTATAGTTTTTTAAACTTATTTTTTTATTTTATTAAGTGTTTATTTTTTTTTGTTATTAAATTTTTAGCTAATGTTTGTCTTTGTACTTACATAAAAAGACTAGAGAAGCTATTACAACTAAACTTACTACGAGCATTTTTACAAAAATTATTAGATCCGATATCAATATTTAAAACATTAATTCTGTCTCTGCCATTATCGTTCCGATATTCGATATCATACTCGTATCGCAAACCAACTTATATATCACTTTGTCATCAAAAGTCATGCAAAAAACCTTGCCTTTATTTTAAAAGACCTATCTAATGATACCCCACGCGATGGGGTAGAATGACAAAATATTTTTCATCCCCACTTCACATTTGTGGAGCCTAAGTAGAGTATACGCCACCCTAAAATATTATTATTTTATGATGCCAAAACCGAGATATATACACATTACAGTATTTAACTATACCAAATTTCATCCATTTATATCCATAATTACAGAAGCTGGAAGCGCGGTCAGACAGACACACGGACGGACAGAGCGTCTACTATAAAGGTTCCTTAAGTATTACGGAACCCTAAAAAAAACATCAAAATATATTAAAAATCTGCAGGAAGATAACTCTATATTAGAAACCCTACACAGTATACCTTAATTTAGCATTAACAGATATATTAAATTTAATAATTGAGAAAAAATGTTAACATGAAGTTTCTACAATTCAGTGCGTTTCGGCGGCAGCGGCGGCGGGGGCGGCTGCGGCGAGCGGTAGTGCAGCGCGTAGATCTCCTTCCAGAACAGCGCGCGCTCCTTCAGCAGCGAGCCGCGCAGCTCCACGGCCCGCCCGAGAGACATGTGCGGGGACTACTTCCACCCCGCAGGCAGCCACTTTGACTGACTCGAGCCCGAGGACAGGGTTACTGCAAGAGAAATATATTTGAATGTAAATAAAACTCCTGTCAAAACTCGTGACATTTGAATACAGGAAATCTACGAAAATATTCGCAATTAAGTCTCCCAAACCTCAATAGCATTATCATTCTAGAAGATCAAAAGTATTTTTTTTCCTTGACTTTTGTCATAAAATATATATATCTTAAGAGGATTATAGGTGCATTAGTAGTTAATACTTACAGGGTAAGCCCTGTCGTAATAAAATTGATCCATAATTCTTTTAAAGTATTTTTAATTTCTTGATATTCTTTAGTGGGTCTTGGAGTCGCGTAGCTTTGATGTCCTCCCAAAAGAACTTTTGACTGGGCACAATGGCCGGCACAACACATCTTATTTAATAGGACAAAAGGAACTCGTCCGTGAACAAATATATCTCATTATTACCAGACTCTACGTGATTTTTCATAGATCTTAAAGTTGAGTACGTAAAATAAACGTCAGAATAATAATTCACATAATCTAAAATATCATCCACATCTAATTTGGAACCAAAAAAGTAGTTCTTTATTTTTTTTACTACGCCTTATTTTTCTTCTGGACTAGCAAAACATAAGTAAGGTGGCAAGTAATCGCAAAAATTGTCGTCCATTCGCTTCATTTTTGATTTGAAATCGCCCCCTACAATCATCATACGAAGCAATCCTTCCATATTAGCTAAACCATACAGCATGGGTACTTTCCGGAGTTTCCGGTAATCACCACTTTTTAGAATATTAACTGGGTTATCGTGCAGAAATATTTCCTTTCTGGTATTACGTTCTACACAAGGACTTACTACAAATGTAGCATCAGTTTGGAAAAAAGTGTTAGCTGAATTCAAAACCTCTACAGGCAATGATTTGAAAAATTCTTCCATATTTCCATTCTTCATAAATATCATCAGTACCTTTATAATTTAATAGTTTCGCATACTCCTTAGCAGATTTGATTGGATCCGACTGAACGCTGAAAGCAGCTGTGTCAGCGCCGCTCTCCGGGAAAACTTTAGTAAATAAACCTTCTGTAATTTTCGACAGCATCGAAAGGTCTACTGCTGATGACCCGGCACTGGCTCCTGCAGTAGTTACATCTTTTGGATTACCTCCGAAGCTAGCAATGTTTTTATGTACCCAACGAAGCATTGCCACTTGATATTCAATGCCAGGTATTTCTTATTTTCCTAAACATAGAAATCCGTGTCCTGCCAAACGATAGTTAATCGTTATAAAGATTGCTTTTTTCGAAGTTACCATTTTACCGATCCCATTATGTCTCCGTATCCCATAATGTAAGCACCACCATGGACGAAAACTACCACCGGTAATACGTCTTCAACATTTGAGACGTAAATATTTGCAATAAGGCAATCTTCTTCAGTTTTACCAGATATTTCCATTATTTCTTCAAAAATTTTTGGTTGTGGACAAATAATATGTTTGTCTACCGCATCATAGGGTTCATCCAATACCCGCGGTGGTTCAGGTTCCTGAAAATAAAATACTACTTCATTTTCCATTTGCTTTATAACCGATTTCCAAAAAGGAGCATATGTTCAGCAGCGGATTATTTTGCATCTTTGTTATACTATATTAGCTAAGCCATTATGAAATACTGGTAGTACATTTGTAAGGAGAGAGAGAGAGAGAGATGAGTTAATAAGCCATCGAAATACTTAGATAATACAACATGAAATCTACATAACCCTTCACTGCGTATGACCTATTATACAATTTATCACCTTTGGTGTTAAAATTAATATGCGTCATTTAAAATATCTAATTTAATGTTTTGTCATGTTTTTTACTGTTTTAAATTAACGACGAATTTGCCCTTATCCATCAGTTTATTCTATGTCCATACCTTAAATCTGTCTCTGCCGGTAGGAGCAGTGGCATACGGCAACACGTAGCCATCGGCGGTCGAATACCTGTACCGCCGTACCTACCCTGCACTGTGCTGTATGCACAATCCGCGAATCCTCGCACAGGGCATACACAAACAGACACAACACGATCACACGCATCGCTGATATACACTGGCTTGTTACTGATAGTAATGTTTGTATATACTGATTGAATCAAACGGTCGTTGTCTAGAAGTCGAATCTAGTTTCCGTGTGGACCACCAAACTGCCAGATCATTACACGCCGAATGTGATAAGGTGATAAACGGATACGCTGCTGCACTATTCTTTCTTCCCATTAATTACGACAGCTTAGTGGCAAAAGCGATCGATACTGCAATTAACAAAATGTGAAAGTTGAAAAAAAGTACAATACCTCCAAAAATATGGTCACCAACACCATTCCTAAGCTAAGTCTGAAGTTCAGTCTTTTCCGGTTTTGGTCCCTCCATAGGGTATCGAGGGACCAAAACCGGTCAATTGCGTGTTGGACTCGCGCACGAAGGGTTCCGTACAAAAAAGGCCAAAAAATCACGTTTGTTGAATGGGGCTTCCGTGATTTTTTGACCTTTAAATATTTATTTTATAGCGGCAACCGACCGACATACATGATCTGTGAAAATTTCATCTGTCTAGCTGCCACGGTTCATGAGATACAGCGTGGACAGACAGACGGACAGATGGACAGACAAAGGGTCCCTTTGGGTACGGAACCCTAAGAAGCTGTAATCGCAAACACAATTAACAAAAAAATACACGTGTTTCTATTTACAAGGATGTTTTAAACGGTGACGAAAATGGTGTTGTTATCTTGTAAGTTGTCAGCATGCCCAAAATATAATATTTATATTACTAACGTAGCATAGTAACGGTAAGGTTACAAGGCAACGGCCGCAATACAAGTCGCAACTTCGTGTTAGTAGGTACGTTATTTCTAGTGCAAAAATATAAAATTGGAATATTATTAATTTATATATACCACATGAATGTTAAATCTATGGTACCTGGGTAACCGAACTTTGCTCGGGGCTTTAGTAGATAAAAAAAAACACAAAAATATTAGAGTTCGAATCCACCACCACATTCCAAATTTCCGAACACCCGAACACGAAAAATTACAGCTATATTACTCACTCCCACGTCGAGGAACTAAAAGAGACGATAGAACGCGTCAACGATGACCTCTTAATTCTTATAGTCCTCGGCTAAAATATAATGCAGATTAACATATATTTTTTTGGGATTTTTCAATATGACCATGACTGAAAAAAGATTTCAAAGAGCTCAAATTTTCAGTTCTATCCAGCGCACAACCCCTTAATTTTGTAGTTTTGGTGTGCACTAAAGTGTTACTGTATTGTATTGTATTATACATACGCATACCAAACTGACAATCGGGCTGCCATATTAGAGTCGATATTATTGTTGCACTTAAAAATGCGCAGTTTCCCAGGAATAAGACCTAGCTAGATCGATTTTTCTCCCCCAAAACTCTCCGCGTACTAAATTTCATGGAAATATTTGCTGCAATTTCCGAGATTACGATTATATATTATATAATACAAGATTAGCTCGTTTAAAGTATAAGACATATTTAGACATCTAAAAATCAAGAACAACTAGAAATCAAGAACAAGAAGACACTAGGCAACATATCTATTACGGATATTTTGGGCATATGACCTATTGCTTATGTCAAGACATTAAAATGCTAAAAAATATAGAAAAATAAAAAAAGGGTAAATTTAATTATTTTTCTGCCTAAACGTCTTAGAGATGTATATAGATAAGATCTTATATTATGTTAGTAGTCAGTACTCATATAGTGACTACGTGGTAACTACCAACAGCAGGGACACGATTCTCGTGCAAATGAGAAAAGTTCACATTCGAAATCGAGTGACGTTTGTCTGAACTATTTCGATAGTGAAGTTCTAAGATTGCACAACAAGCACAAACTCTGTTTCGTTCTAAAAAAAGCTTCGTTTTTTTACCAATGTGACATTTTCTCTATTGCCTGAGAATCGCGCCCCAAGTTTGTAAAATCATTGATATGTGAAACGTTGCACATGGTAGTGCTCAGGTCGACCTGATTCCTCACAAAGGTGCACTCGACTCGCGCAAACCGCGGCGTCGCCTGCACTCGACGGTAACGATCGCTTGATGACTCAAATCTTTTCTTTTGATACGGTTTTACATGAATAATTATAAAATAACATTAAGGACATACTATAGTGCATGTAGTTGTGAAGAATCTTTTAAATTTTCAAGACATAAGGTCTCTTAGAGGACTTACAGGAGTCAAACTAAGTTTAGTATGTCATCAAATTTACTGACATCTAACGTTCCCACTGCTAAGGCCGGGATTATATTGTCGGGAATCCGGCTGGGAAAAATTCAGAGTACTGAACTCTGCGTTAATATTAGGTCCTTACATATGAAATTAGCGTTTTGTCGTACTGGCCGTTTTGATCTCAAATATATCTTCTTTGGTTAGGAATTCCAATTTCAAATTTATACCAATAAATAATTCATTTGTTTTTTCCTCTTTTGGTTTTTTCTTGGTGTTACTCTGTTTACAAAATGGAAAACTTGAAATATCGTATTATTTTCGAGTACGAGTTCCCCCGTGGCACCAGTGCTGCAGAAGAGGCTCCAGTGCTCAAAGGATTATTTATGTGTATGGCGATCCACCGTACTCCCCGGGGAGTACGGTGGATGGGCGGAACTTGCTCTACTTATAAACTTTGATTAAATAAATATATTATGTTTAAAAAAAATCGACTTTATGTTCCTCCTTTAGAAAACGCCAATTTCATATGTAATGACCTAATACAATAGAGCTGAAAATCAAACTCACGTGTGTCAAGTCAAATGTCAATGTCAAATCTAAAAACTCTACACTCATGTGTTCGATTCTCAACTCTATTATATTAGCCCAGAGTTCTATTTTCAAATCTCTTAATTTTCTCCGGTCTTCCGGATTCCGGACAATATAGTCACAGCCGGACAAATCCAGAATCTCTCCGCCTGAAAAAAATCGCGCTAAAAATAGAACTCTGTGCTTATACAATAGATCTGAATATCGAACACACGGCAGCAATTTAAAAACTCGACGCTCATGTGTTCGATTTTCAACTCCGTTGTATTAGCACAAAAGTTCTACTTTCGATCGGAGAGATTCCGGATGATGTAATCCCAGTCTATGTCTCGGGTATCTCCTTAACGTCCTCACATAAAGGAGATACGCGAGCCTTAGCAGAAGGTCCTCCTCATTCTTGGCCTCACATCTTTTTAAAATATTGTTCTCATGCAGGTTTCCTCTCGGTGTTTACCTTAATCGTTTGAATGACTGTTATTACGAAAAATCTAGTAAGTACAGGCCACAACTTGAGATCGAATACCTCATCAAGTGCCATCTAAGTACCTCCTAAGAGTCCCTAGTGACCTACCAGAGTTACCACTGTCTCACAAGTGGCAAATAAGTAGATATCTGAGGCTTGGACTATATGTACTATAGTCCGGAATCTCGTAAGGCCGGAGAAAATTCAGAGTGCTGAAAATCAGTGGCGAAGGCTGGTTCTTGTTCATAGGGAAGCCCTAGCCTGTATAATAGGTAGGGTTTTGGACGACGGTCTTCAAAAGGTAAGTGTCGGCCTCACTTACCAGTGAGGCCGACCGGAAGGCCGAGTGAGGAATGGAGTTATAGGAACCCCACGCCACGGCTGAAAATAGAACTCTGCGATAATACAATAAAGCTGAAAATCGAACACACATGTGTCGAGTCAAAAGTCATATAAGACAGCTCGACACTTCGATTTTCAACTCGATTATATTAGCACAGAGTTCTGAATTTTCCCGGGCCCGCCGGATTCCGTATTAAATACTCCCAGCCTGAACATGGGTAGGTACGTACTCAGTACCTACATACTGAACTCGTAATGTTGTTACATATTACGTAACCTACTAATATTTTACCTATCCTTTATCACTAACATTGTACCTATCCTTTATCACTAATATTGTACCTATCCTTTATCACTAATATTGTACCTATCCTTTATCACTAATATTGTACCTATTGTTTATCGTAAATAACGTGCACTATTTCTTCTAACACTGAAATGACGCGACAAACTTTTGTCTCCTTATCAAACCGCGGGAAACCTCTATTGTCTTATCCCCACCTGTGTTACAGGATTAAGTTGGCATAATTCCGGTAAGTGCCCGCATTGGGGCACTTGATAATAACACGGTAAGAAATAAGAAGACAAAGAGCGAGTTTTGAAAGCTTTCTGAAGGCTTCCTTTGTTGAAGTGGAAACGCTTAACGCTCAAGTGTCTTTAGATTCTCTTTCAACGAATTTCTGTATCCGACTATAGTTTATCAAATTTTGTAGCGATAATCTTTATTGTATCTAATTTTAAAAAACCGGCCAAGTGCGAGTCGGAATCGCGCGCGAAGGTTTCCGTACAAAACGGTAAAGATACGTTTGTTGTATGGGAGCCCCTTTAAATATTTATTTTATTCTGTTTTAGGGTTCCGTAGTTTACGTCTCGTAACCCTTATGGTTTCGTCATGTCCGTCCGTCCGACCAACCGTCCGTTCGTCGTCAGCTTACAGTCCAAGCGGTTAGTGCTAGAAACATGAAACTTTGCGTGGATATGTGTATTTACCACGTCAACAAATTGCTAAAATAAAAACAGGAAAAATATTTTGTTGGGGTGCCCCCCCTACACGTAAGGTGGGGAAGTTAATTTTTCCTCGCGTCTACCCCATAGTGTGGGGTACCATTAGATAGGTCCTTTAAAAACATTAAGAGATTGCTAAGACAATTTTGTGTTTTAGGTATTCGTTTGCGAGATATTCAACTTGAAAGCGCATTTAAAAAAAAAGGCCCCCAAAAAACGGCTGGTTTGAAAAATCTTAAAAAATTCATGACTGTAGTCCATGTCAAGAACTTTAAAAGAAAACTTAACTTTAAAGTAAAGCCGACTTTACTTTGTTAGTTTCGGAGTTATTGAGACTTATCTTGTAAAATACGCTTACTTGGAAAACTTCGTACAAAATTACGAAATAATAAGTAAACGTGTAAAATATTGGTACAATACTACGGAACCGTACGCGTTCGAGTCCGACTCGCAATTGGCGGTTTTTTTTAGTTAATTTTGTTATTATAGCGGCAACAGAAATACATCATCTGTGAAAATTTCAACTCTGTGTAAATTGGTCGTTTTATAAAATGTCGTTATAGAGGGCTTTCCCTGTATTTACGTTTCTCTATGTTTTTTCAATACTTTCTCTACAATCTAAGTACTCGGATGTCCCTACTACTTTTCTATAAGTTAAGGGTTAAGACTCCATAATCGTTTTTTGTTCTACAAACTTAATTGTATAAAGAAATAAAGCAAATTCAATTAATGAAGACTTCCTTGAGTAACCCGAGACACTTAACATGCTGTGTCACTCCACTTAGTCTGAAACATGACACTTTTATACAGACAATTTAACTCTTGACATGGTGTGAACTTTTTTTTACTTGTTATAAACATGTCATCAACAAAAATGAAACATGACTTTGAACTCTAATAAAATTGTCGAAAATTACGTATAGTAAAAATAAAAATAATAATATCTATGGACGCTTCCACACCACGTCAATCTGGTCCTGTACTAAGTATCCGAGCAACTTGTATCACCGGTACCAGACAACGGAAATATACTTAATACTTTCATACTATATTGTATGTACATACTGTACATACAATACATATATTTAAGATTTTTATTATACTACTAGCTTTTGCCCGCAGCTTCGCCCGCGTGGGAATGTGTTCGTAGCAAAAAACTTCTATAGTAAATACCTGGTGTTGAGGACAGCGGCCTCGTAACGTAATTATACCAGTGAATTGAAATGTGAACGATAAACAAGTGATTTAAAACAGTACATAAACTATAACAGTGAACATTCAGTGACTATATATGTATAGACTTCTATAGCATCAGTGTGCAATAAGTCGTGTTAAATGGTGTTTTATGAACTTAAGGCTATTTTGCTTATATATTTTAAAGTGTAGTGAATTTTAACGTAGTTTTTGATTTATATAGATAAACATAATATCTAATAGGAAAAATAATAGTTCGGATTATATAATAAATGGATACGGAGTTATTAGGCAAAAAATGGTAAAAATACATAAGATTTCATACAATATGGTGTACCTTAGGTTATGAATATCTTTTATATGGAATAAGATTATTAGTATATAAGGACTTATGTAATTGGGAATAACAATAAAGAATTTCACACAACGCGTTTTACTTCACCTGGCTCATGGAAAATAGGGAAAATTATGGAAAATAGCCATATAGAGAGGCAAAAGCGAGATAGCAAATAGGCCCGAAAGAGGCGTACGGGCGCGGCTCTCTATACGGCATTGCCATGGTAAGCGAGACGAAAAAAGTGAAAATCGTTCTCCTCAATACAAGTGTTTTATTATCGCCCCGGCTCTGTCCAAATCGGTGTAACCTTGCTATCCTCGAGTCTAATCTGAGCCGGCGGTTGAAATCCTGTGGAATTATACAGTCCTGTACACTCCGCCTGTACCGCTCTTGCAAAGGTGCGTTGTGCAAAACGGCAGTAAATATGTTATTGCTACTTCACTAACACGATTAATGTTAAAGACATTAAGACCAACCCAAAAATTAACCAGTGATTGCTCAGCAAAACAACTTTTGAGTCTATTGTCACATGAGATATCTATTAATTCCTCTTGATCAGAGATGGATAGGTGGTCGGTGGAAAAGTTTCCAACGATTGAACGCTGGAGAAAGCGCTCGATGCATACGGTTGACTTACCTACGGATCGTATAATTAAATTGAATGATGTTTTGCCAATTGTAATTGCACTAGGAATTATTTTTTAAGGATTTAATATTTTAGTTAAGAGATTGCTGCGCATACGCCTTGATGTCATCTCACGTACCCCTGGGGGTACGCGTACCACTAATTGGGAAATACTGCCCCAAATATAAACTCCTAGATAAGGATTAATATTGTATCCGTAGCTTTGTATTAATATTGTAGCTTTTGAAAATACCACATTATTTGTGATTTTTTTTAAAACTTAGAATGGGTATATTAGTAACCTTTCCTTAAAAGATAAACATAATATTATATGCCGTCGCGAACTTTTTTGTAGACCTTTAGAAGAGAAACAATCCCACCATACATTGTTTTGTTATAAATTATCTCCAACGTATTAGGTTAGGCGGCGTTTTCGATAAAAGCTCCCAGACGGCTTGTTTTTTTTTCGACACCTTCAACAATTATCGTCATAAATCAAACAATTCCCACAAAACCCAAGTGATTATTATCGACCTAAGAAACCACTCTGCCGGTAAATGTAAACTGCATGAAAATCCTTTCAGTAGTTTTTGAGATTATCGCGAACATACAGACAGACAGACTCAGCGAGGAACTTAATTCCTACTAATATTATAAATGTCAAAGTTTTTAAAGATGGATGAATGGATGGATGGATGTTTGTTACTCTTTCACGCATTTTTTTTTTTGATCCGATTACGATTTAACGGAGAACGGAAAACGGATTTTTATGAAATTTGGTAGGGTAGTAGTTTAAGCTCTGGATTAAAACATAGGCTATTCTTTATCCCGGAAAAGTACAGCATTCTCTCGGGATACCCGATAGTATATTTACGCGAGCGGAGCCGCGGGAAACAGCTAGTTTATAATAAATTTTAGACAAAAGTGGCAAGTGTGCGTACTGACTCGCTCACGCTAGTCACGCACGACCTTATTATATATTAATATTAATATTTTGTGCTCGGAAATTTGGAATGTGGTGGGTTCGAATCCCGGTCAGATAAATATTTTGGTAAAATAAATAAATTATGTTTTTTAATTTATCAGAACTCCGAGCAAGGCTCGGAATGAAGTAACAAAGACACGTAAATGACAATTATTGTAAATACTCGATGCGAACCCAATTATGTGTGTAACTAAAAATAATAATAATAATGTCTATGGACGCTTCACACCACGTCAATAAATATTATTAATGAAAATAAATATTTATAATTTATGTTCGGAATCCGGTAAACCGGGAACAATTCAGAGCATTGAAAACAGAACTCTGCGCTAATAAGCTGAAAATCAAATTGTCGAGTGTCAAACTGTCATAATATATGACATTTGACACGACACTTGTGTGTTAGATGTCCAGTTCTATTGTATTTTTCTTTTTCTATTTTTAGTGTTCTGTATTTTCTCCGGCCTTACGGAATCCGGAGCCTTATCTCTGGCATACGTATGGCATACGTATTTCTCATTTGACTAAAGCATCCACTAAAGAAGGATTTTTTTTAATTCAACCTCCCAAGGTGGTGAAATAGGGATAAAACTTTGGTGTGATTTTTTTTATTCCTTGGACACATTCGCATGAAATTTCGTATGAATTGAGTACGTAAAAGTAATGACTTATGTATTTTAGCGTTTTTCAATATTCAACCCCTAAGAAAGTAAAATAGCGGATGAAAGTTTTAAATTATTATAAAGATATCGTTTAAAACCCAATTTCACGCGGGAGATGCCGCGGGCAAATGCTATAAATTATATTTTTTGCAGACACTATCAAACTCTAAAACTTTTCTCTAGAACTCTATTGAGTTCATCTCTCATCTCTCATCGTTTCTCAAAAACGATTTCGTTCGCTGGTTTATTTTTTCGATTTATTTTGCAAATCCGACTACCACGGAAAATACCTATCATTTTTCGGGTTAATATAATATAATAGCTTATGACACTCACAAACAATGTGGCTTTCTATTGGTAAAAGAATTTTAAAAATTGGTTGAAGTAGATCCAGAGATTACCCCTTACAATCTCGGTAAGTCACAAACTCACAAAGAAACAAACTTTACCTTTTTATAATATTAGTATAGTTCAGATGTTAGCCGCGACTTCGTACGCGAAAAAGAAATCCCGGCAGAACCGTACTTTTTAAAGCGATAAAAAGTAGCCTATGTGTTAATCCAAAGACTAAACTACTAACATATCGAATATCATTAAAATCCGTTCAGCTGTTATAACGTGAAAGAGTAACCGAACATTCATACATCCATACATAAAACTTTCGCGTTTATAATAAGTAAGGATATTATTTTCCTCGACGTGTTTTAATGATTTCGAAAATCTCTTGAATAGGAAAACGTTAGTAGGTGATAGGCGTAATGACTTTTATCTTAAAAATATTTGAGATTGTGGTCACCCATCCTAGTTGAATCCATGACCGGCGATGCTTAACATGAGTTAGCGCTACAACCTTAGAACTTCTCACTTTTTTATACTGGTATGTATATATATACATCAATGATTATATTATTACCATATGTACAGTTTTAGCCAGTTCAACTAATCAGTTATTCTATAGCATTTTATAATCTCATTCGCATGTTATTCTTTAGACTGACATAACTTTTATATATATGAACATATTGAAATGAAACAAACACAAAATGTTTAGTAGAGCAAACCAAAACGCATCTCCGCCGAGGAGAGGTGCAGCCATTGCTCCGGGACACACCACCAGTCTCAGTGCCAGGAACTGAAGGCTGGAAATAATCCTTGCTGCATTAATTGCAAGAAGGAGGAGTTGGACGAAATAAAACATAATGGTTTCAGCGCGAGGTGCCCGGTCCGACTAAAGTGGGACGCTATGGCGCGCGCAACAGTTGCGTATAGTCCGGAAGACCAATAGTGTCTGCACCGTCCAGAGCAAATTAGATGTAATTTAAACTGCGCTTTAAAAAACACTAATTAGATACAATAAAAGTGGACGGTGCGACACTGTTGGGGGAAGCTAGGAATATATATGATTATGGTGACATAAGTTAGCATATATAGCCTTAGCGACCAAAATCTGGACTGTTAGCGTATGCGCGCGCCATGGAGTCTCACAAAGTATGCAAAGGATTCATATGACTATGAATCCTGAGCATACAATTGTCGGGACGGACACTTCGACCTGAGGGAACAGACGAGCGGACTGAAATTAGATTGAAATTGAAATAAATTAAAACAGAAATGTAAGGGTAAAGTGAGTTAAAATGAAGAGGAGTGAATAGAAATTGCCAAAAAATGAATCTAATGTAAAATAATCTAAAGATAGACTAAATAAATAAATGTAATAAAAAGAAGGCCAATAAGTATAAAGGAGAAATGTAAAATAAGATAGAAAGCAAAAGAAACTATATGAATATATGCAAGTAAAAATTAAGACAGATAAGAATGTAATAGTTAATGTAACATAAATAAATAACGAATAGCCCAAAACAGAATATGTTAATAATAAATGTAATGTAGAGTGATGTAAGATAGAAATGAATAAGAATGTAATGTAAAATAATGGTAAGAAATATAAAAGAGAAAAGTTAATTATGATAGAAAGATAAATGTAATGTCAAAATAGAAATAAAAAAGGAAATGTAAGATGCCAAGGATGTATGGACGAAAATAATGTAATTAAGTATTGAAGAGAAATGTAGAAAATGACGGCTGTGAAATAAATGTAACAGCTAAACATGATATAAACTAAAAAACAGAAATGTAAGTGTAAAAGAGAAATTTTATATAAGCAAAAGAAACTGTATGAATATATGTAAGTAAAAATTAAGATAGACAAGAATGTAATAGTAAATGTAACATAAATAAGTAAAAATAATAGCCCAAAACAGAATATTTCAATAATGAATGTAAAGTGAATTAATGTAAAATAGAAATGAATGAGAATGTAATAGAACATAATAGTAAGAAATATAAAAAGAGAAATGTAAATTATGAAAGTAAGAGGAATGTAAATTGACCAGTGTTAAAAAAGTCTAAACTACTACCATACCAAATTTCATCAAAATCCGATTAGTAGATTCTGAGAATAGGGCGTACAAACGTACAGACAAACAAATAAACAGACAAAAATTCTAAAAATCACTGTTTTGGGTTCTATACCGTTCATAGAGCCCCTAGAAACCCTTATCCCTTAAACTGCTCATTTTAAAGAAATATATTATGTTTTTTATTTCAATGGTTGGTATGCGTACGCTACGTATAATTTTTGCATTTTATAGAAATTCGGAATATGGTGGGTTCGAATCCCGGTAAGATAAATATTTTTGTAATTATTATTACTTACTTCTTTTTCTTTTGCGTTTTTATTTATTTTTAATTATTTTATCGTTCAACTAAAATACCGAGCAAAGCTCGGTCTCCCAGGTACTTTGCTTTAAATGAGATGTTTCATAATATGATGTAGGAAGAGGGCCTAAGGAGGGTTTCGTAACTATTAAACCGCAATAAGTTTTTTTTTTCGAATTACTTCAAAGTTATGTTCCGATTTCGGTCTAAATAATTTTTCTAAAGAGTATTTATCATGCTTTATCAGCATAGTACATTACAAGTTCCTAGCACTAACAGCTTATAAATGCCACTTAAAAACCACTTTGGAGGCTGATTACTCGAAAATGTTTTACTTTATAGAAAAGTCATGTGTCCTCCTCTTTATTTAAAAAGGTCTATTCAACGACACCCCCCATACGATGGGGCAGAACAGTGTTTCCTTACTGCCGGGTCGCGACCCGGTACCGGGCCATCAAAATAAAATACCGGGTCGCAACATTCCCGCCTTGTTTTGAAAACAATACTAAACTACTACCAATCGACGCATCTTAAATATTCGTAAGCAGTAAGGCGATAAAAAAATATGTAGTAATAATAAAACACTTTTAATTTTAATAAATTTGTAATATTTGCTATGCTATTATGTATGTGTACGAAGGGACAGTGTGAAAATTACCGAGCCATGGCGTAACGATATTTGGGAAACACTGGGGTTGAATAATAAAACATTGTCACCCCACTTCTCATGTGCCACCCCTAAAAAATAAAATAATTATTATTTTATGTCATCACAAAATCTATACAAAATAAGTACACACACAATCTAAAACTCCACCATATTAATATTCAACTAGCTATACAGTATCCCACAGGACCACTGTAATTTTTCGAGATAAAAAGTAGCCTATGTTTTAATTCAGAGCATAAACTAGTAGAGTGCCATACCAAATTTAATCGAAATCCGTTCTGTAGTTTTTAAAGATAGTAATAAACATACATCCATCCATAAACTCACAAACTTTCACATTTATAATAATACTAGTAGGATATTACAGGCGGACGGACAGAGCGAAACTATAAGGGTTTCTTGTGGTACTATGAAACCCTAAAAACAGGAAATTCTTCAGGAATACTTCTACTGATGAAATCAGTAGCCAAGTAATCAGACCACCGGCGTAATGCGTATTCATTCGCATCTTCTCATTAATTCTTCGCTTAATTTAACGAGCAATATTATGTAGTTCACGGGACAAAAAGATCCATCGATCACTACTCACTAGAGAGCAGAAACTGGAATGATCGAACGGTTTAGGTACGTACCTACACCTATTTGCTTCAGTTATTTTTACAAGAAAAGTAAGTTACAGCTTGGCAAAACGTGTGACGTGGTGACAGCAGGAACTAAAAACATTTTTAACTGTATCGTCTTTTATCCTTAACAGATACTAGCTGACCCGTGCCCACTTCGTTGGGCGGTAAACATTTTTACTTGTGATAAAATTATGATTGTGGTTCGGTTTTAAATATATTTACTGCTTATTCATGTGTGTAATTTGCTTGCCATATTGACGGGTTTCAAAGTGTGAGTAATCAAATAATTTATAGAAATATTAAGTTTTAAATTTTAAATCTTCAAAACTTCTCTGTATACTATGTTATTATTTGGTACCAAAATATATTGTCTTTCAGGAGTTCCAACCTGAGATAAGGCAACATAATATATGATAAGGAATTTATTTCTAAATAGATTGACGTGTTGTTAATAAAAAAAAACCGTCTAATAGAAATATCACTCAATGGATTACGGCACGGTCGCGGTTCCATGCCTATGTCGTATTATCTCTTTAACCATTCGTGCTAATTATACGAGGGCGGCACTGAAAATTTCGGGAATCAAGGAAGTGACACAAAATTACTATTTAAAAATGTATTTATTGCTTTTCGAAGTATTCTCCGCAAAATTTGACACATTTTTCCATACGATGGAACCAATCATTGAAGCAACCATTCCATTCGGAAGTTGGGGTCTCCAAAATGGCCGTTTTGTAGGCGTCCACAGCTTCTTCAGGTGATGAAAATCTCTGACCACGCAATTTATTCTTTATTTTAGGGAAAGTATAGAAATCATTAGGGCTTAGGTCGGGGCTGTACGGCGGATGGTCTAATAATTCTATGATTTCTTGCTCTAAAAACTCTTTTGTTCTGTGCGCGGTGTGAGAACTCGCATTGTCGTGATGGAGGATGATGCGGCGGTTGCAGTTCTCTTTACGGAGTTCAGAAACGACCTGTGGCAAACAAATGTTAGCATACCATTCTGAATTAACCGTTCTTTGTCCCTCAAGAGGAATAGTCGCAACATGGCCGGTTTTGGAGACAAACGTGGCCACCATTTTTTTTGCAACACTCCGTGAACGAACAATTTTTGTTGGCTTTAACACATTTTCGAACACCCAAACTCGTGACTGGTTTTTTGTTTCGTACGCGTATATCCAGGATTCGTCACCTGTACGATGTTGTATACAGCATTTGAGGATCCTGCGTGGAATCTTTCGAGAGTTCTCACGCACCAAGTAACGCGAGCCGCTTTTTGCTCTTCACAGAGCAAATGCGGTATCCATCGGGAAAACAACTTTTTTACACCTAATTGTTCATGCAAGATTATTTGTATTTGACTTTGTCTAAAGTTGCCTGAATTTCGCGGTATGTCACATGTCGATCTTCCTCAATCAGCTTACGCACAGCATCAACGTTTTCTTGGGTGACTGCAGTTTTTGGACGACCTTGACGGGGATCATCACTGAGCTTGACACGTCCACGTTGAAATTCAGCAAACCAGCGATAAATTATGGTTTTGGATGGGGCTTCATCACCAAATGCAGAAATCATCCGGTTAACATACTGTTTTTGTGTTAAACCACTTCGAAAGTCATAATAAATCATCGCTCTAGAATTTTCTCGAGTCAATTCCATTTTCTCAACGACTAAACAAGTTTGACAAGACCTTGTGACAAGACCGAGAATCTTTTTTTAAATAAATAAACGGTATTTGATTTTTAAAACCAAGGAGTTTTAAATTAAAAAAAATTTAATATGACAGGAACAGTGGAAATATTCCATTCCCGATACTTTTAGTGCAGCCCTCGTATGCAGTAAAAGGAAAAAATATCTTGTTTTAAACACTTGAGACTATAAATTCACTTTGTTTTGATAATAATTCATAATTATTGATAATATTGACATTTATCAATAATGATTATAAATTCTTATCAAAACAAGTAAATTTATAGTCTCAAGTGTTTAAAACAAAATATTTTTAATATTTTATTACTCTGGTAAGAACTGAAGCGATTTGTAACATGATCATGATCATGGTCCGTTCAGTCCAACTTTCTTATTTTACAAAGTTTTACTACTAAATTAAGTATTTTATTCCCTCCTTAGTAGGAATTTAGTTGTTAGTAGTGTTTTAGTAGGAAAGAGCCAAACAGTAATCATATGCAAAATGGCCTAGGTTAGGCACAAAATAAACATATTTTTCTTTACACCTTATCATATAATAATACATCGTAGCATTCGTCCGTAATTTTCTTTAAACTACCCGTTTAATTACTATATACGTAATATTTCCTGGTATATTTTAATTTAACGATAACATTTATAATATAATTCAATAAATAATAAAATTTTAATATAACAAAACTTAAAATGCAGTGGTTATTGGGGGGCTTTTGGGATTCCTAAGTTGAGTAAGTAGCTTTTTTGATAGTTTTCAGTATTCTTTTAGTAGTTTTAAGTAGAAATCGACGCGAGTTTAGTAGTTTCGCAAGAACAGAGCTGGCAACACTGCAACGAATCGCTTTAGTCCATCCGGTCGACTGATGCGATCTCGAAATTGCACACAGACGATACGATTTCGCATCCGTTCAGGCCGAACTGAAGGAAAACCGGACCGTGTATGAGCCCTCTATAAATGTGAAGGTTTGTGAGGATGGATGTATAGATGGATTGATGTTTGTTACTCTTTCCCGCAACAACTACTGAACATATTTTGATGACATTTGGTATGGTAGTAGTTTAGGCTCTGGATCTGGATCGTAGAGTTACATATAGTCTTGTACTATAGGAACATACTGCGTGCAACTCAGTAACTTTACATAAAAACTTTGTTAAACACTAATTTACCTACGCTTCGCTACGCTATTTTATTATTGTAGAGTAGCCTCCGTGGTCTAGTGGTTAGAGCTTGGCTCTCGACTCCGTGGTCGTGGGTTCGATTCCCTTTTTTCATTGGAACAACAAAAAAATATTGTTTCCAAGTTTGGTTAGGACAATGTAGGCTGATCACCTGCATCACCATGCGTCAGATGGGCATGTAAAAAGTCGGACCTTATCTATGGTCGGACCTGCGCCTGATCTCTCGTGTTTGTTATCCGTCCCACTGAGTTATGAGAGTAAAGGAAGAAAGAGTGCTCTTGTGTACTGCGCACACACTTGGTCACTATAAAATTGCTCCTGCGTAACTGACCTGGTTTTCAATGAAACCGGCCACCGTCACCGAAATCGGTGCGGGGACTTATTATTATTGTAGAGTTTTTTAGGGGACCCGTTTCGTAGCAAGAATTATAGCTAATATGAAATTGTATTTACTTATTTTAGGTTGACACATTCTTCTTGAGAGAAGAGCCCGTGCAATATTTATAAGGTGGAACGGCTGTCAATATATCAGCCAATATGGCACAAACATGTATCAATAAGGAACAAAAAAGTAACTTAGAAGAACTGTTATTTATCGTGACGAATATTATAATTTACTTATACATCTCCGATCATTGAAATGTCAGGAACTACTTTTTAATATTGAAGTTTTTAATACTTAATAATTACTTATGTAACATATCTGGGTGTAACGTCGTTAACACGGGCCTTACACATAAGAATTAAGACGGCACTCGGCAGTTAACCTAACCTTATAATATATGTATATTACGTATATCCGCAAAGAAAAAAATTCCAGTACGAGAATACGAGAATTGTGCGAACGGAGGAGTATTCATTTATGTACTTTAGCTTTAAATTTTTAGCATAATTTAGCTTTAAATTTTCCTACACAGTTCACTGACATTTAACAATCGTACTTATTAATTATAATAATTTCTACACACATTTAAATAAATTGTGTGGGTGGGTCATCAGAATATTTGAGGCTTAGTGAACGTAGTCAAGTACGTATCCAGTTACAGTGTAATTAAGACTTCAAGAAGACGACTATGCCTGCGCCGCATGTAATTTAAACTGGGAACAGCCAAGAGACGTGTCATATCCTTGTTATTAACAGCCTTCGTGGTCTAGTGTTTTTTTTTTTTTTTTTTTTCTTGTTTAATTTTTTAATCTTGTTTTAATCTTATTTAACTTTACATTCATTGTTGATTTCCAATTTTTGCTACTTTATGTTACATTTCTTCTAAAATTTTTCTCTTTGTTACATACTCTTGTTTACATTTACAACTCTATTTTCTTGCTTACATTTATACATATAGTCACTACACTTACATTTGCTTTAAACTACTTTTCTCTTTTACCTTTACTATTCTCTTTTAACTTAACATTTCATTTTTCTTCTACCTTTACATTTCTCTTTTTTGTGTTGTGTTTTATCTATTACATTCAGTAACATATTATTCATTCCTTTTTTATGCTTGCTACACTAACTCTATATGTTATTCTTATTTATGTCATCTTGTCTTTTCTGTCTAGATTTGTATCTTATAGTTCTAAGCATAATATGTGTATCAGTACATTTTTTAACTATTATATCATATTTATTTTTGACATTTATATTTTATTTAATATTGAGAACATTATTGGTTATATTTAATTATTCAGCCCGGAACGCCCGCCCCGAAATTTTTTGCATAAAGACTATAAATTATAACTCCTGCAATGTGTTCTCCATGGCGCGTGGTGCGAGATCAGTGCCAGCTTACAGGTAATATCTAGGACTAGTGTGTGGTACCTTGCGCGTCTTCTTACAGTGTCTATTATATCTATTGCTACTTATGCTATATATGCTGACATCATATATGCAAAGTCAGTGTGTTGGCGCAAGGCACACACGACTAGTCTACCTCCTTCCCTACGCATTGGTATTTATTAGACTTAGTTTAATAAATTATCAATTTGTAATGGTGGACTTGCTGTTCTGATCTAGTGGTCTAGTGGTTAGAGCTTGGCTCTCGACTCGGAGGTCGTGGGTCCGATTCCCGCATTGGAACGAAAAAAAAGGTGGTTCCAAGTTTGGTTAGGACAATGCAGGCTGATCACCTGATTGTCTGACAAAAAAGATGATCCATGCGTCGGATGGCCATGTGAAAAAATCGGACCTGCGCTTGATCTCTCGCCAGTCTTGTCGGTTATTTGTCCCACTGGGTTATGAAAGTAAAGGAAGAGAGAGTGCTCTTGTGTACTGCGCACACACTTGGGCACTACAAAATTACTCCTGCGTAACTGGCCTGGTTTTAATGAAACCGGCCACCGTCACCGAAATCGGGGCGGGGAGAGTTAGTTATAAATTGGTTAGGACTTAGGTACAAATATGTTATTGTTCCATGATTGATCGAAGGAAATATTGTAGGATTTCATTTGATACAGCAAATAAGGAGACGAGAAAATAATTATGGAGCTTGGCTATAAGTCGAAATTCGACCATAAGTCATATTTTAATTTTTATGTTTCAACTTTTTTAGGGTTCTTAGGTACCTACGCAATAAAAGTATGTAAATGTTGTGTATGGAATGTGTAAGACAGATTGACAGTTGTGTCAAACCAACACCCACTGTTATTATATAAACGCATGGTTGTGTGTGAGTGAGGTAGTGTGTGTAATTTTTTTTGTATTAATTTAGGTGTTTAAATTATTAAAAAAAATGCTTTCTGCACACCTACCTCCACATAAACTTTAACTGTGCCAAATTTCATTCTTGGACAATTCTCGTAAAACGGTAACTAAAGTTTTTGCTTCACTTATTAATATATTACGCAATTACAGTATCCCACGGGAACATCGTACTTTTTCGGGGTAAAAAGTAGCCTTTATGTTAATCCAGAGCTTAAACTACTACCATACCAAATTTCATCAAAATCCGTACAGTAGTTTATGCGTGACAAACATCCATCCATCCATCCGTACACCCTCACAGACTTTCCATATTTATTAAAGTAGTATGATGATAGAGGAGACACAGGTGCATTTTCGGTCTTTATTCCCCACCCCAACTTAGGCCTCCGGTGACCCTTTCTACGGAAGCGCGCTGGACTATTGACATTCGCCATGTACAGAATGTTCCGGTCAGCGGAAGTATCAGTCGTCTTAGCTACAAATAACAAAACGCCTCAATTATACTGCACTCGCTACGTCATCTGGATCGGTATAGATACAGTTAATTGGAATATGTAGATGTTTCTTCCACTTCGTATGTGCAAAACAAACCCACAGGAACCGTATATTTTCCCGCGATAAAAAGTAGTCATGTATGTCCATTCATTCAGATGATATCCTCGATTGTTGTACCTTGTTTGATAGTTACTTAAGCGTAGATGTTTAAACGTATAATTTTTAATCTTCTACTTAGGCCTTAGCTTTAGTTTTCATAGTTAACGTTAACGTTCGGCATTAATGGTAGTAATATTAATAAAACCGCTCATTAGCTACATAAAAACTACATAAACAAATAATTTAAAATCACACATATGGAAAAAATGCAGAAGAGATAAAAAAATTAAACTTTAAAGTCCAAAATGGATTTCCTTAAAGAAAATATTAAAATTATGAAAACTACAACCCCTTAAAGCATCAACATCGAATGAGGGTGTTTGATATTTCTTCTGTCACTAGGGGGCAGACCCAACACACAAAGCGTTATCTGGTGGCGTAAGTGGTATCAAAAACGGTCAATAAGAATTTTCGATTTTTTTTCTGTCACCAGGCGGCACTTGGTAGCCCGGCTTGTCGTGCCAAAAAGCTGTCAGATGTCACGAATTTAAAAACCCTCATTAACTAATAACATAAGTATTATAATTTAAAAGGAAAAATATAAATTATTTTAATATGAAATGTGACAATCATTCGAGAAGGACTAGAAATAAGCACACGGTTGATTTACCAATGATTAGGCCTAGTAAAGTGGGCAAGTGTTTTAAAGGCCAATGTATACGCCTATTCAATAAAATCCCAGAGAATGTTCTAAATTTGATATTTCTGTTAACTGCTAAGGCATATTACAGGTTTTATTATATGGTTTTATTCATAAAAATATTTACCCACGGATACGTTAATCCATGTTGCTGCCTTTGTCTGATACGTTGGAAAAGCCACTTGTCAGACAAAGACAGCAACGTGGATTAGCGTGGGAATAAGGTGGATCCCTGCTAGCCTGCTTCTGTACGTACATTTGTATCTTGCTATTTAGTCCTAGGCTTTTTTTAATTGATATTTTTAAAAAGAACCATTCTCTATCCTTATTGATAAGAGGTGGCCCCGCCGAGTTTCTTACGCCGCGCCGTCGCGCCGGTTCTTCTCGGTGGGTGAGGTCATGAAACCGGTGTAGTAGTCAGTCCAAGCAGTTTTTGCCACCACCTTCCATCAATATCTCTGTAGATTTACATGGAATAAAATGATTTTTATTTATTTATACTTTGAACTATAATTGGGACTCTGGGAAGCCTAAAATTGACTCAAGCTTTTAAGTGCACGAAAACGAACGATTATTATCTATACTTCGATTACTTCGAAACTACTGGACCGATTTTGATAAAATTTGACACATATAGATTAGTACGGTACGGTTTCCGGGAGTCTGCTTCTAGCGCGTACGAAGTCGCGGGCAGCATCTATTAATGGAAAAGTTAACTTCCATATATCACAGGATCGACATATCTCTACATCTCGATAACTCACGTAGCTCATACATTTTTGAAATACTCCCGCCATAAATTCTACTTCTCGACTCTCGAGTTTAAAGTTTTATGTTAGCGGGCACTAGCGAAAATTATTTTACGATGTTTTCCCTCACTGATATTACGAACCTCACCTATTAGGAGATTAAACTATATGGTCTCTTGTGGACATTTCTTTAGTTCTTAATTCTTATCCTTGTGTAATCATTCTCATCGAATTCGTGCTGTAGGTGTATTATAGTGCCTACTAGGTACCTATAATGTCGGTCATATTACTAAAATTATTCTAAGCAGGCCTATTTTTAATTCTAAGTGACCGCTTAATGTGTTTCAGTAGCTGTTTAATGTTTGCCATCAGGCTAATCGTGTGCTTATTTACTCGTGAACGTTAAAAGCGAACCACTCACTGTCATTACTTTTACCGCTTATGGTAAAAATAGTATTGAACATCTGTGCTGTATTCCTAGAATGATTTGTTCAAGGAAAACCATCCTAATATCTTTTTAGGAAAAATAAGACATGTTTAACTAACATTTTCTTTCTTTCATAATATTGACTACATTTTGATCTATTCTACAGCTGTCTAGCCATCACGGTTAAGCAGGTACCACCTGGTAACAGACGTACAGACAAACGGATGGACAGTCAAGTCTCAGTAATAGGGTCCCGTTTTTACGCTTTGGGTACGGAACTCTCAAAAGTAAATTGAGAATGCCAAAGTACTCTATTTCATCCACATATTTACACCCTATTATTCCTCAGAAAAATCACCCAGTATGGACTCTTAGCATACTCGTTTACTTAAAGACAGGGGCTGAGGCAAATTAAGTCTACAAATTATAGTGATCAATTGACGTATAGTATGTAAACTATATTTGTATACATGTCTTTATTTATGCGGGTGATACACGACGTAACAATGTTGAAATCCATTTATGCGTACACCATATTTCACTAGTACCTATGTAACTGTGTATGTAATGTCATAACGCCGCGGTTTTACGGGGACGCGACGCGAGTGACGCGACGTCTGCACAACTTGTGTTCGGAACAAGCTCTCATTACTCACACTAATTAATGAGCACCATGTCTAAGGCACGCTGTACATTCACCAAGAAGCCCAATACACGTATAATTTCCGTTAAATTCGCAGTATGATTCCAGTTCCGGTGCATTCAAAATAGCGAAGATACAAACGATGTAAAATTACGACAAGTGATATATCGGCCTGTGATGTCACTATGTGCTACCGCCATACATTTGTCATATTTAAACAATGTATGGCGGTAGCAGATTGTCGGCCCTAGCAGACCAATCACTGTGATCATCGGTATTACAATGTCGACGTGAAGTATGTAGCATTTTGACACTATTTTCCACTTTCTCGCTTTGTGCCTACACGAAACGAAATGGAACAGAAACCAGAAAACGAACGAACGGATCGCCTTATAAAAAGCGATTACACCGTACATTACGAAAAGCGAGTAGACAGACACCTACAACACATGTGCGTCCTCAGTCCTTAAAACGCCCAACCCCTCTTAGGCCTCCGGTAACCTCACTCATTCGGCGAAATTCATCGCAAGAGTTATTTTACGTCGCTTTTCAGTAAGACTGTGTTATTTATCCTCATTCGTTTCAAAGCGTGGCTCGCTGACATGCGAATAGTATCGTGTTATTCGCGAATCGCGCAAAAGTGTAAAAGCACCATAAGGGTTTGATGAAATTTAAGACGGATGTATGAGAGTAGGTAATCTATTCTCAGACTATTCATCTCAGCGTGTGCTGAACATAATATTAAATTGGTTGAACGCAAAAATATAATACGACTAAGTACTTACTTACTTTCAATCTTGCAAAGATTAACTAGCAATTAGACATAATGGAGTTAAGCTAATTTTTGCTACACAACCTCATGTGTGCTGTTTAGTATTTAGTGTGGTTTAATATTATAGAGGTTTAATATTAAATGCGAGCGAGTAGAAGTGTAAGTTAAAGGGTATACCGCAGGGGTGGCAGGCCGCACGGGTAACGAAATACGGTTCGTGTGTGAACAAAGTACAATACAGAAGTTTAAATAACGCTCCACATAAAAATATGTTTCAAAAAATAAAAATTTATATTTTAAAAATAAAATAGTGTTAATAATCTGAGCTAGGTAGTGTTGTTGTTTTTTAAATAAATTTATGTATTTCTAAGTATCTTTTATAAACATATTAGCTTTCTGCACACCTTCCTCCAAATAAACATTAAATGTGCCAAATATCATACTCCTCCATAATTTGAAACTGAAAGTTTTTGTTTCACGTATTATACTTATATGATGATGATGATGATGATGATGATAATAGCCTATGTCTAGGCGACACGAGACGGGCCGTTAGGTAGCGTGCGATGAACATTGATGAACGGATAATAGGATGAAGTCCGCTGTACAAGGAGCAATGTTTCAATACGCCGATAGTGTTGCGCCGACCACGCGACGATATATTAGGGTTTTGGATATTTTCGCTGCCGCTAGGAGACAGACTCGACTCACGCGAATCTGAATGCTTAGTGTGAGTTTTTCTTTTCGCATTCGATCGTGAGCGCGTTTGGCAATTTGTATGTGATTTGACCTAGTTGTCGCGTTTACAACTAGGTGGCGCTGTACAAATCACATACAAATTCCAAGCAAATGCCAAACGCGCTCACGATCGAATGCGAAAGGAAAAACTCACACTTAGCACTCAGGTAGCGGAACAGATTTCAAAAACTGTCAATAAGAATTTTCGACACTTTTTCTGCCACCAGGCCGAGCTCCGTAAAAATCGGGTCCTAGTCGTGTCAAAAAGCTGTCAGATGTCACGGACTTAAAAGCCATCTTTTATTACACATAACAAGAGTGACATGGCTGTCTAGAAATTAAAATATTATATCGGTTGAAATAGATTCATAAAAGTCGACTACTGAATCTCAATTTTTGTAAATGTTCTATCGCTGTCGCTGGAGTCATACTGTAACATGACAAGTTAAAATTACGAGTATATAGGCATAGGCAGCCAAATTAAAACTCGAAAACTCAATCGATACAACACGATATCATGCCCATCACTGGGAGTGCAACGCTCGGCTCCCAGCAACGGATGTCTCTTAATGACATAAATGCAAATTCGACCATTCTAGTTTCCTGCGCGTATGGCACCGGCACCGTACCCGCTCGCTACTGAGCCGTTTTGCTGAATAAGATACACTCACTCCGATTGTCGAGTTGTCGAGATAGTTCGTATCGTTCGTATCATATATAAGGGTGCGTTTATAAATTTGACATAAGTTTCCTGTTTTGCGGTACATTTTGCGACCAAATGAAACCAAATCCTACAAAAGTAACAATTGTCACAAATAAAGTATTCTTTATCTAAAAATCGGTTGAAAATATTATAAAATACTTATATCATTATTAGTAAAGGGTGTCCCAATAAGAGTGCCCCAATAAGAGTGCCCGATTTAATTTTAAGAAAAAACATATTTTTTTGAGCGAGAGGTGATATTTTTATTGCGTTATAAAGTACACATGTTCCGTTAAGTATGGAATAGAATATCCTGCATATGTTCCACGGCTCTGGCGGCAGACCCTTGCATTTTTCATGAAATTTTCGATGACTTTTTCACACAGTGGCGGCTCTCACCGATGCAATGACGCGTTGGATCTCGGCCTATAGCTCGGGAATTGTTCGTGGTTTTTTCGCATAGACCTCAGATTTAACAAAACCCCAAAGGAAACAGTCGCAAGGCGTTAAATCGCAAGATCTCGGTGGCCAGTTGACATCGGAATTTCGGGAGATTATTCGGTCCGGAAATTTTTCCTCAAATAAATGAATTGTTTTATGGGCGGTGTGGCAGGTCGCGCCATCCTGTTGGAACCACATGTCGTCCAGGTCCAGTCCTTCCAATTGGGGCCACAAGAACTCTGTTACCATGGTGCGGTAACGCAAACCGTTGACAGTTGCAGCATTTCCAGCCTCATTTTCGAAGAAGTACGGCCCAATCACGCCGCCTGCGAAGAATCCGCACCAAACAGTGGCTCGCTGGGGATGCATTTGTTTCTCCTGGATCACGTGCGGATTTTGTAAGCCCCAAATTCGACAATTTTGTTTGTTAACGAACCCGTTCAAATGAAAGTGCGCCTCATCGGTGAAGATGATTTTTTTCGAAAAATCGTCATCCAGTTCATTTTGCTCCCACACCCATTCAACGAATTGTCGGCGCTGTGCATGGTCTGCTGGTAAACCAGCAGATTAAAAATTTCCTGGGTCAGCTGAATCTTGTAAGGATGAAGGTGAAGGTCCTTCGTTAGAATTCGCTGCGTGGTGTTCCTCGAAACGATGCCGAATTGATGTTCCCGGGTTTTTGGCGACACTCTCGTTTACAGCAGCGATGTTTTCGAGAGACCGACCGGTACGCCGACGCACAGGAGACTTGCCTTCCATAATCGACCCAGTTTCCTCAAATTTATAGATCACTTTTCGTATTGTTGACACATTTGGTGCACTTTCACGACCGAAAATTACGCGAAGTTTGCGAGCGGTTTCAGCGTAGCTTTCCCCATTTTTGTAATGGGTTTTCACAATAATAACGCGTTGTTCTTTTGTGTAACGCTCCATATTTAATAATCAGAACAATCATAGATGACAGCTGTCAAGTTTCAGAGCTGCCACTTGTTCAGAAAAAAAATGGCGCCAAATTTATCTCTCGTCTGTCCGCCCTTTTAGAGTATGTAATTATGAATAGGTACCTTATAAATGGATAAAATTTTGGTTGTTTAAAAATATCCAAAGATAGCGGATATAATCACCGTAAATTCTTTAAAATAATTCAACAACATTGAAAAAATATTTGGAAAAAGCAGAAAATCTCCTAAAATTTTTTCCGTGTTTTGATATTATGCCGGAATCTTAATACGTAGCAACAGGTTTATTTTATTACACAAAACATGTCTAATATCTTTGCTCTCCGTACTCGGGAACCCGTGAAAAAACTTTTCGTAAACGCGTCCCTAAATGTCTACATTTAGGTAAGTCAAGGAAATTATGTTTAGTTGGATCCATCTCGTAACTCGTTTGTACTTTATTGGTAAGGTATGTCGTCATCAGTCGCTTACCGTAGGAAATAAGAAATCTGATTTTAGAAGAATGTTAGTTCGAAAGCATGTTAAGAGCTTAAAGAGCTTAAGCTTTTTTGCTGGTAAAGCGAATGTGGCTTACAAACCACAAGTGGATTACATAAAAAGTATCTAAATTAGTAATCAAAAGTTAAAAACTATAACCCGACTATGCAAATTATATAGCCTATGTTACCCGGACCATCATTACGAATCTAGGTATTGACACCTCATTCGTTAAAATCGGATCAGTAGTTCAGGCACTACGATGGAACAATCATACATAGATACATACATAAATTGCCGAAATCATTATCCTTCCTTTTACCTTCGCCGTAGTCGGGTAAAACCTAAAAGAACTTATTATAACCTAGACTATCAGCACCAAATCCAACGCTGCAGGTATTCCGTATTTGTAGAGGTAATGTTTGAGAAACTCACTTTTAATTGGCTTTAACTATTTCCGTCACAGTTTTTCATTTAAGCACTAATTGGCTGAGTTTCGCTCGTATGCAGCTTGCCACTCAGATTGTGTAAGCTTGTAGGTAATGTGACATGTGACGAAATTAATCCACTAACAAATTTCTTATTAGCGCATTATTTAATTAGAATTTTATTTTATTAATTGAACACTTTAAGCTTATAAATATTACGTAAACAATCGTAAGAAAAAAAACTATTATTATTTATTTTAATGAGTTTTTAATTTTTTTTTATTTAGTTTAAGTATATATATATATACATTATTTCACTATACATTTTTTATGTATACATTTTTTTACACTATACATATATACATTTTTTCACTTATCAAGTCTAAGGGCCTGTTTCACAATCGTCTAATAAGTTTCAGATAGATTAACTGCATGTTTTGTCTCTGTCGCTCGATATAAGCAGCGACAAAACTGCCGGATAAGCTATTCGGCACTCAGGTATTGAACCAGGCCCTTAAAATAGGTTTTAAATTCTAATTATTTCCTTACCTACTTAGAAGGGATAGATATTTTCAAAAGAATTTTAGGATTGGCGAATATCTACGGTGGGATTGGTAAATAAAAAAACTTAATCTTTGTAATTATTTTATTTATAATAGTGTTCGATAACACCAATATCTACAATATTTTGGTTCAGTCAGAAACTTAAACAACTAAACACTAGAATTTGGTACTAGAACGCGTTCCCAGTCAGACAAGCCGCGACTACCATTCAAATGACAATAAATCTAAAACCAAGATACCAAATAGTTCTAGAACATCAACAAAACTTCAGTCGCCAAACTGAGACAATCTTTCTTGAACATTCCATGAGCTTTAAGAACAGCCACAAGCACTAACAATCATACAGAAGTATTTTTTAAACAAACAGCATTGGAGCTTTGTATCGTTGGTGTTATCGGCGTTAAAATTTTTAAACTGAGACATGTTCGGGGTCAGTTCACACTTCGCTTGAAGATGCTGTAATATTATTATGCATAATATATACAGCGCTACGTAGAGCGACGTCGCGCGCAATTTCGCTATTTAAAAGTGCGCGCCACGTCTCGTCGCGTCTCGGTGTGAACTAACCCTTAGTGCTTGTGACTGGCGACAGCATACGAAAGTGATGTATGACACCGCTATGACACAATTTAATGAAGGTAGTTTTAAACAGTAATCGTCACATTCGACTCTACGCTTTACATAGAGAAAACAGTCTTATAAAAATAACAGAACATCGAATTTTACAACTTCTGGCTTAGCTTTAGTAGCTAGTAAAGAAAATTTAATGTTTAACATATTGACATCTGCAATAGGTTGTGTAATGCTGGGATTATATAGTCCGGAATCCGGAATGCCGTAGAAAATTCTGAGCATTTTAAATAGAACTCTGCGCTAACACAATAGAGTTGAAAATGGAACACGCGAGTGTCGAGTCAAATGTCAATGTCACATATGACAGCTCGACACTCGAAAATTCAATTTTCAACTCTATTGTAATAGTGCAGAGTTCTAAATATTTTGAGAGCTCTGAACTTTCTACAGCCTTCCGGATTCCGTAGTATAAAGTCCCAGCCTTATGTCATCGACATAAAGGCCGACACCATTCTAATGCTACCAAATTACGAGGACAAATCAAACTGCTTTGCATTCGATTTCCTCGACGGTACCATAGTATTTTGTTTCAAAAACTCATTATTTTATAACTACAAGCTAAATGACGCCATCAAAGCACTGACGGCCATTTCATAAGACATAAGATGGCTTAGTGGCGAGTTAGGTGGTACATATTTTCATATTTACAAATGCATTTTTTTTTTACATGAAAATGCTTTACCAATTTATAATACAAATGGCAGCATAATGCAACGATATATTTCTAAATCAACATAAAAGGTACAACAACAGATTTTGAACATTATCCTTCTTGAGTTTAGTTAAAATTGTTAGCTGTGATTTGGAAGTAGCTGTCTTGTAAAATGTAGTCAGGTAAATTAGATCGATATTTAAACTAAATATAATAAAAACATTGCGTACAGATAAATTAACAGCTATAATAATAATGGATCATGAGTTTAAGCTGCTAAGAAAATTAAAATATCAGTAATTACTGTATTTAAATTTTCTGTATCCCTTGAAAACAAGGAATAAATATGTGGGGATATGTTGACGTCTCCATATATCTCCGACCAAGCAAGCGGGCGGGTTATTACTTATTAAAAATCAACTACGGATATTTTGGGCATATGATCTACTGATTGTGTCTACTGTCTACTGATACATCACGCACTTTACGCCGATACTAAGGTCATTGACTTCACACAGCCGACTCTATTGATGTTATTAAGGAAAAGTATTTTCTTCAAAATAAATAAATCACCTGTTTCTGTGAGGTTAATGACATCATTGCCTTAGAGAGCGTAATGTAATTTAAATAGGCAGTAGATCATATTATGCCCAAAATATCCGTAGGTGATTTGATAACACAGTATGAAAAAATAATAGTTCACCGTCTTCTATAATTACATTTATTACATCCGCATATAATACTGTCTTGCTATTGTCATAGATATTTACACAGAGTTAAAGACGCGTTTACGAATTTGACATAACTTGGCTGTTAATCGATCGATTTTGCGACCAAAATAAAACCGAATTTTACAAAACTAACAATAGTCACAAATAGAGTAGTACGTCTTTATCTGTAAAATTTTGAAAAAAAAAAAAACATTACAAAAATTACGATTTTTAGTATAGCATAAACAATTTACCAGAACCTCTTCACCCAACATTTAAAAAAAGTGTTTCGCTATTATGCATGAATCTTAAAGCGTTTATTTGGATTTGTTCCATTTTTAAAGAAATGTAAGTCATTTCTAAAGAAATATAAGTCCCTACTCGGCCGCTGTCAAACAACATAATTTGCAAACGCGTCCTTAAAAAAAATAAAACTTCAAAACTTGGTTGAGTTTTCGTTCATCAGAACTATTGATTGTTTGAGACCGTTATTCTGTATGTAATTTAATATTATTGATGTAAATCAATAAAATTATCAATAATATTAAATTACATACTTATTAACGGTCCATTCTCAACCGCTGGGTACTTAAAGTGACCCCCTTAAAAACAGGCTTAGGCCCGGACTCCACCAAAGCGGAGACGAGACGAGAGGAGAGGAGCTGTGTTTAAAGCAACCAATAGAAATTCGTTATTCACACATCTCGTCTCCGCTCAGCTTCAGTTGATACCTTCGAGCGGAGATGTATCGTATTTGTATGGCGCGATCGGGCTAGCGGAGATGCTGCGCCTCGCAAGCTGGCGACGGCCGACTGGGCGCAGCATCTCCGCTATAGTCGAGTCCTCATATAGGTACACCTCTGTTGAAAAACATCTCTTCTAGTCTCCGCTTCGAACATCTCCGCTTTGGTGGAGTCCGGGCCTGGCACTCTGCTTGGCAGAATGACAGTGCAGCCTCAGAATCGAGACTTGAGAGCCTCTCAATTTAAGTAGTGTTTGAGTATTCGGCAGTGACATACATAAATATGCCGTGAGCACTCTCCATTGTATTTTTTTAGATGAAAATTGTGTCCCTATATTACAGATTGTTTTTTAAATGTAAGGTACAACATACAAAAATAAATGCATTACTTACAGTGTTTAGCTGTGGTCTTGTTTTAGCCAAAAGATTCGAAATGCTTTCACGCGTAAGATGCCTTCACGCCCTACATTACGTAGAAGCAATTTAAACACTTTCAAACGTCAGATATAAAGAAAATGATATTGTCACAGGAGAAGCGTGCGTATTATTAGGTGTAAAATACGCGTGGATTTTACACATAAATAATACGCACAATACGCATAATATGTAAGAAAAGATAAAAAGATAATATTAAGGTTTATAGTCAGACGGACAAGTTAACTCACCTTTAATATAGTATTTTCGAGAATTTCTATGGATTTATATTTTTGGACTACTACGCCATATTATAAAATGCGAATAATCAATAAATCAATAAAATATCGATAAAAGTAAACAAATATAACATCCACAACGCAAAGACGATTAACAAACAGAATGTTTGCACAAGATATAACGAAAATACAATTTTTGTGTTCAATCGGAGAATTCTCTGTTCGGTGCTAATATTTGCAATAGTTGAGCGTTTAACTGTAATTTATATTTGCTTAACAATCGTACGCTTGCAGTTTGAAGCCTTTTTCCCGCTTTTTAAAAGCAATAAACTATTTTTTATCTGTAATGCGAAGAATCCGGAAAACCTTTGTAATGCAGAGCGCGAGAGAACAGGTAAAATTTTTTACACCGCTTTTAGCTCTTTAAAATGCACAAAGAGCCCCTGAATTGAAAACTCCTGAATAAAACCTCATCATGCAACGAAATTTAAAATATACAACCCTTAAATATAACTTAACATACACTGGTAAACAGAACACGTAGTTGCCAAATTCACAACAAAAATAACCTCCACCTTTTGGAAGTCGGTTGGACACAACTAATTACGCTTTCTATAAAAAAAAAACGAATATGCACACAATTTTGTTCTTTGGTACCATTGAGAATAACTTTTACAACCAGACATTTCCTCACCGGGAATAAAATGATTTACTCGTAACAAAATATTCATATTTCATACATTATGTCTAACATACTATTTACAATTATAATTACATGCATAGTTTTGCCATTATGACAGAAAAATGAAAAGTCATAAAGTAAACAAAATAGGGTAACTCGCGGGTTGTTAGGTACTTTTGTTAGGTACCTTAAGTTGTTACAAGACATGCTACAGGAAATTAAATTTAAATTTTATTATACTGTATTTTTCGCAAAATTTTATTTGAGTTTATCTCTGGAACATCTCGATTTCTCATAGTAAAAGAATGGATAGTTAAGCACAATATGCGTTTGAAAGTATGGTGCGTTTTACTACTGCTTACGGGTTATAAAACACGACGAAAATACGTGCGGCCGTAATATTTACGACGCGACGCTACGTGGCTTTCAACTTGTCATCTTCGCCATTATCCTAACCAAGTTTTTATGTTTCAGCTTTTATATTCACTTGAAAAATGTCATCAGACATAAGTTCAGTCATCGTGAGATATAAAAGTATTTTTGCGTGACATCGGTAAAAAAATTAGTCAAAAATGGCATCACATTATGGAAAATATATCAAAACTATGCATCAATAACTTCGTTGGGCTTAACTTATATTGTAACTGTCAAAAAGCCAACATTCACTCAACAACAGACATAACTACAGTTTATATGGGCATCGAGACCTGTCATCTGGACGTGTCAAAGTCGGAACTATAAGAAAGTCCAAGGGATTTTTTTACATATTCATATAATAAAGGAACATAAGGTTGATTAAAATAATGGATGGATCGTCTAATTACAATAAAAGATAAGTGACATTCTCCAGTTTATGTATTTTTTAGGTTTCAAATTAAAAAAACGAGCGAGCCTTACAGTAGTCGCATATGTGTAATATTTTTTGAAAATATTAAAAAAAAACAATGCTTAGTACGATTTTCTAATATGATAAAAAAAATACGTAAACATTTTCACTAAGCAGTGACAGAAATAAAAATTTGAAAAAGCTAAATACTGAAACATTTTATTCGAATCTGACGGCCAGCTCTACCGCGCGCTCATTCGTCAAATCAAAATAGCGCGCGCTTCCGTGACTTTCTGTTACACACTTCCGTCCCATTTCACGATATCACTCCCACAAATTGCAAGAAAGCGAGAGGAAATATGTTACAAATCAAAAAAAAGGTTTCCTATTATTACGTATTTACCCTATTATATTACAGTTGAGACTCAAACACGTTAGAGACATTACTTTTGGATGGATTTAGTACAAAATAAAGATACTTACACCTATTTTATAGTACAAATGCACATTTCATTTGTTGAATAAACATAGATTTAGAATGAGTATGTGAAATGTGCCTTGATTCCTCCGAAACTAAACACTAAAAAAAAATACAGATTAGAATTAGCTGCAGGTATACCGTTAAATATTGAATTGGATTCAGATTATTGAAAATAAGTTACACAATTTATTATTTATAATATCTAGCTAGGTACATTTTTACCGCAAAAACCGTGGGTTCGTCGCTCAATGTATGTAGCAGATCGAAGAAAGTGCAAAGCTTTTCGTATACAACAAAAGACTCTATAAAAGGATTGAGTCAATCCTATAATCGCTTCAAATTGTCTTTGGATCCCTTATGAAAAAAATCGTTCTGAAATATTCACAGGCTTCAGGTGCTATCCTTTAAGAATATTCCGACCTTTTAACTTTCGACTGAAAATTTGTCTCCGCAAAAGTTTTCCAATTCCGATTTGGGGAAACTTCTCGAAAACCTTTTCTTTGCAACGTCCACGAGGTGTGACGAATTTTGTCCAATTTACTTTTGTTCAAGTAAAATTCTATCGAGACATTGAAATTTTGCTTCGTCTAACAAATAATTAATACAGATGAAGTGTGTTTTTGTTTTTTTTGTAACCATCATCGTCTTAGAAATGTAACCAGTAACATGTTCAATATTTTTAACCGTAGGTGGAACACGTTTTCGCGGTCAATCGCATTCAAAATTAAACACTTACTAATGAAACTGTTTCTTTTTTTAAATCTAGTTTATCTTTTGAAGCGTTACTTACTTATATACGAATTAAACAATGTTTAACGATAGCTTGAAATATATAACCCGCTTACTTATGTACAAAGAAATATAAAACTACATCTGTATTTGTGAAGTTGCCTCATTATATCGTTATACATTTAAAAAAAATACATTTTTAAACGCAGTTCCAGTTTCATATCTATATGATTGTTATGCTTTTCGGAAAGATTCATTATGCTTAGGGAGCATACCTCATACTACGTGACCTGTTTGGTATGTCTTTAATAACCTTATTATAGTTGGGGGGGGTCATTAGCTACAATTTGGGTGCTAATTGCTTCGTTCACCGATCGCGTCAGTGTTGTAGACAAGGTTACACGGTCAAATTGAAATCAATCTGGTTAATTGAACAATCTGCCCAAATCAGACATTTAACCGTCAATGCCCACGTACGTATTGCGGTTTGTGAAGGTTTTGACAATCTTCGTTTTTCTATACAGATTGACAGATGATGTTTGAAAAATTATCACTGTCGAAAACCATTAATACATGGTTGCACTGTATTGAGCTATCAACAAGCACTTTCTAGTTTCCACAACAGAACTTTAACTTTTTTGCGGACATACAAAACAAAAACGTGGGAGCGACATTTGGTGCAAAATTATGGATATTTCTCCTCGCGCCACTTCCATTACGAATTCAACGTTCAAATTCACTAATACTTCAAACACAACCATAGCTGCGGATAGCTGTAATATTCGAGTCTATACACTAACACTGGGAAGCTAAGCATTACTTGGATGTGGTCGTAGCGAGCTACTTCCCTCTGTACTTCTCTGTGGTGGCGTCTTCTAGATTATTGTCCCAGTCGAACTCTGTGATGCCGTTTCTTAGAGCCACCTCGCCTAGGTGACGCCATCGGAAATCGAAGTCGCTGTCTCGTTTCTTCAGCGCTTCGAATCTGTAGACAAGCGTTTGTTTTATAGCAAAGATGAATACGTAACTTGTCTTTTATAATAATTTAATAAAGCAATTTTATTAGTAAATTCCTCGCAAGCAGTTAAAAGTTATTAGAGATACCAACAAATTCGTTGGATTTCCGCATTGTGCTTGATCCATCATGGAAGCAGCAGATCTTGCAAGCAGAATGGATGTTGTTCTTTAAAGACTTCTTTGTTTAATGACTTTAAAAATTATGAAGATTGAGTAGATAAATAGTTATAAATTTAGACAAATTTAAAAGGGGAATTATTTAGAAAATAAGTTTTATTTCACATTTTTTTGGGCGTTTTTACTTTGGAAGTCGGTTTTTATAGTTATGATTACTGCAATTTTATTTCAAAACAAGCAATAAAATAAATTTATCTTTACTTGTTTAAGCAATCGAATAGTTAGAATTATATTTTTAAAGTTTATATCACTGCAAAACTTTGAAAAACAAACAATTAAAAAAAAACCTTATTTGTTTCAGAATGTATGGGTGCGACTATTCCTTTTGATACTTGCCTTTACTGTTTACAAAATAAAAAAGAGCTTTTCTACAGTAGAAAGTAAGAAATATAGTTACTTAACCTATAATGCGTACATAGTTACCAAAAAATACTTGACGCCCCTACGCTAACAAAAGTATGGAGTAGTATTGACTTGCCGGCAGTGGCGTAGGCTGGTTCTCCTTCATAGGGAAGTCCTAGACTGTATAATGGGTAGGGATTTCGATGAGGGTCTTCAAAAGGTAAGCGGTAAGTGAAGCCGATAGGAATGGAGTTACAGGAACCCCACGCTGTTTGCCAGTATAATTATAACGCCCGTCCACGTCTCATTGACCGTGGAAAATTTTTACCAAGGCAACCACCATCCGGCTTTTACCCTAGACATACAACAACCTACCTTTTGAACATCAACGTCTTGGCAAACTCGTACAGCTCGAGATCCAGCGAGTTGAGCCGCCTGATGTGAGCCACCTGCGCCGGCGACAGCGCGGCCAGCGTCGCGCCCGACACGGTCGCGTTGTGCTGCGTAAACGGCACCGCGAACCGCAGGTTGAACGTCTCCTCGAACACGTATTGTGAGATCTGAAACGGAGATCCGTAATCAAAATCTGTCGAGAAGCGAAAGCATTAGGCTGGGACTATATGATCCGGGATTCGGCGGGCCCGGGAAAATTCGGAGCACTGAAATAGAACTACAGGACAGAGTGAAACTATAAGGGTTCCTTGGGCATCATGGAACCTTACAAACCGAACGAAATTAGCTTATTTCATTTAGGAAATAGCTCCTACAAATAGACACATCTAAAATATGATACTACCAATATTCCTATTGTGATAGGTGAAAATCGATATAAGATCGAAATCTTTTTTAATCAACTCTTCGCAGAAGCTCATTATTTATACTTTTATTCTTATGACACGCCCCTAAAGAGAGAGATCGAAACCGGGTTTAAAGTAGTTTTGTGAAATCGCGACTCAATTTCGTAACAATTCAACATAAAAAGTATTTATATAGAACAAAACTATATGGAAATTCTTTTTAAATCAAACATATTAGGGCCGAGGCCCGGCACGAATTAGTTTCCCGACAATCCTGTACCCGTGATACGGGTGACAGGGGTCGTAAACGTAATGCGTTTCTTTTATTTATTGCGAGAGTGTGCAGATATCCCATATCCAAATTCAGAACTTCTGACAATTCTAAATTTAGAAGCGGTCTTGCTAACCTTATTTTCTACTGGAATGAGTATCTAAATAGAATTAATACTAATTATGTTTTGTGTAAAATCAGCCATAGAAAACTAATTATTCTGTTAGAGAAATAAGATTAGAATTGTGTCTCTTGTATCTTAAGAAAATGGAAGGTATTCAAATTTATATTGGGAACTTTGCAATCAACCACTAAGTATTTGAAGTAATAATTATATTTTAAGCCTAAAATCTAATATATTGTCTATATTATGTAAGCCTATTAACCTCACAGATAGCCGTATCTAAACAATAGTTTACGAGTATAATAAAACGTCGTAACCAGTGCGCACATAATTTACAGGCCCGAATAAATATTCGCGGAGATAAGAACAGAAACGATTCGAATCGATATATTATGTATTTGGAAATATATCGCTGCTTTAGTGTTTACTTTGCCAAAGTTACGAAAGGTCATTCAAATAAAACTAAAAATCAAATTATATAACAGCAAATGCAGAGGGACAAGGAACTAGCAACGACCGGCGACCTAATGATTTATATCTTCTAATTAGGTAGGTACTTTCACAAAATACAGCTTCTCTAGAATTTTCTAGCCGGACTGAACTTTCTTTGTGGCAGAGAAAAGGTATTTCCGAACAGACACTTAGCGATTCTAAAGAAAATATCAAAGGCACTATAATTGATACTAAAGATATCGGCAGACTCAGAGCGACGTTAACTTCACCTCCTTTATAAAAACCAGGTGAATTATTTTTATCGTATTTTTGTCTTCTGAATGATGTATTTATAATTCAAAAATTCATAAGGAACATTTAGCGAAAGTTTTAAATCTTTTAAAACAGTTAAAATTAGATAAAATTTATGTTTTAATAAAAATGACATTATTTTTTAATTCTTAAGTCCAATATAAAATACTTAATTCGTTGTTCTTTTACTTCATAAACTATAGTAAAGTAATAGCCTAACCAAGAGTATGTCCTGACATACTCTTGGTTAGGCTACGGAACCCTCCTAAACATGTCCCGAGTCCTGACTCAGGACATGTTTAGAAGGGTTCCGTGACATCAATGCGCAAAAGTTATTTTATCCCCACTTTCCATATTATGGGGAGCCACCCCAAAATACTGCCAAAATTAAGTCTATAGGCAATCTATAATTGTACAAATAAAATTACCGAAGTTTACAAGGGAGGACGGACGGACAGACACACTAACGCGACTAACGGACCGCGCGAAACTATAAGGGTTCTTTGTAGTTACTACGGAACCCTAAAAATGCCCTCATCATATAGCACCATTCCATCGGCACTCATAAAAATGTATTTTGCACTTCGAGTACAATCTACCCTAATTAAAATATAAGTAAGTACTTTAGCCGTTTGGTCCTAAAGTCGAAATGAAGGCTAATAAAAGGCTTAAGTATGGTCGACGGATCTCACGAATAAAGCAAATGTGAGGTCTGGCGTCTAGTGCACACCTCAAAACGGGATCATATTCGAGTTTGTACAAAAAATTGCAATAAGAGTACAGGAAGCCCAGGGCGGCCTTGCAAATTTTAATGATAGGTACCTTAAGTCTATTGGAGACAATTAATTATTTTAATATTGTACACAATATTTATAATTGATGTTTCATTTTGGATCATATATTATAAAAATTAATATATTTTTGGAGATAACTAATGAGAAGTCATCCCCCTTAAATTATTAATTTATTACTAAGAAAGCTACTTTATAAACATCCAAAAAACTTAAAGACCATTCAGGGACTTAATTAAAGCGTTAAATATAATATTCAAGTTTCAAGTCCCTGTTGGGGGTCACGTCTTAGGATCGTTTAGCTTTAGTTATTATAGCTTAGATGCTCATGAAGTCATGACCATTTATTGAGCATTTTCAAATCGCCCAAGAATCCTTCATCAGAGAAGCATGAAAATTGCCGAGCGCTATTGAATTTCATACGGGGACATTCTTTAAAACGGTTTTAAAATTGAGAAAAATATCCGGAAAATTTCTTGAAGCTTAGTAAACGTTAATATATATATTTAATACCCGATAGTCGATTCCGAATGCAGCGTGCAGTTATTCTCTAGGGTGTAATGGCAATACCGACTCTAGTAACGCGTGTCGTGTGTACGATTACGAGAACTAACATTGCAATGTATACGCGACAAATCCCACTATATCCTACTAATATTATAAATGTGAAAGTTTGTGAGGATGGATGGATGTTTGTTACTCTTTCACACAAAAACTACTGGACGGATTTTAATGAAATTCGGTATGGTAGTAGTTTAGGTTCTGGATTAAAACATAGGCTACATTTTATGCTAAAAAAGTACAGTATTCCCGTGGGATACCAGATGCTTTATTTACGCGGGCATAGCCGCGGGAAACAGCTAGTTGTTAAATAAAGGACATCCTCTATTTTGGTCCAAATATGAAAGTGCCGGCCAATAAAAAAATATGCTGTATTCCGTTAGAACTTGGCCCCCTGAGTATTTATTATTATGACACCAAAGCTGTAGGGTCATTATCCTTGGTTTTATTGGAGTTCAAAAATTCAACGTCGTCATACATTTTCAGTGAATTTAATAAACAAAAACAAATGATTTGTTCTACCATATCTAGACATTTTGAACATCGTTTAGTAAGATATATCGTTTCTTGATCTATTTTGGACATGTTGATCTTGTTTTGTGTTTTTAAGGATTATAAATAAAATATATATACAGGGGTTATTTTGTTTAATTAAATACTATAAAATCATCGTCGTCTGGTACAACAATAATGTTCTCCAATCCATAAGCTGGAGGGGTTATTGCTGGCAAATGTCGTGCATGGCTCATGTACCATATGATGCACATAATATGGGAGCAACATCCAATTGTTCGCTTTCCTATGATGCACGAACAATAATAGTGAGCGATTGCTTGTCGGCCTGATAACGACATTTCGATTACAATGTAGACATAATACTGTCTTGCTCTAACATGCCGCGATTGCAGTCGGCCTCTTATCATCCATAAATCATTGCCCTGCAATTCCGCCAAGTCTTCATTTGATAACTCATTGCTGAGCTCATTTGTGAATGCTCCATTGTCAAGGACGTGCTCACCGTAATAGCTTTTGGCCTGTTTTAGTTGATAAACGCCCAGAGCGAATAAAAATAATTCGTTCTCATCCATTCTTGGAAATTCTACGAACTCTGGCATATCTGCAGTCATTAAAGTAAACTGAGCACGTCTGCGATTGTAGTTATGGCGTATTACAAGATCTGCCAATCTATTTGGCATATTAATTCTTTGGTGGATAATCTCTAAAATCGCAGCAGCATTTGGATTATCTTCAATCAAAACATGAAAACGATTTATGATCGCCGCTGCTATCTTGAAATAGTCGAACATGCTGGGAAGGGCTCTGTTATTATATACATTTCGCAACAGGCGAAAATCTCTTTTGAACCTGCCGTTGACCACTTCAACCACCCAACGACAGATTGTTATCAGTCTGGACTTATTGGCCTGATCCGTAGTTAGCTGTGTCTCATTTGGATACTTTGTTTCAGGCATGTGTTGTACGTATCCGCAAGATTCCAGATTTCTTGCTGAGTCTCGAAAACCACGGTCCAAAATAAAAACATCTCCACTCCTATAAAACCAGTGGAAGGCACTGTCAGCATTATTAAGCATGTCATTCATTATATCTGCGTCAGACGTGGTGGCAGCATATGGTCCGATGACTTCGATAATGTGTCCATCACAAGAAACCAAGAGGAACGGTTTGAGGAGGTTTCTGTATTTGTGATGGCTGTAAGACTTGCGTTGGAAAAAATAATTTCCACTTTTTTGTAGATAGATGTACGTGCCATCACAAATCGTGATCGCTTTCCTTTCATTTTCTGGGCTCGATGGGTTCCCAAACAGATTGTTGGGTAGAAAAAGGTTCCTGTGTGCTACATCCTCACGGGAAATATGGTCAAACCCAACATTTAAGGGCACAAAATCTTCTAACAGAGCGTTGCGTCCGATTTTTAACCACGTATGAAACGCTGTTTCGCTACATTTAAAAATATTAGCAAGCCGTACGTTCGAGTCACCTGTTCTTAACTTGACTAATACTGCCTCCAGTACGGTTCTTTTATTCTTTTTAGTTCTCAGACTTGGTAAACTGTCTAATAATTCAGTAAACTGATCTTGAGTGAGTCCTGTCCAAGTATGAAACTCGGCCGGTGCTATATTTTTATACTGCTCAAAATCAAGTATTTCCTCCGTAATATGTCTTTGTAACATCGACACGATAGTCATTATTTGAGCTGCGGTGAATTCCTCAGAAGAGTTGGTCTTGTACAGGAAGTAAATGCCACAGATTTTGCTCCACGTGTTCATTACAGACACGCGCGCTTTCTGGCACGAAATAGCTGTAGCGGCAGACCATGCGAAAAATTATGTTCTATATATGTTCTATAAATTAATTCGTACAATGTTGGAAAATGCAACTATTTGCGGTGTTTGGAGCACGAAGAAGACCTGGCAAAATCAGCGAAATTGGTCTTGGATTTGGAACTTCCGATGGATCACGGTCTTGATCAGGTTGCTGTTCAGCCTCCCGAATAAGTCGCTGGTGCGTTCGTTCCGTTCTTTGCCAACATGGTCGACAAATGAACGCAGTAGGCTCCAACTGAAAAGTAAATAACAATAACGATAGAACTAGAGGTGGAAAAAACGGCTTATATTTGATAAACGTTGTACTTTTTTACAAAAGCGCGCTTAAATAAAAAAGAGCTTCTGACTTAAAACGATTTTTTGACGCTTAACACAATTCGCTAGAATAGTGTTTAAGGGCAACGTTTAAACATGAAAACATAAAAAAACGTGCTTATACGCTTATATTAAAAAGCGGACTTTTTAAAGTGCTTTTCGTTTAATTGGTCACCTCTATATAGAACGGATGGATTGTATTTAGAAAGGCTGTCGCAAAAATCATATAGGTAAATAACATAGACCTGTTCTTACCTGTCGATATCTTCTATCATTATTTGGGCGATATCAAGATGTTGCATTTCTCTGGAAACCCAATCATATCTTCGCCGATTCTCTGTCGATGCACGGCACGAGATACACAACTCTGCCATGATTCGCAGCAATGTTCAAACTTAACAACGAAGATAAAAAACAAAACAAATCAAAGCACAAGAACTAGTGGGCATCACACGGACGTACACGGCAGCGTTGCTTTCGGTACTAAACAATACACGCGAACGCGAGCAAACGAATGAGCATGGCGCGATGGCGGTGGTGAGAGGGGCGAACAATGGAATACGGTGCTGCACCGTATTCCATTGTTCGCGTGCGTGTTTACCTGCGCGGCCATTGTTATTGCCATTTTTTAGGAAAAAGTCCCGGCATCCCAGCCGATTATGCAGTAACATTAGTGGTTTAAATGAGATATATTATGTTATCTTGTCAGAAATAGGTTAAGAACCACTGCATCTTACTAAAAATGTTCAAATGACAAGGTATGGTAGAACAAATCATTTGTTCTTGTTAGTTAAATTCACTTAAAATGTATGAAGTTGTTGAATTTTTGAACTCAAATAAAACCAAGGACAATGACCCTACAGCTTTGGTGCCATAATAATAAATACTCAGAAGGACAAGTTTTAACAGAATACAGCATTATTATTTCTTGGCCGGCACTTTTATATTTGGACCAAAAATGTATGAAATCCCGATGATGTCCTTTATTTACATTCTACACGTTTTGACTTAAATATTAAGTAAGGTTAGCTGGGGCAGGAAGGTATATTTCATTTTTCTTTCCGGGTATAATAAACGAATACACTTTATGTAAGGTACTTTTATATTTATCCCCAGATATTGGCCATTACCCATCTAGAGACTAGACTCTAGGCTGTTTAAAAAAAAAAGGTTCTTTTAATATTTACCCATGGAACCATCATACCCCAACTGACAAATGCCAATATAATTATATTAGGTACTTGATAATGCACAAATATTCATGACGTAGCTGTAATATGTATACATTTAGTAAAAATACTGCCGTGTGTAATATATAAACGTGCTCGTGACAACCATTGTACAACTACCGACTGATAGGTACACGCCAACAATGCGTTATGTGCAAATACCGACTTATCTTGTACGGTAAACGTACGCTGAACTGATTCATAAACTTGTGGCTTTACTAAGCTGATAGGTATATCATTACACACTTACACGGCACTCCCTTGTGATGTGTCCAATAGGTAGATACTGTTATTTCCTGACCAGATTAGATTGGCGTAGCTACTCGTCTGCATATCATCAAAGCTATGTATAGTTGTTTGGCTGAACTTCAACTTTGAGTTCCTATTCTACGCGAAACCCACCGGCAACCTTCCAGATCCCTCAGCTTACGTGTGTGGTCATTGTATTCTTGGTGTAGTATCAAAACAACTCACCCTCTGAAACTCCGTCAAACCAAAGTAGGCCATGGCAGCCAGATTCCGCTTGGCAGACGCAAGATCCCTCAGCATACGTGTGTGGCCATTGTATTCTTGGTGTATCACTATAGAATAGTATCAAAACAACTCACCCTCTGAAACTCCGTCAAGTCAAAGTAGGCCATGGCAGCCAGATTCCGCTTGGCAGACGCAAGATCCCTCAGCATACGTGTGTGGCCATTGTATTCTTGGTGTATCACTACAGAATAGTATCAAAACAACTCACCCTCTGAAACTTCGTAAGCCAAAGTAGGCCATGGCAGCCAGATTCCGCTTGGAAGACGCAAGACCCCTCGCATACGTGTGTGGCCACTGTATTCTTAGTGTATCACTATAGAATGTATCAAAATAACTCACTCTCTGAAACTCCGTCAATCCAAAGTAGGCCATAGCAGCCAAATTCCGCTTGGCAGATGCGAGCAGCACCCTGTCCGAGTCTGGCGTCCGATGTCGCAGCGTGCCGTTGTAGCAGCCGACTAATGCCAGATCCGCCAGCATGCGAGTCTGGCGGTTGTTAGCCAGGTTCCAGGGGCACGCGGCGAACTCCTCTAGGGTCACGCCGCGCCAGGACTCTCCAGTGTAGCAGGGAGGTACCTCCGCCGCTTGAAATATGATTTCCATTAAGACTCAAAAAACTTTAAAGGGTTAATCCAGCACGTGGTACCAGAGCGTGTAATGTGTATGTAAAGGGTTTAGATGTGGATGAAGCGAATGAAAAAGTAGGATTAAATTAAGGCTAGGCAGATGCGACATATATCTGTCCTATAAGATACAATATAATTACCCACTGTGTGTGTTTAGAATTTTGACTAGAAATTAAATATTATGCACAAGATTTCTGAATTGTCGGATTTTCAAATTTATTGTTTTTGATCGGTCACGGAATTCTAAGATCCACATCAACAACAACAAGAAATCAATAAATCTTTGTATTTCTTGTTATTTATTGTACAATAATTTAAATATATTTGGACGTCAGCAAATATATGGTCTGACAAAAACTTAAAAAATTAGATTAGGTACATTAAGAATTATATTTTCAGAGAACTGCTATTAAATATTCATATAGTCGTATTGTATAAAATAAAGATTTAAAATATGTAAGAACATTTGTTAAGTTTACTTTATTTATTGTAATGGAATATGGATGGCATTAAATTTACTGACGATTAGCAACCGTCCGCGACATCGTTTGCAAAAGAATCAATTTTGTTCCGATGGACCATAACGTCAAATAAATTAGCATAGAAAATTAACTAGAATGGGGAGTTTCGAGTTTGCCGCTAGGAGACAGATCCGGCTCACACAAAGTGCCATCTTGTGGCGGAAGTAATTTCGAAAACTGTTAATGATTAAAAATCATATCAAAACAATAAATCATAAAAAATACTGATTCTAAACTGGTTTTGAGTTTCATTGAAATCCTTCGAAGAGTTTATAAAGAGTAGCAAAGTAATGGTCTACGTATGCAATGAGGTTTTTTAAGTTCGTGACATCTGACAGTTGTTTGACACAACTAGAACCCGACTTTTACGAACCGCCTGGTGGCAGAAAGTGTCGAAAAATCTTATTAACCATTTAGCTGCACAAAAATAAATACTGCTCTAGAAATCTGTGCTTTCAAAGAAAGCTTACAACTTTATTATTGGTGGCGGAGGGTGTAGTGACTAGTGTGAAGCTAAGCTAGTTAGTACCTTAGGGTGGGACTATATGCTCCGGAATCCGGAACGCCGTCGAAAATTCAGAGCACTGAAAATAAAACTCTGCGCAAATACAATAGAGTTGAAAGTAGAAGTTCCGAGTGTCGAGCTGTCATATAATATTATGACATTGGCACTCATGTGTTCGTTCGTGCTTACTGTATTAGCGCAGAGTTCTACTTTCAATGTTCTGAAATTTTTCCGGTGTTCCGGATTACGGAGCACAAAGTCCCAGCCTAAGTTGGTAATTAAGGTCATTACCGGTGGCAGTCCGGCCCTGGCACCAGTGCCGCGAGCCCTTCCACGTGGCGCCCCTCTTCACGTGCCGGTACTCCGACAGGTATCTGAAACAAAAGGATATTTTACACAACTATTGCAAAATATCAAAAGTTGCAATTTTCAATGTTGTAAACTTTGCGTATTAATTACTTGTGTGGAGATGGTTTTTACACCCCGGGCCATGACGGAACGGACAAGGTGTATGCGTTTTGGGGTGAAAGATTGTGTGTTTGTGTGCGCGCAAACAAATGTTACCATTTGCCTCCATAAGTGTTAGTTCGATTTTGATGCGGTTTTCAGAGATGGCTTTGGATTTTTTGAAAAAGCAATGGATCATTTGAAAAATTAATGAAGATAGTGCATATAGGTAGATATATGAATTTCAGGCTCTTCGGCAGTACCAAACGATTAGGATAAATTTGGCAGAAAACGAATTCCAAAATGCATGTGAGTTAAAATCTAAGACTTTAATTTTAAATTAACTTAATGTTATATGTAGCGACCATAGCGAGTAATTTAGCTTAGTACTCATAAATCGTTCACTGTTCGTACTCTATTTGCACACAGCACACTGCACAAAGTTTATAACTTAGATTCTAATAAAATTATCACCACAAAGTCATTATCGTGTGAACTATGAACTATCTGCAGCAGCCACCATGCACGTACAAACCCGGCCATAAAGTCCGAAGCTATTAAGGCCATGCATAATTCCTGACCATTATTAATTCAGCGTGACCTTGCGGTGGGGCCGCGTCGGACTGCGATCATGTTAATGAATCTCGTAAGTTAAGCCCCATTTGCCTCAACTTGGAGTGTATTATAGTTTATAGCCGGTGCAGACATTCACGTAAGTACATAATATGGAACTGGATGTTTTGACCAAGTTGGTCAAAAACGTTTAACGTGTGCGACGAAAATGTACATAAAATTAAATAAAAAGAAATTTCTAAAGGTGAAATATGAATCAAAGTGCCGGTAACCGAGCGTTGTTTGGAGCTCTAGTGGATTTATAAAAAAAAAAGAATCACAAAAATATTTTACCCGGGGTTCGAACCCACCACATTGCGAGTTTCCGAGCAACGCAAAAGTTATACATACTGAACTGCCAATCGGACTGACATATTATAGTCGAAATTATTGATATAATGTTTCACGACGAAAGAAAAAACACCTATAACTTAAATGCACAGTTTCCCAAGGATAAAACCTAGCTAGATCGATTTTTCTCCCCCAAAACTTGAAGCCGTTGCCGACATTCCGATTATACATTATATATTGTATAAGATTATCTCTTTTAAAGTATAAGATAGGCCGATAATAATAAATTGGTCAAAACGGCATTGTGTGTGGCAATTGAAGTGAAGAAATAAATTAAAAATCAATTTGAGAATGAGTTAAAAATCCGTTCTTAAGAAAAATAAAAAGATGATTAGTGGACCCAAAATAAAATAAAAAACTTAGGCCTTTTCATCCGTTATTGGATGATTTATACAGTATTCTCCGAGCGAAGTAACCACTCTTAAAATACTGTAGTGCCTGGGACAGTTGGTTTTTAAATGTCGTATGTCCCAAGCACATACGGCATTCTCACAACATAGTCAGCCTAGTTCAGAGGAATGACTGGTCAATACGTCTGGGGCCAACCATGTGCGGATTTCCTCACGATGTTTTCCTTCACCGTTAGAGCGTCCGTGTGTACTTGAGATTTGAAAAAGTCTCATTGGTACAAGCCACAACCTGGGAATCGAACCTGCACTCTCTCGAGTGCGAATCAAACGGTCTACCCACTAGGCCACGGAGCTCTTTTTTAAAAAGAATAAAAATAAAAGAGATACATAATATTATAAAGATTAATATTTATACATAATACATATGTCAATTTATAACAGGTATAAATACGTTTACCATATTACAAATTTACCAAAACCTTTATGCTTTTTTTAATAAATTTTATCTTATTTCCGAGCAAATTTTTCATCGTTTATAAAACTCCAGGGGAATATTCAACACGGGGTTACGAAAATGTAATTTACCACAGAACTCGGCTTATGACTTTTATAATGTTTTAAATTTTCTCTTCGGTTAATTTAATGCTTTTATAATTATCATATATTACGAGGCAAATATGGCTCGTGTTTGAAAATTAATTTGACTAATTAACGCCAGAGGATGTATTCGGGCAGTGTTAAATATTATGCATTAAATAAATTAGTAATGCATTAAATATCAAAAATATTTGACCGACGGACTAACGAGTTTGCCTTATTTTGAAAACACTAGTTTATATGAATATCTTATGAATATAATTCTCATTACACAGAACTCCTCCGAACCGGCTTGACCGATTTTTATGAAATTTTTCGTGTGTATCGGTTGGTAAGAGAATAGGTTGTAAGCTATTTTTCATCCTAGCCCTAAGTGATAACGGTGAGCCACCCCAAATATTTTGTTTTTTATATATGATGATATATTATACGATTCGGCATTAAAAAGACATATAACCCTCAATTTTCACCCTTCTAAAACCAACCCCCGTCGATAAATCTTATGTGTGTACATACTCTTTCACACATCGCCTGTAGGTTGTTGGGGTAGTTTTTAGGTATCGTTTGTAAGTGTAGGTGTAGACAATAAGACAGAAAAACGCGTGTGATCAGCTAGTTTTCAATATTAAAACAACAATAATGAAAAAACGAGTGTGCTTTAAACCACATTTCATGCACTGGCTATGAGAGAAAGAGAGAAAGAAAATGTGCGCGCGCACTGCTCTCTGTTGCTCCTAATGTACGTAACGTACAACTCTCTTTCATCTTCACTAATTTATATCTCCCTCTTAACTTTCGCTCGCCTCGCTCGATCACACTTTTCGTAACCCTCTCGTCTCGCATTCACCAGCTTAGTCCCCAAGTCAAGCGTGCGTAAAGAATTTTACTTCAATTATTGGTTTAATGTTGTATATAAGCGAATCTATAGTAGAGTAAATCTGACAAAAAACGAACTATGAAAATTGCGTAGGACACCTTTTACCTACAGTCTAGACTATAAAGAGTTCTTCACTACGCTTATACCGGTCGTTCTCGTTTATATATTACGGACAATTATAAATGAATTGCGTATCGTATATCACGTATATGGGGGAATACACAGTGGAGTTGGCAAGGCTCCATGCGGGCACTCCCACCATCAACTATTGAGCCTCTAAAAACTGCCGTTGTGGTGAAAATCCGCCCCGACCGAAAATTAATACACGTCAATATTGTCCGGACTCAATATTATATCGTCATGATCATCGCTATCATCACGGTCATCATCATTTGTATTAAACCAATAAAATATTATAACAGATAAAATGATTCTCTCCGATCACGGCCGTATTGAAACTTGTAGGGCTTCTAGTTGGTGATACGTCACTGCCTTACAAGTGATGATATATTATACTTTAAACGAGCGAATCTTGTACATACACATAATCGGAATCTCGGAAACAACTGCAAGTATTTCCATGAAATTTAGTACGCAGGGAATTTTGGGGGAGAAAAATCGATCTAGCTAGGTAGAAACTGCGCATTTTTAAGTTATTTATGGTTTTTTTTCGTCGCTTAGTAAAAAAAGGTGTTTTTGATATCTAAATGTCAAATCTGGTTGGCGGTTTGCATCAGACTTTTTACGTTGTTGGCAAACGAATATTTTTGTGATTCTTTTTCTATACTAATATAATAAAAGTTAGAATTGTTTGTTTTAATGTTAGCTTGTTTGTTTGCTTGTAATTAATAGGCTCCAAAACTACTTGGCCAATTTGAACAAAATTTGGCACAGATATAGAGTGGACCACGGGGAAGGACATAGGCTACTTTTTATCGCGGCAAAATGTACGGTTCCTGCAGGATTTCTTTATGCGCGTACGAAATCTCTAGTCTTTTTTATTTTTTTTTTCTATTTTTTATTATTTTATTGTTCTACTATATGTAAATTGTCACTTACCTGGCTACGGGTTCTCTCAGCAGCGTAATGTAGAAGTACCGTCTATGTACTGCGGAACCCTCATGGCGGTCCAGCTCGCCGCCCACGCACGCCGTCAGCTCCGTAAAGTCTGCGTGGAGACCGCATCTGAGGACAAAAGAAACTTTCATTACATTATGATTCATAATTAGGTAATTGGCAATTCCTACAAAAGATTTCGGATCGTTCAAAATATACTCTGTAGCTTTGGCCCACGACTTCCCATTACAACAAATAAATAAAATTGAAGTGTCTATTTGTAATTTTAAATTAACAGCTTTTCACTAAATTCATATGAAATTATATACAGGACATATAATAAGAAATCATTTTTTTTTTCTTGTTTGTCCGTCTGTCCGTCTGTTTGTTTCGGCTAATCTCTGAAACAGCTGACCTGATTTTTACAGGACTTTCACTGGCAGATAGCTGATGTTATAAGGAGCAAAATTGCTACTTGTATCGTAAGGGTTCCGTTTAAAAAATAGGGTTTCGTTTCCGTTAGTTCTACGCAAACAGAGTTGCGGGTACCAGCCAGCTATAAGCGTAGTCGTAGAAGCTCCTGAGAGAACCTTTTCTTGGTCCTTTATGAACATAGTAAGCTTAGCAGACTGTAAAGCTCGCTTCAAATGGACCAAGCCTCTTGTTATTACGTACCTACCTAAGTGCCGCAAATTGCTATGAATCGCTTTAAACAGGACGCTTCCGATTTACTACTTATCAAGGGGCCAATGTGATTGACTTCTTGCTACTTACGCAAAAACTAAATGAAAGACAAACTCTTCGTAGGCGCGTAAAATCTGCCAACCGGGGGAAGACGCATAAATTTAGAGTAAACGCGAAGCAACCCCATTACAGGGGTAGTGTGGTGCTGTAAATTTTCGATTATGATTTTTAAATACATATGTAGACAAAGGAGTTTAATAGGTAAATTAAACTACGACGTCATTCAAACGATGACAACGTTAAGATGACCTTTATTGCATACTTAACACAAATGAAGTGAACCAATCACAAAAAAATCAGTGTCCACAAGCCACTTGATGGCCACTTGATGTCGTTGGATGCTTTTGTATAAGTATTTAGATCCTCGAAATAGGTTTCGAACAATTTATGTAAATAATTTAAGGTATCTGAACAAAATCTGTAATCTGGTTAAACAGGGAACAACAAACAGAAACATACTTTAGACTATTCTAACAGCGTAGGCTAGCTCCTGGGCTAACAATATAATAGTTGAGGTATTTCACGTCATGTCGCGTGTCCGACGGCTTTTCAGAACTCAGTTCAGACACATAAACGTGCCGACTCTACTGGAGTCGGCTTAATATTGCTACACTCTCTTAAGCTTAAGCTATGCTTAGCTTCTCACTTCACCCAAATTTAACTTTGATAAAGGGTCACCACGTAAATGTATAAAACTATTAGCTATGTATTGTGTGGCATTTCATGGATATACCACAGCCAGCTCCGCAGTTAGATGCCTACGCCGACCATATAACGCTAGCAGCCAATTAAATGGCTTCAGGCAAACTAGCCAAAAGTGACCAAAGATGTATGAAAACCAAAAAAAAGTTTAAACAATGGCAATTTGATTATAGACTCTAAGATAAATATATAGCTATAGATAGCTGAACAAAATCTAGCCAATAAAGTGCTTATCTATTAAAAATTCAAATCACAGACTCAATGATTCATTATTTGAATAACATACAATACAGATGTATTCAATACGTTCTGTTTTCTATTCCCACAATCTAAACTAGAATCGGACTACTAGTTTTCATTAGCGATACACCGATAAACAATCGATCGGAAATGAATGAGTCTCTACTCACATATATCTTCTACATTTGCATATTCTTATTAATAGTGAATACTGGGAATAGTTTTGCGCGTGACTTCATCCGTATTCTATGAATAGTCCGTCGTCTGTCTGATGTCTAGTGTCTATGTATTACTACAGTAAAGCGCTTTACTCACTGTCCAGCCTGCAAATCCAGCACTGGTACTAGTGGCCGTCATTAGTGTGAATCATTTATGTTTGCCTGCAAGTGCGCTTCAAGGCCGCGGCATTGGATTTGCAGGCTGGACGGCGAGTAAGTCGCTTAATAAGTTACTGGAAGTATAGAAAAATCCGGTCAAGTGCGAGTCGGACCCGCGTACGTAGGGTTCCGTACCATTCTACAAAATATTTTACTTATTATTTCGTTTTTTCTGTACGAAGTAGGTACTTATGTGAATTTTTTCAGATTTTTTCGAGCCAGCCGTTTAGCTTTTTTCACAGTACCTTCCTGGTTACTGGGAAAAAAGACAGGAACGAAAGAATATATTAAGTGTTTAATTCGACATAACTTATTAACTCGTTCCCAGGGTATCAAACTTCACACATAATCGGATCAGCGATCTAATCTGACAAGAGTAACAGACAGATAGACAGACAGGCATACGTAACACAATTTTTATAATATGGATTGAAATTGATACTGGTTTGCCTTCAGACACGGCGGCGGCGTCGCTGGCGTGGGCGGCAGTATATGCACATTATAATGACATTTATTTGCAATTTTCCGCTTAGAACATTCTAGATTTGTGTTATTGCATGTCGTTGTATTTATTAACTGGTTTGCTTAATGAAAAACAGGAATAATGAAAAACACAAGCAATAAAAGCCAAGAATCCCAAGATCCTTAGTTATAACTAATATGGCGGTATAAAATACTATGTAATTGAATGGGCCAAGCTAAGCTATCTCATAGTTCATAATATGCGACTGGTATATGAAATGAGAAAATGTTTGTAATAGTTTTACTGGCCATAGTTTAGTTTATAATATTATAATTAGGTAGGTACCTACTGATAACAAATCCAAATACGAATAAAAAGTAATAGCTCCCCACGATTTTCGGCGACGGTGGCCGGTTTCATTGTAACCAGGCAAGAACGCAGGAGTTATTTTATAGTGCCCAAGTGTGTGCGCAGGACACAAGAGCACTCTCTCGCTCTCTTCCTTTATTCTCGAAAACTAGCGGAACGGATAACCGCCACGACTGGCGAGTGATCAGGCGCAGGACCGACTTTTTACATGCCCATACGCCGCATTATTCCTGTCAGACAATCAGGTGATCAGCCAGCATTATTCTAACTAAACTTGGAAACAACAAATTTTTGTTGTTCCAAAGCGGGAATCGAACGGACGACATCCGAGTCGAGAGTCAAGTTCCACTGAAACGCGGACGCTGTTACGAGTAAAAAGTACTTGATAATGGACAATAAAATTTTCCTTTGCGGGTTTAGCAGCTGTTGTAAAACATCGAAATTATCTCGTACACATTATTTCTCTCACAGTATCTACGAGAGAGCCTCGGGGTGCCGTCAATAGACAGTAGACACGGAACACAAAGCTCTTCGAATTAAGCACTCATTCAATGATTTAAGTTCCCCGAGCGTCAGGTACTGGGCATAAATAGATACAAGCCGAAGGCCTTATATTCCGTACTCAGGAATACGGAATATAAGGCCTTCGAACAACGATCACAATCCGTGGAGAGGACATATAAAGCTATCTCGCTCACCAAAAATACGCTATACTATGCCTATGCAGATTTTTCGCATGTTGCAGCTATCACTGTCTTACGCCAACTAACATACAAAAAATATGTTTGCAAACGGGTTGCGAATCTTTGTTTAGTGACTTAGATTAAAAAAAACCAACGCTTTATAGTAGTCGCATGTGATGTGTAACATTTTTTGAAAATAGTAAAAAATACAAAAAAAAAACAATGCTTAGTACGATGTTTTAATATGATAAAATAATACGGAAACTTTTCCATTAATCAGTTACAGAAAAGAACGTCAAAATTTAAAAAAGCTAAATACTGAAATATTTTATTCGAATGTGACGGACAACACTCTACCACCGCGCGCTCATTCGTCAAATCAAATATTCGCGCGTGCGCTTCCGCGACTTCCTGTTACACACTTCCGTCCCATTTCACGAAATCACTCCCACAAATTGCAAGAAAGCGAGAGGAAAGATGTTACATATAAAAAATAGCCACTCCATTGATTTTGTGCTCACCGCCTTCGGGCAACAATATGAGTTCTACAGAGATATACCCGAAGTCCGTGTTTGGCGACAAACAGCGTTACCGGTCCCGCACGACCGAGCGACGTGTTTGCAAACAAACAGAGGACTGAGTTCCCCACAGTAATAGACCTTTGCCAAAGAATATTATATATTGGGTACCTACTAACCTAAAGATATTATAATTTTATGACGTCTAATGGCCCGTTTCAATAGCCTATCTACCAATAACTATTTGCTAGAAATGTAAAACTTGTATCGCAAAAAAACCGTCAAATGATTGAATGACGACGTTTTTAACAAATAGTTATAGATACTAGATAGATAGGTTATTGAAACGGGCCGTAAGAGAGATTTGTCTGACGCGACCACGTTTGAATTATTTCGGTGTCAACCTTAGGCTTACGTCAACATGCCATTGCCGAAACTAGTCTAAATATCCTAGTAAGGCTAGGTATGTACGTAATTACATCATTAACTTTAATATCATTATGCATGCCTTCGCCAATTACGATGACGAAGTCGGAAATCAAAAATGTATGGTATGGTATCATTTAGCGTGCGTTATGTCAATCCCATACATTCTAGATTTCAAACTTCGTCATCATAGCGAAAGCATCTTGGCTGGTGTGATTCGCAGCAATAAACAACGATGAAGTCAAAGTAACAAAGGTGACGATAAGACACAACAACACGAAAAGACAAACACTTTATACATAATGGAATGGTCCAAATAGCTGGTTTGATGTACAAAATATTGACGTATTAGAATCATCGAAAGGCGGTTGGCTCACAGCCATTACAAGGTAAACGGTACATCTAATTTAACGGATCAACGACTACATTTCGGGTCAAATAAAATCGACATGGAACACTCCATTTGTTAACATGATAATAGAGGTTAGGACCATGTTCTGTCGTGCATGTTATTTGTTAGGTACTAGTTAATGCAAATATTCATAAACCAGTGACAATGTTCAATAAAACATTATCAAAAATTATAGTCATTGTAAAAAAGCCCAACCCCCAACATTTTAGACAACCATATTACGAACATAAAAAAGCTTACACATAACAATAAGTATACCCAATAATAATCGTGATATTCATCAACACATAACAAAATTATTTTTTATGTGTTTATCATCCCAACCTTTACCCCACATAGTCCATAGAACCATAGAACATATTAAAGAACATTTGTGTGTTTAAAAGCTTATTACAAATATTATTTTGTTAACGATTGCACACCTTGGGAATAAGATGCAAGGCTGTCTCTATGTACTTGTGTACTACCAATATAGGTACCGAGGATAGACAATAGCAATGAATACTAATAAAAAAAAAACGTTTCACCAAGTTATTGTTTAAAGGCTGTATTTATAATATCTCGTGTGTCAAGAAAATAATGAGCATCAAAAAATTTAACAAGCTAATTGAGGTAGCAACTACAAAGCGTCTATATTATATTTTGTTTTTAATCTTATTATAAATTAATTATTTATAAATTAAGTATCTAAAAAACTATACTAAAATCTGTAATAAAGATGACTCATTTTAATTGCAGACTAGTTTTTGTGGCTTTAAGATTATATTGGATCTGAACTGATATACTCTGTTTAAATAAACTTAGATATTTTTTGATAAACTAACACAAAAATGTGGGTGCAACAAAAACGCTAAAATAGACGGATGATGTATTTACATGTCATTTGACTTGCATTATTACAATGAAGGTCCTTTTAAGGCATAGAGGGTCCACCCAAAATGTGTTCACCAAGGTCTTCCTAATAAAACAACCTCAAATGGTAACGGCACAACGAATTTGAATAAATGAATATTTCTTTACATGTTAAGTACTGTGTGGATAATAAAATTACGTATATTAAATCTTGTCTAGAACAATGAATCTTAAAATGAATACTGGATTTAATTATAGATAATAATTGAAGGTGGTTTCGTTTAATCAGATTTCATTAAAAAAAATAGTAAGCTATAGATGGTTAAAGAAATTGACTAAAGATTTCTATATGGAAGCAATCAAAGGAAACCTTAGCGTCGCGTCGCGTCGTGAGGACTTGTAGCTAGCCTACGGTTGCATATAGATTATACGTCTCATTTAAAATGTACATTGTACAGATATACTCGTAACTTAGCATAAGACACGGCCACGTTCCCCGTGATTTGCATACACCGGGAACCCTGAGCTGCACCGTGCAGGCGGCCGCGGCACTGCGATCACACCAAGTGCAGAAACTTTCCTAATGTAAAGAACCTTGAATTCATATTATTACAAATCAAAAATCTCAAACGTTGAAGGACACACAATTGTCGCTCTTTTTGTAATTCGTATATTATCCTATGATTAAAACATACTTATATCAAACTGTCAATAAATAAAAATTGCATGTCACTTGTCAGTCGAAGTTTAGTGCAAGCTTTGTGTGGAATATGCGTTTCTCTTAGTTGATATTAGTATAGCATAATTTAAAAGGCATTTTAAAATAGTAAAAGTTAACACCAAGCATTCTAGGATTTGACATGTTTAGTGTGATTTGATACTTGACCGGTGATTATATTTTTATCTTGACATATTTTTCAAAAGCTTGGAAAATAACTTGTTGCGAAAAGCTAATTTACAGGATGGAGTCAATATTGTTACATATCATTATCGTTATGCAAAAAATGAAGTCCTAACGAAAGCTAATTTAGCTCAGCATTTTTTTCCATACTGCATATTAAAGACGATTAAATCAAAATGATTAAAAAAGCCGATCGCCTGGAAAACTCAATAGCGGCCGGCGGTCGAATAAAAACAATCCGCGAACATTATTTATCGATTTTAAACAGGCGGAAATTAAATAACACGCTATGCGCTCGAATCTCACCTATAAACAAAAATGTACGCGTAACATTGTTTTTAAGCTTCTGGCGGTACGCCAGCCAGGGAGTGTATGGAGTATACGATTTATTTTTATGCATCATTTAACACCGCGCTTACAGGTTTCGGTGCTGATGGCGCGCGGGTGCCGGGCGGTGCCGCGATGTAATGCGCATCTTACAGCTGATGTTTCCGCGTGAGTCTGGAGCCGTCTGACGCTGGCGTAACTTTTTATCGTACAATCAAAAACAAGCATATCGTGTGGAAGTAAATTAGACGTTTGATATTATAGAAATGAATCCTAAAGATTACGTAATATCAAACGCCTAAGGAAATGTGATGTTTTGTTACGTTTTAGAAACATTAGTTAAAACTAGTCAAAAGAAAGTCAAACGTCTTTGCCACGATAATTTATGCATTTAAAAAACTAGAGATCGCCCCCTGTGGTCGAAATTCGCTCATAATAATATTGTTAAAATAATTTTTAAATTTGACCTTTATAAGGAAAAAAAAAGTGAGTTTGTGACTGATTTACAAAAGTCAACGGGTAACAAACTATCAAACCCACGGTAGTGCGTACTCATAATAATCTGAGGCTACCTACCTCAGAAGTCAGATTGCTGTTGTGTGTTGTTGTTATTTTTTTAATAGTAGCTTTCTGCCCACTTTCCTTCACATAAACTTTAACTGTGCCAAATATTATACTCCTCCGTGCGCACAATTCTCGTTAAACTGTACTGAAAATTTTTTCATTACGTATTTATATTATATATATAAGATGATTGTTTAATTACACGAAACCTTAAAAGGACGAAATTTCTGATCATTGCAACAGTTACCCAAGATTAGTCAGACACAGCACAAATCTGAAGTGCGACACTTCTTTGACGATGAATAATACGCTAAATCTTGTCCCTGGCTTATGGTCATGAATATTCTCTCAGGGGGGTGCAGTTAAAGCTGTCTTTGCGTCGTACGGCGCTGTTAATATTCTACTTTACGACCGTTTGGGAAGCTATCGCCTACAAGCTGCTGAGTCTTTAGTTTACTCATTACGTACTACGATTTATTTCATGGAATTCACATTCTGCAGCAGCTATATAATATATATTATTAAATACCTAATGTATATTTTAATGGCACATTTAGTAACGGTCGTTTAAGGGAAGAGTACCGAATATAAATGTATTTTTTTTTATAAAAACTATAACCAGACTACGCAAATTATACATAGCCTATATACCCGGACTATAATTACGAGCCTATTGACACCTCATTTTAAAAATCGGATCAGTAGTTTAGACGCTAGGATGGAAGACTATAGAATAGACTGCCAAAATCATTACCCTTCCTTTTGGCTTCGCCGAAGTCGGGTAAAACCTATTTTGAATTTAGTATAATATAACTCGTCACGGGTCAAGATTGTCTATGAGTGAAGAATCAAGATGGCCAGTGATATACAGAGATTTTGTTCTTGATCCAGAACGAAAAATAAAGTATACCTCTCTTGCTCCAACTAACCTTCCTTTCACATGACAGTACTATTTTCTCTGCCGATAAATATTCGGGATGAAAATTACAGATAAAAGTCCTGGATCCATATAGGTTGATGCATTCCTTATAAACTTTTTTCAATGAAATGGACCAGGAAATGGAGAGTCGCAACACCCCTCCGTTAACCTCGGCGAGTGTTATTTCGCGGCGGTTTTATGTGAGGTCGAGATATTTATCCGGTCGAGCCGGCCCATTCGTGTTCGTTAGTGTTTTACCACCGTTGCGACCGTAAGCATAAGTGGCGCAGGGTTCCTGTAACTCCATTCCTATCGGCTTCACTCACCACTTACCTTTTGAAGACCCACATCCTATCCCTACCTATTATACAGGCTAAGGGTTTCCTATGAAGAAGAACCAACCTTCGCCACTGGTAAGCATGGCTCTGCCGCGACGAAAAACTTGTACTTGCTAAGTTGCTCCAATAAACCAGTCCATCAACAAACGACCTACTTATTCTTGACACGCTAGTTCTATCGTCTAATCAAGTCACCGGTCTAATCAGACAGCTAGTTGCACTAACAGGTGATCACGGTCAATCGTTTATGACATTAATGCTATTATCATGCACGAGTGTGACCAGAAGGTCGATTTTGCTAATTAAATCCGTTGATACAGTTATGATCCAGTCCCGATATTTTAAAACTACAAAAGCCAAATTGGTATTCTCATGAACGTCAAACTTGTTTTGATTGGTCCAAAGTACAAAAGTCAGAAGTTTATGATATCAATAAAATAAAAGTGTAAGTTAATTACGAGAATTGGGTATTAGATAAATTCAGTAATATTTGTCTCTCTATCCTGCGTGATAATGATTTACACGCTCGGCAAGCAGGTTGGAGAGCAGAAATATACAAGGGTGAATGTTGCATATTGACAAAAGTGAAAAGGGTCTGGAAAACAAAAAGGATTTGTTTGCTTGCCTCGCATGTAAATCTTCATTTAAAATAACCTAACCAAGAGCATGCCAGGACATGTCTAAGGAGGGTTCCGTAACTATAAGCTCGCCAAAGGTTTTTTGCAAATTGCTTCAAAAGTTAGGTAGGTACTGTCCGATTTCGTTCAAATTAATTTTCCCAAAGAGTATTTAGCACGATCTATTAATATGGAAAATTGCATGTTTCTAAGAAATGCCAACTTATAAACCACTTTGGAAGCCATTTACTCAAAAATGGTTAACTTTGTAAAAAAGTCATGTATGAAACCTTGCATTTATTTTAAAAGACCTATTTATTCAACCATACCCCACACGATGGGGTAGAATGAAAAAAAATATATCATCCCCACTTCACATGTATTGAGAGCCACCCCTAAAATATAAAATAATTATTATTTTATGATACCAAAACTGAGATCTTGACACAATATATAACTATACCAAATCTCATTAATTTATATTCATAATTACAGAAGGTAGGAGAGCGGACAGACAGACAGACAGACAGACAGACGGACGGACGGACGGACAGAGCGAAACTATAAGGGTTCCTTGTGTATTACGGAACCCTAAAAAGAATATACAACTATTTTTATTTAAGAATCATGCATGATAAGTACATAATTATTATGATTGTAATGTCTACATTACAATAGCGATTAGCCTAAATAGGTCATAATATCTTAACTGGCATGAATTCTAAAATACATCTAAAAACAAAGTCCTATCCACTTTAGAGTTTCCCTGTAATATGAAATTATCGTATAATATATGAAAAAAGAAACTGTATAACAAAAATGCAAAAAAAAAACATGTTTTTAATCAAGATATTCTGTCATCGTATTGGGCGGAAGTTGTAGCGGTTGAGTCACTGGAAAACCTGGAAAAACCGCGTATTACCGCTTTACATGCAACATGAACTGAAATAATTATACCTCGCCTGTGTTATTTAGGAAAATAGTCAATTTAAAATTCGACTTTTCGTAATGCTCCTGAAAAACCGGCCAAATGCGAGTCACACTCGCGCACGAAAGATTCCGTACAAAACAGCAAAAAAAAAACATGATTGTTGTATGGGAGCTCAGTTAAATGTTTATTTTATTCTGTTTTCAGTATTATGTTAGAGCTGCAACAGAAATACATTATCTATGAAAATTTCAACTGTCTATCGGTTTATGAGATACAACCTAATAAGTTGGTGACATACAGACGGAAAGCGGAGTCTTAGTAATAGAGTTTTTACCATCTCTGTACGGAACGGCTTTTTAACTTGCTGGTTCCTATCGTGAACTGAGGGTCAATTCTGCTATGTAAAACCTGCAATAATACAATGGGGAAGACAAATGTCAAAGTGGCGCTGGCGTATTTTGTACCCATAACAAAGTTTGAACTGTATGAAAATTTGTCAAAATCATATCGTCACGAAATAATGTCGCTTTGCAGTGTGCCTAAATTCATTCAGATGGGTACTCATAAATTTCCTCGAGAGAAGCAAGTGCAGAAACTGTGGCGAAAAGCGATACGACGCGCGACACCCAAAATTCAGTACTTCAAATAGTTCGAGGTTATGTCGAAATCATTTTTTGTGAAACTGACTATCTGGGCTGCAGTCGAGACACAGGTATTGTTACAAACAGTTGTATATAGTTGTATAGTGTATTGTTAAATGTACGATTGTGAATTTTCATAATAATCATTACCTAACATTTACATTACATTGTTTTTGTAATTTGCAGGACTACAACATCAACGTCGACATCTAAAGAAAAATGGCTGTACCCTCTCAGTTTTCATGGAATCATAAACCATTATCGGAGGAAGCTAAGCAAAGACAAGAACGACATACTGTGAGAAATAGCAAGAAAAGTTTGTTTGGAGTCCAAGTCAATCCTTCGACATCGAGCAGTAGTCAATATATTTTTCCTCTAACTGAGGTGTCACATGAGGTAGAAGTTGCTGAACCTGAAACACTCCCCCCTGGCCATTCCTCTGATTTTACACAAATATCATCTTACCAACAAGCATCCACTCAAACATCAACTTTCTTGACCCTGTTCTTAACGGATACCTTACTTATCGACCATGAATCTGTAATGTTTTATACTGGTCTGGAAAGCTGTGAGAAATTTAAGCTTGTTTTACATACATTACTTCCAATGGCTCATGATATAAAATATAGATGGAGCAAAGACTTCAGTTTATCTGTAGATGATCAGTTCCTGGTGTTACTCATGAAGTTAAGACGAAACAAAACAGACTTTGAACTTTTCAAGATGTTATGATGTTAGATGATGATCTTATAAAAGCAGATAAAAAACTAGCTAGCCGAAGTGTTCATATTGATAAATTAATAGGCCTAACCAAAACTTATTCAAAATTAAAAACTGAACTTAACCAATTTTATGTCCCATTAGCCTCAAAAATATTCTTTATATGATTTATGCTATGTAACTTTAAGGAAAGTATTGTGAGTTAAAATAAAAAGTAATTGTTCTAAAAATTGTTTTATTCCATTCGTTCATAATTATAATATGAGTATTTATTAAATAGAACTTATTTAAAATGATTTTCATAAAATGTATCTAATTTCATCAGCATGTTTGCATGATTTATTGAGACAAAAATTACTTTTAAGTATTCGAATGTATAGCCAGTGCAGTATAATTGTATTTGATAATATGGTGAATTCGTTTTGAGTTGTAGAGCACTATTTTCTTCAAACAAATATGGCACTGTATTTGGTTTTATATCATTAAAGCGACTGGCATAAGGGCACTTTACTTCAATGAGGGTTTGGGACCCTAGTAGCCCATCTGGTGAAGCAGCCAGATAAGGTCTTTCTTTAATAAAGAAAAGTCCACAAGGCTCGATTTGAAGGTCACTTGCTTGTGCAAGTGTGCTAAGGTCATTGTTTTCAAAATATTGAGTGCAATTTTTTCATTTAATAGGCCATGTGTTGTGGCTCTTGATAAGAAGTCTTTTCTCTCAAATATTTCTCTGGCATACTATCCCTTTGTTGTCTCTCGTAGGTCACAAATTGTATGGAATATACTTGCTATTAGTCTTCTTTTCTGTTGAAGATGCCACTCTTCTGTTTCTGTCAGGTTGATTGTGGCCTCGTGAATGTTCTTTATATCAGTGTCTGTGATGTCGACAAATTTCAATTCTTCTAACAAGTTTCTTCGGGCATCCATATTTAAATATTTATGGTCTGCCTCAACAGCATAGGTATTGGCTGGCTCGTAACATTGCTTCATGGGCATCGTTGAGTTTGGAAAAGCCAGCACTAGATTTCTTATTTTGTAGTTGTAACTTTCTCTGTCTATAGTCTCCACAGGGTAATGTGCAAACAGTAATCGTTTGAATGGTCGTTTTGTGGGTAGCTTTGATAAGCTACCCAGCTTAAGCAGCCTAGGTGCTGCGTGCAGACTTCACTCAATTTGATGCATTTATGTTGCACCATATTTTCAACTGCATATAGAAGCACTGCAATATGTTTGCAAGTAGCATTGACTCCACTCCCGGCTGGGCATTCCCAATGTGACTCTTCAGGAGGTCCTTCTTTATTTAACTTTACATTAACTTCGTATTGAAGATTTTTCATCATTTTCTTACAAAACCCTTTAATGAAGCAGCTGTTTTCAGTCCAAGATGATCACAGTCAAAAATCCGGATTCGTACAGATGGAGAGCCTGGTCCAATTTCTTTGTAGTGAAATTGAGATACTGCCTGATTAATGTAGTGTTGAGTGGAGGCTTTACAGTATCACTGTTCACATCTGTGAACAGTAATACTGTACTGCCTCCACTTCAAAGATTTGAAGGAGGTGATTGATGGTGTCTCCATCAAAATATCTTCGGTAAGCAATTTTTGTCGTACATTTCTAACCTTTCAACCAGGTCCGCCTTTTTGCCTCGTAAGAAGGCACCGCGCTTCCTTAGCTCTTCTGTAAGCTTTGGTAATCGCCAAGTAGCATACATCGTGCTCGTTTATCCGGGTTCAGAAGCCAAAATCGTCGTTCCACAGGTAAAAAAATATCCAAATCACGTAGCAGTCCAGAGTCGTGTCCGAAGCGAAGGTCGCCGTTGTACATGGTATAACAGTATTTCTAATAAGTAAAACAGTCCAGAGTCCAGTAAAAAAAGCTGAGTCACTAACATTTGGAAAGAACCCAATATTGGGCAGTTATGTTGTGCTTAAGAGGTGCTATGTTAATTCACCGCAAAAACCGAGTAAAGAAATTGCTATGTAGGTTCCCGGTGGCGGTGTGCCAAGCCGGCAACCACCATGCCGGAAACCTTATCGAGCACTTTACTCCCAAATAGACTGTATTTGCCAACATACCATTACAGCAGTGTAATGTTCGTAGCTTTTTACACGTGCCGGTATGTGAATAATGTTTACATTTTATAATAGTACATACTCGGTTTTATTTTGTTGGATACAATTAAAAATTACAATAGAACTTTTTAGGAGAAAAATTGAAATTAATACTACAGTACCTGGGTAACCAAGCTTTGCTCGGACCTCTAATAGATAAAAAAATAATATAAAGAATCACAATAATATTTTACCGGCGTCCGATCGCACCATTCCGAATTTCCGAACAACGCAAAAATTACACAAACGAGTGCTACCAAACTACCAATCGGACTGACATAATGTTAGAGTTGAATTTATTGATAATATTATATTGTTGCACGACGAAAGAAAAAACATATTATATAACATAAAAATGTGCAGTTTTCCAGGGATAAGACCTAGCTAGATTAATTTTTCTCCCCCAAAACTCCCTGCATACTAAATTTCATGGAAATAGTTGCAGCGGTTTCCGAGATTACGATTATATATTATATACAAGATTGTATAAGATATATACAAGATTTAAAGCATAAGATACAGCCAAACTTTGTAGTGAAATAAGTGTTTTGAACCTAGAGTTTTACCATAGTGCCACATTCTGTAATATGCAACAATTGCATTCGAGATCAGCATTTAAGCGTTTCCTGTCAAGTGCCATCGAAGCTAAATTTGTTGCTGAATCAAATCGCTGCAATAAAAGCGTCGTAAATGGCTTTTGTAGTAAAAGCTCGCATAAAGCGCTTTACAGCTTGAGAGTTGCGATGGCTTCTCTCAGTTCAGGTACTTTCACTGTTTAAACTTGTTATTCGAACAATTGTTTTTGAACATTGTTTCCAACAATTCCTTCCCTTATTTTTATGAAGACAGCCACGTTCAGCTGTCTATATACGGTGCATGAGCCTCTACTTAGTATCGTTTAAGTATTCGGCCGTTACGCTCCTAGAAAAACTAACCAATTGAAAATGAAACAAAGAATAATTCACTGCTAGTAACTGCCCTCAAAGTTCTGATCAATGCATCCGCGACCAGCATACCAGCGAATCAGGTTCTCTGGCCACGGTCGCAGTAGCTCCGCTACCCTATTTCGGTCTCGGGTAGCAGTCTCGCGTCACGTGCATCGGAAGGCTACCTTTTGAAATACTAAATTTTCTCTTAAAAACATGGCTAAAACTAAAAATAATTTTATTTTAAGACGGTATAATCCAGGAATAATCTAGTTTCGTCTGTAAACGCGTAAAGCTGAAAGTCCTTTCAGTTTTACGCGTTTACAGACGAAACTACGAGTACGAGTACTCGTATATATGTTTGTCAAAGAAAAGATTTAGTTTCTCTTTGTCCGTAAGTTCCAAGTCTAAAAGATTTTTCCTTTGTATTGTGAACATGTTATATGAACATACGTTGCATGTATATACATACACGATACGTTAGAAAAATGTTTATATCGCCAGTTACGATAAATAAATTGTCGGACTTTTTTATGTCCTTTTTTTCCAAAATTAAAATATTTTTCTACTGTTTTTGCAACAATAATTTTGAATTTCGATGATGGTTCAAAATGGCGTCAACTCTCTTAAATATGGACACTGTAAAATAATTTGGCGTTACATAAAATTATCATGCAAATGTTTATGGCGTTTAACACCCGTCCCGACCCATCCTGCGACACGTGTTATCGACATGTGCTATGATTATTATCTGACGTTTCACTCGTAAATTATAACAATCTGAAATATTATAATATTTCAAATCATATTTTCAAATACAATCTGTTTTCGTAGAATTTCACTTTAATATTTTTCGTTTTAAGTTTGACAATATTTTCTTTCCAACTAGTAAATGTGATGATACCAACTCGGTAAAGGTACAAAATGAATAAATGAATCTCATTAGGAAACATCATTGATCACAGTATTCTGTAAATCAATGGCTGATAGACATAAGTATTTAGTAATGAGATACGTGTAACGTTACATACTATCTACCCTCTGGTCCAGTCCAGGGGTAATTGACAGCAACGTGTTTGTAACGCTAACGAATGAAAGAAGAAGGGGCAAAAAGTACCCACCCTTGTAGCACTACAAGATGTCTTGTAGTGTATCAAATGAAAGGGCTTAAAAAGTGTGTCATTTTATTGTATGCGAAAGCAAGTTAATGACGGTTGAAGGTTAAAAAAAGTTTAAATAATACAAGTATTGCACTATTTCATAGTGTTGCTAATAGCAAACTTCAGAAAAGTGTTACATTTTGATACACTGCCTCATATTTTGAAGAAATATATGGAAGAATAATAAAATGCTAAAAATAATCTCTTTCCTCAATTTTTTCGCACATAATTTCTTTCTGGAAATTGTTACTTACTAGCGACGCTATTGAATGGTGCAATAATACAGAATGTATTTATTTCCTTACCTGCGGGTTCGAATCCTGGCCTGGAAAATTGGGTTATGGAAAATCTAATGATGCATATAAAACAATTACATTTTATACACAAAGCCGGGGGTCGCGGGTTCGAATCCCGCCGAAGGAACAAAAAGTTGTTCCGTGTTCCTGCCTCCTGGGTCATGGATGTGTATTAAATATGTGTATAATATAAAAGTATTAAATATATTTCCGTTGTCTGGTTCCCGTAACACAAGTTCTTCGAGAACTTACCACGGGAACAGATTGACGTGGATAGATATTATTATTATTACAATTAAATAGCAAAAATAATTTTAAACTATTGTGTATAGAAGAAATGTAAAAATGACTTAATACATGGTGAATTATTCTTCTGGGCGTTGTAAGAGAAGACTAAAACTAATTAGGAATAGCAATTTAGCCCAACGGAATGTCGAGTCCGACTTGATGAAAACTTGAACTGCATCATTAGAATTTTGATTACTCAATATTCCTAGCCAGAATTCGAACCCATAGATTGTGAAAAAGAATACATTCTGTATTATTGCACCATTCGTTAGTATCGCTAGTAAGAAACAATTTCTGGGAAGTAATTGTGAGCGAAAAACTTGAGAATAGAGCTTATTTTTAGCATTTTATTATTTTCCGATACATTTCTTCAAAAATATGAGTCATTTTATGGAAATATAACATTTTCCTGAAGTTTGCCGTATACCATTACTTCCCAGATTTAGTTCCTTACAAGCAACACTATGAAATGGTGAAATAATACAGGATATCTTTTTTCCTTTTTTTAAACCCTTAACCCTCATTATCTTTTTTCTCCCATGGTTTAGAGATTTTTTGTCATACAATAAAATTACACACTTTTCAAGCCCTTTCATTTGATATGTCTTGTAGTGCTACAGTAGTGGGGACGGGCTCCATGTAAAATTGCCCCTTCTTCTTTGTATAGGCCTTTAGTCCCACTTACTTTTGATGCCGAGAAGCCGACGACCGAGAAGACGATGTCAATCTACAATTTTAAGTTTTCGTTAAACTTAAACCCATTCACTAACAATAAATAACCCGCTTCAATATCAATTTCAACCACAACATTTAAAGCTTATCGGTGGTCGCCATTGATCGTATTATGTCAGATCATGTCACTAAATATAACAGCAGTGGACATTTTGTCGGTCGGTCCGTCGATAACATTTGAGAGCGCTTGGCACCAGGCCACAAGCCGCCCAGCGTGCCCAGTGCCATTGGACTTGCCAATCTAGGGAAGTCGCATACGTCACTCTCAGAGCAAATAAAAGCACAGTTCTACGAATCACACGAGGCCGCTCTAAACTACGCCTCGCCGTGTAATTACACAGTGTTACGCACATACATGTAACGAAACTACGCCTTAATTTGTAAGGCCGGTGTCGCGGTGAGGGGTTTTGTATGTAGTGCGTAGCTGAACTGAGGCAGGTTTTTTGTGTATGTATGTAGTTCACGCGCCCTGTATACATACATAAAAAATAGCCTCAGTTTTTGTTCGACAAAGGACTGTCCTCACTTTTTTTTATTTTTAGGAAAAAAATCCTTTTTTCTCTCCACCCCCAGCTTGCCGAGCGAGTATGGTACCCTCAGTCTTCACTACGTCCATGGCTCCATATACCATAAAATGTATCCCACCAAAAAGACCAATATAAAACAGCAAATTGTCGACTTATTGTTTTATACTGATATTTACGGTACATTGGTGGTCCTACAGCATTAACAAAATTTTAAGTTACCCCCGAATTGACAAGCAGTGAGCGACCTGATGATGATGATGAATTAAAGCTAAGAACACTCTAAGACGTGTCAGCTTTCAAACAAAAAAAACTAACTGGCAGACATACTTTTAACACTCTATTTTCGTCGGGGGTTAAAATTTGTTAGTAGTTTTTAGTACAGTATATTTTGTACAGCATTAAATTGAATTTTCTGTCACTTACTCTGCATTTGGACGTAAGCTATTTCAGGAGTATGAATTGTCAATATTTTAAAGAACAAAAATGCTATTTTGGTACGATGTCCAAAGGTACGGTAAAGGTGCGGTACGTCAATGCTAGCCTCTGATTTGTGCGGGGTCCGTACTCTCGTTACTGTAAAGTGTGAACTGAGCATATCACTTGCGGTGTTATCCTGGTGCCACACCGCAGTTGAATGTGGTGATGACAGATGGTGATTACGAAACGTCCAAAATGGCGACATAATAAAACCCTTGCATGGCCCAGATATTACAAATATTCATTGCGATTTGAAAGTACTACTTTTAAGGTAAGAGCATACAATGCAAAAGCGTTTATGTAGGTACAGTCTGAAAGCTTTATTGATTTCCGTTAATAAAGTAACATTTTTGTTCACTACATCCATATTTCATTGTTATGTAACGATTCCGAGCCAAGTGTAACGTCCATAATTTTACTAACTCAGAAGAATAATAATAGAATAGAAGTGTATAAGGAGCTTCATAGACGGCGAATATACTATAATATTTTCATATTATAGTACACTACTGGCATTTAAGATAAAATATTATAATATCTTCGCCGTCTGTAACGCCCTTAAGCGTTAAAAAACTGTTCAGTGTGAATATCATTTATGTCCCTGTTTATATCCCATAACTTTTACATTAAAACTCGGTAACTGTAAAGCCGAATGTAATCGTTAAATGACTGCAAAATGGACGTCCGAACCAAAATAACAATTCTTTATATTGACCATAAAAACTCCTGAAATAGTTTAAATATCCAAATGAATATACCACTCGTAAATAAATTAACAGACGCAAATTAATAAATAAACACACGACAATAATACCAGATGGGTCTAAAAAGGATCTGACAAGGGTCCATAATTATAACGTTTAATACAAGTACACAATATTAGGTCCTTACATATGAAATTGGCGTTTTGTCGTACTGGCCACTTTGATCTCAAATATATCTTCTTTGGTTAGGAATTCCAATTTCAAATTTATACCGCTATTTACTTATTATGCATTTGTGTTTCGAAAACCGTAATTCATTTGTTTTTTCCTCTTTTGGTTTTTTCTTTGCGTCACTCTGTTTACAAAATGGAAAACTTGAAATATCGTATTATTTTCGAGTACGAGTTCCACCGTGGCACCAGTGCTGAAGAAACGGCTCGATGGATTAATGACTGTATGGCGGCGATGTCGCAAAAGAAAAACAGTGCGTTTTTGGTTCCAACGTTTTCGTTCTAGATATTTCGACCTGCAGAACAAATCCCGTGGACGGCCGGAGACCAAAGTTGATAATGAAGAATTGAAGGCTATTGTGGAAGCGGATCCATCGCAAACCACGTCCGAGTTAGCTGCAGGCTGCGGTGTTAGTGATAAAACTGTTTTAATCCACTTGAAGCAAATTGGCAAGGTGAAAAAGCTTGAAATTTGGTATCCCGGTAATTGAGTGCAGCAAACCGATAAACGCGCGTCGACTGCTGCGTTACATTACTCAACCGGCACAATAATGAAGAGAGTTTAAATCTAATCATTACCTGTGATGAAAAGTGGATTCTGTACGATAATCGGAAACGCTCATCGCAATGGCTGAACCCTGGCGAACCAACCAATGCCTGCCCCAAGCGAAAATTGACTAAAAAAAAGTTACTTGTGAGCGTTTGATGGACTAGTGCCGGTGTCGTTCACTACAGCTTTCTTAAATCTGGCCAGACGATTACGGCAGATGTCTATTGCCAGCAACAGCAAATCATGATGGAAAATCTAGCAATTAAACAACCAAGGTTGGTCATTCGCTCTAGGCCACTGCTGCTTCAGGACAACGCTAGACCACACACTGCACAACAGACGGCTACCAAATTAGAGGAGCTTCAATTGGAATGTCTAAGACATACACCGTACTCCCCGGACCTCGCTCCAACAGATTACCATTTTTTTCGAAATTTTGATAACTTCTTGCAGGGAAAAAATTCAACTCCGATGGTCCAAAGCGCCTTCAAAGATTTTATTGATTCCTGTCCGAATGGTTTTTTTTTTGTAAAGGAATCAATGAACTACCTATGAGATGACAAAAGTGCATAGATAGCATATACTTTGATTAAATAAATATATTATGTTTAAAAAAAATCGACTTTATGTTCCTCCTTTACTAAACGCCAATTTCATAATATGTATGTTAACTGATCAATATGGAATAAAGTGTATATTAACAATCACCAAAACGTTTGACATCAAACGAATTATCAAAAATAATGCTGCGCGGGACATATGTCGTTTAACAAATCAGCACGTAAGGTGGGTTCCTTCACATGCCATTTTACAATAAGACGGATTCTTTTCGATATATTATAATTTAACGAAAAATTACGCGTACGATCGTAAGAAGTATGTTCGGATTCACAATCTTCCGACAGTTTACAATCTTGCTTGTTATATTATAATCTTACGATATTGTCAATTTTACACTTCAATCCGTGACCGACTAGGAATACGACTTGGGATGTACTGAGATAGGAAGCAGGTTCGATTCGTGAGAGAAGACTAACAATTTTCGATTTCGATGACATCGTTAGACGTTTGGTTTATTTCATAGGCTTCCAGTTTACCAACGATAACTATAACGATGAAAGGATCCTATTTAAACCTTGCTTATCCACGCAATCATCGCGTATCTTTTGGCTGTAAAACAAAATCGCAATTTCGTCGAACAATACATGTTTACAATATTGCACAACCGAACACAACCATTATAAATTCCCGCACATACTATCATCCGATATTGTTGGACTATCAAAATTGTATTAGAGGGAGAGCCACGTTATCGCTGTGAGGACGCCAATAATTTCGCTCCCTTCGTAAACTCGGTTATGTTCTCCGCCTCGTTATGGGGAAAATTAATCCGAAACATACACTAACGATACTATACCGTTACATACCTACAGGGGATGTGACATTGAAACTAATGATTACGGAAGTCGGAAATTTGGTCATCATTCCGAGAGCAGTTTTCATTTTGTATCACTATAATCTATTTATTTTAGCTAGCGAACTAGTAACTAATAGTTTTTATTATTTGTTGACGACTTTTTCTTAGATTCACAGCATTGTAAAATTTTGAAAAAAAAGGTCGATTCTGCTAATTAAATCCTGCAATAATAAACTTTAACTGCTAAATAGTATTCTCATAAACGTGAAATCAACTTCAAATCGTTTTGATTGGTCCAAACTGCAAAAATCAGTTTTTGATATCAAGACGATTAATTTATAATTCAATAAAAGTAAAATGAAAGTGTATATTAATACCGGGACCTTTAGTCAAGATGTATTCGATAATTTCAACGGCGAAGTTCGAAAACAAGATGTTTGGGATTTGACATAAAGCATCGCAAGTGACATGTCAAGGTACGACTTTAGTATGGAGCGTATTCACGAGACTTGCGAAATTTTGTATACAAATCGCTTTATCTTTGAAAATATTGACTTTTGATCTACTGTTTCTTCTGAGAAGGTACTTATATTTAGGAGTACTTACTGTTCATTTATGCAATAAAAAGAAACAGGCATCTAGCCTATAGCGGCTTTGCCCTATGCCTACAGAGGCAACGAGCGATACTGTTTCATATTATGTTAAGAATATTTCCACCACTTTAGACATAGTTTTCAAGTAATTACCATACTATCCTTAACATGCAGGAACGCCGATACGTTACAATAATCCGGACCGTGCGTACCGTCTACACCACCGCAACCGGGAAACGGGGTCAGACTTAACGACTTGAGGTCAAACATTGTACGAGTTTCCTACTGGAAATTGCCACAACAATTACAAGTCTTTGCCCTATAGCAAAAACGGTTTCCATACATTGAAGCGAGGAAACTGAGTTTTTAGTAGAATCAAATGCTAAGTTAAGGGCCTGTTTCACAATGTCAGATAACTTAACTGCATGTTTTGTCTCTGTCGCTCGATATAAAGTTAGCAGCGAGAAAACTGCCGGATAAGCTATTCGACCCTTAGTTTAAGATTGTGAAACAGGCCCTAGGACGATTACCCAGTCCCTGCATCAAGATACAATAGATTTAGTAATACGACACTTCTTTGATAGAAAAATATTTTTTGACTACATCATTAACGTTAATGGATGTTGAAATAGAAAAAAAAATCGATTAATGAAAATTGAAAAAATCTCGAAATTTCATATCCAAACCTCATAAAGGTCGATCGGATGTCGGAGCTTATATCTTACGATTAATCATTAAAATAAATTTGCGAGTGGAACATTTTGCGACATTAATGATGTCTTTAATTGAGTTGCCAATCGCCATCAATCTTCCAAGTTTGTCGGAAACCCTCCCGAATTGAGGCATCAATAAAAATCGGACAGCGTATTATAGTACGTGAGGCGGCACGAAACTCAACAACTATTCTATAGTTCTATACCGACTAACTGCAAGTTAAATAATGCAACATGTATATGTTGCATTATTTAACTTTCAGTTTGTTACTACAATGAAACACGAACTACCTTGTGTAGACTATAGTTAGTTACATTTTATGTTACAATGACTTCATCAGCAGGCGACAGTCATCAAGAGTCTATCAGTTAAGTTTTTACTTCTGCTAAATCCATCAACACTTCCACTTTTATATATTTTATCAATACAGTTTACAAGTCAGACATTAATTATTATGATTTACGCTTCAAAGGGCGTTAGGCGAAAATAGTACTGCTTTACTTTCGTATTATTTCATCGCAACCATTTACTAAGTCACAGATATATGACTGTGACTGTGACAGCTGGACCAAAATCGTGCGTAGCCACCATTAATAGAGAATCCATTGTTAAACTAAAGTCAAGTAACTCACAAAACTTACGTAACTACCAGAAATAGTACACGCACTTAAAACTTCAGCCTGCACTCCTACTAAAATTTCATCACGACAATGAATAATAATGTCATGAAAAAATTTCTCATCTCGTTATAAAAATTTCGAGTTATGGGGTGGCATTCTGCAACGACTATCCAAAACTTAAACTACTGTATTATACTTGGCAGTTTCAGGAAGTGATTTTATTAATTGACATTCAAAATCAGAGTTTACCGCCTTTTTTAGCCCTTATGCCTTATGCCCTTAGCAGTGCAGAAAAAATAAAGTGTCTGCCAGCACACAAAGGAGGACATCACACCACTAAAATAAGCCACGTCATCGACAAAGGCGAGTTTTGTTTCGCAACTACCCCCCGACTTCGTCTACAATTTCTTTTGTACTAAAACTGTGCCACTCCGCTCCGTCTATGCAAATGGGTCGCGGTATTGAAACTTTGAACGGTGCTTCATTTGATTTTATCCCAGAGCGGGGAATTCAATGACATTTTATTAAGTTTTTAACAACTTTTGTATATTGTGCACCGAAAATATTGCAAAATAAAGATTTTTTATCATTGTTTTCGTGCTGCTTTTATTACTGTATCAACATTAGACTTCATAATTAACTGACGATATTGGGCACGTGCCGATTACGATGATGAATGTTAACACGGCTGTTCCACGGCGTAACATGGAGATGATGGATAGGGGAAGCGAGAGATAATGCAGCTAAACAGGAAAATAATAAAAAACCAATTAGTTCCCGCATGAGCGTAACCACATTAGGAACCGCAAAATATTACCTTGGGGCTTGTTTAACGATCGACAGCTTCTGTTTCACGTAAATAATTCTATTGTACTTTTGTTAAAGCTTAAACAATTTTCCACGAACTTATCAGTACAAATAGTGATAAAAATTTGATTCTATTGATCAAGCGGTTTGCCTATGAAAATTATTTGCCTAGGCCAGATGGAGGGTTGCATGCATTGTTATGTCTATTTTAATAATCTAACTAACAATTTTTTAACCGACGCAAAAACCGGAGGAGGTTCTTAAGTCGACGCGCATTTTTTTTTAATGTACCACCACACATAATTATGTCTTATTAATTCTCCCTTATCCTCATCATTGAAACAAATAATGAAGAACAGTTCCCCCACTAACACTGTAATATTACCGAGTAGCGAAATGAAGAGACAAACAAAGTTCATAAGCGCTGAACTCCCTCCAAGACTCCAACTGTAAAGGATTGACGGACCAGATAAAGTTGCGACGAGTCTCGACGAAATAAAAACGAATCTTCCGCGCCTTCCAATTTACTTTTACGTTGTTCTGTAATGGTTACAGATCGAATGAAACGAATGAAATCGAATGGGTTTGTATCGTTTATATGCAGACGTATCGAGATTACGTAAAGATTTTGCGATGCTAAAGTGTATACATCATCATCGACCACAAACTTAACTATACCAAAGAATATACCTATATTACTAGCACAACGAACCATCATTCGATAGACTTACACGATTGACAGCTCGCAGCTATGCGTATGGCGTTATTGGCGGCGGTGCGCGCAGCGAGCGGGGCGTGAGGTTTTTCCAGCCAGGACTTTCGTTGTCGGGGCTGGCCGCTGGTCTATTCATTTGAAACATTTTTGTGAGTCTTGTAAAAACGCCCCATACAAAAGTTACTGCGATATGTATATGCGATGCGATATGCGATATATAATGTCACAAGTTGCTACGAAATGAGCAAAAACATGTACAATTTTTTTAATTTTTCCGAAGTTTATACGTTAAAGGTGCTGGGATCACCGGGAGCATTCACGTGTAATGTAACATTATAGATTCGACTTTGAGCATTTCATATATCCTGTTCATCGAATTCATCAAATTTGATCAATATTGATATTTGTTTCAAAAATTCCTACTAACTATACTTTGCCGACGACATGAAAATTTTCTATCCCATTTCCTCGATTAAAGATTCTGATGAACTTCAAGCTGACTTAATTCGTTTAGATCAGTACTGTGGTGATAATAATTTAGACCTCAACCCCAAAAAATGCACAATTTATTACCTTTAGTAGAAAAACTAACATCTTCCCGACTGACTACTATCTTAATGGTCTTCAAATACAAAGAACAGACGTTGTGTGTGACTTGGGAGTTTACCATGCTTCTAAGCTGAGCTGATGTTTGACACTCACGTTGAAATTATTGCCAAGGTTTCAAGAGCATTGGGTTTTATCATGAGACTAAGCTAGCTCCCCTTTAAAAAATGCAACAACCCTTAAAATATTGTACTGCCCATTTCCTGTCATTTAGAATAAGTTAGATGTCATTTAGAATACGCCTGTCAGGTTTGGAACCCATTCTATGATAAATATATTACACAGATAATATTCAAAAGCTATTTTTGCGATTTTTATGCTACCTATTGCTAACTTAAGCATAGCAAAAAAAGGAAGGCAATAACAGGTTTTCACAATTAGTAAACAATAAGTACAAACAAGTAAACATAACACTGAAATAACAAACAAAACATTCAAAATATGAGTTGTTTAAAGTATTATTTTATTCAATGCTGTAATGCAAAACCAGGCAGGAGTTACGCATGTAGTTGGAGTTGTAACGTGGAATAGCCAGTGGCGGATTAAATCTGCGATGTCTTGTATGGTACATAAAAGTTTACTTTACGATGAAGATCCGGACAGTAAATTTCATTGGTTAATACTTTCAATATAATTATAAAATCGGAAATATAACGGCGATTGAACAAAGGTGGAATGTGGAATTTCTTGCACAGTGAAAGATAATAGGTAGCATAAAAAACTCGCAAAAACAGCTTTTGAATATTTTCAATCTGTGTAATATATTTATCATAGCATGGGTTCCAAACCTGAGAGGCGTATTCTAAATGACATCTAACGTATGTTCGGTACAATATTTTAAGAGATATGCATTTTTTATAAAGGGGAGCTAGCTTAGTCTCATGTCTGTAACATTTATAAGCTGTTGGTTTTCTCATAATAATAAAATAAAAAATACATTACAATACTACCTTCCTGACTGACGAGCATTCGCGTTTAATGTAGCATTATAGATTCGACTTTGAGCATTACATTACAATACTACCCACTACGGGGGATCCATTGATGTTACAAGTTGTATCAAGATATTACACGTATTACAAGGGCTGCACAAAAGTATCGGGAATGGAATATTTCCACTGTTCCTGTCATATTAAAATCTTTTTAATTTAAATCTCCTTGGTTTTAAAAATCGAATACCGTTTATTTATTTAAAAAAAGATTCTCGGTCTTGTCACAAGGTCTTGTCAAACTTGTTTAGTCGTTGAGAAAATGGAAGTGACTCAAGAAAATTCTAGAGCGATGATTTATTATGACTTTCGAAGTGGTTTAACACAAAAACAGTGTGTTGACCGGATGATTTCTGCATTTGGTGATGAAGCCCCATCCAAAACCACAATTTATCGCTGGTTTGCTGAATTTCAACGTGGACGTGTCAAGCTCAGTGATGATCCCCGTCAAGGTCGTCCAAAAACTGCAGTCACCCAAGAAAACGTTGATGCTGTGCGTAAGCTGATTGAGGAAGATCGACATGTGACATACCGCGAAATTCAGGCAACTTTAGACATTGGCATGAGTCAAATACAAATAATCTTGCATGAACAATTAGGTGTAAAAAAGTTGTTTTCCCGATGGATACCGCATTTGCTCTGTGAAGAGCAAAAAGCGGCTTGCGTTACTTGGTGCGTCAGAACTCTCGAAGGATTCCACGCAGGATCCTCAAATGCTCTATACAACATCGTATCAGGTGACGAATCCTGGATATACGCGTACGAACCCGAAACAAAAAACCAGTCACGAGTTTGGGTGTTCGAAAATGAGTTAAAGCCAACAAAAATTGTTCGTTCACGGAGTGCTGCAAAAAAAATGGTGGCCACGTTTGTCTCCAAAGCAGGCCATGTTGCGACTATTCCTCTTGAGGTACAAAGAACGGTTAATGCAGAATGGTATGCTAACATTTGTTTGGCACAGGTCGTTTCTGAACTCCGTAAAGAGAACTGCAACCGCCGCATCATCCTCCATCACGACAATGCGAGTTCTCACACCGCGCACAGAACAAAAGAGTTTTTAGAGCAAGAAATCATAGAATTATTAGACCATCCGCCGTACAGCCCCGACCTAAGCCCTAATGATTTCTATACTTTCCCTAAAATAAAGAATAAATTGCGTGGTCAGAGATTTTCATCACCTGAAGAAGCTGTGGACGCCTACAAAACGGCCATTTTGGAGACCCCAACTTCCGAATGGAATGGTTGCTTCAATGATTGGTTCCATCGTATGGAAAAATGTGTCAAATTTCGCGGAGAATACTTCGAAAAGCAATAAATAGATTTTTAAATAGTAATGTTGTGTCACTTCCTTGATTCCCGAAATTTTCAGTGCCGCCCTCGTATATCATTACAGGGTGCGCATTGTAATGCTCGGTTATCCGTCTACACTGATATGATGCTCGAATATGAAACGTTACATTACACGCGAATGCTCCCGGTGAGGGATATATATTTTTAGATCATTGTAGTTTCAAAGGTCTAAGAAGGCTTGTCTAGTTCCAAATATACGGATAAAATCCAACAAAGATTAGAACGCTACCTGCAATACAATGTAAGAATTCAGTTGCAAGCCCACAGATTGCAACTAAGCTCCTCAAAGCCTGCGGATAGGTTTCACATGTGCATTCATTCCACTTCATATATTTCCTTTGCTATTTCCTGAAAATATCAACTTACAATACATATATCAATGGTTTATTAATTATATATTTTCTAGCTGTCCGTGTGTGGTTTCGATATCTCTTAGAAAATTTGTCGGTCTATTTTTTTATTTTATTTGAGAATTTATTTAGTTTATTTTTTGGTACATATAATTTAATCGTAAAATCAGTCAAAAAAAAATAAGGCTTTTATTAGGCTCAATTGTTTCATGATAACGGCGTTAGCGGCAAAGACACGAAGTGGCAAAGTTGAGAAAGACAAAGAAAAGAGGACATCAAAATCTATAAAAATTACCAATTTTCATAACTCACACAAGACTTTCCAGGTAACCCCCTTTATCTAGTCCAAATGATTGGGTTGCTAGTTTTGTGAGAGTTTTTATCTAATATCAATATTAGCTTTATTATATTATTATTAGCAATATTAGCGGCTTCACCTGCGTGGAATAGTGTTCTTGGAGAAAAAGCCTCTTCAGCAATGTTTTAACCGACTTCCAAAAAAAGGAGGCGGTAATGCGTTCGGCTGTATATATATATTTTTTTGTTTTTTTTTGTATGTTCAACGATTACTCCGCCGACTGTGGGCCGATTTTCAAATAGTTATTTTGATGTGTAGGGTATAACCCCAAATTGGTCCTTTTGACATCAAAGTGGTTACCTGATGATGGGATCCATGAGGAATCGAGGAAACTCCTCGAAATTTATATGGACACATAGTATGGTGATTTCGACTTTTTCTGAAGTAGTCCAAGCAAATGCTACCAAAAAGTAAGATTTTGCTTCAAGGTATACCCTGGATCCAAAAGTACTGAACACAACTCCTGACTCCTTATAGATACATGTTTGGGGATTTCGAAGTTGTTTAAAGAACTGCAAGTATATGCCACTATGTTAATTACAGTAATCACCATCATCACCACCAGGGGCTTGCGCTCCATATAGGCAGAAATGCAGTGCTTTACTTGTCATTCACAGATATTTTAATAAAACGTTCGTACGTTTTAGATGACTTTAATAATTAATTATTAGTAAATAATTTTTTTTTGTTTGTTTGTTTTGAAAATGTGTTTATTAAATATTAAAAATAACAAGTTCTCACAATTGTCATTCAGTGAAAAGATTCAAATTCTGTCTAAAGGTAGGTGTGTACCCGAGTTACAACAATTAAACCAGCAAAAAAATAATGTAACTCGAAAATTTCATGTTAAAAGTTATGAAACGTATAACTGGCTGTGTGGTTGTGTACACACGATTAAATTATATTGTTTTCCTTGCATATTATTTAGTAATTTACATCGGGATATAGTAATCTCAAGTAACCGGAACCTTGAATATGTGAAAATTGAAGCTGACTGACTGGTGAGTAGTTAAAATATTTTAAAATAAATTTCATGTTTAAAGTTATGAAACGTATAACTGGCTGTGTGGATGTGAACACACGATTAAATTATATTGTTTTCCTTGCATATTATTTAGTAATTTACATCGGGATATAGTAATCTCAAGTAACCGGAACCTTGAATATGTGAAAATTTAAGCTGACTGACTGGTGAGTAGTTATAATATTTTAAAATATGCTATTATACATTATTTTACTTATTAGAATTTCTTCCGCCGCGACGATCGATCGCTGTTTTGTCTGCGTTGCCGTAGAAGATGTACATGAATAGTAGTACATCTGAGACTTGCTCAGTTGGCATGGTTTCGACTTAGAGATCCGTCGCTTTGCTGTAGCTATGCTAAAAATCTATAAACGAAAAAGTTTTTGTGACCGAGTACTTCGCCGCATACCCAGTGTCATAATCCTGTGCACGCCACTGATCACCACCATCATAACACCATACATCATCACATTGTGACAATATAAAAGGTACTTCTCATAGTATTTTACACCGACACGAATATCTTTGAACATTACTCTGTCGTTTATGGACCTATTTGAAAAATTCTTTTGTCGTTGTAAAGGGTATAATTCGAAATTGGTCCTTTAGTCACTAAAGTTGAAACCTGATGATGGGATCCATGAGGAATCGAGGGAACTCCTCGAAATTTATATGGACACATAATAGTGATTTTGACTTTTTCTGAAATTACACAAGCATATGCTACCAAAAAAATAAGATTATGCACCAAGGTATACCCTGGATCCAAAATCACCGAACACAACTCCTCAGTCTTTAAAGATAAGCGTTTGGAATTTCGGAATTGTTTAAAGAACAACAAGCATATGCCACTATGTAACTTACAGTAATCATCATATTATTTACAATACCTAATAAGCTTGGCGCGTATTCAATTATACATTTGATCGTTTATTTTGAACGTTCTTAAAATGTATTAGTAATTATTAGGAAAATTATTATTTTTAAACAAAAAAAAAACTGACTTCTAAAGTAAAAATACGCAAAAAGTATGAAATAAATATTATTTTCTAAATAATTCCACTTTTAAATTCGGCTTCAAAACGACTTCAAAATTAAGAAGATTGAGAAGAGAAATAGATAAAAATTCGAATTTAAAAGGGGAATTATTTAGAAAATAAGATTTATTTCATACTTTTTTGCGTATTTTTATTTTTAAAAGTCTGTTTAGTTTTTTGTTTAAAAATAATAATGAGTGTTTCGTACCCAATGGATATAAACGGGACCCTATCACCTCGACACGATGTGTGAGACCGCTTCATATATATTTTTCGCGCATGAACATAAATTTTACCATAACTTCTAAATATAGGATATTAATTTAAACTGTATGGTTTAAAGGGCTACTTTAATGTGTATAAAATGCTTAAAGTGAGTAACGTATTTAATTTAATAAGGATCATACTGTATCCGTCTAAATAGCTTCTGAAAATACCATACATAATAATAAGTATGAACGAGGCACGGGCAGCTAGTTTTATTATATATTGTTATTTTCCTCGCTAGAGAGATCCGATAAACGCGTGCGATCGCTACTAATCATATAAAGTGCTATAGGGCAAAGCGCGGCCTTCTTAGCAGTCGGTGTTGCTTCGACGCGTTATTTATAGGCACACGCCACCGAATCCCCTGTTCTTCCTTATCTGTAATATCTTCGAAAATATTCATTTAAATTACATGCTGTAAAATGGCCATATTGATCTATATTAAATGCACAATGTATTTAAGGTACTTAATTGGATATGGATTTATGCTGTATTGCTTAAAATCGCTTCGTAAATAAGCCATTATATCTCGTAAAAAGTAAAGGATAAGAAACGGTTATTGTGGGTTATCCCTGAGAGATATACCTTCGTCGACTTTTTTGTAGACCTTTTTAAGGTGTACAATACTGTAGTACATTATTATCTATCTCGTAGGGTGAAACCCAGCGTTTGCAATGTGAGCGCAAAAAAATCACATCAGAAACCTCTAAAATTATCAGTGTTTCTCTACTATATTAAGCATGTTATACATATAAACCTCCCTCTTGAATCACTCTATCTATTAAAAAAACCCGCATCAAAATCCGTTGCGAAGTTTTAAAGTTTTAAGCATACATAGGGACAGACAGATAAAGTTACTTTGTTTTATAATATGTAGTGATTAAAATACCTAAAGCTATTAGTTCTGATATTTTATTAATTGGAAATTCATTCTTATATTGATCTAAATTAATGATGGGTAAGTTATACGGGCCTTATTTAAAACGTTAAATGCGCTCTCAAGTATCTACTTAATTAAAATATGTTGAAATTGATACAAATGAGCCTTGTTAAACATATTTAATTCCCTTGAATAAAAAATATATTGGGTTACCATAGTTCTAATTTAGGATTTTAATCACATTTTTATTCTTAGCCATTTTATGCAGGGCAGATATCTTACAAATCGAATGTAGCAAATAAATGATTATTCTCTATTCAAATACTCCATTTTAAAGCACATAACATCAATAGATTAGTAACCTACAAGTGACTTGATACAGAAATACAGTGTAGTTAGATCTAATGCTAAGATTAACAATTTATATTCGAGTCAGCTACGCATAGACGTATATAATATAGACGAGGCATGTCGAGGCAAAAACTGTCCCCACTTAAATTACCACACTTTTGGGGTTGTTTGGGACCATTTCGACATTTGAAGTGGAGGAGTTGAGGCTGAAATCAAGATGGCGTAACTTTGAATCTTCTTGTATGAAGATTTGTTCTGTCAAATGTACTATGAAGCCCATCCCTAGTTTTGAAATCATTGCAGCTACCTCATACTTTACAAACAGCACCTAAATAAGGTCCCCTAGCCAAGGGCACGGACTGTATTGTGCGGCTAATTATCTACTCTTAGGGCTCTCACCTTGGACCAGCGAAACGCTATCAAAAGCTCAAACAAGTCACCCGTGACAGTCACACCTTTCATAGTTGCCCCAAATAAAATGTATGCTATTTCGTTCTAAGTATTTTTGTCGGAGTTAACTAGCCAGATATTCGTAGCATATAAACCATGCTGCCATTGAGTTTTAGCGAGACCATGCCATCCATATTACATTTTTATCTTATAAGAAGAAGGATATATAGCCAAGGGCACGGACTGTATTGTGCGGCTAATTATCTACTCTTAGGGCTCTCACCTTGGACCAGCGAAACGCTAACAAAAGCTCAAACAAGTCACCCGTGACAGTCACACCTTTCATAGTTGCCCCAAATAAAATGTATGCTATTTCGTTCTAAGTATTTTTGTCGGAGTTAACTAGCCAGATATTCGTAGCAAATAAACCATGCTGCCATTGAGTTTTAGCGAGACCATGCCATCCATATTACATTTTTATCTTATAAGAAGAAGGAGAAATAAACTTAATTTGACTAATGTCATATGATGTACCTGTTGAGTAAGGCTCAGCACTCAGTTCATACCGAAACAAGGCGATACGCGACTTGGCGCTGCATTTTAAGATAGAGATTCAAAATTGAATTTTATTTACAACACAAGAAGATATACGTTTAAAAGCAAGAGTTCGAATGTCAAACAAGACCGTTCTGTATAGCGCGCCGCTCTTGCAATGAAGTGTGTATAATAATGTCTTCTGTAGGTACTGAATAAAGTTCAAATTTGAATTACTATTTAAAAAAATGCAGCGCCGCATAGCGTATCGTCTCCTTTCGGTGTGAGCTGATCCTAACTAATAATGCTTACCCCCATAGTTTCTGCCTTTAGTTATGAACCAGGGCCAGTGCAGACATTTAGAATTGGTCTCTTTCGCAGCTTTCCAAATAGAGTCAAGGAAATATTTACTTTTTTTTTTCAACTTCGGGCCATATTTTGTGTATTTGCCAAGCCGATAGAAAAAAAACGTATAGAAACAAAAAAAAAGAAACAACAACGGTGCTAACGACGGGACGGCGGACAAAAATATAACAAATATTTTTGGCTCACTACCTATACAAAACATGGTTCGAAACTCAAAACAGACTAAACGAAATCATCGGCAAATGGCAACGAATAACTTATGAACCAGATGAGACCAAAAACGTACAAGTGGTTCGCTATATTACTGTTTATATTGCTGCAAATGCATATTATTATATTACTGCAAATAAAAGTGACATATCGGTACAGGAGGTCATAACCTACAAGTTACAAGCGATAGGTTACTTCATTCGACTATCTGAATATCAGGTAACGATCAAAGAAATATTAGAAAATGTGGCGTTTCCAATGAAATTGTGATGTTAAAGATGAATAAAATATAAAGTCAGGTTCATGTTCTTTGGGTAAAGATCATCATTAGAAAAATTAAAAAAAAACTGGTAACATTTTGCAGATCAATTTTTTTGCAGAGGCCAAGGAGTATGAATTCTGTCAATATTTAGGTTTCTATATTAAATTTCATGTCCCTATTAAAATTTGAAACAGATAAAGCCACTCGTGTCAAGAGATAGGGACGATTTAGTGATAATGTAAAAGTGACTTTTCTGGAAGAAGACAAACATGTCTCATATCTCGAGATACGCAAACTTAGGAATTCACTGTGGCTTCGTGTCTGTCTCATTAGATGGCGCGACGATACAGCCAGTACAAACGATAAGGTGTCTTATATATTCCCAGCGTGCGACAACGATTAGCATATAAAACCTAGATAAACTCTTATCTAGGATACAACTTTTCGCACGTTTTGTACTCTACTCTACATTCGAGTTATTCCGGCGTCGATTTGAAAGAGAGAAAAAAGGGATACAAATGAATTGTGGTTTTATTTTTTCTTATCTTATATTTTATTAACCGGCAAAGTGCGAGTCGGCCTCGCGCACGAATGGCTCCGTACGGAACAGCAAAAAAAAACACATTTGCTGTATGGGAGGCCCCATTCAAATATTTATTTTATTCTGTTTTTAGTATTCGCTGTTATAGAGGCAACAGAAATACATCATCTGTGAAAATTTCAACCAACTCTCAAGGTTAAGGAGATACAGCCTGGTGACAGACGGACGGACAGTAGAGTCTTAGCAATAGGGTCCCGTTGTCACCCTTTGGGTACGGTACCCTAAAATTGATAATGATCGTACAATTTTACTTTAATAACATTTGAGCACGTGCGATTGACGCGGAGTTTTTGAAAAATAAATCACAACGCAACGTAAATTAAGTGAAAACGAATGGAAAAGTTCGAAATAAATTAAAACAATCAATAAAAAGGTCATTAGGCGTAATTATAAGACGTATAATTTATTAGCCAATTAAATTACTGTAATACCTTCACTAATACCACACACAGACACAGAGACATAATCTAGATACACAATGAAATTGCCCTATTAAACTCAAATCGATAAGACATAATTACTAAATCCCTTTAAAGAAAAAGTTTGCGTACTTTTTGTTCTATGAAAAAAAAAAGCGGCATTTGTACCAGTTTACACGGAAAATGAGCTGACATCGCGTGACGGTGGCCCGCCCGCCTCAACGTTACAATTTACTACAACTATGTAGGATATTGTTGTCTTTTTTACATCCATCTGATTTACACGTTCCTGGTGATAATATCGTATCGGTAATTATAGCGTAGTATGTAAAGTTATATAGGTAGCACCTATACGTATAGTATATACGACAATTTAAAAAAAAATACTTTTAGTTATATTTTCGATAGGTAATAGTTTGATGATGACTTTAAAACTTAGGCCTTTTCTTCCGTTATTGGATGATTTATACAGTATTCTCCGAGCGAAGTAGCCCCTCTTGAAATACTATAGTGCCTGGGACAGTTGGTTTTTAAATGTCGTATGGTTGCCCAAGTACATACGGCATTCTCACAATACAGTCAGCCTAGTCCAGAGGAATGACTGGTCAATACGTCTGGGGCCAACCATGTGCTGGTTTCCTCACGATGTTATCCTTCACCGTTAGAGCGTCCGTATAATGTACTTGAGATCTGAAAAAGTCTCATTGGTACACGCCACAACCTGGGAATCGAACCTGCACTCTCTCGAGTGCGAATCAAACGATCTACCCACTAGGCCACGGAGCTCTTTATATTATTAATATGACTTTATAGATGCAATAAATAATAGCTAATAACGACTGGTGGTTTAGATTTTAGAAGTCGGCTTGATCATAAATCATCCTACTACTATTATGAATGTGAAATTATGCGAGGATGGATGGATAGATGTATGGATGGATGAAAGTTTGTTACTCTTTCATGCAAAAACTGCTCAACGGATTTCGATGAAATTTGGTACCCAGGTATGGTAGTAGTTTAGGCTCTGGATTTAAACATAGGTTTACTTACTTTTACTGGTACTTTTTATCCCGAAAAAGTATAATATTTCCGTGGGATATCTGATACTATATTTACACGGGCGAAGCCGCGGGTTAAGCTTGTAAATAACGCCGCAAAATCACAGTGAAAAGACCTAAAAATCATTTTATTTCAGTGAGACAGTTTTGGCATCTGGTGAAAAAGAGTTGTATACATATCCGCGCGGCTTGGATCTGAATTGATGGGCTGGCGTTTGGCAATCGCAGCCTCTGACGGCTGAGTTAATTTGATATCGATGCCAGCTGCAGCCAGCTGTGGTACTTGTTTAAGTTGTACATATATCTGTAAGTAGACTTTGAGCTATTGAATTCGATGTAGGAACTAGGTATTGTAGGTACTAGACAAAAAAAATCGTAAATCAAAATCACTACCGTAGCACGGTAGTGATACACCGAATCATTACTGAATGGTGAATACATAAAACTAGTTAATTTTTTTATCATTATTTTGCATTGTTGCTATCGTTAATGCATGTATTAAAGTTACAATAAATATCGAAAATACGGGCGATAAATATATATATATGTTTCTGAAGATTAAACACATACTTTTAAAACGAGAACTGAAGATGAATGTCGATCAACACACAGTCATAAAATGAGAAATAAAAATTTTATGTGCTTATTTCATTGAGCGGAAAATTTAAGTAGTAAAAGTTTTTTAATACGTGGTTCTCGCAAGCTTTTACCTCAGACATAATAAATTAAGTAAGCGAAGGCAACGCTGGAGGTAAACACTCTCTAATTAATATTAAACACGCAATACCTAATTTGCAAAATTATCCAAAGGAATATAAGCCCTTAGCAACGACCGTTACGTCTAACATCGAATAGACGAAAAAAAAACTTTTGAGGTAACATGCCTATTGCAAGAGTTCGAATGTGAAACTAGACTACTCTACCGCGGTGCCGCTCTTGCAATGTAACGTGTATATTCTTGTGTACTGAATAAAGTTACATTTTAAATCGATATTTTAAAAAGCAACGCGTTTCGTTTCGCGTTGGTGTGTGCTGTCCCTTAGGTATCATGAACTAATAAAAACAAAAAACGAGAATGCATTTAATAATATGTAAACGGTAAACGGTGAAGTCGATTCATTCAAATATTTGAAGCAATTAAACACTGAAAGTTATTAAAATAACGAATAAAACTTTTCACATTAGAAAATTCGGAGAAGCGGCTTTACTTTCTTATCGCTACTAGACAATCAAAAGTGGAAAGTCTTAAGTAGATCATTAAGGACATATTGAAGTTACAAAATTGGAATGTTGAAAATAGAGGCAAAAGTTCCTCCAATAAATTTATCAGACGCCGACGATCTTAAGTCTCATGACGAAGTATAATTGTTCTCCTCATTTCAGAGATTCCCTTCAATTTGTGTAATTTTGAACAATGAGAGCCGACTTCGTGTTAAGCCAAGTGGATATGAGTCTTAAAGGCATTATAACTTACTGCATTAGAGCCAGCCTCGGAGCTAAAGCTTTATAGAGGAGACTCGGATCATGTTGCGAGAGAGAGTTAAATCTATATGGCTTATCAGAAACACTTTATCGAGCGACTTGTGCTCCTGTTCTAACTTTGACTCAAAGGTCTGCTTCGGCTAAAGATATGTGCTTGCGTAATATTTAAAAAAAATAATATACCTATTTATAATTTAGAACGATCTTTCAAGAAAAGAAAATGGTCGATTTAATGCATTTTGTTCAAGAGTCACCAACTCGAGAATATGATAACCAAACTTCCCAGCAATCGCTACTTTCAGAGATGGAAATATTACTAAAACTTCAATTCGTCTTACTTAATCCCGGACCGAACTCGGATATTTATAATGAAAGTTCTTCGGAATAAAGTTCGTTCGGTTCAATGGTGCAAGTGAGATTTGAAATCTCAAACGATCTCATAGTTCACTTATAATTCCAACTTCCCGGGAACAGCCTACGGATACACTTCAAAAATAAACCTCAATAAACTGTTCAAAAGGATATAACATGAACGGAATAAGAATTCTTCGAACTTTTCACTTTATTCATCTCAAAATGTCCGCCACTGAATTCATTAAACCCGAGTTTTAATAGCTAAAATGGAGAAATTACTTAAAAACAGAATCCCTTCATTTTTTACATTCCTTATTTTCTACTTCTCGAGGGAGTATCACAAACATTGTTTGCGAAGAATTTTTTTCATTAAAATGAAATAGGGCTTTCGAGATCACAAAAATGCTGCTCTGTTACGCGGGATGAGCAGCGAGGGTCTTCGTAATGAGTCTAATACGTGTACTTTGATTGAAACATTTGTAACGGAGACGGAGCCCTGAGCCGACAGACAATAGGAAAGGTTCGCTCGGGGCGTGGTTCATTATTGCAGCGCCTTGGAATCCCTTTGTCAGTCCGTCACGCGCACCACTTCAATCTATCGCTGTGTGCACGTGAGCACTCCTACTCCATACATATAAATCAGCCTTAAGCACCGTGCAGAGCTACGAATTATCCCAAATAGAACGACCATCCAATTAATCTGAAATGACTAATATTGTTCCATTCGGTTGGTCAAACACAATTTGGTGGCTGCAAACAAAGCTTGATTTATGGTAGACGAAATCTTCATTTGGATTACGAGATACGCAGAAGAAATATTACATATGATGTGGCTTATTAAGAAATAATCTTCAAATATAATTAATGCCGGTGGCTATTGTGTATTTTTGTTTTACTAATGAAGCTATTCTATCAGCAGTTTTAACGATTACATTAATAATTGATGTCGTGTTTGCTCTAAAATATTTAGACATTTCAATGGTTGCTAGCGAAACCTTGCTCCATATTAGTAATAACCATACACCTATTACCTAAATACCTTTAGCTACACGATTTCATTATGAAGTAAGAAATGATTATATCATCAGATTTTCCACTTTCATGTTGGTTTCTTGGGTAATAAATATCCAAACAGTGAAAGAAACGAGATTTTTTATTTTCACACGAAGCTGGCCGCGCTTATGGCACTTTAAAGTTCAAGGTCGAAATTCCTAATATTACATCAGCTACTTTAGTCCTTTTATAGTATCGATTTTTATATCTAGGTCAAACTAGCACTTGCAGTGTATAGCAATTTAAACTGAAGAATACATAATCTAGTTGGTAAAGTGGAGCCCGGGCGAAACATCACGTTCTAAGCAAGTTTGGCATTGAGTGACTACAGAGCTCTTGACCACGATTAAAAATTTTATACATACTAGTGACCCGCCCGGATTCACGCGGGTGCAATGTCATACATATAAACCTTCCTCTTGAATCACTATCTATTGCTGAAAGCTGCATTAAAATCCGTTGAGTAGTTTAAAATATCCAAGCGAACAGACAGCGGAAGCGACTCGATTTTGCTATGTAAATAAGATAATATTAGAATATAGTTTAAATACCTATATTCTGGTACTTTTTGTTTTTTTTGCTATTAAATTAACTAATATATAGTAATAGACTGGCTGAAAACTCTTTAAACGATAAAATATAGCGCACATTTCAGCAACATCCAGGAAACATTTAAGGCACAAATTATGAAGTTTGCAATGAAACTGTGGTAAATTACTTAAGAAGCAAGAAGAAGGGGGTGCTCTATAACTCCGATACGTGTAGGTACCGTTTTGCCGCTGCACTGGAGTTTCCTCAACAACGTTTAACAATATTTTCCAGTTGAAATTAAGCACTTCAGTAAATTTGGAAGATGAATTCATTAAAGCTATTATAATACTTTTGTACTGTTTGCTAAGCGATTTTGTCTTTCATTTGAAAAACGTCATTACCAGCCTACCTACCTATATCATTACCTTACCTATATCATCTTTTAGACAAATTATTATTAGCCTAAAAAAGGAATACATAGGGTTAGGTGAGACAGAAAAATATTTGAATTCGATGCCGGATCATTTTGACAATTAAAATAAAATAATTCTTATATATTGGAAGAAGTTATATTAAAAACCTTAAAATTGCATCACAGAAAACTAAACTTAACAAAAATTTAAAAGAAACCTTACCAAGTGGAATAAAAATTAAATTATTTTATTTTATTTTATTTTATTTGTTCGGAAAACTTACAGCTACTTTTACAATTCAAATTAACTAGTTACTAACTACAAACCAATAAAATTAACTAGTTACTAAATAAAAACCAAAAAAATTTATAAGTTTTCACAAATAGCAATAAAGAGAGTGCACATAAAAGGAGGATTAATAGGGTTAATATTTTAAAGGGGGCACACACCGTTATAAATGCAAAGTTTTAAATAATATACGTAGGCATTATTTAGGATGAAGATTTTCTTATTTAAAATGAAAAATTTAAATAGTATTTGAAATAGAAAACATACAAGACTCCTTTTTGTTCTTTGAGCCGCCGTTACATTACAGTAACTACACAGTAGTAAATCGATTTACGGTCGTATAATCAAACGCTCCTTAAATTAAGAGGCTCTCGATTCATCTGCTGTCAGCAACAGTCTGTGATTAAAGGGGTCACTTACTTTTAAGTAACATTTGAGAATTCGTCCGATAAAGCCACTGCAATGGCAGGATTAAAATAAATTTCGAAATATAAATAAATAAAACAAATTACGAATGCTTTTAAACTGGCTCTAGTTGGAATCTTACCGTCTCTGTACATATTTACGAGTATGTCGCAAAACGTCTGCTGCTCACTATCTTTCAACAGGGTCATTACGTAAGACATTATCATCTTTATTATTTTTTAAATGGCTGTTAAATTACTAAAAGGACGTCGAGCTGTCGATATCCATAAACATCTCCGTAGTCACAGCGGTAAGCCCTTACTGGTAAAATACTGCTTACTTTATACGCCATCGTGGATTTAAAAATAACTTATTAAATATTATGTTTTCACAGAAATAGTCCAAACAAGATGCGACGTTAAGCTATGATCTCAGTAAATTCTGGGATTCAAAAACACGCTGTTTCAATGATCTAATAGATAAAAGAATATAAAGTAAATTAAAAGCAAAAATACTTTTACATCAAGAGAAATTTAAACTGTAAACTAAATTTTCGAGTGAGAAAAAACTATACATTTATCAAGGCCAAAAACTAGCAATAATTTAAAAGCAAATTCTGAAAAGGGTCTAACAAGCTTTATTTAAAATTTTATTCATATAATGAAACAATTGTATAAAAAACAACCAGTTCCCGTCTGATTGTCGGAATAACAATGAACTGGAATACCAAAGCGAGGGCGAACACTTTATTTTGCAAATTTAAATAATCCTTTTTTAAAGTCTCAAGAAAACATCGGAAAGAAATTCTTTCGCCGTCACTCTAGCGAAATGAACTTTCGAGTTACGAGCCTTCTTTGAGGCGATATCTTATTTAGGATGTGCTGAATTAAAAAATATTTACTTATAAAACTCGACCGAGCTCCGAAGGGGTTTATCGGGTCTTTTAACTTTTGTCAAAAGGATATAAAGCGGCAGATGGTTAAATATTCTAAATGGATGAAATTACCGCATAAACACCCAAGTGGAAAAAGATTTTCTAAATTTCTTTACTATAATGGAAAATCGCGACGACCGTTTGCATCAAAATCGATATAATCTACTACCTACAAGCAATTCATATGCACATACACACACAGAAGCAAATGTTCACCAGCTAAGACTAGAGCACACAGCTGATTTCTTCCACCAGCAAGTGTGACCACCACAGAAACAAAAAAGTTTGTCGACGCTTGAATAGACAAAATGAACTAAAGAATTTACTGTCATTTTGTTTCTTCTTCCGTAGACAAAACCAATTTTCACAGTGGTCATGCTACGCTTGGACATAATAATATGATCTTGCAGTCACTTTATTGTTTGTATTATAAGCCGTTGTATCCCCTAAAATAGCCATATGAGTGTTATTTTTTTACCTCTGGTGTAATTTGTTCACTTTGCTCATTATTTGCCTGCAAGCAGCTCAGTATTGAAGTATTTATTCATTAGTCTCTAAACGTTGGCTTCCGAGTGCAAACAATGCATAAAATATAGTAAGCGTTAATTACTCTAGAATTAATAACGTAGCTTCCCGGGGCGTGAAAGAAAATGCTGTATGTTAGAAAAATAATGGGTATACTTTATTTTTATGAGACGCATTTTATTCGAGCAAAATGCAAATGAGTTTGCATTTTATAACTTCATCATAGATATATTTTATGGACGCCTCGTGATATCATTATCACTTACAAAATATAAGGTTTGGGCAGGTGTTAACCTAAGTTATAATTTTATTGGGTTCAAGTAAAGCTTTCAAAAATTGTTAAGGCTTGTTCGGAAACCATTTTACACTAGTGTATTTGTGAATTGTACGTTCGGTCAATGACCTTAGAGGTAGGTAAAATTAGTTTGTTCGGGGCATCGCGATTCGCCTAGGTTTTAAAAAAGATCTATATTGAAATAAATACGTCTGAACTCTGAAGTGAGAAAATTCTAAATATATCTAGTCTTGTCATATTCGATGAAAATACAACGAACGGCCGAGAAACTGTCTCGTGCACAATTAGACGACAAAAAAACAAAAAATAGCATTTTATATCCAATACCTTGAATATATAACCAAATATATAACATTATATAAATACTGTCAAAATTAAAGGACTAGATAAAGTGTAAAAATATTGTAGACCTTTCGATCAAAAGTATCCAGCGTCATACGCTGTTGTCTTCGATGATGATGATGATTGTATCAACTTCGCACGTTACACGTGTAGTATAATAACCGAGGATATTTGCATAAGTTTTAAATTCGTCGGTCCGTCCCCGGTCCCGGCTCCCACAGATTACGGCAGGACGCCGGAAGACACGGGCGTGACGTATGACTGCGCACGTGACGCGACTAATGCAACATTAAGATTTTTAACAGCGATCGTCTGTGTTATTGTCTTGAGAGAACTGAAGACAAGAACATTTGCTATTGCATCATGCTTGGTATTATTTATTGGCATAGGGCTAGGTATTCAATTAGTGGTAAGTGCAAAATCATCCTGAACGTGAACTTGTTATCGATGTAAAATTCACTTTTCAACACAGTTTTCGTTGAAGTTCATGAGACTATGAAATATGAAACACATTTCAACTCTCTTATTCCGAAATACAGCCATTAAGATGTCCGTCATGAACTAGCAACGAATTAATAACACACTGTTGATGACAATGTGGCGTTGGAGTTAGGACTTATATTTCTAGACACCACTCGACCAAAAAGCCCTGTCGACAGACAAGCAGTTTACTTGAGGTGGATAGTAAAATTTAGTTATAAAAAAAAAAGCAATCAGACAGTGGCTCAAATCAGTACATTACCAATACATTAGTACCACGTTTAAATTAGCAGCTTCATAAATCAAGATAATAATCAAATTCTATCTTCAACCTGTCGTCCGCGCTTATGATATATTGACGCTTATAGTATAAAAAAAATGTTGCTTAAATAATAATTACAAACAGCGGTCTCATTAAAAGTTTTACTGTCGTATTTAATTTATTTTGTAGGTTTCAACATTGGCTCTTGGCCTAACTTTGAGGAAGTCTATTTTGCCGTTTTTGGAGGTCTGCAGGCTCTTCAACTCTGTCAGACTAATGAGGACCTAACTTAATCTGAGCATTTCTGGAGTTTCTCAATTCAATGTTTGTATGAATGGTTGTAAATAAGAAAAAAACTGCAAGGCGATGCGACGTCCGCGTCCTAACGAACGCCCTAGGGTTTCGTATTTTGTCATGAATTTTCTCAGGAAATCGTTGTACCTGCATTTTCCGTAGGCGTTAATTAAGAGCTTCTTGTATAAAGTAATTCTATATTAATACCAATTAAATATGTCATATCCCATTTGGTAAAGAAAATGAACATCTAAGACGAAATGTAACTAAAGAATTTTAATTAATTTTAAACTTTTCGTTACCGCAAGTTGCAATTACAGACAAGAAATATATTTATTTTATTATAAGCGTGTATATCGTGTATATATACCCCATCTATTAACTATGTAAAGTTTGCACACAATAATTAGATTCAATGTATACGACATTAGCATATTAAACACTACCCGTATTAGATATTAAACATTAATAATACTTGAACACTAGACTGGTCCTTCTTATTAATGAATATTTATGCTGTACTTGAATGCTTGTTCAGACATTTTTTACTGCACGATCGTAAAAAACCCTTGCAAAATAGTTCGTCATTTATTATATTGTACAGCATATTTATATGGATATTCAAACATATTTCGTTTTTTAATAGGCTGTATTTACAAGCAGGTGCAATTATTTTAATTTTAATAGGACATGGGTCACATAGGCTTAGGGGAGACAGGTTTGTGACAGAATATTTAGTTTTTAATTCAATGCTAATTTAAACTTGTGGGGTAGAATTTACAATTTCATTTAGACTTCAAATATCCTTCAAAATAAATATGTGGAAACATACTAATTATATGCCCAATTAAGTAATTGGGCATATAATTAGTATGTTTTTTTTGGTATTACTGAAGTCAGTAATACCAAAAAAAACATTGAAAATTAACACTAAACCCATGATTATCCAATGAAGTATTCCGGAAGGGAGAAATGTAATTTAAATTAGAAAAGAAATTACTTTGGATTTGTTTTTAATAAAAAAAAAAGAATTTAATACTTCACATTTGTTTTAAATTTTCATTGAGGATAAAACGGGGCCCATAATTTATACCTGCTTTATAAGGGGAAGTTGTTTACATAAAGGAAACCAAAATTACAATCATCGGAGAATACAAACGACCCCCAAGCGAATATTATTACCGACGTCTCTTCATGAATATAAAAAATCTTTTTTTTTTTCGTCTCACAAACGCTCTCTTAAGTTATAAAAACCAATAAACACTTCAATTTCTTTTATTTTTCGCGATTATATCTTTCTTAGGAAACTCCGCGTACCTTGGAAACATCAATTAAAGCGACAAGGTGCTTTCTAGTATTTGAGCTAAAATAATATATACTACACCTTGTAACTTAAATAGAACAGTAGGGCGATAATACGAATTAAATGAGTTCAAAATCCAATTGTTACTTCAGTTTCAGGTCATGCTGACGCACTTGCACGAGAACGATTTGAAGTGAGAATTAATACCCATACAAAAAACGTGATTTTCTGCCGTTTTGTACGGAACCCTCCATGCGCGAGTCCGACTTGCACTTGGCCGGTTTTTTATTCGGGCATTGTATTTTTGGAGATTAACGTGACTATAATGTTTGGTTTAGTGAGTAAAACATGCATGCTATTGTGGCCTCTTATAAAGGTATGAGTTAAAATCTCGGAACAACCAACTGCTCAATTGGATAAATTAAGTTCTTTCCTGAGGAGCAACAAAAAGAAAGACTAAGATCCACGTCTGTTTTTATCTCTAGCAGTTATTGTAGATGAAAATGACGCTAAAATTTATCAAGATATGTAAATTGTTAAGACTAATTCGCTTTATAATTTTTTTTATATTTTTTTATATTAATTGAGCGAATAAGATAAAGGGGCAGGTGATGAAGATATTTTGATGAAGTTGTAACCGGTACTGGATATGCTGGAAGCCTCAGTACCAGGCTACCAGGCAATGCAAGCTTTTAGGCCGTGAGAAACAATTTGATATACGAGTGTATGTAATATGATATAAAGTGTAATAATGCCATCAAGTATCTATACTATGGAACTCAATTTTAACCGCGAACCGGTTGATGATGTAAACGGACTCTTAAACTCTTGTCATGGTTAGTAATTACTTTCGCATCAATAAACAACAATTTGTATTGATTTTGGAGGAGTCATAAAAAATCATTAACTCCACGTTTTTTGAATAACAGATAGTTTTTAGTCAGGATTTAGTATATAGATTGTAAGAATATAAAGTACATATACAATATAGTTGAAAAATATGAAATCCTAACTAAAAATTGTCCGTTATTCAAAAACGTAGAGTGGAATGTAGAATTATTCAATAAATTATGAAAAATTTCATGAGGACGATTAAATTACTAAAGATTCATTTTTTGTGAAACTAGGTACATTATATTGTTTAGTATAAAATGGCAAAGGTATAGAAATAGGACACGTATTACCCAAAAGATATGAGTACAATAGATAGCGAAGAGTTATTGCTTAAGGGAAATAATACATAAAATAAATTTCAACCAAAGTGGCTGCACACACGTAAGGGTACGTCTGTTGACCTACACATTCCCTTGTTTGTAGAGGAGACCAATATAAATTGGCTATTGTTATTTTATTAGGAATGTCCCAAGGATATAAAAATATTCATTGTTATCATTTATTTAATTGAAAAACTTGGTAAAAGTGTCAACTCTTATTCACCTTTAATTCATAACGAATTAAATATAAATTATAAACAAGTCATGAAATACCAAAATTCTAAGATAATAGACATACAAAAGGCAAATTCCAAGTGTTAAATTATACGCAATGAATATCTTTTGATGAAATCCACCTTGTCGACACAAAAATGAGTCGCGTGTGCAAGAAATCGTTTTCCGCATAACACACATTAACACTAGTGATGTAGTATAGAATATGGATTTAAATGGGTTTTAATTTTTATTAAATGGGTACTGTTAGTTTCATTTTAATTAGATAAGTTACAGTTGTAAAAACTTAGCATAAAGTGAAAACTAACAGAGTGCTAAGTGTGAGTTATCTTTTCGCATTCGATCGTGAGCGTGTTTGGCGTTTACTAGGAATTTGTATATGATTTGACCTAGTTGTCGCGTTTACAACTAGGTGGCGCTGTACAAATCACATACAAATTCCTAGTAAACGCCAAAGGCGCTCACGATCGAATGCGAAAAGAATAACTCACACTTAGCACTCAGATATAACTTCGATCACAACTTAAAAACAAATGGCCAGTGACCGCAATACATGTCAACATGTTCTTCAGCCGCCACAGATTTAACTGCTAGACAGTTAAATGATTAGTCGGAAAACTTTGGTCAAGATTTGTAATTTACTTCAAACAGAGTATGTACACATAATATTGTATAGGTATGTATTTGTTAAACACTAATGCTATTAAAATATAAAATACATGTATAGAACATAAAATAGACCTAATTAAAATTTAAATCCGAAAGAAACACCATAATATTACATGTTTTTTAACTCGCATTCAGCACTCTGAAATCATAACATCACTATTAAATAGCTGGTGTCAACGAGCCGAGAGCCACGTTGGAACTTCATTGGAGCGTTAAAACAAATCGATCTCGGAGCACTCATTCCCACAAATGTAGTTATCTCCAGCGTCTGAGGAATTAATCAAGTGGAACGCTCCCATTCGTCTCAACTCTCAAGCAGGGGATCTCGAACTTGCCCTCTCCTCCTTACTGGCATTTGGCACCAATTCAACGATTGATATATGCTCCCCATTACGTTTCAAAGGTCCCGATAATGTTATTAGAACAAGAGGATCTGATTGGCCATCGATATTGAATACAGATTCGAGTAATGGGAAGAATCTGTATTCAGATTTCAATACACCAATGCTCAAACTTTACAACAACAACATAATATTACCTATGGAACTTCTAAAAAACTTTAAGCGACTAAATATTTATGGTGTGCAGTGTTACCATTATCTTATGGTTATTTGCCACTACTAAAAGTAACAATAAAATATAACAGGCGATGCGTACTTTAATCAATAGCAGGTAGCAAAACTTGAATGCTTATAGCACGTGTCTAAGCAGTTACACAAGCACCCAGAAAATTATCTAAACAAGATAAATATGATATTGTAACATGATATGTGTCATGATATTCAGATTAAATAGTATACCAATCTACCAAGCAATATTTGATTTCCAGTTACAGTGCGTTAGTAGATTTATCTCTTACATAGTATTTATTACATACGCGTTATAAATAACGCCCGCTACGGGTACATTCCAATTAATTTCTCTTTCCGGAGTTGTCATCGCGGCGATAAATGGTGATAGTTTGCACCCGTTAGGAGTAAATTAATCTAATGTGTTGGAATCAAGGTTGTCGTGGACACTGGACATACGTCCCGCAGTCGTGCAAGATTCATAGCTCATGAGCCAAATGGGCAGGCCGTGTGGGAAATTAGTGGAGTTATTTATGGCTTAGCAGTGCGTTAACTTTGAATTGTATTCGCTAAATCGGACGCCGTTGTAAATTTATCACTGACGGTGTGTTTATTTATAAAGATACGTTGGTCGAACAAATATCGAGATAATTATAGCTCTCTTAATCGGAAACATGAAGCTAAAAACGCTGCCCATAAACGATTACCATGGACGATTGAATGAACACAAACTTTTCATCTGCCAAGAGTAAACGAAGAGAAAACGAACATGATTGACAGATAGTCATTAGTAACGTAAAGATTCTAAAACAAACTGTTCTAAATTAATGATGACCTTAAAACTTAACACTATAAACACACATTAAACATGAATAGGAATGAAACATCGAAATAAATTTTCCATGAGAAATTATAAACGTAATTGTCTACACGTCTACACTCTACAGAGATGCCGAGATAGCGTTACTAATCAGTGTCGAACAAGTGCAACGCCAGCATCTGGCACGAGCGAGGCGGTAACGTATAAAGCGTGATCTTCTATAGTTTAGACTCTAGAGCGTGAAGTACTTACCTGCTTAAATATTATCTTAAACACTATATTATTAATGCTCAAGTCAAATTAGATTTGCATACACAAGTAATTTTGCAAACCAATTCACGAAACGAACTGCAAAAGCAATATATTGGTAGGTATATAAATATTAAAATTATGTTCTTAATTGTGTAAAAAATTACATTAAATAAAATCTTTGAAAATGAAACTTTTAATAACTGTAGATATTAATAGCGATCTTCGTGGTCTTATTATTATTATCTACAAAAATAATTTGGGAGAAAAATAATATATGTATTTATTTACAATTTCTTAATAATCCCATCTCTATCCCGTCCTTTTATTGGAAACTGGCAATATAACATAATATTGCACTTATCAGATATGGTTACATATAGAGGTATAGATACCGATAAAATATTCATACTTAATTATGAAGCAAACGTTTGAATAGTTTTAATATTAAACATATTCAAACGGCATTAATATTGGTGTTGCCAAATATTTAACGGAACTAACGAAACCAATTGATATGTTTTATTTAAATTATAATATCAGACTTGTGTATTTTATTACCGAGCAACATTAAGTATGTTTGCTTCATAATTAAGTAAGAATATTTTATCGGAATCTATACCTCTATATGTAACCATATCTGATACACTCATTAAGATCCATTGTTAGTTTTATAGAATTTTTGGAAGGGACGTAAGTAAATCATAAGAATGAGTCTATAAAAATCACACCGGTCGGGCCCAAACGACGCAACATTACGCAGGAGTGGAGGAGAGTTTGACACATAGCCATAATAATAAACCGATTGGTTTACATCATTCGGGCGTAGCCGGAGACTAAAACGATGGTAACTGCGAAACGCTTTTAAGCTTGAAACAATTTGTGATAGCCATTCAAATTCAAACAAAGCATCCACAAACTGCTAGAAATGACGTTCAGAACGCAAATTTGGCAAATAATTCACGCCTTGCAGGAGAAATATGTTCGGGAATTGCTGCAACTGCATAACTCACGAAACGCAACATCAGCCAATTTGGACGAGCTAGTTTAACTACTATCACAGGTGCTATCTCATGCACCAGGAACCCAGTTTGATTTAAGTATGCGATCATATTATTGAGGGATTAACTGATTTTTCTATTTTGATCATCTTGCTCAATACTTTATGGTAATGGGGGCAAACGAGCAGTCGGATAGCCTGATGGAATGCGATTACCGTCGGTTATCCTTAAGAGACCCGCAACGAAATAAATTTTAGATCCGTACGTTCCCGTCGTAATAACAAATACATAAGTAATATCATCAATGGTTAAATTTTTATGCAAGGTAACACGGACCTCAACTGTAATAGGGTTGGCAATTTATATAATCGCTGTTTTAAAAAAGCAAACGCCATTAAATTTTTCACCCCACTACCCGTGGCACAAAGGAGGAAGGCACTCGTTTAAAGCACGCATTATTTGAAGCCCGGCGCCCGCTAAAACCCCGGGGAGCTGCGAATTCTTCCCTTTGTTCGTCAAGTCATGCACTCAATGTTTCTTTTGATCTTTTTTTATCAATCACTAGCTGGCACTCGACGCGTTGCTAGTCGCTGCAAATTAACTTACCGTTTCAACTTTAGTGCCAGCCGTATGTTGGTAATTATCACAATCGCGAAAACCAATTAAGAGAAATATAAAAACTGTAAGGAAAAGCTATTAACCAAGCTAATATAGTATAAGTGAATTTAATTTTTTATAGCTAAACAGTCGTCCACATTTATAATTATCTGACTCTGACTCAATTCAAAACGATCCAGAACCTGGAACATTAATGTTTATAATTTACTACTTGACTTAAAATGACAACTAGAGTAAAAGAATTAGTAATGTTTTAACTCAAACTTTAAGATGCGAATGTCATTTTTTGTCTTTAAGATGCGAATGTCACATTTAAAATGTTTAGTTTTATTAACATACTCAGAATTATTGAGGCAATAATACTTGGTAAATGTAAAAAACAATAATATTTTATGTGTAGTTTAGTAATTATATACACCTAAAAAGTACTAAGTACTACTTACATCATATACAAAAACATTAATTATGGTAAGTATGAATTTAAACGCACAAATATCGGAGATATTTACAAATATGTTCCTGCGGCCGTGTGTATACTTTGTACACTTTAACCAATGCGTGACGTCACAGCTAGGCACGCCTTTAGTATGGAGCGTTTTCACGAGACTTGCGAAATTTTGTATACAAATCGCTGTCTGTACCTTTGAAAATATTGACTTTTGATATGCCGTTTCTTCTGAGAAGTTACTCATATTTAAGAGTAATAATAATAATAATAATAACATTTCTGTTCATTTATGCAATAAAAAGAAAGGCATCTAGCCTATTTAACACAAACATTTACATACTAATTAAATAACTTATCAAACCAAATAAATATAGTATATTGGGCACTGCATTTTTAAATTGCATTCAAAAACATCAATCATGGATGACATAGAAAAAATATGCACCATACGTGTTGATGCTATGTCATTTTAGAAAAAACTTTGTTGTGAATCAATTAAAGATAAAATACGCGGGTTACATGAAATCGCAGTTCTGCTCATAGCGTGGAATGTTTGTAGAATCAATTCTACAACTAACAAGTAATAGATTATCCTTTGACAGCAGAGTAAAAATTATACACAAATACTTTAATGGCTAGAATTAATGAATGTATGCACAGAGCAAACGCACGACATATTATATTAACGGAAAAAACCTGATTCAAAATTACACATTCACTGAATGAAGCAAAAGTAAATCAAATATCCCATCCAAGTGAAGCCGGTGGAAAAACAAGCAATCGCCAGCTTGCGCGTGCTTAAATCAAACAACGTTTCCTATGCCCTATAAAAATACACAATGAAAAACTTATAGGGCTGCCACAAGCGGGGTTTAATGCGCAGTGTCAGACATATCAGACTAAAGTCATGGCTGTTTTAGCAAAACTATGAAAACGGAGTATTATAATATTATGAAACCTGCTAGTTTAAATTATAAATTTATAGTTAACCCCTTACTAATAAAAATATTTACACAGTGTATAAGCTATTCAATGTTTTGTTTTGTCCTTGTCTTATACGTTGGAAAAGTCACATATTTTTTCATATTTTTTATTAGCAATCATCATATTTTTTATTAGCAAGGGGCTAAGTTTATAACTAACAATGTAACTAATGATATTGAATTGTCAGATTGGCTGCATTAAAACACACCCCTTAATATTAATTTACGAAAGAAAGTTAAACGTAATTACATTCTAACTTAATTAATTGAATAATCCGACGATTAATAAGGTAAGTCGCTGAATTATGGTGCTGAATAATTCATAATGTAATAATAATATGAATAATGAATGAATAAATACTCAAGTCGGTTAATATAAAGTTAAACACAGTGATTGCGCAACACGTAAATGATAAAACATAGCTGAATGTCCCACAGTACTGCAAGATGCAAAATAAAATATAAATTACAGACTAAATCCACTAAACAAGCACACATTATGATTTGTATGACAAATAAAAGTTTTACGATACTTAAAACAAATGCTGGCAACCCTACGCGATTCGAGCTGTCGTCACCATATGCTTGACTTAAAATCCAAAACAAAACGATTACGTCACTCCAATGTCCATAAAGTATGAACAGAAGCAGGATAACAATTTAAATATTTTTATTTGATTCATTTTATAAGATAAATAAATACAAACATTCTTAACGACTTTTTTTGTTCTTTACGAAATTTGAGCCTAAGACCTTCGGACTGTTTCCATTAAATATTCTGTTCCAGTGAGCATCGCGTTTGAAGAAAAAAAAGTCATCTAATATGATTAGTACGAGGCGCCTTGCAATGTCAGTCACACAACATACTTATGGTAACACTAACTAGAGGGACATTTGTTTAAATTTCATACTAGCTGCTGCTAGTGAATAAAAGACATAAGCGAAAGGCGATAGTCCCAAATTGACCCAGAGTCGATAGCGACGAAATGGTTGCCAATGTGTTCACCTTAAATCGTATTCGATGTCACCAAAAACCCGAAAAACGCCGGGTATATATGTCACCGTAAAATTGTAAAAACCGTTAGATTGTAATATAACTAGTGAAATTGTAAAATGTCGAAAGGCTTCGGACCCGAATATTCTGCTTATAATTTAACACATTATTTTTCGTTAGATTATAAAAATATAGCAAAGAATCTTTCGACATATTTTTACAATATCGTTAGTTATATTACAATCTAAGTCTATGTCCAGAAAGCGCGTAATCATACGCACGTAAGGCTTTTTTTATTATGTTTATAATATATATATAATCAGGTAGATTCTACCATATTTTAAACATAATAAATAAATAATTTTGAATAATGTATTGGGATTTGGGTCAGATTGTTGTTGGAAATAATATGAACTACCTAGCTTTTGCCCACCCGCGTAAATACCGTATCCCACGGGAACACTGCACTTTTTCGGGATAAAAAGTAGTTCTAGTATGTTTTGTCTCTTTTTTTTGGCTACAGCTATAATAATATCATATATTATTTACCTCAAGTCATAGACGTAATATATTATAGACGAGGCATGTTGAGACAAAAACTGTCTCCACTTAAATGGCCCCTCTTTTGGTATTTTGGGGCATTTTGACATTTAAATTATGGTGAGATCAAGATGGCTGACATTTGAAGTATGGTGAAAGCCAAGATGGCGTAACTTTTTCTTGTATGATGATTTGTTCTGTCAAATGTACGTCATAGCCTATTTTTTTCGTTTATTAGTTTTGAAATATTTGCCTCAAGTACAGATTACGACTCAGTAACAGACCAAACGATCGACAGTTATAATTGATCAACAAATTGGCAATTGATTCAGCGATACGGGTCGGACCCATGGGATTGTGGACAGTAGAACAAACTGAATTGGATAACAAAATAATTTTGTACTCCAAAACCAATATCAATTACATAACGATTTCAACATTGTGATAAAGATTTCACAAAGATATTGTACAAATAATAAAAAAAAAAAGAGTAAGGAGAACCAAAATAAAGCGTGAAATTAAACGACAAAAATAAGTACAAATAAAGTACAAAATTATATTATTCTGTCATCAAAAAAGTTAATCAATCACAAACTCTTAGAGCTGAATGAGCATTAATAACGAAGCCGTCGACGTCGGCCTAAAAATATCTAGTTCTAAAACAAACAATGACAATGCATTTTTTAAAACGAGTGATGTAAATTATAAATGCAAACTAATTAATTACATTTAAAATGCAACGACGCGGTAAATAAAAAGGTTCTTGAACTCGCAATCAAAATAAATAATGGTGTCTTAAATCTGAAAAATAAAACCTTAGTATTTTTTCAGAAACTTCAGGGGTTTTTGTACACTAGTGTAAGACTATCTGTATTAAAAACACCCCACCCTATGAATGTCTTACAGCTTATTCACAAGTTTTGTTTCTAAAAATTAACATAACGCAAGAAAGAGACGAAAGTTTCGTCTCTTTCTTGCGTTATGTTAATTTTATGTGAATAAGATGTAAAAATATTGAAAAATGAAATAACTCATTTTGGAATGATCCAGAAACTTGCGTCTGGCCTTACAAGGATAAGCATCGAACCAAAATATATATCAGGTGGGTGGAGTTCACCGGCATTCATCCATCACAATTCACAACCCGCCATCAGCGATACACGCCAAGCTTAACCACGTGCACGGTGCAATGAATGTTTGACTAATTAAATCCGTGCTTATATAACTGACAAACTTAAGTAAAGATAATACAAAAAATTGTTCGTGCAGTTGACACGTGATTGAAGTGAAACTTTAAAAAATGGTTATCCTTCATTCGGGGGGATAACATTTTTTAAACATTAATTCCTAATTTACCGTAACTCATTTTCTCATATGTTAAATCCTATACAATAAAACTAAAGTTAAGAGAGACAACCACATACATTTAGTGTCTTAATTTCACAGTCACTATTTCGTTTCACCGAGTTAAGAGTTTAAAATCACAACGATGTTAAAGATCTTTTTAACCGAAATAGTCAAGAAATGCAAGAAAAAGGCTATCCAAAAGCGACCACTTTAGTTTCCAAGTTCACGTGTAGTATTGCAATGTTTTTTTTAAATATGTGACACTAGTATAAGAAACAACATATGAATAAAATTGTTATGAATTAAATAAATAAATAAAATATAAAGAAGAGAAACAGCATATGAATAAATTTTTTATTAATTAAATAAATAAATAAAATATAAAAAAGACACTTGCGAAACAGTTACTATTTTATTAGTTTACAAGACTTTTTTATCGAGAAAGAAGTATATAATTAGATTAATGGAATTTTCAAAAGCTTTTAAAATTCTCGAGATGTTATCCGTGTCGCTGGTTTGGAATGTTCACTCCGTTTTTTTTTTTTAAGATTTTACCTTGATTTTATGTCCAATAATAAGGCAATACTTAAACCATAGATGGTAGACATCAATATAAAAGAAGATAATAAATATAATATTATTCAAATTAATAAAACTAATTTAAATATGAAATAATAAAGAAACTTTCACACAGTAATCATTAAATGTGTGGTTTACACGACCCCGTGCCAGAAAGAATTGCAAATAGTCGAAACCAAAGTGACAAATAGTTCCGCCTCACACGCGTGTGGGTGTATCGTTGGCCAATACGAAAGGCTCCTTATATTTTGCAATTTATTTGAAACTCGGCAAGCTTGTAGATTTATATCTGAGTTAGATCGGTGCCTCACACGAGTTATACAGAAAGCAATTTCAGATTCGACTGCCCCACGAGCGCTTTGCGACTCCCTAAGCGATCTACACATTTATAAACTTCGTGCAAACTTTCCGTCCAATTTGCATATGCAATATGAATTAGAAGTCGAGTGCACAGTTCCTATGGATGTGGCCCTAACGAACGGTCATAATTAATGCTCGAATAGCGAAACTAGACAATGCGCCAGCGAGTGCGCCCATTAGCCCAGCAATTAGTGCGATTGTCGTTAATTCGTAGCATCGCGTCAACGGCGAGGTAAACACTGCAACTGAATCATTCATCGGTCGATGCGACTCGATCACCACCCATCGATCCCAACAAATGGCTTAATTCTCCTAATTGTTTCACCATTGTTGGTTTTGTACTAACAGGTAATCCAATTCATAAGCAAGTAGTGTTCTAAATTATTATGTGAATTATATTTTCTTATTTGAATTGAAATGGCGGCATGCAGTCACAATACAATTGTCAATGACATGTCAGTTTGATATATATAATATCTTATAGATACATTAAACGAGACAATCTTGTTTAAATATAATCGGTTTCTCGAAAACGGCTTCAAGTATTACCATGAGATTTAGTATGCAGATAGTTTTGGAATTAGAATCGATCGGTAGTTAGAATCGATCTAGCTAGTCTTATCCCTGAGAAACTGCGCATTTTTAAGTTACATGTTTTTTTTTCGTCGTGCAACAGTACCTATATCAATAACTTCTACTCTGTTATGTCAGTTCGATTGGCAGTTCGGTACGCGTATGCCGTATGTATAATTTTTGCTTTGTTCGAAAATTCAGAATGTGGTATGTTCAAATCCCGGTCAATATAATACGACCCAATTATGACAACGGTCAACCAGCTTAAGAACTAGATTCCCTGATAGTAAATTATACATTATTATACATTCACGCTTCGCATACACAACTTTTGTAATAATTTAGTCATAATTAACGACTATACAAGGAATTCGAATCGCTCGATGATGAATTTGTAACGATGTAGACAAGATTATCCCAGACATTATAAATCCTCATTATAATACAACTAGGAGGGATGTAAGTCAATTGCCATTATTCTAAAATGTCTCCTTATTAAGTGTAGATTTTAATGAGACGAACAACCAACAATTTATATGGAGACAAGTTACTGTAGACGTAATTTAAATATACAATGAAACACATTTAAACGACCACAGCCACAGCGAGAAAAATGTTTAAGATAGAGCAAATGTAGTTTTTATCGGAGTTTTTAAAACACTTAAAGTGGTTTTATTTATTTCATATTGTGTATCACACTTGCATAATATGTAGCAATAAAATAAAACTTTTTAAAATGAATAAGATTTATAATATATGTAATATGAACCTATAGTGGTAATACGAATAATTGTAGACTTACAGACATATCCTTATAAAACTACAATTTCAAACTAAAATGGCCATTTATAAAAAAAAAATATAATTAAAATTAGAAAAAGAAAAAAAAACTTATTCGATGTTTATAACGAACGATTACAGACTGTTGACAAACGCGAATACCATTTTCTAAATCCACCGACTTGTGCATTTAAATTGTTGTCATTATTTAAGTACCTGTTGATTAAAGATAAAACGGAGCACCTCTTGACTTTAGTTGAGATAAGATACATAAAGCAGAGTGATTAATTTTAAATGCCCGTACCATGGAACCGTGATAGTATTTTTATAAGAGTACAATCTAACAGTAAAATGATTTTAATTCAAAGAACAGAAATCAGTATTTTCGTCATCTTAGTTGACAGTTATCAGCACTTTTTAATCGGCAAACGTTAGTGAATCAGTTTACAAAATATTATCATAGCAATTACCAGTGTAAATTATAAATAGCCGATTTTAGCTGCACTGAGCTATCATTATATTACAAGTTAAAGTTAAACTTATGCAATCTATGGTTGAGCACAATATTTCTAAAGTGGCCTCGACTTTTACAAAAGACAAGGTATTTATTATAGATTTAACAACTTTGTTACAGTGAGTGTTGTCATTGTATAGATAAATAATATATATATATATATATAGCGACATGTCACTTAGCGATGACTTATGTCAATTCCCATACATTTTTGATTTCGAACTTCGCCGTTGAAATTATCGAATGCATCTTGACAAAACGCCCAGGGCCTCTGAAAATAAAATTCTAATTGTGATTTTGCACGAGCCGTTTTTTAATGTGATACAATCATACAACTAAAAGTGAGTTATTTGATACAAAGCAACCATTCATTTTCACGTTAATCCAAAGCTCTGAATTGTTAAAGTTCTTCAAACTCTCTTCAGATTCTTCTGTTTCGACTATTTACATTCTAACTTTAATTCAAGTATTTTTTGACCTGACTAACTTTAGGAACTTTCATATATTCTACTTCTTCAAAGGTTTTCACTACTGCTTTTGGTTTCATTTTTATATCAAATAATTTACTTACTAATTTCGGTGTTTACAGTGTCACTTCATTTCTTTAAAGTTTGTCACAAATTTTTCTGGTTCAATTTTCGAATCAAGTGTATTATTTTGTACTATTCTTATAATCCCCTGAACTACTTAACAACACCTTCGACATTGACTTTGACTTGACATTCGAACTCTTGAATCTAAAAAACGCAGCGTCGTGTCGCGTCTCGTCGTGGTGTGAACTGACTAGGGGTAGGACACGGGGTAGTAGTGACATTGTTACAGGAAATATATGCAGGCAACGATACTGTATTAACATAATATTTAATAAGCAGAATCAACCTACAAGGTACACTATCCGAGATAAAATCGATAACAATTGAATACAAAGCAGATAACAATACGGAATGTAATGTGGGGACGGTTATAATAAATATTTAAGCCCTGCAGTGACCACTGACCAGGGTTGTCAGACGTTCCTACTGTGTTAAATAAATATTTTCGTAACTTTTTTAAATAAGAGCGGCAAAGGAACAAACCGAACGCCCGATGGACAGCAATTGTTGTTGCTGCTGCTGCTGCTAGACCGAGTAATACTAGAGGGAGTTATGTCACTAAAAAATACTGGGGTTCTGTTTAATAGGTAATCAGTAAAAGTAATACTTACCTGTTAAGTGCAATAGTGTTAGTGTTGCTTAACATGTTTACTATAATTATTGTTAAGTTAAAAAGTTTAAAAAGATGTCATTAAAACGAGCGCAATACCTGCGCCGACAAACTGTGACGTAGTTTGGCGGGTTTAATACTGTACTACTAACCTCCCACCTCACTAAAGTAGCTGTTTCGTCTGCGTTTATAAATTTTTTCCACCTGGAAAGTGACAACCCTAGCCCTATTAGGTTTCGATGTTAAAACTAAAAGTACTATTAGATGTTACGGCGGGTTAACGAAACGATCAATATGGGAACACAGAACGCTCGTTCGAAAAACAATTTACTTCAAATCGCATGGTCCTTTTTTACTGGTCTCCGTGATACCCGCGTTATTTATTACACAACAAATAGCTGTTGCACGCTACCGCGACTTGTGGAATGAAAATCCCGAACATACTCACGCAACCGAAAGCCCCAACTCTCAAACGCCTCTTAATGTATAGAGGCTATCAAGTCGTGCCCTTGAAATTTCTTCCAAGCAGTGACAGTGGCTGCCTGTTATTTGAATTTAAGGAGCTCTTATTGAGAAGCGTTTTAGAATTCGGCCAATCGCGATAGTCAGCTGGTTAGCCAGCTGGCTACCACATGGCTAGTTTTAACATTTCGTTCAAACCAGCAATGTGGATTCGAAAACCTTCGAACGCGTCATTCCTTGAAGGTCCGTAAATCCGTTAGTAACAACAACAGAAAACATTTCTTATTCCAACCACGTAAAAAATATATTAAAACGGTAGTAAGTATTCCGAGGTTCAAATTGATACTTTAAATTCTCGTCAAATTCGATTGTAGTGTAAATATTTGTCGGGAACGGGAAGTGGCTCGTTCCGGCGCACACGCGGACATACAAACAATGTTTAATTGTATATAGACATTCGATGCTGGCTTCCTATATATGGCAGGGGCTTACTGGGCAACAGATAGGATTTGTTGATTAAGGGATTTAACCATACCTGAAATCTTTATTTCCTTGAAAAAACAGTTACAAAAGTAAAAAAGAGAAATCGAAGTCACCTAGTAGGCGAATAGCCTGTATCAGGTAACAACGCTCTTCCATATCTAAACAAGCATTCAGTAAATAATTAATAATATAAATATAACTAATGATTACATACTAAATACATTATTTTAAAGACTAAAAATCATTATTAAGTGCAATAAAAATGTTTTATCTTAGGTTTCTACTTGTATTTAAAATATTCAAAATAACTTTTTATATTAAAGCATGACCGGAAAAATAAAAAATCTCGCCATGTTGCGGGGTATCACGGCACTAAAACGAAATGTCAAATGTTTGAGATTTAACCAATCACATCCCAGCCATTCTTAGTGTTGCTGCAATTAAAAAATGAAGCGCCTCCAGTGCAGGTTTTTTATTTTTCTGGTCAGGCTTTACATATAATAATATTTCATTTTGATTCGTGTGCATGTATATTAGTCTAGTCAACAAGTTCAAAACGTGTTAAATAGAAATAAAAAAATATGTGCGGTAGCTCATTCGATTCGGAATGACGTCTAGAAAAATGTTTTTTAAGGGTATATTAGCACATAAAAAATTGCGATTGTTATTAAGCAAATAAGATAAAAAAAGGTATTTAGTTGTGGGAAGAGTGGATGCCCCAAAGGGAGATCTCCGACCGAGCGAGGTACTATGCTCGGTCAAGCCGAAGCCCACTTGTATGCAATTCAGATGTCGTATATATATGATATGAGATGTCGATCGTAGAAAACTTCGATAGCGCGATTCAGGATTGTGACGCTAATTGGTCCGCCACATAGTTTTTCGTTAATAACTTTAAAAATAATGATATTTAAGAAATTTTTAAAAAATATCCTGAAAGAGGAGGAAATTTCCAATAAAAAAGTCCCAACTCCCGGAACTCTATCTATAATATTTATAAATTTTTTTTAACGCTGAAAATAGGGCTCCACGAGGGCGTTACGGCATAGGCGCGCCGTCTAAAAAGCCGGTATATCACCTAAAATATATTTTTTTTAAATATTAATAACAATTAAAAAATTTGAATAAATTGTGGTGTAATTTAGACACTTGAACGAAAAAAACATCGGTGAAAAAAATTTTTTTTGTTGATTTTTCAAAAAGTTACACCATTGTTAATTAACAAATTTTTTTCCAATCTCTGTTTTTATAAATTACGGCATAAAAGTTTAAATAATTGGTCTATAAATTTTTCGCTTCGTGGAGCTCTTTTTATTTAGGTACTTAATAAAGTTATGCAAAAAAAAATTATTAAAGTTTATTATTTTGTTAATTATATTTTTTTTTAAATTAACTAATAATGAAATTTCTAAAAAATGTTATCAAAAACTATTTTTTGGTAATATCTTATTATTGCTGTTTTCGCATCAAATATAGGTATTAATTAACATTGAAAAAAATAAATTTTACGTCATTTGTTAAGAAATTGTTTATAAACAAATCGACTATTTTGGGATTAAAAAATTTTTTTTTACTATCTTATTGCATAGGTGAAATGTTTTTTTTTTAATTTCTTAAAAAAAAAATTTATATTTTATAATAGTTTTTTTTATATTTCAATTGTTTAAATAATTAGTAAGAAATTATTTTATTCTTAAAAATCATCATTGACCCTTTTCAATGGAATAACAGAGAATTTTTTTTTGTAAATAATTTAATTGTTTATTAACTTAACAATTTGTTATAAACAAATAATATTAACCGTTATATTTTTTTCGAAAACTTCAAAAAATTACAAAAACAACCATATTATATAACAGTTTGTATTGAACTTGTTGACTAGAGTCTCCACATATATTCTAGTCACTAGACTATATGTGAATGTATGTGTGTTATATAATTCACATATAAGTCTAGTCACTAGACTATATGTGAATGTATGTGTGTGTTTTATTAATTATCCCCCTTACTTATAAAAGATTTACACAATGGATAGCTTAAACAACGTTGCTGCCTTTGTCTGTCAAGTTACTTTTCCAACGCATCAGTATCTTCTTATTAGTAAGGGGGCATGTGTTTATTTATCTATACTTTTAAATATTCTATTAGTTTTTCATATATATTCATATTCATAACATAAAGGCTTCATTCAGTTATTCTATTCACAATTTCTCTATCTTACTGCTAGTTTTATCTTTAATATTTACAGCATTATTTATTTTAATATAAACGATAATAGATATATTAGTATACCTACTGTCTCATCGCAGTCAGTTTTTACTTTGGAGAGTAAAATTTTATTTATTTTTCTACGACCGGGCTTAAGACAGCTATGTAGGTGTAATATATTATTTTTATGTATTTAGAAATATTTAGGTATTAGTACTTGATAAGTAAAAAAATAGACATTTATATATGTAGTTCAGTAGACCTACTCTTACATTCTTAATAGTTTACTTACATCATACTTACAAAAACATTCACTACAGTAAGTATGAACTTAAACGTACCAATCGGAGATTGTTACAAATAATATGTTTCTGCGGCCCTGTATTTCATACACTTACCTAGGCGTGACGTCACAGTTAATGCTACTTTTGTAATGGAGCGTTTTTACTAGACTTGCGAAAGTACACAAATCGTTGTACCATTGAAAATATAGATTTTTATTATAGTTCTGAGAACTTACTCATATTTTATAGTACTATTCATTTGAGTAATAAAAAAAACTGTCGTTCAGCGGCTAGCCTATTGTTAAGTTATTAGATATTATATCGAATTGAATCCCTCTGGTATCTGCACAAAAGTTCATCGCACGGTTTAGTGCTCGTCCACTGTATTATCACCATTTACAACTAATAAAGATATTAATTAGTGTCCCGCGCGATGATGCAACACATAAGCGATGGTCTTGGTGTTCTACATAATTCAACAACATAAGCGTTATTGTCTGATATAATATTATGTAAGGGTACTGACACACCGTGACGATACTCGGCGATGCATTTTTAAGATAGCTATTCAGAATTGAACTTTATTTATTACACAAGAAGATACACGTTTCATGTGACATCAGTCACACACTGCACATGCGCTGTGCAGCGCGGTGCAACTTGACTTTCGAACTCTTACAATGAAAATCAATTTGGCTAGTTCTCCCTGAACTTCCACATGTATTTCAAGACCAGAGCCAAAGACATGAACCAAATCGGTCCAGAGTCCAGACTCCAGACGTTCTCGAGTTTTGGCGAGATACAGAAACTGCAGTTCATTTTTATCTATAAGAGAAGAAGATTCACGTTTATTTATATCTAGCTTTTTGCCGCGGCTCCGTGTAAATATAGTATCAGCAGTTTTAATCCAGAGCCTAAACTACTACCTACCATACCATTCATCTAAATCCGTTCAGCAGTTTTTGCGTGAAAGAGTAACAAGCATCCATCCATCCTCACAAACTTTCACATTTATAATAGTAGTAGGAAATAGTAGGATATGAATCGTACAAAAAATTTAATCGTCATTGCAAAAAATATTCCCATGTCAAACGAAAGTTCAATTTTAAATCCAATACACTTTCATTTTGTACAAAAGTTTTACACGTAACATATTGATTCACGTGCACTTATATAAAGTTATATTGTGTTGGGAATTATGTTAACGTGCGTTTTAATGGAATCGAAAGCGGGAGTCGGAAACGACAACATTTTTTGTGGTAAATTTATCCCGGCTTTTATAAAAATGTCTCTTTTCTCCGTTTTCACGGAAGCTTTTAACTTTTTCGAACCTTGTTATGGGTTTTTGCGATTATCTTATCGGGATCAATTAATTTAGAGACCGTCGCCGCAGATAAAGGATAATGATTGTTTGACATAGAAGTTTTAGCTTTTAATAATTTTAAACAAAGTCCTGAAAACCTTCCACTCGTTAAAAACTATTACGCGACTACGCAATTTTTTATTATATAATTTTCCCCGGGCCGTTATTTTGACAACTCATTTGATATAATCAAAAGTTAAAAACTATAACCCGACTACGAAAAATATATGGCCTATGTTACCTGTGTTATTATTGAATAAACATACATACACACATACATAGACTGCCAAAATCATTATTCATTGTACCTTTCCTTTTGGCTTCGCCGTAGTCAGGTAAAAATCGGATCAGTAGTTTAGGTGCTACGATGGAACAATTTTAAAAGAAAACAAAGGACAGACAGACGGACGGAGGGAAACTAAGGGCTCCTTGTACGGAACCCTAGAAAAGGTAATAAAAGTAGAATCTGAAATTATGATGACAGAAGCAGAGTAATTCCCCGGGGATTTCAATGCAAATTTAAGTTATTTTCAGATTCACTCGTGACAAACGATCGCTCTGATTACATTTGCTGCGACAAGTTATATTGTTTTGCCGTGGAACAGTGACACGAGTTCGGGTTTCATTTTATTATATACTAAATTGCTAGCATTTGCAAGCTGCTCCGTCCGGGTAAAATTTTTTTGGACCCCGAGCGCTCTGTTAAAAAACATTTTCTTAGCTAAATGCACCTTACTCCAACTCTATGAGAATGCTTATAATTCTGTATTTTTAACGTGATTCTTACCGATATTTTAATACTTAGGCTAAGACTTTATTATGATCCGGAATCCGGCGATCCCGAGAAAATTCAGAACACTGAAAATAGAACTCTGTGCTAATGCTGCGCTAATATTCTATAAAAGGCTACTTTAGGTATTTTTGTATTTTTTTTTTTCAACTCATATTATGTGCGCCATTTTAAGCATTTCTATTGAAAACTGTCAAAATGTATGTTTTCTAATAACATAAAATCAGATGAATCATGTAGCCATTTTACTAGTTCAGATTTTTGTATGGAAAAAAATGTATGTAACATAATATTAAACATCTAAAGTGGCCTTTTTAGACCCCCAGGTCATGTAGTCCCAGCCTAATTCTTCTATTCGGAGAGGACACTTATCCCGTTTGCACCGGAAAATGGATTGCTAGCTGGCTAAACTGCTTGCCCAGTACAGCAGCTTTAAGTATTTTAAAATATTAACCAGTACCAAAGAATATATATATATATATATATATATATATATATATATATATATATATATATATATATATATATATATATATATATTACTAACGTAAAGAATCATCATTCCGCCGATTTACACGAATGACAGCTCGCGGCTGTGTGCGCGTGGCTGGGCGAATGCGGAGGCGGGCGGGGAGGAACTTTTTCCCAACCTCAGGACTATGGCTCAGGGGGTTGGCCGCTGTTCGTTTCGTACTTTGACATAATTAGGAATATGATTTCATAATATTTATGATAGATTTGTCTGACGCGACGTTTAAAGTTATTTCGGTGTCAACCTTAGGCTTACGTCAACATGGCTGACATTTGCCGGTGCTCGAGCTGTCATTTGTAGAGTGTTGCCCCTGTGCCGGTACCTATACACCGTTCAGATACAATTTCATCTAAACGTAAACAAAGAGACAATAGCGCACATTAGCTAAAGTGCGGTCGCGGGTCACGTAGAATTTCGTACATTAACTTATCGCTTCTTGTCTCTTTCACTCGCGCACGACTATATGTAAGAGACAAAAGCGATAAGTTAGTTAATATACGAAAAAAGTACGTGCTCATCTACCGCAATCTAGCTTTATAGAGTGCTATTGTCTCTTTGTTTACGTTAAGATTAAATTGGATCTGAACGGTGTATAACGGGAAGACAAGTAGCGATGAGTCAATGTAGAAATTCTACGTGCTCCGCCACCGCACTTTACCCTTTTAATGTGACTCACTAATGGTGCAGTAAATAAATACAATGACACATTAATATGGTGGATTTTAATATTTTTTTAACGTTTAGATTGCATTAGATCTGTGGACCTAGCAGAAACATCGGACAGCGGCGTATACGTAACGTTGTCGAATAAGAATTGTATGAAAATCTGTCGAAATCATGTCAGCGCCCATACAAATTTCATTAGATAACGTTACGTTTACGCTGCTCAAATGTTCCTGTTAGGCCCCCTGAACAGGCGAATTTCTTAAGCTGGGAGTAAATGATCCGGAATCCGGAAGGCCGGGGAAAATTCGGTGCATTAAAAATAGAACTGCGCTATTACAATAGAGCTGAAAATCAAACACACAAGAGTCGAGTCAAATGTCAATGTCATATATGACAGCTCGACACTCGACACATCCATTTTCAACTCAATTGTATAACGTACAGTTCTACTTTCCGGATAAAATAGTCCCAGCCCTAGATCGAATTCAGAATGAAGGTCCATAAAGCTAAACGACCGTTATAAAGTGGTAACACGAGTCACAATTAGATAATAGTCTGTAAAGGTAATATCTGTCACCCGACAATGTGCGGACGAAATCGGATCCAACAGCGTGCCTCGGATTCTTATCATTTCACCTAAATTAGTTTAATGGCGATCCCCTTTAACGTTTCGAGACTTGGCGACTATCGAGGCACATTCGACAGTCTTAAATGAGATTACAGTCAAAGTCACAATCAATCTCAACTTTTTGATGACTGAAAATTAAATCTTCAAGATAACTTTCAAAGTCGCAACAAAATCACGCCAAGTTACTGTTGTATAGGAAAATTTCGAAACAACTCTACATTTTGAATAATTGCAGTAGAAAAAAAAAACAACCAAAAATCCATTAGTTAAAAAAAAAATTATACGTAAAGCAAAAACTTTCGGTGCAGTCTTACGAGAATCACACCGATCACACTTTTCGTAACGCTCTCGTCACGCATTCACTAGCTTACTCCCCAAGTCAAGCGTGCGTAAAGAAGTTTTACTTCAAAAACAGTAACCGTCTGTATTTGGGAGGCTCCAAACTTTAAGTAACGTTTAAGAATTCGGCATTATAATGATTTCATTCAAGAACTACTGTCACTATAAGCAAAATTACTTTGTATAGTATAATACTTACTTCATTTTCCTACAATATTTTTAAAATAATATTCGTGCGTTTCAGCACATTTAAAACTGGCACATAAATCTGCTGTATGTAAATGTACGTAAGGTTTTACTGCAGTACACTTGATGAATTGACCAATATGCCGGGTTATACTTCACAGAGTACGCCATTTTAAAGGACGCCTGACCACAAAATGGCTGCCATCGCGATGAATTGTGTCATCGCTGCGTCAGTGAAATGAATATTTCGTGAAAAGTGACCAAAAATTTAATGGTGTCTTTTTTTTACTATTTGGGATATTCTATTTCGTTGCAACAACAAGCGGCTTTTTCGAAGCTCAAGCCGAAATCTATTTTCATACTTTCTATTACAACACTGTCCACCTGTAATATAATATACGGACGCTTCACACCACGTCAATCTGGCCCCGTACTATATTTAATAGGAAAGTAAATAGCACGCACCATTTCGACCGTTGCTACGAAACGAACACGTAGATGCGCAGAGACGATCTGGCATGTCGATGCGAGCGCATTTTCCAGTTTTATCCGCGCACTCCTGAAAAATATGTAAAACACCGGCAGTCCAAACCGTGGACGCAACAATAATATAGTTTTTTTTAATACATTCAGAACTAATGAGGTATTAGAAACTGAATAAAGAAAGAAAAAATAATATGAGTACTTTTCTAATTACTATCCGCGCGTGAGTTAAATGTTATCGGGACCTGAGGTTTTGTATAGTGTCCGTGATAGCTATTGCATTCGTTAGCTCTGCATTCAACACGCGCGCGGACTGTAGGTGCATTTCAAAGTTACAAGAAAGTAAATTATTTTTACAATATTCTTCGTCTGTCCGCGGTTTCGAACACAGTCCGATGCGCGGTCCGAACTTTACATGTGGATGAGTGGACCAAGCAGGAACATTTGACAGCAGCGTAAACGAAACGTTATTAAATGAGAATTATATGAAAATCTGCCAAAATCCATACTAATTTCATTTGTTAACGGCTAGGCTCCCAGGACGCTAATATTGCTGTTATAATATTTTGAGGTTCTATTCTTGGCTTAGATGTTAAATCTTGAAAAGGGATTTGTATTAGGATCGGCTCCCGATCCGCCACAAGACATCGTGACGCCGCGGCTGGTAATTCCAGTTAAGTTATGATGAAGCGATAATCGCGTAACTAGGGCTGTCGCAAGATTAAGTTTGAATATTTTTTTTAATAGCATAGCAAATTATTAGAAAAATTGTTGTTGATTTAACAATACCAAAGAATATGTTATATGTATACTACTAAGTACTAACGTAAAGAACCGTCATTCTTGGATTTACACGAATGACAGCTCGCGAGCGCCGGGGCCGCGGGACGTGGATTTTTTTAAGCCAGGACTAAGCATTCACAAGCTCGTTTCCTGCTTTGACATAATAGACAATGTAATTTCGTAATATTGATGATAGATTTGTCTGACGCGTCGTTTGAAATAATTTCGGTGTCAACCTTAGTCTTACATCAACATGGCTGGTGCATGGAGCATGGCATTCGCTGGTGCTCGAGCTGTCATTTGTCAGAGAGTGCCGCCCCTGTGACAATACTGAACAGAAATATAATATTGTTCTCTAGACTTTTTTCGGTTATATATGCAAATTACATATGCAATCGAACTTATTGTGATCCTCCCAATATAGTATTTTACCTCGGGCATTTCGTAATTTGCCCTGAACGTTTACAAATAGACTCCGATTTGGTACGAGAACCAGATCGATATAAGTTGTTTATCGTTAAATACGATTTACTACAGCACACTCTACAATGAACGGCGTGGCGGCGTGTTATATGCATTGTTTACCACGTAAAACATTCCTTTATACGCAAAACTCAAATACCAAACCTATTTTCTAGCTGCACAAAAAAAAAACAATTACATATATCTACCAATACAAAAGCTTTATAATAACTTCAAAATTCAACTGAACACCAATCTACTGACATAAAAACAATTCACATTATTTCGTCGTAGCTGCCTCCTGCCGTTCCATCCTGGACGACCTTGTGAATCAATTCAATATATGGTCGCCTTAAAATCACTATTAAAAGTGACGACCTCTCTATCTCGGTGGTTGAGCACGTTGGTGCTCAAGCCGGGGGTCGCGGGTTCAAATCCCACATATATGACCCAGAAACACAAAAAGCTTTTCTGAGTTTCTAGGTTATAGATGTGTATTAAATATGTGTATGATATAATAAAAATCTTAAATGCACGAATAAAGTAATAGTATTAAATAAATATTGTGGCGGACCAATTAGCGCCACAATCCTGAATCGCGCTATTGAAGTTTTCTAAGATCGGCACTATATATACGACATCTGAAATTCATACAAGTGGGCTTCGGCCTGACCGAGCATACCATCTCGCTCGGTCGGAGATCTCCCTTTGGGGCTTGCCACCATACTCGCACATTGGTGACCCTCGACAGAACACGCGCCTCCTTCTGGACATCATCATCATCACCCCCACCCCCCGCACCACGCCAGCCAGACTCAGCCTCATCGGGTACCTCGACCACCGTACACGTACCACCACCGACAGCACGTAGCATCAGCCCAGCACGGCAGCACAGTTCCGACTCACTGAGACTATCCACTGGCACCTGGCGACACAAGCGTTTCAAAATTTCGACCTCTGGTCTTCGGGGGGGAGTGATGTGGCGGACCAATTAGCGCCACAATCCTGAATCGCGCTATCGAAGTATTCTCTATACCATCTATCTATACTCTATATATATCTATACTCTATACTATATATCGGCACTATATATATACGACATCTTCGGCCTGACCAAGCATACCATCTCGCTCGGTCGGAAATCATTTGGGGCTTGCCACCATACGGGAGTATGGTGTATACTATATACGTATAGTATATAGTATACAGTATACACCATTCGTGTATACGGGAGTAACGGGAAGTATATTGTGGGAACAATATACTTCCCGTTTTCTGATCCCCGTAACACAAGTTCTTCGAGTACTTAGCACGGGGCGTGAAGCGTCCATAGATATTATATAATTATTTCTGCACGATAAAGCATATTTTTTTAAATAACTAGAAGTTGGCAGCCCTGCTATGATAGATAGTCAGCACCGAACTCGTTAACTGAGCCCGCCAATCGGCCGGCGCTGTGACCAACTTAAATTGGTATTTCTGACGGTAAAACTATTCCCCAACTAAGTATATTTGTACCGCCGATGTAACTGGCAAACTTTAAGTGCCCACTCAGTCTGTTGATTAAATTATATCAATTAATACACACCCTATATTATTATAGATACCGTTTATAATAAACAAACACGGGTAAATAAAACCGCTTAAAATTGAGCTTTTTAGGGTTCCGTAGTTCATGTCTCGGAACCCTTATGGTTTTGTCATGTCCGTCCGTCCGTCTTCGGCTTACCTTTCAAACGGTTAGTGCTAGAAAGATGATACTTTGCATGGATATATATATTTACTACGTCAAGAAAGTGCTTAAATCATGTTTTTTTTTGGGTAAACGTAAAGTGGGGATATTTTTTTTTTCTCGCGTCTACCCCATAGTGTGGAGTATCATTTGATAGGTCTTTTAAAAAAATTGAGAGGTCACAAAGAAAATTCGTTAAAGCGCATTTTTTTTGTTAAAATAGTGCGGCCTCTACCACTCTAAAAGGTAACCGGCTGGCTCTAAAAATCTGAAAAAATTCATGATGGTAGTTCATGTGATAAACATTAAAGTAAAACTATAACGGCTTTTGAAACTTTGTTAGTTCAGGAGGTATAGATACTTACCCTGTAAAATGCGCTTACTTGGAAAACTTTGCACAAAAATCACGAAATATTAAGTTATTCAAATCACAAAATAATAATAAAATTTAAGTAAACATGTAAAATATTGGTATAATGGTACGGAACCCTACGTGCGCGAGCCCGACTCGCAATTGGCCGGTTTTGCCAAATTGTTTTGGTTATGCCAAAACGTCTAGGTACTGTGTTAATCGCGCCAAAAATGCAAATTTTTAATTCTATGTGTATTCTATTATTCTGGGGCCTTACCCAAAGTAAGTTTACACAGTATTACAAAATCTGTTTACCCGAAATATTAGGTGAACCCATAACAATGGGTCTTTTCTTACGCTACAATACTGAGCCGTGCAAGCTATTATAACATTAATGGCTCGGGCCTTAGAAGCGATTGCCGTTGGACAAGATCGGCTGATTAATTTCGAGGATTTATTCGTCAAACGGGCGACTACTCGCTGGGAGGTCCACGTAGAGTCAGTCAGTGAATTAATAGCCAACAAGCCAGCTGACGACCCGAACACATTCATCCCCTAAGCTTTAAACGGGATTGAGACATGTGTTTTCTTTTGACGTTTCATGTACGTAAAACTAATATATAGAACCAAGAAAAAGAATGAGATACTTAAATTACATATACTATCGAACAAGATCCTGCTTCGAAAAAGAATCGCTATCTGAAAGAAAATCGCTTTAACAGCGCCGTTGAATCGTGTGCTCGCACAATACTCACGTGTAAATACGTAGTTTAACCACGCCTGCAGTCGTTGCGGTCACTTCCTTAATGTTTAAATATTTTGAGGCGCCCCAGTGGAAAGGAAAATGTTAAGAAACTGGCCGAGCAGGAACTTTATCGATATTGTACCTACCTAGTAGAAAATTGTCGGAACCACAAGAGTTATTTAGTTAACCATCACTGAAATTCATTCATAAACAAGTAGGAAAATAAAAAGGATATTTTTGTGTCTAAATGCAAATAAAGGATTTCTTACTACGAGAAAAAAATTCAAATTCTGACACTTATTTCATTTTAGTCAAGTTAGCAAAAAAGACTCACCTTCAACAAGGTACTTATTAAATTGAATTCAGGTCGCAAGTCTGTAGGAAGCCTTAGCGGTCTATAATCCTATTACACAAGTCGTCGCACTGTCATAAGCTTCTTCAATAATTCATAATATATTCTGAATGATACAGTTAAGCGGTGTTACTTAGAATAATATCGAGCATATCGGAGATAATAAATAATTAATTTAAATGAACATTTAACGAAGTTTATGGGACTGATTATAACACACAAACAGCTATCCAAATATCCAATTATGTACTTAATTGTATACTTATAGATAATAATTGTTTATTGAAGAGAGAAGAAAAGAAGTGCATGCTATTTTCAAGAGGGTGCATCTTTATAAAGAAATGAGCTGTTAAATAAATTCTCATATCTTGCAGGTCTCAATATATACCTATATTGATACTAAGCCAAATTTGACATGTTTATGTAAAATAGTTTTTGAGTTGGGGGGTCAAAATTGGCTCCAAATGGTTCGTGTAATATTGCACACGGTGCTGCTCGCCAGTTCTGTACTAGCTTGAACTAACTAACTAACTAGCTTGTAACTAGGCTTGACACGCTATTACTAATTGACAATTGTTCTAATAAATAAATTTACAAATTAAATAATATATTCCAATCTGAATTTCTTTTTAAGAAAAACTCAATATGTCGCATGGAAAGATAAAGCGATTCCGATGCTGAGCTCCAAGTTGCCCTTCTATTCAGATACTTGCTCTCACGTCGAGACTATCTGAACGATCTGAATGACGAGTCTTTGTACATCGGTGACAGTTACATTGAAGGAATGGTTTACGCGGGAAATACCGAATACGAAGACTACACACCCAAACTGACAAAAGAACGCTTTGATAATATAAACGCACGTTGTTCAAGTGTTTTTTAAATAAGCAAACAATATGGGGATTTTGTTTAGATTGTAAGATAGTAAAATACGAGACAAAAACTTTTAACATTGGACTTCTATTTTATGGATCATAATTCATTTTGAATGAGTTATCTCCTTTAGGACGTAGAATAAATAATGTTTCTTGATTGATATGAATATACCCTTTATTTGGAAACAGCGAAGCATTGATCTCGTCTTCTTAGTCTACAGTAAGTAGTTAGTTTGGGACTATATTATCCGGAATCCGAAAGGCCGGAGAAAATTCAGAGCATATAAAAATAGAAATCTGAACTCATTCAATAGAGTTGCAAATCGACTACGTGAGTGTCGAATTTTCAGATTTGACATTAACATTTCTGACTCGACACTCGCGTGTTCGATTTTCATGTCTACTGTACTAGGGCAGAGATGTATTTTTAGTGCTTTGAATTTTCTCCGACCTTTACGGATTCCGGACAATATAGTTCCGGCCTTAGTAGATATTCTCTCTTTAGATATATTAATCGAAACATCTAGAAACATTCGTAAGTCACGAACGGTGTCACAAACTTCCGCAACCCGTTTGTTGGTTATAATGTATGCGGCGCCACATCCACTAGTGCTCAGTAGTTTAATATACATTTGATCACTTGGCGCGTACTACGGTCCACGGACCACCGACAGACTACCTATACTATGTGCTGTTCGAACACTGTACTAATCCCGCATAGTAATGAGCCAACCGTCAAAACAATACCAATATTAATTTGAATAACTGCTCATTAGAGGTCCGGCTCTTCCGCATTAAAAATTTCAGGGCCTCTGGTTTTAATTTTAAATAATTTGATTTACATTAAATGTACATATACTACCTACAAATAACAAGCAAATACATGGGTACCGTGTAAGATGATACGTGATCCACACTAGGACTAGGGCAGGGATTTGGACTATATTATCCGGAATCAGTACGGCCGAAGCCGGGAAAAATTCAGAGCGCTGAAAATTGAACACACGTTCAAGACAAATATCAATGGTGAATCTGACAACTCGACACTTATGTGTTCGTTTTTCCACTCTTATTGTATTCGTCAAGACTTCTATTTTTAATATTCTCAATTTTCTCCGGCCCTCCGCATTCCGGACAATATAGTCCCAGCCTAAAGTTTAGAATATAGGGTACGGCTGGTCTCCTACACAAAATGATTAGCAGCAAAGAACTGAACATTTTTTTCACACTAGTCCATTATTATTACAGTATATATACATTATTTTTAACAGAATACCTTGAAGTATTCTTCTATGTTATTGACGCTCCATTGATAGCTTTTTGTGGACAACCCTAACATCAAGCCGTATAACATTTGTAATATGCGAAGAAAAACGACAATTCCGTTGATCAATCCGAACCGATAGATTAATGCTGCCCACGTCCATGACAATAGTAGACACAGTCAAGGACGATGGACAATAGCTTGGAGAGGTGATTTGAATTATTGTAGTAGGTACCAAACATATTTGGCACAAATGCATTCCCAATGGAACATGGCCGAAGACGCGCCTGATGTAATCATTGGTCGCGATCGTAATTCGAATACAATTATTGTTGCCATGACACTCGTATTGATCTTAAATATGGTAACCGAATACGCCGAGCCTCGTGACGAGAATTTATTTAGCACGTGCGTATGGTTGCCGCCAATGAAATTTTGTTCAAGTGAATAATTCGCATATTCAAGCAATTTGCTCAGAAATGATCTGAGGTAATGACATGAATACGGTTTAAATGACGATTAATGCACTAAGCATTAATCGTCTCTCTACAATAAATGTTCGAGTCATGATAAAACACTTTTATCTGTCTACTGATATGAGTTTAATAACCTAAGACAGGAGAAACGGCGCACTGAATAATTTTACACTAAATATTTTCACAATAACTATTTTAGAAAATACACGTATCGAAAAGATAAATGGTACTCACTTCCAGCCAGTAGAGTATCTCGAAAATAGCCATATTTCGTTGCTGTGGGGGCGAAAACAATGGCACCGCTTTCGCGCGCGTTGACAGTTGCAGGGCCGCTGCAAAAGAAAAATGCAATGAATTTTTTAAAAATTCTATTTCGCGTCGCACCACGCCGCGAAGTCGTGTATAAAAACTAAACACTTTTTAAAAAAGAAAAGCCAATAACATAGACGCGTTTTAAAATGCAAAGCTTTTGAGTTTTAACATAGTTACGAGATCTTTACACGTAGTACGGAAATTACCCCTCAATTCTCCCAAACGCGAAGAAAATCCACGGACCGAAAAACTTGATTGTGTCGCAATGACACAATACATTTTTTCTTGTCAGAGAAAAATTATTTCCTTTGTAATATTTTTAACGAGGGTAAATAATATAAAGCATGTTTATGTTCAATGTAAACACAAATAAAATAACGAAATCAGACAATTGTTAAAGCATCGTATATTACAAACTAGATGTTGCCCGCGACTTCGTGCAAGCAATGTCCTTTTCCGTGGTCTACTCTATATATTTATGTGTATCTCCATCTCCATACTCTATATCCAAATTTCATCAAAATCAGTCCAGTAGTGTCGGAGCCTTTTCAATGCAAACAAACATACAAACGAATCAGACAAGGACAAAACATTATATAGCTTATACATTGTGTAAATATTTTTATTAGTAAGGGGGTAAATATATAATAAAGATAGATTTTTTAGTATAATAAAGACAGATAGATTAATAAGACAATTGGCTGGGTTTAACAAAAGATTAATAGTTTAAGATAATAGATACCTACTTAACACGTTTTTAAACACGCAAGACTACGTAGAACTAAACCATTTTCGTATTTCTAGAGGTAGTTTCATATTTCTAGATGTAGCTCACTCGCAACACGATATATCGTAGGATGGCAACATCGACGTCAATTAAAATGAAATTGCTAAAGCCTTTGACTTAGAAATACATAATATTTCAAGAGATAAACCTAACGTCGACGTACCACTTCATAGCGCTAAGATTAAATCTACTGAAAAGGGAGTCACGCTGACCCACTTATTGTATCAGACTTGAAACTAAAGCCTCTGCTTGAAGATATTAATTCGAGGTCGCACAAATCAGTGCAGACTGCAGTCATAGATCAATACTGTGGACTGTGGAGTCTGTGCACTTAAATTCCTCTTAAGTTTTTTTTAATATTTGAGCAACAATATTTGCAAATTGTTCACCAGACTTACTGTATCATAACAAATATGTAGCTTAAAATGCATATAGAAACAGATTTATCAAGCTAATTATTAAATACCATGTGACAAATGCAGATTAATGTTATGCACGCCTCGTGCTTCCAGTGTCCAAGTATTTGCTTTTTTCATTGCAAACATTGAATATGCCAATAGGAAAACGTTTAGCTACAGCGAGCAATCTGTTAGCTGCAATAAAAGTTGGAGCTAGGCTTAGTTGGATTGCATTAATATCGCAGGCAATAACCATCAGCATCGCCTCGTTACTTCTGTAGCGTGCCTGTTTCACGTCGTTCCATTTTCAACATAGGATAAATGTGTTTTGGTCCTCGCTTAATATCTTTTACGGATGCATATGTAGTAACCAGAATGTACCTAGCACTTGTTTGACTATTGTTGAAGAATCGTTGGAATGCATTACACTTAATTCATCGCCTTTCCCCTACTTAACAATGTTGTGTTTATGATATTTAGTTAATAATCTACCCTACCAGTCCATTATAAACAGCGAAAATAAGGTTTTCGTGATGACACTAACATTGAATATTGTAAAGTATTTCCATTAAAATATATTGATTTAACAACTAAAAACACTAACTACTATATCTAGATTTATGTAAAACTTTTATTAAAAAAACTTCAAGGTTTAATGAGTGATTTATATGTATGATGGTTTTGATAATCTTCCAACTACAATGGACACTCGATAGAAATTTGTTTCTTTCATTTTAATTCATTTGATCCAGAAATGATCGTTTCGCATCTTCCATTTCCAACTTACTTACTTATACTTGAATCACTTATTGCATACAGATGTACGAATTTTAGTTTTGTCTATCACATTTTCTTTTACTAGGAACAGATAAACTGCAGATATAGCTTCATTAAAATTCAAAAGATGCATACGATTAAATCTCCCTACGCTGTCAACTTCGAGCCAAAAAACTACATCGAACGACACTAGAAAAGACCATTGTCTGTTTTTTTCTCAGCATATACGTGTTCGGATCTCAAATAGGAGCTATTAATATTCGAATCTTCATTTTTCCTAAGAACTGAAGCAGATCTGAGCGAACGCCGTATCCGACATATTTGCATAGAACACGTTACACGTACAATTGTTGCCGACGCTACAAAAATATTTACGCTTTTTGAATTGTGTATTCTCGTGATTCTTAAATCTTTTATAAAATGTTGTACAAAAGAATCGTTTAATATGTGGAAGACATCCACATCCAACACAATAAAAAGTTACCCAATTTTATAATCATTTTAAAACATTGGATGGAACTTCAAGAAATCTACCGAAATTCCACAACGTCATACTTTTTTCGTAAAAATTTTTTTCGTAAGTACCTATTGCGAGGTTGATTTGCGTATAAAAACACCGCTGTTTTGACGTTCGTTTCATAATTTATGAACTTGGAGCTCGGAATGGCCCAAACTAGAGTTTGAATATTTACGTTGAGGTTGAGAACACATGCCCCAGTCGCGAAATACTCCAATACCGAAACTATATTTGCGTTTCATTTTAACGAGATATTTTTACTGGATCGTAAAGCTTTTAACTGAAATGAAAACAAACCCTTTCGAATATGTTCATAAAGGAAAGTAGTTCGATAGTAATTTGATAAGTAAGACCTATTCACATTTGTTAAAAACTATAAAAGAATTTATGATTGTCATTCAATCTCCTATCTTGCTAACCACAGAGTAGAAAATATATACACATACTTACGTACAGAGAAACAACTTTCATAGAACGATCCAAATCGATCCAAATTTGAAAATTTTGAAATTTGAAAATTCTGAAAACGTCCCCTTCAATGACTCTTTAATTTTTCCACACAATCACACACCGAATGCTTGTAGTAGTGCAATCAAAATGAAAGCTAACTATGTTATTATAGCTATCTGTTCCGTTTGTGTAGTCTGTGTTGCTAATTACATATTATCCTACGGAACTTTCAATCCACCACCCAACTCATACTTTTTTTTTTTTATCAATTAACACATAAGTTGAAGTGACCTCGCGCTGAGTAATTCGATAAGCGTATTTACTGCCGACCCTCGACCTGCAACTCTTTTCTCTGATAAATTTCGATCTCAATTACAAAACTTTCTTTTTTAAATCGTTTTAGTCCGTTTGGCAAATGATTAAAACTTTACACGGGTCGAATAAGATAGATGGGGCACCGGATTGAGAGGGATTAAAAAAGTTTCTCGGATAGCTCTCCTATAAAAGCACTCAACTGTCGCGGCCAACGAGATAGATGTGTTCTAATTTTGCAAAATAGAATCAAATGGAAGATAATTACTTAATATTTGAATACCTACTGTCAAATGCCAACTTAAAAGGGCCAACGTATAGTCAAGGACAAATGTGTCATTTCGTAAATAGGCCAAGAAGTTACTTAGTTCAATATTATTAAAAGACACCAAGAAAAATGGTCACGTAAGGCGAAGTTTGCCGGTGACAAAATAATCCTCCATTTTTATTCTAGCTGCGTCATGACGCGCTGTAATAACATGCTAAGCCCCTGGATCTTCTCATATCCGTTTCCCCTTTGAATATCTTCAAGGAACTCACTATTTCAAATTGATCGAGTCGGATTTGTAGATTGACTTATGTGATTTGATTTTTCGGCATTCTGGTGTAGCAGAAAATGTATTTAATTTAAGAGTAAATTATAGTGCAGTATCTGTGGCGTAAAGTTCCTATAACTCCGTTCCTATTGGCTTCACTTATTACTTACCTTTTGATTATTAGGCCCTCATCCAAATCCCTATTATAAAGGCTAGAGCTTCCCTATGAAGGACAACCTGTCTTCGCCACTGTGCAGTATATTCCCTGAAGTAAAGAAATTTAAGTATAAATTAGGTTACCGTTTTAAGGGTTCCTAGTTCCGTACCTACCCAAAGGATAATAAAAACGTGATCCTATTACTGAGACTTCGCTGTCTGTCTGTCCGCATCTCCTAAGCTGTAATAGCTTGTCAGTAGAAAATTGTATAGATGATGCATTTTTGCTGGCGCTATAATAACATATATATACTAAAAACAGAATAATACAAATATTTAAGGGGGGCTCCCTATACAGCAAACGTACTTTGGCCGGGAGTTGGCCGGTTTATTTTTGTAATATAAAAGAACAGGACAGGACGATTGCTTTCGCTAACACATTTAAAACATTTGCGTTACTATCTATCTACAAGCACTTTCAACAGATATTCATAACAAAATCATTACCCTTCATGTTGGCTTCGCCGTAGTCGAGTAAAAACCCCAATCGTCAAGATAAATTCATATCCACGTCTCCTGAATGCAGACTCAACGTAAACAAAACCCACACATCCCCATTAAATATCATCATGAATAATAATTATGAAATGTCATAAACGCGTGACGTTTTCACACGTTACGTGAACCGTGAACGTGACTCCGCGAGTGGCTGACAAATTGGGCGTTACTCGTTAGCACACGGTTCACACGGAGACATCTATACATATGGTGCTCGAGTAGAAAAACATAAAGCTGAACAATGAACATGTGACGGTGCCTTTATAGTGTTGTCGCAATAGGCATATAATATGTGGTCTGATAGCTCGAAATGTTATCATAACTGGCATAAGTCCTCGGTCCTATTACAATACATAAATGTATTCCTACACGGTTCCATTTCTATGATCTCGCAATAAAACCAATTGTAAGTAAGCTACTTCGCATTTCGCGGGTTTAACATCTTTCAGATATCAAAGATTTTGTATACTTTTTGAGTGACCGTGACCACACTTAGAATATGTATAGTCTTTATAAATTTGCGATTTAGCATAGCTCTAAAGCTGGAACTCTATAGATTACCTTTTAAAAATAAAACTCATCCAGAAAAATCTAGTGAGTACTAAGGCCATTTATGACACCGTATTCTTGCAGAACATTATTTGTAATTGACACATTAGATACGCATATACCTAGGACACATTTTGCTCGTTAGTCACATCATCATTTATCACAAAAGCACCGCCAAATAGCCCATCTCCTCAATTATTCACTTGTCCATAACAAGGCCCATATTGTTTACTTATCTGGCGGTAAGGTCAATCACCTCTTCGATGATACACAAAACACAAAATCGACAACTTATTTCATAAAGGAAAAGAAATTATAAGGTCGTCGGCTATTGTGAAAGAACTATTTGTTGCTGATAAGGACAAAAGTGCTTCCATGTAACGAGTTTACGACTCACATGGTGACATTCACTCACATCGATACGCTGTAAATATATGGTGTACTCCTAAATATCGACCGCAGGTCTAATGGACATATATACATTTACATACGCTCATAAATATATAAATTTACATACGCTCATAAATATTGAGATATTAAATAGAAGAGGAGTCCTGAGGGCTGGCAATCACAACCCAAAAGGCACAAACAATATCTATTGGAAACTAGTAGTCGCATTCCATCAACGGACAAAAAAATATTGGTAAGTACATAAATGAGTAGTGACACACTATCAAAAATGTACAGATGCGACATGGCCTTACTCAGCCGTTTCTTATAATTATGATAGCGTAGTTCAAACTCACCTTCAAATCGAGATCCATTACTAGGTGTCTTCCGAAAGAAGTCCCTCCAGTTTTCTGGATGTGTAGGAACACCATGACGTCGTGTGCGTCCAGATCAAATCGAAAATCATCGTGGAGCACCTCGTCATACGATAGGCCTGGCTGAGCGATCACGTCGGGTAGAGGACGCCCTAGAGCCTCCGCGTACGTGAGGGCTAAGGATTCTGATACCCGCTCCCTAGAGGGCATGGCGCAGACCTGCAATAGGAACATTAGTGTTATATCGTGATTATTGAGAGTTAATACACTCATTCATATAAAACACGTTTATTGAGACCAACAACCAATACAGAGCCATATATAGGGATTGCAAAATCCGGTTTTTTTTTTCAAATCCGAATTTTCGGATTTTTTCTCACAAAACTCCGGATTATCCGGATGTTTTTTTTTACTTCGATGTTTTAGCAAAACCTACACGCATTAATAAAAGAAACAGTTACTTTTTATAATTTAATTTAAACAAATTCTAATTTTAAACTGTAAGTATTAAAATCTGAGTAAATAAAAACACAATCTGATTATATCAAAATTATATAATTATATTTATATTTTCACTTTTAGAAATATTTTTAATTACTTTAAAAATATTTTTTACACTTTTAGTTAGTATTTTATTTCGAACAAGGTACACACTCGTATCTATTAAAAATATTCATTTAATATACGTATCTGATAGCATAATAAAATATAATAAAGTGCGTAAAAACAATTAACTATGTAGTCAGTTTTTATTATTATACCCATTTAAAATAAAAAAAATCAACATTATTGGAAATAAGATACTGAAAATAATGTACTAGCTTACTGTTCTTTAAAAATCGTGATATTGAAAAATATAAAATAGTCAAGTATTTGTTCGCTAAGGTAAGATCTTGTTAGATACTAAATGTTCCAGCAGTAAAGAAATATAAAAAGTGGAATAGCCTGTGATATTTCGAAATTTTATTTTTAATCTCTACTACCAGTACCACCGTTTCGGTAAAGTGCCATTTCTATGTGAAACTAGCGTTGGCAAATTAGTACAGTTTAGTAAAATGTAGGAAACTGAAAATCATTTAAATTGAGATCCGGGAAGTAAAGACAAATCATTTGAAGCCCCATATGTATGTTCGAAATTGGACCACTTTTGAGTTATCAAAAGTAAAAACCCAAATGGTGTTTGGGTTTGGATAATAAAACACCTAAATGGTGCTTTTAATTCTCTCGTTAATCACCAGAAGTACAATTAACAAATCTAAGGACAATTAAAATTGATAACTGTTTAGAGATCAATATTTTAACATTTTACTTACAAATCAACAGTTTTATCTTACTCGTCATCGCACTTTGAAGTTTCCACGACCATAGAATGAAAACTACATAACAAAAAAATTAACACTTGTTTACACAAATCGTTAGTGCTATTTTTGACACCTACATTTTATCTCTATTATATCTAAGTAACAATAACTTCTACGCAAAAATAGGAGCGTTGATTTGTATTCGTTTTTTCTACTGGCCCGGTTAGGTTAGGTTAGTTTAATCGAATTCATTTTATTTATTAAAAAAAAGTATTTTATTATTACTTCTATTCATTCGGCAAAACTGTCTCTAACCAGCCAGACAGTAATTATCGACTCCAAAACTACTTCCCAAAATTTTTAAGGATTTATTCAGATATCATAAAAGATAAGATTCAGGTAATAGGGCTTAGGCAATAAGTTAAATCAATACATTTATTTTTAAGTTGTCATATTAATTTGTAATGCTATGATTGTAGAAACTTAAAAGTGCAATTGTATGTTTCGTAAGTAAGAATTCAATAAATATAAAAAATACAGGTTTAAATTGTGTTTAGATTTGCTTAGTAACCAAGAATCGAAAAATTCGCAAAATCCGGTTTTTCATTTAAAAATCCGGATTTTATTTAACGACGATAAATTTGGATTTTTCGAACTTCGAAGTATCCGGATTACAACCCGGCTCAAAATATACATAGCTTATATCTAAAAATGTAAGTTCATAGATTGCACAACTAAGCACTTGAGGTCATTGTCGCCCTCTGGCTTTATATTATATACAACAACTAGCTTTTGCCCGCGGCCTCGCCGCGTGAAATTGAGTTTTAATAATAAATAGCGACCCGCCGAAAATAGAATTGAAAAATTATGGTTTAAATCTAATCTTATCTAACCTAATGTGCTTACTATAAGTGCAGTTTATAAAAATTGAATCTTAATACATGCCGACGTTTTTATTTAGTATTATAAAGCTCTACAACATTTCTCTAAGGCTTAATCATATATCTCCCATCGGTAAAGGCAGCGTTTGTAGGAAACATTTTCGTTTCAACCGTTTTCTCTCTGACTTACTTTGCAAATCCGGCTACCACGAAAAAGTTTATTGGTAAGAGAATTTTTAAAATCGGTTCAGTAGATCCAGAGATAGAGGTAATCCCTCTACTACCTCACAAACTTTACCTCTTTATAATATTAGTATAGATTAACAAAGAGATGGTTTTTAATTAGATTAGAAAAATAGATAAGATTAGAAAAGATGATGGTTTCGATGAACGCTTAAATGGATTCACGGGTCTGGGTAAAACTGATCAGGTAGTAGGTACTGATTACGAGGATAGCACAAAGAACAGTTAGACTTTAGTTCCACTAACCGAGAGCAGAGTAACAAGCAAGGCTAACTCAAATAATGAAAATGGTAGCACTGCATTCTATATTAAGATTAGACAGGACATGCTTGTCGCATGCCAAATATTATTTGGTCAGTAGAATTTACTGATTGGATCCCACGAAAAAGGTCAGATGTCGTCTTAAAATACTAATTCAATAATTACATCTACCGGTGTAGAAAAGTCAGAGCTAAAACTCAATGCATTACTATGTTAGTAACTTAGAATGGTGTAGTTTGCAGTACATATTTCAGAATAATATAAAAAACAAAGGTACATAACATTTTAGGGGTTCCGTGTAGCACTACAAGGAACCCTTAGAGTTTCGCTCGTCCATCTGTCTGTCCGCCCTTATAACTTCTGTAATCTTAATCTATAATATTTATAAATAAAAAATTAAACCGACTCCAAAAGTAAAAACACAACAAAATATGAAATAAATCTTATTTTCCAAATAATTCCGCTTTTAAATACGGCTCGTTACCAGCCCAAATAATATGCTGATAAATCATTAAGTTGGCTGGTGCCGACTTCAAAATTATGAAGATTGTGTAGAGAAATAGTTAACATTTTAGCCGCATTTAAAAGGGGAATTATTTAGAACAGTGTTTCCCAAACATTGTTTTGCCATGGCCCGGTAAATTTCACAATCTACCTTCGTGACCTACTTATTACTATAAACCGAAGCTGGTTCCATTAAGTAAAATAATACGCATTTATTATCTATAATAAAAATGTTTTATTAATAATATTTTGGTAACTTAATATCGTAAGATGTACTGAATATGTGACTCGATCGACAGTATTGTTTTTAAAACAAGGCGGGAATGTTGCGACCCGGTATTTTATTTTCATGGCCCGGTACCGGGTCGCGAACGGGTAAATGGGAAACGCTGATTTAGAAAATAAGATATATTTCATACTTATTTGTGTATATAGTTTACTTTTTATACTTTGGAAGTCGGCTTAATTTTTTGTTTAAAAATTATAAATTTTCCCTTTTTAGTCATATTTATTATATTATTATTAAACACATTTTAAGAACTTTAAAATAAACTATCGAATGTTTATTTGAATGCGCGCCAAGATTCCATTATAATGACTGAGGAGTTCTGTTCAGTACTATTGGATCCAGGGTATACCTTGGTGGAAAATCTTAGTTTTTGGTAGCTTTAAGCTTAGGGTAAGGTAAGGGTAGGGTACCTACTTCAGAAAAAGTCAGAATCATCATATGTGTCCATATAAATTTCGAGGAGTAAACATGTATCTATAAGGAGTCAGGAGTTCTGTTCAGTACTTTTGGATCCAGGGTATACCTTGGTGCAAAATCTTTGTTTTTGGTAGCATATGCTTGGGTTCCCTCGATTCCTTATGGATGCCATCATCAGGTAACCACTTTGGTGGAAACGGGACCAACTTCGGATTATATACCCTTAAGGGATGTTAGCATCAAAAAATAATTTTGAAAATCGGTCAACAGACGGCGGAGTTAAAAAGCGAACGGAAATTTAGTACGGTTATAGATTGCGTATAGATTTAATTTTTGGCATGATAAAATAATAATATTTTTATATTTTAGAGGTGGCTCCCCATAATTTGATGTGGGAATAAATTTTTTTTCATTCTACTCCATCGTGTGGGGTATCGTCGAATAGATAGTTTTAAATAAAGGTGAGATTTCATACATTACTTTTTCACATTATAAAGTGAAACATTTTCGAGTAATCAGCCTTGTTTTTTTTTTATATATATAAAAGTACCTACCTAAACCAAACCTACATACGGATCGCCTGATGAAAAGCGATTAGGTACCGTCGCCCATGTGACGGGTGGCAACATCAGAGGAGTTGTCAGTGCGTTGCCGGTCTTTTAGGCCTGTTATCCCTAAGTTTGTCCCCCGCCCCATGGCATTTTCAAACCATAAGAGGCAGAGAAGGCCTATCGAGGACATGCTATAAACTCTGTAGGAAAATTATTTTGAGCAAAATTGGACAATAACTTTTGAAGTAATTTGAAAAAAAAACGGTGCCTACTGCGCGTTGATAGTTACGAAACCCGTCTAAGCCATGTCCTGACATGCCCTGGGTAGGTTTTATATTACGTGAATATCTCTCCATTGAACACATATTTGCGAAAGGCAAGCAAAGTCGATAATGTTCATTTAATTAAGTAAAGATTCTGTCTAAAGTTTAAATCTACTAAACTTGGAAAATATTTCTAAGCATACATTCGACGTTAGCCAATAATCCAAGCCACAAATTCTCGACGTTAGTACGCTGCCGTATATTTTATAAATCGAAGAAGGTATTGGATATTTCTGTATTTTATACGATCAATAGAATGACCCATAAGAAAATACTCAGGCGAAAGATGAAGGAACTAGGAAGCGTATTAAAATATAAATCATTCGATATGGAAAGCTTTAGCTCAAGGCAGCCTTTATCAATCGTGATCAATTGATATCTTTCTTTACTCTTTATACTAAACTAGTTTTTGCCCGCGTAAATAAAGTATTCCACGGGAACACTGTACTTTTTCGGGATAAAAAGTAGCCTATGTGTTAATCCAGAGCTTAAACTACTACCATACCAAATTTCATAAAAATCTGTGTAGTTTTTTCGTGATAGAGTAACAAACATCCATCCATACATACGTATACGCATACATACATCCATCCATCCATCCATCCATCCATCCATCTATCCTCACAAACTTTCACATTTATAATAGTAGTAAGGTAAGAAAACCCAACAAACAAAAACGTCATATAAGTGAAGGCTTGTACGACTTCCAGTTGTATTGCAGTTTTATAGTAGTAATGAGGTGACTAATAGGTCCTTTAAACGTCTTTAATTTAACTTTTTAGTCGTGCGACCAATATGTCATAATAAACAAGTCATAGCGACGTCGTCAAGACTAAACTACACGACGTTATATTATGTTTGTACGTCAACGCAATAGTTGACCAGATTGGGTGATTGAAAAACCTATATATGACGTTTATATAATGAAGCAGTTGTATACACGTTTTCATAATGACGTTTGTAAAACGAACCCCATCTTGTTTTACAGCAGTCAATTTGAGACACTTGAGTGACTTCGTTGTTCATTTGCGACTTAAATATAACTTTTATATTACATGTTGTCGATTAAAGGCATGCCCTGACTTTAACCAACCTTGTCGTCGCATTTGAGTCAAATTTTAATGCCATATTAATTGAATGTTTCATATAATTTAATTCTAATAATATATACTTGTGTAAGAAAACTAATCTGATAACTATATAAATGCAAATCAGAAGCCAAAGTATGATTAACATGTATTGAAAAACTATTACACAAACAAACAAACACAAACAAATACAAAGACAAAATTAAATACAAAGTCGATTTGCAATCAAGGATCGTTAGCTAGCACACGTCTCTCTGCCGAATAATATATGGTTCGATCCTTGTTGTTTGAGGAAGGGAAGGGGGCGAGGGGTCCCAAAGCTGGTAGCATCATATTCAGCAGTTTGTTGCTAACACTTGAATATAATAAAATGTTGTGTAATCTGCACTCCCCATTTACTACGATCGCTATTGCTTGAAATAAATTAAAATATAATTGATATTGTGTGAATATTGACAAATTAAAAAGGATTATTAGTTTTTTGTGAAACTCTAATAGTAATGGCGGATGGCATATTGCATGGTCTTGAAATAACCTTAAAACAACTTACTGTCTTTATAGCGTCATAAAAAGATAAGTAAGCGACAAAAGCAACATGTCTTCCATTTTTAATATATTTTTATTAAAAATATTATAATGTTTCAAACACAAAACTACGAAGGGGCGTGTGAATTTGAATAGTATTTACATAGGTATATTAAAATAAAACTTAAATTCCCAGTCGAACTAAATGGTATTAGTTACATAATATAGCAAGATATGAAAATTAAATACCTGGGCTGATTGATAACTGGCCGAAACGACAAACTTAAAAAAATGATACGCAAAAAAGGAATATTACATAATATAATATATCTGGCATCTTTTTGAAAATAGAACGCCAAATTTGAATTTAATCAAACTGATAGAATTTGTTTGAGAGGACGTAGAACTTTCTCTGTCGTAAATTTTCTTAACAATGGAAAGAAACGAAATTCGTGCGGTGATAAAGTTTTACGTTTTAAAAGAGAAAACAGCAACCCAGATTAAAACCAAGCTAGACAGTGTTTTAGGTAATTCTGCTCCTGCATTGAGTACAATTTAATTGAGTTAAAGCCAACAAAAATTGTTCGTTCACGGAGTGTTGCAAAAAAAATGGTGGCCACGTTTGTCTCCAAAACCGGCCATGTTGCGACTATTCCTCTTGAGGGACAAAGAACGGTTAATGCAGAATGGTATGCTAACATTTGTTTGCCACAGGTCGTTTCTGAACTCCGTAAAGAGAACTGCAACCGCCGCATCATCCTCCATCACGACAATGCGAGTTCTCACACCGCGCATAGAACAAAAGAGTTTTTAGAGCAAGAAATCATAGAATTATTAGACCATCCGCCGTACAGCCCCGACCTAAGCCCTAATGATTTCTATACTTTCCCTAAAATAAATAATAAATTGCGTGGTCAGAGATTTTCATCACCTGAAGAAGCTGTGGACGCCTACAAAACGGCCATTTTGGAGACCCCAACTTCCGAATGGAATGGTTGCTTCAATTATTGGTTCCATCGTATGGAAAAATGTGTCAAATTTCGCGGAGAATACTTCGAAAAGCAATAAATACATTTTTAAATAGTAATGTTGTGTCACTTCCTTGATTCCCGAAATTTTCAGTGCCGCCCTCGTACATGTTTTTGGAGGGTTTCGTGGCTATCAACGCGCAATAGGTTTTCTATATATTACTTCAAAAGTTATTGTCCGATTTCGCTCAAAATAATTTTCCTAAAGAGTTTTTAGCATGATCTATTAGCATGGAAGTTTACAAGTTTCAATATCTTTTAGTTACAAAATGCATGGGAAGGAACCCTAAAATTGGATAGATTAATAAAAAAAACATAAAATTAAATAATTTTAACAAATCAACACAGCAAAAACCAATCACATCTCTAACCTATTCGCGTCTGTGCAGCCTGATAACATTAATGAAGTTAAAGAGAAAAAGTCGAAGTCAATCATGTGGAAGTCTATTCATACGAAGGCCAAGAGGGTGACTGGATAAAGAGCGCCCCACTTGTTTGTTCGGCCTAATGAAGTGCCACCCTCGACTATTAATACAGTCACAATCAGCACTCCGCAGTGAGTTTCATCTTAGGGAACATGCCCATTGCCCATATTACGTGAGCTGTATAGGAGGAGGGTGGAGGGGGTCTTCAAAATACTACGCTTGGTCACCGGATGGGGAGAGGGGGATTTAGGTTTTTATCACGTAGTCAACATCATCTAGGAAAATCTCTACTATGTGAAAAGGAGGTGGGTCTCGGCAAATACTACGGATGGTCATCGTGGGTTGGTGTGTAAAAAACTGGTAAAAGTGGTCACGTAATATAGGTACGCTCCATAAAGTCCCCGTTGCATAGGGACGGATCATTCCAAGATCAATAGTAGGTACTACTTAATAGGTTTCACATGAACTATCGAAATGGAAATAAAGGAATGAGTTAAGTTTCAATATTTGTGGTGCCTGCCTATTATGATTACATTTTTCATGTTATTTGTAATCAGTAAATTCTTACATAAAATTTATTGACTGCACGTTGAAACTTTTTTTTATAATATTGCTCTACACAATATTTTTAAACATATATTTTGTCACATAATTAAAGAAAGTGAAACTAGAGAAACCTTTCGAGGAAGATAATCAATTAGAAAAAAAAGAGATTACTTTATTCCTAAGCTTATAATTAAAAATACAGAAAAATTGTCTCGAGCGCTAACCCTGACCATGGCTTAAATTTCATTTGTTTTTTGTTTAGCAGAAATTAATTGTAACTTGTATGCCCTTAGGACGAATCGGTGTCGGGTTTATGTTTTGCTGTCGTAATAAAGCAATTTGTTATTTTCCCGACATCAAAAATATTCCTATTAAATCGTTAGCAGGAACTTCGTTTTAAAATGTTAATGTTTTTGTCAATCGATATTTTCGTCATGAAATGAAAATTAAAGTAATATTTCATGTTAAATTTAATTTAATATCTAGACCCATCCAGATAGTTTGGTTGTTTTCATTGTTTTGAAAGAATTTCTTAAATTATTGTCAGCTCATGTATGGTGACTTATTATTATGCGAGTATTTTTGAAGCAACCAGAGTGCGGAGTGCGAGTTTTTGTCACTACCCACCTTGAAGCAGTTAACTACAATTTGCATGGCATCGAAACAGCGCTCCTAGTGGCAAACAACAGTAACTAATTCGATGCCATACAAATTGTGTTTAACTTCTATAGGGTGAGTAGGTACTACGGTAGGTAGGTGACAGTAACTAGCACTCACCACACAGAGCATTACCAAGATAATATCGCTACGAAATATTTACCCGTAATATATTTTATCCCATGGTTGTGCCGAAATACCTAAACTAAATTGTAATGTATTTAAATTCAGAGTGATGGGGAGTCCTAGGGGGTTTTCTATAAAAGTAATGGCTCGGAGTGTCAGACCGGAGACAGTCGCCAGACACCCAACCCTCCTGGGGTTAGGCGGTAGCACACAAATTGTTTTATAGGGTCGAATGAAAATAAGTTTTGGGGTCGGTGTATTCTTGTTCCGTGAGCGACCTGCAGTTTAGCAAAGGGAAATAATATCTACGTCCATTCTAGCATTGAAATAGGCGAAAATAATATACATGTTTATACTATAAATGATAGTGCGGATAACTTCCCGAACTTCACGCATATAATGGCCATAAACCTCAAACTTTTATTCTTATTTCGTGGCTCTTTATGTGTCGCTATGGATTTTACAGTAAAAAAATTCCCGACAGCGAACAGTGACCGCAAATTGATACGTTGAGTGTTGACGATCCGTTGTGTTCCTGCAAAAGTATCGTATTTCTACGTTCACCACAACACTGTACGAGTGAGTATAAATCAGACGTCTAAATAAATTACAATGCAGACAACTTACAAATAAGACTGTGTACAACCTGAATAAACTGATAATAACTCAGTCATTTGGTTAAGCCTCGACCAAAGGAGATAGATATCATCAAAAACCACTGTAAGCTATTTTTTTTTTCAAAACGGCGGCGCTAGCGGCAAAGATGAAATTCAAAAACAGGACATAAAAATTTATAGGGAATATTACCAATTTTTAAAACTCCCGGAAAACTTTTCAAGTAAAACTATCCAATTACTGGGCTATAACTGAAAACAACATATTTTAAAAAGGTTCTGAAATAAAAAATATTGAAATAAAAAAATAAATAAAAAAATGACTAGTGCTCTGAAAAATAAGACAACAGTTTACAAATGGAATAGTATACTAAAAATAAATATTTTCAAATATGCCCACTGCGGATTGTTTGTTTCACAATACAGAAGTCGTACAAGCAGGTGTCGTCACACGCTACTAATGTTGCTACGAAATGTATGGCCATATGTACAAAACTTCTGATATCTCCGAAGTTGGCGCGTTTATGTTGATGCGTACCTTAGTAAATATTTTTGTATTTGATGTAAGTAAACTAATTATGTAGGTTTTTTACACTAATGTCGTAAGATAAATATTCCAACTTTTTGTGACTTCGAAATGCATATAATTACAAAACTACACATAAAATCTTAATTATTTGTACTTTTATCAAGTTGTAATGTCTAGTTAGTTGTTTCTTAATGTTTAAAAAGAAACAAAATTTTACATGTTGGATAATACCCAATTACAGATGTCCTCAATGATATTATCCTGTATTAGTTAAACAACATAATAAGAGCTTAATTTCGCACGGCAATAATAATATGTTTATAGGCAATATAAGACTATCAAGTACGTCATACAAAATTCGACACCTATTGTGTGTTCTCCTGCCTACACAAAATTATTGCATACAATATTTTGTTCAACATAATACATAATATGATACGTTGCCTCTACTTAGTGTATTTTAGTGCTATCAGAACATAACTGTCGCTTGCTAAGGTATCGTTACTAGAAATAGAATGCCCCCAACAAGTATAATGCGAACCAAATCAATTAACTTCATATCAGTCGATGCTGACCGTCAACACTAACGCGAATACCATTTAAAAATTATTTGTTTACTGTAAGATATACGGCAAAAGAAAATACTAAAATACCTACCTATTAAAAAAAAATTGCATACTTTCATATAAAACTTCCCGTTTGCAGTTCTAATTGGACAAATTTTATTTAACAGGATTTCAGATATTGTAAAATTATCTGTTATTTTACTCAAGTCAGAAACAAAAGTTGTTGACAGTTCAACAGAAAAGTTGAAAACAAGGGATGTCGGCTGAGATAAGAGAGGCGATAAGACTTAGGGACCGTGCTTTTCGCAAATACAGGGCTAATCGATGCGATACTAATTGGGACAATTTTAAGAAAGCAAGAAATAGGTGCAATCAGATGATACGGAATGTTAAACGCCGACACATTTTTCATAATATAGTTAATAACTCTTCTTCATCTGCTACCTTATGGAAATTCCTTAAAACCATTGGTATAGGTAAATCGCGTCATGTGGAGTTTCCGTGTACGATTAGCTTGGATGACATTAATATCCATTTCTCTACTTCCATAACCATAGACGTGCATACTAAATCTCAAACAATTAGCTATTTAAACGGATTACCACAAGAGATTATAGAATATTTTCAGTTTACACCAGTTACTGCAGGCGAGATCAATACAATCATTAGCTATCTTAGTTCGAAAGCCGTGGGCTGTGATGAAATCAGCCGCCAAATGATCATTCCCATCCTTGAACATCTCTTGCCAGCCATTGCCCACATTATAAATTTCTCCTTTGAGTCCTCTACTTTTCCCGATTTATGGCGTAAGGCCTACGTCCTACGTACTTTACCAAAGGTACAAATTCCTGTGCAACCCTCACACTTTCGACCGATTTCCATTCTCCCGTTCCTCTCCAAAGTGATCGAGGCGTGTGTTCACAGGCAGTTGTCTCGGTTTGTGTTCAAACACAACATTCTCTCTCCACTAAAATCTGGATTCAGACCTGGACACAGTACCACTTCGGCTCTATTAAAAATTACTAGTGATATAAGGGCAGGCATGGAGGATTCGAAAGTCACTATTTTAGTGCTAATTGACTTTTCAAACGCCTTTAACAATGTCAACCACGATATTCTCCTGGCCATCCTCTCCCATCTTATGATCTCGCCTGAAGCGTTGATCTGGTTCTCTTATTATCTTCGGGGCCGTCAGCAGCGTGTACGCGTTGACCAGTATTTTTCTGATTGGCGGGTTCTCGAAGCTGGGGTTCCTCAAGGCGGCTTACTCTCTCCTCTTTTATTTTCCATATTTATAAATTTAATATCCTATGTTCTTCGTACTTCGTATCATCTGTATGCTGATGACTTGCAGGTGTACTGTCAAGAAGGGGTTGAACATCTGTCCACTGCCATCGATGATATAAACCGAGATCTAAACGCTATTCACACTTGGTCCACTGAGTTTGGACTGTCAGTGAATGCCAATAAGTGTCAGGCGATTTTATTAGGAAGTCCAAGACTATTGAGTAGAGTTGACACAGGAAGTCTCCCGCCTATTATCTATAACGGCAACATTATTCCTCTCAGCTCGTGTGTTAAGGATCTCGGTTTATATATTGATGCTAATCTTGACTGGCGTACCCAAATCGCTAATGTTGGTAATAGTGTTACCAGTTGCTTGCGATCTCTCTACCGTCTGAAAAATTTCTTGCCTTCCAATATAAAAACTATGCTTGTTCAAGCCCTTATATTCCCAATACTGGATTTGTACAGGACTGTATAAATTCACAGGGGTTCAACCGCCGGCTCAGATTAGACTCGAAGATAGCAAGGTTACACCGATTTGGGCAGAGCCGGGGCGATAATAAAACACTTATTTGAGGAGAACGTTTTTTCACTTTTTCGATTTGCTTACCTGGCTCATGGCAATGCCGTATAGAGAGCCCCGCCCGTACGCCTCTTTCGGGCCGATCTTCCATTTCATTTTTACCTCTCTATACGGCTATTTTCCATAATTTTCCCCATTTTCCATGAGCCAGGTGAAGCAAAACGCGTTGTGTGAAATACTTTATTATCATAACCAGACATATAAACCCTTATATACTAAACATCTTATTCTATAGAAAAGTTATTTACATTTTAAGGTTCAACTTATATGAAATGTTGTACATTTTTACCACTGTTTTCGTAATAATTTCTTAACCATTTATTATATAACCTTAAGCGCTATACTACACGTTATGTACTACGTTTATTTATATAAAACAAAAGAAGCTACGTTAAAATTAGCTTTAGTTAAAAATATATAATCAAAATAACCCGCACTTGATAAAACACCATTTTAACACTATTTTTCCACACTGATGCCATATAAATCTATACATATAGTCACTGAGTGTTCACTATTCTAGTTTTACGTACCGTTTTAATTACACGTTTATTGTTCACATTAAAATTCACTCATGTTTTTCGTTACGAGGCCGCTGTCCTTAACATCCTCCCCCCGGCGCAGTAGCCAGGGTCTACGCAGCCTCCTCAGGTGACTGCGGGCTCGCCGATCCCGCCGTGGACTGCTCCGGTGACTGCGAGCTGCTCGAGCTCGCTATAGGCTGCTCCGGCGGCGACTGCGGGCCGTCCGCGTCCGCCGCAGACTGCTCCGGCGAATGCGAGCTGTGTGAACTCGCTGCGGGCCGCTCCGGCGACTGCGAGCTGTCCGTGCTCGCTGTAGGCTGCTCCGACGCTCGTTCCGCGCCCGGCGTCGTCCGCTCCGCTCCCGGCTCCGTCTGCTCCGCCAGCGGTCGCAACTGCGACTGCGGCGCCTCCTCCAGCACCGCCAGCTTCGACGTCGGCCTCCGGAACACGCCACTGCGCGTGCGAACGTCCGCACAGCGCACTTCTCCGTCCTGGCCGGGGTAGACTCGGTGCACGACCCCCCGCGGCCACGTATTACGCGGCAGCGTCGCGTCGACCACGACAACCAGGTCCCCTGGTACAAGGACTCGGTTGCTCAGCGGGGCCCCGTAGCGTGGTGTGAGCGTGGGAAGGTATTCCTTCACCCAGCGCCTCCAGAACTCGTCGGCAAGGGCTTGCGCGACCCTCCATGTTTTTTTGTCCGCCGGCACACACGGTCCGACGTACGGCAGTCCGGTGGACGACCCGAGGAGGAAATGATTCGGTGTAATCGCCTCCGGGTCGTTGGGGTCCACCGATACGTGCACAAGCGGTTGAGCGTTCACTGAGTACTCCGCCTCGGCCATCAGTGTCTGGAGTACCTCTTCCCTGGGCGACTTCTCGTTCAGCGTGGCTAGCAGGGCGGTTTTCACCGACCTCACCATTCTTTCCCAGGCACCTCCTTGACTCGGCGCCCCGGGCGGTGTAAACTTCCACTGCATCCGATGAGTGAGGCCCAGCTGAGCCATAGCCGGCGCCCACTCGGCGTACGCCTGCCGCAGCTCGACGTCCGCGCCTCTAAAATTCGTCCCATTGTCGCTGTACATGACTGCCGGCCATCCTCGCCGCGCAGCCATTCTTCTCATTGCCATCAGTGCAGAGTCCGTCGACAGCGAAGCCACCAGCTCCAGGTGGACTGCCCGCGTCGTCAGACATGTGAAGAGAGCTCCCCACCTCTTCTCGTGACGTCGGCCGATGGTGACCGTCATCGGGCCGAAACAGTCGAGACCACAGTACGAAAATGGTCTCTGGAACGCCCCCAGGCGCTCGGCTGGCAGGTCTCCAGTTGGCGGGGTCCTCGGGTGTGCCCGTCGTAGCCGACAGAACGCACATCTGCTCATGATAGTACGCACCGTCGGCCGCAGCTTCAATATCCAGAATTTCTGCCTGAGATCGTTCACGACCCTCTCGCGGCTCCCGTGTCCCGCTCTGGCGTGCTCCCTTGCCACCAGTAACCTTGTGAAGCGATGTCTTCCATTGGTCGATAGGGTTTTTCATTTCGGCCGGCACCTGCGCTGCTTTGATCCTTCCGTCTAGTACGAGCAGCCCGTCCTTGTACACCGGGTCGAGCCGGTACAAGGAGCTCCATCTAGGCACCGTCTTGCCACTTGCCATCTTCTCGATTTCTTGTGCGAAGCTGTCTCGTTGTGATTTTTGATACCACAACCTCTCGGCCCTCTCCAGGTGTCGTACGTCGAGGTGGGCCCGACGATCTCGGCACTTCTCGACGAACAGCAAGACCATCGCCGTGCATCTTACGAGGCGCTCGTAGTTTGAAAAGCGCGTCACATCTGGTAGACAGCTCAGCTCGCTCGCCTCCGTGGTGTGGAAGGCGACGTATTCTTCTTGATTTTCGATTCTAGCGGGACTCTCCGCGGGCCACTCGTTCATCGGCCTGCGCAGGAAGTCCGGCCCCCGGAACCAAGGGTCCTCGTCGCTCTTCGGGACGTAGCCCGTTCTGGTGGCTAAGTCGGCGACGTTGCTCTTCGTGCTCAGCCATCTCCACTGGTGAACGGACGTCAGCTCGGCAATCTCCCCTAGCCGATGCGCGACGTACGGTGTGTATTTGCGGCTGCCGTTCTGTATCCAACACAGAACCACTTGTGCGTCGATCCAGTAGAAAACCGTGTCCGTTTTCCATCTGTGTTCTGCTGCGACTGCGTTTCCCAGCCTCGCTCCGACCAGGGCAGCCTGTAGCTCCATCCTTGGTATTGTCTGTGCCTTCAGCGGCGCCACCTTGGCCTTGGCGGCGGCTAACACGACTCGTACTTCCCCATTTTCTTGTTCCAATCTCCAATAGACGGCTGCGGCGTATGCGTCCTTACTCGCGTCGCAGAACACGTGCAGCTGTCGGCCTCTCGTCGGACTCCCCCCGTTGTAACTCCGGGGTAGATCGAGCTGACTGATGTACTCCATGTCGGTCAGCCAACGGGCGAAATCTTGGGCTGACTCAGCGGGTAGCGACTCGTCCCAATCCAGCTTCTGACGCCACAAGCCTTGTAGGATGACTTTGGCGGTGATCGTGTAGCAGCTCAGCAGTCCCAGCGGGTCGTAGATGCTCATCACCGTGCTGAGGGCCTCTCTCTTTGTCGGTGCGCGCTGTAGCTCGCGAACCTCCTTATGGACTCTGGAGAGCGACGTGTTGAATCTTAGTTTGTCGCCTCGGGAGTCCCATAGCATGCCCAAGGTCTTCTGCTCGTCTTTGGTGACACGCTGTGTAGTGTCCTCGGCCAGGCGGTCTTCAGGCAGTCCCTCTAGCACCCTCCCGTCGTTGCTCGTCCAGCCTCGTAAGTGGAAGCCACCTTTCCTATGTATTTGGTCCACTTGTTCCACGGTCTGCATGGCCTTCTGGTGGTCTGGATAGCTGTCTACGTAGTCATCCATGTAGTGGGCTTCGGTGATAGCGCGATGAGCTTCGGGATGCGATTCGGCAAACTCTTCCGCGTTCCGATTCCTGGCTGAGTGTGCCAGGAACGGTGAACACGATGCTCCGAAGATCATTACCACCATCTTGTATGTGGACGGCGGTTCGCCTTCGTCTTCTCTCCACAGGAACAGCTGGGCCGGTTGGTCTTCTTTTCTGACCTTGACACGAAGAAACATCTCCTCTATATCGGCCTTCACAGCGACGGCTTCCTCTCTGAACCGGAACAATATCTTCGGCAGTGAGGTCAGAAGGTCAGGCCCCTCTAACAAGTGATCGTTGAGGCTCACGCCGTTTGTTCTCGCTGCTGCGTCGAAAACCAGTCGCAACTTGCCCGGCTTGTTTGGGTTTTTAACCGGGAAGTGCGGCAGGTACCATGTGATGTCACTTCCGGCCTCTGTCCCGTCGCATTTTTCCGCATATCCCTAGCTTATGAGATTCTTCATCTGTCCATGATACTGCGCCTCGTCCATGGGGTTCTTCTTGAGCTTGTGTTCCAAGTTCTTGAGCCTCTTTAGCGCAGTATTGTAGCTAAGAGGTAGCTTGACGCCGTTCGTGCGCCACAGAAGTCCCACTTCGAATCGACCGTCTTCCGTTCGTTTGGCCGTTCTGCCAAAGAGGTCGATGGCTCGCTGCTCCTCGTCGCTCAGCTTAGCCTTGGACGCTATTCCCAGTGCGTCTATTTCGAAGTGTTTCTTCACCATTTCCTCCAGTCGTTCGCCTCGGGTCTCGATCGTAGACACGTGCAGGATGTTCTCGTGTTCTTCCTGCTTTATGAGGCGTCTGGGGATGCTTCCATGGATTACCCAGCCAAGCTTCGTCTTCGAGGCTGCAGGCTGGTTTCTCTTGCCGATCCTCAGCTCCCTAGATACAATGAGCTGCCAGTTGTCCGTGCCGATGAGAAGTTGGGGTTTCTTGTCTTCATAGCATATCTCTTCGTTCTTGAGATCGTGCAGGTGAGCAAGTCGAAACAGTGATTCCGGGACGGACTGAGTAAGTAGGTTCAATCCGGCCACGGTTCTCGCAGTGACGTCATATCTGGTACCGTCGTGACCCCGTACGCCAAGTTGTACGAGTCGGCTTTTTTCTTCCCTTCTCTCGGCATTGATCCCATGCATTCTCAGCACCTTCGGTGGGCCGTCTGCGCCGATAGCCTTCGCGACGTCTTCATCCAGTAGTGTCACTGTCGAGCCCTCGTCGAACAGCGCGAAGATATCCGCTTCGCCCCGTGGACCGACAACTTGAATTCTTCTCATCTTAAGTTTCACCGCACGGTCGGAGGTGACCGATGCGGTAATCACGGCGTCCTCTGTCTGTGGGGCGCCGCCGGACCTGTCTTCGTGCAGCAGCGCATGATGAGGCAAGTTGCAGCCCTTCACGCCGCACGGCTTCGCCCTGCAGTTGTATCTTCTGTGCCTGCTTCGTATGCACCGGAAACACAGCCCTTCCTTTTTGACCGTGTCCCATCTCTTTTGCATGCTCAGTTTCTTGAAAGCAGCGCAGCGAGATAGAGCGTGATCTTCGGCACATATCGGGCACTTCGTTGACTCTTCGCGTGTTTTCTTTGGCTGGCTGCGACTCGGCGAATCCCTGCCCTCGTCTGCTATCGCGAAGACTGGCTTCCTCGTTCGGGCTTCGTTCTTGTTAGGAGGTGGACGCGGTGTTTCCTTCTTCAGTGCCGTGCTGAACCCGTAGCGCAGCGCCCTGTCCGCTTCTCTCATTAAGAATTCAGAGAGAAGGACGACATCGGGCTCGTTCCTGAAGCGCGACGTCTCTTCTGCGTAGTCGTACCACTTGCTCTTCTCGTATGGGCTGAGCTTCTCGAGGATGTCTCTCGTGAGCAATGGGTTAAAGAGATACCCGTGCCTCAGCTTCCTCAGGATGGTTACCATGTTCTGAATCTTCACTGCAAATTGGTTGAGTTCTGCCGCCGAACCTCCGAGCGGGTCGACCGAAGCATTGTTCCAAGGTCTTCATAATTTGTTCAGGCGGCGTCGCGACGCTCAGCAGTGGTGCCACGGCTTCTCTTGCTTCTCCCCGTAGGCAGCTTCTCAGACGAGCTAAGTTCTCGATCGGCTTGAGCTTGTAGAACGCAGTGGTGTCTTCCATGGCTGCTTTGAATGGCAACCATTCAGTGGGAGCGCCCGAGAATATGGGCAACTCCGTAGTGTGGCGCGGCTGGCGTTGGTTCAGCAGTTTATCCAATGTTTCGGCAAGTTGTTCCACTCCATTAGCCCTAGACGTGGGCGGTGTGGGTGAGCGTGGGCGGCGTTGCTGCGGCCACTCGAACCTCGTCTTCTGGGCTCCCTTCGGTGGCATGTCTTATGGCTTCGGCGTCTCTCTTTCTTCCATTGATGTCGGCTCTTGTCTAGCCTCTTCGGGTTCGGGACCCTGTTCGCTTAGCCAGGCTCGGACACGTTGCTCCACCTGTTCTGATGGCTCGTCGTCGTCGGGGCTGCTACCATCTTCTGCAGCGGCGACGTCAGCGGCGAGCTTCTTCTTTATAAGTTCTGCTTCGATCTGCAGTTCCTTCTTACGAAGAGCGGCGAGTTTCTCCTCCGCCTCGTAATGCATACGCGCGACGACACTTGCTGTCGATCGACGCGATCTAATTGAAATAGCCTTCTTTCTGGCTAGGGTTTGTACTTCCGAGGATGCAGGCGCCTTGCTGGTACCTGGTCTCGGTTTCAAAATAGTTTGAAGCAGATCCGCTCTTCCCTCGGTCGGCGGCGGCTGGCTCGTAGCGGCAGCGGACGGCGATCGTGGCGGATCCGGAAATCGATGTGGTTGCTGCTGGTTCTCCTCGGCCCCACTCTGACTTCTTGTTATAACCATCTTCAAATGTTAATCTTCAAATGTTAATCTCAAATGTTAATCTTCAATGTTAATCTTCAATGTTAATCTTCCATAATAATCTTCCTTTTCAAGAATCTTCGGGAGGTTTTTCCGATGAAAAATCTGCGAATCCTTGCTTCCGTTCGCAGCGGTGTATCCTTGTATCCTCGAGTCCGATCTTCCGAGTCCAATCTAATCCCTGGCGTTGATTCCCGTTGATAAATCTTGATAAAGTTTCCAATGTTCTGACTTGAATCTTCAAAAAATTTCTATGTTCAGAACAGCTGACGAAAATTTTCTAAGTCCAGTCTTCAGTAAAAATTTCTATCTTGATTCTTCGGAAATTTTTCTATGTTCAGAACAGCTGACGAAAATTTTCTAAGTCCAGTCTTCAGTAAAAATTTCTATCTTGATTCTTCGGAAATTTTTCTATGTTCAGAACAGCTGACGAAAATTTTCTAAGTCCAGTCTTCAGTAAAAATTTCTATCTTGATTCTTCGGAAATTTTTCTATGTTCAGAACAGCTGACCAAATTTTTCTAAGTGCCGTCTTCGTTATTTTCAACTTGATATGGACTTCGAATTTTTTCTTCGATCTTGAAATTCGGCTCGCCAAAGGATCGCGCACTACTGTACAGGACTGTATAAATTCACAAGGGTTCAACCGCCGGCTCAGATTAGACTCGAAGATAGCAAGGTTACACCGATTTGGGCAGAGCCGGGGCGATAATAAAACACTTATTTGAGGAGAACGTTTTTTCACTTTTTCGATTTGCTTACCTGGCTCATGGCAATGCCGTATAGAGAGCCCCGCCCGTACGCCTCTTTCGGGCCGATCTTCCATTTCATTTTTACCTCTCTATACGGCTATTTTCCATAATTTTCCCCATTTTCCATGAGCCAGGTGAAGCAAAACGCGTTGTGTGAAATACTTTATTATCATAACCAGACATATAAACCCTTATATACTAAACATCTTATTCTATAGAAAAGTTATTTACATTTTAAGGTTCAACTTATATGAAATGTTGTACATTTTTACCACTGTTTTCGTAATAATTTCTTAACCATTTATTATATAACCTTAAGCGCTATACTACACGTTATGTACTACGTTTATTTATATAAACCAAAAGAAGCTACGTTAAAATTAGCTTTAGTTAAAAATATATAATCAAAATAACCCGCACTTGATAAAACACCATTTTAACACTATTTTTCCACACTGATGCCATATAAATCTATACATATAGTCACTGAGTGTTCACTATTCTAGTTTTACGTACCGTTTTAATTACACGTTTATTGTTCACATTAAAATTCACTCATGTTTTTCGTTACGAGGCCGCTGTCCTTAACAGGATTATTGTGATATTTGCTACTTCGACCTTAATGCAGACCTACTCAACAAACTCGACCGGCTCCTTAATAATTGTATAAGATTTGTTTTTGGCCTCCGTAAGTACGACCACATCTCCTCCTTCCGCTCTAAGCTTCATTGGCTGCCAATACGACAACGTCGTTCTCTACGGGCTCTGTGTACACTCTATTCCCTTCTTCACTCCCCCTCTGCTCCTCACTACCTAACTCCTCATTTTAAATATCTGTGCAGTAGCCATGATAGAAATCTTCGTTCTACAAATAATTTGCTCCTTCTTTGTCCTTCTCATAGCTCCTCCCTTGTCCATTCATCCTTCCATATTCAGTCTATCCTCCTTTGGAATTCACTACCCCAAGACGTTAGGATGTCTGAGACAAAAAATTTATTCAAACGCAGAGTTCGTGAACTATACTTAAAATCATTGGCAGACTAGAAATAGACTAGCATAAATAAGTAAATTATTTAGATATCTTATTATGTTATATATTATTAGGTTTACATATTTAAAATATTTAGTAGGTTAATTTTAAATAAAGAGTTATATTAGTATTTATATGGTAGTATTTATTATTATTATATATTGTATATATACACAAAATGTCTAAGTCTATGTTTCCTTTTAATACTATGCATCTACCTCACACTGTCTCTGCATCACCCATAGGTTGGCTGGTAGAAAATGCCACAAGGCATTAAGCCCGCCTTTGTACCATATTGTGTGCATAAAGTATAATAAATAAATAAATAAAATAAAAATAAATAAAAAGTTTTTATTCTTAAAATGTTTAACTTGTTGCTTATGATGTGAGCATTTCCCGGCTTTTTCTATATTGGCCTTCAACCCACACCTATTTATCTATTCGATTCGTAATCCCGAAGACATTGACAAATGTCAACCATATGCAGACACTAGCATCATTTTAAGTTCCGTGGGAAAAATATATCCGCAATTCTATAAATAGCGTCAATGGTCATTCAATGATAATAATTATCAAAGCAAATAATCTCCTAAGTCTTTCGTTTATCTAAGTTTGTATAATCTGTTAATCCTTCAAAATACACCTTCAGCCACCTGAAGCTTATTTACCAATTTACCGCGAATATAATTTAATCAGTGGTTTTGTAAAGTTTGCGTTAACTTCACAATCCTAACAACGCTCACAGAACCCATTTGTGTATTCATTCTTTGTTGTGTTTTGTTTTGACAAACATTTGTATGAGGAACAAAACGCCGCGTCTACTATATTCCTTGTTTAGTGCTTTTATTCAACGGTAAAGAAGTGTTTTATAATTTTTTTGCTTTCTAACGTCGTTTAAATAAATTGGACATTTCATCAGCATTTTTTCACAAGGTGATTTATAAACGGCCACATGGCCCACTACTCACATTCCCACTACTGCAACTCCTGTACAGCCAGTATCGACAGCGGTTAACAACCACAAAAACCCTTTAATGAGAAGGTGATTTAAAAACAAGTTTTTCCTAGAACTGTTTTGCTGACATTTGACGCAAGATAATCATGATCTGAGGATGCAAAATTGAAAAATTTAAGTAATCCCCGAATTATCAAGCAGTGAGCGAGCTGATGATGGATTTGCTCTCGACCGTGTCAGCTTTCAAAAAAAAAACACTAGATCAAAATCGTTTCATCCATTTGGGAGCTACGATGCCACGAACAGACACACACGCAGACCGACACGTCAAACTTATACCACCCTGTTTTCGTCGGGGTTCAAAACCCTGGCTATCACACCGCGCCGGTTCTTCTTTTGTTGCGTCAACTTTTTGGGATACAAAATATTATTCCGCCTTTAGCTGGCCTATTTTAAACTGTGCTTACGCCTCTATATCCTTAATAATATGAGTATTCAATTATAAGGGGTCATGTAACCATATTAATAGCTAGGTACTTAATTTTAAACATATGCTAATGCGGCGCCAGATTGTGTTTCTTCAGATGTTGTACGCAATTGTTGTAACATGAGCCGCCCATATGACGGGAATGTTTGCGAAAACACATAACTACTTCTGCTATTTACAAGTGTAAACATGGCCTATCCATTTCGGCCAATACTCCTCGGAACTTTCTAGTGTATTCCATTATTATGGAAGATGTAAGAGTTTTTGTAAACGATGCCGTGTGTCTACAAGCCGACACTAACCAGCTTGGCCAAGACGCCTACCATGACAATGCCGTGTGACTCGGTCATAGCGCAATCGAGCGCAAATTAAAAAATCGAAAGATTCACTTACCCAGTGAATATGTTACCTTGACAACACGAGCCCATAGCCATAAGCCGCACGAAATAGTTAATTTAGATAACACTTTCGTCAAAGGCTACACACACCAGTTCTGTCAATTTGCGTTATACTAAAATTCGGCCGGGACGCAAAGCAAGCGAAAACTGCCGACTAGGAAAACTAAGTATGACCACCTTCAACAACAATTTCCTTTTTTACCTATTGACTGTCACGCTCTCTATGATGTGTTACCTTTTGTTTGAAAGTTAGGTGGCCAGCAAAATACTTATTATTATTATTTATAATTATTTAACCTACCTACCTCATGTAATTTACAATATAATTTTATTAATGTAAAACTTTATTTTGCTACAATACTTTCTAAAATATACTACTAATAAAAACCATTATTTCTTATCAATTCTGTTTGTTTTAATTTACAGTAGCTCCTAACTAAACGAAAATTGTCCATAACTTGAAAACAATACCTCCTAACTACATTTAATTCAGTTTAGCAAAAGATTTCCATAAATTCACTAATGTAATATGTTCGCGCCAACCCTAGCGCGACGTTTAGAATAAACACAAAGGACATCACTACGTGAAGTATGGCCGACCGACTCAGGGGCGCTGTCAGAGAGTGACGAACACTTGCAGTTAGAACCCCTTCCGCGCTGGATGCATTTTCAGCTCATCCCGAAACCTAGTGAACGCGAACGCGTGTGCGCATATTTATTGGTGCTCGTTAATATAATACCAAATTCGCCGGCGAACCGCGATAAATCTATCGATAATCCGCTCAACAGCTGTGTAGTGTAGTGAGAAGAAACCTCCGCTCAGATCCAGAACCACCAGCTCAACAATAAGGTCAGTCCCAGATTTCTCCAGCCCTCACATTAACCTATATACCTACTTCCCTCAGCTCATAGTCGCATGTGTAAGTTTCCTCGGCTCACCAATTTCTTGGCCCATCGAGCCTTCGTGAAGCCCTTCTCCCTATTACCGGCGTTGGGCCTCATTAGAACCAGCACCTACAGTTCCACTCCGCCCAAATCTGCACATAAAATCAGCTCGATTATTTATATTTTGTCCAATTTAACATTAAACCCCTATTCTGTACTTTGATATTAACCTATATGTTAATTATTTAAATTATTTTGTGCATATTTCGGCCCATAAATTCATAGGAAAAACCCAAAAAAAAAAAAAAAATAGTGGGTAGGTTGTCGGCTTATTGTCGAACAAAGAACTCGAACATTCCAGAACTTCCCTAGGTACCTAATACATAATTTGTGCCAATAATATCTCATATAATAATTTTCTCAGCTCTTAATTACTTACGAAATATTTTAATGTTTGATTCGCATATAAAATAAGTAATAACTAGTGCGTATTGTGAATTACGTTCGGCTCATAACAGAATTGTGAATCGTCGTTGCATTACTAAGTATTTTATCTATATATAACGTTTATATCTTCATATTCTCAAATTTTAAAACACAATATTAATTAACTTAGCATTATTTTAATAGTTACGGGTTGCATAACATCCCAAGTGCCCATACTAACATCGTCGGCTCGCTTCGATACAGAAAACTTGATTTGTGTGCATTCTGTAGGTAATAGGTACAGGCTACACGGCGCCCGTGTAAACAACACCTGTTACATTCATTCTCAATTAGGTATTCTTCATAGAATAAATAGTGACCTTCACATTGAATTCATATCTTATCTACGTTCTGTGTCTATACAAAAATATTATTAGGTATTACGTTACAGCTGTTTTAAATAAGAATTCTTATCGACGTTCTGTGTTTATACAAATATATTATAGGTGTTACGTTACAGCTGTTTTGAATAAGTCGGCACACTGTTGAGATTGAGACTGCTCATACCTACTTACATTGTTTTTCATTGCGTTGTTTTGTTTCTAACGCGCCCGCTAAGACTTGTTTATATTCAAACTTCAGGACATTAATATAATATTACAGACGACTTCTAACGCATTAATCTCCGCTCATCAAACATACACTAGTACTATATTGGCATCAGGCGATCGGTCAGCTCATTTGTTAATTAACTCGTACACATTTTATGATAAAATTGTATACATTGTCGGCACATTATTAAAATCTATTTTCTGCGTTTTAATTAATTGCGCGCGTATTTTCCGCTTATTACTTTTAAATATTTAACTTAGTTACAAGCATATATTTTTAAACATGCCTACAAAATCGCAAGCGGCCATATTTAGGCAAACTATAAAATCTATTAGTAGGCTCAGACGTTTTGGGTCACGTTTTGGATGGTACTAAGATTGCTTTGGGCCCGGGGAAGCCCATAGCCTTCGGCACGATTTTTGATTTTGCACTCATAGGACTCGTTGAACACTCATGCGATTCACCTGTAGCTCAAGTTAACTCTGCTCATATTACTCATACTCATTATACTCAGTCGGCTCACTCTACACATTCTGCTCATTCTACTCATGATATTTGCAAAAGCTCCGCCCCATCGTTTACAAACATTTGAATCAAATAGAGTAACAAAAATTAACTCAAATTCACTCACACTTAAGTGGCGTCATTTACCTTCCCAATTAAATCCTGCTGACTGTGCAAGCAGAGGATTATCAGCTCAAGCTCTCTCCGCTCATGATTTATGGTGGTCTCCTCCATGGCTCAAATTGCCAGAGGATACGTGGCCCAAGATGCCTTCAGCGCACACTCGACAAGACTTGCCAGGGCTCAAACCAAAATACGTACCATGCAATTTCTCGATACCCGGTGTCGATAGTGATCTGCTCACTCGCTTCAGCTCTTTAGAAAAACTAACTGGTGTCACTGCCTACATGAGGTGATTCATTCGTAACTGTAAACTAAATTCAAACTCGCGACAACTAGGCCCTCTAACTGTAAGTGAACGTAGAGAAGCATTACTCTTCTGGATCCGCTCTGTACAGCAGAATGCATTCGCAGAAGATATTCACCGCCTGCAAACCGATAGAATCTGCACAGTACGACTACAACGTCTGTCGCCTTTTACGCAGGACGGTCTCCTCAGAGTAGGAGGTAGACTCACTCGTTCGGAACTCACATACGATGCTCAACACCCATACATTTTGCCTAGTTCTAGTCCGCTCGTAGACCTCATAATAGATCACTATCATCGCATACACTGCCACCCTGGCACGGACACGCTACATGCTATTTTACGTCAGCAATTTTGGATATTATCTGCCCGCCGCATTATAAGGCACAGAACGTTTAAATGCATAAGATGTTTCCGTTGCCGCGCTCAGCCCGAAGTACCTATCATGGCTGACCTGCCAGCTGATAGAGTCATACCTCAGCCCGTATTTAGTCACGTATCAACAGATTTCGCCGGACCGTTTCTGCTCAAATCAAGTCAATTACGTAATGCTAAGTTAATTAAGGGATATTTTTGCATATTTGTTTGCCTCACTACAAAGGCGGTTCACTTAGAACCAGTCTCATCGCTCACTGCCGAAGCGTTTATTGCAACATTACAAAGGTTCTGCTCACGTCGCGGACTTCCGGTATTGATACGTTCGGATTGTGGCACAAATTATGTAGGAGCTAGGAATCATCTACTAGAGGTACAACAATTTCTCAATGACAATAACGACGCCATTTCTCATAAACTCTCAACTCAAAATATAACTTGGTTACTCAATCCGCCTAAAGCCCCATGGATGGGAGGTATCCATGAGATTAATGTTAAATCCACAAAGCAACTTCTATACCGTGTTATCGGTGAGCAACACCTCACTTTCGAGGAATTCTTAACTCTGCTCACTAGAATCGAAGCTGTGTTAAACTCTCGGCCCATCAGTCCACTTTCGTCCGATCCCACGGACTATCAGCCCCTTACTGCTGGCCACTTTCTCATTGGCCGTCCGCTCACAGCTCTCCCCGAGCTGACTCTAGATGAAAGAGTAATATCTCCGCTCAAACGCTTTCAGCTCATTCAATCACTCTCTCAGCGCTTTTGGAACCTTTGGACCAAGTCCTACCTCCATACCCTTCAAATCCGCTCCAAATGGCTTTCCTCTTCCTCTCCACCCAAAATTGGAGAACTGGTTCTGCTCAAGGAGGACAATTTGCCTCCTCTACAATGGAAGATGGGAAGAATCTCACGTCTGCTACCTGGGAAGGATGGAGTCATCAGAGTTGTGGACTTGGACACGACTTAAGGCCAGCTGCGGAGGCCTGTCGGCAAGATTGCCCGGCTCCCACTGGATTCTGCTCAGGATGGGGCTCAGCTCGCCGCCTGTGCGGGCCCCCCAGGATGTTCGCGCCAACCCTAGCGCGACGTTTAGAATAAACACAAAGGACATCACTACGTGAAGTATGGCCGACCGACTCAGGGGCGCTGTCAGAGAGTGACGAACACTTGCAATTAGAACCCCTCCCGCGCCGGATGCATTTTCAGCTCATCCCGAAACCTAGTGAACGCGAACGCGTGTGCGCATATTTATTTGTGCTCGTTAATATAATACCAAATTCGCCGGCGAACCGCGATAAATCTATCGATAATCCGCTCAACAGCTGTGTAGTGTAGTGAGAAGAAACCTCCGCTCAGATCCAGAACCACCAGCTCAACAATAAGGTCAGTCCCAGATTTCTCCAGCCCTCACATTAACCTATATACCTACTTCCCTCAGCTCATAGTCGCATGTGTAAGTTCCTAGCTTACACATAATAAATTAAGAGTTCCTATGATAATATATTCACAATATAAAAATGTTGATTTGTGTCATAAAAAAAAAAGTTTTTTTCTTCTCCTTACACTTCATCGTTGATATAATTTTCTTCCTATATCCGTATTCCGTATCCGAATCCAGATCCGAAATGTCTTAATATATGGGTGAATATACAAAAGTTGGGTAACTCTTGAGGATATTTTGTTTACTATACTTATTAAATCAAATTATTACAAATTCGGGGGTATATGAAGGCTAATCTAATGAATATATTGTTCCAAATCGGGCCAGTCACTTTTTTAAGTAGATTGTGAGATATTTAAAATTTTCTGAATTTTACTGCCAGGGGACTGACGAGGGTAACATAGTACTGATAAAATACACAATTTTGTAAGAATTATAATGAAATTTAATAGAAATTAGTACAAATCTCTTAGTTTTAATAATGGCACATGACTTTTAAGTATTAAAATCACTTAGTAACAATTAAAATCATTATTAATATGTAATACTGGGAGAAAATACTTTCCAGTTTTTTTATAGGTGACTGCTTTGTTCTTTATCCTCCACAGTATGTATTTGTCTACTACATTTCCAGATATAACTTGTTTTAATTATTTTTCTTTCTTCATGAGTCTTTGTTTAGTGTAGTTTTCTTCTAATTGTGTTTTAATAACTTCCCCAATAAGGGCCTTCTTCACTTATTCTTTCTTTTTAGTTATATCTTCACTCATGTCTTCAATTCTGGTCTTTGGCGTTTTTTCAACAGATTTTACTACTTTTTTTAGCTGCTTTTTGACTCGTTTATATTTTTGACGCTGAGTATTTAGTTTAGTTTTAAGCTTTGAAACTATAACCTTCATCTTTTTTATTTCCCTGTTTCTAGATTTTCTCTGTCTTTCACTTCTCCTTTTAGCTTTTTTTGCTCTTTGGTCTTCGTTAATAAGAGGTCTGATTGCTTCATTAACTATGGGTCGTATTTCGTCGTCAGTTGGTAGAGGAGTATTCTGCCGTATAAAATTATTAGTGGTTTGTTTCAATAGCTGTTTTCTTTGCCTGTAGTTTAATGAATAATTTATCCTGTATTCAACATTTTTTCTTTATCCTTTTTCTTTTTTCCTTAAGTACTGAAGTTTTTGTTTTTCTTTGTATTCCGCTAATTTAATGGGGTCACTTTTAATTCTGGCCAAGCGAGCCTTTTCGGTTTGTCTTTTTTTTAAATATTTCTTCCGTAGTCAATTTGCTTTTAGCGTGCCGCATGATGTTTTAAACTGAAATATAAAATAGAAATGCTTATACACGGTAGCAATTAAGATAAAAGTGCTCCAAAACAAAAAAACATCAGTACTGTGGAAACACGTCAGTCCTCTAGCGCGATACCTGACAAAGGACTGACGCCAACGGACTGACGAAAAAGACATAATTTGAGGTTATAATCAGAACTAATGTTTTTTTTTGTAATTTTAAATATCAACAAACCACATTTTACTAAATCATAGTTAACTATGTATAAATTAAAATAAACCTCAGATTAACAAGAAAATAACGACTCACCACAGGACTGAAATTTTGACTGGCTTAGCATGTGTATAGACGACAAACACAACCTAAGCACTGGTATAGTTATGGCGACCGTCAAATTGTGCTGTCCGCAACTAACTTCATTACCAACATTAAAACTCAAACAGGGATTTGACCTTGAGTCGGTGATATTTGACGCGAATTTCAAATTTAAAGAACACACAACGGACTGATGAATGAAACAAACACAAAGTTTCTTATTTTTTTTTAAATAAAGTGGAGAACATTGCATTATAAAAGTTGTACATCACAGATTGTAGTAAATTAGTAAGTTTTCTTAAATCAATGATAATGTTTCATGGATAGTCACTTGATTGTTGGTTTTCGGTATTGTGACATGCCAAAGGACTGACGTTTTAAGTATTAATTTTGTTTTTTTATTAACTTGTATTTAAAATGAAGAACTGAAATTGGGTGACTAAATAAAGGACTTTTCATTGTTTCAAAATAAATTGTAATTTCAATAAAATATAATAAGACTTTGTATATATTGGGTGATGACATTGAGTTACCCAATTTTTGTATATTCACCCATATCTAGTACAAGATTCTCCATACGCACGATCTGGCGTCAATCCAGTACGGCTGATAGAGACACCAAATCAGAGATCTCCAAACACACTATCGGCCTGAGTCTCCAACAGCATGTCCGACGTAATATTGTTGAAGCCATTAGCTGTTGGTCACGGCCTGAGTCTCCAACCCGAGCAGATGTTTCCATTTATAGAAAATTCAGCTTTATCGACTAGGCCACAACGTACAACCCAATGACAATCACCCAACGGCAGCGGTGATTTATGAGAATCTGTACTTTGTGGCCTAGTCGATAAAGCTCAATTTGCGGCGGGCGCCTTGTGATTCTGGTGGTCATATGAACGCGCCCTTAGTTCGAAGAAATATATTATACAATATATGTAACCTAAGCAATACATAGATCAAAGATTAATCTGTACGAGCAACGATGTTACATTATATTTAGCCTTACCTCGGAACATTGCATCGCATCCGACTGTTATTCATTAAGCCAACTAATGAAGATTTTATCTAGAAAGTGTAATAGAATACTTAAATAGATTAATTTTAATATCCGCTCTAAGACGGTTCAAAACACACGCTATCTTTTAATCTCGCAGTGTTTTGTTGTGTTTATGAGAAAATTGTCATCTGCTTCTACTAAATAATTCCAAACTTTTATTATCACATCTCACGATGGCCTCATGAGAAAATTTAAATAGTTATGAATACCGACTACCCCCTAGCGGCAGAAAAAGTATCAAAAACCCTCATTTTGGTAGAGTTGACATGCTGTCGCTTCCGCACACGCACGATTTGGCGCCAATACAATTATTTGATCGAATACGACATCATGCCAACACAAACGAGACTTAACAATAAGATAATTACACGTTAATTGCGAGAAATCGGTATGTATAAAATTACTATTATTAGCGTTATTGCCTAAGATATTTAAGATCGCAGTAAGTAGGCATATTAAAACAAAATATTGTATCCTAATTTATCCACATTTCGATCTGAAACCAATCTATGAGCAGTTTACGCAACTCACAGCAGTTTACGCAACCCTATTAATAAATCGTAACTTAATTTGCAGTGGGCAGTTAAGCACGTAGGGCTGTTTCTCTGTGTTATTCTTGTTTTGATAATTTCTTTTTTCCAACATTTCATTCTCTTTTTAACGTTTCATAGGGAAAATAAATCAGTTGGAAATGTTTGAAATATTAGTACAAATATTTTGCCACAATGTTTACATCCAGGACATGGCTAAAATATGTGCAGTAAGTAGCAATGTTTTGACCCCATATTTTACATTAATTTGTATGCCGTTATATTGTATTGTGGCAGGCGGTAGCCGAGCTGTAACGTATGTGTCTACGGCCACAAATAACAACATACATAGTAATAGGGCTACGCGTAGCCCTACGGCATGAGACATAGTATAAAGATACTATGCGACAATTTCCTTGAATGTTAAACGTCCACTAAACCTTGTTTTTAATTTTTATGCTAAGTCCAATGTGCCAAATATCATGTAAAATGGATATAATAAGATACAATATAATAAAAAGGTGTACAAAGTTTTTGCTTCCCGTATTAATAATTTAATATACATATTATGATTTTATTTTTTATCGGTGGCAACAGCCAACCCTAGAAATAAAACAAATGTGTAGGTCGCGTGAGCAGGGATCATTCATATTGTTGGTATTGCAATATTTACTCCGGGCAACACGACGGATAATATTATATTGCGTTAACTTTAACACCATGCCAAACCGTGAGATTATCCTGAAGCGTTAAGCGTGAGATTTTTTAAATCGGAAGCATAGTTCACTGCGAAAATTATCGGCATTTTCCTGATGTGAAACTATTAGCAATAATGTCTTACAAAGTAGAAAATTCTTATTATATAATATTATGTTAAGTCAAAATACTTTTTTTTTCTATTCTCAATGGTCAAACTAAGCTATCTATAATATTATCATCCCTAAAGGATAAAGTCAACATCTCACTGTCTCAATTCAGTAAATTAAGATAATCTTCTTTATCTCACAGGCTTTACGGATTTACATTCTCGAAATTTCCAAGAAACAACGGTAGCATTAAAGCTTTTAAATCATCAACTTTTAATGTCAGCTGTTTATCACGTAGCGTAAGTATCAAATACAGCCTAAAGGCCTAAAGTTTAAATTAACTCTAAGGACACTCTTATTCTTAGTCATGTTAGTTATCATTAAAATATAATTAGCTGTTGCCCGCAGCTCCGCCCGCGTAAATATAGTATCCCACGGGAACACTGCACTTTTTCGGGATAAAAAGTAGCGTATGTTTTAACCCAGAGCCTAAACTACTACTATACCAAATTTCATTGAAATCCGTTCAGTGATTTTGCGTGAAAGAGTAACAAACATCCATCCATCCATTCATCCTCATAAACTTTCAGATTTATAACATTAGTAGGATATCTTCACACCAGATGCCGTCAAAAAAAATGACTCCCAAAAATCGTTCTCTCTACTAACTGACGAAAAAGGAAAGAGGTGAATTGCATAGAAATGTGATTGCACTGAGATTAATATGTCAGCATCGAAGACATCAATAAGGGTACATTTTCACAACAGGTTACATAACGCTCGTTTCTAAAATAATACACAGTGTACATATTAAATTTTACATTGTTAATAGCTCCGTTTAGTTTTATCCACCATTGTCACTCAATAAACGAATGTAACATTAGAATGAGTAAATTGCGTCCGCCCCTCGACAACACAACCACCGAACCCAGTCAATATGTCGGCCCCTTCTCTATACTTCAGGAGTTGGCGTCATAAACGAGGTATTCTTTCAATCAATCAATAAAATCAAATATTTTGTTTGCCCGAATATGGTGCAAATAGCATTATATTATTATTATACTAGATGTTCCCCGCGACTTCGTGCGCGCATAAATAAATCCCGCCGGAATTGTACTTTTTGCCGCGATAAAAAGTAGCCTATGTCCTTCCCCGTGGGCTACTCTATAGCTGTGCCAAATTTCATCAAATTCGGTCCAGTAATTTCGAAGCCAATTCAATGCAAACAAACAAACTTTTCCTCTTTATAATATAAATACAGAATAAATTATTATTGTGTAAGCTAGGACCTTACACATGCGACTATGAGCTGAGGGAAGTAGGTATATAGGTTAATGTGAGGGCTGGAGAAATCTGGGACTGACCTTATTGTTGAGCTGGTGGTTCTGTATCTGGGCGGAGGTTTCTTCTCACTACACTACACAGCTGTTGAGCGGATTATCGATAGATTTATCGCGGTTCGCCGGCGAATTTGGTATTATATTAACGAGCACAAATAAATATGCGCACACGCGTTCGCGTTCACTAGGTTTCGGGATGAGCTGAAAATGCATCCGGCGCGGATGGGGATCAAAATGCAAGTGTTCGTCACTCTCTGACAGCGCCCCTGAGTCGGTCGGCCATACTTCACGTAGTGATATCCTTTGTGTTTATTCTAAACGTCGCGCTAGGGTTGGCGCGAACATCCTGGGGGGCCCGCACAGGCGGCGAGCTGAGCCCCATCCTGAGCAGAATCCAGTGGGAGCCGGGCAATCTTGCCGACAGGCCTCCGCAGCTGGCCTTGAGTCGTGTCCAAGTCCACAACTCTGATGACTCCATCCTTCCCAGGTAGCAGACGTGAGATTCTTCCCATCTTCCATTGTAGAGGAGGCAAATTGTCCTCCTTGAGCAGAACCAGTTCTCCAATTTTGGGTGGAGAGGAAGAGGAAAGCCATTTGGAGCGGATTTGAAGGGTATGGAGGTAGAACTTGGTCCAAAGGTTCCAAAAGCGCTGAGAGAGTGATTGAATGAGCTGAAAGCGTTTGAGCGGAGATATTACTCTTTCATCTAGAGTCAGCTCGGGGAGAGCTGTGAGCGGACGGCCAATGAGAAAGTGGCCAGCAGTAAGGGGCTGTAGTCCGTGGGATCGGACGAAAGTGGACTGATGGGCCGAGAGTTTAACACAGCTTCGATTCTAGTGAGCAGAGTTAAGAATTCCTCGAAAGTGAGGTGTTGCTCACCGATAACACGGTATAGAAGCTGCTTTGTGGATTTAACATTAATCTCATGGACACCTCCCATCCATGGGGCTTTAGGCGGATTGAGTAACCAAGTTATATTTTGAGTTGAGAGTTTATGAGAAATGGCGTCGTTATTGTCATTGAGAAATTGTTGTACCTCTAGTAGATGATTCCTAGCTCCTACATAATTTGTGCCACAATCCGAACGTATCAATACCGGAAGTCCGCGACGTGAGCAGAACCTTTGTAATGTTGCAATAAACGCTTCGGCAGTGAGCGATGACACTGGTTCTAAGTGAACCGCCTTTGTAGTGAGGCAAACAAATATGCAAAAATATCCCTTAATTAACTTAGCATTACGTAATTGACTTGATTTGAGCAGAAACGGTCCGGCGAAATCTGTTGATACGTGACTAAATACGGGCTGAGATATGACTCTATCAGCTGGCAGGTCAGCCATGATAGGTACTTCGGGCTGAGCGCGGAAACGGAAACATCTTATGCATTTAAAACGTTCTGTGCCTTATAATGCGGCGGGCAGATAATATCCAAAATTGCTGACGTAAAATAGCATGTAGCGTGTCCGTGCCAGGGTGGCAGTGTATGCGATGATAGTGATCTATTATGAGGTCTACGAGCGGACTAGAACTAGGCAAAATGTATGGGTGTTGAGCATCGTATGTGAGTTCCGAACGAGTGAGTCTACCTCCTACTCTGAGGAGACCGTCCTGCGTAAAAGGCGACAGACGTTGTAGTCGTACTGTGCAGATTCTATCGGTTTGCAGGCGGTGAATATCTTCTGCGAATGCATTCTGCTGTACAGAGCGGATCCAGAAGAGTAATGCTTCTCTACGTTCACTTACAGTTAGAGGGCCTAGTTGTCGCGAGTTTGAATTTAGTTTACAGTTACGAATGAATCGCCTCATGTAGGCAGTGACACCAGTTAGTTTTTCTAAAGAGCTGAAGCGAGTGAGCAGATCACTATCGACACCGGGTATCGAGAAATTGCATGGTACGTATTTTGGTTTGAGCCCTGGCAAGTCTTGTCGAGTATGAGCTGAAGGCATCTTGGGCCAGGTATCCTCTGGCAATTTGAGCCATGGAGGAGACCACCATAAATCATGAGCGGAGAGAGCTTGAGCTGATAATCCTCTGCTTGCACAGTCAGCAGGATTTAATTGGGAAGGTACATGACGCCACTTAAGTGTGAGTGAATTTGAGTTAATTTTTGTTACTCTATTTGATTCAAATGTTTGTAAACGATGGGGCGGAGCTTTTGCAAATATCATGAGTAGAATGAGCAGAATGTGTAGAGTGAGCCGACTGAGTATAATGAGTATGAGTAATATGAGCAGAGTTAACTTGAGCTACAGGTGAATCGCATGAGTGTTCAACGAGTCCTATGAGTGCAAAATCAAAAATCGTGCCGAAGGCTATGGGCTTCCCCGGGCCCAAAGCAATCTTAGTACCATCCAAAACGTGACCCAAAACGTCTGAGCCTACTAATAGATTTTATAGTTTGCCTAAATATGGCCGCTTGCGATTTTGTAGGCATGTTTAAAAATATATGCTTGTAACTAAGTTAAATATTTAAAAGTAATAAGCGGAAAATACGCGCGCAATTAATTAAAACGCAGAAAATAGATTTTAATAATGTGCCGACAATGTATACAATTTTATCATAAAATGTGTACGAGTTAATTAACAAATGAGCTGACCGATCGCCTGATGCCAATATAGTACTAGTGTATGTTTGATGAGCGGAGATTAATGCGTTAGAAGTCGTCTGTAATATTATATTAATGTCCTGAAGTTTGAATATAAACAAGTCTTAGCGGGCGCGTTAGAAACAAAACAACGCAATGAAAAACAATGTAAGTAGGTATGAGCAGTCTCAATCTCAACAGTGTGCCGACTTATTCAAAACAGCTGTAACGTAACACCTATAATATATTTGTATAAACACAGAACGTCGATAAGAATTCTTATTTAAAACAGCTGTAACGTAATACCTAATAATATTTTTGTACAGACACAGAACGTAGATAAGATATGAATTCAATGTGAAGGCCACTATTTATTCTATGAAGAATACCTAATTGAGAATGAATGTAACAGGTGTTGTTTACACGGGCGCCGTGTAGCCTGTACCTATTACCTACAGAATGCACACAAATCAAGTTTTCTGTATCGAAGCGAGCCGACGATGTTAGTATGGGCACTTGGGATGTTATGCAACCCGTAACTATTAAAATAATGCTAAGTTAATTAATATTGTGTTTTAAAATTTGAGAATATGAAGATATAAACGTTATATATAGTTAAAATACTTAGTAATGCAACGACGATTCACAATTCTGTTATGAGCCGAACGTAATTCACAATACGCACTAGTTATTACTTATTTTATATGCGAGTCAAACATTAAAATATTTTGTAAGTAATTAAGAGCTGAGAAAATTATATGAGATATTATTGGCACAAATTATGTATTAGGTACGTTAGGGAAGTTCTGGAATGTTCGAGTTCTTTGTTCGACAATAAGCCGACAACCTACCCACATTTTTTTTATTTATTTTTTTTGGGTTCCTCCTATGAATTTATGGGCCGAAATATGCACAAAATAATTTAAATAATTAACATATAGGTTAATATCAAAGTACAGAATAGGGGTTTAATTTTAAATGTGCCGAATTGATAATGGTAGTGGACTGTAACCTGGTTTTAAAATGGCGGGGCGGCCTGGCCAGAATTAATTGGACAAAATATAAATAATCGAGCTGATTTTATGTGCAGAATTGGGCGGAGTGGAACTGTAGGTGCTGGTTCTAATCAGGCCCAACGCCGGTAATAGGGAGAAGGGCTTCACGAAGGCTCGATGGGCCAAGAAATATAAGCAAGGAACCTTACACATGCGACTATGAGCTGAGGGAAGTAGGTATATAGGTTAATGTGAGGGCTGGAGAAATCTGGGACTGACCTTATTGTTGAGCTGGTGGTTCTGTATCTGGGCGGAGGTTTCTTCTCACTACACTACACAGCTGTTGAGCGGATTATCGATAGATTTATCGCGGTTCGCCGGCGAATTTGGTATTATATTAACGAGCACAAATAAATATGCGCACACGCGTTCGCGTTCACTAGGTTTCGGGATGAGCTGAAAATGCATCCGGCGCGGATGGGGATCAAAATGCAAGTGTTCGTCACTCTCTGACAGCGCCCCTGAGTCGGTCGGCCATACTTCACGTAGTGATGTCCTTTGTGTTTATTCTAAACGTCGCGCTAGGGTTGGCGCGAACAATTATTTTATTACATTTTATTAGTACAAACACATTCTGCCACATTATAGCGTGACAAAAACTGACATCTGATAAAAACCATAACAACAATGGCTTCATTTATAAGTCTTAAAGAGTAAATAAATTATAAAGATTATATAATGATACAGTAACATAGGTGTTTGTTTTGACAGCGTTATCAAGTAATTTAAGTAAGGATCTATAATATTTAAAACCCAATTCCCTAACCAAAAAAAGAAAGATCATTACCATAATATGAAGACCAGAAAGATACTCTGTAATTTAGGCATACAAAAAATGCACGAAAAAAAAGTAAGGATGACCTTGCCTTGGAAGATATCACGCACTTGTATAACGTGGAAAAGGTGTGTCAAAACTCAAATACCACTTCAATTCGCTCAACTCGCTCTTAAAGACAAAAACTTTAACTCAACAATTTTAGCAATTCAAAAAGCTGACGCTGGCTTCCACACTATAATAGCTTTATTTATACTCGCCTCTGACATTTGTCCACCGTCCCCAGACCGTCACAAGTGAAATGATCCGTCGCGAACATCAGTCGGTCTTTACCCATTTTTAATGTAGTTTATATTGTTTTAAATATAAGCGAGTGAGTAATTGATTTTTTATTTATTACTTACATCCAGCAGCTGCATTACTTTTAGAGTTTTCAATAAAACTTTGGAATAAACTGCAGAAACAGCATACAACACAAGCGTACTTAGAAAATCTTGAGTACCTTCGTAAGCATTGAGTAAGTGAGTACAATTCCGGGAATCTCAATATAGTCCTCATCAGGAAGGCATAGGATAAAGCAGACGGTGTTAAATATAGACGTACTCGATCATCCCGGCTACTCATATCCAGCGCGTTTCTTCAGTCATCAGTGTGCAAACCACTTTCCAGTTACGCGTTGTTGTTAGTTATAGAATAAGTCTGGCAAAGCCTATATTTTCTAACTTTCAAAAACGGGCGAAACGAAGGATTATAAATGAAAATTATATAAATGCCTCGATCAGCACACTTTTTGTAAAGGTCCTAACCTCCTAAAGGACGAAGGCCGAAGATCTTTAAAATTATTTCAAATCAGGCTCTAAAGTCTAAACATAAAACCTATATTTAGGGCCTGTTTCACAATCGCCTAATAGATTAGACTATTAGACTAGGTGTCGAATAGCTTAAGTAAGTAAGCTATCCGATTAGAAGATTGTGAAACAGTCCCTTAAAATATTTATTTAAGTATGTACGTACACAATTTAGACAAATAACAAGCACCATATGTATGAACGAAAAGTTTCTGTCTAAACTCTGAAGTCTGAACAATGTTACGCCAACAATTTTATTACACTGAGGCGTATTTCCCAGGTGTAGTCTGTACATTTAACTTTAATAAAACGTTTTTGAGGAAATGTACAATACATTTGGGAGCCGCATTAGAATGCAGTCCACTCTTTCAAGGCGTCAGTCTCGTAACCGAAACGGAAACTTGGGAGTTGTATTTCAAGTTGCAAGACTCTAGCGAATGGTATGCTCCTGGTGTCAATATTTAAGCAATTTCGAGGCGAACTTCACCGCCCAGCAGTAAAAACTTTATTTTCCGTACAACTATACAACTTTTCGTGCCAATTCTACTGGGTTATTTACATTTGCTGGATCAAAAATTTAATTTATAGATTTAAACTAAAAGATTTATTTAATTTAAATTTAAATTTAATAATTTTTAAACTAAATATTTTATAGTCATCTACCATAATATATTTTATAAGTAATTTACTGCATAAAAATAAGGTTTTTAGTTACCTTCTTCTCATCATACTCTTTTACCGACCCTTAACCGATATTACTCAGAAAGTTATATCGTTGAGGGTTGCTTTAGCTTTTTTCTCGGGCGCCCCTGAATCAAACCAAATGACATATTGGTTGTTACCGCTGCCAAAGAATATGTTATATTACTAACGTGAAAAGAACCGTCATTCAATACTTACACGAATGACAGCTCGCAGCTAGACGTATGCGGGGGATGCGCGCGGCGTGAGTGGGACGTAAGTTTTTTCAAGCCAGGACTTTCGTTCACGGGGCTGGCCGCTGGTCGTTTCGTACTTTGACATAATTGACAATATAACTTCTTATTATTTAAGATAGATTTGTCTGATGCGACGTTTCAAATTATTTCAGTGTTACCTTAGGCTTACGTCAACATGGCTGACATTCGCTGGTGCTCGAGCTGTCATTTGTAGAGTGTCGCACCTGTGCCGCAACTCTTTCTACAGGAGTTTTAGCAGTAGAAGGAATGTAGTATGCCAATGCCAGGTTGATAGTGTGTAGTGTCCCCCAAGTCCCGAATGATGAATGGCCGCAATTTTTACTAACCATCAGCTTGATTCCTATCTAGCGTCAATTCAGCATTACAAAAATGCCTTATCTGTATACATATATTGAAGTCATCGCTTCTAACATATTTCATTAGACAAATTACGATGTAGCGATATACGGGCAAGCGCATCTTTGAACAATGCCATATAAAAATAACAATAAGAAGTTTTTGTAACAAAAATACCGGTCATCGGTACTCTGTTGAATTTAAACGCGTCGGGTAGAGGCGTGAGGTCTGTCGCTAATGGTCTGGTCTTGTTCAACGATCCCGTATGGAAGTGGTATAGCTGGTGTCCATATACGGAAGATCCTATCAACCATTCGACGACGAAGATATAGGAATAAAAACCGAATTACGTGGCATGCGTGGTCGGCTTATAAATACTAATTAAACTGCATTTACATAGAGTGCTGTTGTGGGTAAATGGAATTTTATGCAACTCCTTACAAGACAGTGTCAATGCTCCGGACTACGTAATTACTTCAAAGTGTTTGATAGCTGAACAATCCCACAGATTAAAGAGGAACAGATTAACAGCTTCAAAGTACGCTCTCAATTTGATTGCACTACTACAAGCATACGGTGAATGTATGCGTGACCACCAAATATCCTATTGCGTACGCGGCAATAGTGGAAAAATCCGGTAAAGGTTGTGGACCGTCGAAGGCACGTAAAAATTTTCAAATATTATGTTTTAGTTTTTATGTTATATGAGAATGAATATATTGATGTGTGCTACTTATTTTACCTATATCTCTTAATTTACCTATAGCAAGGATAATGTTAGGTTAGTAAATATTTATTTTCTTGTAGGTTTATTATAAGAGCGTCTATGACCTAGTGAATAGACCTCTTTAGTCACACACGTGACGAAGCCGGTTCGATGTCGGGTTATGGTGTGTAACAATTAGACTTTCTCAATCGTTTATTGAGATATAGGGAATGACGCTAAACATGTTTAATTTACCTCCATCTGTCACAACCCTGACGATATTTGGATTGTTCTATGAAAGCGATTCCTCTGTACGTCAGTAAATATTATTCATTGTGTGGCAAAACCTTTCAAAGTTACTATGGTTAGACAGCTGTATAACATTTTTTACATACTTATTACTCTAAAAATAGGTTACAGTTATGTAAGAAACTTATGTCCACAATAACGTAATAGTCATTACAGGCAAATGATTTTTACATTCATTAAAATTTCCTTAAGCATTTTTAAATAGACAAAAGTTTAATGAGGCAAGGCCTTTGCAGTACGGAACATAAGCCGCTTAAAGGGGGTTCGCGGCGACCTTTTTTGCTGGGCCCCGTTGCGCGTTGGTTGTGAACACAAAAACAAAACCCACTGGCATGGCTGCCACCCTCTTTAATTAATTAGTGAAGTCGACGAAGAGCAACGCTTTTAAAATAAGCCAGCGTGTGAGCCTTTATGCTGGTAATTCGAAATTGCCATTTTACTTAAAATTGCCTTTTAGTTTTTCGCTTGCTTCATTATTTTTCAATACTCTATCTTGATATTATTCATTAGTCGTCCTAGCTAGTATGTGAAAAATATTAATACTTAAACTTTTTTTTAAACCGGCTCAAATATCCTCCATTATTCTTATAAGCCATCCATTATTTTATCATCACTAATTTGTCACTAATTTGTCTTTAACCTACAGACATTCTTCCATTCAAAAGTCTTTACATATTAATTATTAACATTTCAAATAATCTATACAAATATTTTATTAAGTACCTACTGCCTACATAAATTATGTGTGAACTTTGAAGGTCTCATTCAGTCATTCATTAAATTTGGGCCACATCAGATAGCCCATGTCAGAGTGTAAAGATTGCGACGCGAGATTATAGACATTTTTAAAGGATGCTTACGGATGCAAAAAGGACGTAATATTTCATATAATGGTATTTTATGTCATGTACCAGCAACAGACATTGTTATACTTTTTAGGGTCAATTTATAATAGCGTGCTATTTTGTGTTCTCTTTAAAAACTCCTTAGGAAGTTTCAGTAAAGCGTCTGGGTGTTTCTCTGTTATTTGGAAACTCGCCCATAAGACTGTCCTAAGCAAATTTTATTAAATGTTGAGAATTATTGTTAATAAAGTGAAGGACAAAAATAAATTAAATATATATACTCGTTAAAAAGCCCACTGATTTCATTCTGGTTTTTGAGTTATAGACGATTTTATCTAAAATTGTGACGGGGGACTGTTGTAAACGCAGAGGGGAATGATTATATGAACAAAAACAAGTATGAAAGTAATCAAGTTTTATTTGTAATTCTTACATATTACTTATATAAATAATTATTCTTGAAAAAGATCAAGAATATTAATATATAGAACCTCTGCTAAATAATTATCACAATCATCATTCTAAGTAGGTAGTCAAAAAATATTCTGAAACCTTTTAATTTTAAAGTAGTTCGAGTAGTTAGCATTCGTCACAATGTCTTACAGAAAATAATGCTTAACATTGCAGTTTAGAAAAAAATCTTACATTTAATTTATTTCTCAAAAACGGATTTGAAAATAAAGTAGTAGTAATCTTATCCATTCTAGAGTACTCTCTGATCTGGCTGCGGTAACTTCTCCAGTATTTAGACAAAACTGAAATCGAAAATGTCATCTTCATCCATGAAATGGCAGGGGACTGTCGGCCAGGGGACTGTAATTTTTACATATAAATTTATTTAAAAAAATCATCTAACTTATCACATCAACGAAACAAATACTTAATAATTAATTCTTTTAATCAAATATTTGTAATTATAACTCTTAAAACGGTAAAAAGATGGCTTACCAGGGAGGTGGGGGCGGGGGCTTTTTTAGCTTACAACCGAGACACGTGGTTCACTAGCAGACTAGGCAGTGGCATTAAAAAAAAGTGCCCGCTAACTTTGCACCCGAACGAACTTCACACTGATTGCATTCCGTATCACGATGCCAACGTTTCATGCCAATAAAAAAATTACTTAAACGCGGTTTTCAAATTTTATCAGAGGACTGTTTAAAAACTTTGAGGACAGCGCACATAGATTTATTGATTAAATTTTTATAGTAAATATTTAATTGTGATTCATAAAGATACTTACTGTTTTTTTAAGCGCTTTAATATTTTTAATTCAGTTATCAACGGCAAAAAAAAAACAATATTGTTCACAAGACTTGTAATTTGGAAAAAGGGACCAGTGGACTGTATTTTGAGGTGTTTGAGGTTGATTTTATTAAATATTACATTATTAAATGATAAAATAAGCTGTGGCGTGGCAAGAATACCTAATTCTATGTCGTTATTTATACAAAAACCCAGGAAATATTAAAATTTATTATAAAAAATTTGCTTAGGGCAACGATTTTCCATTTTGTAGAGAAATACCCGTCTACCACTTTAGTGAATCGACTGACTTGACTCATTGACTGCACTGACGATTTTTTTGGACATTGACTAGACTTTGGACTTGACGATTTAGAAAATAACTTAACCAAGAGCATGTCACGAAATGTCTAAGGACTAACTAACTACCACTATCCCGTAACTATCAACGCGCAATAGGTTTTCTTTGATTTACTTCAAAAGTTATTGTCCGATTTCGCTCAAAATAATTTTCCTAAAGAGTTTTTAGCATGATCTATCAGCATGGAAACATATAAGTTTATATCTCTTATAGTTTAGAAATGCTATGGGGGGACCAACTTACAAACCACTTTGGAGGCTGATTACTCAAAATGGTTAACTTTGTAAAAAAATAATGTATGAAACTTTGTCTTTATTTTAAAAGACCTATTCAACGATACCTCACACGATGGAGTAGAATGAAAAAATATTTTTCATCCCCACTTCACATGTATGGAGAGCCACCCCTAAAATGTAAAATTATTATTATTTTATGACAGCAAAATCGAGATCTATACACAGTCCTTAGGTATATCAAAATTCATCTATTTATATTCATAATTACAAAAGCTAGAAGCGCGGCCAGACAGACAGACAGACAGACGGAAGGACAGAGCGAAACTATAAGGGTTCCACAAGTATTACGGAACCCTAAAAACGGTGTTGAAAACTTATACGAAAATTCAATTTCCCCGCCTTTTTAACTTGACACTGGCATGGTGGCAATGGTGGCAAGCCGTATCGCCATTTACATAAAAAATACTCGTAGAGTTGCGATGAGACCCGAGGTGCGAATTCATAAGGAATATAGATGTTTATTACTATTTTGTATATTACGTACCTAATAACCTAAAGATATTATAATTTTATGACGTCTAATGGCCCGTTTCAATAACCTATCTACCATTGATTAAGAAAGATTACTATCTACCAATAACTATTTGTTAAAAACGTCAAATTTGTATCCCAAAAAAACGGTAAATGATTTGAATGGCGATATTTGTAACAAATAGTTATTGGTAGATAGGTTATTGAAACGGGCCGTATGACGATTGACGCGTTAACAGCTAAAACGAACATAATATTATGGAACTATTTGGCAATTGGCATCAATAATTATTAAGGTTTGTAATTTTTCGAAGAATTGAGATTATCTATATTCGAGAATATCACAGGTAAAATATTAATTTGTTTTTGAAATTGAAATAGCTGTATATTTTATTTTTCTGTTTTTCCTTATCGTTACCAACGCTCGGAAATTAATAATTAATTTGTAATGTGATAAAGTCTAATAAAGAACAACAGCAATATTTCATTTTTGAGAATTTTTTTGAGTGGCTGAATGTTTAATTTGTAGTCTAGATTATTTTACATGCCAAGAGACAACTGTCTCGAGACAAGTCATGCGCTAAACTCTAATGTTAGAAGAAACCAAAACATATATATGAAAAAATACGCGCATGCAACGCGTGCGCGTCCGTCGCGTGCGCCCAGCAATAGAAATATTGAATAACTTTTATGTTACTTTACAGCTAAGTGTTGCTTGTTACTTTTTTTTACATCTTACATTAATATTTTTTTCATTGATAAATACACTATTTTCACTTACTAATACTATTTAGTAGATATTCCATTTAAGTCTAACAGCCGCGACATTTAAAGTCTACTAAGCAGCTACTTAAGTAAGCATTAAATGTCTGTGTGTGGCCGTTAGCTCTTTAGGCAAAAGTTAACTAGTGCACTTTGAATATTACAATTTGTTCATTAATAGCTTAAAACAGGTTGAGTATTAAATGTGTGAAAAAATAAAAAAATGTGTGAATATTGTAATGATGAGGTAAAATATTAAATTTATAAACAAAATTATAAATCTGCAATATAGAGAAACGCAAAAAAAAATAGTTTTTATCATCAATTACAACTATAGAAATTGTTATGATTATATTGAATACTAGCTGATGCGCGCAACTTCATTTGCATGGAACTATTAATAGAAATGGTACCCCATTTTTTTGGAACCCTGAGATAAAAGTAGCCTAAGTTACTCCTTATAAAATCAGCTATCTGCCAGTTAAAGTCAGTCAAAATCGATCTGGCCATTTCAGGCATTATCCAGAACAAACAGACAGACTGACAAAAATATTCAAAATTGATATTTGGTGTAGGTACCATAAAATAGCACAAAACAGTTAATTTGAGATTACAAACAGACACCTCAATTTTATTTATTTGTATATGTACAGTATAGATCTAGGTATTTTTAAATCGAAAGGTAAATTCAGTTTATGACTTTTTTTAAACAGGAAATTATAGAATTGACTGAAATGACGCCAATATTGACTTTAAATAATTACTTTCTCTTTGTACACATTTGAATTATTATTTTAAAATACTAAGTACTTAATTGCTACTATTATATAACAATAATTGTCAACTTAATATTTATTAAAATAAATAAAATACTGATAAAAACTCACTATATTATTAATATTTAAAAGGCATGTGTAAATTTTCATAAATTTTCATTGGCTATTTGGTTTTTGTTTTCTATGAAACAACTTTAGCATTAAGACATAATGTATAGTATAGTATATATATAGTATATGTAGTGTGATAAAATATTACAGTAGTAACTAATTAAATCTTATAATACTGATTTCTTTTTTTAAGTAATGTTTTCAAAAACTTATGGGTTTACACATTTTTTTATACGCACTTATAAGTTCTAAGTTACAAGTTTAGCAAACAGTATCTACAAATGAGAAATAATTAATCAATTAAAAAAATAATAAGTACTAACCTGTTCTGGGCAAAAATATCCGAATGCAACCATTCCAAAAAGTGAAAGCAGCAGACAAAACAAAATCACTTTACGAAGCCTGGATCTTGGCTCCATTTTTTTAATTTCATATACACCACTAGGCAGAAAAAGGGCAAAATCACTACCTACTTGCACTGATACACTTTTTTGCATTTCGTATGGTTGCATGTCTCATTTTTACAATTATGTCCTAAACAAATAAACTTCAACAAATTTGAGTCCTTTTTCATCAGTCCATGAAATAGATCAAAGCTAAAGTTCGATCTTGTTTTGTTATCATGTTTTAATAGTACGATAGATACGACTTCGATAGCATTGTTTTGCTGATATCACAAGATAGGCGTTACGTCGGTAGCGAGACCACAACTAAATGTGAACTAATGCTTCCGAGTGCACGACTGACAGACGTATGGGAGCTAAACATTGCCGACATTATCAATAGAACACAAAAGTTTGGACGAATTTTTAAGGCTACAACTTAATGTAGAAAATTATAAAGCTGCCATTTATTTATAACACAATTTTTAACACAGATCATGTTTATTACTACATTTTTACACTCCGCGTAAATAGAAAACAATCGCGAGTTCTGACATTGACATATAATGACATTTGACAGGTTGGACATTTCTCTTTTTAATTTATTTTGCAGTCCATAGATTAAGCTTAATTTATGCTTTTATAAAACTACCCTGGGGCGGGCAGTAGTCTTTACTTTCTTTATTTGGTCTGAGGTTAATAAATTAAATGTTGTTTAGTAAGAATCATAAGTGCTTAGTAATTATATTACATTGGACTATCTATAGATTACTGGTAGATCTAAATTCCAACAAGACTAGATTGAGGTGAGGTAGTTGGCAAATAATTTCATATTATGTAGATAGAATTTTTTTTTAATCTATTTTTAACCCACTACGGCGAAGCCAAAAGGTAGGGTAATGATTTTGGCAGTCTATGTATGTATGTACCTGTTTGTTCATCGTAGTGCCTAAACTACTAATACGACTTTAATGAATGAGGACGTGTCAATAGATTTGTAATAACATAGGCTATTTAGTTCGCGTCTCAGAGCATTAACCCAACGTTCGCGTAGTCGGGTTAAAGTTTTTAACTTTTCATTCATTATATTTTAATAAACCAGTGAAAAGGGACAATACTGTTCGTATAAAAAATTACACTAGATGCCACCAACTTCATTCTCATTTTAGCTCGGGAACCGTACATCATGCAGCGATCAAGTGTAGCCTATACCCTACGGGCCTACCCCATTGACTAGTCCGTGTACCACTATATAGTACTGTATGTCTTGTAAGTCTGCTAATTTACTTCTTATGGGCAGGTTGAGTAGATAAATAAATTAGTTCTGTTGCAAAAATAATTAATCATCAACAATATCTATGAGCTTTAATTCAATACCAATAGAACTTAATACAAGTTCACTTGTAAAACAAACAGTGTAGGTACTATTAAAGAAAATAAAAATAGCTCTCCCAATGAGTAGCCAATACAAGCATGTAAAGCTATTACTGAATTAATTTTTATACAGTATACATTGTTAAAATGTAGGTATAATATAGTAATAGTTGACTAAAATAAGACAAAATGATGACTGTTTTCTGAAAATCTCTATACTTACTGACAAAGGAAACATAAAACAAATTACACATATAAATGATAAATTCAAATAAAAATATTTAAGAATTTGATTGTATTTCTACACTATTCTGGTACAAAACTAACAAAAAGGCACTTTAAAATTATTAGGGTCGGTAAATATTCCAAATAAAATTTCCGATTCATAATATCGAATTTCTCTCGTTACACTGTTACTTCAAATAATTAACATTTTGTTTTCTTTAATAAAATATAATATATTATGTACATAATATGTTAAAAATATGAAGAAAAATACATATCTATCTCACTTTAACATATCAAAAATAAATAACTCAACTGACAGTAGACATACTGCATGATAAAACACTGACAATAATATGTTATTGTATACATAATATAGTTGAGTACAGATTAATAATGCCACGAGAGAATTCTTGTAATGTTTGTAAAATTGTATACAAAAACTTCCACACTTGGTGACAACGTCTTTCAATATAATAAGTCTTTTCATATATCTGGCATTGAATCAAACACCAATTATGGGGTATCATATTATAAAACTACCCTCAAACTAGTATATTAAGAGGATGATATTTTTTTTTACAAACTTCATTAGTCCCTAATAACACAAGATGATCTTCTCACCACAGAATTTCCTAGATAAAATTACGTTATATTGATTCAGTCCACAAATTTGAAATAAAGTCCACAATTCCACACAACTCATGCGATGAAAACCAACACATGACAATTTATGACAATTAATGTTCTGTTCACTAGTCATTTCGTTAATAATGTTCTTCAGTACAAAATATTTTAGCACATTTAATTTGTTGAATGTTTTTATTAGTGAAGCACTGTTTAAAACAACGATAACTATTTTTTACATAATTGTTCAAGTTGAAAAGCAACTATGCCGAGTCACATAGTTTATGTTCCTCATTCGTGTTCAATGTATGACTCTCATACACCAGCTATGTGGTACCAATCATTGCTTGAGTACTAGTTGTCTATGGAGAGAAGCCAGTTCTCAATGACCTGAATGAAGCCAGGGCACATGATTAGTTCCGGGGACGCCCGCGGCCGCGGGAACCATCGCGATCCTGAAACGGTTAAAATACCACTTTATTTAGTTCCTCATATTACTGTTGTTGTATTACATAATATATTCATCACTACTTTGCATGCATATTATTTTCTAACATTATTTTTATTTTTGAAAGCTATTTAAAGCCATAAATGGATCGTCATGGACGCATGTTGCAAATTTAAAATACATACTTTCTCACTTGACTCTTCAGTATATTATTTGTCTACCTCTGAGTATATTATAGCTGCTCATACCTTTTACTGCTAATTACTGTTACAAATGATAATAATAATTAAAATACTAATTACTAACCTTATGGTGTGATCTAAAGTTTGAGTCTCGATCACGGTATCCGTGGTCTCTGTTGTCGCGGTCGTCGCGATGATCGCGGGGCTCCCGGGAGTCGCGATTGTCACGGGAGTCGCGATTGTCGCGCGGCTCCCTGTTGTCCCGGTGGTCGCGCACGTCCCGCCCGTCCCGGTGGTCCCTGTCACCCCTGTCACGCCCTTCCCGACCGTCGCGCCCATCGCGGCCTTCACGCCCGTCTCGCCCGTCACGGTGATCACGATAGTCCCTGTAGTTGCGGTATCCCCGACCACCCTCGTGGTCTTCGCGAGGTTCCGGAGCGTGCTGTGGCACCTTGCGCGAATCCTCCTCCTCCTGTCTTTTCTCGTAATGTATAAAGTCATCAAAGATCGATGTGGAGTGACAGTAGCTGTGCATGATTCGCAACACTTGCAGACCTTTCGCGTGCGGAACCTCCTGGGTGTCTCGAGAATTCGTTACCGGCTTGTTCTCATTATTTTCTAACTTGATATGACGTAGTTGCATATTAGGAACATCTTTAACATAAATCCACCTAACGCGGAACTGTCCCTTCCACTTGTCCTGCGACCACACACTAGAGTTGGAGTTGTAATCGACGGCGCTTGTCATTCGCGCCATGCCGCAAAAGTGACCACTTCCATTTACAGAGAAAAATAGATACACCATGCCGCCCTCTCTCTCCCTGTCACGAAAAGCGGAATCGAGTCTCTTATTACCGTGTTCCGTGCTGCACCATATTTCGTATTTGATACTGCGATGTATATCATCTTCAGAGTAGGACTTGATGACAAAGAATCGCGCTAAGGGGGCACTTAGATCAAATTCTTTAGGATTGTAATCATTTTTAACTTTTAGTTCGTCCAGAATGGGGTGTGGCGTGAGTGCCGGTGTGTTGGCCACGGGCATCACCGGGGGTGGCACCGGCTGCGACGGTCTGGGCTGGTGCGGTGGTGGAGCTCTAGGAGCGTGAGCCCAAGCTAGTGGCGGTTGATGCTGTGGTGGGGGTCCGCGATGCATTTGCAGTGGAGTTTGTTGCTGCATCGGTTGAGGCATCGGCAGCGGGGCGGGAACCGGCGGTGGCTGCAAGTTGGATAGTGGGGGTGCAGTCGCAACGGTAGCAGTTTTACCCACATCCCACGTATTAATGTCCATGTTATGTTTCCCTGGTATGATCGGTGGCGGTGGCATCCCTGGGCCCTTTTTCTTCAAGACCCCGAACTGAGATGCCGGCGCCGGCTTGGCCGGCTGGCTCGCTATCGACGCCCATGTCATCTTTTTCGGTTGTGCACTTGAAATGTCCTTAATGTCGGGACCACGCTCCTTATCCAGCTTATGCTCTCCGAGAGAGAGGGATTGCACACCTGTCTCCACCGCTTTGACTCCATCTGGTACGTACAGACCGTCTTGTCTGTAGTAATCTTCTGCATATTGCTTTGCGCGCCCCAACTGTCCCCAAGTCGAATAATCTCCATTGCCAGGAAAATAATTAAACGTAGATGCTGGCTGTCCGAATGCCGCATTTGAAAATGGTGTTGTTGATGGTCCAAACACACCTGCAACAATCGAATGTCAACAATATTATTTTGTATTTTGTCTCATCAATAAAAAGGATTTGATTTGTATCCAACAGCATTCATAAAATGTTTTATTATTTATTTATGAACAGAAACCTATTTTTTTAGCATGTATTATAATAACCTACTTCTTGGGAACATGGTATAAAGCAAGAGAACATAAAACAATGTCAATTTATTACAGAATATGGACTATGTTCAGCACATTTTTATTTTATATTTGCAACCAAACATAGAGAGTCCTGGTTTTATTTGGAATAAATACTAGCTACCATCCATTCCATAAGAATCGTGAGGATTGTATCCTCCAAGAAAAGTCATTGGGTCTGTTCCATTGCTGGACCATGTTCCATCCCCAACTCCAAAGGCTTGATAAGGAAGTGCTGTTGTACCATAATAACCTGAAACAATAATAGACTATTTTGTAAATCAATAGGACTATTATTTATTACAAAGATTAAGTTATATTAAGTTACTACCAAAAACGACGAATTCTATAACAAGATATTATTTCACCTAACTTATGTTTAAAACTGATATAGGTAGATTGTAATACTACAATAGAATACAGTCATATATTATTATATTTATAATATGTACAAAATAGTATATATATATGTACCTATATGGATTTACTTAAGTTTGAGTAATGACCAATTTAAATCATTGACTTTGTTGGATTTGGACGGTATGAAGTATAAACCTTTTATAGATTTCGATATAAAAGCATAGCTTATCAATAATAATAATTAAAAATGTATTGTTTGTATAATGGTGAATGTTACTAGGTATGTAAAATCAATTGAAACTTTGTACAGTAAAGCTATATTTTACGGAGGTACACTATTTTTTGTTTTATTCAAAAATATATAGTAGTTCTGATTTTACACGCGTTCAAATGTTTCGAATCTAGCTAACTGCGGCGTGAAGCCACGCGTTCTCGTTCAAACTCAGCGTTCTAGGCTACTTTGTACCACTGCACAGCCATGATGATGATCTGGACCAAATTTTATAAATACATATTTACTATAAATATGTATTTATAAAATTTGGTCCAGATATACCTATATATAAACCTTATAGATTGTATTTTTGGCATTAAAAATGATTTGGCATCCTACCCCTATCAAGTGGTACTAATTATATTAAAATAATTCTCATCAAGAGTAGGTATTTAACATAAGCCATGAAAACTTAATATGAGTTTCTGACTCTTATAATTTCAACTAGAGGTAGATCCTATAACTCGTCTGAAAGCTGATTTCTCGAATGTGGTTCACTTCATTAATAAAAATTGTATGAAACCTTGACTTCATTTAAAAACACTTATAGAAATAATTATTTCACGAGTATTCTTTATTTTCCAGAATACAGAAAGCTAACATTTAAAATAAGTGAACATTCTTCATTATATTGATAAACTGCACACTATTGTTGATAAAATATAACAATCTCATTAAAAGTCCAACATTCAAATCTGATAATTCACTCAACTACATGTATAGTTGAATGAAAGTAACCTAACAGTCTACAATAAACATGAAACAATAAATCCTTATAAACAAACTGCAGAAAAGACATTAATTTATATTTCTTATACTATGTATAATGTGTATACTGTTATTCATACCTAGCTATAACATACCACATAACATACATTCTTTAATATAAAAACCGGCCATACCAATACCAAGCTAATTATTATATTAATACATAAATCAAAAACTTTCAAAACACATTTACGATAATTGTGCCACCACAGGTGTGTGAAACTTGGCCCGTAAATTAAAGTTTATGTGATGCAGGTGCACAGAAAGCTAATATTATTTTTTAATAATGCCAAAAATATATTTATAATTAAAAATAACACACACTAACTTTTTGATACCCATTTGATAGACACAATTTTGTTACACATTGACATATTTTGTCAATCTGTCACAACATTTACATTTTTTTTTTCTAACCGTTATAAAGTTCAAACTTAAAAATTATATTGAATTCTTATGTTTATGCGAATATTATTCATTGCATTAAACAGGAGCTTGCCGAAGGACTGTCCTCCCATGACAACGGCTGCCGGAAAGTAGCCGTGCACCGTGCACAATCCGTAGATGTTTAATACTTAAAAATTATATTAATTATTATGGGCCAATTTCGACCACAGGGCAACCTCTACTTTACTTAAGTAGTGAGCGACCAACCTCGTATAATAATAATTGAGACATAAGCACAACAGTAACTTTGCATGGCTAGAAATAAGTATTCAAAACACTTCTGTTTTATTATTAATAAGTATATTTTTGTTTTATTCCCTTTAATTATTGAGCATTGAGATATTGGCTTCTTGTATTTTGGATTACATTGTGCCATCAGTGCATCGGCTTCTTTACCTAATCTTGTTAACAAATATCATATTATTGTTGTGTTATTTATTATATTATTAAATTTTTTTGAAAAGTTGCTTATAATATGTGAAAGGAGATTACTGCAATATCCTTTCACAATATTCTAGCCATTTTGATATTCTAATATTGTTAAGTATACTTAAAAGGTTTTTTTAACTGTTGTTAACTTTTATATCACAACTAGCTGGTACATAACGGATCCCTAAGATAAAGTAGCTAAACCTTATAACATCAGCTATCTGCCAGTGAAAGCCCAGTGAAAATCGGTCCAGTCGTTTCAGAGATTAGCCGGAACAGACAGAGAAAATTTTGAAAATAGATTTTTTATTGTAAGTACTGTATATACTTTTATATGCAATAAGTGAAAAGCTGTTAATTTAAAAATACAAACAGACACTTAAATTTATTTATTTGTATGTATAGATTAGGTGTAAAATGTGATGCCAACCTGCTGCACTGTAGGGATCGGCGGCTGACGAGATGGGTGGTGCATAAGAGGGTTGCTGCTGATGACGCCATGACACCTCAGCCAACTCGTCTCCTCCACTCTCTAGCTGCTCCTTAGGTACATTTGTCACTGTAAGCATAATCTATTTATAAATGTACGAATTTACTGTCCTTTTTAAATAAACTTTTTTATTATAAGACTATTGGCCATAATGATTTCTATGCTCAAAAACTTCCTACACTGTACATAATGTTATACTTAGCTATTTTAATATTTGAATTTTAGAGAGAGTATGGGTGTAATTTATTGAATATTGTGTGGGAGGAATCAAGTCTGAATCAACTGAATGGTTTTACAATATTATGTTATTAAATAAATACGACTAACAATTTACTGGTAAATTCATCGATAATTTCTTTAATTATTACAAAATTCAATATCTTTAGCACTAATACTACAGCTTCTAATAATTTTCATTTACTATTTTTTGCCTACTGTAATAAATGTGTGGGTTGATAGCGTTGTATTAGCGAAAGATAGACGCAAGCCGACCGGTAAAAAGTTCTAGCTATCTCAAAACACCTGCAACGTCATAAAGACCACAACTTTACCTTGATTCCCTTGTCCTTTCATCCGCTATTTACCCCAATTACATGAAAAAAGAAAAGTCGAGTTTAATTTTATCACAATCATGTTTATAAATCACATAATATTGAATGAATAAATGCGTAAAGGCAAAGTACCTGATCTGACACGCCTGCTGACATTGGCCGCGATTTTCGTATAATGAATCTTTATAAAGTCTTTATTGCACGACAATATTATTATAAATCACATGTGTTTCACTAATAAGTGTCTATGTAGTCCGATTATCACTCAAAATAACTTTGAAAGTCAATATTGTACAAAGAAACGCAGAACTTCCGAAAAGGAAAAGGAACGATCACGGATTTGTACGTAGCAATGGCGACATCGATGTTGCCACTTTTTGTTTGTATGATTTTATATTTGGACGTTTTATACTCTATTTCGTTTAATTATTTACTTTAAAGCCTGTCTATCCATGTCTATTCTAAAACGTTTAATCAGTCATTGGGCATTAATGTTTCACCATTTCTTTATAAATTTATTGCCATCTCAAATTATTAATATTATACAAACGGACACATCTACCTCTTTTTTGCATTTACTCTATTAAATAAAAAAAACTTTTGTCAGGAAATATTTTTTTTTTATATATTTATATATGGCATCGGCTTATAACCATTTGCCAGTGTCAAGTTATAAATGCGGGAAATAGAACTTTCGTTTCAATTTTCAACACCGTATTCCAATATCGCCAAGTCTAAAGTCTAGTCAAAGTCCAAATATATAGTCAGTACAGTCCATGAGTCATGTCAGTCGATTCAGTAAAGTGGTAGAAGCTTTACTGGGTGCGTTCCACTAACTAAGCGTTCACAACGATCACGCTCACGACCGCAGTTTTTCCCGTTGCACTTGCTTGTGAGCGTTACTGTCGTAAACTCAAGTGGAATGGATTATAGAGCGTTTTGGGCGTGGAGGTATTTTTTATATTTAATATTAGTTTAAGGAGGAATTCTTCATCAATAATATTGAAAACCGTGAAAATTGAAAATTTTCATCAGCACGATCAGCAGACGTTGATGTTCCTGGTTGTTCATTTAAAGCTCTGTTCAAAAGTTGTGTCGCAAATGCTGCCTATAATAAAAATAAAATTTTCATCAGTGAAATTTGAAACGTATGTAATAATTTTTTAAATAAGAAAACTAATTTAAAGAAGGCTAAGTTAATTTTTATTTCTAAAGTTAGGTTATATTATTGGCAATCAAGGAAAAATGTATACATGTATATTAATTATAAAGTACAATTAATTTTTCTAAGCTTGTTTTACACAATTATATATTTTACCTGTGGTGGCACGTTGAGCATCCGCTGCAGAAACATTCACTTCTACTAAAATATCTCTTTCCGTATGAAATAACGTAAGCTTAATGGTCACCGTTTTTGATGCTTTGAGTTTTGAAAACGCCGCTAATTTTCTCAACGATCACTTCGACCCACCTTTTTAGATGGGTCGTCGTGAGCTTCGCGTGAGCGTAAGTCATGACGTCATAAGTGACGTTTTCGCCGCGACCACAACGACCGCGGTCGTTATGTGGAACGACTAAAGTAGCATTTTGATCGTTGTGAGCGCTTAGTGGAACGCACCCACTGAAAGTTCCTAGGGAGTTTTGGCGGGTAACACAAAATAGCACGTTTTTTGGAAGTTGTACCACTTGCCCACACTTGTGCACGTTAACGAATATTTAATGGTTAATATTCTACCAATATTACACATTAAGAACCGAAATAACACAAATTTATGAGGAAATACGAATTCCACAACGTCACCCATTGAACTCCCCGGCAAAACACCATGAAAATACTTACCAAGGAGGTATCCCAAAAAAAAACTACTATTCTCTGTCTACGTTTTACCCGCTAAAAGAAGAAGAAGGAGTTTTTGGGAATTCAATTGGTGACGTTGTTCTTTTTGTATTTTATCAATAATTTGTGATCATTTGGTTATTTATGTTTAATATTGGTAGAATATTAACCATTAAATATTCGTTAACGTGTACAAGTGTGGGCAAGTGGTACAACTTCTAAAACGTGCTATTTTGTGTTTTATCCAAAACTCCCTAGGAACTTTCAATAAAGTTTCTACCACTTTACTGAATAGACTGACTTGACTCATTGATTGCACTGACTATTTATTTGGACTTTGACTAGACTTTAGACTTGACGATTTAGGAATATGGTGTTGAAAATTGAAACGAAAATTCTATTGCTCGTCTTTTTAACTTGACACTGGCAAATGGCTATAAGCCGACGCCATATATTTAAATTAAAATAAATATTAAAAAAAAGAAGTAGATCTGGAGTTTTTGGTTTAAAATTTTAAATAGAAGTGTGTTTTACTGTGGTATTTAATAGAATAAACATTTTATTGATTCTTTGTTAATGTATATTTTGTTAAAAATTCCAGTACGATTAAACCATACGTTAAGCTAAAAAGACGTGTTAAAAATATAAACTTTAAGTATAAACTGCCAGCGTATTATCGTGTTTTAAAGAGTTAAAACTAAGCTAACAATAAATAAGCATTATGTCCACACGATCTCAAAAGAAGATTGAACAAAAATCCCAAGCAGAACCACATTTAAACAAACATATTACAAGTTCATGGGTGATAATGGTCAAGGGTAGGTGTCTATATCTCGTATTGTACAGTTGACTCTCGTAAATTCAAACCTGCGTTAATTGGAACCTCTCTGTGATTCAAAGTTATCACGAGTTCCCGAGAAAATCTCTTGTATATTTCTAAATTAATCAATAAATTTTTATGAACATTTAGCGTAACAAAACGACGCGTTAATTCGAACTCATCGGCGTCAAACTCTCGACAATTCAAAGTTGCAGAGAGAAAGATCACAGAACTGGCAGAGGTATTTAAATAAGTACATGTTGAGACAAGTCCAAATTCATATAATCATGCACAAGCCTTTGTTTTTGTAATGACTTGACACACTTTCGCACGCATTGGTGACCCTTGTGGCTCAGTGGTTCAGCGCGTTGGTGCTCAAGCCGGGAGTCGCGGGTTCGAATCCCGCCGAAGGAACAAAAAGTTTTTCTATGTTCCTGGGTCATGGATGTGTATTAAATATGTGTATAATTTTTTAAAAATCTTAAATGTATGTATAGTATAAAAGTATTAAATATACTTTCCGTTTTCTGATACCTGTAACACAAGTTCTTCGGATACTTAGCACGGGGCCAGATTGATGTGATGTGAAGCGTCCATAGATATTTATTTATTGGTTTGTTTAGATAAGTTTCAGTTAGTGTTACTCTTTTGTGGGTTGTATACAGATTGAAAGTTTGTGTTAGTTATGTCTGAGCAATGTTCTTTGAAGCAAACTTACTAAATATACTGTTATATATTCTTTCGAAAGATTAATTAATTCACATTATGAATATGTACACTTATGTGCCTCCAAACTTTTGTCATTGTTAACAAAATAGCAGTTCATTAATTATACATAATTGATTATGAACACTCAATAATTCAAAGTTTTATTTCTTTTCTCTTAAAAATTTAAAACCTTTTGATATTTCTAACACTCTCGAGTTTCAAATTATCGAGAGTCGGCTGTATGATTAATTTTCGATCTATTTATAAATTTTTTCACTCTCATGTTTCATGTTTGTTACAGAAGAATTATGTAAGAATGAAAACTTTAACATTATTACTCTTCCACATCCATCTCACAGAGGACCGAGCAAGTTCTGCTTAGACACATTAAATAAAAAAATATATGAAGTAGTTACTTACAATGAACCATACCGGTCCTGGTTTATTGGAGAATCAGTGAAGTCTAATGGAAACCTTTTGATGGTCACACCTTTTAATCCAGTTTTTCTTGGTATGACATTGTTTTCATAGGACATTATTTTCTATTTAATATTAATCTATAGATACTGACAAACATCCTTTTAGTGCTAACAAGGCTGAGAGAACTGTGTAAAAGCAGAGCTATACCTCAAGAGGATTTACTGTCTGAAAAGGGATTTGACAAAATCCAAGATTTAATCAATTTGAATGAGGTAGCTGATGTTAAGGTATTATTGTAGCTTTGTATAAACAGAAATTTGTAGTTTTATTTCCACTTTACTTATTTATATCTAATTTTCTCCAAGGTAGTTGGAGATATAAAGGCATTCAAATATAATGAAGATAAAACCATTCAGTGGTTAGTGGGAAGGGTGAGAAGATTGGCTGATGTGTTAAAAGATAAAAATATCCATGTCACATCTGGAGTTGCTTCTGCTACATTTGTATCCAGCAGTATAAGTCATATTATAGACCCTGGTAAATTCTTTTAATATGATGTATTTTAAAAACATTGCTTTCACATTCAGATTAAGAATTAATGCATAGTCAAAGTTTAAAACTATAACTTGAATATGCAAATTATATTATAGCCTAGGTTACTTAGGCCATTATTACGAATTTTTGACACCTCATTAATTAAAATCGCATGAGTAGTTTAGACACTTCAGTGGAACAAACATACTTAGACTGCCAAAATACCTTTCTTTTGGCTTCACCACAGAAATAAACAGATGCTTGTACCTTTTTTTTAATTGGGTTTTAAAGTATATCTTTGTTTCAGAGATTTATTTAAAATATGCATTTGGAATTATATCAGAATACATAGATGATTATTTCCATGAACAACTAGAGAAATATTTTAAATTTCCAACAGAGACAATTGAATGTGTTGGCAATAAGAGGAAAACTGAAGAAACTGATAATGCTGTTACTAAAAAATTAAAACATGAAAGTAATGAACAAGAAGAAAACATAGATTTCCTAAACACAAAGTCAATAGAAACAAAAGCACAAAAGCCATTATCAGCAAAAGAGAAAGCTAGACAAAAAGCTGCAAGTGGCTCTAAAACTATCTCATCATTCTTTACCAAAAACTGATATTTACTTAAAAAGTTTAATAAACTTTTAAAATTGTTATCTTATTTTTATTTAAAACACAAGTAGTTACAAAATACATGTAATAATAATATAACAGATTGGTCTATTAACATAACATCAGTTGTTATAAGAAGAAAGTATAAGTACTTTCTTATATGCCATTATAATTAAATACATAATCTCGGCACACGAGTCACTAGATGCATATTATGCAAAATAATTATAATAAATATAAATTTAAAAAAAGGGACCAAGATACATGTACATAGTAAAGCAAAGTAGGGCGATAAAAACATCCAAGGGTCGAAATATAACCTCCTTTTTGGAAGCAGGTTAAAAAGACAGGAAATGATGTTAGCAGAAAACTAAGAAGAAAATCTATAACAATATATTTTTATTATAATCTTAGGAAAGATGAGAAAGAGTAAACAAATAAAATTACCTTACTAAAATATTAACTGCAGTATTTATTCACAAAGACACAAAATAGGAATTATAAATGCAAATTATTAGGTACACACAAAAATTAAAGCTAAATAACATAAAATGTTCCTCCACAGTTTCTGTGATATTCACATTAAAAACCATGTGGATAAAACTAAATAACATGATCGAATTTTATAATAACTCATGTTTACTAAATTGTATACTGTAATTGTAAATATTTACTCTAAAACGTGTGTGTTTCAGCTCCGACGCACGACGAGTTTACTCTAAAAAGTGTGTGTCAGCTCCGCCGCACGACTGGAGTCTGTTCTAAAAAGTGTGTGTGCCACATAATATTTTTTTTCTTACATGTAAATTAGATAGTTCAAGCAGGAAGACTAACTTGAGATAAGAAGTCGAAAGTCTTAAACATTAGAAAGTCAAAACAATCGTTGCTTGGTTTTTAATGTAAAACTTCGTGTAAAGATACTGCGCTCACAGCTTGAATTTAAGCTATCATTGAGAAAAGATTTCTGTTTTCGTGTTCTGATTGTACCAATAATCTTATTTTCTTGTAAAACCTTTGAGCTGTTTTTTGATTGTCTTTTTGATTCATTCTTTTTTAGTTTAGTGTCACCTTTTTTCATTACATTTTTAACTTTTGGTGTCCTAGATGAAGTTCGTTTTTTATTCACATTCGTTAATTTTTCAGTTACCGGCATCTGGACATCTTTACTCATGTTTCTTTTTCCATTTTCTTTATTATCTTTTTTGGGGGATAAACCCTTTTTAACAGATTCGCCTTTCTTCTCTGACAACTTTGTCACTTTATTTTCTTTATTAACTTTTTTGACATTATTCACTTCTCTCGTCTCTACATGTTTGTCTTTTTTGGGAGACAATCTCTTTCTTACAGACTCACCTTTCTTCTCTGACAATTTAGTCACTTTATTCTCTTTATTATCTTTTTTGGCATTATTATCTCCTTTCGTCTCTATACTTTTGTCTTTTTTAGGACATAATTCCTTTTTAATAGATTCGCTTTTCTTCTCTGACAACTTTGTAACTTTATTATCGCTAATTTTTTGTCGTAAAATCATAACTTTACAATCGGTTATTGAACTTTCCGTATTTTGTAGATTACTGGGCTTTAAATGAGCCAGATTATTTTTTTGTATGTTTTCTTTATTCCTGGCTTCTGTTTCTCTAACTTGACCTGAAACATTATAAAATTTTGCATATATTTTTAAAGCATTAAAATTGAAAACAAAAATTGATTGAAAATATATTATAAGTGTGACATAAAAGATAGGACAGAACATTTTACAAATTCATATAAATTTTATACGGTCTTACCAATATTTTTTGCTGGAGATCTCATTGGTAAACGAATGCTATCTTCTAAGTCAGTTTCAAAATCTGTATCCCAGTATGCGTTGACACATCTTGCAACTATTCTCTTAGTAGTACCTAGAAAGTATTAAAAAATTAAATTACTAAATTCAATAGGTTTTACCAATTACCTAGCAGCAATCATTGCTATTACTTACGATTTGTGGTTATATTATTTATTGTGTAGTCAATTTCTTTGACATTCTCCTGTATATTATTCTTTTGTACATTAACTTTTTCTATTTTTTGCTTTTCATTAATTTTCTTAAATGTTTGGGTTTTATTGTTATTTTTTATATCATTATTTACTTGGAATATATCTTCATCTGTGAATGTGTCACTTTCATTAGTCTTATTACACATTGATATAACTGAGGTCACATCCCATCTGTCATCACTTTCTTGACTATTTCTTGCCTTTTGATTAGTTGCAGAGGTCATATTCATCTGATTAGCTGGTACAATTTTATGAATCAAATCCAATATATTTTCCCCTCCAGCAATATCGCGACTGAGACAGGATTGTGATGTAGCCAATTTACGAACTTTATTCTTCTCTCGTAATTTGTAGGTTGTAGGATGCGGACTGTTAGCTACTAAACTATCTACACTAGCATTTTTATCTTCAGCTATATCTAGTTTTTGAGTAAATAATTTTCTTTTTATAAAACTAGGTTTCATAGACATCTCACTGACTGATAATGGATTATCTGAAATGTTTTCACTCCCTTTATCAGTGTTAATTTGTTTTGTGAATTGACTGTTATTACTTTTAACAGCATTTATTACTTCTACATTGCCAGTTAGAGGTTGTTTCGATTGAGAAATTAATATTTCTTCTGTAGCATTCTCTATAGATGCTGCTTTCACTGTTTTTGCTTGGGGACTTTTATCAGGTATATTCTTTTGGCATTTCTTTTTGTTACCATTTGATGTTCCACCTCTTTTGCCTTTATTTTGAGGTGATATTTTAGTGTCATTTTTATCTTTTTCTACAAGTTTCTGTAATTTATGAGTATTTGTCAAGGTATTAGGCGTAAAAATGTCATCACTATCACTATCTATCGGTTTCTGATTAGTATCCATAATTTTTTTTATAGGATCACTCTCAGTTATAGATTCATTAGACTTTTTAGTCGAATTTAACATATTATCTCTATCTTTAGTCATAGAGTGTGATAAGAAACCCAATAATGGATATTTAGATTTAGGTGCAATAAGTCCAGAAAGAAAATTAGGTTTACTTTTGATTGGTCTTCTTAGTGGCACTAGGGGCTTTTTAAAAGTAATGTCAGCTGGATTTGTACTAGGTTTATCACAAGATAATTTATTTCTTTTTTCATTTGACAATATTGTAGTATCATGATTTTCAAGAGACCTTTTTCGGCTTACTTTGTTATTTACACTTAGTACAGTTTGGTTTGGAAAAATATCATCATTTTCACTATCTGACACATCACTTCTTGGATTAGTCTGTGGATTTTCCTGTAAATTTTGAGGCAATATGCTTCTGTTTGTTGTGGGTTTCACGACTGATCTGTTAAACCTTTCTGATGACAATACATAACGTTTTGTAAATCTATCTCTCTGTATTCCTACATTGCTTTTATAATGATTATCTTTTTCTGATATGGCATTCATTGCACTGCAATTTTTTATTGTGTCTCTTAAATGATTTGTTAAGTGGAGTGTAGGCTTCACATAATTGTCATTAAATATATTTTTAAGTGAACTATTTCTTATATTTTCTGTACAGTCTGTATACATGTCACTTTTTTTCATTGTTTCTCTAAAATTTAATATTTCAGCTCTATTTGACCTATTACTGGGTCTGAGTATACTTTCTTTTGGTATAGCAGACCTTACTGATCTATTATCATCACTGCTCATTGAGGAGTTACTTCCTTCATCACCCGAGTCATCTGATTTGCGTCTGTTATGTTTTATAAACAATTTTAGTTTCCTCCTTTTACCTACTCTTCTTCTCTCTCTGTTTCTGAAGTACTTATTATATGCTTCGTGAATTATTCTCTTATCATATTTATTGAACTTCATGTTTTTAAATATTTGTGCAACGTAAACAGCGCTTGTAGTTGAATCTGGAATATTTAGAATATTAAAAAAAGTCGTAAGTAAAGTAAATGTAATGTAAGTATTTTTAAGATCTATATTTTATACAATATTATATTGTTGCTAATTTAAATGTTAATATTAACTATTTAGTAGTCTTTACATAAGAGCCAACAATATCATTATTATCTAGGATACTTTGCAATAATTAAAAAACAATGACAACTGGTATGGCATATAATGGATTAAACAACTTATGAAACACTAATGACTTATATGTTTTTAATATATTATATTAACTTACCCATACTTCCCATAGATCCAGGAGATTGACTCCTCCCATTGATTACCGATTCACAAGCTCTACCCTGTGAGTAATAGGAGTTCTCGTAATTACGTCCAAAGTCGGGAACACTTCTCAAAGACATTGGCGATGTCTCTCTTCTGTTTATAGGTAGCATGCTTCTATGATTGAAACCATAGCCACTGTTAAAATTTTGTAACATTGAAGTATGTGTTGATGATGCTAAGTTTTTAAACCTCTGATTGAAAAAAGAGCTTTGTCCTCGTAATATCTGAAATAAAAGTACATAGATTATGTATAAAACTTATGAAACAGTACATAATATAATTGATAATTTGATGACTTTGATCTAAAATATCTGTTTACAAAAGTTGTATGTAAATAAAGTTTTTAATTGATAGAAATACAAAAATGTATGATCAAAAAATATTAAATACTGTAATTATATATTAAAAACATCAAGTTATGAGTAATTTTGAGTTAAATCAAGTAATATACCTATTACTGAAACTTACAGTATTTTCGTTTTCGAACATTTTATGCTGAGTTAAATTGTCGTCACTGTCAGACATTTTGTTAGAAATTTTTAACAGTATGCACTAATTGCTTTAAATATAAATACACTTTCTTCATAAGTATTTTAGTTTTAATAAACTATAAACACGAATTGAATGCAATAAATACGCGAAAATACACAAGCGTCGGTTTTCATGTTTTATATTTTGACAACTTTTAACTGTCAACAGTCCAAACTTAAAATATTTCGAACTGTAACGGACAATGCGTTTAAAAAACGACTTCATAAAAGCAGTCAAGACTTTGTAGGGACCTTAGACGGTCATTAAAATGTTAAATGTGTAAATCGTTGAATGCATGCATACATACTATGCATTGATTATTTAAATTTAAAAAAAAAACAGATATTAACGTACGCATAAAATAAAAACAGAATATTTTCCAAAACAAACTTTCAAAACTTTGATCAATTCGTTGTATGTACGCTGAAACGATTTAAACACATAATATTTCAATTATTTTATAACCTATCATATGTTTGCAGCATAAAGGAAAATAATAAGCCAAACAAATAAAAAACCTTGGCTGTGTACGGTGCGTCATAAGGACTATATGGAATATTTGTCGATTAATTAAAAAAAAAAAATGTTACTCATCACTCTTTTTATATATATATGTATGGCGTCGGCTTATCTCAAAACCATTTGCCAGTGTCAAGTAAAAAAGGCGGGAAATAGAAATGTCGTTTCAATTTTCAACACTGTATTCCTATATCGTCAAGTCTAAAGTCTAGTCAAAGTCCAAATAAATAGTCAGTACAGTCCATGAGTCATGTCAGTCGATTCAGTAAAGTGGTAGAAGCTTTACTGACAGTTCCTAGGGAGTTTTGGCGGGAAACAAAATAGCACGTTTTTAGAAGTTGTACGACTTGCCCACACTTGTGCACGTTAACGAATATATAACCAGTATTCTACCAATATTACACATTAGGAACTGAAATAACACAAATTTATAAAAATATACATTAACCACAACGCCACCCATTGAATTCCCCGGCAAAACACCGTCATGTAGGGTTCTCAGTCAGTAGTTATACTTACTATCTATGATCTATGTGTAGGGTTTCTTAGTAGTAATACTCACTACCTATATATACTGTATTATCTTGTATCTTATATGGTAATACATTTATCATTAAAGTGTAGGGTTAATAATTGTACTATTATGTATTCTGTGGTAGGGTTAAAAACTTGATAAAAATGGGTTTCAGTAATGCTTCTACCACTTTACTGAATCAACTGACTTGACTCATTGACTTACGATGTTGAAAACTTAAACGAGAATTTTATTTACCACCTTTTTAACATGACACTGGCAAATGAAAGGAAAATGGTTTTAAGCCGTAACGCCATTATTAAATAAAAAAAAGACACATAGAGTATAATATACGTAGATCCCCTTAATAGCTTCAGTAGTATTACTTATCATCTATGCTTATTAGTCTGTGGAGCTTCAGTAGTATTACTTATCATCTATGCTGTGGAGTTTAAAGTCATTGGTTTGGCGCGTGTTTTGCCAATTTTCACATTTGAAAACAGAAATACTGTAGTTTTTTATATTGCTTATTTATAATGCAAGCGTTTCTCAAGACTGGTAAAATATCTAGCACCGATAAACCCTCAACATCTGGTGTAAAAGTTTTGAAAAAGAAACCTCCAGCGCCATGGGTCGAAAAATAGTATGTTGTTTTGATAGTTGGTTGAAACTCTAGATCTTTAGTAATAGTATTATATATATTATATTAGTATTATATATTTCGTAAATATATAATACTGCAAATAAACTATTTTTACTCATTGCAGCCGACCGAAAACCATAGATGATATTGTAGATCAAGGAGAAGTAGTGCAGGTGTTAAGAGAGTGTCTGGCTGGCAGTGACTTACCGCATTTGCTGTTTTATGGACCTCCAGGTACCGGTAAGACTAGTGCCATCCTGGCAGCAGCGAGACAACTGTTCGGCGACATAACACGAGATCGCGTGTTGGAACTTAACGCATCAGATGAAAGAGGCATCCAAGTTATAAGAGACAAAGTAAAGACTTTTGCACAATTAACTGTTAGCAGTAAGAGGCCAGAGTAAGTACATTCTTATTGAGTTCACTCACATTTGTCCTTAACAGCAACACAGCAAAATATTATATGCCACTAATAATATTCTGGTATACATTTCCAGCTTTATTTCTTTATTGGCTTACTGAAGTATTTTTGGCTGCATTTTTCTTAATAACACAAAATATTAATTGTTTCTTATGTATTTATACTAATTCATTGTAGTGGCAGACCGTGTCCCCCATACAAACTTGTGATAATGGATGAAGCAGATTCAATGACATCAGCAGCCCAGTCAGCTCTACGTAGAACTATTGAAAGAGAAACTCGCACCACAAGATTCTGTCTTATTTGCAATTACGTATCCAGAATCATACCACCAATTACAAGTAGATGTTCAAAATTCAGATTCAAACCATTAGCCAGGGAAAATGTTATTAAGCGGTAAGTCTTGTTAAAGTATTACTAAATATATTTTGGCTTATTCAAACATTTTATTACATACAATAATGCTGTTTTAGCTCAAGCCAGACGTTGTGGGTTCGAATCCCGCAAAAGGAAACAATAAGTTTTCTGTGTTCCTGGGTCATGGACGTGTATTAAATATGTGTATAATATAATAAAATCCCTTATTATACATATTATGTACTTTCTTTTTGTTCACATGTATAAAATCTATTAAAAAATTATTTCAGTCTTCAAGATGTTTGTGAAGCCGAAGGTGTCGATGTTGGGGATGGTTCGGTGTTGCATCAAGCTGTTGACACCTGTGAGGGTGATTTGCGCAGAGCACTCACAGCTATGCAGTGTTGCCAGCGTTTACTTGGGAAAATCACTGCTGAGGGTCTCATAGAGGTAGGTGATTATTTTTGTATAATTTATGGAGAGGGAGGTAGTACTAATTTTTTTTCTACTTTCCAAAAATAACGTAAGTTTGTACTTCGAGATAATGCTAATTTTATTTCATTTTAGTTGGTGAGTTTTGGATAGAATTATTTAAGAAAAATGTCGTTATTAGTATTACTAGCGACCCGCCCCAGATTCGCGCGTGTGCAATGTATTATACATATAATATAAACCTTCATTAAACCGACTTCATTTTATACTATGTAAAGATATAAAAGACACATTTATAGTTTGGTAAAAATTCTTTCATTTCAGGTAACAGGTCTTGTTCCTGACAAGTTAGTCAATGAATACCTCAGCATTAAGAATTATAGTGAGCTCGAGAAGTTTGTAGAAAAGTGAGTAACTTAATATATATTAGTTGAATAAAACAGAATAAATGATAAAGTTCCGTACATCCAGTACAATATAATATTATAATAACTAAATATATGAATGCAGGAGGAGAGGACACTTGATCCATAAGGGAGACTTGGTACATTGAATTTAAGAGCCTTTTCGGCGATATCTAGTTTAGTAGTGGCTATATCGGTAATATGCAATACTACCAATATAGCCACTGAAAAACTAGATATCACATCATTTGCAACAATTGCAACATCTGTCAGATCTTGCAGTCATTTTTCAAATGGTCCCTATCTATGTATCTTTCGTTTAATTAAAAAAAGTGTGAATCTTAACTGAATTTTATAAATAATTTGCTAATATGCATATAACTACTCCCGGGTACACCATGGTACAATTTATTCAGGAAGAATTGATCAAGTGAATGTGAATGAATAAATGAAGTGCCCCTTATTATAATTTTAATTCTAAATTGATTAATTATTGTAAATTTCCATAGACCTAAGTAAATATACATTTAAAAACATGAGAAGATACACAAAAAAATGGTGCTATTAATGTTCAAACACAGCAAGTAAATAAATTAAAGTAATATTTAAGCCTTAACTGGTCTCAAAAGAAAAAAAAAAATGTTATATCAGTGTATTAAAACTTTTTTTAGTTGCATTGTAAATGTAGGGCCTTGGGGATATTTTGTACAATTCCCTTCTTTAGATTAAAATAATTTTTTTTAAACTAAAGAACATAGACATTCTATTGGTTGTTACAGATGACCTCTGTGGCTCAGTGGTCAGCGCGTCGGCGCTCAAGCTGGAGGTCGCGGGTTCGAATCCCGACGTGGGAACAAAAAGTTTTCAATGTTCCTGGGTCACGGATATTGGATACATACACATAATAATAAAATAAAATGTATGTTTGAAATGTATGTATGTTTGTAATTTCAAATTAAAAGCTTTTCACTTCATCCATATGAAAGTATATACGGTATTAACAATAAAAAATCAAATTTTTGTCTGTCCATCTGTTGGTTCCGGCTCTCAATCTCTAGAACGGATGGACCGATTTTCACAGGACTTTACTGGCAGATAGCCGATGTTAAAAGGCGTAACTTAGGATACATACTTTTTATCCTTAACATCGTCATCAAAAAATGTTTAACGCCCAACGAAGGGGGCACGGGTCAGCTATAATATAATAAAATAAAAATCTACAATATAATATGTATTAGAGGGGTCAAAAAAAAAGTATTTTGCCTATCATCTCTCAAGCTTCTCTAAGGTATAAAAAAATTCCCTCCAAAGGGCACTTGATATCTCAATTCTCCACAAAGCTCAATGAATTTCTATTTTCCCATTCAAATAACACGTAAAAAATATATTTTATTTTTTTATCGGGTAAAAGTACAAAAAAAAATTCTGAATTTTTCATAAATTATTCTTGTAGGAAATTTAATTCTCTACAAAAATGTTCTGAAATAGTTTTTTCGTAATCCTAACGGGTAAAAAGTTATTGCGCTTTAAATACTCAAAAAAAGAAAATTTGAAGAAAGATAGTTTCAAAGCAACTTTTCGAAGGAATATTCAATTGGGAATTTGAAAAAAATTTTTTTTTTTTTTATGTATTTTAAAACTTTTCGCTTTTCGCATTAAATATCAATATTTAATGAAAAACTTGAAAAATTTTTTTTTCGTTTAATTTAAACAATAAAAAAATTGTTTAAAAAATATCACGTGACTAAGAACGCGCCACGATTGGTCACCATAGTTGTGACGTCGTAATGTTCAAGCTACTTAATAACAAGCTACTTAATACTAATCTGTGTTTAATATCTCAGTAGTACTACTTATCATCCATGATTTAGTAACAGTACAGCGTTTACGGGTATTACACGTGTTTTGTCAAATATTGAAAATTACTGCCAAAAAGGTTTGTTAGTTAGGTATGAAGGGCCTTTATGTGATTCAACATCAGGTATTATATAATACAATATTCCTGATGTTGATATATTCATGATAGCCAATTTAAAAAAAATTATGTTTGGTTAAATTCTGCTGAAATTAAAGGCATCAAGGTAAGTCTGTTAAAAAATTATATTTAAGTATTTATTCTCCATTATATAAGCATTCATAATAATATAAGGAAGATAGCACCCCGCCAGTAATATAAATATTATGTTTACTCTAACTATACTATATTTCCTTTTTAAAAATGTCATAAAATAATACTAAAGTATCAGTCATTCAAAGCGAAATATATTTTTTTATTATATCCATTATTTTATTTACTTTTTAGTTGCCAAGAACAACATATCTCTGTCACATTTGTTGGAGAAAGACTGACAGCAGTATCCCGATCTACTGTCGTACGGGACCCAGTAGCAGCAAGCAGTCCTCAGGAGGTATCAACCTAACAAGAAGAAGGGAGCTCGGATATAATATCTGGTAGTAAAGATATATTTTTGCCAAACTATATCCGAGCACCAAGCACACAACGCCAGTATTTTTTCCCTAGGTGCAATGGAACTGAAAGATTACCGTCATGGCGACGTGACAATTTACTTTGCGACTACAATTATTATTTTGTGCCTTCAGATTGTAGGATTTTCCTATCACTTAAGCAGTAACCCATAGGAATTACTTTTAGAATCTATATATTAGGTCCTTATATATGAAATTGGCGTTTTGTCGTACTGGCCACTTTGATCTCAAATATATCTTCTTTGGAATTCCAATTTCAAATTTATATCGCTATTTACTCATGCATTTGTGTTTCGAAAACCGTAATTCATTTGTTTTTTCCTCTTTTGGTTTTTTCTTTGCGTTGCGTTGCTGTTTACAAAATGGAAAACTAGAAACGGCTCGAAGGATTAATTATGTATATGGCGGCGGTGTCGCAAAAGAAAACACAGTGCGTTTTTGGTTCCAACGTTTTCGTTCTGGAAATTTCGACCAGCAGAACAAGCCCCGTGGACGGCCGGAGACCAAAGTTGATAATGAAGATTTGAAGGCTATTGTGGAAGCGGATCCATCGCAAACCACGTCCGAGTTAGCTGCAGGCTGCGGTATAAGTGATAAAACTGTTTTAATCCACTGTACTGTACGATAATCGGAAATGCTCATCGCAATGGCTGAACCCTGGCGAACCAGCCAAAGCCTGCCCCAAGCGAAAATTGACTCAAAAAAAGTTACTTGTGAGCGATTGGTGGACTAGTGCCGGTGTCGTTCACTACAGCTTTTTTAAATCTGGCCAGACGATTACGGCAGAAGTCTATTGCCAGCAGCTGCAAATCATGATGGAAAAGCTAGCTACTAAACAACCGAGGTTGGTCATTCGCTCTAGGCCACTGCTGCTTCAGGACAACGACAACGGACAATGACCTAATATAATCCTATTAAAACATTTAGCTCAGAACAAATGGAAGGAGTACTTTCTCTATTGAAAGAATATATGCTTATGCTTTTGGATTTTGAAAACATACATATCGTGCCAGATCATATTTTTACTATCTAGGTTTTTCAAAGCAGCAATTTCAAGAAATTCTTTTAGAAGTCCGAAAATTATCTGGAGAACACAGAGGAGCATTGGCACTTGCAGCCTAGCCCTTTTGCTAGTCGGCACGCTAGTCGCAAAGTATACTTTGTGTATATTTTATAAAGTACAATTAATACAGGCCGCGAAGCAATAAAACAGTATTGCAGTAATTGTATGGGCCGTCGAAAGGTAGGATGCTGTGAATTGCTGTGCCCACGTCATGACTGTGTTGTGGTATTTAGGCCCATCCTAATGGCATCAAAACAATATTTTACCACCGGCTCAATTTTTAGATTAAATTAAATCTTAGTAGTATATAAAGATGATGAATAAATGTGTAAAACTGAAATATAATGTTGTTTTATTTCATTGCACTCCCAAATAAATTAAAATGACAATTTATAAAATGACATTGCACACATTTAATATAACTTGTATATATAACATACATAATGAATTGATAACTTAAAAATGCCAAGTTTTTTATAAACCACTTCTTTTAGGAATGAGTTGGTGCCATTGCCTAGTATATTAATTATTATCAGTAGTCTACATAGGTCATAGGTGTGCACTGTGGGCCAAAATTACTATTGAGACTTGGCATGCCTCTTTGAGCATTTAACAATGACAACGGAATTAAATAGATCAAACACTGCTTAGTATTTCTGTATAAACTGCAATGAGTGACAATTAACAATATGACGTCACGCGCGCTCGAGTTTGTTCGGGAACTGTCGGCGTGTCATCGGTACTGGATTCAAAAATTAATTTTTATTTTGATATAAGTTTTGAATTATTGCGAAAAATAAAAAATAAAAATGTTTTGTTATAAAAACTATATATATATTTCCTTTTATCACAAAAAAAGAAGTTCATTCAAATTCCCAATTTTACTAGATAATTTATTCGATTTTTATGGATTTGAAATTTTCATGTTTTGAAAACTTTTCTAGTGACTTTATTTCAAAATTTGTCAAATTCTAGACTGTTTATAATATCATTTACACGTGACTTTTGGTGAAGTATTGACTGCGAATTATGAATATTTTTTCTTATTACAATTTGGATATTTTTCCTATGAGCAGCAACTACTTGTAACAGATATTGGTTCTGTTCTTCATCTTTGGTTTCAAATTGGTTATATTTTTTTATTAAAGCAACCGCGCGCTCTGCCACATCGTCGACTTAGGTGTAGAGTTTGTGATGTTAGGCTTGTAGGCTCTTGAGGATAATCAAATACTTTGTAACAGGAAATGTGATACATGGATTCTAAAATCATATCTGATTAAATTTTCTTTTATTTCGAGTATTTATAGCTCAATAACTTTTTACCCGTTAGGATTACGAAAAAACTACTTCAGTACTTTTTTGTAGATAGTTAATTGAATTTCCCTACAAGAATAATTGATGAAAAATTCAGATATTTTTTTTTATTGTTTTACCGGATGAAAACTTAAAAATATTTTTTTACGTGTTACTTAAATGGGAAAATAGAAATTGACTGAGCTTCATGAATAATTGAGATATTAAGCTGCGATTTTTTATACCTTAGAGAAGCTGTTGAGACAATAGCACTTGAAAAAAAGAAAAAACATTTTTTTGACCACTAATATGTGTAGTATAAACGCATTAAATATATACGTTGTCTGGCACCCGTAACACAATTTCTTCGAGAACTTACCACGGGACACTAGATTGATGTGGTGTGAAAACGTTCATATATATATATATATATATATATATATATATATATATATATATATATATATAATAAATGAGGTGTCAATAGATTCGTAATGATGCCGCGGGTAACATAGGCTATATAATTATTTCAGATTCCTAATGGAGGCGTACTCTGCAGCACAACTGTTGGAACAGCTAAGTGCTACAGTGATCACAAGTGGCCATCTAACTAACAAGCAGAAGTGTGCCATAAGCGAGAAGACAGCGGTCAGCTCTCACAGACTACTGGACGGTGGCGCGGAGGTCATGCAACTGACGGACCTTGGCTGTACTATCATTATGGCCAACAATAATCCGTAGACATTGGTAAAAGGAGATGAAGGAATAAAAACCTATTTTTTAATTGTTGACTTTGGCTTTTTATTTGTTTAAACCATTTCAACTACAAAAGGGTAGTAGTAACCTATGTACAATAATAATAATTAATTATTATGTAAAGTCTATCCTCAAGGGAAGATTTTTTTTAAAATGAAGTATAACTTAAGGTTTCGAACGATTTACAAATTAAAAAATATTGTGCAATATTATAAAAATCTTTAAAATAAAATGTGTGAAATCTGTATGAAACCAATCGAACGCTAGGAGGCAGGGTTTTTATAATGGCAGATAGAAAAGTCGCGCGCTTATTGGCTACACCTGTAAAATTTAAGTAATATTTAAGTATTGTAAAATCCGGCCAAGTGCAAGTCGGGACTCGCGCACGAAAGGTTCCGTATAAAACGGCAAAAAATCACGTTTGTTGTATCGGAGTCCAAAATTTTAAAACTACTATGGCTTTCTCATGGATGCCACTGTCAGAACTGGACCAAATTAAAATGGGATCACACGGGAAGCACCAGCTTTCAAATAAAAAAAGAATCATCAAAATCGGTTCGCCGAGTCGAAAAAGTTCTGAGGTAAAAAAAAATGTAGTCGAATTGAGAACATCCTCCTTCTATGAAGTCGGGTAATTATAGAATAAGACCGGTAAACGACGAGATGTAACACTAACACCTATCACCGCCGCCCATGGACACGTGAATTCGCGCACTCGGCTAAATGCAACGCAAGCGCTACACCTAAAACAGGTGAGGCTGTGGTAGTTTCGGCTGCCGGCCCAATCGTGGCGAAGCATGGCTCTCCACGGGCCACTGCTTAAACTTAGCTAAGTAAGTACCTAAAACTAAAATTGTGTCGTAATGACTAATGCTACAATCATAACAGCATTCACGTGGTGTCAGCAAAGTAAGGATACGGAGAATATGCATATTGTGTTTCTTACTGAGAATCTTGTTTCGAGTTTTTAGTCTTGTGTCAGCTTGTGTACTATTTTATGAGATTTGATGCTTACTCAGTCCACGTGGTATTTTTTTTTAATAATTCGCGGTGCCCGTCGACATCAGCTTTACCAGTGGAGCTGCGAATGCGTCGTCTGTCTTTTAAACAATAATCCCACTAATATTATAAATGTGAAAGTTTATGAGGATGGATGTTTGTTACCCTTTCACGCAAAAACTACTGAACGGATTTCGATGAAATTTTCGGAATGGTACCTAGTAGTTTAGGCTCTGCATTAAAATGAAGGCTACTTTTTATCCCGAAAAAGTACAGCGTTCCTTTGGATACTGTTATTACGCGGGCGGCGGGCGGAACCGCGGGCAACAGCTAGTTAAAAATCAAATATTAGGTATGACGCGGTGACAGCAGGAACTGAAAACATTTACGACTATCATCTTTTATCCTTATTAGCTTGGAATGACATATTTAATTTAAATATAAGTATTATAATTTATCATATAAATATAAAGGAGGCGCTTATATGCTCGGTTGTATATATATATATATATATATATATATATCCAAAATCCTTTTTTTTTATGTAAAGGGTATACTCCGAAGTTGGTCCCGTTGTCACCAAAGCGGTGACCTGATGATGGAACCTACGAGGAATCGAGGGAACTCCTCGACATTTATATGGACACATATAGTGATTTTGACTTTTTCAGAAGTAACCCAAGCATATGCTACCAAAAAGTAAGATTCTGCACCATGGTATACCCTGGATCCGAAAGCACTGAACAGAACTCCTCAGTCTTTAAAGATACGCGTATGGAAATTTTTACATTGAAAAAAAAAGAACTGCAAGCATATGCCAACATGTAACTTACAGTTATCTTATTTACAATGCCTAATGCCTTGACGCGTATTCAATTATACATTCGATCGTTTATTTTAAACGTTATTAATATGTATTATGTATTAAATAATAATTTAACAAATATATAAATTATAAATTATTATAAAACAAAAAAACCGACTTCCAAAGTAAAAATGCACAAGTATGAAATAAAACTTAATTTTTAAATAATTCCCCTTTTAAATTCGGGGAATTCAACTATTTCTGTACTCATTACTCAATCTTCAAAATTTTGAAGTCGGTACCAGCCAACTTGAACGTGAGTTCTATTTTAAATATTGTTTTATCAGGATGTGTATCGGTCACTACTCAATAATATAATAAATTATAAAAATAAAATTTTCCACATACGGTTACAATTTTTTTATGAGTAACTAATTAAATGGACTATCTTGAATTTCACATGGTCTCTACGACATCTCATAAATTTTTGCAAAGGAAATACTTAGCTATTTTCATTTAGGTAATGTTTTTGTGGGATCACATTTCTTTTTGTAGGTTACCCGAAGACCAAGGAATTTGGGGTTTTAAAAGTTCTCAGGTATTGCGAATGTCTTAATGCGGGAGTAATTGCGGACCATCTGTTTGTTTATCTATTCCGTAAATAAAATGATTACTTGCCGTGGACTATCGCAACACAAGAGAATCGGGGAATCACAAGTGCGTTCTCTAATCAATTACTTAGACCTACAATTTATTTGTCCAGGTTAGGGTTTGGAGATTTTTAAAAAAATCCGAACGCACTTGTAACTCCTCTGGTGTTGCAGATGTCTAAGTGTTCAAACGGATCACCTTATGGTAATAAATTACTACAACTTTATACCATCAGGTGATCCGTTTGCTCGTTTCTAGATCTATTCCATAATTAAAGCGATTACCGCCCATCATAGACCAGAGCAGACCAGAAGAGTTACAAGTGAGTTCCCGATTTTTAAAGTCACCAACCTCTGATGTTAAGAAATTTTAACAATTCCTAACCACCAGGCGATCGGTTTTCTCGTTTTGAAATTAATTAGTAAGAACTTATTACACTTTCATACTAACGGGCGATCCGATTGCTCGTGCCCAGATCTATTCCATAGTTAAAACGTTTACTGCCGCTCTTGGACATCCGCAACACCAAGAGTTACAAGTGCGTTTGCAAGTTTTGCATGAGGAAGGTACTGGGTTCCCACTTTGGACACCCGGTATCTTTCTCATGCAGTGAGACACGACGCAAGTGCTCTTTCCCATCGATTTTCTGTGAGGCCGTCTTATTTATACGGTCGAGTGGGTTTGGCCATTCGTCCCGAGGCATCTACTGTAACCTAAAATAACCTACCACTTCTCAATTTATGAGATTTGTTATCTATAAATAACGAGTACAAAATACATTATACTCCTGTGAATTCGTAAAATTAAAAATTATAAAAAACGAAGCCTGATAGCAAATTTGAAATTTATAAGTCTGCTAGAATTATGCTTATTCTCCCTATCTCCGTATCTTTCAAAATCGCGTTTTTTGCCGCTTAATATCTCCAAAACCGTGCACTCGATTTTATGAAATTTAAAACAAAACCGCCAAATGCTTCGAGAAAAGATAGTTACGGCCGCTTAATACTTGGCGATAGAGCTGCCGCGCTATCAGATACCTAGCTAGGTACTTAACCTAGGGTATACCTATTCCGTGTGACATATTATTAATTTATTTTTGATTAAACTACATAATATTATATTACTGTTGTTGGGGAAAGTAACAATTTTCATTTCTTACTGAAACCTAGTTAGGTATAAGACTTATAATTAAAAAAAAAATAAACAGTATTTTCGGCAACAACGGAATCTTTCGTTTTTGCGGGCGTTTATTAGGGGGTCACTAGACAATTTACCTTAGCCACGGTCATGAAACGATCGCAAGGGGCATTAGACTATCCCCTCGCTTTTTATTATTATTGCAATATTACATTGGTATAATCGATTTTAATATGAATATGTAACTTTTATGCGTTAAGTATTTTTTATTTAAGTATATGTAACTATAAGATACTATATGTAACTATAAGATGAACTATAAGAAAATTATTATCGTTACTCATTGGTAATTGGTATAGACCAATTACCAATGAGTAACGATAATAATTTTAAAATAAAAAAAATACATTATTTTAAAGCTAAATGATAAAAAGAAATTAAATGCATAGATACGATACCATCTTATAGTTACATATACTTAAATAAAAAATACTTAACGCATAAAAGTTACATATTCATATTAAAATCGATTATACCAATGTAATATTGCAATAATAATAAAAAGCGAGGGGATAGTCTAATGCCCCTTGCGATCGTTTCATGACCGTGGCTAAGGTAAATTGAGGTACAGGTTTAATGTTACAACAGGATCGACAAGTTATTCTTGATAGTTTTATTGCCTGTACCAATAGTTTTTGCCTACTCTGTGCTAATAGGTAACAAAATGATTTGTAGCTCATGCCGGGAATAAATTTCGAGCCTATCTACCGATACTTGTCAATCAGCTAGAAATTCGTTACTTTCGTAGGCAGATGTACAGCAGCGGCCGGTGCTAGCTTTACTCCTACTGTTTACGCGCACGTATATTTCACTTCCGCTGACGGTTGAACGGTCGAGGGAGCGAGTAGGAAAGAAAATATTCTTGAAAGATCAAATCGAGGAGCGCGGGCCGCGGAGCGGTTGTAGTTCCCCACTCCCCCCACGTTACGGATTGCGCGCGCTTCGCCGCCATTGGCCGCCGCCGTGCGCCGCGTCCCCCGACCCGGCGCACGCGCAGCGTCAAGCTTCCCAGATTTCAAATCTCGACCGTTTATTTCGTTGCGGACGGTCGTTGCGTGCGGTCGTGTCGTATCGCTGATTGCGCGCGTTACTACATTCTTTTATTGTTAAAGAAAACACGGCAACGTGTTCGTTAACGTTCGGTTTGGTGCAACGTGACATCGCGAACAATCAGTGCGTTCAGTGCATCGTTCCTCGGATATTACTTCGAGCGCAAAGGTCAATTTCTTTCGATGAGTGGAGGTTTAGTGCATGTTATACATCATGACTAGATCCACACTCATCCATGGAAGTTGCAATGCTCTTCGTGCGGCGAGGACACGGGGCGGGCCGGCGACTGCGGCGGTATCATTATATCTGTGCCGGTACTAATGATACGTTGGAGCGGTACGCGCTCTCGTACAGGTAAATTAGCGTCTACCTGGCCGGTGCGCGGCGAGCCGGCAATATCATTATTCGTTTCCACCTAACCATTTTATTCAAAGTGAGTTTTTGTAGTCGTTTTTATGGATTGCGTCATTTGGAGTTTTGCAATAATGTAATGAGCTGTTTTGTCATTGAAATGTTTTGTGAATATTTTCGGAGGAGATGTGGTGTCTCGATAGGGGGCTGCAGTTCGAGGCGCGGCGAGGGGCGCGGTAAATAGCGGCGCAGGCGCATCTGCTCCTTCTGAGAAAGGCCATTGTGTCGGCTCTCGGAGTGGTCAGTGCGGTGACGTCACGGGGGCCGACAACCTGACGCTGACAATATTCCTTTCATAATTCTTATCCTTTTGAAGCCTTTATTACTGTTATTCATTGTACGCTTTTCTTTTCTTGAGTTATTTCAGCAATTCGTAAACGATTATGTGTATTGTATGTATTTTTTTCCTGATTGTAATTCCATCAATGTTCTAGGAATTCACAACAGTAACTTGATATTTCTTTGATTTCTTGGGACAGCGAGAGACAATAGAACAAAAAACTAAGCACCTGGTAAATCGTATTTAGTGCCTATAATAAAATAAAAATGGCGCGTACTATTGCCAGTATATTATTCAGTACAAAAAATTGTATAGAAAAGGTCTTTGACCTGACATTGAATAAAATTTAAATATCGCAAGACGAGATACCGATATAGGCAGCTATTAGGTATGCCATGCCGGCTTTGGTAAAACTAATTTAAATGCCACCTCGAAAAGGATTTCGTTAAATTAAATATAAAATATTATCTAGAATGTTTCTGTGTGGCACTTGTTCGAAATAAAAGTATGTAAATGTATTAATTATATTTAAACTGCAGAAGTGAAATGCAGCGATGCATGAAGAATCTTTTTAAAATCGAAATATCCGAAATTAAACTTAAGAAAGTATTATTCGCCATTGATTCATAACTAAAATAGTTTATCATTAAAAGTAGAAAAGAAAGGGGAATAGAAAATAATGTTACTTTTACATTAAGTCAAAATGTACCTAGGTCGTAATGACCTATTGATATGAAAGTAAAATCATTACCGGCTTAAATAAGTAGTAAAGTGGTAAAACAAAACTACGGCACAGAGTTAGGAACAATAGACAGTTTACAATAGTCTTTGAAAAATTATTTCAAAAGGATATATCCCAGAAATTGAAATGCCATTTCTAAGATAAACTGGCGTAAGAACTTAAAACAATTGATGGTTTATATTCTAAGGTACATTAACACCTGTGTGCTATTTCAAACAAACCTTCAAACAAATCAATAAAGAAATAGCACATTTCTTTATTGATTTAGAATCTACTCATTCTACTACAGAGCGTGGTGTGGGCGCTTCTATCAATTCATTGTAATTGGCTCCTATTACTCTCAATATTTCGTTAACATACTTTTAACAATACAACTTTTAACCATAAAAACAGCTCGCACCGCCTTGCAAGGACTCACACCTAGCGAAGGTACAATTTTTGAGGAATCCATATATGAGAAGATAGAAGATACTAAAAGCATAAAAACGGCCGTTGAAAAAAAAAATCAAAGGCAAATGGCCGACCAAAATGAAGTTAAATAAATTTTATCACGTCTTAAATACGCGAGTGACGCATCCAAGTTACAAGTGTAGTTAGGTAGGTACGACTACAAACGATTGCCGTGTCAAACTTGTTCAGGTTGCCTTATCTTAGATTAAGAGCTAAGTAAAGAATAGTTACCACTTAAGACTAGTTATTGGCTACAATTTTGACTGCAAATTAAAAGTAAATCCTTTATAAAATAATGTGATTTTGTATTACCACATGCAGAATCTTTGTAGATTTCAGTGCTACTAAACATTTCTATTCAAATTGAAGATCTGAATGTGTACAATTTAGAATATTGAATTATAAAAATGTTACGCGTAAAAGGGAAGTTGAATTATTGGTATGGTATATTATCTTTTATGTTAATAGGTGATTAGATTCGTTCATTTTTAAATTAGTTTTGTCTCATATTTTACACATTTGTACACAGTTTTTTCACAGTTGTATAGATTAATAAAGTAAATCAACATTCCTTTTATTATTTTATGGAGCTCGTTTATTTCTCGAGACCTGAAAGATATCCGATATTGTCTAACCCCGTATCTTGGACAAGTCAGTCAGGCATTTTAAATTTTAATTTTCTTATCGCCTTAATCCTTTTAGAGGTAACTTAAAGATCACTTTTAATTTGTTCCAAATGCCTCATTTGACCTTTACGGAATTCTTTATGCTCGTGTACTTTGATTTATTAATTAAAGTATTATATAATATTAAATTAAAGTATTATATAATATTAAAGTATTATATAATATTAATTAAAGTAGGTTTCTTTTCCCACACCTCCTTTGTTATATTATCTTGATTCTAGATCAAAATTTCATACTGGCAATCCACGCTACAGTATAGCTCACTGAAAAGATCGCTTTCTACCGACACCAAGTCGTAACTTCGCAACAATGTTATTAATAAATGCTTCACGGTCCCTCCACTGCTGCAATGCAGAAAATCTTATATGAGTACTCTCATATAAGATTTTCTTCAAATTGATTCAAAATATAAGTAATTATACTTAATTATTTATATTTTGAATTACTGCATTATAAAACTTTCCATTCTCAAGCCAAACCGCATGGTGAATTTGTGGCATAGACATTTTTTTTGGCGTAGTTTTAGTGATTTATCTCTATGACATTTTCTAGACACTAGTTTGGATTCCGAAACCAGTTTAAGATAATCGCATCAATTTTCTGTGGCAGCCTGGCAGGGCAAAAAGAATCCGAATATCATTGAAGCAGAGAAAATTGCATCAATTTGTCTAAGCGTCCATTTTAAAACCATTTACATTCTGGCTAGGAATTTAGAATAGCTTTACGGGTTACGCTTTGTGGAAACGCGATGGTGTTCCGGGTATTCAGGTAAGCAGGTACGAGCCAGGTATAAAACCTTTTTTGTGCGAAACTAGTTTTAATAGAAATTCAAACAAATCATCTTTCAGGACTGCATATTTTGCTTCTATTTTAATAGGATATAATAACGCCTAGACCTAATTTTCTAAATTACTCCCATTATAAACTTGGAAAACATTTATTTTATAATCATTAATGTTTTTCTTTAACAATCGGTATTATTTAACAATTAGTTTTTTTTTAAATAGAATAGCTTTACTTGACCACGAAACACTTAATAAAATTGAAATTCTCTGAAGAGAAATTTTCTCGACCGTCTAATTGGCGAGGTGAGTTATAACTTGTGTAATTTATTTTTATCTACGTTGATACCAGTTCTGATAGAATTAGATGGTGAGTACGCAATTACTTTAATACCAGACTTCTGAGCTGCTGTGGTCAGATTTATCGTATTAATTTGTCTTTCTACAGTCCGTTCAGAGTTATACTATGTCTGACAGGACCCTTATGCCGACGATTTAAGGATCACTCTCATATCACAGAGACTCCGAGGTAAAATAACTCTAAACGGTCTGTAGACTGTATTTTATTTTATCCCTGAGCTTGTAGCTAGAAAGCATTAATTTGTATGTTGTGTAGACTAGTAATAATAATATTCCTTCCATATTTCTTTTGGTTGTGAGCATAGGGGGATTTCATTAAATTTAATATGAGACTGAGTTAGCATTTAGAATGATGCCCTTATGCCAATCGTGTACTTTAAAGTTTAAACTATTTGGTATTTAAATATGCAGCGCTCGCATTTGTAACGCTTAGTTCCTTGACTATTGAGGATATCTATTACCAGTAGGTTTTTTTGATGTGTAGGCAGGTGTAAAATGCCCACATTAAGTGAAATTTTAGTTTAGAAAATTAGGTTGTAGGTATAGAAGGTGTAAACTTCGCTATAAGTCTAATGCTTACATTTTTACCAATTTAATATCAGCAAGCCCGTGTAAATTATATCAGTTATGAGAAGTATAGATATATATATAATTTTTGAACGTAGACAAGAGTTTCTAAGGTATTAACACATTTCTGAACAGAGTTCGCTAGCCGCAATTTCGTTGATTAAAGATAAAATTTTTATAGCGCAATAATTGTGATCATAAGTATATCAGTAGATTGAAACCAGTTTTTAAAAATAAATTGTAAAATAAACGCGGATGTTCATGTTACGCAACGAATACATTTATCCGTTTCACACCTAGGGGAGTTAAAATGATAATAAAAACAGTAATAACATGGGTAAGTATGCTTGAATGACTTTAATTTTGTGAAGAATTTGACGAAGTTCCTTGCAGCGTGCATCACTAAGAGTGGTATAATCACAGATTAATAAATAGTACCTATAATTAAGTTTTTCGACACAATCTGTGGTAAGGTAAAAGTATTAACTGACGTATGGATTTTTGTCTGGAGCAGACCACGGATTTGGTTTCCAACATAGGGGTTTCTCCCTAAAATTAGGGAAAAAATCCTTTAGGCCAGGATTTTTGAAGGTTACTTTTAGAGGTTTGTATTTTCTTGTTTTTAATTAAATTAAGCTATTGATCGATATAACATCGACAAGCGATTTGAAAAGTCAACCTGTAGAAAATAAACTTTTGGAATTATATTTTAGTATAAAAATGACAATAATATATACTTATATAATAGTACCGACATTGTACAACTAATGCCAGGTTTCTGAGTTGAATTTGACATTAGAACCAATCGAAAGAGTGATTGAATAGACAACTAATGTCAAATTAACCTCAGAAAGCGGACATAAGTTGTGTAAATTGGGGGTTCCCGTGATTATTGCGATTAGGGACGCATGAAGTTGGTGAGTCTATCTAATCTATTATTCTAAGATCTAACTTTTCGACGTGACCTTAGGGCTGAGTGTTAGGGAATAAACTCATGGTTATTAGAGAAAACAAAACCTCTTATTACTGCGCTTTTAATAGCTTTCATCTTTGTTAATAGAATCAACCGTTATTTTGCGGATATTGCTTATAAAGTGTGGGAACGGAAGGTGCTTTACGCATACATACTCATTTGCTTGTAGGTTGTGGGTACTTTTTCGCGGGATATTGCTAGATAGCTTAGGTATATGTATTATTGTGTATTACTAATAATAATATAAACGAGAAGTTGGTATGTATGGATATATTGTTACTCTGTCCCAGAAAAACTACTGAACATATTTTGATGAAATTTGGCATGGCAGTAGTTTGGACTCTGGATTAACACATCATCGCAGAAAATTGTTCGGTTTCCACGGGATTCCTCATTGCGTGTACGAAGTCTTAAATTGTACCTTTGTGTTTAAAAGAGTTAGAATAATCTTTTTTTACTCTTGGTCACTAAAAGGCTCTTCTCTCTATCCTCACATACCTTTAACTTTTGGGCAAAAACCCACTATTGCAATTAAATCACAACGCGGAAATCTATTGTCACTCTAAAAGGAAGCGTATGTCAAACAAAAAGCGCAGTACAAAGGTCACGTGTGTTCCCATAACTCATGTGCGGTGTGCGGTGCGTGACCCCAGTGGGAACTTCCACCGCTATGTTCCACAAAGCGTTGCGAAATGCTCATGCACAATGAAAGTGTTTATGGGAATTTTACTGCGTGTGCAAATAAATTAGGGGAGGTATGTATGATGTGAGTATTTTTATTTACTTATAAATAATCTAACCAAGAGCATGTCAGGACATGTCTAACGAGGGTTCCGTAACTGTCGACGTGTAATAGGTTTTTTTCAAATTACTTCGAAAGTTACAGTTCGATTTCGTTTAAACTCATTTTCCTAAAGAATTTTTAGCATGGTCTATCAGCATAGAAACTTACAAGTTTCTTTCTCCTATAGTTTAGAAATGCTAGGGGGGCGGACCCACTTACAAACCACTTTAAAGGCGGATTACTCGAAAAGGGTGCATTTTGTAAAAAAGTCATCTTTGAAACCTTACCTTTATTTTAAAAGACCTATTCAACGATATCCCATACGATGGGGTAAAATGAAAAAATATTTTTCATTCCACTATAAACCACTTTGGAGGCCGATTTTTTTAAAATGGTTGACTTTGTAAAAAAAAAGTCATTCATGCATGACTTTTTTCACAAAGTCAACCTTGCCTTTATATTTTAAAAAAATCTATTCGCCGATACCCCACACGATGGGACGAAATGAAAATATAAAATACAAAATGATTATTATACACATCTATAACTATACCAAATTTTATCCACTTATCATAATTACAGAAGCTAGAAGCGCGGACAGTCAGACGGACGGACAGAGCGAAAATATAAGGGTTCGTTGTGTATTACGGAACCCTAAAAAGTAATATCTAAATGTAGTAGGTAAGTGAATACGGTCGCCCATGACCTATGGACAGTGGACACCCACAACTCGCAAGCAACATCGGGGAGGAACTAGTAGCCTGGCTTTTTAATCGTCGTCGTTGGTAAACCCTGGACCTCTTTTATTTTAGTGTTATTGTATTTTATTTTAGTGGTGTAATAAAAGACAGGTATAATACTTATATTATTGGTGTTTGGTATTCCTAAAATGGTAAGTAAGGTATTTTATAGGCTTTTCCTCTAACATTTCCAAGTAAAGAAATATTGCTAAGTTTCAAACATATGTAGTTTTATAGGACTTAAAAAGTTATTATGTAAAAAAATATATTATATTTTTAGGACTTGGGAATAAAAAGTTATGCATCTCCGAATATCAAAGAATTTATGTGCAAAATAGTTACGTACTTATCTGTGGTAATCGTTGTCATTATATCTATATAGTCTATGGTTATCTCATGCTGTAAATTGTCAATTTGAGGCGTAAAAGCTCCATCTAGTGCCCATTAGATGGATTTCCTTTTTTTATATATGGCATCGGCTTATAACCATTTGCCAGTGTCAAGTTAAAAAGGCGGGAAATAGAACTTTCATTTCAATTTTCAGCATCGTATTCCTAAATCGTCAAGTCTAAAGTCTAGTCAAGGTCCAAATAAATAGTCAGTGCAGTCCATGAGTCATGTCAGTCGACTCAGTAAAGTGGTAGAAGCTTTACTGAAAGTTCCTAGGAAGTTTTGGAGGGAAACTCAAAATTGCACGGTTTTATAAGTTGTACCACTTGCCCACACTTGTGCACGTTAACGAATATTTAATGGTTAATATTCTACCAATATTACACATTAAGAGCCGAAATAACACAAATTTATGAAAGAAATGTAGAATCCACAACGTCACCCATTGAATTCTCCGGCAAAACTAGATTTACTTTTTATTGAAGTATAAAGTTATTTTTTTTATAGTTCAACAGTTTAGTACTAGTTTTATGAAAAAATAATTGTTACTTGGGATTTCACATCCCTCTATTATACTATTTATATTTACACCAATCAAAATAATTATTATACATATTTTTGGTTTTCGTAACTATTAGCATATTGCGTTTCCAAATAAACTAGTTATTAATTTCATTACCTAATTGACATCACCACTAATAGGTGTTCGCTTTTCCGCAAACCGCCACTAGGGAAATTTATTGAAAAATAGGTTAGGTTAAATTTAATCAATTATATTTTATCCCCCGAGTTTGAAGTAGATTATTATTGTTCCTATATTCATAAAGTACTTACAACTTACAATAAATACATTTTTTTGTGACCACGTATTTTAATTACCAGGCAGTAAATGTATGGCGACTTGCCAGGTCTCCTTTGGTATACAGGAAGTTTTGGGAGAGAAAAATCGATCTAGCTAGGTCTCATCTCACTCTAATATGTTCTTTCTTTCTCCGTGCAACAATATATCAATAATTTCGACTCTATTATGTCAGCCCCATTGGCAGTTTGGTATGCGTTTGTATAATTTTTGCTTTGTTCGAAAATCCGGAATGTGGTGGGTTCAAATCCCGGTTAGATAAATATTATTGTAATGTGATTGTGATTCCTTTAATTTTTTTTTAAATTAATCAGAACTCCGAGCAATGCTCGGTTACCCAGGTACTATGTATAGTTTTAAACCTACTGGCTACTGTTCACATGCTTAATAATTAATATTTACCGACCTTAGTTCAAAGTGCTAGTGCAAAACTGCAAATCTAGCACTCACCGAGTCTTAGCAAGACCTTGCATACCTACTATTTTTATAAAGATAGGTAAACCTAAAGATAACTTGCATAAGTTTAAGCTATTTCCTCATACAGATTGGAACTAATAAAGGCGAGGCCTGTGGGGCTGCTATGTCATAGTGACAGGGAAATCGAGCCCCAAGGCGTTATCCACGACTGGTGGTCACGAGTTTTGCGATCACATTACAATGTTTCAGCCATTGATTCCACGATATTACCGATATAAAGTACTATCAGTTAACACTGTGATGTTATAATATAATACTACAATATCAAGTAGGTCAAATGTTACGAAGCCTTTAAAATGTGCTGAGGCAATATTTGCTCATCAAAAATAAAGCAGTCATTAGTTTTGAAGTAAAATTAAAATCGATGACAAGCCCAGGGGTCAATTCTTGTAATTGGTATCGGCTCAATCTCGTTTAGATACTCAAGCTGTCCCGCTCACGCGCGCACGATATGACGCGTAGGTACCTATGCGAATGAGTCAACGGCCAGCGCGTTGACGGAACCGAGATTATATCGAAAATTGTTATGAGAATTGGGCTTCAGAATATTTGCAGTGACATTGGCTTACCGGAAGCGGCTCGGTTCTGGCAACTGCCCGGCAACAAATGTACGAAAATATAGACACGTAGGTCACCCTTAACAATTTGAAGAAAGTAGGTTGGTATTTTATACACCTTTAGTACCGTGTACCAGCCAAAGCCATTATCATGGAAACTTCATGATTGGCCATCTTTCTTATGTGTTGTTCATGCACTAACAAACTTTCAGCCTTAACAAAATGCCGAAGGTCTGGGGCACTGGCTCTCGCTCTAAAAGAGATCCCTATTATCTAATATGTATAGACTTGTCACTTATACTCTTAGGTGGAAGAATTACCAACCAATAGTAATGATCATAATACATATTATGTTGTAATAAATTCTGTACCTTCTCGTTAAATTACATCCCAGCATTCTCAGTATTATTTCGCCAGAGTTAGTCAATAATTTTATATGAATTACCTACGCATCTTGCATAATCAATTCTGAGTACATATTTTAATTACTTTTGTTTAGTTATGAGAACGTGTGCATGATACTCATATTACTAAAAGACATATTTAAAATTTAAAAAAAAAATTAAAAAATAGTGTTAACCGACTATAGGCATAATGTACGTGTGAACACATTATGCCTATAGTGTGTGCACACATTATGTCAATAGGTTTTAACACTAATATCATTATTTTTTTAAATAAATATGTAGGTCTAGGTAGGTAAAATTTCTGCTTGAGAAACTGATTTTAGATAGGTAAGGTTATTAATTAAACCGCGCATAGACTCCAACTGACTGTATGAAAATTGATCTTCAATTCGTATGTAAAAGGATAACTTATTCTGTCCGTACGAAGCTGCAAGTCTGCAACTTACCAATATCTGCTGTAAATTAACGTTTTACACCACGAGTAAAATTGCATTCCTATAGTCGCGAGCATCTAATTTAGGTACTTACCTACCTAAGTAGGTACACATTGATTTTCTGTAGCCTAACCTAACTTAGGTAGACCTAAGTAAGGTTAGGCTAATATGTAGTAGGTACCTTCTTTTTTTAAATCTATTATTTTATAGAAGGGTTCTCGTCTATAAGACATGACAACCAGTCCCTATCGTATACACAGTAAATAGTATCGTATACACAGATATTCACTCATAAACTTCAATCACCAATTTGTACACAGTCAACGCTTACAAGTTACAACCTGTGTAGGAAAACTAATGTGATAATATATCTATTATCTATAGTCTATACATAATATAATATATTTTTGTAACTGGTCGCTGTCTGTATTCTGGAAGATAAATAAGAAAAACTATTTTATGAACGGTATAGAACCCAAAACAATGATTTTTAGAATTTTTGTCTGTTTGTCTGTACGTTTGTACGCGCTAATCTCAGAATCTACTGGACGGATTTTGATGAAATTTGGTATGATAGTATTTTGACTCACTTTGACTCGTATTTTGACTGAGACACTGACTTAAAAACAAAACCACAAATAATGTGGTATTTCCAAAAGCTTTTTAGACGGATACAATATTAATCCTTATCTAGGAGATTATATCTAGGGGATATATATTTTACTCTGTGATATTACTATAATATTGCAGGTTTATATGCTATAGAAGTTTTTTTCCACGAACACTTACCCACACGGGCGAAGCTGCGCGCAAAAGCTAGTAATATAAATATGATATAATAAACGTATTTGTGTAGGTAAAAATACCTACCCCTTTTTTTACAACTTCCCCTTTTTTATGCACTTAACAACATTTTCGTCAAACACGTCTTGTTCCTTGTTTAGGTTGCTACGGTCTCGTTCCCACGAGCAGTTTTTTTCCGTCGGCGTTAGTAAAAACAGAACTCTGCGGTAATACAATTTAGTTGAAAATCGAACATACAGTACCAATTTGCCAACTTGGCACTCGTGTGTTCGATTTTCAGTTCTATTGCATTAGCGCAGAGTTCTATTTACAGTGCTCTTTTTACTAACGCGGACGGAAAAAACCGCTCGTGGGAACGTAGGCTGAGACATATAAAAATCTCAACGCGCGCTATTCAAAAATAACCACGGATAATAATAATCGATCAAATAAAAGCTTGTAAAAATCGATGTAAGCGATGTTGCCAGTTGCATCCCTACGATGAACATAAAAAGCACTCTGAAAGGTGCGATAACCTACTCGCCCTGTTTACACGTCGAATCTAATTTTCTCTGAAGGCGGTCTGCAATCTACGATCATTATTTTTGCAAAGACAAATCCATTTCTGCCCGAGGTACGTGACGGCGGAGTAATGAGGGGTAATGGCAGTCTGCGATTACTTGCGCCTGTTGCGGTGTACGTCAGGCATCGACGCCATGATGGATTAGGGAGGAGGTTTTATCGATAATCAACTTTTTTCAACATTAATTTCCTGAGTATAAATAAATAGTGAAACGTCATCATAATTGCTTAATAAAAGTAAAAAGATTTTAATCTATGAAATTGATTAAATCTTAATCGTCTTCCGTAAGGCCTGTATAATTGACAAGCTGTCAATACTGTAATATAAATGTCAGTAATAATACTACTAATATTAATTAAAATTCTCTCTACGCTTTTACGTGTAATATTTTATAACAATGATAAATTCTCATAATTAATATTTATCGTTTATGTTATAAGTATATTTGAACTTTGTCTAACGAGTAATTCTATACCGGACGCAATTTTCAAGGCTGCTGAGCGCTGACAAGTCCACACAACCGTAAATTATACCAACATAATCACATCTAGCCGAGTTTAAAAAAAAAATATTTTTATACAAAAAAATTAAAACCGACTTCCAAAGTGAAAGTGCACAAAAAAGTATGGAATAAAACTCATTTTCTAAATAATTCCCGTTTCATATTAGGCTAAAATGTTAACTGTTTCTCTACTCAATCTTCATAATTTTGAAGTCGGTACCAGCCCGAACAACATCCTGATAAAACAATATTTAAAATTAAATTCACGTTCACGTTGGCTGGTACTGACTTCAAAATTATGAAAATTGAGTAGATATATAGTTACAATTTTAGCCAAATTAATCATACTTTTTTGTGCATTTTTACTTTGGAAGTCGGTTTAATTTTTTGTTCAAAAATAATAAAAAAGATCCCTTATTAGTGATATTTATAAATTATTACAAATACATTATAAGAACGTTTAAAATAAACGATCGAAAATTTAATTGAATACGCGCCAAGCTTCCATTATGTATTGTAAATAAGATGATGATGATTACTGTAAATTACATAGTGGTATAAGCTTGCAGTTTTCAAGCAATGCCGAGATTTCCAAACGCCTATCTTTAAAGACCGGGGATTTCTGTTCAGTGCTTTTGGATCTGGGTATACCCTGGTGCAAAAACTTTTTTTTTGCCTTCTCCTTTTTTTTAAAGTCGGTTAAAAACGGATGTAATCAGTTCAGAGCATGGCACCTTTAAAAAATTCGATAAATAAAGTTGTCACAGTGCTTTTGCATGTGAATAGAGTACGTAAGTACACTTACGGCCGGTTACAATAACCTATATATCTATAACTATTTGTAAAAAACGTCGTCATTCAATCATTTGACGGATTTTTGCGATACAAATTTGACGTTTTTAACATATAGTTATTGGTAGATAGGTTATTGAAACGGGCCGTTTATGAATTTTTGGTATGTTATCTGTTTTCACGAATAAGAATATGAAATATCAGATGTAAATTAACAGCTGGGATGCGGAAATTACGGATATCTTTTGTTCAGTGGACCACACGCAATGCATGATACCATACATGCCTCGATAACTTGTAAAGCCAACACTACCGTTTTCCTTTTGAGTTAGCCGTGGGCTTAGTTTGGAATTCGGGTGCTTAATTTTGCTGTTGAATATGCAAATACCAACGAATACCTAGTTTTTTTTAGTTTAAATTAATCCTTACCTAAAAGAGTTAGGTAAGGATTAATTTAAAAGTATTAAGCAAAACTCTTGAACCTATTATTTGGATCTACCATTTTTGGACCTTATTTCCATAGTAATAAGATCAAAATGAGGAGATTTTTCTTATATTATGCATAAATTTAAGAATTGATGTATAAGATAATTTATGTAGAGGCTCTACAAATATAAAAAGTTAAGAAATGCTAAGATTGCATAATTTAAAAGTTCTAGGACTGTAGTTCTCAAATGACAATATTAATGCCCGGTTATGAGGTGAATTTGTCGGTAGTTTATCTATTCATTAGCGCTATTGGTTCGTTAACGGGTTTCTGAACAATAACTCACATTATATAACCTAACTTTAACTTAACTTACCAAAGAAGTATGCTCGGTATAAGTTATCGAACCAATAGCGCTAAATAGAAAATATCCACCTCCGAAAGCGGGCATTAGTTTATCTAGAGTTTATGTAAAATCTTCAGAAACTAAATTGTGCTATTGAAGAAGTTGCTACTTGCTCTCTTAATTGACGATAATTATGCAATATGCACTTTCTATTATGTGCGCCATTTTACGCATTTCTATTGAAAACTGACTAAATTGTTGATTTGCTGAGAAAATTCTATTTATGATGATTCATCTGACTCATATACGTAGTAGCCATTTTATGATATCTGAAACTAAACAAATTATAAACGTAATACAAACTCTTCGGCCTTTTTAGACCTGCTGGTGTTGGTATTGTTTGCGAATTGCGAGTGAATCAATTAATCATTTTAACCTAATATTATGCTAGACTAGCTTTTGCTCCGCTCGCGTAAATAAAGTATCCCACGGGAACACTGTACTTTTTTAAGATAAAAATAAGCCTGTTTTAATTCAGAGCCTAAACTACTACCGTACCAAATTTCATCAAAATCTGTTGAGTAGTTTTTGCGTGTAAGAGTAACAAACATCCATTCATCCATCTTATAAACTTTCACATTTATATTAATTAATATTAGTAGGATTTACACGCTAGGCTAATCAGAAAATCTTTCGTTCTCCGGTCCGGCCCAAGCCTCTCCGCATCATTGTTTGCCAAGAATCAAGTTGCTTGCCTAGCGTCTACGGAAACTATAAAAAAACACAAATTACTTACCTGAAAAATATGTCACGACAGCCGTTGCAACCAAAGCGTTTGCAATTGGAAACTATTTGTCAAATATGTCAATGTGACACTATGAAATTTTCAGAGAAATATATAGAAGATATCTAGAAGTTAGAACCTATTATTATGTCAGTAGGTACTGTGTTTGACATTTTGTAGGTCGGGTATCGCTACTAGGTATGTTGCCTACAAAAAATTTTTTTGTCCTATCGATGTTAGATATCATGTAGAATCTAGAACCCATTTTCGTATGTCTTAAAAAATAACGAAGATACAAACAATTTAAATTTACAATATGAAACAGCGATATATCGGCCTGTGACGTCACCAGTTGCACCCGCCATCGCCATGCATAACAAAATGTATGGCGATAGCAACTTGTGACGTAACACGATTTATTTGCTTGAATCGTAAGTTTTATTACTATTGTATTTAGTTACTTAGGTTAATAGGAATTAATTGTTATATCAGATTGGTCATTCGAATTAAGTATAAGGACAATCGATTGCTCTATATTACATTAATTTTTCCTACTGTACATACTTTTCCCTTGATTAAATCCAATCCATTTCCAAATTTTATATAATATATTTTGACTTTTGTTTGCCCTTTTATCCAAAAATTGCTGTCCAGCAGCGTGCGTAGTCATTACTCATTAGCGTACCTATCTGGGTCAATTTTCTAGGGGGGGCCTGGGCTGATACGATGGTCGATGAAGCCGAGTCTTTGAAACCCAATTGAGATTCAGATTCTAAATTGAGTTTTGCCCATAAAGTTAATAAGTAACCTTTATATTCTATTGATTGTTGTACTAGTAGAGATTCTAAAAGTGTTAAGTTGGCTGCGAATATTCTTGATTTTCCTAATAAATGTGGTTTAAATAATGTACCTATACGTGCACAGTCATCATACGATGGAGCGAGTGTTATGTCCGGAAAACACAATGGTCTCAACCAATAATCAAGGAAATGTATCCTCATGCTATTTACGTGCATTGCCTGAAACATAAGCCTTACTACTATTATAAATATGAAACTTTGTGAGGATGGATGGATGTTTGTTACTCTTTCAGGCAAAAGCTACTGAACGGATTTCGATGAAATTAAGTATGGCAGTAGTTTGGGCTCTGGATTAAAACGTATGCTACTTTTTATCCCGAAAAAGTAACAGTATTCCCGTGGGATACCCTATACTAAACATACGTGGGCGGAGCCGCGGAAAAAGCCAGTAAGTTAAAAACTTAGGAATGTTAAAAAGCGAGCGAAGCGAGCAAATTTTTTTTTTAATAGTTTGCGGCACAGCGAGCGAACGAGAAAGTTTTTTGCACATATTCACCGGTAAAAAAGTAAATGTATATAACATAAAGTTAATATCTAAATGCAGAGTTCTATTTTCAGTGCAGTTTTACAAATATTTTGCGCTCTCATCTAAATTGGTATTATCTTTTTACGGTCAGCCAGGCGTTGGAGAGCGGGGCGGGGCTATTTCCCAAAAGCGCGGGGCCCGTAGCATTTGCTACATGGCTAATGCGGCACTCATTTTGAATCAGCACACAATAAAGCCACATACCTTAATTTATATGTAGCATATAAATTACCTACCTACTTATACACGTTCGCACGTAGTCGCAAAATCTAGATATTCTGCTGCACCGAGCTCCAGTAAATCGTACTAACACAATAATTACCCGTTATTAATATATCGTGGGACTAGTCGCTTGTCTGAAGGACGATAGTAATTAATGCCGAGTGGGCTGAGAAGCCTGAGATCCACTGATTGTATTAGATAATTCGAGTGCGATAAAATATCGAAACTAGCTCGTTGTGCACCATATTTATTATCTGTGGTTGATTTGAGGTACCTACCTAAAAACACAAGGTAAATAACACATATATACAGCAAAACCAATGTCTCACGGGAATAATCGACGTCGAATCGTTCTATGAAAATTACAGACGCATGAAAAATCGTGAGGAGGAGGGAGACTTCTCCTCGCGCGCCGGGCCCCTGAAAAGGGCCTTGGGCGGGGAACCAATGCCAGGGGCTAAGCCCCTCTAATTGGGGTGGGAAGACGCACCCAGTACGAGTACTGGGCGCATGAGTCTCGGTTTTAGGGGAAGACCCCCCGCGGCAGAACGCGGGGGAAACCCATGGGGGGGGCACCGCAAAATCCGAGGGAATGACGAGTGCCAATCCAGGCCCGACCAAGAACGACGGTCGGCTCCAAACGGCGCGTGGGGGTCCCGACCCGGGGGCCGGGAAGCGTGTTTGGGTCCACTCCCTCACGCGCCGCGTTTGCCGGACCGCGGAAACAAGCGACCTGGGGAAAGGGGGAGAGGGTAAGCTTCCGGTTCCCGACTTTTAATGTCGGGGGGGAAGGTGCACCAAGGAGGCGACGGGGTGGCAAGAGGGCTGCCACCCCGACAGGCCCCAGGTGATTGAGTGACGGCGTACGCCGGCGTCTGGTTTGCCGGCGTAGGGGAGAGGTGTGGGGGGATACAATCCCACGGTGAGTGGGGCGCTGTTGCGCCGGGGCGCATCACTGCGCTCGGTGTGACGCATCATTGCGTCAGGGCTCCTCCTCTTCGGGGGAGGGGGGCGGTGGGGCGGGCTGCTTGGCTCCGCAGGGTCCTCCGGGGGGGGGACGGCATCTCTCGGCAGGCGGTGGCGGTCGGGCGGGCGGGCATGCCACGGCGCCAGGTCGGTCAGCTCGACCAGGCGCGAGGCATCCGCTCGCGCGAACAGCTTCGCGGAGAGCTGGGCCACAAAGGCCTCCACGCTCTCCACCCTGAGGTCCCTCGCTATGGTGGAATTGCGGACGTACCACGGTGCGTCCACGATGCGGCGCAGCACCCGGTTTTGGGCCCTCTGCAACAACCCTTTCGGGGGGGCAGGGAGCAGGTGGTGCCACGCGGGTGCCGCGTACGTGAGGCGGGACCGTACGTACGTCTTGTAGAGGGCGATGCGCATCCTCAGGGGGATCAGCGGGGACGCGTAGGCCGGACGCAGCTGGGCTACCGCTGAGTTCGCCCTCGCCACCGCCGCAGAGCACTGGGCGACCATGGACAGGCGGCGGTCGATGGTGACCCCTAGGTATTTCGCCGTCTTACCCCATGGAATTTCGGCGTCACCGATCTTCAGAGGAGCCGGAAAACCTGTTCTCGTAGTGACGGCGAGCGCCTGGGACTTACGTGTGTTCACGGATAGTCTCCATTTGCTCAGCCAGTCCGGGAGAAGGTCCAGCGTCCTCTGAAGTTTTCTGACTGCATGGTCCCTGTTGAGCGAGCTGGCGATGAACGCTGTGTCGTCAGCGTACAGCGCCGCGATGGTGCCGGGATGCGTGGGTATGTCGCTGGCGTATAGGTTGTACAGCCCTGGGGAAAGTACACTACCTTGGGGTACGCCAGCGGTGATGGGGTGCTCGGCGGAGAAGACTCCGTCCACGCGCACCTTGAAGGATCTGCCGGAGAGGAAGGAGGCCACAAGCCTTACCATCGGGGGAGGTACGTTGGCTCGAATGAGCTTGCAGAGCAGGCCCTCATGCCAGACACTATCGAACGCCTTTTCCATGTCCAGGAAAACGGCGACCGAAGCTTCCTTCTTGTTTGCCGCAACGGAGAGGTGGTGGATCACGCGTACCAGCTGGAGGGTGGTACTCAGCTGGGACCTGAAACCAAATTGTTCCTCACGAGGAGGGAGGTGTGGAACAAGGTGTTTGAGGAAAAGGGTTTCAAAGACCTTGGATAGGGTCGGTAGCAGGGTTATAGGCCGGTAGCCCTCGGCCATCCGAAGGTTCTTGTGGGGTTTGGGGATGGTGATGATGAGTCCCATCTTCCAGGAGGGTGGAAAGTGGCCGGTCCTGACGATGCCGTTATACAGGCGAGTGAGGGCGGCCACCGTCCGGAAGGGAAGGTGTCGGAGAGCGGAATTGGGGATGCCGTCTACACCGGGGGCCTTCCTCGGTTTGAGGCGAGCTAGGGTCCTTTGGACCGTCCTCGGTGAGAAGGAGAAGTTTGGGGGGGAGGAGGGGGAAAGTAGGAAAACCTTTACCTCCTCGGAGACCATTTGGGCGTGTTCCGTTGCGGTCGTGGGCAGCGGCGAGAATTGGCGTTCTAAGTGCTCGGCATGAATACCTGCTCTGTCCTCCGCGCGGTACCGGGGGTTGCCGTCCGGGTGGAGCAGGGGATGAACGGAGGCAGTGGCTCCGGTAAGGGAGCGGCAGAAACGATGAAGGGAGGGCCAGTCCTCTCCGGCCTCCTCTATGCGTCGGGTCCACTCCGCGGCGTGTAGGTCCTCGAGCGCGACTCTTACCTTAGCAGTGAGGCGGTTGAGCTCTGCCTTCTGCGTGGGGCAGCGCGTGCGTTGCCATCTCCGGCGTAGGCGCCGCTTCTCCGCCAGGAGGTCGGCGATGTGGCGAGGGAGTGAGGGCCGCTTGTAATGGCGGCGGGTGGGCGGCTGGGTAGCCGCGTTCATTGCAGCTGTAATCGCCTCGGTGATCTGCAGCGTCATGGACTCGACGGAATCTGCAGAGTCAACCGGGAAATTGGGTGTGGACTCGTGCAGCTGCAATGAGAAGGCGTCCCAGTCGCGGACTGGGTAGGGGGGGAGGGGGGGGGACGCTAGCCGGAACGGCGCGTATGATGGCTAGGACCGGGAGGTGGTCGGAGCCGTGGGCCACATCGAGGACCTCCTGATGGAGGTCACCGGGGAGTTGGTGGGTAATAGCCACGTCGAGGACATCAGGAGAGAAGCGGGGATTCTCGGGGTAGTGGGTGGGGGAGTAAGTGCCCACCACCGAATATCCGACTCGAACGGAGTCGGCATGCAGGCGGTTGCCGTCCGAGTTAGGGGTGCGAGAGCCCCATCCGGGGTGCTTGCAGTTCAGATCTCCGGCAATCACAGTCGGCTCCTCTGATAGGAGCCTATGGATGTCGGAGATATCTAAACGCGACCCCGGAGGTTTGTAGCACGCACATAAATGGGTGCGGCGCGAGCCGAGGAGCACTTCCACTCCAAGAGCGTATAGCGAAGAGACTGGGGGAGGGGGGAGGAGTTGGTGCAGAATTTTCCTGCCGACCAGAACGGCGAGGCCTCTGCACACTCGCTCACCCCCTGGAAAATCCTGGCGGTAAATGTAGAAGCCGGGAGCACTGAAACGGTCCTGAGGGGACAGGAGGGTTTCGCTAAGCAAGGCGACATCCACCTCGTACTCCCGGAGGAGGTGGCGAATCGAGGTCACCTTGCCGCGGACCCCCCGGACGTTCCAGTGAACGACCTTTAGGTGGACTGGGGCGTGGTTAGCCATTGGGAAATGAGGGAGGCAAAGAGGGTGGCCCCCTCGGGGAGGGCCGTTAAGAGAGTCTGGAGGATTTCCTCCCCGGCCAGGATTCTATTGAAGACATCCATGGCCAGGGAGAACAGAGCTTGTAGAAGCTGGGCCGTGGTCCTGGGGGACTCTCGGCGGCGAGAAGAGGGGGAGGCACGAGGGGGCAAAATGGCGGTAGTGATCGCCGGGTTTGCGGGCTCGGTGGAAAGCTCGGTGACCTCTGGTTTGGTGACCAGCGGGACAGTGCGTTTAATGCGCGCAGGGCGCGGGGGGCGCGGGGTGCGCTGTGGTAGTGGGGGGCCGATAGAGTGGCATCATCAGCCGAGGGGGGTGCTACAACAGGGGGGAGGGGGAGGGCGAGGGGCTCTAACTCGGAGTCCGTGGCGGCATTGGAAGTCGCAACGGATTTGGCCCTTTTTTTGGTCCTGGTCCTCGTCCTGGTCCGCTTCCGCTGCTTCGGGGCAGCTGGGGGGGGTGCGGCGGAGCGGGGGGTGGGGTCGTTTGCCTCCGCCATAAGGGATGTGGCGGTGGGCGGCGGCGGGGCAACCTCTCTCTCCTGGATATTGGGGGCATCACTTACCCGGTTTGTGCGGGTTGTGCGGGCTAAGGGGCCCGCGCGGCGGTTGTTGGTTTCCCGGCGGAAGACCGGGCAATTCCGACTGTTGGCGGGGTGGGGCCCCTTGCAGTTAATGCAAGTGGGCGGATCCGTTAATGGCCGGGGGCAGTCGGCGGCGGCGTGCTCCTCGCCGCATCTGACGCACGCCGGCTTGCGGTGGCAGTTCCGGCTGGAGTGCCTGAACTGCTGGCAGCGGTGGCATTGGGCAGGGCCACTCTTCCCACGCCAGGCCTCCACCCTAATATTCGGCATGTTTAAAATTTCTGTCACCTTATATATGTCTGGTACCAGGTTCGGGGTGCGCTTCAGTAGAACAAAGTAGGCGCACCCGGGTCGGTCCTTCCGGGCGAGGATACGGGATACATGATCCACCTCGAACCCTTTGGCGGCGAGATCAGCGGCTATCCTGTCCGTGGGTGTATTGACCGGTAGGCCATGGATGCCTACCTTTAAACCGCGGTCCTGGGGCAGCGCGTACGAGTACCAACTAACCTGGTTGGACTCACTCAGGTCAGCTAGGTACCTCTGCACGCACCGGTACTCCGTTTCTCCCTCTGGGGAGAATTTTACCCCCTGGCCGTACGTCTTCGCATTCGGGGGGTGCCCCAGGAGGGCCCTGAGGCGGCTAAAGTGGTCGATCCAGTCATCGAGCTTCTCGACGATGATTGGAGGGCACCGGGGGGGTGCTTTCGGCGGCGGAGAAGATGCCTTCGCTGTGGGGCCGACGGAGGTTACCGGGTTCACTACTTCCATCGGCGAGGGGGCCCTCGAGGTAGAGGCCACTGGGGATCCGGATGGCACGGGGGCGGTGGTCGCTGCGGCGTAGGTTGCCGGGCGATCGGCGCGCTTGGCAGGCGGCGAGACGTCTGAAGACGCCTCTTGGCGCTGCCGCTTTGTTACCTGCACGGGAGGAGCAGGGGGCGGGGGCATGATGCTCGACGAAGGAGCCGGTACCGGGGCCTTCGGAGCAGGAGCACTTACCCCTCTGCGGTCTTCTTCCGGCGGGGAGGCCGGCGAGGCGGCGAGGGCGGGCTGTAGGCTCGCTGCGGGTGGTGTATGCGGAGGGCGCGGGGCGCTCACCTCCGTAGTGCGGCGCAAAGGGCGCGGCGGAGAGGCCGGACCCTTATCGGCTGAGCGGGTCGGGGGCCCAGACTCGCGACGGGTCGCCGTCGGAAGGCATTGGGGCGGGGGGGTGTCAGCACTCCCCCGCGAGAATGCCGAGGACGGCCCGGGGCGAGCGGTATCCGTTCCGCTCAAGCTGGGCTCGGCGGCGGAGTGGTATGCGCGCTCGGACGTGCGCGAGCTGGACCTCGAGGAGGGTCCGCTGCGCGACGCGACAGAGCTGGCGCGGGAATGGCTGGGGCGGTCGCGGCTATGTGGCCGCGAGCCACGGTCGGCCATGGTGACGGGGCACTATGTTAGCGTCCACCGTAATTTAAGGACATGTTCATAATGTCACTACACTACACTATAAACATGAACGTAGGCACAAACACAAAAGGTATTCACACGGCACAATAGTAAACTGAACTAAACACGATAAAACTAAACACGAAAACACGTATTCAGTGTCAAAGTAGTCACTATAAGTGTACTTACTTGCACGATTCACTGGAGGGCTGGCTCTCCGTGACCCGACGTTGGAAACAAGTTCCCAACGGGAGGCCAAGGGCAGTGCAACCCCTCGGCAAGGCGGCAATCCGCTCGTTATTCTAACGAATGACGAGTGGATTGACGATCGCGAGTGGGGTATAACGGCACTGCACAAGGGGCGGGTCGGCACGAGCGTGGAGTGAGCGAGTCACTCGACACGATTCCGAGCGAGACGGCACTACCGCGGAGTGAGCGAGTCACTACGACGCGGATAGAACGGGACGGCACGAAAACGCGGAGTGAGCAGGAACGCACTAACACACACGAGAGACAGCGGATGAAAAATCGACGATTCCCGAAAGTATTATAAAGTATCCCGAAACGTGGCTTAGGAAGGGAGTAGAAATTTTTTAGCAATAAAAATAGAACTCTGGGCTAATACAATAGAGTTGAAATCGAACACATGAGTGTCGAGTCAAATATCAATGTCATATATGACAGCTCGTTACTCGAAACTATCATTTTAAACTCTATTGTATTAGTGCAGAGTTCTATTTTCAGTGCTCAGAACTTCCACCGGCGTTCCGGATTCCGGAGCATAATATAGTCCCAGCTTTAATCCTGAGTTTCGGTTTAAGATCTGTCTGTCCCGTTCTAAAATTGAATGAGAGAGAGAGAGAGAGATCAAATCCTAGTTTAGCGTAAGCGCTTTTAATTTTGGTGAGATGGGGGCTTACATAATAGTTACTGTTAATATGACGACAACGCTACAGCCTACACCATTGTACGCGCTGGTTTTCCGAGGGCGGGAGGAGACTACATAGGCGTAGGGCGATCTTGACTTTGCCTCATTTCTTTTGCCTCATCCACATTGCACACGTAAAAAAAATAATTAATATGAAGGATTAAAACGTAGTTTCTATGACCCAAGCACTAAACAGTTCCTTCCAGTTTCAGAATACCGGTAGCAGTATAATATTATAACCATAACATAACTATCGAAAAACTTAATAATATCATTGATATATCGAAGGTGAATAATGTCGAGTGGGCCGCACTGGGCCTCAATACATTTTATTTGGAGGTCACTTTTTATGTCGAAATAATTTATCTACTCAGGACCTTTAGTTAAGATGCATTCGATACTTGACTTATGTCAAACCCCATACATTTTTGATTTTGGACTTTGCCGTGAAATTATCGGATGCACCTTGACTAAAGGGTAGTTATTGTAGTTTTAAAGGTTCGTCCTTATTTCTATACCTACATAATCCAAAAAGTCTCGAGCTACAATATACAGAGTGATTGGCCAAACTTTCAAGAATGAATATACTCTTGAATTTATGCAACTTTTACTATGGTATCAACTTTGCTAACAAAAAAACCAGTGGTTTTCTACAAATGTGCTATCTATGCCATAGCACTTTCGTAGGAAACAGCTGGTTTTTTTGGCCACTGACTGAAAAATACCCTGTATAGGCGAAGAATTACGTGAGATAAAATATTTAAATAACTAGATTTTGCCTGCGGCTTCGTCCGCGTAACAGTATCCTATATGGGAACACTTTACTTTCTCGGGATAAAAAGTAGCATTTAATCCAGAGCCTAAACTACTACCAACTATAGAAACGTAGAGCCTAAGCTACTTTCAGGCTAGGGCTCCCCTATGAAGGAGAACCAGCCTTCCCCACTGGTGCCGCTAAATGCCGAATAGATATTCAATTGGTCGTAATTAAATGGTGATTGGTGAGTGGTCGGTCCTCGTGCCCTCTTTACTGACAACTGCAATCGCTTACGGACTTGTTGAATGTATAGTTTATCCTTACAAATCATACTACTATCCTACTAATATTATAATTAATGTGAAAGTTTGTGAGGATGGATTGATGGATGTATGGGTGTTGTTTTTCACGCAAACACTACAGAACGCATTTTGATGAAATTTGGTATGGTTTGGAGTTTAGACTCTGGATTGCGCGTTGCGATTGTTTGCGCGAACGAAAGTCGCGGGCAACATCCAGCACTTTATAGTATTCGATTCAAATGCAAAACTTTACAACATAAGAATATGTTTGAAAGATCAGATTAACAACATGTTTTAATTAAAATCGTGGTTATTGTGTGTCGTGTCTTTGACTAATGTTTCTTGTTATTTTAGCAGGGCTCTTATTTCGTGGAGGCACAGAGTAATCTCAGACCCCTCCATCACATCTCAGACTAACGCCCTCCATCTCAGACTAACGCCGGTTCCCTCCTCGTATAATAATAATCTTAGCATTCACCACAGGCTACCTACGTTCCTATATTTTTTGAAGTCATTCCGGCTCCCTTAGTTCTAACTTCACCTGCGTGAACAGGTGTCAACAACTTGACGGAAGAAGACGCTTGTCAATATTCGACTTTCGTGCTATTACATCTAGGTAATAGCTAAGTCCTAACATAATCTAGGTAATACCTGTGAACTAAATAATACAGTGCGCAGGATGTCAGGGCCGGTTGGCGGAAATCCTGCATCAGATTAGGTTTGTAATCTACACGTGCATAATTATTGCAAGGAAACTCACTCGCGTTGCTTTAAATAGTCAATCTGTCGACAGTCTACAATATACATTAGGTATTAATGGTTGGACTGGTGTAAAAACGTCATGGTCACTTGTTAACCATCTCATTTCCTTCTGACACTGTTATAGGAGTATGTATAGGTATAGACAAACTGAAAAGCAACACATGGAATACTACCTCGGAACAACAATAGCAAGGACAAATTTTTTGTCTACTTTTTAGGGTTCCGTACTTCGAAAGGAAAAGTTGCCCGTCCGTCCGTCTGTCTATCTGTCAAGAGTCAAGACCCGTAATTTGGGAACGCATACTCAAATCTACGGTCCCGTGAAGCTGTGAAAAAGAGGCTTGCAATTAAAATAAAAAAAAGTTACAAAGTTAAAGATTTTTGAAAAAGCAGTCACACTAGTTTACCGTCGGCCTTGCACACTACAGAAGACACAAGCGCCTACCAACCTTCGAAATACTGCAGTTTTAAGGCAAAACACATAAAGCGTGCTGGTGACAATAATTGCGTAACAATTTAACGGGGGCAGGTGAGGGGCAGGGGGGGGGGGTAAAGAGGGCCAGGGGGATTGAGAGAGACGCGCGGGGGAGGGAGAGGGGCACAAATTGCGGATCACGGTCCGTGTCGCCGCTCCGTCGGCGTGTCAAAGCGGTTCCATTGACTCCGGCTAGGGCTGACTATTTAGCTACTGTGTGATTCTTATCTAGTCGTCTCAATTACTTATAGGGTTATCGACTTTGAGAAAATTTATTTTTGAAATCATTATGGTGTATGAAAACTTATGCTACTCTCTCTTCGTCTATTAAGTTAATATGTTCACTGTTGTATCTACACTATTTAATAATTCAATAACAGTCTCCGTAACTATAAACGCGCAATAGGTTTTGTTTTTCAAATTTCCTTAAAAATTACTGTCCTATTTCGTTTAAAAGAATTTTCCTAAAGAGTATTTAGCACGATCTATCAGTATAGAAAAAGCCTAAAATATAAAATTATTATTTTATGATGCCAATAAAGTATTATTTTTAAACAAAAAATTAAACCGACTTCCAAAGTAAAAATACACAAAAAAATTAAAAATGCACAAAAAAGTATGTCGTCGTATGAAGTCGGTACCATGGTGTCTACAAAAAAGTTCGCGATGGCATAGATATGTCTATCTTTTAAGGATAGGTTACTATACCCATTCTAAGTTTTAAAATACGATCACAAATAATGTGATACTTTCAGGAGCTATTTAAACGGATACAATATTATCTAATCCTTATCTAGGAGATATATTAAAATTAAAAAGTACGTGTGAAAATTTATTTTAAGTATATATTTTTACTCTGTGCTATTACTATATTGCACTAGGTATATTTGCTAAAGTAGTTTTTTGCCACGAACACTCTGCCGCGGGCGAAGCTGAAGGCAAAAGCTAATTATTAATATATTTTAAGAACGTTCAAAATAAACGATCGAATGTATAATTAAATTCGCGTCAAGCTTCCATTAGGTATTGTAAATAAGATGATGATGATGATTACTGTAAGTTACATAGTGGCATATACTTGCAGTTCTTTAAACAATGCCGAAATTTCCAAACGCGTATCTTTAAAGACTGAGGAGTTCTGTTCAGTGCTTTTGGATCCAGGGTATACCTTGGTGCAGAATCTTATTTTTTTGGTAGCATATGCTTGTGCACATTAAAAAACGTCAAAATCGCTATATTATGTGTCAATATAAATTTAGAAGAGTTCCCTCGATTCCCCTTGGATCCCATCATCAGGATTTCACTTTAGTGACTAAGACACTACTATTCTACTTTAGTAACAAAATAATTTTGCATATAGGTCAATAAACGGCAGAGTAATGTTCAAAGATATCCGTGTTGGTGTTAAATACTATGAGAAGTACCTTTTATATCATCATAATGTGACGATGTATGGTATGATGATGGTGTTGATGGCGATGATTACTCTAATTGACATAGTAGCATAATATGTAGTTCTTTAAACAACGCCGAAATCCCCAAACATGTATCTATAAGGAGTCAGGAGTTCTGTTCAGTACTTTTGGATCCAGGGTATACCTTGATGCGAAATCTTATGGTTTTTGGTAGCATATGCTCGGGTTACTTCAGAAAAAGTAAAAATCAATATATGTGTCCATATAAATTTAGAAGAGTTCCCTCGACTCCTCATGGATTCCATCGTGAGGTCACCACTTTGGTGACAACGGGACTAACCTGGGATTATACGCTTTACATAAAAAATTTTTTGAAAATCGGTCAACAGACAGGGAAATTATCGTTGAACATACAAAAATAAATATACAGCCGAACGTATAACCGCCCCCTTTTTTTTTGGAAGTCGGTTAAAAATCTATAGGTATCTTTAACTATACAAAATTTTTCAATTTATAATAATAACAGAAGTTAGGGCGGACAAAAAGGCGGACTGAGAGACAGACAGACGACGGGCGCACACAGCGAAACTATATGAGTTCCTTGTAGTACACGGAACACTAAAATCTAGATATTTGGTAGTCAATTTGGTAATCTTTTTGCCTATGTAGGTATGTATATTGTATTTATTTAAATTCGAAACGGAAACTAGAATATTTTACACGCATATAGAATGTGTTTTTTGCTGAAATCGCCATCTTTAGATTTGCGGAAAATATTTTTGTAGGTCAAGGGAATTTTTATATTAGTAAAATTAACAATAAATAATATTAAGACGGTATCTAAAACAATAGTGCATTGAAAAATTAATTTCAAGATTTTGTTCTTTCCTCCTTTTTTCCGTTTTTCCTAGGCGAGCTAACTTATTTAGAAAATAATAAAAACTCGAAGTTTTAAAAATTAAAGCCTCTATTTATCGTTCTCTTACATCTCCCTGACACAATTGCCGAAGACGCGAGCAACGTGAGCTATGTACAAATATTAGGTCTTTACCTATGAAATTGCCGTTTTGTATGAAAAAAATTTAACGATTTTTTTTAATGTATTTTTTATTTGTATTAATCGAAGTTATCACCCACAATCAATACAATGCATCTTTGCCAACGCAGTGGCAGTTTATTGATGCCCTTCTTAAAGAAATCAGCTGGACAACAAATTCTTCAAAGGCATTTTGTACTTTATACCCGTTACTCGGGTATTGCATTTCTTTCCCGCCAAGAAGTTATCCAAATTCTGGAAAAAGTAGTAGTCTGTAGGCGCAAGGTCTGGTCAGTAGGGCGGATGACGGAGAGCTTTCAACCCCAGTTCTTGCAACTTGGACACCGTCTGCTGTGCAGTATGAGGTCGCGCGTTGTCGTGCAGGAGCAGCGGAGACAAGCGATTGACCAATGCTGGTTGGAGATGTGCCAGCTTCTCCATCATTGTGCTCAGTTCTTCACAGTACACATCTGCAGTAATGCTCACCCCGTTTGGTAAGAAGCTGTGATGAATCACACCGGCGCTAGACCACCAAACAGTGTCCATCACTTTTATAGGCGTAAGTTTTCGTTTAGGGCATTGTTTAGGCTGCAGGCAGGCGGCAGGTTGTGCTGAACCAGGATCCAACTAACTTGCTGAGCGCTTGCGGTTATCAAACAGTATCCATTTTTCATCGCAGGTAACAATGCGGTTAAAAATTCCTTCATTTGTGTGTCTGTTGAGCAGTGCAAGGCACGTCTCGACGCGTACTTCGCGCTGGCGATCATTGAGTTCGTGGGGCACCCATTTGTCAAGCTTTTTTACCTTGCCAATTTGACGCAAATGGACCAATATTGTTTTGACGCTAACGTCGAAAGCTGCTGCTAATTCAGCCGTAGATTGTGTATCATCAGCTTCCACAATCGCCTTTAATTCGTCATTATCGACCAAAGTTTTCGGACGACCGCGAGGTTCATTTTTCAGGTCAAAATTTTCAGAACGGAAGCGAGCAAACCAATAACAGGTGGTGCGTTGGTTTGTAGTGTTAGCTCCGTAAACGTCGTTGATGTTGCGTGCCGCTTGTGCCGCGTTGCTGCCACGACGGTACTCATATTCCATAATTACTCGAATTTTATTTTATTTTTGAATTTTATTTAGATACGTTATCTATGATGACGAAAAAGATAGAAATGCGATGAAAATGTAACACTATTCAATAAACAAATGACTACTTTTGGAAAAAGAATTCCATGTTTTTAAAATAAAATTAATTTGAAATTAGAATTCTTAGCCAAACAAAAATTATTTTGATTTGAAATGATCAGTACTGCAGAACGGCAATTTCATAGGTAAAGACCTATTATATCGTTGTGAGATAGCTTTGTCGGGTGCAAGTGGCGACCTGCGTCATCATATCTCGCGCCCACTCCTAAAAAATTCACGTCTATTGCAGGGGGACCTTCCAATATTGATTTTATTCTGTTTAAAGTATTTGTTGTTATAGCGGCAATAGTTATTAATACACCTTCTGTGGAAATTTCAATTCTCCAACTATCACAGTTCATGAGAAACAGCCTGGTGACAGATGGACGGACGGACAGCGAAGTCTTAACAATAGGGTCCCGTTTTTACCCTTTGGGTACGGAACACAAAAAACAATGAAATTCATTGTGAGCCCTGCGCATGCGTCACGCGGGATGCGCGTTGCACGACGCGACGCTTTAACCAGCGCGGCGTCGCTAATTATGCTCCAGGAAACCACTTCACCATGCCATGGCATTCCTGGTGTAGTAACCAGTCTGTCTCAGTCATTAGATGAAGTGAGTTTTAGGCTAAAAGTTGACAAAATCAAGAATAGCGGTCTCAGGTGTGTGTGATGACTGATGAGTGCAGATGACTGATATGTAAATTAAAATTCTTAAATCCTACTAAGTACTATCATAAAAGTTTGTGAGGATGGATGGATGTAAGGATGGATGGATGGATGCTTGTTACTCTTTCACACAAAAACTACTGAACGGATTTTGGTTAATTGGCGCCACTACACACACACACACTAGCGCCATGTTGATGGCGCTGATGGAGTCCGGTCTGACCAGCTTGCGAGGTCGGTTTGGCGATCACATTTTACCTCCAAGAAACGATCACCGAACACTAAACCAAAGAGAATGTAAACTACGTAATAAGAGGAGGCACTCCGAAAAAAAAAAACTATAAATCGATAATTTTTATTGCATTAAAAAAATATTACAAAAGTAAGGCTACGTTCCCACGAGCGTTTTATGTGGTAACGAGAGACAAAACTACACTATAAATAGAACTCTGTGCTTATACAACATAGCTGAAAATCGTGTACAGCTGTCAAATCTCACATTTTACTCTTGACACACATTTTTTAACTCTATTGCAATGGAAGTTGGAATCCAATACCTGCAAATTATGAAATTATATTACATTATACTTATTCGCAATACTAACAAAGGTTAAACTAAATGTAAAATTAGATTAATAAGTATATGGTAAGACTGTACAATAGTATTAATTATTATTTTTAACCGACTTCCAAAAAGGAGGCGGTTATACGTTCGGCTGTATGTTTTTTTTGTATGTTCAACGATAACTCCGCCGTATGTTGACCGATTTTCAAAATTATTTTTTTGATGTAAAGGGTATACTCCGAAGTTGGTCCCGTTTTCACAAAAGTGGTGACCTGATGATGGGATCCATGAGGAATCGAGGGAACTCCTCTGAACGAAGGCTGGTACCGACTTCAAAATTTTGAAGATTGCATAGAGAAATAGTTAAAATTTTAACCGAAATACCCAAACATGTATCTATAAGGAGTCAGGAGTTCTGTTCAGTACTTTTGGATCCAGGGTATACCTTGGGTTGCTTCAGAAAAAGTCGAAATCACTTTATTATGTGTCCATATATATTTTGAGCTATACTCTCTTCGTTATATAGGTACTCTGACTAACTGAAGTCAGAAATCAGATGTAATTTAATCTTAACGTAAACAAAAATATTTAATTAAAACAAATTATTGTGTCAAAGTGCCAAAACAATTCAAATTCCATAATACTGTTGTGAACTACGACGTCTTGGTTTTTACAGATCCTTCTTACGCTTGAGTGGTAATAATATTAATACAGCAACAATTGTTATATTCTCCTTTATTGGTATATATGAGAGAGATGCTTAACACAGATACGTATTACATATGAGAGATGCTTATTACAGATACGTCTACACTATATATAGCCTTTTGGCTCACTAAAATAAAGTAGATAGGCTGTGCTTGTGACATGACAACATGAGACATCTGTCAATATGATATTGATAGTTCTACTTCATAATACTATTATATTATGCAACAAATACCTAAATCTATCAGGGAATCTAATCATTAAACAGATTGACAATTCTCCTGCTTTATTCGTTTTATAATGAGTACCTACCTGGGTAACCGAGCTCAGCTCAAAGTTCTAGTAGATTTAAAAAAATAAAAATAATAAAAAAATATTTATCTGACCAGGTTCGAACCCTCCACATTACGAATTTCTGAAAGACGCAAAAATTATACAACGGCAATCGGCATAACAAACTTCCAATCGGACTGACATAATATAAGAGTGTTAAAAAAATGTTTATATTAAGTATATTATATTGTTGCTTGTCGAAAGAAAAAAACATATATAACCTAAAATGCGAAATTTCCCAGGAATAAGACCTAGCTAGATCGATTTTTCTCCCCCAAAACTCTCTGCATACTAAATTTCATTGTAATACTTGCAGCCGTGTCCGAGATTCCGATTATGTATATACAAGATTTGCTCGTTTAAAGTATAATTAAATCATATTAAACTTTGGCATGTAATTGACATTTGTATTGTGACGGTAGGTGATCCATCAAATCCATCCATCATACGTGCAAATTATAAGAGCGATCAACCTGCATAAGAATAAGATTCCCTAGTAGTACATAGAGTAATAATTATCACATGTATAGCTTCCTCATACCGCAAGATTTCTATGAAGATGAAATAAACAACACATTAGCACATAAAGATGTTATGTTGTCAGTGAAACTATGAACAAAACCGACTTATCCTACAAAAGCGTAACAGAATTTTCTACGAAATTCTTACGTATGCCTTATAAAGATACCTACCTACTGGAGTGTGTTAGGTGTTTAATAGAGTAGAGGAGAATGTTACTAGGTATATTCAATAGAGTAGAGGAGAATGTTACTAGGTATATTCAATAGAGTAGAGGAGAATGTTACTAGGTATATTCAATAGAGTGGAGGAGAATGTTACTAGGTATATTCAATAGAGTAGAGGAGAATGTTACTAGGTATATTCAATAGAGTGGAGGAGAATGTTACTAGGTATATTCAATAGAGTGGAGGAGAATGTTACTAGGTATATTCAATAGAGTGGAGGAGAATGTTACTAGGTATATTCAATAGAGTGGAGGAGAATGTTACTAGGTATATTCAATAGAGTGGAGGAGAATGTTACTAGGTATATTCAATAGAGTGGAGGAGAATGTTACTAGGTATATTCAATAGAGTGGAGGAGAATGTTACTAGGTATATTCAATAGAGTGGAGGAGAATGTTACTAGGTATATTCAATAACTTCAAACTTATTATGTATACAGAAAACAGATACTCTAGTTTTTGTTTTCTTCAAAAATGTTACGTTGTTATGATTTTACACGCGTTCAAAGTTATACATCTAAAGATATATACCTAAACCTATATTATATAAATTACAGAAGGAATGTTATTGAAAAAAAAAAAAGATTATTTGTTTCGACAAAAGGCAATGCCAACAAAAACTATCTACCTACCTACGCTTTTACAATTATACCTATGATTAAGTAAACAATGAAATTTGAAAACTTATCTTACAAATCTTACAATCTATTTTATAATGAATCCCAAATCCCAATCGCGCGCAGGAAGACATGCTCTGTTGGATATTTTAACCACAAAATTCTATGGGAAGACATCTTCAACGCAAGGGCATTGACCAGTGGGCAGTGACACAGCATTTACTGGACAATAACTGTAATTTCTAAAAAATAACTACTTTTTATAGTTGTCCAGCTTCAGTAAAATTTTGAAACTTTTTAGTGAGGCGCATCTCAAGTTTGACTAGTCATTCAAAGCACAAAATCAATTAGTTTAAGAATGTTTTGCCCACCACACCGCATTAACATTTGAGTTCTATTTGAGCACTGAGCAGTTTTGTATTTATTTGTTTTATTTGAGCAGTAAAGACTTAAGAAGGACTAGCGCACGAAGGGTTCCCTACAAAACACGCGTTTGTTGTATGGGAGCCACACTTAAATTACCATTTTATTCTGTTTTTATTATTAGTTATTATAGTGGCACCAGAAATACATAACTGGTAAAATTTCAACTGTGTAACTATCACCGTTCAAGAGATACAGCCTGGTGGCGGTCGGACAGACAGGCCGACGGACAGCGTAGTCTTAGTAATGGGTCCCGTTTTACCCTTTGGGTACGGAATACTAAAAATGCATTGTTAACTCACCGTGGCTGGTAGCTACTGGCTGAAAAGAATTAAAAAGTTATAGAGTTCTAAATTCAAAGTTAATTTAAATATTACTTTAAACTGCTTAATGCTTTTTCAACAAAACATAATATTATATTATACACACACCGGCATATTTAGCGGAACATAAAATAAAGGTTTGATATCAGTATCATATAAGATTGCTGGCTGGTTTATACGTCATTTAATTTAAAAATAAATATTTTCAAATTAAGAAAACAACTGAACATCACATTTTTTGCGATTGTTTTAATTTTATTCAAATACACCTTATCTGGAGCGAACATCGAGTATTTCTTCCTTCTGAGTTTGATTTAAAATTTCATTGAAATACTGTTTTTTGTTAGTTTTTTTTAATCGCGTATCTTTTTGGAGTTGAGGACTGAATTATGCCTGACTTAGCCCCAACGGAGATTGCCAGGGCACTCGAAATGCGAAGAAATGGTCAAACCTACAGAGTGATATCCAGAGATCTTCGTCGCCCAGTTTCAACGATCCATCGCAGTATCCAACGGTTCAGGGAGACCGGTACTTATGTGAGAAGAGCAGGAGAAGGCAGAAAAAGACGCACTTCGAGTAGGGATGATCGTTTCATTCGGCTTCGTGTACGTAGGAACCCCCGTTTGACGGCCGTCCAAGCCCGACATGAGTTAGAAGCAGTGCGGGGTGTAACCGTAAGTGAGCGTACTGTTATGTCCCGTCCCTGTTAGGGTTGTTGCTGACGTAACGTCGAATCAGCACATCCCGTGTTTAGTCTGGTCTAGACTCTAGCTGTGAGTCTCAGTTGGTCTTCAGTCCTCGGTCGTGACGGTTCTGCCCAAGGGTCCTTTCATATATTACTGTATTTTCCTTTAATAAAAGTGGTTGTGGAAAGAAACCTTTTTTTTAAAAAGCCTAATCCGAAGGGACCCCTAACATATTTGGTGGCAGCGGTGGGATCGGATATCCCCAGTGTCGTTTAATCCTGGAAAGTTATCGTAAAAAAGTGAAAATCTAAAAATTCGTCGCAAAAAAAAAAAAAAAAAAAAAATCTTTAGTGAAAGTGCAGTGAGGAAACCAACTCATTTCCAATATCCATAAAGTCATTAAGAGCAAAAGCCAAAGTGAAAAGTGAAAATCCCAAGTGCATAGCGTTAAAATCCTAAAAGTTATAACCGTGTGAACGAGTTCACACCTCTCATCCTATCCGGCCGGGCGCGGGCATGCATCGAGTCGCCGTGCAGCTTATCTTCGCCGCCCACGCGTTGATATCACTGTGAGTCTTTGGTCACTGTTTACATTTAGTAGCCTTCTAAGGTTACCTAGATTTAGGGTTCGGTACTCCACTAAGATAATCCATATTTGTAATTTAATTTGTTATCATTCTCATTAATATTATTTTTCAATATGTCGAAAAGTGAACTATTAAATCTTAACATTCCTATGTCCGAATCGGAAGCTGGTCCATCTGACACAGCTAAAAACCCTCCTGTTTCTCCCAAAGCAACGACCCGAAAGGGAACCGCTTCGGGTACGAGTGCCATGATGGTCGAACTGGATCTAAATACACTATTTAAATTTATCAAACCATTTGATGGTTCCCGGGAGTGTGTAAATTCATTTATTATAAATTGTAATAACGCGTATGACTTGGCCACTGAGGTACAAAAGCCAATCCTATTTCGTTATATCTTTAGCCAGTTGCAAGGTAAAGCCGAAATTGCTTGCGCTATCAAAGAATTCAAAAAGTGGGACCAATTAAAAGAATTCCTGCGAAACCAATTTTGTGAACGTAAGCATTATGCTCACATACTTATGGACTTGCAAGAAAGTAAACAGGGTCTTAATGAAAACGTAACACAATATTCTTTACGCGTAGAAACCTATCTTTCACAGCTTCTGACAGAGGTAACCCTGTCCAATTGCACACTAAAGGAAATCCCTGGTCGTTCAGCGGCCATGGAGGATTTAGCACTTCATCATTTTCTTATTGGCTTACATCCCCGTATCTCAAATATTGTGCGTTGCAGAAATCCGCGAAATTTAAATGACGCTATTAATATTGCAATCTCTGAGGAGCGCATACAACAAAGTCTTTACAAACGACCTCAGTTGGGAGAATCGAAGTTAAATAATAATCAAAGTAACTTGAGACCCAGACCGTTTTTCCCACGATCATATGGACAACCAAACAAGTCACGTAATCAGCCTTCTTATCAGCCGAGATTTAATTCTCCAAATAGTAACCTTAATAACAACAATAATAATAATTATTCAGACAGAACCCAATCGGTGTTTTGTCGATATTGTAAAACTACGGGCCATGATATTAAAGATTGCGCGAAAAGGGAATACAATAACAGCCGATTTAATAATAAATTCCGGCAACAACCGAATCGAATGCATTTGGTTATGAATGAACATGATAATCAACACGTCGATGACTCATTCCAATCGGATAATAATAATTTAAACTAAATTCCGTCTCGCTCTCGTGTCGTGCGGGACTAATTAAATCTGAAATCGACACGAAAACTTTCTCTCGCGTTATACGACAGGGTAACCAGCCCCAAAATGGAAACGCTAAAAAATCGTCTCGCGTTATACGACAGGGTAACCAGCCCCAAAATGGAAACGCTAAAAAATCGTCTCGCGTCATACGACAGGGTAACCAGCCCCAAAATGGAAACGCTAATAAATCGTCTCGCGTTATACGACAGGGTAACCAGCCCCAAAATGGAAACGCTAATAAATCTCTCAGCATCATACAACAGGGTAATCAGCCCCAAAACGGAGATGCATCCTTCAGAGTCACGCAGCAGGGTAACCAGCCCCAAACCGAAGACTCCCTCGTAGTTGAACCTGAAAAAAAAGAAATTTACGAAATTAATATTGATACAACTAAGCGACGCTTACCTCACATATTAGTAGAATCTTCAGTTTCAGATATCCCTTTATCTTTGTTAGTCGACTCGGGCTCGTCGATCTGCTTAATAAAAGAAACCTGTATATTAAATAGTCAAAAATTAATTAAAGAACCTGTAAAACTTAAAGGTATAGATCCAGGCGACGAACCGACTTCTACAGAGGGTCACTTACAACTTAGGCTAAAATTAAATGACAAAAATCCGTTAGTATTTAAATTTCATGTAATAAAAGAGATTAGCTTACCTTACGATGGTATTATAGGCACAGATTTCTTAACAAAATTCGGCTGCAAAATAGATTACACGAATGATATATTAAAAATAGGAAAATCCGAAATTAAATTACTTTTCACCGAACCGTTCTTTATTGTTCCACCTCGAAGTGAAGCTGTAATTCAATGTTCAATACAGAAAACTAATTTAAAAGAGGGTGTTATAGTTGATCAACATCTTTCGGAAGATTTACTTATATCTAATTGCATCGTTAAAATCAAAAATAATAATCGCGTTAATTTAACTATTGCCAACACCTCTGAAAATTATGCACATATTAAAGGAGATCTAAAACTCCATGTTGAACCTTTAAATTTTCCTCTACATCCGGTAAATACATGTAGTTTATTTACCTCAGAAAGATCCGAAGCAGTAATAAAAGAACTTCGGACAGATCATTTAAATAAAGAAGAACTCAATGCTCTTGTTGATCTCTGTAGTCAATATCCGGATATCTTTCACATGCCTAGTGATCAGCTCACACATACGTCTGCAATCGAACATACCATCAGAACAAATAACGAAATTCCAATACATACCAAGTCATATAGGTTTCCCGAATGTCACAAGCAAGAAGTTGAAAAACAAATAAATCAAATGCTTGAACATAACATAATAGAGCCGTCATCCTCTCCTTGGAGCTCACCAATATGGGTAGTTCCCAAAAAAATTGACTCAAGCGGACAACGCAAATGGCGAATAGTGATAGATTATAGAAAGCTTAATGACATAAGTGTAGGCGAAACTTATCCGATACCTCAAATTTCTGAAATTCTAGACCAGTTAGGTAAAAGTAAATATTTTACAACACTAGATCTTGCTTCTGGATTCCACCAAATTCGTATTTCAGCTGACGATGCACCCAAAACTGCATTTTCAGTCCCTCAAGGTCACTTTCAATTTAATCGTATGCCATTTGGCCTCAGAAACGCACCTAGTACATTTCAAAAACTAATGAATACTTGCCTGTCAGGACTACAGGGAAGTCGATGTTTTGTTTATTTGGACGACATTGTAATCTATTCCTTCGATCTCGACACACACATAGATAACCTTAAAGCCGTATTTGATAGACTTCGAAAGTTTAATCTTAAATTACAACCGGAAAAATGTCAGTTCCTTCGTAAAGAGGTAGTTTATTTAGGGCACATAATAGGCGAAGACGGCGTAAGGCCAAACCCAGAAAAAACAGAGGCTGTAGCTAAGTTTCCTATACCCAAGTCCCCTAAAGACATTAAATCCTTCCTAGGCCTTGTTTCCTATTATAGAAGATTTATTCCTAATTTCTCTAAAATAGCAAAATCACTTACCAGTTTGTTGAAAAAGGATGTTCCGTTCATCTGGAAAGAGGAACAACAACTTGCTTTTGAATCTCTTAAGGAAAATCTTATAAGTGCTCCGGTATTAGCTTATCCTGATTTTAACAAACCTTTCCTGTTAACTTGTGATGCATCCAATTACGCCATTTCTGCAATTTTGTCCCAAGGTCCTATTGGTCAAGATCGTCCCATAGCTTATTCCTCTAGAACTTTAAATAAAGCCGAAACCAATTATTCAGTAACTGAAAAGGAATGTCTCGCGATAGTTTTCGGAACAAAAGTTTTCCGGCCTTACCTGTTTGGTCGCCGTTTTACAATAATTACAGACCATAAACCGCTGAATTGGCTATTCAGCTGTAAAGATCCGGGCTCTAGGTTAATTCGCTGGAGACTAAAACTTGAAGAATTTGATTATGATATTCAATATAAAAAAGGTAAAATAAATACAAATGCCGACGCTCTTTCCCGGTACCCCGTGAACCCAATCCAAGCCGAAAACCCATCTCCTTCAGCACCAAAACCCCAGGAGGAACAACCGTACTCACCAGATAGAGATCTTTTAGATTTGTTAGTGACACCGCCATCCTTTGATCCCGAGAGAGACCTCTTGGATCTCTTGCCCGATCCAATCCCTGTAGAAAATACTGAATCTCCATCAGAACTTTTGAATACTCCTCCTGATCCATTTGATCCACCCGGCCTCGAAGATGCCGTGGCTAATGAGCCTAACGATCAGCCTAACGTTGAACCAGATTTTGAAGTACCATCCGAGCCAACTCCTTCCACTAGCGCGAATCCAGATGCTCCTGTAGATGATTATCCTACCTTCTTAAAGTCCATGTCAGATAAAAGTAAAACATTTAATACTGTAATCGAAGAATATAACGAAAGTTTATTAAAATGTCCGGCTAAAGTAATCCTTGTACCAACATCTATTGACCTTGATGAATCCAACCTTTATCTTGAAGAAATGCTGAATGATTCTGAAACAAATCAAACAATATTAAATTCTGAAAGAGAGCTTTTTGGTTTCCATAAAATAGAACGTAATAATAAAATATGTTATTTGTTATTCTATAAAATTCATCATTTTGATGAAGCATCCTATCCAGAAATATTTGAAACCTTAAAGAGGATTCGTAATGAATTATTAATTTTCGGAAATAGCAACGAAATAGGTATATCAGATATGAAAAATCCTTTTGAAAAACATTCATTTATTAAAATATTTAATATTTTAACTTACCTTTTTCATAATACGCAGATTAAAATTAAAATATATCATAATAAAATTATTTTCCCTGTCCCGACTGAAATAAAGAAAATATTACACGATAATCATGATGTCCCGATTGCTGGCCATTTAGGTTCTGCTCGTATGTATAACAGGATAAAAGAAATTTACTATTGGAAAGGGATGCGTAGCGACATAGAAACATATGTTAAACAATGTAAATCCTGCCAAGAAAATAAAGCACTCCGACAAATAAATCGTGCTCCCATGCAAATAACTAGTACTTCAACAGAACCTTGTCAACGTGTAGCTCTTGATATTGTCGGGCCACTTCCAGAATCTGGTCCCGGTAAATTGAAATATATATTAACAGTTCAAGATGACCTAACGAAATTCTCTTCAGCATATCCTATTAGGAACACAACCGCGGAGGAAACATGTGAATGTCTCCTTCATTACATCTCAATTTTTGGTATACCCAAAATGATCCTCACAGATCAAGGGACAAATTTTACATCTGGACTGTTTAAAGAGACATGCAAATTCTTAAAAATTAAAAATCTTTGGGCTTCGCCATACCATCCACAGACGCAAGGGGCTCTTGAACGAAGTCATTCCACCCTTAAGGAATATTTAAAATCATACATTAATGAGGAACAAACAAATTGGCCTCGATATATATACACTGCCATGCTAGCTTATAATACATCCGTCCACTCTACTACGCATTTTACACCATATGAATTAATGTTCGGTAATAAACCATTTATACCAAATTCTATTTATGACGAATCCCCAGGGGCTACATACCCTGAATATGTCCGCATGTTGCAGAATCGTCTCAAGTACTCCCGGCAAAAAGCCGTAGAATTCATCAATAAATCTAAAGGAAATTCCAAAACATATTATGATACACGGACACGACCAGTCAGCTATCATGCAGGCGATTACGTTTACGTAAAGAATCATTTAAGACTGCGGAAAGCCTTGTCCCCAGTGTGGAAAGGCCCCTATAAAATAATTAAGATCAATGGTAATAATACATTGACAATATTAATTAATCGACGTCATGTCGTACACCACTATGACCAGGTCAAACCTGCTCATGTGCCGAGTTCGTAAAATGCTTGCTTTTATACATACTTTACATTTAAATTTTACTTTATTATACTTACCTATACATTATTTACAAATAACTTTTACCTTACCTTTTTTTTTACTCTTCATACTAGTGCACACTAAGTATATAATATTAGTTATTATAATTTATAATAGCAAGATACTGTTCTATTCTTGCAGAACTCATCAACATGCTGAAAGTCAGCAAAATCATTACGTTCAACAATTTAAATCAAGCCCAGGGATCTATTTTGACTATCTTGGCAAGCTCAGCGTTATTAACGGGAAATTAAATATCTTGATGCCAATGGACATATCTCACTTAAGTACACATATTGAAAATATAGACTATGCTATAAAATTAGTTAAGGATCTTTGTGAGAAAACAACATTTAGTAATATCGATTGTCACCATCTCCTCGAGCCGCTAGCTGTTAGATATAATGATATGTATAAGGAATTTAGTTCTGTATCCCATTTAGTTACCAGGAAATCAAAGCGTGCTTGGGTGAGTGGAATAGGCTCAATAATAAAACATGTATTTGGCAATTTAGATGAGAATGATGGTCTTAAATACGACGAGGCTATAAAAGTATTGTTTAAGAATCAAAATAAATTAGTTTCTCTTGTCAAAAATAATATTTTACTTACCACATCTACCGTGTCGATGTATAACGATACTATAAATAAAATTAAAATTAACGAATTAAATTTGAATGATGCTATCGACAACCTCTCTGTTAAAGTACGTAACATATCTATCATCACGGATGAGCTCTGGTCTCAGATCAGTATTAACCAGGTTATTAATAATTTAGAAACTTCAATTTTAACATTATCCTTCCAATTGGAAGACATAACTAATTCTATTTTATTCAGTAACCAAAATATCTTACACCCTTCTTTAATCACGACACAGCAGTTATTCAGAGAACTTGCCGATAATCATCAACATTTACCTAATAATATGAAGTATCCTGTGAGCCTCGACATAGCCTCAATGAGTTCTATGTTAAGTATTTCTAAAATTGATAGTTATTATGTAGATAATAAGATATTTTTTGTTCTCCAAATTCCGTTAGTGTTAATTAAGGAATTTATGTTATTTCATAATATTGGATTACCGACACCACATGACTCTAGCAACCCCAACTCTTTCAGTTTAATAATACCTAATTCAAAATACATAGCAATGACCAAAGACAAATCGCAGTATTGTATCTTGGAAGATGTAAATAGTTGCAAAAACATGTTAAGCGAAAACTATATTTGTGAAATTTCAATAATTTATGTAACAGAAACTAAGTCCACATGTGAAACAGAGTTTATGAGTAAAGTAATTGATAAAGTCCCGGAAAATTGTGAAACTAAATTAATTTTTGGAGAGTTAGATATTTGGAAACCGCTTAAAAATAATAGATGGATTTTTGTACAGTCAGTACCCGGTAAGGTATCTATAGATTGTAGAAATAGCGAAGCATCCGAAATTAAGATTTTAGGCACTGGCATTATGTCACTTCCTAGTAATTGTATCGGTTATCATAAAAGCAATACTCTCATAACTCAACACGATTTTGTCAACGCTACCATAGAAATTGGAATACCTGATTTTAATCTTATTAATGACAGCTGTTGTAATTTTAAGAAACTAAATTTAAGCGCGAGGAATGTGACCCCTATCAAATTACAAAATGTTGATTTAGATAATATTAAATTTAATCAACAAATTTTTCTTAAAAATCTTGAGGACTCAGAAAATATTCTAGAAAATCCTCATATAGTTAAATACGGTACACATTACTCCGTATTAGTCATACTTATAGTGGTAGTAATATTTCTTTATTCAATATTTAGATTTTATAACTGTGTGAAACCCGGCAGCAGAACCTTAAAATTGAATCTAGCAAAAGTTGACTCTAATTCCAAAGTATCTAAAAATATTCAGTGTAACATAATAGAAATGAAAGAACCTGAACAGGATGTTGAAGATAATATAGAAATTGAAAACATTAATAATATTCGAAGTAGATTTTAGAATTTCAACTGTAACTTCGATGTCCCCCGAAGTTACATCTTAGGGGGGAGGTGTTATGTCCCGTCCCTGTTAGGGTTGTTGCTGACGTAACGTCGAATCAGCACATCCCGTGTTTAGTCTGGTCTAGACTCTAGCTGTGAGTCTCAGTTGGTCTTCAGTCCTCGGTCGTGACGGTTCTGCCCAAGGGTCCTTTCATATATTACTGTATTTTCCTTTAATAAAAGTGGTTGTGGAAAGAAACCTTTTTTTTAAAAAGCCTAATCCGAAGGGACCCCTAACAGTACGGTACGAAGAAGGTTCGAAGAAGCTGGTTTGGGTTCATTTGTGCCCGCCAAGGCTCCAAGGCTCGAGGTAAATCATCGTAGAAACAGGTTAACTTTTGCTCAGGAACATCGACTTTGGAACGCGGACCAATGGAGTAAGGTATTGTTTAGTGATGAGTGCAGAATTCTCTTAAATCAAATTGACGGCAGGCAAAGAATATACAGACGCAAAGGAGAACGATACATTCAGATAAATTTTGAAACTACAGTTGCATACGGTGGTAGATCAATAATGGTTTGGGCGGGCATTTGTTTGGGAGCTCGCACAGACTTGGTAGTGATTGACAGAGGGAGTCTGACTGCAGACCGCTATATTAGAGAAGTTTTAGAAGAAAATGTCGTACCGTTTGCCCCATATATCGGTGACAATTTTGTTTTTATGCAGGATAATGCTCGGCCGCATACCGCTCGGGTAACTCAAGCTTATCTTAATGATAGATCGCCCGACGATTTGTCCTACTGGAAGCTCTTCTGGAAGGACGTCTTTATGTCCTGCCGGAAGATAGTAATGAGTCCTGCTAGCAGTACGTAATTTGTATGAAATTACGATTGGTCCTTCCAGCAGTACTGTGACCTTGAACATTATGAGTGTACTAATCAGAAGTCAGAAACCTTTGGCCAGTTTTCAATAGAATAAAAGTCTATGTTTTTAATAATTTAAACACGTATATTTGTAACAAACAAAAAATGCAGAAATTTTAATTATGCTGGAATGCCATGTTGAATATGATATGCAAAACAGTTTCTACCAGTTTGTGGTGAACAAAGTACACACTTTTTTCCACATGCAATGCAATAAAACTAGCCTTTTGCTGCCTTTTGTAAATTCTTGAGCATATAATGCACTTTCTTTGGACTCTTTGTCGACTGTCGTCTTTAGACAAAGCCTGCAATATATGCTCACCTCCTAAAGCTGGTTGATGATTTGAAGGCTGGTTCTCTTTTTGTTCATTGGCATCACATCTGTAATTATTATTTAGGAGCTGCAAGCTCAACTTTTCCGTGAACTGCTTATGTGTTACTTGCTCGTGATTATTTTTTAAGAAATAGTTAAATGCTAAGAAGGCATTAGTTTCTATAATACCAAAAATCGAAGCATATATGCGATGCACCCAATTCTGCGTTCGCCACACTTCCTCTATGGATAAACCACCTTGACGAACATGATTGTTAATGTCGATGGCAGGAGCACCGTCAAAATACTGTTCCACGATTTGAGTTCTAGGTATTTCTTTAACAGTACTGGCTCCAAATCCATCATATCGTGTTTTGCACGCTGGTGCTCCCGGCAATGTAGTACCACATGTTGAAACAAAATTATGAATCTTTCGATCTCTCCAGGCTGTGGCAAATACTTCAATATCCTCCAATTCTGTTTTCGCAGTAATGGTAGATCCTTTTCCTGGTGGACAATTTTCCTGAAGTTGTTTAAGCGGAAATTTCGCATGTTAAAACTGCCCAGTTTTAACAATTCCAGTGAAGAACAACCCTTTTTTACGCAATTCGGTTGCTGTTTTTACAGACGCAAACCATGAATCACCAACAACTATACGACCAGTACCGTGCCAGGGATCCGCCAGTCTCAGAGTAGTTGCTGTGCCAGCACCTAGCTGTCTTTGCCATTTTTTTTCTGCCATGCTGCTGGCCTTGCCTTCATTGATTTCTAGACGTAACATTATCCTAGTGCTACTGTCGGCCAAAGTTTTAGCCTCACAACCAACTCCTTTAGGCTTACGTTTAATTTTAATGACACTTGGCATTCCCTTTTCAAAATAATTACCCCGACCATACCAAGCGAACATAGATTCGTCGACGGTAAGTTTGTACTAAGGAGTCAATGCACTAAGCCACCGTTTATTGACCATATCAATGAGAGGTCGTACCAAAAACCATCGATCATCATCTACATGTTGGTGCGTAAATGACAAATTCATTAAAATTTCTTCAAAACGGTGCTTGCTCATACCAAATCTCGTTCCAAATGCAGGTGGTGGAAAAACTCTGGTTTCATCGGTAGACCAATAGTCTCGCCTTTCTGGTAAAATATTAATACACATGGCGTATAATACCCCAAAAAATTTTAAAAGTTCTTGTCCTTTTATAAAGTTTCGTCCTAATCTTGCATTGGTATAGCGTAATATATCGTCAATTCTGTCCAACGGGAAGAATAATAGCCAGACATCAATTTCTCGGATATTCACACTGTTTAGATCGATATGTAGTCGTGGCTTGTACTTTATGTCTTTGTAATTATCAATGGTGATATCTATTTTCATTAGCCAGTCAACATTTATACCACCAGACGTCACTGTCACTATTGATTGACTAAATTCCATAGAAGGCGGAGTTGGAACAATAGTATTAGTTTCTTCATCTGACTCTGAATCAGAAGACGACGACGAAGACGACATTTCTAGCTCCTGGGCTTCGGCGTCTTCAAGCTGAAGCCGTATAACGCTTTCGCGACCTGAAAATAATAAAGGAATTTAAATGAGTGGTCGTGTGTACTTAACAACATGTTTAACCCATAAATCTAAACAGAATACGGTATTTGACTACATGCAAAAATACTGATTTTATTATACTTAAAATACTTATTGGTCATTGTTACATAATAAATATATGAAGAAAAAAGATAATAGGTATATTTTTCAAATTAATGGCTTTATAAGATTCCAAAAACTAGCAAAAGTTCGAATACGTAATTTGAATAAAATATTAATAATTTTAGCTTAATAGCTACTTACTTATATTAAATGTAACATATTTAAAATTATTACCTATAAGTATGTACATACCTAAACGCGTTACCTAATAACTAAGATATCAGTATTTTTGCTCAAACAATAAAAATGGCAGTCAAATATCTATTCTATGTTTTATCATCATCGTGTTTAACCTCCACAAAATATCGTAAATAAAATTGTAATATCTAAGTAAAAAAACATACCAGTCTCGTCATTTGCAGGATTTATCATCTCAACCCCAATTATTGAACACTTCTCGTCAATATCCCACCGCACGCGAACTTTATTATTATTTAGATTTCTGACTACAACGCCGAATAATTCACAGTCTTTATAATTATCTCCAAAATGTTGACGACTCCATGCGTTGTCGGTGCCTGGCGCATCGAAATAGGTCGCGCGAGCGCGGACGCGCTGCCCCCGTATATACTCATGCGCCATCGCGACTCAACTGAAGGTATGTTGTGCGGTGTGCCAAGCAAATCGTTTCTTTATAGTAAGAAAGTATATACTCCATTTTTTCGTGCAAGTTTGAACTTTGTACTGCATATAATTAAGAAAATATGATCTAAAAAAGTCCTGCTAGCAGGACTCTGGGCGATCTATCATTAATGATATGAATATCACTGTTATGGAGAGGCCGGCGAGATCACCGGATATGAACCCAATAGAGCACGTTTGGGACTTGCTGAAAAGAAAAGTTAAGTCCAGAATTCCAGCTCCTGCCAACGTGGGTGAACTGCGAATCGCCGTAGTTGAGGAATGGCGGAGACTATCGCAGGAGACCATCGATAACCATCATTCTCAGTATGCCTAGACGGGTAGAAACTTTAATAAGAGCACGTGGCGGAAATACGCGATACTAATCACCATTTTTCTAATTTAATTAATTGTTATTTTAATATTAATTTTCACTTTTCCCGGTTACATGAAAAGTTCAAAAATGTACCATTTTTCACAAATAGCCTTTACTCGCAAAATCTGTTCTTAATGTGATCTCATTTTAAGTAAAACAAATGAAACTAACAAAAGAAGTGTAGTAAGTAGATTTTAAAATAAAACCATATTTTTTTAATTATGGACCTTTGTTTTGTGTTCCGCTAAATATGCCGGTGTGTTTAGTTTCAAAAGTCACGTCATGATAGTGAAGTAGTCCATCGTAGCCAAAATTTAAACTTAATTAATATTTGTTTAAATTGAGTGAACATGGATATAATTTGAGCCCAGCTCCGGCGGTCTTGTCAAAACAGGTGATCGCACACGGGTTTTCTCGGAACTGAAGGTCGGACGGACTAAATCTGTTGCCAAGGTAACCAAGAACTTAAGTTGAGTAATCACTAATCAAGCAATCATTTGGTGTTTATGTTGCTCTTATAAGGCGGACAGCATTGTAGAACATTTACCTACATTCGGGAAGTTTTAGAATACAAATAAAAATACACTTATTATTATCGATGTCCCTGAGGCACGATAAAAAGTACCGTATGTCCTTGATCCTTCCCCATTGTCTAATCAATATATTTGCCAAATTTCATCAAAATCGGTCCTGCAGTTTCGGCGCTAATTTTATGCAAATAAACAATCAAATCTTTCCTCTTTATCACTCATTACATATTGTTCTATCGGCCAAACGAGCTACGGCTATACGGCTGTTGAATGTCTGTTTATAATACGGACTAAGGAGTGTCTATGTTTGCCTATTGTTTTTTAAATCTGTAGGCTGAGGTAGACGTATGATATCCTATATATATATATATCCTATCTTTAAGTAGCCATTAAATAATAGAAATATGTCTTAATTACTTTAAATGTAAGATTTATTTACTTATTTACACATAATATTAAAACGATAATATGTAAAATAAATGAGTAAATATGGGCGCAATCAATATGATTTACTAAGTGTAAAAATGTGAAGGCAGAATTTTTTTTCAAAGTTAAAATACTTATAAATCTAGTAATGAAACAAATCTCTGCCGCTGAGGCTTTTGACCTCACACTATCAGCTGATTCACCTAATAAGTTTTTAGTATAAAAGGGGTTTTGAAATCATGTATTAGGTGAATCAGCTGATAGTGTGAGCTCAAAGCCATAAATTTGATGATTTGTTACAGTACTAGATCTAGAAATATATTACATAATACTAAAATTTTCTGTAATTGATTTTACATAACGATACGTATTCAAAGGACATAAAATCTAGCCCTATTCTCAATATTCCCATCTAGCCATTAAAATATTGCGGTTGGAGTAAGTAGCATCATATCTTATGATATAAAAAAGCAATTATTTTTTTCAACACTGGCAGCCCTGTACCTACCTACTACCTAGTATCCACCTGTCTGCCCATCGCGTCGCGTCGCGTTTGCATGAAGCTAGTACAGCCAACAAAGTAAGAGTTTTCATAAATATTGTTGCACTTGCAACGAAAATTATAGATACCTAGCTAGGTATCTAACTGTGCTGATTTATATGAAAAACATCTTGGCTGGGGAATATCCGAGAGTGGACAGGGATAAAGGTCTGTTGAAGAACTTTTCAGACTCGCCTTGGACAAGGAAAAGTTTCCGAGCTCGGCTGCTAACCTTTAGTGATTGGAGAGGCACATGAAGAAGAAGTAGAGCTCTGCTGATATAATTTTATTTTTGACTAGCTTTGTTCCGACATAACACTATCAATTTAATTAATACGTTACCTTTACAAAAGGTGTTGGTCCGAAATTGACCCAGAGTCGACAGTAACGAAGATGTTGCTAATGTGTTTACTTTAAATCATATTACGAGTATTGTCATCAAAAAGGCAATCCCGAGAAACGCCGTAGTTAAATGTTATTGTAATCAGTTTTTGTTTGGGTTCCGTACCTAAACCGTCCGGAACTGCGATAGCTAGAAAGTTGAAATTTTCGCCGATGATGTATAACTGTTGCCGCTATAACAACAATACTAAAAACAGAATAAAATTAATATTTAGAGGGGGCTCCCATACAACAACTGCGATTTTTTGCCGTTTTGTTCGGAACCGTGTGCGCGTTCGCGAGTCCGAATCGCACTCGGCCAGTTTTTAATTAGCTCTGTATTATGATTTATGACGATTGACTTAGTTAATTCAATACAGTTGCAACTCGCAGTTACCACACCTCAATTCTCATTGATGATGTTGCTGACTGTACATTGTGGAGCGTGATGATGCGGCAATGATGCAAAACCGCACCGTTATGTAAGCGAAAGTTGCGAAATATTTATGCAAATTGTAAAAAGCAAGAAAAAATACATATTATAATTTATAAGATATTTTTAATTAGTCCACCTGTGATTCACAGTACCTACTAGCGTATCCCCTATCCGGAAGTTTTGTCGTTGCTTACTTTATACTGAGCGACAAAGACAAAACTTCCGGATAAGCTATTTGTTGATTATTAGGCGATTGTGAAACAGACCCTTAGTCTACAATCAACATTATTTTCGCTCACTGTGTTTTAGAAACGTTTCGATTTAAATAAATAATTAACAAATTCTTCTGTGAAACAGATAGCCATTAGCAATGTCTGAACTCTGACGTGGAATGATGATTGCTTCTTTGAAACGAAATATTAGGACTCTCACTAGCAGATTTAGACCTATTTTGCAGAATTTATGCAAAGGCGAAATGCAGACCAATTTAGTTTCTGTTTATAGGCCGCGCTGATTTCTTCATAATTTCCAAAACGTTTTTCCGATAGGAGATGCGATATTTTTTAAACGTGTTGATTTTTAAACATCCGATTCGAATTTCCGAAGCCTTCTGAGTCTGCTCGCTCCGGTACAGCTCTCATATTGTGCTCAGTGCAAAAGGTCCCTACAGACGAGAGGCCGATCGTTTCAGTTAGAACTGACGTCAGTTCGGCCGGAACGGATTCGAGCACATACACGGAAAAAATCGCATCCGATCGAACTCACGTCAGTTCGGCCCTTAGATTAATAAGTCTTCAAACAAACGTATCGTACAGAGTGAAGCAAGCAACAGATAGATGTAGGCGTAAGCATTAGCGACACGACAATTTCCACGGAAAATGTTGCTTTTAAAATTGGAACTATTGTATTTGTTTTTCATAATATGAGATGTAAAAATATAACTTATTTAAATTACATTTGAAACACGATTTGTAAATATTATTTTTATTAAACTGGTATTAAGGATTATCTTAATACTGAAAATACTTACTTTAAATTGATAGTTAAAAAAATCAGAAAATATTAAAAAACTTTGTCTTAGTTGCAACTATTAGTTAGCCATGAAAATGTTGAAATAAATTTCTTATTACTAGTAGCATTTTCACAATTCACAATAGGGCAGCAAGATGGCGACAAAGTGTGATTTTATTTTAAAATGTTTTAAATATATGGCTTAATACAAGACAAGTTGTAGTACTTACATATGAAATACTATGTCCGAAGCTTTATTAATGCTTTTCCGATGCATTGTGACACCCTATAACGACACAAACCGTCATAATGTTTTTAATAGTCGGAGATGTGCGCTTGCGCTTGACAACTGACGGGTCGTTCGAACAAACTGAGCCGATATGGCTCAGTATGATTTGTTTCACTTTTCATGCGCGTACCCGGTTTCTAGGCGTTTTAATCTAAGGTTCGGCCTGAACGAATTCGAGCACATACACGGAAAATCGCAAATGGTCTGCCGCGAGCTTCAGTCGTGTTTTTAGGGTTCCGTAATACGTAAGGAACCCTTATAGTTTCGCTCTGTCCGTCCGTCTGTCTGTCTGTCTGTCCTAGCTTCTGTAATAACTTTATGACAAAAACTTTACGGAAACCTCCTTAGAAATGTCGTGACATGCTCTTGGTTAGGTTATTATTTTATTTATTAATTGTATTTTGCTGCAACTGTAGTCACGCTATCGAAGAAACCGAATTATTGTGCCATACATTTTTCCAGTAATAATTGTTATAGAAATATGCTATAGAAATCATTTCTCTTTGATTTATAGTAATAGTCTTTAGATTTTATCAACCATAGTGGCTTTAAAGTTTCAAATACTTCAATGTACTCTAATAAATATTCTTTAGACCACGTTGCCATTTTTAGGGTTCCGTACTCAAAGGGTAAGAACGGGACACTATTACTGAGACTTTGCTGTCCGTCCGTCTATCACCAGGTCATGTCACGTGTGTAATCTTAACCTTCTTATACCGTAATAGCTCGACAGTTGAAATTTTCACAAATGATGTAGGTATTTCTATTGGCGTTATAACAACAAATACTAAAAACAGAATAAAATAAAACTTTCAGGCTCCCATACAACAAATGTGATTTTTCCGTTTTGTACGAACCCCACTTACCGACTCGCACTTGACCGGTTTTATTTTACACTCGAATTTTATTACCGTTCAGTCCACCCGTTCAGGTCAGAATTAATGCTGCCAACTTAGTTGTTTTACAAAGTTTTACTACTAAATTTAGTATTTTAGTAGGAATTTAGTTGTTAGTAGTGGTTTTGTAGAAAGTAGCCAGACAGTAGGCATAATATGCATATGTGCATATTATGCTTACTATGCACATTTGCATATTATGTGCCATTATGACACCTTATCATAATAGCACATACGAACGATAGTGAATAGAACGCGTCCGTAAGTCGCTTAAAACTACCGATTTAATTTATATATTACGTAATATTCCCTACTATATTTTTTTAATTTTACGGTAAAATTATCATATTTTCAAAATATTAAAACTGAAAATGCAGTGGTTTTTTGTAATTTTTTAGGGATTCCTAAGTTTTGTAGCTTTTTTATAGTTATCGGTACTCTTTTAGTAGTTTTTAGTAGAAAACGACGCGAGTTTAGTAGTTTCGCAAAAACAGAGTTGGCAACACTGGAGCAAATCGCTCCAGTCCATCCGGCCGACTGATGCGATCTCGAAAATGCACACAGACGATACGATTTTGCATCCGTTCTGGCCGAACTAAAGGAAAACCGGACCGTGTATGGGGCCCCTAAAGGTAGCCTTCCGATGCATGCGACGCGTGACGCGAGATAGAAATAGGGTCGCGGAGCTGGAACCACTGCTTAGTACAAATTTACATGAAGCACTAAACAATCCCCGCGACCCGCGAAAGCGACCAGCTAACCAGCCGATCAGGTTCTCTGGTCTTCTGGTCAGGCTACCTAAAGGTAGCATTCCGATCTTAGCGACCGTGACTGTTTCGCGCGACCAGTGGGTGGACTTGGTACGAAATTATATGGATCACTTAACAAGTCCCGCGGACGCGACGCGCGACCGGTAGGCTTGGCCAGAGAACCTGTATGTGGAGTGCGAGTTTTTGCCACTACTCGCCGTGAAGAAGTTAACTACAATAGGCATGACGACATTTTTCTTATACCATAAATGAATAGTACTCTTAAATATGAGCAGCTTTATAGAAACAGTATATGAAAAGTCAATATTTTCAAAGGTACAGCGATTTGTAAACAAATTTTCGCAAGTATCGTGAAATCGCTCCATACTAAAGCCGTGCCTAGCTGTGACGTCACGCCTAGGTTAAAGTGTATGAAGTATACGGCCGCAGGAACATATTTGTAAATATCTCCGATATTTGTGCGTTTAAGTTCATACTTACCATAGTTAATGTTTTTGTATATGATGTAAGTAAACTAATGATGTAGGTTTTGTTTACTAATTTAGCAAAAAAAAAATATTTTTTTTTTGTACTTTTTAGATGTATCTAATTACTAAACTAAATTACTACTATTACTACTATTACTGTAGTAGTAGTAAGTAGTAATGCCTCAATATATCTGCGTATATTAATGAAACTAAATATTTCAGATGTAGTCATCATCACTGTTACCATTGTTTGCCAATAGGGGCGTTGTTTCAATGCCATACAAATTGTACTTACTATAATACTTCTTCACGGCGAGTAGTGACAAAAACTCACACTCATTACTCAGCACACTGATTCGCTGGTTTGCTGGTCACGGTCGCGGGTCTTGGGCGCTAAGATCGGACCCAAGTAGCACAAAAGTGCTGTATATCAGCTGTATAACTGTCCACAATGTAATCCACAGGGGTACTAGCTAGCTTAATAAGAGCTGTAGAGGTGCTGTAATAGCTCATATAACTTTGACTTGGGCACAAATTAAACAGCTGTTAGCTGAAAAACTGTGACATTTGATGTATATCAGCATTATATCAGCAATATTAAAGGAAATACTTGTCCCAAGAGCTGAATATTTGATTATTAGAGTATGTGCTACCTTTTATACACCACAAAGTACACGTTCGGGTTGTTTTAAAAATTTTTTGGAGCTAAACACACACACAACAAGTTCACAAGTGCCGAAATTGTGAACAATTTGTATCATTGGTCCCTTAAATTCTATTTTGATTTGTTGTATTGTGTTCACTATTGTGCGACTTATGACGTAATGTAAGTGGAAGAGTGGAGTGGGGTAGGTGTATAATATATTGATGGCAAATATTGTTTTCGGGTAAAATCTCGCTTTTACTGCAAATTCTCATTGTAAAATAGTATATGAATGTATAAGAAAATTTTAACGCGCTCTCAAAATAACATTATTTACTTGAAAATTATAGTGTAAAATATGTTGATCATAATGGATAACCAAAGGTTTTTTTATTATTTTGCATTTATAATTTGTCCATAAGCTGTTTGCGTATAAAATCAGTACATTTTCTATTTAAATCAATCAAACTTTCGGTAAAAAACAAAGATATTCTTTTCATTCAATGAGTTACATGGAATTATAACCTGAGAATGGCGGACAAGCAATCTGATCACAATTACCACTATGGGCTATATAAGTATCCACTCGTGGTACATAAATCAGTAATGAGATGATACATGTAGTTTTAGTGTAAAATAAGTCAGTCACAGTGTACGCAGTTTTTTTTTCAGCGTGTTCCGCCAGTTCTTCGTTTACCTTTCCACATTATGAACAATACAATTCCAAATATATATCACAATATCCGTAATATATATACTAATATATGACGGGCGAATTAACTGGATAAATAATACCTACACGGCGCTGAATAAATAAGTCTTTAAAGTACATGATTTCAGCTGTAATGGTAATAAAGAGTAACATATAAGCTAATTTACAGCTGTGTGCTGTAAGTGCTGTAATTTAGCATCATAAGAGTACACCCATAGTGGTCATGTGGGCTATTTAAGCGCTGTTATACGATTGCGTGTAACAAGCTGATGAATACTGCTAAAATTCTACTTTATGCAGCAAGACGCATTAATTAAAGTCACATGAGAACTGAATACATTATAGTAGCTCACATGTTCTTTCTTAAAATGCGTGTGGTCTGGGGGTACACTTGTGGCCTTCAATTCAGAATTTAGCTGAGTTAAAGTCCACGAAAATGCTTTATTGCAGCTTACAATTCTATTTACTAATACTAAACTAACTGCTAATAGCTCTACGCTGCGCTTGCAGCTTTACAGTGTGGTATCTGTGACGCGTAATAGCGTTATTATACTGGCGAAAAAGGAATTATCAGCTATTGCAGTTATATTGTACTGTTATACCTCTTTATAAACACTTAAGTTACCGATGTTACCCTTTGTGTCATCTTATACAGCAGTTTTGTGCTACTTGGGGAAGGCTACCTACCTTTAGAAGTACTAAAAGGAATTCTGTCCCTTATTGACATGTGAACTACGAACAACGCTCTTCTCTCACGTCTCAATATGAGGGCAAGGAACAGAACAGTCGCGGCACCGCAATTAAATAACACGACTCAGTTAACACCGATATCTAGTTGAATGTAGCTTTATAGCGGATGAATTCTCAAAGACATGGACAATATAAAACTTCGGCTACATACCTTAGCTTAAGCAGCGTTTGAGTCGAGAGTTTTTTTTAGTTTGTGAGAGTTGATTCGGCTGTTACCACAGATTACTAAATAGTTACTGCGTCCGTTACTTCAAAAAAAAACCGGATAAGTGCGAGTCGGTTCGCGCACGACAGGTTCCGTACGGCAGAAAAAACCTTGTATTTTCTATTGTATTAGGGCAAAGTTCTATTTTCAGTGCTCTGAATTTTCCCAGGCCCGCCGGATTCCGGATCATATACCAGCCTAAGTGAACGCGTTATACTGGACATGAACATTAACGATGAAGCTCTCTGCGGTTGGATGGAATGCGGTGCGGTGCCACTCTCATCCCATTACACGGCTCCTAGTAGGCAGAACTTTCTAGAACTGCATCTAATTGTACGTCTGATATAATTCTGCACTGCATCTTTTTTGTTATTCCTTTAATTGTAGGTATTGAAAACAAAAGCTCTATGACCTATCTCTATTTTCTATATTATTTTTTAGGGTTCTGCATCCAATTAGGAAAAAATACTGAGATACAATTCTATTACTGAGACTCAGCTGTCCGTCTGTCTGTATGTTCGTCACCAGGCTTTAATCTCATGAACCATGATAAATAGACAGTTGAAATTTTCAAAGTTAGTGTAATTCTATTGCCACTTCAACAACAAATAAAATGAATATTTAAATGTGGCTCCCATTCAACAAAAGAGGCTTTTGCCGTTTTGTACGGAACCCTTCGTGCGTGAGTCCGACTCGTATGAATGATAAGTCATAAGATGCACCGCGCTGCACAGCGCATGTGTATGACAGATGTCTTATGAAAAGTGTATCTTTTTGTGGAGAAAATAAAGTTCAATTTTGAATAATGAATAGCTATCTTAAAAAAAAAGCATTACGTCAGCCGTCACGGTGTGAACTGACCAACCCTTTAGTAACAAAATTACGGATCGAAATCTTTAATTCCTTAATATTATAACTTTATATTTGCTTTACAAGGGAAATAAACTGGGCTGCAAATGAATGTAGCGTGCATCTTGAGGCATTTGAAACACAGCAATTTAGTGTTTCAACGAATAAGAAATTGTCGCCTTCCACGTGCAATATTTCATTAATGTCTTCTAGATTTTGCCCAGCGACTTTACGCGCCCAGTACGCGCAAAAAGAAATCCCGCTGGAACCGTATATTTTGCTGAGACATAATGTAGCTTATGTGATAATGAAGATAATTCCGCCGTGTGTGGACCAATTTTCAAAATTATTATTTTTTAATGTAAAGGGTATAATCCCAAATTGGTCCCGTTTTCACTAAAGTGGTGAGCTGAAGATGGGATCCATGAGGAATCCTCGAAATATTATGGTGATTTAATAATACTAATAATAATAACAAAACATTTATTCGACAAAATAAGACATTAGATTACATACATAGATTTACGCTATAAGACACAATAACATGAAACAAACTAACATAAGTACTTAATACAAGAAAAAAAAACAAAACAGATATTATGCAATAAACAAAAACAGAAATAGGTATTATAATATAACAGTATTTTGTAAATTGAACAAAAAACAAAACAAAATAGGTATATCGCATGCCAAGATGCGTGGCGTAGTGTGAATTAATGTTCTATTGCCGAAATGGAGATCACTCAGGCGTATTACCGCGGTGTGAACACCACAGTGCCTGGTATTATGTGATTCCATTAGCTTTGTCATTTGAAGTACAGATTTACACTCAGTAACAGCATTTAGAAAGTTACATAAATACATAAATGAGAGAAAGATGAATTATATTATGGGATATTATGATTATATAGTGACTACAGTTATGTTGCAAGGGGCAGACGCGCGCAACGCTAGCCAGTAGCCACCATAGGCCTGTCCATAGCAACTATTACGAAATAAATAATATTATAAATAACTAGATCTATTAAATACTTACTTGCTTATACTTATTTAAATACTAGCGCAACATAAGTATAGAAAAGTAGGTTTATTGTTGATCTTATATTATATTTTTAAACATACTTAGGTAATTCAATATTATACATAATTAATATACTTAAGATAAAAATAGATATTTATAGATTTAGGTAATTGCTACGAAATAAAATAGCACAAAGAGTGTGTAATAACTATAAGAGATATGATGTGGGCAGTACAGCTGATAGCTCAACCATTTTACTGAAAAATAGGTACCTGACCTTGAAGGCGACTACGGTCCACCTGTAAACCGTCATGAGTCAGCTTACAACCCGAACGGTAAGTAGTAGGTATATGTAATGTCATAATTAGCATAATAAAAAATAAATTCATTAAATAATAATAATTAATGGTATAGCAATTATATCAATTAGTAAAGCATTATATAAATAGAATATTACATAAGTAGGATATATACCTACATATAAGTATTTCATTAAATTAATAATTAAGAAAAATATATTTTTTTTTATTACATTATTGCAATTTGTTCTTTCAGTAGTAGAGATTTAAGTTTTAATTCAAAATTATTCATGATTTTTAGAGCTCGAAGTTGCGGCGGCAGAAGGTTCTTCCAGACTTTGCTTGCTAGGTATCTGCGATTTCGATTTTTTCTGAAGTAGTCCAAGCATATGCTACCAATAACCTAACCAAGAGCATGTCAGGACATGTCTAAGGAGGGTTCCGTAACTATCAACGCGTAATAGGTTTTTTTCAAATAACTTCAAAAAATACTGTCCGATTTCGTTCAAAATAATTTCCCTAAAGGTTTTTAGCATGATCTATCAGCATAGAAACTTATAAGTTTCTATCTCCCAACTTACAAACCACTTTGGAGGCCGATTACTCGAAAATGGTTGACTTTGTAAAAAAGTTATGTATGAAACCATATCATTATTTTAAAAGACCCCCCCCCCCCCCCCCCATGAGTGAATCCCCATTTCACATGTATGGAGAGCCATCCCTAAAATATAAAATTATTATTACTTTATGATGCCAAAACTGAGATCTATACACAGTAGCTATATATATTGTATATATAGCACATAGTATTGTATAGCACATAGCTATACAAAATTTCGTCAATTTATATTCATAATTACAGAAGCTAGAAGCGCGGACAGACAGACAGACATAGAAACATACGGACGGACAGAGCGAAACTATAAGGGTTCCATTATATATTCATAATTACAGAAGCTAGAAGCGCGGACAGACAGACAGACATAGAAACATACGGACGGAGCGAAACTATAAGGGTTCCATGTGTATTACGGCACCCTAAAAAGTAAAATTTTGCTCCAAGGTATACCCTGGATCCATAAATACTGACATATAAAAACATAACACCTGACTCCTTATAGATACGTGTTTGGGGATTTCGGCGTTGTTTAAAGAACTGCAAGCATTTGCCACTATGTCAATGACGGTAATTATCATCATCAACACCATCATCACACCATACATCATCACATTATCAAAAATCAAAATATTTATTCAAATAAACAACTTGTGCATTATAATGCATTATTTAAAATAACTTAATACTATTTTATGGACTAACAAGACATATTATGTATCTGCCTTAACTAGGCTGACCTGTTTTTCAGGCGATAGGAGCTAATAAATAGGTTAACATAATCACTGATTAGACTAAAGCTACATTACATTATTATTAAATTAAACTACTTGAAATAAATAGTATTATCTATGGAAGAGAGAGCAATTATAATTACAGAAATAACAGCAATTGAAAAAATTACTTAAACACAGTTCAAATACTTAACACTAACTAATTTGTTGATGTATAAACTAATAATAACTTCTCAGTGTCATCATAAGACATACATTGTAAAGTGTATGTTAGAGTCATTTTGCAATTATAACTATATATTTTTTGTGAGTAAGCCGTTTTGTAGTACTGTATCACATATATCGTTAATGTATATTATAAATAGCGTTGGTCTTAGGACACTTCCTTGGGGAACACCGTAACTAGTATATTTTAGGGCAATACCGATTATATCATCTCTTTTAACACAGTGTGTCCGTTCTTCTAAGTAACCTTTGAAGAGTTTGTACTGAGTGCCTAAATTAGCGTCTAATGTTCTCAAAAGTATTGGGATAGATAATTAGATACTGTGTCAATAGGTTTACAAGTTTAGAAAAATGCCAATAGTGTGTTTCACTTTATCAAGTTCTTGCGCCAGATAATCCGTTAGAGTATGAACCTCATCCGCAGTGGAATCTCTGGGTCGAAAACCAAATTGTGTCTTGGACGAAATTAATGTATCCTTTAGGTATTTGACTAGTCTAATTAATGCCTTTCTCTAAAACTTTAGAAAAGGAAGAAAGTAGTGAAATTGGTCTATATTTCGTCATTTCATCTTATTACCTGACTTATGCACAGGGACGACAGCTTTTTTTAGACATTTTGGAAAGTACCCGTTAGTTAAACATTTTCTAATTATAAAAGTAAGCGGTAGAATTAATATACGCCTAAAAAACTTAAGTATTCTATTTGAGATGTTATCCCATCCTACAGCCGTCTTTTAGACTCATAATAATATATTCTACCTCTGATTCGTCGGTGTCTATTAAAGCAAAGGATGGTAGATCCGCTAGAATTTTTCGCTAGAAATTTCCCTACATTTACGAAAAAGTTAAGTATACTGTTAGCGGCATTTAAATATGATGATTGGCTTTGGAGTAATACCGATGATTCATGTTGTTTTGACTGATAATTTGTAAAATCTTTGTTGCGCTTCCAAATCGGTTTACTGTTTTTTCCCGCTTCTTCAATGCATATTATATATAATTATGATGATATAATAGGTACTTCTCATATTATTTTACACCGACACGGATATCTTTGAACATTAGTCATTGCTTTGCCGTATGTGAACCTATTAGCAAAATTGTTTTGTTCTTGTAAAGGCTATAATTCGAAATTTGTCCCTTAGTCACCAAAGTGGTGACCTGATGATGAGATCCATGATAAATCGAGGGAACTCTTCGAAATTTATATACTTTTTCTGAAATATTCCAAGCATTTGCTACCAAAAAATTAGCTTTTGTAACAAGGTATACCATGGGTCCAAAAGTACTGAACAGAACTGGGTCTTTATAGATACATGTTTGGGGATTCCGGCGTTGTTTAAAGAACTGCAAGCATATACCATCATACCACTTACAGTAATCATCATCATAGCCACCAACTTCACAAGAAACACCAACATAATATTATTATGACATAGGTACTCACTACTCATCAGAGTTTTGTGCACCGATATCAAAGTTTTTGAATTTTGCGATTGCTAAATTTATATTCGTGATCATCATCATCACTATAATATATTTATTTAATGCTTACATTTTTTCCGTCGGCTAATAAAATAGATAATAATTATTTAATAATATAGTATCTAATCAATATGATCACTGGTTTGTGATTGGTGATTGTTTAGTAGGTCCACAGATAGGTAATGCTTATTTGGGGAAATACCACGGCGTCTCAGAAAGCTGGCATAAAATAACGCTTGAGTTTGATTTGCCCAGAGAGTGAGAATAGCGGAGGCTTGTTTGTATTTATATCTTTCTTAAAAAGTGTTAATAATATTAGGTCATTACATATGAAATTGGCATTTTGTAAAGAAAGAACATAAAGTCGATTTTCTTAAACATATTATATTTATTTAATCAAAGTTATACCATTGCTATCTATGCACTTTTGCTATCTCATAGGTAGTTCATTGATTCCTTTATTAAAAACGTACGTAAACGTAAAACTGAAGGAACGGACTTGCAAGCTTGCAAGAAGTTATTCAAATAAAAAAAAAAGGTAATCTGTAGGTCCGGGGAGTACGGTGGATGTCGTAGACATTCCAATTGAAGCTCCTCTAATTTGGTAGCCGTCTGTTGTGCAGTGTGTGGTCTAGCGTTGTCCTGAAGCAGCAGTGGCTTAAAGCGAATGACCAACCTCGGTTGTTTAGCAGCTAGCTTTTCCATCAAGATTTGCAGTTGCTGGCAATAGACATCTGCCGTAATCGTCTTGTCAGATTGAAGAAAGCTGTAGTGAACGACACCGGCACTAGTGCACCAAACGCTCACAAGTATGTTTTTTTGAGTCAATTTTCGCTTGGGGCAGGCTTTGGCTAGTTCAGCCATTGCGATGAGCGTTTCCAATTATCGTACAGGATCCACATTTCATCACAGGTAATGATTCGATTTAAAATCTCTTCATTATTGTGCCGGTTGAGTAATGTAACGCAGTAAGTGGATTAAAACAGTTTTGTCACTAACACCGCAGCCTGCAGCTAACTCGGACGTGGTTTGCGATGGATCCGCTACCACAATAGCCTTCAATTCTTCATTATCAACTTTGGTCTCCGGCCGTCCACGGGGATTGTTCTGCAGGTCAAAATTTTCAGAACGAAAACGTTGGAACCAAAAACGCCCTGTGTTTTCTTTTACGACACCGCCGCCATACACATCATTAATCCTTCGAGCAAGTTTTCCATTCTGTAAACAGAGTGACGCAAAGAAAAACCAAAAGAGAAAAAAAACGGTTTTCGAAACACAAATGCATGAGTAAATAGCGGTGTAAATTTGAAATTGGAATTCCTAACCAAAGAAGATATATTTGAAATCAAAGTGGCCAGTACGACAAAGTGCCAATTTCATATGTAAGGACCTAATAATATACTTTACTAGACAAAATAAAAAGTAAAAATGAACAAAAGAGTATGAAATAAAACTTATTTTCTAAATAATTCCCCTTTTAAATTCGTCTCAAATTCTAACTAGCATCATAATTTTTTTCAAAGGATTAATTAATAAAATCAATAATAGAATCTTCTAAAACCACATAAAAACACTTTTTTACATTTTTTTTTACAAAATCTAGGAAACCACGAACCAGATAAACTTTTTAATAAGGCAACCTAATACAGTTAAGTTAAATTAAGGTATATACATAACAGTTCCTGAGAGACCGAGCTTTGCTCGGTTATTTAGTATAACGATAAGATAATTAAAAATAAAGAAATAAAAGAAAAAGAAATAATAAGAATCACAAAAATATTTATCTTACCGGGATTCGACCCACCACGTTCCGAATTTCCAAACAATGTAAACATACGTATAAGTAGGTACGCAGACCAAGCTGCCAATCAGACTGACGCGAACGTGAGAGAGTTGAAATTATTGATATATTGTTGCACGACGAAATAAAAATAAAAAATATATTGCTTTAAAATGCGCAGTTTCTGAGGGATAAGATACCTATCTTATCCCTCAGAAACTATCTAGAACTTAGCTACATCGATTTTTCTCCCCCAAAACTCCCTGCATACTAAATTTCATGGTAATACTTGTAGCCGTTGTCAAGATACCGATTATATAATATATACAAGATCGTCTCGTTTAAAGTACTTATAAAATATTTTACTCACCTGTTTATATTTTTTATACTTTTTATAATAACCCATGTAAGTTCCACTAGCTATCATAATTAAAATTGAATGTTTAAAGTTAAGTAAATTGATAAATCATTGTTAATAATTTACTATATTATGATAAAACTTATTAAGTATATAATTTATAACACTGTATTTACAATATTACTTTAACGGAAGTTTAATTTTCCTCTAACATAAGATGTCGTTATGAAATTTAACAACTTATAAATTAAGAAAGTATGTATTGTGTTATACTTTGATTAGTCTTTACATTAACGACGAAATTAGTTTCATGAATAATTAAAACAATTGTATTATTTTATAATTTATACTTTGTGAGAAAATCGTTGTTATGTTAAATTTTAGTCAGAGTATAAAAGCCCAGATATTCTTGTAAGGGATTGTTCTCCTGCTTTAAGCGAAGAGACTGAACTTCTGTACAATGCGATTCAAATGAGAATAGGATGACTTAGCGCCATATTGTTACGAATTATGACTATTATGATAATTAAATTTATGTTTAGATAATTTACTACAAATCAACGTTTTTATTTAAATAAGATGCAAAACTATTAATATTGATATGCAAATAGATTTTTTTGCAAACTGCAATTTTCAAGTGATATTTGACAGCAAAAGGTTATTGACAATCGTACTATTCTTATTTGAAACGCATTGTACCGTGTAACAAGTGTTATTTGATCTTGAAGAAGTTAAATACAAGAATAAAAGTACAATGTGAATATTATCTATCATTTATTTCTTATCACTAGTAAATAACAGATGAAGGTATATATTTCTTATACCGGATCTTAGCCGGACCATATTATATAAAGTAATTCTATTATAATATAAAGTAACATGTCCTCACTGACTGGTTCATCAACGCCGAGGCAAAACTACTGAAGCTAGAAACGTAATATTTGGACCGTGGCTTCCTTTTGTGACATATGAGTTATGACCTATGAGGGCCACTAAGAAGGGATTTTGCGAAATTCACCCTCTAAAGAGGTATCAACGTTTGTATGTCACTTTTTTGTTTGTGGTCAGATTTAGTTGAAATTTCGTGATATTGCTCTTTGACTTGATTTACTTAAACTCTAATTCAATATTTTCTAAAATTCAATATAATATTAAGGGATAAAAATCTGTATTAAATTTTGTATGGGGGAAAAATATTAATTGAGCATTTCGGCTTAGAACTTTGTAAATGTAGTCCTAAAAGAAATATAAGTAAATATGTGTTTCAAGATTTTTCGATATTCAACCCCTAAACGGGTGAACAAGGGTATGAATGTATTTTTTCAGAGTCAGACTCATGCTTGAACATTTTACTGTGTTGTATACTTTTCGCAGTTTTTCGGGTATTTCGCAGTCGCGTAATAACATAACCTAGGTATGTCATTCTCAAAACTGAGACGAATTTATTTATGTTAATACTTTTTAATATAAATAAATTCGTTTTTTAATATAATTTTAATTATATTAATACTTCATTCAACCCCTAAACGGGTGAACAAGGGTATGAATGTATTTTTTCAGAGTCAGACTCATGCTTGAACATTTTACTGTGTTGTATACTTTTCGCAGTTTTTCGGGTATTTCGCAGTCGCGTAATAACATAACCTAGGTATGTCATTCTCAAAACTGAGACGAATTTATTTATGTTAATACTTTTTAATATAAATAAATTCGTTTTTTAATATAATTTTAATTATATTAATACTTAGCTAATTAGATACATTTTTTACCTTTACTAGCAGCAGAATAGTGGCTATTAAGTGGTTTATTATAGCGCAATCCATTCATACTTAGATACATACAAAATCACTATCCATATAAATTTCGAGGAGTTCCCTCGATTTTCAAAATATTTTGAAAATCGGTCCACAGACGGCGGAGTAATCGTTGAACATACAAAAAAAGGAATATATATTATACACAGCCGTCCGTCTTCTTTTTTGGAAGTCGGTTAAAAATCTAGTACAAAATAGATTCATTTGAAGATACAAAAGCAGCGCATGATGGACGCGGCGGACAGGTATTCGGCTTGAAGCATGGTAAGGGCAAGGCCACGGGTTCAACGGCCGCCAGGACTGATGTCGAGTGCTGACTTATCACCGATTACGAGATACGCCTGTTACTTTTGTGTTGTTTGGTTAATATTATAGACTGGCACTAGCTTTGTCATGTTACAATTTAAAAAATAATTAATATGTAATTAAATTTAAACCGAATACGAAAGTAAAAATGCATAAAAAAGTATGAAATAAAACTTATTTCATAAATAAACCGAATACCGTCCTGATAAGACAACATTTTATAGACTCACGTTCAAGTTGGCTGGTACCGACTTCAAATTATGAAGATTGAGTAGAGAAATCGTTAAAATTTAGCCGAATTTCAAAGGGAATTCCCCTTTAGGAATAGTTAGTACCTATGTCATCATAATAATATGTAATCCTATGTTATCACTGAGTCACAGGTTGAGCGTGTTAGTGCTCAAGCCGGAGGTCGCGGGTTCGAATCCCACCAAAGGAACCAAAAGTTTTTCTGTGTTGCTGGGTCATGGATGTGTAGGTATTAAATATGCGTATAATATAGTAAAAATCCTAAATATATGTATAGTATGAAAAGTAATAAATATATTTCCTTTGTCTGGTACCCGTAACAAAAGTTCTTTGAGAACTTACCACGGGACTAGATGGACGTGGTGTGAAGCATCCATAGATATTATTATTATAATATGTTGGTGTTTGGTGTGAAGGGTTTGGTGATGATGATGATGATTACTGTAAGTGGTATGATGGCATATGCTTGCAGTTCTTTAAACAACGCCGGTGCAATGTGCAGGCTTGGGGAGTCCAATCAAAGATGTTGTGCTCGCGAATAACGTTTATTAACTCTTTATTTAATACACTTGCATTACAATATATAGGGAGGGATACACACACTACACCTCCCCCGTGTTTTTGAAAAAAAAATAATCCCCAAATATGTATCTATAAGAACTCAGGAGTTCTGTCCAGTACTTTTAGATCCAGGGTATACCTTGGTGCAAAATCTTACTTTTGGTAGTATATGCTTAGACTACTTCAGACAAAGTCGAAATCACTATATGTGTCCATATAAATTTCGAAGAGTTACCACGATTTATCATGGATCTCATCATCAGGTCACCAAGGGACAAATTTCGAATTATAGCCTTTACAACAACAAAGGAATTATGCAAATATTTTCACAAACGGCAAAGTAATGTTCAAAGTATCCGTGTCGGTGTAAAATACTATGAGAAGTACCTATTATATCATCATAATGTGATGATGGTGGTGATGAAGATGATTACTGTAATTGACATAGTGGAACATGCTTGCAATAATTATATTATTATAATTGCCGAAATCCCCAAACATGTATCTATAAGGAGTCAGGATTTCTGTTCAGTACTTTTGGAATCAGGGTATACCTTGGTGCAAAATCTTACTTTTTGGTTGCTTGAAGTTCTTCAGAAAAAGTCTAAATCACCATATGCGTCCATATAAATATAAATAAATAAATATTCTGCCTGGTGGGGACGACCTAGGAGATTTCTTTGTTTTGTAGCTTTTTAAGATTTGGAGTAGTTATTTTTTTTTTAGTACTTACCTACTTTTATAGTTTATATATATATATATATATATATACGCCGAACGTATAACCGCCTCCTTTTTTGGAAGTGGGTTAAAAAACCAGCCATGTGCGAGTCGGACCCGCGCAAAAAACACGTTAGGATTAGGCGATGATTTAGGTTAGCATGATCAATAAAACATCGGCAGCCATTTTGTGCGCCTTTCGCCTGCATATTAAATTGTAATGCATCAAAACTATACTAAGAGACTACTACACTACATTAAGAGCCAAAGTAACTATACATGTAACTTAATACGTAAATATAGTATTTTATTTATATATCTTCGACTATATTTTGCGTAATCAATAAAACTAAAATACGGAACAAAAATCGGCCACCTACTGGCGCGTATCGATAGATGTGCCCAATGTAGATTGCTAAAAAGGTTGTGGTTTAAAAAATCAGTATGAAAAGGTGTTGTTTTTTTAATGGATTATTTTTAAACCGGCAATTGGCCCACCACACTTACCCACCACTGCAACTCCTGTGTAGCCAGGATCGACAGTGGTAAATGGATTATTGTAAAACCTTTGTATTGTAAATCCGTTTGTTATTGTACGCAGAATATAAGAAATTTGAATGAATGATTTATTTTTTAATTATCACACGAAATATTCGTCTGTAAAGTCTGAATTTGGCCGCCCTCTGCATTGCCACCCGGGGCATATGTCCCGGCTTGTCCCCCCTAGACCCGGGGCTGATTTATAAAATATTTTGCAGACAGGTCAGCAAAAATAAATTAGGTACAGTCATAGATAAAGGTAATAATTTGCTAACATTTAAAAATTACTTTTTAAAGGATAGCCAATTATTTTAAAACACCCACTGTTTTCAAGAGGTCTAAGATTATTTGGTGCGGATAGCGGATGGGTTTGCAAGTTACAAAATTTGGTAGGTAGGTACTTATATAAAATATTACATGTAATAGCGGCTATACATGTTGGCCCGGCGTTGCCGAACGATGGCCAGCGCCAACATGTAGACAGCCGATTTGCCTTGCCTTGTCACCGCTCGGTGTCACTCACCTAGTTGGTCGTGTGAAGCCCAGCGCCAACATGTGTAGATCTATTTGCCGCAACTTGTCTTCACTCGCAGTGATCACTTGCCTCACTTCGGAGTTCGGAACGGTGTCGATTTTTGTGTACAAATCAAAGGAACTCGTCTGCGCTCGGCCAATGTGTGGACAGCTCGACAAAACACTCGTCTATATTGGTCTCCTGCATTGGCGTTTGGCATTCAAGGAACTTGTCCAACGTGTGGACATTAGCACTTTCCCTAATATAGGTTACCTTTTTGCCGACCCTCGCATTGGCCTACACTGAAACTACACTAAAAAGAAAAGCCAACTTATATACAGCTTCATTAAAATGGCAATTCACTTTTGCTAATACCTAGTTCTATCATCTAAATGTAAGTATTTATATTTATATTCACTGAAAGTACCTAGTATCTAGTGTACGATCTACTGCCTGCACCTACTCTGAGAGAAAGTTAAAAATTTAAAATCTTACTGTTACTGTTAAATGTTATGGGGTAATGGAAAGAAATCATCTCTGTAGATATTGTGTTATCTGTATTGTAGTTTGGTTTGATGTAATTTAAAGTGTTCTATTGTTAACTTGTGTCGGACTGGTAATGACTGTCGAGAGGGGTTCATGTCATTCATAAGCACAATGTAATCAGGGGAGGTCAATAACCTCAAATGTATAAAAATTCTAGAAACGCACAGAACTGAGTCCATGAGATCGGGCTACGATTTTAAATAATAGGTCTTTACCTATGAAATTGCCGTTCTGCAGTACTGGCCATTTCAAATCAAAATAATTTTTGTTTAGCTAAGAATTCTTATTTCAAATTAATTTTAGTTTAAAAACATGGAATTCTTTTTTCAAAAGTAGTCATTTGTTTATTGATTAGTGTTACATTTTCATCGCATTTCAATCTTTTTCGTCATCATGGATACGTTAAAAATTCGAGTAATTATGGAATATGAGTACCGTCGTGGCAGCAACGCGGCACAAGCGGCACGCAACATCAACGACGTTTACGGAGCTAATACTACAAACCAACACACCACCTGTTATTGGTTTGCTCGCTTCTGTTCTAGAAATTCCGAACTGAAAAATGAACCTCGCGGTCGTCCGAAGACTTTCGTCGACAATGACGAATTAAAGGCGATTGTGGAAGCTGATGATACACAATCTACGGCTGAATTAGCAGCAGCTTTCGAAGTTAGCGTCAAAACAATATTGGTCCATTTGCGTCAAATTGGCAAGGTAAAATGCTTGACAAATGGGTGCCCCACGAACTCAATGATCGCCAGCGCGAAGTACGCGTCGAGACGTGCCTTGCACTGCTCAACAGACACACAAATGAAGGAATTTTGAACCGCATTGTTACCTGCGATGAAAAATGGATTCTGTTTGATAACCGCAAGCGCTCAGCAAGTTGGTTGGATCCTGGTTCAGCACCTACACAATGCCCTAAACGAAAACTTACCCATAGAAAAGTGATGTTCACTGTTTGGTGGTCTAGCGCCGGTGTGATTCATCACAGCTTCTTACCAAACGGGGTGAGCATTACTGCAGATGTGTACTGTAAAGAACTGAACACAATGATGGAGAAGCTGGCACATCTCCAACCAGCATTGGTCAATCGCTCGTCTCCGCTGCTCCTGCACGACAACGCGCGACCTCATACTGCACAGCAGACGGTCTCCAAGTTGCAAGAACGGGGATTGGAAGCTCTCCGTCATCCGCCCTACTCACCAGACCTTGCGCCTACAGACTACTACTTTTTCCAGAATTTGGATAACTTCTTGGCGGGAAAAAAATTCAATACCCGAGAGGCAGTACAAAATGCCTTTGAAGAATTTGTTGCCTCCCGTCCAGCTGATTTCTTTAAGAAGGGCATCAATAAACTTCTACTGCGTTGGCAAAGATGCATTGATTGCATGGGTGATTACTTCGATTAATACAAATAAAAAATACATGAAAAAAATTAGTTTACATTTTTTCATACAAAACGGCAATAAAGACCTAATATATAGTAGACTAAGTAAAAACCTATTTTAATAATAAAAATAAAGGTCCATAAAAGTATTGACGATTTTTAACCGACATCCAAAAAAGGACGCGGTTATACGTTCGGCTGTATATTTTTATTTGTATGTTCAACGATTACTCCGCCATCTGTGGACCGATTTTCTAAATTCTTTTTTGATGTATAGAGTAGAATCCCAAATTTCTCCTTTTGCCATCAAAGTGACCTGTGACCTGATGATGGGATCCATGAGGAAGCGAACTCCTCGAAATTTATATGGACACATAAGGTAATTTGGACTTTTCTGAAGTAGTCCAAGCATATATACTAAAAGTAAGATTTTGCTCCAAGGTAATCTGGGTCCAAAAGTACTGAACAGAACTCCTGACTCCTTCTAGATACATGTTTGGCGATTTCAGCGTTGTTTAAAGAACTGCGAGCATATGCCACTATGCCAATTAGAGTAATCATCATCATCACCACCATCATCACACCATACATCATCACATTATGATGATATGTGAAATATATATGAAAAGGTACTTCTCATAGTATTTTACACCGACATAAATATCTTTGAACATTACTCTGCCGTTTATGGACATATTTGCAAAATTCTTCTGTTGTTCTAAAGGTTAAGATTCGAAATTGGTCCTTTAGTCACTAAAGTGGAATCCTGATGATGGTATCCATGAGGTATCGAGGGAACTCCTCGAAATTTATATGCAGACATATAGTGATTTTGACTTTTTCTGAAGTAACACAAGCATATGCTACCAAAAAATAAGATTTTGCACCAAGGTATACCCTGGATCCAAAAGCAATGAACAGAACTCCTCAGTCTTTAAAGATTCGCGTTTGGAAATTTCAGCATTGTTTAAAAAACTGCAAGAATATGCCACTATGTAATTTACAGTAATCATCATTTTATTTAATGGAAGCTTGGCGCGTATTCAATTATACATTCGATCGTTTATTTTAAACGTTCTTAAAATGTATTATTTAATAAATTAACAAATATCACTAAATAGGGAAAAATTATTATTTTTAAACAAAAAATTAAACCGACTTCCAAAGTAAAAATACACAATAAAGTATGAAATAAATCTTATTTTCTAAATAATTCCCCTTTTAAATTGGGCTAAAATTTTAACAATTTCTCTACTCAATCTTCTTAATTTTCAAGTCGGTACCAACAAATTTGAACGTTAGTTCAATAAAATATTGCAAGATATTGTTGGGGCTGGTTACATATTTACCTAATATTATGTAAAAATCATAACTCACATGTGTGCTAGCAAATTTTTTGAGTAAGATGGCAATAATTTGCAAAGATCGCAATTCGCAACCCTTATTCCGACAGCTCATGGTGTGCGGTAGCCCTATGAAATTACATAGAAAGTTCATCACTTGCGGAAGCGTTCCCATGCGTGTTATTACAAGTTCAAGGAAATCGGTGGGAAGATGCCAATTATTGACACCATATTACTTTTGTCTTGTGCATTGCGGTAAATACTGCGTAATGTGTCGATAGCGAAGCCAACACCCCTGGTGGTCGATTAAAGAACTATTTAATGACAATTTTGTTATAACATTTTATATTTAGCAGTCGCCAATGAGTGTAAAACTCACTACGGAGGTTAGTCCACGTTGTACAAACTTTTGCAAGAAAATTAGCTGTGAACAATCTAGAACAAAATAGAAACAAAGAAACAATAGCTTTTATGGCTTCTGCTAGTAGCTAAACGTAGATGTGGTAAAAGTGTAAGGAAAGGGGATTGTATAATTACGTAGATTGCATCAAACCTACAATCAAATGTAGCTTACGTTATTCAAACAGAGCTCTCTACAATTACGCCTAGCTTCCTAAAAATTTTGTTTCTTTTTCTGTGTATAAAGCATAATTATTTCTTTAGGGTTCTTACATCATTATACTGTGACCATGAAATATGAATTTACAATTGGTGAACCAAAACTAATAATATTATAATATGCACAATATTCTTTGACTTGAATATGAGAATTAAGATTATTTGTATAAATTATTCTTAACAATACAGTTGTTAAGGTTTTATCAGTAAGCGGGTCATTATTATAATATTAAAATCGTTGAGTTAGCAATTAATTATAAAATCATATAAAATAAAATTAATAATAATTTCAAAACACAAACTGTTAAGTGTTAATTTAGCTTTAGAAGGTGTGGAAATTGGAGCACGTAGTAAAAAGTATACAGTATTTAGTATACAGTTATTAAGTATACAGTCACATATCTTCTGTACCTACACATATCATATTATGAGGTTTAATAAAGCCCAAAAATTTATCTATATATTTTATAGGTGCATTATACTATATATTTATGTTTTATGATAAACATACGTTTGTAAGTTCTAACATTCCTTTTACGATTTTTCCTAGAAATGCACCAATATTTCTTGCGTCCGTTAAGAATTCCTAACAATACACCTGTAATGATTTCATTAAATAAACAAATCACAGAGCAATTTAATTAAAATATTTTTCCGTAAAGTATAAAAAAAATTGTCACCCTTTTCGGTGACACGTCATTTGATGACTATCAAAATAGTTTTTTTTGTTATGTATTCATAATCGCTATAGCTGTATTCAGCTCGCGGCTACAAAGCCGCATACCTACGTCTAGCACTCTAGCCACGCACATATGTGAGTGACTAGATTTATAGGGGTCACGCGGCGCACGCGGGACCCGGGTTTACATAGTCGTCGACTTGGTTTCACGGGGCTGGTCGTTTATTGCTTTGACATAATTAACAATATAATCTAGAAATTATTTCGATGTCAACCTTAGGCTTACGTCAACATGGAGAATGTCATCCATGTTCACGAGTTGAGCTGGTGCTCGAGCTGTCATTTGTAGAGAGTGTCCCTGTGATTTGGTGCAGATTCGGTCCGAGATAATACGTGTAAGCAATGTTCGTCCTCTATGCATGCTAAATGCAAATCAAATCTGAGTAATATCGGTATATCGGTATCAAGTCATTTTAATTATGAAAAAATATTTTTTTTTATGAATGGACCAGAAGATGTGTATCGGCGCCTATGGACGCTCGCAGCACCGAGTTACACTTGTAACTCATTTGCGGTCCTGGGGGTCTAAAAAGGCCACTTTAGGTGTTTCATATTATGTTACATTTTTTTTTCAACTCATTATGTGCGCCATTTTACGCATTTCTATTGAAAACTGTCAAAATTGATGATTTCGAATATGATAAAAAACATATGAATCATGTAGCCATTTTACCATTTCACGATTTTTGTATGGAAAAAATATATGAAACATATTATGAAATAGGTACCTAAAGTGGCCTTTAGGTCCTCAATACTTTATTCACTACACAAGAAGATAGTAGATACCTACACGTGAGCCTACACGTTTCATTGCAAGAGTTCGAATGTCAAGTCAATCAAAGTTAATGTCGAAGTCGCCGCTGTTGCAATGAAACGTGTATCTTTTTGTGTAGTAAATTAAGTACAATTTTGGCATTGAGTTATAATGTACTACGTACTAGAGAAGCTATCTCAAACAAAAGATAGGGCGCGCACTTGATGACGGCGGGGTATGCGCGGGACAAGCTGGGGGTGTTATGTTCTCACGTAAACATGGCCGCCGCGCCGCCGCGGTGACACGTTGCAATTGAAAAATTATAATTAAATTAAGCGTGTTTTAAAGATAATAAATGCACTTACTGGTGAAAAGTCACTCCTTGACTTTTACTTATGTTTCTGGAGTTGTTTGAACAGTATCTCAATGCACACGAAGGCATAATTTAAAAAACAAAACTTCACTCAAACGTGTCACGTTGCAGCAAGCGCTCGGCACAGACTAAGTGAGTTGGAGTGCGCGCGCTCTAACTCGTGTTACAAACAATCGAGTTGAGGCGTCTTCTCTAGTACGTAGTACATTATAACTCAATGAATTTTGGATAGCTTTGTGTATGTATCGTGGTGTGAACTAAGCCTAGGCTTGAAGAGTCAGATATGATACGGTAGGTATAGGGCTTAGGCTTAGGCATATCATAGGCTCAAGGTACGCAGACGCTCTAACCCCCAACTAACTCGTTTAACTACGGCACTAGATGGCGCCAGCAGAGTGCAATAAAGACGCGATGCAAAACAATTTTCATTTAACTATAGGTTATTGCTTCCTCCACCGTAAGTGCTGTTACACACGTACCGGTTGCCGGGTAGTCGGTGCCGACTGTCCGGTATCGGTCCGGGAGACATACAGCTTCACACGGCCCGGTTTTGTTTCCAGTAGCGTTCACAGTCGACGTACTGGACGACTGACCGCCCGGCCGGTGCGTATGAAAGCGTCCTACGTGTTCCGTACACCGCTGTGAGTCCGATCGCCGGCTAACCGATACCCGGCTAACCGATACCCGGCGATCGGACGCACATTGGTGGACCCGGCGAGCACCCGGCGCCGGACCGGCCGAATAATTATGCCGGTACGTGTGAAAGCTATCGTACATGGTCATACACTTCGCGACCGACTACCCGGCACCGGCCGGTGCCGGGTGCCGGGTGCGGGACGTGTGCAACGGCACTAAATCGATACAGATTTACACGTTGCCAACTTGCCGCCAATAACGCTGTTAGGCGGGGACTATATTGTCCGGAATCCGTAATTCCTGGAAAAATTCAGAGCACTGAAATAGAACTCTGCGCTTATACAAAAAAACTTAGGCCTTTTCATCCGTTATTGGATGATTTATACAGTATTCTTCGAGCGAAGTAACAACTCTTGAAATACTCTAGTGCCTGGGACAGTCGATTTTTTTTAAATGTCGTATGGTTGCCCAAGCACATACGGCATTCTCACAATACAGTCAGCCTAGTCCAGAGGAATGACTGGTCAATACGTCTGGGGCCAACCATGTGCTGGTTTCCACACGATGGTTTCCTTTAACGTTAGAGCGTCCGTATAATGTACTTGAGATCTGAAAATGTCTCATTGGCACACGCCACACCTGGGAATCGAACCTGCACTCTCTCTAGTGCGAATCAAACGGTCTACCCACTAGGCCTCGGAGCTCTTATACAACAGAGCTGAAAATCGAGCACACGAGTGTCAAGTAAATGTCAATGTCAAGTCTGGCAACTCGACACTCGTGTGTTCGATTTCCAACTCTCTTGTATTAGTCCATAGTTCTATTTTCTATGCTCTGAATTAGCTCCGGCCTTCCGGATTCCGGACAATATATTATATAGTCCCAGCCTTATTGAGCTGTAAGTAGTAACTTATGAAGTTCGAAAAGGTATTTCTCCGGTAGATGGTAATTTGCCTCCGGCCCTGCAAAAATATTTCAATGCCAATTTTAATCAACCTTTACCTTTAGTTATTCTAATTTCTAGTTAGTACTTAGTAGAATGTGACATCAAAACTTCACAAGAAACAACTTGTTGATAGCGAGAACTATCATTTTCCAGCTGGTAATAACCGCTGGGATAAACCACATAAAACGATCCCAGTTCATTATCCCATGGGATGAGGAATGCGGTTGTCTGAAAGTACGCGGTAAAATTAAATTTAGAATTTAAAAATAAAATCCCCATCCGAACATAATATAACCTATTTTTGGAAGTTGATTAAAATTCTACAAATAATATATATATAATATATATATATATATATATATATATATATATATATATATATATATATATATAAATGGAGACGTACTTAATGTAATTATTTACGAATGACAAGCGCGTTCAACAATTGAAGTAGGTAAGCCATTTTGACATTTGCACTCTAGACTCACTGCAAACAAACGCGAATGGACTTTAGGTAAGTATATTATTTGCTTTGTTGTAAAATTTTTATGATAATTTGGATATCCCCAGCCTTAATTAGTATTGAGTATACTATTTAATTCAACTTCTGTATGTAACTTATAGACGTAAGTATATATTATAGACGAGGCATGTTGAGGAAAAAACTCTCTCCACTTGAATGGCCCACTTGAAGTCGGTAGTTGGTACCAGCCCAAGCAATATCCCGACAAAACAATATTTTATAACTTATACTTTTAAGTTGACTGGTACCTACTGACTTCAAAATTATGACGATTTACACAATCGTTAGTCGTCGAGAAATTTACGGTTTTAATTTTTTTTTTAATTTTGTATGTAGTGTGTAGCAACTAGCCACACGCGCGCTATATCCTACATAAAAAACCAAAATCAGTTTTCGTTTGCCTAAGGTCTGTCTTTCCTTTTTTATTTGGTCTGAGACTGTAGCCTGTGACTATCCCCGGTTTAGACCACTATCATAATTATTAGTGATTAGACCTACCTGGCACAGGGATTGATTAGATTCTTTAATCTATCCCTATGCCGAATTTCATCAAAATCGATCATCAAACCTAGCCTAAGCTACACCGGTAGTTCAGGTTAGGCTTAGGTTTGATAACGTAACACACACAGACAGATGGATTCTACGCAAGCGAAGACGCGGGTAAAAGTAAAAATCTCCAACGAGGCCACCATGATCAGGGTTGAAACTAGAGAGGGCTGGCAGGCAAGATGGCGCGGGGGCGACGACCTCTGAGTCACGGTGGAGCCTCTTGTATTACATGCATTACACAATAAATCATTGTGCGTACACTCGCAACCAATAATGTTGGTGTCTTGTTTAAAGGTACACTTGCGACCAATAACATCAGGGTAATATACTTAATATTATAAATGTGAATGTGATTTTGTTTTTCTGATTGTTACGCTTTCACGTAAAAACTACTAAACCGATCATCATGAAATTTGGCACATATATAAAGTAGACGACGGGGAAGGATATAGGCTACTTTTTATCGCGGGAAAATGTACTGGTTCCGTGGCATAGTGTATTTACACGGACGAAGCCCCGGCCAAAAGGTAGTATCAAATAAAACAACGTTACATGTACCAAAATATGGGAGTTCCGTTTTATAGCTAGCAAGTTTAAAATTACAATTCATTCATATTTAACTTAAAACTAAAAATAAATATAAAAGCGCTTGCCGGCTAATTTTTTACATTACATAATTAGTACTCACTCAAATTTAAATAGTCGTTAAAACGTTGCTTGTTTTGCATGAAGCGGAATAAGTTTAAATTCATTGATACCTGGACATACCTAAGGGAAAATGAAAATTTATCAAATTTGATCGACCTTAAAATCTCAATTTTAGGAATTATATCCTACATTTCTTGTCGAAAATACAGGAAATAGTTCTTCTGTTACTATAACATGACTAATTTCAGAAGTATGTCAATCTGCTAAGCGTTCAATTTCGTTGACTATACCTACTGTGAATGATAAATATGACGAACCATTAAGGAAGAGTGAAGCCAGAATCACGTAATTCCATTTCGGCCCCTCCCTAGTTCTCTGAAGGACTCTGAGAGCCGTGAGCTTGACGAATCTGGAATGATAAAAAAAATGTCTAAATACAGCTTTAAAGTTACCTACATTGTAATATTGTGTTTCAATCCTACTACTATTATAAATTTGAATGTTTGTGAGGATGGATGGATAAATGGATGGATGGATGGATTGGAGATGATTGTTACTCTTTCATGCAAAAACTACTGAACGGATTTTGATGAAATTTGGTATGGTAGTAGTTTAGGATCTGGATTAAAACATAGGCGACTTTTTATCCCGACAAAGAACAATATCCCCCGTCCCGTGATACTATATTTACGAGGCAGAGCCGCGGGAAAAAGCTAGTGTAAGAATAAACAAAGAAACATGTCATAATGCTACCTGTTTTTTTAGGTCCTATTTATCAAGAACGTTAAAAAGGGCATTAAGAATGAATAATTGTATAAAGTACGCGAAATACGAGTAGGTTAAAGTAAAAAAAAATAGATACAGCCGAACGTACGAGTATAACCGCCCTTATTTGGAAGTCGGTTACTAAAATATTGGGTTTTGTAAAATTTTGTAAAATAGGAACATAAAGTCAATTTTTTTTTAAACATAATATTAGGTCCTTACATATGAATTTGGCGTTTTGTCGTAATGGCCACTTTGATCTCAAATATATGTAGTTTGGTTAGGAATTCCAATTTCAAATTTATACCGCTATTTACTTATGCATTTGTTTTTAAAACCGTAATTCATTTGTTTTTTCCTCGATTGGTTTCCTTTTACGTCACTCTGTTTACAAAATGGAAAACTTGAAATATCGTATTATTTTCGAGTACGAGTTCCCCCGTGGCACCAGTGCAGATGTGTATGGCCGTGGTGTCGCAAAAGAAAACACAGTGCGTTTTTGGTTCCAACGTTTCCAAATCCAAAGAAGATAATATATTTGAGATCAAAGTGGCCAGTACGACAAAACGCCAATTTCATATGTAAGGACCTAATACTTTGCTTAAATAAATATATTATGTTTAAAAAAAATCGAGTTTATGTTCCTCCTTTACAAAACGTCAATTTCATATGTAATGACCTAATATATATGCATACTTCACTTTTTCCTAGTACGAATCTACGCGTTGAAATCTTTTCCTCCAAAAATTTCATTTACTCAATATGTTGAAACAATAGAATATTAGGTACCATAAAAAGAAAGTTGCAAATTAAAAATAACATTACAAGCTAAAATAAAAAATGCGTACATACGTTGAGTTATGTATAATATAATGAATAATATTAATAAATTACTTTTTGTATTGTACGAAATTAAATTCCTTTTATTTGTGGTCACAGCGTCATTTCTTTACATTTTTTTGCTTAGATTTTGTTTAAATTAAAAACAAATGCTTGATAATGGGCTTGTAATAAATGTATTACAATTGACAATCAGTCTTCTGTCAGTAGGGGTCTACATTCTAGGGGCACTGTGCACGGTGCGGGTGCGATCGATATAGATAATAATGTTCACACGCTACATAATATAGATAGTACAGTCGGTGAACCTATAGAATAAATTACATACAAATTACAATATTGTAAATGCATATTAATGTATGAATATTTATGAAATATTTTATATTGTCAACGGATATTTAATTTTGAGTTCACTATATTTGGCGACGCGATGGTTAAAATAATGATAATTTTCTATTAGGTATGTTGCTTTTTCGGGTTCCGTGCCCAAAAGGTAAAAACCTATTACTGAGACTTCGCTGTCTGTCTGTTTGTCTGTATGTCTGTCTGCCCTGTCCGTCCGTCCGTCCGTCTGTCACCAGACTGTATCTCATTAATCGTGATAGCTAGAGAGTTCTACACGTCCGACTCGCATTTGTCCGGTTTTATATACTTATTTTTTAAAGTTTATAATTTATTTCATGCTTATTTATGCAATTTTAAATGATTTCATTAACATATAGCTTTGTCTGTGAACTAAATAATATTATATTCATAATTTATTTTAATAAAGCCGTTTTTGGTACATTTTTAGACGTGACATCGTTTACGACACGAGTTGTATTATCTTATGTACTCTACTTGATTGCCAATAATATAAAGTCTTTGAATCTTTGAATTATCTCACTTAGAATATCGTCTATGGCGAATAGATTAATTCAAAATGGCAAAAAAGTCACGGTGTATTAGTATTTTGTAGGAACCCGGATCTTCCCGCGTGTATATGTAATATTGTAATTAAGGAGGCTCGGCCGTCTTCGTCCAAGGTCGAATATTTCATTTGTGACCGTCAAATTTTAAATCATCCGTTATTTCGAAGCGTGTCGGCCATTTTTGTTTGTAGTAGGTACCTAATTCATATTTGCTTTGTAAGGAGAACTTTAAATGACATAATATTTTAGGTAATTCAAAGATTATGTAAAGAAATTTTTTGTTGATCTTGTCGAGTTAAAAAGCAATCCACTGCGATCCACTTTTTAAAAATTAACTTGCGATGACTACACATTGCAATTCTCATACAAGAAAAAGTTACGCCATCCTGTTTTTACCATACCTCAAATGTCAAAATGGCCCAAAAAACCCGCAAAATGGGGGCCATTTAAGTGGGGACAGTTTTTGGCTTGACATGTCGACATGCCTCGTCTATAATATACATATGGGCGCTTGTGCAGTGTATGACTGATGTCATATGAAACGTGTATTATCTTTTTGTGAAGTGAATAAAGTACCACTTTCAAAAGCCATCCTAAAAATGGAGCGCCACGGTGTCAACTGACCCTTAAACTCATCTAAAGCATTGCTTTTCAATTGCAGTATGACCACGATCTCATTGCCTTTTGCAATAGTCGTTTTTCATACGTATGTCATTTCCATAGAAAAACGAAGATTGCCGAGGGTTATTAGCACCATGGTTTTACGGGCACCTACCAACTGTTACAGTTCTGCTACTTTTATACAGTAGGTCGATTCTGCTAATTTAGTCTTACAATAATACAGTTTTGATCCAGTCTCGATATTATGTTAAAATAGTATAATTGTATTCTCATTAACGTCAAACGTGTTTTGATTGGTCCAAACTCCAGAGATCAGTTCATGAATTAATATTTTATAATTCACTAGATATCGGGCAACATCTAGTGAACGGTATGAAAACAATTTTCTTTTGAAAATCCCACGAAAACTGTGCATTTTAAATTATTTAGGTAGCCGTGGTCTACACTATATGAGTGCCAAATTTCATCAAAATCGGTCCAGTACTTTCGGGAGCCTATTCCATGCAAACAAACAATTTTTTCCTCTTTATAATTTGTACTTATATAGAATTGATATACAAGTATAGATTGAAAGTAAATTGAAAGTCTAAGTTTAATACGAGAATTGGAGTTCAGTTTTTTTATCTATTTATTCATATAGTATTAACAATATTGTTCCATAATCATAAAAAACGCCAAACTGCGAAACAGTTTGTTGGCGATAATACTAAAATTATTACAACTTATTACATATATATACAACAATTAATGACAAATTAACAAAATCTTATGTAACTTTGAGAAGTTAGTAAGTGGTAACAAAAACAAAATTACTTCAAAATAAAATAACAAAACAAAAATCTTTTACAAAACAAACAAAAACTAAATCTTAAAAACGCGAATTATAAAAATCTAATACTTACTTTCTACTAAAATTATTATTTCAACATTATATCACGGTATGAAAGCAATTTTCTTTATATTATAATATTAATTGTCGTATAGAAGTTAGACTATTTTTTTGATCATGTACTTTTCTCATTTTTGTATTTAATTTGAAATATGTTTCAATATCCCGAGTCTAGTTGTGTTATTCCTATTGGAGTTTAGAAAGCTTTGGGATGATTAGTTTTTGGAGGCGGTCGAGCGAGGGGCGGCGCGGTGTGACTGGCAGATTCGTCCAGTCAGCTACGCGCCTCTCGGCATTTTTAATGCAAAAACCAAGTCGGAGTTCGGACTCATTTAAATTGTACCAGAACTACCCAATAAAACAAAAAGTTTGATTAAAAAAAGTAAAAAACAGGCCAAGTGCGAGTTGCACTCGCGCACGAAGGGTTCCGCACAAAACGGCAAAAAAACACGTTTGTTGTATGGGATACATTTGGTATTGGTATATTGTGGGATTTGGTATTTGTTGTTTTGCAACAGGAATACATCATCTGTGAAAATTTCAACTGTCTAAATATAACGAGATACAGCCTGGTGACAGACTGACAGCCAGACGGACGGACAGTGGAGTCTTAGTAATATCTAAGTGTCCCGTTTTACCCTTTGGGTACGGAACTCTAAAAATAAGTAACTTTACCTTTTAAGCCACTTTTAGACTTAAGAATATAGTTTATAGTTAGTGAGTTTTAACTCAATATAAAATTCGTATGGCACAAGGGTAAAAAAAGTATAGTTAATGATTTTTTTTAGGATTATTTAGGTTAAGTCAATCTACCAGAAATCAAAAGAAATCAAAATTTATAATTGCAACACTTCGGAATACTTAAAATTAACAATTCCTTGCGGAGTCAGGTAATATTATTGATTATGAAGACATTCAAGATCAAAATTATCATAAACCCTGTCAAATCATAGACTCGAGCACAACACAACATCGCTACTACGCGGGCTAGTGCCCTACGCTTACTACAGAACCGGTTGAAGGTAGCCCAGTGCACCTGATTAACCCTCCTACGCGAATATAACCTCTACTTCTATGGCAATAGACTTGAGAATTGTTTGTAATGATTAAAGCAAACTATTACGTTGCCTACCGCAACACGAGATACCATCATTCGTCTTCGTCTATTTTGGATTGTACCTGTCCATTTTATTCTGACCTCTAACTATGCGCGAATAGATCTGATATTGTAAAGAGCCATAGGTCATATAAAATTGGCTGCCCATCCCCATTATGCTACACTTCTTTATATTACTTCAATGCGTAGAAACAAATATATAAATCAGTTTACGAGATTAGTGTCTAGTAATATACACATTACAGGCCCACTCTAGTTTTAGAAGTTAATTGGCAAATATAAGTTACTAGACGTTGCCGGCGGGCGGTGACTTCGTAGTTCGTACTGTTATGCGGGGCCTCGCGGATCGCGTTTTAAATAAAGGGTTTCTTTATTAACACACCTTACAATAATCATTTAGAAATAGGATATAGAAATAAAGGGGCGAGAAATAGTACAAAAGAAAGTGCTCCGCAATAAGACTGAAGGAAGACTGTCCGGCCGACGGGCGACCTGGTAGCATGTTAGGATATGCTGACTCGACTTAAGGTCTAGTCTGCCCGACTACGCGTCCGTAGTAGTACGCGCAAAAAAAATCTCAAGGGAACCGTACATATTGCTGCGAAGAAAGTACACTATGTGTGGATCCAGAGTCTAAACTACTACCATACGAAATTTCATCAATCTTCGTTCAGAAGTTACTGCATGAGTGTTGTCAAACGTTTACAGAATCCCTTACAGGAGGCCTAGCAGAAACATTTGACAGCGGCGTTAACGTAACGTTATCTAATGTCGCTGTCATGATTTTGACAGATTTTCATTTCTCATACAATTCTCATTTCATAACGTCACGTTTACGTCGCTGTCAAATGGTCCTGCTAGGCCCACTGGTCATAAAAATCCATAAAAGAAACCACATCATACATAGATATCACGCATACGAAGTAGAAATAAGTATGTAAATAATGTATCTTTTGTTACATAGAGTTGAGTCCACTTATTATTGTAAGCGTATACAGGCCTCCATCAGGGTTATACGATTCTTTTGAACAAATTTTGGAACAAGTATTGACTAAAACATGTGCAACTAATAAAAGTGTTATAGTATGTGGTGATTTTAACATTAAATAATATAACCTAACTCCACCACCGTTAGATTCACATCTTTGTTAAAATCGTATAATCTTTTTAATCTAGTTCTAGTTCATGATAGGCATGAGATAGTACTCTTTGCCGATGACACTTCACTAATATTTAAAGTGAAGCGACAACAATCAAATTAGGACGAGGTAAACAGTGCTCTCTCAAATATAGTAAACTGGTTTAGTGTTAATAATTTGGCAAGCTAAGCTTTATTTGCATTTAGCAAATAAAGTTTAGCTTGCCAAATGTTAGGCAAGTACAAACCAATTTACTACTCAATTATGAGAAAATGAACTTGGAACTCCACTGTAGGAAAGGTATTACGCTAGATTGTAAATTTCATATTGCTAAATTAGCAAAGTTCTGTAGCATATGCAGTCAGAAAAATTAGACAAATTTGAGATGAAGAAACGGCACGCCTGATTTATTTCAGCTACTTTCATAGCAGAATGTCTTATGGCATACATAAATGCTGCCGACAAAAATTCAGTATTTGTGCTGCAGAAACGAGCTATTGGTACTATTTATAAAATGTCCCTTTTCGAATCTCTGAGAGAAAAGTTTAAAGAAATATGTGTAATGACCGTAGCTTCTCAGTATATTTCGGATAATTTATTATACGTTAGAAAAAACTTATGCAATTTCAAGAAGAAAAGTGATAATCATTGTATAAACACTAGCAATAAGCATAAGCTAGATGTAAGTGATAAGACTTAGCAAAGTGAGTAAATATTTTAAGGCCCAATGTATACGCCTATACAATAGGATCCCTGAAAACGTTCAAAACCTTTCTATTAATAAATTTAAAAAAGTAATCAAAGAACGTTTGTGTGCTAAAGCTTATTATAAAGTAAATTATTTTGTTAACGATTGCACACCTTGGGAATAAGATGCTCCCCTGCAAGACTGTCTCTATGTACTTGTATACTTTTGACTTTTTTTTATATATAACATAGATTTAAGTTTACAATGTAAAATATATACCTATTTCTTTCAAAATAACAATTTTCCATATTTTTGCTAATAGATGGTCCTGTGCTAGTTTCTTAAGCCGGTTCTTCTCTGCGGGTTAGGGTTGAACCGGTGGTAGCTTTTTCTGTTGACTTTCCGAAAAAAGCTTGTTAAGTTTCATTAGAAAATTAAAAAAATATATATTTCAAAAAATTTCATTTCATTTCATCTGTTTCATGAACCCACAAGAGTGTGTGATACAACGGCCACTTGTATTGATAATATATTCACTAATATTACTCCAAGTAAAAAGGAAATCATTAATAAGCTCAGCTCTGATCATCGAGGACAGTTGTCTTCTTTTAATGTCATTTGTGACAATAGCATCAAGGACAACACAATGTGTGACAATACAAAACGTATTGAGAAAATTAGAAGTAATTTAAGTCCTCCCGTGACCACGGCTGCTGGAAAGTAGCCGAAACGTCGGGAAAAAAGAAAAGTGCACCGCGACACAATCCGTAAGTGTTTAAAACAAAGTAATTTAAATTCAAATATTCATATGTTAGATAAGTCATATAGCTCAGATGAAGCTTTTGACAAATTATTTAAGATAATAAGAATCCAATTTAATTCAGTATTTACTTCTAAATCGGTTTGACTTAATAATAGAAAAAGTAGCTTTATTGAATGGGAAACTGCAGGAAATAAAATAAGCAGGCAAAGATTATATGAATAATATGATGAAAAATGTATTAATAATAGTGAAATCTTTAAAACATATGTTAAAAATTATTCAAAAACTTTCAAAATAGTATGTAAAGCTGCTAAGGCTTTATATAAAGAATAAGATTAAAAATTCTAACAATAAAAGTTAAACTACATGGAAGGTGATAGAAAGTGAGACTGGAAACGTCACTAGACAAACGCCGTAGCTCCGATTTTGAACTTTATTTTGAAAATAAAATGATAAAATTACTGACCTAGAAGTTGCGATGGTCTTCGAAAAAATTTTTGCTGACATTCCGGTCTCAACTACAAAAAATAAATTCCTCACCTGCAGCAGCTGAAAAACTACTCAGACACAATGTAAAGTAAAATTTACTCCAGAGACATTATTAACATATTTAAGTTGTTGAATCATAGACGTATATTTTATAGACGAGGCATGTCGAGGCAAAAAGTGTCTCCAGTTTGAGATTTATGGGGCCAATTTGACATTTCAAGTATGGTGAAAACATGATGGCTGACATTTGAAGTATGGTGGAAAACCAAGATGGCGTAACTTTTTATTGTATGAAGGTTTGTTCTGTCAAATGTATGTCTATCCTATCTTGAGTTTTGAAATCTTTGTGTTGAATATTAAAATTACTGCTGATCTCTGAGGCATGTCTACAAAAACTATTAAATCAACAATTGACATCGTAGCTCCTTATCTAGCGATGATTTTCAATGATTGTATAAAAAGTGGTGTTTTCCCTGACATAATGAAGCATAGTAAGTTTATTATTCATTCAAGGCTATTAACAAATTAGAGGCCTATATCGATTCTACCGACTTTTAGTAAATTTTTGAAAGAATAATTTTAAGACAGTTGTTAGTACGTTTTAATTCAAATAATTTATTACACAATAATCAATGCGGTTTTACGGTTGATCCACAACGGATGCTAGTGTGGGTATTTTTTGTAGAATCTTTGAAGCTTGGGAGGGGTCGCCGGATGCATTAGGTGTAAATATATCTCCTTCACCATTGTTCAGAAAATTGCACCACTATGGTATACGTGACTCTTCACTCGACATTTTGAGTTCTTACCTTAAAAATAGAACTCAAAGGGTTTTAATAAATAGTAAAAGGTCCACTGGGAGCAAAATAGAATTAGGTGTCCCACAGGGATCCATTTTAGGCCCATTTCTTTTTCTCATCTATACTTATTACTTACCTTATCTAGTTAAGGATAATGATAATGACATAGTACTTTCTACCGATGACACTTCACTAATTTTCAATATGAATCGACAACAGTCAAATTACGACGAGGTAAATAGCGCTCTCACGAAAATAGTACAGTGGTTGAATGATAATAATTTACTTTTAAATTCAAATAAAACAAAATGTTTAAAGTTAACTTTGTCCAATGTTAGGCAAGTACAAACCAATATACTATTGAATGATGACAAAATGAACTTAGTGGACACCACTGTGTTTCTAGGTATAACACTAGATAGTAAATTACAGTGGGGTCCTCATATTGCTAATCTTGCAGAAAGACTCAGTTCTGCAGCATATGCAGTCAGAAAATTAGGAAAATTTCTGACGAAGATACGGCGCGACTAGTTTATTTTAGTTATTTTCATAGTGGAATGTCTTTAGGCATTCCTTTATGGGGAAATGCCGCCGACATTAATACAATATTTGTGCTGCAGAAGCGAGCAATACTTTTGATTTACAAAATGTCCGGCTTTGAATCTCTGAGAGAAAAAAATTAAGTATATTCGATACGAAAAGCAATAATAACTGTATAAAATCGAAGGTATGAACACTACAAATAAACAAAAAAAATAGATATACCGGGTATCAGACTAATTAGTAAAGTAAGTAAATCTTTTAAAGGTCAATGTATACGCCTATACAATAGAATCCCAGAAAACGTTCAAAGTCTGTATATTAATAAATTTAAAAAAGTAGTTAAAGAACGTTTGTGTGATAAAGCTTATTATAGGGTCAATGATTTTATTGACGATCGCACACCATGGGAATAGGATGGCCTCATGCAGGTGGTAAGAGTACAATAGTACATAGAAGTCTATGTACTATTGCGTTCTTGTTATATAGTTTTAGTTATAACATTGTTATATACCTTTTTTATTCTAATAGAACAATTTTCCATCTTTTTGGTAAAAGATGGCCCCGCGCGAGTTTCTTACGCCGGTTCTTCGGCTAGATCCCGAACCGGTGGTAGGCATCATGTATACCGACGTTCAGTAATAATACCAATTTTGAATGAACATTTTTGATTTTGACTTGACTTTGACTTTTACTGTAACTTAAGAGCCGAATAGGTAATTTAAATACAACAATTTGGTATTTTCCTACATGAAAAAATTTAGTTTTTTTTTAAATTAATTAAGAATGAATTAGGTATTACAACTTGATAAAAGTAAAAAGAATTAGGATTTTATGTGTAGTTTTGTAATTATTTGCATTTCGAAGTCACAAAAAAGTTTAAATATTTTTTTTTAAACATCAGTGTATAAAACCTACATACCTAATTAGTTTACTTACATCAAATACAAAAAGATTTACTATGGTATGTATATATTAGAAATTTTGTGCATATGGCCATATGCATATGCCATATGCATATGCATGGCCATATTTCGTAGCAACATTACCAGCGTGTGACGTCACCCACTAGTACGACTTTTATATGGGGCGTTTTCACGAGACTCACAAAAGTGCTCCAAACAATCCGCAATATCTTTGAACATTCTGATTTTTAGTATACTATTCCTTTTGTAAACTGTCTTTATTTTTCAGAGTACTATTCATTTATGGAATCTCCACTCTGCCAAAAACCTGGGAGTTATCTTTGACTCTCACCCGTCTTGGAATACCAATACTAACAATGTTAGCCGTAAAGTTTACCACACCCTCCATTCGCTCAAGTTATTCCAAAACTTCCTTCCAGCTCCTACTAATATTCTTTTGGCACAAACCCTTATTCGACCTATAATCGATTATGCTGACGTTTGTTACGGACGTGACGTTTTGGATTTAAGAAACGAGACCACGTATCCCAGTACATAAAGTAGCTCCAGTGGCTTCCTATTCGCCTTCGCAGAAATTATCGCATAATATGTTTTCTTTTCAATACTTTATTTAGTCCCTCATCTCCTTCTTACTTAAACGAGCGCTTCTCCTTTCCTAATTTTCACAACTTATCTTGTAGACCCTTTAGACGCACACTTCTAGATATCCCTCCCCATCGTAGTGACTTTTTTGCCTACTCCTTCACGGTCCACGCTACTAAGCTCTGGAGCTCCTTACCAACTCAGATACGTGAGTGTAAGTAAGACACTTGGGCTATTTAAGAATAGGCTGCGTGAGCACTATCTCAACTTAGCCTTTAATTAAAGTGTCATATAATATGATTGATTATTATTTATAAGTAGGTATTTAATTTTTATCCAATATTTTATTGTAATGATTATGATATATATATATATATATATATATATATATATATATATATATATATATATATATATATATATATATATATTAGTTTATTATAATATATCTATGTAAGTATTCGTATATATATGCATTGATTTATTATTATTGTTATATGTAAATTGTAGTAGTACGCACCATTTATTGTTACTTGTATAACTAAACTTTCCTGTATCAGGTCTGCTGGAAGAAATTCCAATTTGGAATAAGTAGCACCTTTGTACAAAACTGTTTTCTGTTTTTAAGTTGTCAATGTCAATGTTTTACTGTGTGTACATAAATTATTAAAATAAAAATAAAAAATACAGGAAAATACCGTATTGTAAAGAATCAAGCAAAATTAACTGTAAACATACCATTTTTATTATCTAATTTTATCTAATTTAGACCCGCATTTTTGTATATAAATACAGAGATATAACACTTTTTAATTACATTTAATATTTTTGTGTAAAAATTATTTTTAACAATTTACATAATTTCAACTTTAAGTTTAAAATCTTAAGTAGGTACCTATTGAATTTTAAATGATATAAAAACAATAATATTATAAAAGTTTATGATATAACTTAACAAATATTATGAACCAACTTAAGTAATATAATGAACATTGGGCATAGCTATAAAAGTAGCTATATAAAGTAAAAAAATAATTTTAAAAAAGTCTTATTAGGATTTTATACCAGAACGGAAACTTACTAGATAATTTGTGAACTAAAAGATGCGTAGAATGACTCGAATAAGACAGTAATATTAAATCCCTACTAATATTATAAATGTGAATGTAAGTTTGTTTGTTACGCTTTTACGCGAAAACTACTCAACGGATTTTGATGAAATTTGGTATGGTAGTACTTTAGACTCTGGATTAAAAAATAGGCTAGTTTTTATCCCGGAAAAGTAGTGTTCCCGCGGGATATTCGATAGTATATTTACGCGGTCGGAGCCGTGGGAAACAGCTAGTATGGCTATACTATAAAAATAAAAACATAATTTTAAAAAAGTCTTATTCTGATTTTATACCAGAAATAGTATAATAAATATAAATATATTAGATATAAATATAACTTACTAGAGAGTTTGTGAACTAAAAGGTTCTTATGACTCGAAACTTCATCCACAGGATAATTACTTATAGTACCTATACGCGTGCGCTTAATTTGGCGTGTGCCGCCCGCATCGCGTCAGCAGGCGCGCGACGCGACGCTGCGGGTAGTTTCACATTACCGTTAACTACCTCACCCCTGTACAGTACCCACTACCCACATGCAGCTTAATTGGTTCCCACACGTTTCCATTCAATGATTGGATTTTCTCAAAATACCTACTCACTGTTAGAAAATAGACTGGAATCGCCATGCGCCAGTGGGTAGCCAGTGGGTATTTGTTGAGTTACGCGAAATGTCGAGTCCATAGTTATGGGCTATGTATGGCGCAAAATGGTGCCCGTCGTAGGTAATTAGGTACACCCGTGTGTACGGTGAGCCACGTAGGTCAATTTTTTTAATTGTTGTCTGACCATCTGTCTGTCTGGTTTATTTCGACTTATCGACTTTTCGACTGAACCGATTTCACGGGACTTATAACACCTGCTATCTGCAAGTTAAGATCGCAGATTTTACAACCTTGGCTACTTTTGCGGGCAAAAACTAGATACACATGAAAACGATTGCTTCTTTTCACTTAGTAGTAAGTACCTAAAATAATTCTTTAAAAGCTCCATGGTTTATAGTTACACGGTAGGTAAATATTAGTATTATGATTATAGATTTCCCCCTTACTAATGAAAAAGATTTACACAATGGATAAAAGCGTATGATATGTAGTAAAGCGAGGTATTGTAGTAGAGTAGGGGCTTGTAGAGTTTAGAAGCATAGATGATACCTCTATGTTGTATGTAGTTAAGCGTGGTTTGTAGTAGAGTAGGGGCTTGTAGAGTTTAGAAGCTTAGCTGATAGCTCTATGTAGTATGTGTGATTTGTTATATGGTTACTTTATTACATTGTAAATTTTTGGTTTTGTCTACGCACTGTATTTTGTAAATGTAAATATTTTTATGTATAGTAAAATGATTTAAGAACATGTCGATTTGTTAATTATTGTGTTATTGGTGTTCTGTTATGATTCTCTATATTATTCGTGTTCTGGATCTGTTCGAAAACACAATAGAATTGCAAAATGTAATTCAAAGCCGTAGTGTATTAATACGGACAATTGATTTGTAAAGTACCGCGAAGGTCGACGAACTTTCATTGGCTGGATCTCGCCCTCTTTAATATCCTAAGCTTTTTAAAATTTAAATAAACGTCAAAAGAAACGTTATCTGTCGCTTTCTTTACATCCGAGTATTTGAAAAACTCTTCGTGTGTTTGTTTGTCTGTCAATCAAGATTAGTTATGTAGTAGATGAAAATGACAAATTATTTTACCTTTTGTCTTTGCCTACTTTCGACTTCGGTTTAGCTACATTTTCCTGTCAATCAAAAATAGCATTCATGACATTCAAAAACGTCAGTTTTCCCGCGCTTTCAATGTCAACGCGGGAAACGTCACGATACATAATTATGTACGTTCGGAAACGACGCAGCCGACCAGAACATGACGAATTACTAAAGCCGGTCTCGTAATTATTGTGGCCGAGGCGCTTTTTGCCCCTGACCAATAGTGGAACTGCTTTGTGCGGCTGCTAATGACACTCACCGGCCTCTAATATTAACTATTTCTTTGTGGATCTTCGTCTTCGTACCTCGAGGGGCATCGAACCTATTTGTTACATTACCCCGCCGCTAATACGAATCGAATGAAGATGATGAGCTCGTATTTCCTCGCCGGACGGGTCCGTCGTCACGCGAAGCTTGATGGACATTAAACTTTTTGGAGTATTCGTAATTGTCAAATACGAGTCGGCTTAGTAGCACTAGATAGTTTTCCTTTTTATCAGAATAGCCAGAGTAAGCTGTCATTGCTTAAATACTGGTTTAGAAGTTAGCTATCTATCAAGTTAGGAATATGAATTTCCCGTTAGAGGCTTTATCGTAGTTGTTGAAGTAAACAACTTCGAATACACGATAATATAACAATATAAATAATGAACTTTTTGGCAGTGCCATAGATCAATTAAAGTATCCAGTAAATAGTATGAATCCATATATTAATAACGCCACCAGTGACTTCAGTGTTGTGCATTTGGATGCAAAAACGTCGGAATTAATTTATTTTTCAAAATATCAAAATCTACGTAAGCAATAGAAAAACCGTGCGTCGTATAAAATTTCCAGACTACCGAGGACTCGAGACTGTATTCAGATCATTTTAAAGCAGAGGATTATGTTATTGTAGGAATTGAGACCGGTATATGTAAAATTTAATGTTTTTTTTTAATAAATATAGCGATACGGCATATAACCATTGCCATTGACAAGTTAAAAAGGCGGGAAAAGTCCAAATAAATCGTCAGTGCAGTCAATGAGTCAAGTCAATCGATTTAGTAAAGTTGTAGACTCTTTACTGAAACTTCCTAGGGAGTTTTGGAGAAAACACAAAATAGCTTGCTTTTTGAAACTATAAAACTACAAACACTTGCCCACGTTATCGAATATAATATATTAATGGTTAATATTTTACCAATATTACACATTAAGGACCTAAAAACACTAATTTATGGAGGAAATACAAAAGCACAACGTCACTCTTCTACATCCCGCCAAAACTCATTTTTTTTAATCAAATCTTTCTAAATAAGTAAGTAATAGGTCTTTACCTATGAAATTACCGTTCTCCAGTACTAGCCATTTCAAATCAAAATAATTTTTGTTTGGCTAAGAATTCTAATTTCAAATTAATTTTATTTTAAAAACATGGAATTCTTTTTCCAAAAGTATTCATTTGTTTATTGATTAGTGTTACATTTTCATCGCATTTCAATCTTTTTCGTCATCATGTATACGTTAAATATTCGAGTCATTATGGAATATGAGTACCGTCGTGGCAGCAACGCGGCACAAGCGGCACGCAACATCAACGACGTTTACGGAGCTAACACTACAACGCACCACCTGTTATTGGCTTGCTCGCTTCCGTTCTTTAAATTTCGACATAAAAAATGAACCTCGCGGTCGTCCGAATACTTTGGTCGACAATGACGAATTAAAGGCGATTGTGGAAGCTGATACACAATCTACGGCCGAATTAGCAGCAGCTTTCGACGTTAGCGTCAAAACAATATTGGTCCATTTGCGTCAAATTGGCAATGTAAAAAAGCTTGACAAATGTGTGCCCCACGAACTCAATGATCCCCAGCGCGAAGTACGCGTCGAGACGTGCCTTGCACTGCTCAACAGACACACAAATGAAGGAACTTTGAACCGCATTATTACCTGCGATGAAAAATGGATTCTGTTTGATAACCGCAAGCGCTCAGCAAGTTGGTTGGATTCTGGTTCAGCACCTAAACAATGCCCTAAACGAAAACTTACCCCTAGAAAAGTGATGATCACTGTTTGGTGGTCTAGCGCCGGTGTGATTCATCACAGCTTCTTACCAAACGGGGTGAGCATTACTGCAGATGTGTACTGTGAAGAAATGAACACAATGATGGAGAAGCTGGCACATCTCCAACCAGCATTGGATAATCGCTCGTCTCCGCTGCTCCTGCACGACAACGCGCGACCTCATACTGCACAGCAGACGGTCTCCAAGTTGCAAGAACTGGGGTTGGAAGCTCCCGTCATCCGCCCTACTCACCAGACCTTGCGCCTACCGACTACTACTTTTTCCAGAATTTGGTTATCTTCTTGGCGGGAAAAAATTCAATACCCGAGAGGCAGTACAAAATGCCTTTGAAGAATTTGTTGCCTCCCGTCCAGCTGATTTCTTTAAGAAGGGCATCAATAACTGCGTTGGCAAAGATGCATTGATTGCATGGGTGATTCCTTCGATTAATACAAATAAAAAATACATGAAAAAAGTTTAAATTTTTTCATACAAAACGGCAATTTCGTAGGTAAAGACCTAATATATGTATTTTAAAAATTTTAAAGGAGTAAAATTAGAGTTTGTATTAATATTTTATAATATTAAGTTGTATAGATACGTGGCATACATAGATAATAAGTTTGCTTAATTCTCATTATCATCTGCAACACCAGAGTAGTTTCATCTGCGTTTCCTATGTTTAAATCCACCCACCTCTAATGGTAAGAAATTATTACAATTTCTTACCACTCCTATTTCTTCCATATTAAGAAAAGTATTAACAGTACGAAGAAATGTATTCTGACTGTTTGTGTGGACTGCATAGGTAATATATATTACCTATACAGTCCACGTTACCGACTCCTGCGAAAATCCGCCTCATTTACTTATTGATATAGAATTAATTTATAATGCGTTCAAGACCACCGACAACGCGACTCACATTGCGCGGGTTTCGTTGAAAAATTAACATGATATTTATAAATTTAGCTCGTGTGTCGAAAGTCGTCAGACGTCACTGTTGGCTCACTGAACTTATTCCCGCGAAGATTTACGCGCTATTATGTTTCTAGCGCATCTTTAGTGCCAACATGGAGGAATTATATTGGTCTACGGTGCCAATTTCACCAAATCTTGTTTAGGTTAATCTTTGATGAAATAAGGGTGTTTGATATTTTTTCTGCCGCTAGGGGGCAGACCCAACGGACACAAAGCGACACCTGGTGGCGTAAGTGGTATCAAAAACGGTCAATAAGAATTTTTGATTCTTTTTCTGTCACCAGGCGGTGCTTGGTAGCCCGACGGTCCTTATCGTGTCTAAGTGCTGTCAGATGTCGCGAATAGGCTACTTGACCTTGTTTTTGTTTAAGTCCTAAATGCTTCATAATTGTTTCATTACATACAAAAAAAGTATTTTGAAACCTACAAAAAAACTAATAATTTAAATTCACTTTTTAAAAACCGCCGAAAACACTATTCACCATGTTGGTTGATAGATTATCAGCTGTGCTGTGACGTCATACTTTTAGTACTATTCGTAATCGGTGCTTTATTCCGTAGTAGTAAAATGACGGTGTTACGTTCCGTTTGACGTTTTGACATAAATAACTTTTTAAGATGTCATGAATTATTTATTTACAGAAACGATCCATTTCACTACTACATATGTGTTTAGTATGCTTGTGTCCTCACACCCTGCCGGAAAAAACAAAAATACATTTTTTAAATCAACTTTTTTTATCAATATTACGTTTTTAATTATAGCTAAAATACGTTTTCCGAAGCCAAGTACTAAAGGAAATACTCCTAATGTATGAAATTAAATATAAGTCAAATAGCCTATTTAAAAACCTTCACTTATCATATTTTCTCTCTCGTTCTTTGCATTAATGAAAGAGAAGGCATAATATTAAGACAAACGATGAACATTCAACACTGACAGTGAACAGAATCCCTTCGAATCAGATTAGGTATAAAACTACTAAAAGAGGTTTTAACAAACAGGCTTTAGTGAAATTGGCACTAAAGCTTGCTAATCTTTGTATCATCTGTTATGCCATAATAGATAAGTTGCAAATTCAAGATGGCCTACTATATTTGGAAATAGGTAGTTAAACAGGGTAGGCTTGGTAGAGGCTCAACTTATTAAATTTTTTATCTGTACCTACTGCTTCATCTAGTACTTACTGCTTACGTAACATAATAACGCTTGCATTAAAATACATCGGCATCCATCATGAGACACTCTTATTAGTAGGTACATATTTAATAGCAGCATCGATACAAAAAAAGTCTAGATTCAGCAAGGTATTCTACTACAGTTAATGGCTTGTGGTCTGTGGACCACATGGAATAGGCTTGTGTGCACTACGAACAAATTATTTGGATTATTCAAGGTGACGCAAAATGTATTTCTCGGAAACGTTATTGTTATTGCAAATGGCGTCGTACGTAAATGCAAAGATAGAAGAGCCATGGAGCGCTATAGTGGAACGCAAAAGCGTGGAATAATCGTGTCGAAGCGTTTCCAGCTCTTAGCCAACATGACAATAGCCATCGTTAACTACAAAGGCGATCGTCGAAATTGGAAATATATGGGATTGACATAACGTTCGTTAAATGATATGTCAATACCAATATTTTTTAAATTTTTTAACAAAAAAATGCGCTTTCAACTTGAATAAGACGTCAAAATTTAGGGCACTAAAATAGAACTCTGCGCTAATAAAATAGAGTTGAAAATGGATGTTCGACGCTCGGTCGAGCTGTCATATGTGACATTGACATTTGACTCGATTTTCAACTTTATTTCATTGGCGCAGAGTTCTATTTCAATGCTTAGAATTTTCTACGGCCTTCCGGATTCCGGAGCATACTATAGTCCCAACCTAAGGATGAGGGTCCGAGACGTGAACTACGGAGCTCTAAAAAACAAGGTAACCAATAAACTCGTAGGCCGTAGCCCGTATGACTCAATAATATCTAGATATTAGTTTACATCAACGGCTGGCAGTTAAAGTTCAACATGCTCGATGAAAAGTTGTTTCCTGTATCATTTTATTGATTTTAATTCTTATTTTCTTGTGGCACAAGAGCTAAATTACCTTGTAGGAGTAGAATGGTCAATAAATGTGGTTTATTGTTGCTACCCAAGTATTTTGTACATCGCGAAGTAACAAGTACCGCTTTTATCCAATGGCGAAAAGTGCGTATCGGAATCGGCGAGAATGCTAGAATATTTTGAAGGAATTTGAAAAGTGGATAATAGAGTAGCCATAAAAGCCGGTCAAGAGCGAGTCGGACTCATTGCCGAGGGCTCCATACAAATATAAATTTAAATAGTTCAGTTTCTCGTTGTTTTTGAGGGTATGTATTGTAAGTTTGCTTGGAGAAGCTATCAGTAGTTTTGAATGCGCACATCAAGAACTTTCATATGATACCCCATTTGAACTTGTAGCTTCGATTTAAAATTTCTACCCCCTATTAGACTTTACACCCTCAAGAGCCAAATTGGTGGCTAGAGGCATCGTATGTAGGTATACTTCAGTTGTCTCAGTCCCCTTCTACATTTCAACGAGTTACACCATTAAATAACTAACACACTACTCACTAGGAGTAGGTAGGTAGGTAAAAATGCACAAAAAAGTATGAAATAAAAGTTACTTTCTAAATAATGCCCTTTTAAATTCGACTAAAATTTTAACTATTTCTCTACTCAATCTTCCTAATTTTGAAGTCGGTACTAGCCCAAACAATATTATAAAATATTTTATAGAACTCACGTTCAAATTTGCTGGTACCGACTTCAAAATTAGGAAGATTGAGTAGAGAAATAGTTAAAATTTTAGCCGAATTTAAAACGGGAATTATCTATAAAATAAGTTTTATTTCATACTTTTTTGTGCTTTTTTTATTTTGGAAGTCGGTTTTAATTTTTTGTTTAAAAATATTTTTCTCTTTTTAGTTAAATTTATTATCTATATTATTATGGACACATTGATTCGGTGCACAAAACTCTGATGAGTAGTGAGTAGCGTCCTATGTCATCATAGTTATGTTTCTTGTGAATCTGTTGGTGATGATGATGATGATTACCGTAATTGATATAGTGGCATATGCTTGCAGTTCTTTAATCAACGCCGATATCCCCGAACATGTATCTATAAGAAGTCAGGAGTTCTGTTCAGTACTTTTGGATCCAAGGTATTCCTTGGTGCAAAATCTTACTTTTTGGTAGCATATGCTTAGACTACTTTAGAAAAAGTCGAAATCACCATATGTGTCCATATAAATTTCGAGGAGTTCCCTCGATTCCTCATGGACCCCTTCATCAGGTCACCACTTGGAGAACGGGAACCAACTTGGGATCCCTTTACATCAAAAAAATAATTTTGAAAATCGGTCCACAGACGGCGGAATGAAACGAACATACAAATAAAATAAAATATATATATATACAATAATAGTATATATATAAAGCCGAATGCTTAACCGCCTCCTTTTTTTGGAAGTCAGTTATTAAATAATTAGGTACTAACTAATTATTTTCTAATGCAATCTTTACTTCTTTTTCAATGTTTAAGTAAAAAAAAAGATTTATTCTATTTGCCCAGTAATTAATAAGACAATGCTTACCTTGTACTTTTTTTAGCAGAACAAATAGGAAACGCACTGAGCAGGAAACATAGTTTGACTAGTATAGTTATAGTTTTAATATACAAACATAAGTATTTAGTAAAGGAAATTGTCTGTCTGTCTGGAATGTCGTAGTAAGTAATGCGGCAGTTATTTGTATCATCTGTACCTCTACCTATAGCTGTAGTAAAATGTACAAGAATTATTAGTCTCTTAGGCTAAGTCCTCACGAGCGTTTTTTAGAGGTCGCGACTCGTGACAGAAAAAACAGTACTACACATAGAACTGTGCGCTAATTACCATAGAGATGAAAATCGTGTAGAGTTGTCACTTGTCACTTCGATTTTCAGTTATATTTACAGTGCAGTTTTTTCCGTCGCGATCACAAAAAAGCTCTCGCGGGTACAAGTGCTTAAGGTTCATTTAGATTACTCAGACCTTCGGAAACATATTTATATGTATGTAGCAGTGCTGCCCTCTAGTCTCTACTCGTAGGTACACGAAAGCAGAACAAAGCTTTGATTCAAGACTGAGGGTAGTCTGGTAGAGCAAAACGCTAAAAACACTAAAATAATATTATATATCTATAGAGATACAATTATAGAGATGCTTTTGGCTGCTATAGATCTAGTATATTTTCATTTTATATTTTCTTTATTAGGAACAAAAAACAGTTACATGTTACAATCTTAAGCTATTACAATTAACAGCTAATAGAAGTAATAAACATAATATATTCACGAATTAACAATTTAAGCGCAGGCAAACAACAAAAACATAACATAAAACTACATATTGTGAGTGAGTTTATAAGTCTGCAAAATAATTAAACTCTTAATTAGGTAGTTACATAAATAAGTATACTAGTGAACTAAAACTATCATGTACTTAATTCTAATCGGCCTAACCTATAGTAAGTTAGGTATTATAACATCCTACTAAGGTTGATTTTCTGTTGGCAATTCTCTTAATACTTCAGTAGCATGTTTTTAGGGTTCCGTAATACATACGGAGCCCTTATAATTTCACTCTGTCCGTCCGTATGTCTGTCTGCCTGTCTGTCTGTCCGCGCTTCTAGCTTCTGTAATTATGAATATAAATTGATGAAATTTGGTATAGTTATAGATCTATATCTCGGTTTTAGCATCATAAAATAATAAAAATTTTATATTTTAGGGGTGGATCTAAATCTGGCCAGACGATTACGCCAGATGTCTATTGTAAGCAACTGCAAATCATGATGGAAAAGCTAGCTGCTAAACATCCGAGGTTGGTCATTCGCTCTAGGCCACTGCTGCTTTAGGACAACGCTAGACCACACACTGCACAACAGACGGCTACCAAATTAGTTGAGCTTCAATTGGAAAGTCTAAGACATCCATCGTACTGTTATAACCCTACACTGTTAGCAAGAATTGGCAACCCTTTGACTATGTCAGCAACAGATAGCAGGACGCTTGTTGAGCGCTAGAGAGGAATCAGTTCCAGTTCAGTCTCAAACCCGGTCGGTCGTAATAATTAATTGTCTAATATAATTTTTCTATTTTCTAATAAATAAGTTTAGCAGTAAAACAATTTTTTTAAAAAGACTCACCGGATCCCGTATAATATTTGGTGGCAGCGGTGGGATTCGAAAAATCCCGTAAAACGTAAAACCCGAATTTGCCCTGATTTGACTGATTCGACGCAAATGAAGTGACTTACAAGTTAGCGAATGTGTGAACTATCCTAAAGCATATTATACAGATCAATCAGTGAGTCTGACAAAACTATATACAACTTGAATATCGAAAATCACAAAATTTCATCAGCATCATCCTGTCATCATCAGCAGCAACAACATCCCGCTACGAGGAGTCCTAGAAGATCGACGATGGTCCAAGCAGTGATTCCTGTGATCCTGATCTTTCTGTGAGTGAACTTTAATTCTTGCCAATAACTCAGAATCCGTCATTAATTTTTTCTAGATTTTATTTTTCACGTTCTTTCATAGCACGAAACATATACAGAGTTGTTATATTGTAATTCTAAGATAAGAAGTCTACCCAGTGACCGGATGGTTTCGTTTACATAAGGAATTCCTTGCCCGCTCAATAAGGCAAGGCATACACCGAGTCCATCGATTTAATTTAATAATTATACTCAACTTAATTCTATTTTATTATTAATCAACACAGTAGAGAAATCAAAATGTCTAGTAAATCGAGAAGCTCGAGCACATCCAGATTATCAACAAAACCTGAAACAGATATTGAAATTAAGGTCCCAGAAAGAATCGAATTAGGTGTACTCTTAAAATTCATTAAGCCATTTGATGGTAGTCGCGAAAAATTAAATTCTTTCATATCTAATTGTCAAAGTGCATATAACTTAGCGGATATTACAGAGAAACCAATAATATTTAAATATATTCTTAGTCAACTTGAAGGTAAAGCCCAGTCTACGTGTGATATAAAGGGGTTCGAATCCTTTGATCAATTTACTCAATTTATCAAAAATCAGTTCGGAGAGAAAAAACATTACTCACACCTACTTCTGAATTACAAGAATGCAAACAAAGTTCACCGGAATCTGTTAGTCAGTTCGCCTTAAATATTGAAACACTTCTTTCTAAATCAATAACAGAAATAAATATATCCAACCCGACCAAAAGGAAAACCTATCTATCCGGACGAATTGGTACTATACAAGATTTAACCACACACACTTTATCATGGGGTTACATCCACGAATTTCCCAAATGGTTAGATGTCGTAACCCTGAATCTCTTAACTCGGCATTAAATTTCGCTATCGCCGAAGAGAAAATAATGTAAAATACAACGAAACGATTCCCAGTTTAACACTGAAAGACCGAAAAACCAACCTCGTCGCGACTTTTCGTTACAACCTCCGCGATTTCAGATGAGTCAAAGGCCTCAACCAAATCAGTTCAGGAGACCAGTCAATACAAATAAACTAATATGCCGATACTGCAAGAACTAGAACTATAGAATCCTGTAGAAAACGCCAATTTAATAATAATAATAATAACAGTAATAGATATAGACAGAACTATCCACCACTATACACCACTAAGGATCCACCGACAGGAACAAATCCAAGATCGACCCCGGGGTCATCTGCTCGAGCAGTTTTTACTGCCAACAGAGTTCACGAACCAGTAGCCGACGAAGAATACGAATATTTAAACGAGTAAAATTTCCCGGTAGGTATCGGTCGGGAAATAAATTAAACCCAACCAAACCCAACCAACCCAAGTAAATTAAAATACGATACTAAATCCACTGAATCGTTTACTAATTCCACTGTATCGTCCAATACACCACGCCTACCTTCTAGTTCCACTGAATCGTATAACAAGCCGCGCAAATCTACTAATTCCACTGTATCATTCAATACGCCGCGCCTACCTTCTAGTTACACTGAATCGTATAACAGGCCGCGCCAATGTACTAATTCCACTGTATCATTAAATACGCCGCGCCTACCTTCTAGTTTCACTGAATCGTATAACAGGCCGCGCCAATCTACTAATTCCACTGTATCATTCAATACGCCGCGCCTACCTTCTAGTTCGACTGAATCATATAATAGGCCGCGCCAATCTACTAATTCCACTGTATCGTTCAATACGCCGCGCCTACCTTCTAGTTCCACTGAATCGTATAACAGGCCGCACCAATCTACCAATTCCACTGTGTCAAATTATTCACTATACCCAAATCCTGGTTCAAATACATCAGTCAAAACAGAACATGATTCTATTACACCTACTACATCCACTAAATCTACTATACTTAATACATCTGCTATATCTACCATATCTACCAAACCTACTATATCCACTAACTCTACTATAAATACTACATCTACTAACAATTATACAATGCCTACTACACCTTCTATACCTAATAATTCTAATTCATCATTATTTGGAGAAACTAAAATCTGTAAAATTAATTATAATATTGAAAATAGGTACTTACCTCACGTTAAAATTCAGACATCAATTGCTCTAAAACCACTGCCCCTCCTAGTTGATACTGGATCTTCTATATCACTAATCAAACTAAAATCTATTTCAAAAATCCCACCTCTGAGTAACACTATTATACTTTTTGATGCTGGTGATGGAACTACACCTACATTAGGTGGTTTACATATGCAATTATTTAGAAAAAATAATGAACCATATGTTCACGTATTTCACGTTGTAAAAGATGTTAGCCTCGCTCATGACGGAATCATTGGTAATGATTTATTGGAAAAACTTAAATGCCAAATTGACTATAGTAAAAAGGTCTTACACATAGGTGATGAATCAATAAGCCTTATATTCTCTGCACCAATCTATACTATATCCCCTCGAACAGAATCAATGATAGAATGCACAGTAAAAAATCGTAATATATCCGAGGGCATCATTCTAGATCAACACATCTCCAACACCATACTAATCGCAAACAGCGTGGTCAAAGTTAAAGAAAATGGTCGTATTAACATAACGGTGGTCAAAATATCTGATGAACCCTTCACTATTCATTCCAATCTCAATCTTGATATAGAGCCTTTAGAACAGCAAAATTATGCCCAACATCTATACACACACAAACATTTCAAAAAGAACACAACAGGTACTAAACTTAACCTTAAACTTAAACTTAAACCCTTAGAACAGCACATCTCAATGACGAAGAAAAGGAAGCATTATTTAATATCTGTGCCAATTACTCTGACATATTCTACCTTGCAAACGATTCACTTTCTTTTACTACAGCTATTGAACACAGGATCAGAACCAACACAGACATACCTACACATACAAAATCCTACAGATTCCCGGAATACCATAAAAAAGAAGTTGAAACTCAAATCTCAAAAATGCTCGATCAAAAGATTATATCACCTTCCAATTCACCGTGGTCGTCACCAATTTGGGTGGTGCCGAAAAAACTAGACTCGTCAGGGCAACGTAAATGGCGAGTGGTAATCGACTATAGAAAATTAAATGACATCACCATCGGAGAAACATACCCCATCCCTCAAATTACAGAAATACTAGATCAGTTAGGAAAAAGCCAATACTTCACGACGTTAGACCTTGCTTCAGGGTTTCACCAAGTAAAAATTGCCCCAGAAGACGCTCCTAAAACTGCATTCTCGGTACCACAAGGCCACTTTGAGTTCACAAGAATGCCATTTGGGCTAAAAAATGTCCCAGCTACATTCCAGAAGGTCATGAACACGTGCCTCTCTGGACTTCAAGGCTCCAGATGCTTTGTATATCTAGATGACATAGTCTCATACTCACCAGATCTCTCTTCTCATATACAAAACCTAATTGCAATATTCGATAGACTCAGATTCTTTAATTTAAAATTGCAACCAGACAAGTGTGAGTTCATGTGTAAAGAAGTAGCATACCTAGGTCATATCATAAACAAATACGGGGTTAAACCTAACCCAGAAAAGGAAAAAGCAGTCACTAATTTCCCAGTTCCTGAATCACCTAAAGATATTAAAAGTTTTCTTGGTCTCGTCTCGTATTACAGGAGGTTTATTCCAGATTTTTCTAAACTTGCTAAGCCATTAACCTCTCTCCTAAAAAAGGACATACCCTTTAAATGGAATAACGAACAACAACTCGCATTCGAAACATTACAAAATAGACTAACTACAGCACCAGTTTTGGCTTATCCAGATTTCTCTAAACCTTTCATTCTCACATGTGATGCCTCTAACTACGCCATGTCTGCAATTCTATCTCAAGGACAAATAAGTAAAGATAGACCTATAGCATATTCATCTAGAACGCTAAATAAAGCCGAATGTAATTACAGTATAACGTAAAAAGAATGCCTTGCAATAGTCTTTAGCACTAAAGCCTTCCGTCCATATTTATATGGGCATCAATTCACAATAATAACAGACCACAAACCATTGCAATGGCTTTTCAATTGTAAAGACCCTGGTTCTCGATTGGTTAGATGGCGTCTGAAACTAGAAGAATTTGAGTACACAATAGTTCATAAGACAGGAAAAATTAACACTAACGCTGATGATCTATCCCGATTTCCTGTAAATCCCGTTCAAAATCTACTACTAGATCCCGAACTCGGAAGCAACGACAATAGCAACGGAAGCAAACGGAAGCAACGATACTACAAATCCCTTAGAAGATCCTTTGCTAGAATTACCATCTCATATACCATTCTCCTTTGACGCAGAAGACTTCCTAATTTCTAACATTATAATGAATCCTGAAAGAATACAAGATCCCGTACCAACCCAAGATTTAAATCCTATAACTCCTGGTTGAGACCTTATCGATTTAAATGACCTAAATATCAGCCCAAAAAGCACTGACATTGATTTGGATTTTGATAGTAGGTATACCAATTCCTAGCCCCATGGCCGAAGATCCGAACCTGAGTCCTACACCTACTAATGATTCCTACTCAAAATTCTTAAAAGACTGTTCTAATAAAGGCAAAACATTTAACACTATACTTAACGAACACAACGAACACTTGCTAAAAACAAAATGTAATACAATCATAATCCCTACATCTATCGATTTAGACAAATCAAACCCATACATTTCCGAAATCTTGGCAAACATTGAGGATAAAGAAAGAATAATAAACAAGGAAAGAGAACTACACTCATTCTTAAAAATTACTCATTCAAACGAAAAAACTATATACCAAATTTTTACTGAAGTACATTATTTCGACGAATCATCATATCCCTCTATATATAAATGCCTACAAAACGTTAAGGATGAAGTAGCAAAAGAAAATTTAACAGATGTTGCCATATCCAACTTTAGAAATCCATTCGAACAACATGCTTATACCAAAATCTACAACATGCTAACCTATCCTTTTCCAGAACACTAAAATCAAAATACACATCTATAATAATAAAATAAATTACCCAACCTTAAGCGAAAGAGTCAGAATCATGCACGAAAACCACGATATTCTAATCGCAGGTCACCTAGGGTCAACGCGAATGTATAACAGAATCCAGGAACAATATTATTGGAAGGGAATGAGGAGTGATATAGAAGACTTTGTAAAGAAATATAAATTATGCCAAGAAAACAAGGCATTGAGAAAAATCAACAAAACTCCCATGGAAATTACTACTACGTCGACAGCCCCCTTCCAACGTGTAGCGTTAGACATAGTGGGACCTTTACCAGAGTCGGGATCAGCCAAACTTAAATACATTTTAACTCTACAGGATGACCTTACTAAATTCTCAGTAGCATATCCCATAAGAAGTACAACGGCTGAAGAAACTAGTGATTGTCTCATACACTTCATATCCCTTTTCGGCATACCAAAATCTATTCTTACTGACCAAGGAACTAATTTCACCTCCGACCTTTTTAAAACAACGTGCCAATTCCTAAAAATTAAGCAAATATGGTCCTCACCATATCACCCACAAACCCAGGGCGCGTTAGAACGGAGCCACTCCACACTTAAAGAGTATTTGAAATCATTTGTCAATGAAAACCAGGACAACTGGGCAACATACGTTTACACAGGTATACTCACATACAATACAACAATACATACAACCACTAAATTCTCTCCTTACGAACTAGTATTTGGCAATAAACCTTATTATATCCCAAACTCACTTTATGAACGTGAATTGGGTACAACAGTTTACATAAGAAAACTACAACACAAACTTAAATATGCAAGAGGAAAAGCATTAGAGAATATTTTAAAATCCAAAGTAATATCAAAAACTTATTACGATAATCGAACAAAACCTCCGCCAAATTATAAAGTGGGCGACTATGTTTACCTCAAAAACCATCTGAGGCTCAGGAAGGCACTATCTCCGATCTGGAAGGGACCTTATAAGATTATTAAAGTTAACAACAATCACACAGCTACCTTGTTGATTAATAGACGGCATGTAACACACCATTTCGATCAGCTTAAGCCAGCTGACACGCGATGACTGTAACCTGAAAGAAAAGGAGAAAGGAAAGATTAGTATATTAAGTAATAGTTAAAATAGCAATTATGAAGTACCTAATAAGCAGTCTAGAATATATAAATAATAAAATAAGGTAACCAATGTTAACTTATCTTATTTCAGCATCCCAATCGATGCGCAGCCGGATATTATACAGCCATTCAACCACACTACCGGCATCTTCTTTGATGGGCTAGGAAAACTAAAAGCCATTAATGGACAATTGAATGTTATAAATTACGTAGATATATCTTACATACAACCACATCTTGTAAACTAAAACGAAATCATAAATACAATTAGATTTACCTGTAAACAATCGCTACTTCAACAATGTCTAGACACACTATCTCCTTTAGTAGTCCGATATGAAGATTTAACACAAGAATATGAATCCATATCTCATCTTATATCTAAACACAACAAGAGGTCCGCATGGTTCAGTGCAGTGGGGACCGTATTCAAACACATTTTTGGTACATTAGATGAAGACGATACGATAAAGTATGATTCCGCAATTAATGAACTTCAAAATGACGAAAAAACTATTGCACAATTAGTCAAAGAAAATATTCTAATTACAAACTCTTCATTAGAGAAATTCAAATACTCCATTGCTAAGTTGAATGAAAATGAAAAACACCTTAACGATAAAATTAATAATATATTGAATATCACTAACCGTATCTATAGTAATTCGGAAGCATTGAAACTAAACTCTAAGGTTCTCTCCATACTAACTTATCTAGAAAGCACACTCATGACTCTATCCTTCCAACTGGAAGATTTAACTGAAGCCGTCAAATTAACTAGGCAAAATATTCTACATCCTATAGTTATTAGACCAATGCAACTTTTTAATGAACTAATTAGTAACGATAGATACTTACCAAAACACTCAATAATTCCGACTATTATGAGCCTAGATAACATTCATTTAATCTTAAGCATATCTGATGTCGCATGTTATTATTATAAGAATAAACTTGTATTTATTTTACAAATTCCGCTTGTTTTAGATGATGATTTCATTTTATATCATAGTCTAGCTTTACCTACACCCTATGGTGTGAATAATTCAGATGTATTTAGTATGATACAACCGGATAATAAGTATATTGCTATATCATATGATAAAATTAATTACTGTATATTGGATAATCTAAAATTATGTAAGACGGCTAATTCTAAGTTATTTCTATGCAAGATTCCAGTGATAATGTTGATAAACAATAATCCTACGTGTGAAAGTGAACTATTAACTATTAACAACTAGTGATATTCCAAAGCAGTGCAAAACAAAAACAGTTAAGGGAGACTTAAACATATGGCAACCACTCAAAATCAATCGGTGGCTATACGTGCAAACTGTTCCTAGCAAAATACACATGGACTGCAGTGTTTCGGGAACCAGTGAATTAAAAGTGTTCGGAATAGGAATATTGAATACTCCTAAAAAGTGTGTTGTGTATACAAAGGGTGCGAAGTTAATAACTTCAGACATTATAACAAACATTACTGTGTTAATTCCTAAGTTAGATTTTAGTATTACTAATAACCCTTGCTGTAAGCTAGATAAGGAAATCAATGTTATTTCATCTAAGGGAATAAACATTATTAATCTAGACGAATTAAAATTTGACAAAGAAAACAATAAGATTCTCTCCAAACTAGATAAAGTAATAAATAAGGAACCCATTTTAGTAAAATATGAAAAACGCTATCTTATATTCAACGGCATTCTTATACTTACCATTATCATAATCATGATAATAATTATTTTCAAAATTTATAATGTCGTTTTAAATGTACCTAGCTTTAAGAAATTTAAAAATAGGTTTAAGGAAATCCCAACAGGTAATGAGATTGAACTGGACGACATAAAAACAGAATCTGAACCGACAGATTCTGGTTTCAGACGGAGTTTGAAAAAAGACGGAATCTGGTTCAATAAAGGAACCGACATTGAAATGTCTTACCTGAAATTCGGTTCAACCCCGAATTTCCGTCTTCCGCGGGGGTTGTTATAACCCTACACTGTTAGCAAGAATGCTTAATTGACACTATCCCTTTGACTATGTCAGCAACAGATAGCAGGACGGTTGTTGAGCGCTAGAGAGGAATCAGTTCCAGTTCAGTCTCAAACCCGGTCGGTCGTAATAATTAATTGTCTAATATAATTTTTCTAATTTCTAATAAATAAGTTTAGCAGTACTCCCTGAACCTTGCTCCAACAGATTACAATTTTGTTCGAAATTCGGATAAATTCTTGCAAGGGAAAAAATTCAACTCCGATGGGGCAGTCCAAAGCGACTTCAAATATTGTATTGATTCCTGTCCGATTTTTTTTTGTAAAGGAATCAATGAACTACCTATGAGATGGCAAAAGTGCATAGATAGCAATGGTATAATATACTTTTATTAAATAAATATATTATGTTAAAAAAAATCGACTTTATGTTCCGTTCCTCCTTTACAAAACGCCAATTTCATAAGTAATGACCTAATAAAACGCTTTACTCACCGTCCAGTCCGTCTGCAAATCCAGTACCGGTATTAATTGCTGTCATGAGCCCACGATCCCGACTTTTTGTGGTCGCTCGTGGGAACGTAGCCTTAGTATCAATAAAGTCAATCATTTATAATTTTTACCTACAAGTTCGCTTTAAGACCGCGATATTGGATTTACAGGCTGGACGGTGAGTAAGAATAATTTTTACAAAAATAGTAATTTGACAGTTGTCCAGTCACCAGTGGGGCTAGCAAGAACAATGAGAAATACGTAAGTATTCGTAACGTTAGCAAAAGAGAATTGTATGAAAATTATGACAGCGCCTTTACAATTGACGTTCGTTAACGTTAGGAAAACGTACATGTCAATTGTTCGTGCTTAGTGCTTAGGCTGGAACTATATGAATTCGGAACTGGAATCCGGAAGGCCGGCGAAATTTCAGAGCATCGAAAATAGAACTCTGTACTAATCTAATAGAGCTGAAAATTGATCACACAAGTGTCGAGTCGAGTTTTTGCCGGGGAGTTCAATGGGTGACGTTGTGGTTTTTGTATTTCCTTCATAAATTTGTGTTATTTCGGTTCTTAATGTTTAATATTGGTAGAATATTAACTATTAAATATTCGTTAACGTGTACAAGTGTGGGCAAGTGGCACAACTACTAAAACGTGCTATTTTGTGTTCCCGTCAAAACTCCCTAGGAACTTTCAGTAAGGCTTCTACCACTTTACTGAATCGACTGACATGACTCATGGACTGTACTGAATATTTATTTGGACTTTGACTAGAATTTAGACTTGACAATATAGGAATACGGTGTTGAAAATTGAAACGAAAGTTCTATTTCCTGCCTTTTTACCTTGACACTGGCAAATGGTTATAAGCCATATATAAATAAAAAAATAAAAATAATCTCGAGTCAAATGTCAATGTCATATATGACAGCTCCACACTCAACACTACGACTTTCAACTCTATTGAATTAGCGCAGAGTTCTATTTTCAATGCTCTGAAGATTCTGGTTCATATAGCCCCAGCCTTACCCCTCAGTCTCTTTGGGAAACCAACGTCAGCTTAGGTAGGAACCCATCTAAAAAAGAACATCACGGATCTAAAATAGAATACCTAACTATACTTTATTACCTGCCATAAATACACCAATGGTTATAGCTGTACCTATGTTATCAGAAATCAATTAAAATTAATATTTATTGGAAGTGAAATGTCCAGTGAGCGAATACAGATTAGTAGGCTCCAAATGTATCCAATGGGCCATACTTACATGACAAAAATGTGTTTCTAATAGGCCGGCCCTTCATAAGTAATAGAGCACAAAATATAATCCTGTAATAGGTTACCTTATGAATATTCATACTGTCTTTCAACCGATTACTGTCCCAAGTAATTAAATGTATTCAAACGTTAAGATCGTAATGCCAATGCAATGTCGTAATCGTTGTCTACTAATGTAATATTAACTTTAATTATTAGGCTGGGGCCTGGGACTATATTGTCCGGAATTAGTAAGGCCGAGGAAAATTCAGAGCACTTAAAATAGAACTCTGCGCTAACAAAATAGAGCTGAAAAACGAACACGCAAGTGTCGAGTCAAAATGTCAATGTCATATATAACAGCTAGATACTATACACATCGATTTTAAACTCTATTGTATTCGCGCAGAGTTCTATTTTCAGTGCTGTGTTTTCCCGGGCCCGCCGGATTCTGGATCATATAGTCCCAGGCTTAAATTAGTAAGGTGTAGGAAAATATTATGCTAAGAAGGAACTGGGAAGGCAGCATGAGAAATATTGCTATTAATAGTAGGTTAGGTTACCTTTTATATTTAGGTCAAAGATTTCAAAACTCTCAAGATAGACTATGAAGTATGACGTACATTTGACAGAACAAAACTTCATACAATAAAAAGTTACACCATCTTGGTTTTCGCCATACTTCAAATGTCAGCCATCTTGTTTCACCATACATCAAATGTCAAAATGGCCCCAAAATTATCAAAAGTGGAGCCATTTAACTGGAGACACTTTTTGTCTCAACATGCCTCGTCTATAATATATTATACGTCTATGATTTAGGTACTTTAAGTAGAGCAGTAGGTAGCTACTAGCCGTTGTTCTCATTAAATACCTACTCCAAAAGGAAAGTATTAGATCGAAAAACAATAACGGGTTCCGACAATAGTTCACAATGGATAATTACCCTTTTACGAGGTTTCAACAACCTGCTAAACAGAGTGTAAAACCATTGTTACCACGCCACGCTTGCGCAATTAAAAACTACTTATTTTCAATACAAACCGATTTGCATCTTCGCCGTCACTGACATTTCACGGGCCTGTAATTCTAATCTACAGACAACGGACTGATCTGATAGTATAAACATGGTTCAAACCCCAGAGCAGTGAATCAAGCACTTTAAAGTTCAGACCGGACCGGAACGGAGTAGGTAAGTGTAGATAGGTACGTTGAGATTTTATTGAATAGGTACATACTGAAAGATTATAATAATATTAATACTGTATGACAGTTTACGACCCAGCTAGGAAATAATTTTACAAGATTATAGTACTTATCTAGATGAAACGAGTAAAATAACGCAAGCTAAGTTGGGCTAAATTCGGCTATAGGTAGGTACATGTTGGCCCAGTGTAGTCAAAAAGGTGCTAATGGATACGTTGGACAAGTACCTTGAATGCCAATGTAGGCGGCTAATGTAGACGAGTGTTTTTTCGAGCTGTCCAAACATTGGCCGAGCCAGCCCAGCCGAGTGTCTTTGATTTGTGCACAAAACCCGACACTGCACCGGTCCGAAGTGAGACAAGTGATCACAAGTGACGCAGAGCAAAGACAAGTTGCGGCAAAAGAGCTCTACACATGCTCTGGCTGGCTCTGGGCTTCACTCGACCAACGAAAACATTAAGGCAAGGCAAATCGGCTGTCCCTGGGCCAACAGCTCTAGCCGCTATAGGACTACTTAGTCGAGTTTTACATATTTTGTCAAAACACAAACTTGGTCGCAACACAATGCATGCCAGCAAATTCGTTTGTATTCCGTTGTCCGTCCCCGAGCCGCCTCTCCCGCGTTTTTGTGGATCCCTATATCATAGGTATGTGGCGGTTTCAATTTAATGGTTCAATGAGTAAAACATGAATTTCCACCAAGAACCTACAGTACAATCAATGACATATCAATTTAATGGATTCAGTATGTATCCCAATCAATCAGCCATCATAAGCAATGCTGGTAATAATGTCGTAAAAGTCTGAAATATCAATAAATTATGACAATCCATTAGTATGTACCTACTACCAACTCTATGCAATCCTTAGCTATAAGGGGTCCTTGGATAATAATAATTTACCCATTTGCAGGAGATACGCCAGATTAGTTAAACCTATTATTGCAGATTTTATTATTTAATCAACATAAAAAAGTACTTGCCTACTCAGTTAATTAGCCTAGAGCTCTATCTAATTATTAGATAGAGCTCTGGAGTGCGACCTAAGCTACGTATTAGATTCTAATACGTAGCTTAGGTCGCACTTGGCGAATCTTATTCCTCCTATTTTTAAAGCGTCGAAGTAAGTAACGATCTAGGTTAGTACTTAGTATTAAGTATATATATATAGCTATTAATACTTTACCGTCCGGTCCGGTCGTCCGTCCGTCTGTCACCAGACTGTATCTCACGAACCGTGATAGCCAGACAGTTGAAATTTGAACAGATGATGTATGTATTTTGCTGCTATAACAACAAATACTAAAAACAGAATAAAATAAATATCACATACAACAAACCAGATTTTGTACGCAACCCTTCGTGCGGGAGTCCTACTCGAACTTGGCCGGTTTTTTTAAATAATGTTGAGAGTTATTATTTCAGCTACAAGTACGAGCAACAGTTACGATATTCATTTACTGATTAGGAATTTCGCAGAAAAATGCAACGTTTCATTGCAACTATTATGCAGCTATCAGAGACACTTGGAACTTTTTCTCCTGAGATCCAGCATCTCCACAGCCTTAACGAGCCACTATAATGGACACTAACATTTTATCACCTATTGTACTCACTGGAAGTGTCGGCTAACTGTTACCTAGAGTAAATATCTAATCTTATTTGTATACGCAATTACGCACGTTTTCCGATTGTTTTTGTTGCGCCTATAACTTTCGTCAGGTGTAAAAGTTTACAGGAAAGTAGCCGGTAGAGCTTTATTAGGCAGCATTAATGAAAATAATAAAAAAAATAATTAGATACTAGCTTTTGCCGTAAATACGGTATCCCACGGGACCACTGTACTTTTCGGATAAAATGTAGCCTATGTTTTAATCCAGAGCCTAAACTACCACCATATCAAGTTTCATCAAAATCTGTTCAGTAGTTTTTTCGTGAACAAAATCCATCCATTCCTCCATCCTCACAAACTTTGTCATTTATAATAGTAGAAGGATTTAAGGGTCAGCAGCGGTACAGTTTGACATTCGAACTCTTACAATTAAAAGTGTTAATAAAGTTCATTTTTTATCGCTATCTTAAAAATACAGTGGCGCGTCGCGTATCGTCCCGTTTCGATGTCAATACGGCAATTCTAAATACGGCTAAGCGTCAGTACGCTTAGCCGTATTTAGAATTACGGCAGTGAGTCGTCGCTGTTAGATGTAATTGGAGTGAACTACCAAAATTATTTTGTATAGATATTGCCCTACAACTTCGCGCGCGGAAAAGGAAATCCCGCGGGAACGGTACATTTGACCGCGATAAAAAGTAGTCCATGTCCTTCCCTGTGGTCTTATCTATATCGGTGCCAAGTTTCATCAAAATCAGCCCAGTAGTTTCGGGGCTTATTCAATGCAAACATACAAAAACAAATCATTCCTTTTTATAATATTTGTTTACCCCCTTACTAATAAAAATATTTACACAATGGATAACTTAAACAACGTCGCTGTCTTTGTCTGTCAAGTGACTTTTCCAACGCATCAGACAAAGACAGCAACGTCGTTAAGTTATCCGTTGTGTAAATCTTTTTATTAGTAAGGGGGATAGAGTATAGAGAGAAAATCTTGTATATAGCGTGGTATAGCGTTTAGCGGTGGTCTTGCGACGCGTCAACTACAGACGGTCTGTTACCGCCCCAATGTTTCGCATCCAAAATATTCATTCGGTCTGATGACCAATGTGCTTTGTCCAGTTACCTACTCCGTTGTCTATAGTAATGTTAACTACGTAAGTTAACATTTTTTTTTAGTAATTTTCTGTTGGCAGGACAATGTAATCGTAGGTATCATTATGAGGTTAACGACTGCGTGTCGTCACAACCGCATCATTACGTTTACAGCGCTTCCCTGTCGCTAGTTTTACCGCAGGAGATTTGAGTTATAAATCTTTAGTATCATTTTATAATGGATGCAATCTCATTTAATTACTATGCGTTGTAAGTTATTACAATTGTATATCTATATCATACATACAAATAATAAAAAATTTAAGTGTCTGTTTATAATTCTAAATTAACAGCTTTTCACTAAATGCAATTGAAAGTTTATACGGTACCTATGCTTACAGTAAAAAATCGATTTTTAAAAATGTTTGCCTGTCCATCTGGCTGACTGTCTGTTTGTTCCGGCTAATCTCTGAGACGGCAGGACGATTTTCACGGTACTTTCACTGGCAGATAGCTGATGCTATAAGAAGTAACTTAGACTACTTTTTTCTTAGGGTTCCGTTAAAAAATAGGGTTCCGTTTCCGTTATTTCTATGCAAACGAAGTTACGGGCACCAGCCAGTTATTTATAAAATAATAACGCATAAAGAATTTATCATTACTACATCATCAATCATCATTCCCAAAACTGGAGGAGCAAAGAAAAGTTTGCCCTCAAATCTCAATCTGGGGAGGGTTAGATGTAGCTGCTAGGGTAGGATAGCGTGTATTCTACCACGCTATCCTACTGCTAGCTAGCATTACTACTAATTTAGTTTTACATGAACGACCTGTATTTTGTATATTAATCATAGGCTACAGAGCGCTAAGAGACGAAGAAAGGAGCGAGCCAAGCAGTATCCTATTAAAAATTCTAGGATCGTCGCCACTAAAACTAACTGTATGAACTTTCAAGAAAGTTCTAGAAAGTTATTAAACCTTAGTAAGTGAATTATATATTCCCCGTACCAGCACGCAGCACGCCTCTTATCTTGTCATCTATATTGTGGGGTCCGTCATTACGGCCGGGGACTACAAATTATATATCGTGTATACTAACGGTTTTATTGTTGTTCATATTTGTATAGAGGTTATTTCTAACGCCCTCTATGAGCTTGTGGTTAGAATCCTAGGTAACTGAATCCCGTGGTAAAAAAAATACGTTAAGTATGACTAATGATCCCATTATTTATTACGAAAGTAACGAGCCTCTCTGAACATTAAAAAAAACTTATTCATACAAAAACCATTCATACAAAAACCGGTCTCAATTAAGTACATACTATTTCTTGAGTATCGTTCCCATAACACCTTCGGTATCAGTGGGACACTCGTGTTGGAGACATTTAAACGCGTAAAAGACTCTATCCTTAAATAATAATATTATTATGTTTATAGTTAGGTACCAATGAATCCCATATAAAGATACTAAGCCAAATATCTTGACAGGTTTTTTTCCAAATAATAAGTTACATTTTATATGTGGAAATATTTAATTGACACCACAATATACCGTATCTCAACTTGACATATACACTTTACAATAATTATATACACTTCATTTACTTACAATACATCTGACAGCATTTTGACACGACAAGGACCGTCGGGCCACCAAGCGTCGCCTGGTGACAGAAAAAGAATCGAAAATTTTTATTGACCGTTTTTGATACCACTTACGCCACCAGATGACGCTTTGTGTGAGTTGGGTCTGCCCCCTAAAATATCAAAAACCCTCATTATACAATATACGTCCATAAATATTAAATACAGAACTATATTTTACAAAGCAAATAATACGACAGCCCGTTTGGAATGTACACAAACTATTTCATTATACACCATATATATTATATTATGCTTAATACGGTAAATATCTAGTTTCGAATTGAACGGATGCATCCACGGTTTGGTCTGCTGGCGTCATATAGGCGATTGCGCGGATAAAACTGTGGAAAATGCCCTCGCATCGACATGTCAGATCAGACTGTCAGCCTCCCGCATCTACATGTTCGTTTCGGAGCGGCACGTGTTGTTTCGTTCGAACTTAACGTGTGGTGGGCGCTAAATCGCTAATAAATCTCTATCCTAATTTAACTCCATCTCACGAATATCCCTGTAAGACGAAGTAATCAGTGTCGGCGTCACTTTTTATTTAGAATTTTATAAATCTATTTCTATATTGACAAATTAGAAATTAAAAGAAAAGCTATCTAAGTTACAGTAAAAATATAGCACGATATATATTTTTAGTAATATAATTTATAAAGAAGTTTGTCACGAGTGGCACAAATTTACATACAAAAAAAAACATACTACTTAAATAATATTTTTAATTTTTTTACAGAATATATTTAACGCATTTATAAAAAAATTCAAGAGCTCAGTATACGCAAACAAATCATTGGATAAAAGCGAAATATCAAATTCATAATGGTAACATAGACGTAAATATAAAAGAACCTTAATTGACTAGACATGCTTAATTCTATAGGTGGTAGATACCAACAACGTTCTAATTGGAGTTGTCTATATATGGCCGCACCGCATCTTAATTTTCTATCCGAAGCTCTTACTTTTTTTATTATTATTTATGGCGTCGGCTTATCTTAAAACTATTTGCCAGTGTCAAGTAAAAAAGGCGGGAAATAGAGCTTTCGTTTCAATTTTCAACACTGTATTCCAATATCGTCAAGTCTAAAGTCTAGTCAAAGTCCAAATAAATAGTCAGTACAGTCAATGAGTCATGTCAGTTGATTCAGTAAAGTTTATTATTATTTATTATTACGCTTTACTGAAAATTCCTAGGGAGTTTTGGCGGGAAACAAAATATCACGTTTTAGAAGTTGTACCACTTGCCCACACTTGTGCACGTTAACGAATATTTAATGTAATTTTATGGTGGCTCAGTGTGTGCGCAGTACACAAGAGCACTCTCTCTTCCTTTACTCTCGTAACCCAGTGGGACGGATAACCGACACGGCTGGCGAGAGATCAGGCGCAGGTCCGACTTTTTACATGCCCATCCGACCTATGTCGGATCATCTTTCTTGTCAGACAATCAGGTGATCAGCCCGCATTGTACTAATCAAACTTGGAAACAACATTTTTTGTTGTTCCAATGCGGGAATCGAACCCACGTCCTCAAGTCGAGAGCCAAGCTCTAACCACTGGACCACGGAGGCACGGAGAGGAACATTTAATAGCGGCGTAAACGTAACGATTTCGAATGAAATTTGTAAGGGCGCTGTCATGTTTTAGACAGATTTTCATACAATTCTCATTCTATAATGCTACGTTTACGCTGTTGTCAAATGTTCCTGCTAGGCCACCAGCAACTCGCTCACGAACGATACGCACAAAACATAATAGTGCGACGCGGTGCAGCTAGATGAAGATTAACCAAGATACACTGTAATTTTGCCATACTTATATCGGTCAGGAAAAATAGCATCGATCATTGCTAGATTTAAATATATGCACCAGTATTCACCTTCTTTATTATTGTGCGAGAAATCTAGCACGCAGCACGTGCTAACTAGCGCACATCTAAACCAAGTAGCACAAAAGTGCTGTATATCAGCTGTATCACTGTCCGCAATGGAACTCAAAGGGGTAGTAGCCAGCTGAATAAGAGCTGTAGAGGCGCTGTAATAGCTGATTTGAGCACAAATTACTTTTTACATGCATAGATAGTTCTTCATTGCTCTATACCCCATAACTGTAATAAACCTAGTAATAACCTACTAATTAAAAAAGGGTAGGTAATTTATCACGAAATTTCAAACACCGCTTGACGTAGATACAAACTACAAAGATAAAATTTTGTAACAATATTTTTTTATATATGTATTTTTAATTTTATAAAAATGCCATTCAAAGTGGTACAAAACTCGGAAAGGGGTCAAAAACTTCCGAGTTGTGTTCGTAAAATTCAAAAACTTTTAAAAATGGCAGACTCATTTCCAAACGAAGACTGGATCCGAATGAGATGTGAAGTGAAAAGAAGCACTTTAACAAACAATGAGGCACAACTGGCAATTACCATCATGTCAGAATATACTGATACTGACGAAGACGTCAATAGCAAAGCACCACCGCTGCCGCAAAAACTTGTAACTTTTCACGAAGCTATGTTTCCATTTCATTAATAAAATCTTCCAAATAATTGTTTAAATCTTTCGGTTTCCCTATTCCAAGATAAATGCCAATAACAAACGGCCTGAAGCTAGGATTCTTGAATACACTGCCTTCTTTTCTTGAATTTTGGCCAAGTATAGGCCAAAATTCTTTTTTGGAGCTTTTAAAGATTCTAACTATCATCTAACCTTTAAAAGTAGGTAGTCGGTTCTAACCATCTATGTTTATATTAAACGAAATTGTTTCTGAAGCGTCTGTCCAACAAAGCAATATGTTTTGCAAAGGTATCGATATTCCATTGTGCCAGTATTCACCTCCATCAATTATTTTTAAAGAGATTTGTCTGGGTGTACCTTAAATAGTCCTGGAGGCATTAGGTAAATATTAGGGATACATTTGGTAGTTTTTGACAGATCTCTCAAAGCTGTGTGTGCAATATTTTTTTCAATAGCTAGCCCATTTTCTTATATTTTCACGAATTTTTTTTAAATCGTAATTATTACAGAAACTGTCACTATCTGAACTTGCAGAACATGCAGAGTTTTGTCCATCTAAATCTGCAGGTCTTACAACACCAACATCTCCGGATACGGAACCCTCCCGTTCTAAAATTCCATTCGCTCTTACACAATCATTCACACTGCTGAGAATTCGCATGTTATTATCTGCATTAAATTTTCGGCGTATTCCGCCAGTTCTTCGTTTCTCTTTCCACATTATGGACAATACAATTCCAAGTATATCACAATATATCCGTACTTTATATGGCGGATGAAAAAACTGCAATATTTAAAACATGGCGATGAATAAATAAGTATTTAAGGTCTCATATAACTGAAACAATAGGTTGATTGCACACGCTTGTACATGTATTCAGCTCTAATAGGAATTATTGGTAACATGTGAGCTAATTTACGAGGGCGGCACTGAAAATTTCGGGAATCAAGGAAGTGACACAACATTACTATTTAAAAATGTATTTATTGCTTTTCGAAGTATTCTCCGCGAAATTTGACACATTTTTCCATACCATGGAACCAATCATTGAAGCAACCATTCCATTCGGAAGTTAGGGTCTCCAAAATGGCCGTTTTGTAGGCGTCCACAGCTTCTTCAGGTGATGAAAATCTCTGACCACGCAATTTATTCTTTATTTTAGGGAAAGTATAGAAATCATTAGGGCTTAGGTCAGGGCTGTACGGCGGATGGTCGAATAATTCTATGATTTCTTGCTCAAAAAACTCTTTTGTTCTGTGCGCGGTGTGAGAACTCGCATTGTCGTGATGGAGGATGATGCGGCGGTTGCAGTTCTCTTTACGGAGTTCAGAAACGACCTGTGGCAAACAAATGTTAGCATACCATTCTGCATTAACCGTTCTTTGTCCCTCAAGAGGAATAGTTGCAACATGGCCGGTTTTGGAGACAAACGTGGCCACCATTTTTTTGCAACACTCCGTGAACGAACAATTTTTGTTGGCTTTAACTCATTTTCGAACACCCAAACTCGTGACTGGTTTTTTGTTTCGGGTTCGTACGCGTATATCCAGGATTCGTCACCTGATACGATGTTGTATACGGCATTTGAGGATTCTGCGTGGAATCTTTCGAGAGTACTGACGCACCAAGTAACGCGAGCCGCTTTTTGCTCTTCACAGAGCAAATGCGGTATCCATCGGGAAAACAACTTTTTTACACCTAATTGTTCATGCAAGATTATTTGTATTTGACTCATGCCAATGTCTAAAGTTGCCTGAATTTCGCGGTATGTCACATGTCGATCTTCCTCAATCAGCTTACGCACAGCATCAACATTTTCTTGGGTGACTGCAGTTTTTGGACGACCTCGACGGGGATCATCACTGAGCTTGACATGTCCACGTTGAAATTCAGCAAACCAGCGATAAATTGTGGTTTTGGATGGGGCTTCATCACCAAATGCAGAAATCATCCGGTCAACACACTGTTTTTGTGTTAAACCACTTCGAAAGTCATAATAAATCATCGCTCTAGAATTTTCTCGAGTCAATTCCATTTTCTTAACGACTAAACAAGTTTGACAAGACCTTGTGACAAGACCGAGAATCTTTTTTTAAATAAATAAACGGTATTCGATTTTTAAAACCAAGGAGTTTTAAATTAAAAAGATTTTAATATGACAGGAACAGTGGAAATATTCCATTCCCGATACTTTTAGTGCAGCCCTCGTATAACTTTCTGTTGCTTGCAATTTAGCATCATAAGAGAATACCCATAGTGGTCATGTATGTGGGCTATTTTAGCGCTGTTATACTATTGCGTGTAATAAGCTGATGAACACTGCTAAAGATCTACTTTATGCAGCAAGACGCATTAATCGACGTCATAGGAGAACTGATTGCATTATAGTAGCTCACTTGTTCTTTATTAAAATGCGAGTGGTCTGGGGGTACACTTGTGGCCTTCAATTCAGAATATAGCTGAGTTAAAAGTCCACGATCCTTTATTGCAGCTTACAGTTCTATTTACTGCTAATAGCTCTACGCTGCGCTTGCAGCTTTACAGTGTGGTATGGGAGGCGTAATGGCGTTATTATACAGGCAAAAGAGTAATTTTCAGCTATTGGAGTTATAGTGTACTGTTATACCTCTTTTTTAAATGCTAGTTATATGTGTCATCTTATACAGCAGTTCTGTGCTACTTGGGAAGGCTGGGACTATATGATCCGGAATCCGGCGGGCTCGGGAAAATTCAGAGCACTGAAAATAGAACTCTACGCTTATACAATAGAGTTGAAAATCGGAGTGTCGAGCTGTCATATATGACATTGACATTAGACTCGACGCTTGTGTGTTCGATTTTCAGCTCTATTCTACTAGCGCAGACCGGATCATATAGTCCCAGCCTAAGGATGCTGCCTCGAATTTTACGGTGAGCAGCGCAGCGGCGGGCAGTGACACCAGCGGTGACGCGCGCAGGCGGGCGCCATAGTCGCCGCTTGACAGGAGTGCATTTCTGACAGTCGCCGCTGATGTCACTGCCCGCCGCCGCGCCGAAATTCGAGGCAGCGGCCTAAGATGTGCCAGTGTCATGGCGGTCCTTTACTTTTGTATGTTGTAAAGTAAGGCCAACGAGACGAGATAAAAAACGTAAATAAACGGACCGCTACTGAGTTGCATTATGAAAGTGAGTTAATATTATATCTGTCCTTATCACTCGTATGCAATAATGACGTCAGTTGGTCGACGACAGCTGTCGTAGCGTGTTTCGTGGTACAGGAAAGCGGCCAGTGCCGCAGTTGTCAACATTTGGTCCGCCAAACAATTGTGAACAAGTTCATTCCTGTTTGGATTGCGTTCGAAGTGATACATATTTTTTCGTCTCCGTATTTACTTGGTTTTTTGTTGTTATTATTCCGTTTCGGTTAGTTTTATTTTTGATTTTTGCTGTTATTAAAATGCTGTAGTGGTACTGGACAATGCTCCTTACCACTCAAGACGCCAAGAAAAAACACCCACCAGAGCATGGAGAAAAGCAAGTATTCAAGAATGGCTGCGTAATAAAGAACTAAGCTTTGATGAAAAAGACGTAAAGGCAGAACTTTTAAAGAAAGTGAATGACGTAAAGGCGAACTACCAAAGATACGCTGTGGATGAGCTCGCCAAAAAATTTAAGGTGGAAGTCCTAAGACTGCCTCCTTATCATTGCGAGCTCAATCCCATTAAACTCGTATGGGCTGACATAAAGGGACACGTAGCTCGCAATAATACTACATTTAAATTTGAAGATGTGAAAAAACTGCTACAAGAGGGGATCCAACGTGTATCTGCTGATAAATGGCGAAATTGTGTGGATCATGTAATAAAAGTCGAGGACAATTTTTATAGCAATATTGACAACATGATTGATAATACAATAGATAGTTTTATCATAAACACAGCTGACTCGGACTCTTCCGACGAATCATATTTGTCTAGTACAGACGACAGCGATTAAAATTCGAACTTTATAATAATTTATTCAAATAAATATGTTTTGAACCCCTGAAAATTTGTTTACATTCTTTATCTCGTCTGGTTGGCCTTACTTTAGTATGTACACAGTAGATGTGCTACTAGTTTATTGCCTATTAGTTGTTCTCTAGTGCCGCGCCGGCGGCTAGGGCGCGTAGTACTGCTGCGCTACGTCCAGCAGCTCGCGCCGCAGCTGCTGCGCCTGCGCCCGCAGCTGCTGCTCGCGCGTGCGGATGGTGCGGTACTGCTCCTCACGCTCCTCTGTGTTTTGTTTTACCAGCCAGCGCAGATACAACTCTGAAGGTAAGAAATGCGGTGATTGAGAACGATGTAAGTATATAATTGTATTACAACCTCATATTATCATTTATATCTATACATATAATAAAATCGTAACTGGTCGCTGTCTGTACATGGAAGATATATAAGAAAAACTATTACAGGGAGACGTTATGATCGACCGACATAGGACCCAAAACAATATTTTTTTTAATTTTTGTCTGCTTGTCTGTTTATCTGTTTGTTTGTACGCGCTAATCTCAGAATTTACTGAATGGACGGACGAAACGGATTTTGATGAAATTTGGTATGGTAGTAGCTTAGACTCTGGATTAACACATAGGCTACTTTTTATTGCCAAAAAATGTACGGTTCTCGAGATATTTGTTTTTGCGGCAGCCAACGGTTTAACCGATTTAAATGTGGTTTTCACTAATCCGTTTTGGTTACTCCACTTAAAATTTTACTAACCAACATCCAAAAAAGAAGGCGGGTATACATTCGGCTGTTTATAAATTATTACTTTTTTGTATGTTAAACGATTACTCCACCGCCTGTGGACCGATTTTCAAAATTTTTTTTTTTCTGTGAAAGGTATAATCCTCAATTGATATTTTTGGCACCAAAGTGATGACCTGATGATGGGATCCATGAGGAATCGAGGGAACTTCATAAAATTATAAAGACATTGAAGTGCTTTCGAATTTTATAATTTCGGTTGACCCGCGGATGCCGAGTGGGTCTAGTCTAGATAGGTTTCTGGCGTATCTACACATAAAAGGACTATCCTACAACACCATTATGCTACATAAATCTGTGGTATCTACATCATGTAACACTGAAGAGACTAGTAGACTTAATTCACATACATTAGTTCAACACATACATAAATCAATTTCCTTAAGAACACCGCCTACAAGAAAACCACCTGTTTGGAATATAGATCTTTTGGTATCATACATGGGCAGTTTAAACATAGATGTTAAAATTCTTTTGAGGTTTGTAGACATACAGCATCATTACTTTTACTGTGTTCAGTTAGGAGAATACATGACCTAACATTATTAGCAGTGGACAAAGAACATTTTATAGAAGATAGGAAAGGCATCATTTTTTGGCCCGTTTTTGGTTCAAAAACAGACAACAGTTCTCACAGGCAATCAGGCTGGAGACTGTTGTCTAACCCGGCCAACTCCAACCTTGACCCCGTACTGTGGTTTAAGCGAGCAGTAGAGGTAGTTGAATCTAGATGGAACACAGCCAATTGTAAAATTTATTTGTTACCCTCAGAGGCCAGGCTAAACCTGCAAGTCATACCGTAATTGCGGGATGGGTAAAGACACTTATTAGAAGCTGGCATAACAGCTACGCCAGGAAGTTTGACATCTGCGGTAGGTTAAAAAAATTGGGCCGACCATTTCCCATTAGATGAAATAATGGCTAGGGGAAACTGGAAGTCAGAAAAGACTTTTGCTCGTTTTTATATTTCTACCTCAAACACTATCACAAGGATGTTGCTGTTATTTAACCTGTTTATTAATGAAAGACTAATTGTTTTTTAATAATATGTTTTATTTTCTATGTCAGACAGATGATATTATGTTATATTCTTGTTCTCAGTTGTTGATATTATGTTCCATTTTGAGCTCAGATGTTAATGTTTTATTTGAATGTTAAGTTGACTGTGTATGGAGATAATTTTTAACTAAAAAATTTTTTATTTTTTATCACTTCATGTTTCAATTTATCATAGATCACATTGGTGTCACCCACCAGGCGATAACAAACACGTCTCAAATTATATAAAATTCGAATAACGTACAGGATTTAATATCGGCGTTTTACCCTGAAATAAAACGCTAAATACTTACCATAATCGAATGTTATTTATAATTTCTGCCTGGTGCTTTTCGACAAATGAGAATGACAGGGGTTGTGACGGATATATAATAGCGCAGGCGTCACAGAGTATCCTACTCAAGCTTGTGGCAAAAGTCACAAACCCACAGGTGCATTTAGGGTCAACTTACAGCCGGTTTCAATAACCTATCCACCAATAAGTATTTGTTAAAAACGTCGTCATTCAATCATTTGCCGGTTTTCTGCGATACAAATGTGACGTTTTTAACAAATAGTTATTGGTAGATAGATTATTGACGACCTCTGTGGCTCAGTGGTTCAGCGCGTTGGTGCTCAAGCCGGGGGTCGCGGGTTCGAATCCCGCCGAAGGTTCAAAAAGTTTTTCTGTGTTCCCGGGTCATGGATGTGTATTAAATATGTGTATGATATAATAAAAATCTTAAATATATGTATAGAATAAAAGTATTAAATATACTTCCCGTTTTCTGGTACCTGTAACACAAGTTCTTCGGATACTTAGCACGGGGCCAGATTGACGTGATGAAGCGTGACTAAAGACGTGAAGCGTCCTTAGATATTTAAAATATTTAATTTGAAACGGGCCGTTACACGTCGACCGGCTGGGAAAGGAACAACCTATCTCAAATTATAACATTCGAATAAGGTAAGTATTTAGTAATCGTTTTATTTCAGGGTAAAATGCTGCTATTATGGTGACATAGGTACTCCTCATAGTTTTGTACACCAATATCAATGTATTTGAAATTTTGCTATTGCCAAAATTATATTCATGATTCATCATCACTATAATGTTATATTTAATGCTGACTTCAAAATTTTTTCCGCCGACTACTACAATAGATAATTATAATTATTTAATAATATAGTGTCTAATCATTATCATCACTGGTGATTGGTTTTTTGGTTCGCAGATCGGGAATGCTCGTTTGGGGAAATACCACGGTCTCTCATAAAACCGGCATTAAAAAATGCTTGAGTTTGTTTTGCCGAGATAGTGAGAATACAAGTTTTTTTTTTGCATTAATAACTTTCTTAAAATGTGTTAATAATATTGAATATAATAAATGAAAACCAAAGTCCAAAGTAAAAATGCACAAAAAAGTATGAAATAAAACTTCTTTTCCAAATAGTTAATTCCCCTTTTAAATCCGGCTAAAATTTCAATTATTTCTCTACCCAATGTTCATATTCTTGAAGTTGGTACCATGGTGTCAAAAAATGATCACTATTAGTGATCATTTTTTGGTGGTATTTTCAGGAGCTATTTAGACGGATACAATATTACCTAATCCTTATCTAGGAGATATATCAAAAATTAAAAAGTACATGTGAAAATTTATTTTAAGTATATATTTTTACTCTGTGCTTTTACTATATTGCAGTAGGTATATTTGCTAAAGAAGTTTTATGCCACGAACACTGTTCAAAAGCTAGTAATTAATACGTGAAGAGAAAACTTTTTTACGTTTTACAAGACTTGTGTTTGAATTGAAGTTTATGTGGAAGGCGTGCAGAAAACTAATATAAAAAAAAATTACACTATCTTACCCACACCACCATGTGGTTGTATAATAACAGATGTTGGTTTGACACAATTGCAAATGTTTCTTTCACTTTCCATAGACAATATGTATTTACATATTTTATTGCGTTTCATTTAAATATGAATTACAGTCGAATTCCCACCACTAGCCGACCTCTAGTGTGATAATATTTCGACAATCTATGTAAGGCCAACCAGACGAGATAAAGAATGTAAACAAATTTTCAGGGGTTTAAAACATTTTTATTTGAATAAATTATTATAAAGTTCGAATTTTAATCGCTGTCGTCTGTACTAGACAAAGATGATTCGTCGGAAGAGTCCGAGACAGCTGTGTTTATAATAACAACAAAAAACCAAGTAAATACGGAGACGAAAAAATATGTATCACTTCGAACGCAATACAAACAGGAATGAACTTGTTCACAATTGTTTGGCGGACCAAATGTTGACAACTGCGGCACTGGCCGCTTTCCTGTACCACGAAACACTCTACGACAGCTGTCGTCGACCAACTGACGTCAATATTGCATACGAGTGATAAGGACAGATATAATATTAACTCACTTTCATAATGCAACTCAGTAGCGGTCCGTTTATTCACGTTTTTTATCTCGTCTCGTTGGCCTTACTTTAGCACCATTAAGTATACATATAGCTGACCTTCCCATATGACGAAGCTCATGGGCGCGACGGAGGGCCATATGACGTGCGGCGTGGGGTCGTACAGCGGGTTGATGTGGTTGGCGAGCTCGTCGGGCGCGTTCACCCACGACCACACGCTCGTCGTCTGCGTGTACACACCCCGGGAGGACCGCTCTTGCTCGCTGTCGCAGAGGAACGTGCCTGGAATGGTAAAATATCCAGTTAATTTAGGTAAGCTTTGTGACGGTATATAACATAATATAATAATATTAGGTCCTTACATATGAAATTGGCGTTACGAGTATGCCGTACTGGCCACTTTGATCTCAAATATGTCTTCTTTGGTTAGGAATTCCAATTTCATATTTATACCGCTATTTACTCATTCATTTGTGTTTCAAAAACCGTAATCCATTTGTATTTTCCTCTTTTGGTTTTTTCTTTGCGTCACTCTGTTTACAAAATGGAAAACTTGAAATATCGTATTATTTTCGACTACGAATTCCGCCGTGGCACCAGTGGAGGAGCACAAACAGCTCGAAGGATTAATGTTGTGTATGGCGGCGGTGTCGCAAAAGAAAACACAGTGCGTTTTTGGTTCCAACGATTTCATTCTGGAAATTTTGACCTGCAGAACAATCCCCGTGGACGGCCGGAGACCAAAGTTGATAATGAAGTATTGAAGGCTATTGTGGAAGCGGATCCATCGCAAACCACGTCCGAGTTAGCTGCAGGCTGCGGTGTTAGTGATAAAACTGTTTTAATCCACTTAAAGCAAATTGGGAAGGTGATAAAGCTTGAAAGGTGGGTACCTCATGAATTAAGTGCAGCACACCGACAAACGCGCGTCGACTGCTGCGTTACATTACTCAACAGGCACAATAATGAAGGGATTTTAAATCGAATTATTACCTGTGATGAAAAGTGGATTCTATACGGAAATGCTCATCGCAATGGCTAAACCCTGGCGAACCAGCCAAAGCCTGCACCAAGCGAAAATTTACTCAAAAAAAGTTACTTGTGAGCGTTTGGTGGACTAGTGCAGGTGTCGTTCACTACAGCTTTCTTAAATCTGGCCAGACGATTACAGCAGATGTCTATTGCCAGCAACTGCAAATCATAATGGAAAAGCTAGCTGCTAAACAACCGAGGTTGGTCATTCGCTCTAGGCCACTGCTGCTTCAGGACAACGCTAGACCACACACTGCACAACAGACGGCTACCAAATTAGAGGAGCTTCAATTGGAATGTCTAAGACATCCACCGTACTCCCCGGACCTTGCTCCGACAGATAACCATTTTTTTCGCAATTTGGATAATTTCTTGCAAGGGAAAAAATTCAACTCCGATGGGGCAGTCCAAAGCGCCTTCAAATATTTTATTGAGTCCTGTCTGAATGGTTTTTTTAGTAAAGAAATCAATGAACTACCTATGAGATGGCAAAAGTGCATAGATAGCAATGGTATATACTTTGATTAAATAAATATATTATGTTTAAAAAAAATCTACTTTATGTTCCTCCTTTACATAACGCCAATTTCATTGTAAGAACCTAATATATGTTCAAAATAATTTGCGGATATTTTGGGCATAATATGATCTACTGCTTATGTCATGGACGTTTAGACAGTAAAATAATTAAAAAATTTAAAAAATATATACTAAATTAAATGAAATTACCCTCTTGACGGCGCTGTTTATTTTTGTTATTGTTATTGACCTCACACAGCTAATGTTATTTAGGCAAAGTTTTTGCTCCGACTTTAAATCACCTGTTTCTGTGAGATTAATGACCTCAGCGCCTCAGAGAGCCCAATGTAATAATTTTATTTAGTACCTATATTTATTTTAGAAATTATTATTATTTTTCTAAATATTAAGTCTTTGGCCGTGATAGTATATTTAGTAAATAAATAACTACTAACCAAATTGACTCGCGTAGGCATGTTCGAACAGCGTCACTAAGAACGACTGTCTGTACTCGAAGCTGCACGGGAACTGCTCGAGGAACTGTCGCACGCAGTCCAGAAACAGCGGGAACGTGGGCGCCGCACGCGGGGCATTGTTGTACGCGCCCGCACGCAGGCGGGTGCCGAACGGGTGACCCGCTAGCAGCCATTCCCGTTCGATAAGAGCTTGCAGGCTGTGGAAGGGCAGTACTAGCATCAATTAAGGTTTTCTGCGATATTATTTATATGTCCGTTCGGTGCGTACAGCTACTTTTAACTTAACTATATTCTATAGTCAGTGATTCCCGCTTATTGCGTGCTTTTAAATAATATTGATATATCAATACACAATAAAAAGAGAAATAAAGGTGTTATCAAATTTGATAACACATTTATTTCTCTTTTTATTATAATTTATATACCAGAAGAAAAAGTACGTTTTCAACTTACCCACGAATTGTCCTACAATCTGGATTTAATATAATTTGTACTAGAGAGCAGACCAGGAGAGTAGCGTCTTCGCCTCGTGTGCCGTGTATAAGCACTGGTTCCGCTTTCTGTGAATTAGAAACAAATGCATTAAATGGACTATAATACCGAACTAAATGAGGCAATAGCGCTCCCGCAAGGTACAGTAATTTCAGGAGTACACATTGCAGTTTCGACTGGCGCGTGAAACGTAATAAATTTTAAAAGTTTCGCTGTCAGTAGTAAGTCGACGCCCCAAACCGACATGTTTTATTTTGCGTTCACACTTAATGATCGGATATAACTGTGGAAAATACGCTGGCATCGACATGTCAGATCGGACAGTCAGATATGGTCGTTTCGGAGCCAAAGTTGAGACCGCGGGAAACATTTTGAGACCCTTTTGACATGCGTAGATCATTTTTATTCAACGTTAGGTAGTAACCAAAACATAACCCCCTTAAATATATTTATGCAGTGCATACTGTATAAGCTATACAATGTTTTATATATGTTATTGATTGTACTGTAGGTTCTTGGTGGAAATTCATGTTTCATAGTAATAACACACAGGACTTCTTGCACTATTTCCACTTTAATAAGTATTTTACATTAATTTTAATATATTACACGACCGGTTTCGACAAAGTTAACAAACAGACTGATGATAACTTTGTCGAAACCGGTCAAAATTAATGTAAAATACTTATTAAAGTGGAAATAGTGCAAGAAGTCCTGTGTGTTATTTTTGTATACAATTTTTTGTCCTTGTCTGTCAAGTTACTTTTCCGACGAATCAAACAAGGACAAAACTAGCTTATACACTATAAATATTTTTATTAGTAAGGGGGTTAAAGATCAATTGCTTGTATGTTTCCTTACATGGTGTATATGTTGCGCGATGATGCAGGCGGTGTGCAGCGAATTCCTGACCGACTCGGGCCACCCGCACGACTCCAGCCGCGACATCCACTTGTCGCTCGATATGTCTTTGTCTACGCACGCTGGAATTAAATATATAAATAAGAACGAGTGAGTTTGTAGGTATATGCTACAAAGTGGGAATAATGACGACCTCTGTAGCTCAGTGGTTAGCGCGTCGGCGCTTAAGCCGGAGGTCGCGGGTTCGAATCCTGCCAAAGGGCCATAGGTTTTTCTGTGTTCCTGGGCCTTGGATGTGTATTAAAATGTATATTATGTATATTAAATACTTAATAAAAAATCTTAAATATATGTATACTATAAAAGATTCAAATATATTTCCGTTGTATGGTACCTGTGATGCAAGTTCTTTGGTTCTAAGTTCTACTAAGTATTAGTACAAGACCAAATTTGACATGGTGTGGAAGCAAAAAAAAAACCGTAGAAATCTAAATCGACGTCTAAACAACGAGAAAGTACTTTCAAGTGCCTATTTCATTATGCAACTAGTTTGCAATGTGCAAACATAATATTAAAAAAAAAAATTAAGTAATCCCTGAAATGTCAAGCAGTAAGCGAGCTGATGAATTATAGCTAAGAACACTCCCGATCTTGTTGGCTATCAAACAAAAACAAACAGATCAAAATCGGTCCTCTTAAGTCACTTGTTTGTATAACATCGTTTGCTAAATATCTAAGATAGCACGATTAGTTTTTATAAATTTACGTGGTTAAAATTTTTCATAAATTCTTATATAAAAATTACCTTCTATCAATTTAGAAAAGCTTTCTAGAAGTTGTTGTTGGTTGTCAACTTCATCCATTGACCTGTTGTATATCTTCCACTGTGAATAGTTTGTCGCACTTTCTGTACCTCCACCTAAAACGAATTGATAGAAACTTTGAAAAATAACGACAAACAATAATTAGCGAAATAACAAAAGCACATGTCTATAGCCTTTTTTGTTTGCCACTAAGAGTCAGTTCACACCGAAACGAGACGATACGCAAAGAGGCACTGCATTTTTAAGATAGCTATTCGAAATTGAACTTTATTCAGTACACAAAGAGATAAACGTTTAAAAATGCAGTGCCGCGTCGCGTAATCCGTTTCCATGTGAATTGACCCTAAAGGGTGAATAATCCCACAATGCATTTTACTGCACTTCTTCTGAACACATACACAAAACACACTAGATGCTTATTTAGTTCTTTAACATTTTATATTACATTTTACCTATTTTTATATTATCTTTAAAGGACGTTTACAAAACTTTTTTACCCTTATTCAACTGCTGTGATATGGAGTTGGAGCTCCTCAGATCGTAAATAATGCCCTTCATGCCCGGGCTGACTATTGAGTTTAATATTGCCTCATCTGGTCTGCAGCGTCGGTGCTTTGGCCCGTACAACGGTTGTCCAGCTCGTATTAATACTGCCTGAAAATATGCATAGAAATTAATAAGGCTCGGACTTCATGCATCCGGAATCTATCCAGTCGGAAAAAACAGAGCTGAAATTGAACTCTGCGCTATACACAATAGAGTCTCCATTATTAGCCATAACCTCTAAGATTAGAGCGATCGCTTTTTTTCGGGTTCGGGTGTACATAAACAGAAGCAGTCTTCCATAATCTCGGGACTAAGTCATGTGTAAGAGGTGCAAACTCTGGAGCATAATTTTAACACAATAATAGGGATTCTATCCGGCCCACTCGCCTCGAACTGTTTACTTGGGTATCAAAGGAAGAACGGAGAGCTACACGCACTGAGCGCTGGCGAAACCAGATATCCGGCATAATACTCTTACACGGCTGTATCGCCAGCGGGTCCTGTTCTCCGTCATCCAAGATCGAGTTGGACGCAAAGAGCTTGCCTAGAAGATCGGCTTTTGCGTCATGGGCCAATGGGCTATTTCCTATGTGCAGGGATGGAAGGAGGACTCGCAGAAATTCCCTTCGAGAGCTTTATCAAGAGACCAGAACGCGTGGGTTCCTGAAGGAAAACGCTCGAGCCTCTCGTCATTTCTACTGATGTGCGGACTTCCATGCCTTGTAACATCTTGATATCTTGACAACAGATTCGGCAGCGGTGTTGGGATCATTCGGCGAGAAGCACACCTGCCTCCAACGGTAAGACGCAAGAAAGGACCGCATCCTATCCCAATCTGCTGATTTGTAGTGCCACACAACACGCACGAGGTGCGGTCACGGATATCTGGTAGCAGAAGGTCCAACAGTGAAGGATTCTGGCCTTCTACATATGGGATTCGCATAAACGCGGTATCCAATGGTGTTAGGCCATTTGCGAGGGCAAAGTCGCAGACAGATCACAGAGAGTTGTGGTAGATAGTCAAGGAGTATAGTTTTACTTAATATTTTTGCAGTCGAAACCGAATATAACGACATCGTTTATAACGACCAATCGACTATTACAACCGGATGGCGAGGTCCTGGCCGAATCCCTATGTTAACAACATTGTATACAACAACAGAACTGAAGATATTTATCGACAATAATGACCAACCGCTTCCTTGTATCAGTAAAACAAAACAAAGTCCTTGATGTTATTTGACTTATTACTAGCTACACACTTTCTCCCACCCCATGCAAATCTCTTCCAAACTCTTTGCCATTTGGCCTTGTATTTTTCAAGACTTATTTAGTGAATAGTTGACAGTGTGAATGATTGATTGAATTTATTTGGCAATAAGTTCATAATACACATAGCCTATGCCCTATACCCAATACCCATAGTCCATACTTACATTAATATAACTACTTGTGTATATTGATTATAACCACAATTGGACATCACATCCATAGGTATACGGTTCCTTCAAATGTGATATTAGGTTTCCATTGTATTTGGTTTCTTGTAATAGATCTAGTTATTTTAATTTCCATATAAATTATGAATTAACTTACACCATTATTATGTCTATAAGACAGTACTGGGAACCTGCCACCTTGTCGGAAAGTAGCTGCCATGGATAGGGTATCGTCATTTATGCTCTTAGGAACTACAACAGCTTTGCAGTAACTGGGACACACACTATAGTGTTGGTTCACTCTGGATATCCGCCATTCCTCAGTTGCTAATACTTTGGTAAATTCACCCTCTATACTGAAATAACATAAAATAATAATATGTATAATTACAAAGTTTCTGTTGTCTTAAATTGTTGAAAGAAAGAGACAATCATAAAAAAAGATATCTTATCTCCTAGTGATACATTTTAACCCTTTATTACTACAAACCAGTTATAACACCAACATTTTGGGGTCAATCATAGTACAATATAAATATTTTAATATTGGTTTTAATGTGTAACGGCTATTCACTTCAATGTTTACAGGTTACAGATTTTCACTGTTGTTCTGCATGTATTTTTAGACAGGTAGAGATGCTGAATTGAGATCAGAAATCAAACAAAAAGAAAACAAACAAAATAAAAGTTAAACTTGTCAACTTTTAAATAAAAATGTACCTGTACAATGTATGTCCATTTTCCATAATTGGGTGCATGTGTCTATAGAAGAAGGGATAGAAGAGACTGGGGTCTTGTATATTTGACAAGTTCTCTAGCGTCTGTGCAACGAGGTGCAGTTCAGTTGTACTGCTGATGTCCAACTGAATTGTTCTCAGGTCTTTACATTTGAGAAATAATGAACCACCCTGTACAATGCCTCCACTTAGTTTGTTTTCCTTTTTCTCAATGCTGTCTACGTTTTTGTGTAGTAACTGTAATTCATAAATTAGCATTATTTAAAATACTAGTTTTTCACAGTTGTAGCATTTTTGGCATCTAAAACTGCCGCAGGGCAAGGCAGGTGAATATGTACGGAAATACCTGAATGTCAATGTCTAAATCAGTGCCATAATATTGTTAAACAAGAAGAAAATGGAAATGTAGTGCTTCATGAATCATCGGTTTCATTGAACTATTTCCGTTTCCTATTTGGCTGCCCTAACCAGGTCAGATCAAGATGCTGAAAATACTATAACATTAGAATTTTATATTTTTTTTGCTTATTAATGGTAGCAACAGTGCAATAAATAGTTACGATGTTTGAAATGGTATAAAAAAATTGCATATAAAATTATATTAATCATAAGTGAACAGATGTTATTTAATATTAAAAAAAAGGATTTTTCTAAATCGCTGATACCTTGGGGAAAGAGGGTTCCTATAACTTTATTCCTATCGGCTTCACTTACCACTTACCTTGTGAAGACAGGAGAAGACATATACAAGACATACAGGCTAGGGCTTCCCTATGAAGGAGAACCCGCCTTCGCCACTGCAAGGTAGGTATGCGTCTTATTCCAGCAATATTATTAAGTTGTGTAGATAGTGTTTAGAATAAGGTTACGAAATGCCTAAAGAAAATATTTCTTTAATTTGTACAGATTATAATCTGTTGTAAGGGGTTTTGTAATCTTATTCTAAACACTATATACACGACTAACTCATTAATATTGATGGAATACCTTGCAGGGGCGAAGACTGGTATGATAATTAAGTAGTTTTTATATGAGATTTTTTTTATGTTAAATGAGATTTATTGAAGTGACACACATATAGTTTTTAATTTATTAATAAATGATCAAAATATGTAAACATTTAAAAAAACAAACCCATAGTTCCCGAACGCCTTCTTTTCTGCAGCTCAAAATAAGATGATGTCCAGTTATACACACTGTTCCATCTATGTTATCGTGGTGAGGGTGTTTAAGAACGACTCCGTCTAGTTTATTTATTAAAATTAATTCTATAAACTCCATATTATTTGATTTATATTAAGTTTTCATTCCTAATAATTTAAAACTTCTCTCAATTTTTTTATAAGCAATTCGTAATTTGTATGAAAACCGAAAACGTCGCAAAAACGTCACTGCACTGAATGAATGAAAATTAAAAAAAAATTAAGGATGGCGATGGGTGAAAAATCGATACATCAAAAAAAATATTTTTGCGAAAATATTTGATAAGAAAAATCATCAAAAGTTTGATCATCAATCATCAATCATCAAAAATCGAAAAAGTACGTGGTTCCCGTAGGATACTGTATTTTCGCAAGCGGAGCAGCGGACAACAGCTAGTTATGTATATCAAATTCGTTTCAAAATAGATATCTACTTCTTACATACCATAATATTATTATCACAGATTACTAAGTAGTTACTAGCAGATAAATCACTTCAGACTAAAAACTTAATACCTACTTTTTAAATGCCTACAGTTACTGGTAGGTCACACCTGCGTGTGAAAATGAACCTTAAACGCTCGGACTCTCGATTGTTGTTCTAATGCGATTGCGCACAATGACGCGGCATTTAAGTACTGAGACAATCGGTCGGGAACCACTCAGGGTTGCTTCTTACAATTAAATATTTATATATTATAAGCAAATCTACTACTTTCTATTCGCACTCTGCTAGCACATTCCCTTAGTAGTGTAGGTACCACAGAGTACATTGTTTTATACTGAAAGTATGTACTTAGGTAACTTGTTGTATGTACCTATTAGTTATAAGAAACGAGATGTGTTTTCAGCTACAAAAAATCTCGGTAATCATTGTTCACTACAAAAAAATACATTTGTAGTTTGTACTAAGTATAATTTATCTAAATAAAGTCGTAAGTTCTTACCTATAGAAAAAAACAAATAACGAAGTTGCTAGTTGGTACCTACATAATGTTTATTAATATCTATACCTAAGAATGACACTCCACAAGTGAGTGTTATTGTTTTTAATCATTAGATAAAAGGAAAAACTAAAGATTTTCTTTATTTTGTCTTTTACACTATCTACATCCATGAACAGCACTTATATGATAAATTTTTCGCGCTCGTCGCGCTCGACTGTCGACAACCCACTGCGAAATGGATCGCCCGCGATGGGGCAAGCCTTAGGCATTTAACGCGCGCAAGTAGGTACATCGAGTCATAGAGGCACACAGATGAACACTGTCCATAAAAGAGAAAGTTTTATATAAAGTAAGTAATATAAATGTAGGTTAGCTTAGTTAGCGTAGTTTACTTAGCAGTTAAATCCTGAGTCCTGATTAATATTATAAATGTGAATATGAGTTTGTTTGGTTGTAACACTTTTACGTCATTAAATAATAAAGAGCTGAAAGCAAAAATAAAGTCACACGTAGATTGATAAAATTTCAAAATATCGATACGATGTTTATTTATCGATTTGTTTATTCTATTCGACATCACATAAGTCTGTCAAACATGAAAAGTGAAATGCATACCTAACTGAAATGACTACATAAGTACTACTTATGTATCTTTTACAAAATACCATTTTTCACAAAAGTAATACTTAGCGATGACGATATTAATATAAATTATGGAATTACTGTCTACAAACATTTTAAAAATGAATGTTATTTTATTCTTGTAGTAACACTCAACACACATTCATTCGAATTCTTCGAGATTTGCAAGAAGCCAAGAACCGCTAGAGCAGGAAGCTAAAATTTCGTACAAATTACGTGTGAAAGAAAGAGATAGATGGTCAGGTAAATACGTGACTCATGAGAGGCAGTTATTTGTAAGAAAGGGATAGTAGTACATTTGTATGACTCCTGACTCCATCTACATCGCGAATGAAGGAAAAATAACTCGACGAACGAACGAAGTGCTACGACACAGCGACAGTTGTGTTACAGCAAATAGCAATGTGTGAATTCTATAATTCGTTGTAATATTTTCGCCATATCTGCTACATCGTTTACATTTATGGATAAACTATTGTTATATGTGCGATAAAAGTTACTCCTGAAGAAAAATTATACATTGTATATTAACTGAACAGCACCTCACGACTAGGTAAGTTTATGTATGAATTTGTATGATTATATTGAAAGTAGGTAGATGTGCACTAGCTGGCTTATTGTTTCAGCTTGGGTAGCAGCCGGTTATTAAATTTCTATATTTTCTGTTACTATCTCATTCAATATTATAGATTAAATTTAGTATTTATGTAGTGTGTATGATGGCCAGTATCTGTAACTTATGTTGTTTTGTTTTAAGGTGATGGATGACAATTCAGAAGTGAACATGGATACAGATGTATCCTCTACCACAGCAGATGTACCAGAGATACATGAGACTAACAGGGAGAGTAGTAGCCAAGTGGAAACAGTCATTGTTGTAGAGGAATTGGATGAAGGAACTGAGAAGGAAATGTCTTCAGCTCTTGCTAAGGAGGCATCTCAGTCTGCATCAGATAATGAGGTTGAGTCATGTTCTAGGAGCCCACCCAATGATGAGGTTTCTACAAATGATACAGGTGATATTGCTGAGGAGAAAACTTCAGCAGAGCCTGTAGATTCAAATAATGTTTTACCCGTATCAGAGAAAGCAGAGCAGACCTCATCAGAGCCCAGAGATACCCAGCCACAAAATATTCAAGAGCAGGTGACCACTACCAAGTCTTCTCCTATAAAGACTATTGAATGTGCAATTAAGTCCTCTTCAATAAAAACTATTGAATGTGCTAATAAGTCCTCGCCAAAAAAGCCTATTGAATGCGAAAAAACAGTAGATTCATCTAATAATATCAGCCCAGTTAAAGATGGTAAACAGGTACATCAGGTACCTGAAATTGTAATTGAGAAAAAGTCACCAATAAAAAAGTTAGAAATGGAAGAAATACAGACTACATGTATTGAAATATCTAAAACATGCAATGATTCCAGTTCCAAGAAGGAGGAATTATCAGTTGATATTTGTGAGAGGTCGAATGACTCTCAAGTTGATTCTGTGTCTGATGTGTCTGAAAAAGAGCATAATAAAAGCATTAGTAGGGAGCTCAAGTCGTTAATGAAGTCGGCTAAGGAGTCTAAGATCATCAGCGAATGTACGCAGCTCACAACCAAGATCAGGAAGTCTAGAGCAGGTCTGGACACCTCTGCAAGTCCGAGTATCGATTCTGAGAAGGTACAAGGGCGACGTAACAGTACGAATTCCCAAATTAGTAACTCTAGTGAGCATTCTGAGAAGACACCAATGAAGCGGTCCATGAGATCACAGAATCCAGAATTTGTGCATAAGGTCAAACAATTTCTTAATTCTGTTACTGGAAAGCACCAAAGGAGTGAATCTGATGATGAAGAGTCTGAGAACATAAAGAAAAAGACTGAATTGTCATCAACACCTAAACGGAAAAAACAAAATGATCAGGTTGAAGAGGCAAGTATTTATTGTTAATGAAACAAATGACATAATGCCGAATTGACAGTCATTATTTAGTCACTTCTTACTTTTTAGTAAATGCCATGAAGTAGTTAAATATATTGTTGATATGCTATATTCAATGTAATAGAAGCAATCATGTGTTTTACTTTTATTTGAAAAATCTTTTAGTTGTATCTAATAGACAAATGCCCACTTTTGATTTGCTACCTCATTTGCATAAACAAATCAAAACCGCTATTGAATTCATAAACTACCAACAAATTCACCTCCGAAACTCTAATTGTTTCAATTATATGGCATGTAAGTTTCAAATCAAAGAAAAAGAAAAATGTTGACATTGACTTGATAAAAAATGAGGTTATCATGTCATATCAAATAAATTCTTATTTTGAATATAAGATATTAAAGAAATCATGTTATGATATTCTATAATTTCTATATTTATTGACATCAAATAAATTATCTTATATGTACTGCAGATATTATAAACTTCATGTTAAGGTTTTGCCACAGGTAAATGGGCTAAGGTTTGTATATTTTGGTATATCATTTAATACTGCTATAATCGTAAACATTAAAAATATATTTTAGCCTCAAGTCATGGACGGAAAGCCAAGGTCAGATTTGTATTGCTGGCGGTGTCATTGGCAAGTCGAGATGGCACCGAATGAGAAAGTTCATTCACCGATGCATTGTACAGTCTGTCCCCGATTCCTTCCATTACAAGTGCCTTACTGCGGCTGAGAGGAACAAAATTGATCCAGACAAGAGTTGGGTGTGTCCGGAATGTATGGTGATACTACAAGCAGAGACTTCAGAGACAAGGTAAAGTATTGCCTACTTTCATATTATTGCATATTATGTGAAGTACACAAGAACTTTCCAGCAAAAAAATTAATATTACTTATACAGAAAACACAGAAAAATTCTATAGTTTATACAATTTATAATCATGTCATTTTCACACGCATATCATATAATAATACTACATTTATTCAATAATATGGCTATTATGCCATCCACTTAAATATATAACCTAAAACTGTCTTTCTGTATGTCATAATACCATAGTCTACAATTCTTTCATTTTATTGTGATTATCTCCAGTATTTTTTGGTTATATTCATATTTCAGGTCACCAGCGATGAAAAAAATTACAATTGGTGAATTACGTGAACTGCTGCAACATGCAGTGCAACGAATGATGGAGCATAATGGGGTAATGTCTAACAAAAACCATACAATTTGCATATAAAATCGTACCTACAATATATTGTGTAGATTTTTTTGTAGAAGCCATTTTGAAATAGTGTTTGTTATATTGCTGCCCATAACATAATAATATGATAATAAATATATTTATTTGACATATAAATACATTACACGACTACAAACAATACAAGGAGTTACAATAAAAACACACAATAACATAGAAGAAAAATTTGACATAAAGTGGACCACAAAACAAACATGAAAGCTATAAAACATATTTTCACTGTGGTACACAAGTAATTAAACAAAATTATGATGTAACATAGGCTAGGTTTTAATTAACCTAACTCATAAAGAAATGTACTTGCAGCCGACGATTTTGCTTAATTTGCGTCACATTGAAGAATAACAAATTTTATTAATGTAAGGAAATAAATTGTCCTAGTTCCTTGCAAGCAAAGTTGTGTGGGCTAACTAGTATTATTATAGTATTGTATGGACTTGTTAGTACATAACAAGTGTAGATAAATCTATGATCTTAATCTCTAGCTTTGAATAATTCTAGGTCACGACAAAATCAACGTTGTTTTTGTTGAAAATTATCAAAACATTCATTGTGATAGTTTGATTCATGTGGGTTAGCTATAGCATAGGTATAAGGAATGCGCCGCGTTGAATATTTGACGCGTCGCCGGGTGTAGTGAAATGACCTTGCTATTATCTACAGACCAGTTCGCTGTCTTGCTCTAACGTTACCTAATCGATACGTGAGCGTCTCGCTCTGTCTCGCTCTGTGCTAATAATAAACGGGAGTGGTACCACACATGTTACGTTGTATATAGCTACTTACATGAATACCTAGGTATATGCAATAGGATCTAAATTATTTTAAATACATGCGTCGTGTTAACTTTAGTATGTCAAATTTTGTTCATCGAAATAAACATGTAACATGAAATATATTCCTTACACTATTTTACGAAATTGTTTTTAGCCTATTGTTGCCCAAAAATAATTTCCGTTTTCAGTTTGTCATAAAATTTTTTTTCGTTACAGAAACAATTGTTTCTTTCATCATTGTTATTGAACAATTAATGTAGATATAAAAACTCCTTGTTAAGTAGATGCTATTAAGTACCTACTTGGTTTAAAGTAGGTTTATAATGAAATGCATTCATAAGTCGAATGCATGTCAATCTAAATACATACAGACATAATATCAGATTATAACTAGTTATTACTAGGAAAATGCTAGGCGATAATAGTAACAATTACCACGGAAAATTTATGTTTGGATAAGCTGCAAATGTCGTGTGCATGCAGCTATGCATAAGAAAGTAATTATTGAATTCGTTTAAATTGTTTTTTCAAAGTTTCAAATGTTCTGTGATGTGTACCGCCGCCGTGAGCTCCAGTGTCAATGTGTGATGAAATAACGTGCCCAAAAGTGGTACACCTGATCTGTCGGCGACCGTACACGGTGCTTATTGTGCTGTTCCCCGTAAGCAGTATTAAAGTCGAGAAAATAAATTAACCTCATACTATTTATTATCTAATGAACAATCGGCCGAATACTGAAACGCTATGTATGCCCGTTACACACCACAACGATAAAACTGCACAGTTCGGTTACAGTCGACGTATATATTACTACATACTAATACTAGACCGCTCGAATCGGCGCACACATACTAAATAATATGTCTAATGTCTAATATGTCGTTATGGTATGTTGCAGGCATACATGGCGTTTCAATATTCGGCCCCCATAATCACTGCTTGGCGCAATGACCAGCGGCCGAATACGAATGAATAGGAGAGCTCTTAATTTTGATTAGCGTTTCAGTATTCGGCCATCAGTATTCTAATGTCTTATATACCGTTATATTAAACACTAGATGTTGCCCGCGACATCGTGCGCGCAACAAAGGAATTTCACGTAAACCGTACATTTTGCCGCAATAAAAAGTAGCCTATGTCCTTCCCCGTGTCCTACTGTATATCTGTGCCAAATTTCATCAAAATCGGTCCAGTACTTTCGGAACCTATTCAATGGAAACAAACAAACAAACCTTTCCTCTTTATAATATTAGTATATATATAATGTCATATCCTTTCAGGTGGAACCGTTCATGAGTCCGGTAGACCGCGCAGCGTTTCCCGACTATGACAAGTACGTTGTCAATCCTATGGATCTCACGGTGATCAAAGACAATGTCACAGAAGGAGTTTACGGGAGCACAGAGGCGTTCGCCGCCGACGTGCAGTGGATATTGCATAATAGCATTATATTTAACACATGTAAGAATGCTTTAAATACATGTAAGATATTTTATGTATTATTATTGTTTGCTAGTAATCTTAGTTTATAGCTCTTCAGAATATGAATAACAATATTTTATATTTGTTATGTTAGTCTCGGGATCCCTTTTTTCGCATATTTTTTTGGCATAATTTAATGTGGCATAACTCAATAGTCATAATTTAGTTTGTCATAATAATAATACTTTGGCATACTTGTTTCTTGGCATACTATATCATTAGACATAATAATTATCATTTAGACTTAATGTTTTTGTCCTGATTTAATGTGGCGTAACTCGTTAGACATATTTTTTTGTCATAACAATATCTGTGTAGCTTTGGGTTAGGTTAGAACTTTTTTATCAAAACGTCTTTAGAGTAGTAACACGGCCTCACAAAAACCCGGCGTGAAATAACGTTTGTGTAGTTTTGGGTTAGGTTAGAACTTTTTTATTATGTTCAAAACGTCTTCGCAGATGTAATATGGCCTCACAAAAACCCGGCGTGAAATAACCTTTGTGTAGTTTTGCGTTAGGTTAGAACTTTTTTATTATGTTAAAAACGTCTACGCAGATGTAATATGGCCTCACAAAAAACCGGCGTGAAATAACCTTTGTGTAGTTTTGGGTTAGGTTAGAACTTTTTATCGCGTTCAAAACGTCTTATAAAATATTTTTATAATGATGCTTAAATATGTTTATGCTTTGTAAAAGTACGCTTAAATATCCAAAGTGATTATGCCTAAACGGTTACGCAAAATTAATATTATGCGTAATTATTATTAGGACATATTAAATTATGCCTAGTTAAATTATGACATATTATGATTTTATGCGAAAAAATAGGGCACCGTTTATCTCATATATTTCGTAGGAACATATTTTTGTTTATTTTGCTATTTGAAAATAACGTGTTTACAAATTTACAAATTTAAAACGAAAAAGTGTAGTTTGTATACAATACAATATATATTTATTTGGATAAAACATGCTATAAAAGGTGTTACAATTCAAAGTAAATAGTAGTTTTTACTTTTTATTGGCATGTAAATATTTTATTATACCTAATTTATTTAGTTTAGTATAATATTATTTGACATTATTTATTAGTTTAGTTGTTAAAGAGCAATATATCCATCTATATCTGGAGAATTAGTTGTAATGGATGCAGAATTCTATATACTTCCATTTAAATTTATCACATACAAGGATTTAACGATAACAAAATAATAACTTCAAATTCGCAAATTCCAGTGCAATCGAAGCTTACAGCGGGCGCGCGGGCACTAGTACGCACGTGCCGCGCGGAGATGGGCGAGATCGAGGCGTGCCCAGAGTGCTACGCCGGCGCGCACGCCCGCAAGCCCACGTGGTTCGTCGACGTCTGCTCCACGCCGCATATACTTCTGTGGGCCAAGCTCAAAGGTAATAGCTGACCAACTATCTCTAAATTCACATGTGGGTTGAGCTCAAAATCCAATACAGCCCACAAACATTTCATCTTATCCAGCGATTTAAGCGCCTATTCGCTTGCACAACGCCAGAACCTCGACGCGCGCGAAGTCACGCTCGAGTCGATACCAGGTGCACCTTGATGCGTCCAGTTGACGCGTGCCGTTTCGCGATGAATTGGCAAGGTCTTAACAGTATATTTACTCCTCTTTACAAGTCTGGACTGGTACTCATAACCGCTTTAGTGTTACATGCCATTCTTAGCGGGCGCTATTTTCCAAGACAGTTGGCGAAATGTTATGGTTTTCAAGCAGGATCCTCGTATTACCTGGCCGACAGGAATATTTATCAGCTTTAAAATTTTAATAAAGCGAAGTGCCCCCTTTTTTTGATATATATTACAGACTATTTGGTTTTTTTTTCAGGATTTCCGTATTGGCCGGCGAAAGGTATGTCAGTCAACAATTCCGGTATGGTAGACGTACGTTTCTTCGGCGCCCACGACCGTGCCTGGGTACCCGCTAAAGACTGCTTCCTATATTCAGAGAAGGATCCCAACAGTTTTAAAGCAAAGCGTCAAGATATTATTGACAGTATGCAGGTAAATAAGAGCTAGTACATATACAAAATACATTTATAAGAATAATATTCACACCGAAACTTTAAAACATGCCTCATGTTTTCCATATAATGTATTTATAATTAATGTTCCAGGAAGCGGAGGACCACATCAGAAATATCTCACGCAAGTACGGCAAGTTTGTATATCCACCGTATAAAACGCCGTTTGAACCGAACACGCTTAATGAACATTTGAAGGCTATGGTTAGTGTTTATCGTTTTAAAAACTTTACGTCACATAATTTGGACTTCTTTTCTATAATTTTATGGCGTTGGCTTGGCGTTAAACTGAGAACAAAAAGTAATATTTGTTTTATTTCAAGAGTCTTCTTGTCATTAAAAATAAAATGATAATTAATATGTCACAAATAAAATGTGTAAAAATGCTAACAGTACATAATATGCATGTTGTATTTAATTTTAGATACCGTCATTTGATGGCGAGATAAAAAGCAATTTTAAAGAGAAAGCTAACACGAGCTTTACAATAACACCTAAGCATAAGAGAAGATCTGAATCAAAAAGTTCCAAGAGCTCCAATCATGACGGGTAAATAAATAGTTACACTAATTTAAAATATCACTAAAGATGTAATCTGTTTTTTTATTCTACTAAACATTTTTTTCATGTTAACTGTATTTAATGCTCATAAATAATTGTATTTGCAGTGACATGAGCGAAGGTGAGGACAATCAAACGACAAAATCACGCAAAATGGCAGATGGAGCCGTAATAGCTAAAGACGAGGAAGAATCTGCAGCGGAAAAGTGAGACTATTGTTTGTTACAATTAATTTCCTGCTAGAGTGTGACAGATTAGTAACTGTTTATTTTAATTTTGCAGTGATAATACGATGGAGGTTGACACATCGAAGAAGGAAGGAGACAGAAGAAAACGTCGAAGGTCTGTTCTCGAAGAAGCCGTAATTACCGTAATGGAAAGTAGTTCGAGTAGCAAAAAGAAACGTGTAGAAAACGAAAGCCAAAATGAAAGCCTAAACACATCAGTAAACAGAAGCAAAAATGATAGTAAAGACAGCAAAAAGGAGGCTAAAATAAAAAAACCAGAGACACCTTCAGGTAGTAAAGAAGTAAATGAACCTCAAAGTTCAACTGAGGAAGTCGTTAAAGTAACTGAAATAAAACGCCAGTAAAACTGTGATAAAAATTAAAGCGAGTAAAACGAGTACACCTAAAGAGAAGGCCGATAAACCACCAGCTACACCTAAACAAAAGTCTATAATAGAAAAGATTAGTACACCAGACAGTGCAAAAGTTTTGAGAATAAGGATCGATAAAGAAAAATCTAAACATTCTTCTCCCAGCAGTAGCCAAACAGGAGAAAAGAGAGTAGAAAGAAAAAATAGTGAGAAGAAAGATAAAGATGCCACACAAACACAAAGTAAGAAAAACAGAACAAAATAAATCAAATAATGAAAAGACAAAAGAAAACGATCCGAAATCGACAAAGAAATCAAAACGTGTAGGTGAAATGACAATCACAGCGGTGTCATCGAGTCCGAAAAATAATGGACTACCCACTATAAGTAGCGTTCGAAGTCTATCAACTATTTCCCAGACATCGAATATTACAACTCTCACAACGAGCGCAAAAACTATAGAAATTTCAATAGAACCTAAGTCGAATTCGAGTATATTCACGCCGACTAGCACAGACAGCGTGAAAAATATGAAGGAAGCTGTAAATAAGTTGGAACAGCTGAGGAACGAGAAACAGCCGGGTTTCGGTAAAGTCGGCGTCCGGGCGTTCGCAAGAATGACGTCACCAGAGAAACCCAAAGACGTCGAAGTTGAAATCAAAACGGAGCCAATAGACTTCGACGATGCCGACCGACAAACTGAGAAGATGGATTTGATGAACGTCTTCCGATTGAGACCGGTGAATCCGTCTCAGAAGTTGAGGGAGGTTAGAATTAACAAAGTGACGACACCAGTACCAGCCACTACAGCAAAAACTGTCGTAAAACCACCAGAACCTAAGCCCAAAGCGAGGAAGACTTTCCCCCAGCCCAGGAAACCTGATGAGGGTCGCTCTGAGTTGAATGGCAAGAATTCTATGGTGTATATCCCCATACAGCCGCCGACAACGCAAGCGCCGGTCAGACAAGCGCGGGCCGTGACGGTGAACACTAGTGCGCCAGTTTTGCGGCCACCCATGCCGACTGCTACATCTAGTGGTAAGAACTTAAAAACATACTACTTGTATAAAAGTTATTAAAAAATTTCACATACCTACATACTTTACTAAAAAAAGTAATAACTAAGTGTAATAATGTATTTAAAATATAAATTATTTACATTTTCCTAACCTCAAATTTTCTCGATTCATAGACAGCTCACTTCTTCCTATAACTTTACTTTTCAGTGACAAACGCGAACACAGCTGTACCTCCAATGGTACCATTGGTGACATCAACGTCTGCCAATCCCACGCCCAGTACAGTAGTGGTGTCGAAGAACAACATGCCAGTGGGACAATTGCCCACCGTGCACACGGTTCCCTACATAACTTCAGTCAACGGACAATGCTACTTCAGTCTACAACCAATCATGTCGGTTGGTGGAGTCGATGTAAGTTATATTTTACTTCTTTTCTGAAGCTACATTTGATCTTATTTTGAAGTAAATTGAACTCAATTTACATTATTATCATAGTCGTTAGTCATCGTTGAATGTCAAGAAGTCAGTGAATCGTGCGTACATATGTCAAACAGGAGTCAAACGTTCAATACTATGTCAAAACACGACTTAGCGTCAGTTCACACTGACACGCGACGAGTCGCGACGTAGTGTTACATTTTTAAGATTGTGCTATTCAATGAGCTATTCAAAATAGAACCTTGTTTACTACACAAGAAGATGCACGCACGGCGTCGCCCTTGCAATGAAACGTGTATCTTCTTGAGTAGGGAATAAAGTTCAATTTTGAACTGCTATCTTATAAATTATGCACCGCGTCGCGTCTCGGTGTGAGCTGACCGTCAGCGTCATTGGTCAATTTTGATATTTGTACGCATGGATTCATTGAATAGAATATAAATAGATTAATGTTTCATCAGATAAAGTTGGTTTTGCTTGCAATGTGCAGGCTTGGGGAGTCTAATCAAAGATGTTGTGCTCGCAAATAACGTTTATTAACTGCCTATTTAATACACTTGCATTACAATATATAGGGAGGTGATACACACACTACACCTCCCCCGTATTTTTGAAAAAAAAATTATATACATATTTTTTTTTCTTAATATAATAAACTTAATATTAAAACCTCCTTAATTACTTTTTTTTGTTATTTTTTTTATTCTTACTAATATCATCTTATTCTAAGTACTACTTTATACTAAGTAATAATAAATCCAAATCTGTGCTATTTTGAGGTGATATACACACTACATGCTCTGTTTAAGTGGCCTCGTCGGATAACTCGTAACTATTGTTTATAGGCTGTCCTTGTTTCTGTCATTTTTAGAGACTTAGCTCTTGTTTGGCAACATAATTTTTTCGAACGCACTGTTTTGACGTGAATATGTTTTAAAATTGTTTCTTAGTGGGCGGCAAGTCAGAAAACAAATGATAACAAAATCCAATCCAAAATTCAATTGCACTATTAAAAAACTAAAGGTCAAACCTTTCTTGCGTTAGGGATTGTAAAACCACCTGTTTGATGACATTTTGCGACCACAAGACACAGTCACATTTAACCAACTGTTTACAGAATCCGTCGGGTGCAATGGTGAGTGAAGTGCCTGTGCCAAGCGTGGCGCAGCCGATGCCGGTGCTGCAGGCGCCCACCCTGCCCATCCTCAACGGCACTGTCGAGCCTGATAAGGTAAGAAAGAGTCTAAATATTTACTATACTACAAGTATGTAAATTAGTGTGATACAAATCACAAAGTAAGTGGGTTCGATTAGTGCCCCCTACAACAATTCGACGCTATATTAGTGCAAGAGAGTCCAGATACGACTTTCATGGTATCTTGAAACGAGCTACTTAAGCTCAGTATAAGATAAAATATATACGATATCCAAAAGAAAAATAGCCTGTAAACACAGCGTTACTTTACCGTGGACGAGCCATGTTTGTGCAAGCGATCCTTTTTATAGAATAAGGCCGGTAAATGAACAAACTTCAGACCTTATTCTATAAAACATACATTTTCTTTCAGTTACCGGAGCCGCAGACGACTGAATTACCCCGCCTGCAACAGCGGCCCGGGTACGTCAACCCGTTAGACGCCAACGCGCCGAACACCTCGCCCACGTCGTCTCTCGCCGGCCCGATCACGTCCAAACTGAACCAGAACGCTACTAAGGTTAGATACATCTCCTTATATTATGTTTTTGTAAAGCTGTTAGCTAGCAAATAAAGCAGCACTTTCGATGCCACGTATTCCTACTCCCGTAATAATCATCTCATTTTACCTAAAAATTGGCCCATTGCTATTTTGAAGTGTAAAACTATTTTTAGTATCCCAATCAATTACAAAACGTCACCATAAAAGATATATTTTGATTACAATAGGCTACTTGACTCATATTTAATTTCATACATTGAAGGAGTATTTCCTTTTGTACTTGGCTTAGGAAAATGTATTCTAGCGATATCATAAAAAAACTTAAGATTGATAAATAAAGTAGATTTAAAAATATGTATTTTTGTTTTTTAATTTCTACTGATGAAAACACCTCGAAGTAACTTCCGGCAAGGATGTGACGACACAAACACACTAAACACATATTATGTGGTAGTGAAACGGAACGTGTTTCTGTAAATAAATAGTTCATGACATCTTATAAAGTTTTAAAGTTAATTTATGTCAAAACGTCAAACGGAACGTCACACCGCCATTTTACTACTACGGACAATAACACATATTACAAATAGTACTAGTATGACGTACAGATAATCTATCAACCAACATGGCGAATAGTGTTTTCAGCGGCTTATAAAAAGTATATTTTGAAAATATATTTTTTTAGGTTTTTAGGTTTCAAAATAATGAAATGTAATTTTTTAGTGTAATGAAGCAATTATGAAGCGTTTAGGACATAAATAAAAACAAGGTCAAGTAGCCTATTGACCCAAGAGGCTAAAAATTACATAATTTAACATCCACAATAGGACTAGACTCTAGGTCTAGACGACTAAAGTTTTTTTATTGCATAAGTGAATGGTACTTTTAAATATGACTTACTTTTCGGAAGAAGCAGTATGCAAAAATCAATATCTTCATAGGTACAGCGTGTTAACAAAATTTCGCAAGTCTAATGAAAACGGTCCATACAAAAATCGTACCTAACTGGCGTAATTTTTTTGTCGGTAAAAGTGTATGAAATATAATACAGCCGCAGGAACATATTCTAAAGGAGATCGGCAAGTCGCCATACATTTACTGCCTGGTAATTAAAATACGTGGATACAAAAAGTATTTATTGTAAGTTGTACTTTATGAACATAGGAACAAAAAAAGCAATTATATTATACATCAAACTCGGGAGATAAAAGATAATTGATTAAATATAACCTTACCTATTATTCAATTTATTGCTCTAGTGGTGGTTTGCGGAAAAGCGACATCTATTATTTGCGATATCAATTACGTAATAAAATTAATAACCAGTTTGTTTAGAAACGCAATATTCTAACAGAAAAATTATAGATGTAGCCTTTCGAGTTACGAAAACCAAAAACATAATAATTATTTTTCTTATTATATAAATAGTATAGAGTGATCTGTTTCACACCCCCAAGTAATATTTTTTTCATAAAACTAGTACGAAACTGCTGAGCTATAAAAAAAACATAACTTGATACTCCAATTAAAATAAATCGATTTACTGTGCCACTAGATGGAGCTTTTACGCCTCAAATTGACAATTTACATCATGATAACCATAGACTATATAGTAGATATGATGACAACGATTACCACGGATAAGTACGTATTTTGCACATCAATTCTCTGATATTTGGAGACTCATAACTTTTTATTCCCAAGTCTTAAAAATATAATATATTTTTTTATATAATAACTTTTTAAGTACTATAAAACCACATATGTTCGAAACTTATCCGCTTTTGATGGAAAATCTGCCAGGATTAGCCAGTGTCCTGTACGTTTATGTTCATACTTACCATGTTGATTGTTTTTGTATATTATTTAAGTAAACTATTGATTTAGGTTTTTTTTACTAATTAGGCAAAAAAAATTTTTTTTTGTATTTTTTAGATGTAATTACTAAACAACACATAACATATTAAGTATTTTTTCTTAACATTTATCAAGTAGAAATGCCTCAATATTTCCGAGTATATAAATTTAACTAAATATTTTACATGTAGTCGTCCCCCCCAATTGTTCACAGATGACGAATTTCTTCAGAACTTTACTAGAGGATACGATAGAGAAGTGGGACGACCCCACGGCTCAGCTGACCGCGGCCAAGCTGCAGCTGGAGACGGTCAAGTGGAAGACTCAGCAGGAGGTTAAAGAGATGAAGCATAACTTTGGTCAGTGTTAATTTATTAAGGTCTGCCAATGCATCTACATCTAATAAAACATATAATATGTATTACTTAGGGCTTTTTCATCCGTTATTAGATGATTAAATACAGTATTCTTCGAGCGAAGTAGTTAATCACTCTTGAAATACTGTAGTGCCTGGGACAGTAGGTTTTTGTCGATGGATCTCGTATGGTTGCCCAAGCACACACGGCATTCTCACAGCACATTCAGCTTAGTCCAGAGGAACTGGTCGATACGTCTGGGGAGTATAATATTATGTATTAAACTTATTATAATACGAATTAAACAATGCATGATTGGTAAATTAGACCCAACTAAAGGTTGACTCAGCATACATAATGTTCAGAAATAAAAGAGTTTTATTGGGTTGTTTGATGATAATCTCTTTTTATTCTTTTATAATTATGTTTTATATCTGATAATAATTAGCATTAGGTTAATAAATATTTGGAACTGCCGTTAGTTTACCTTCAAGTCGCTAAACCTTTTACTAATAAAAATATTTACACAACGGATAAGCTATTCATTGTTGCTGTCTGTGATAGGTTGAAAAGTCTGATATGTTGAAAAGTCACTCGACAGACAAATACAGTAACATTGAAACGGTCGAACACCATTGTGTTTTTATTAATAAGAGGGCCAGTGTGTTGCATGTGTGTAATGTTATTTTTATTCATTTACTAGCTGTCTCGACACGTTGTTCTGTCTTAACTATGAACAGGAATACATAAATAACCAAAACTAGTAAACCGAACGGACATAATATAACTATTTGACAGTCAAGTGACTAATTGAACACAGCGAACAGTGAGTATGGGAAATTCGACCGTCGGTTTTAGTATTTTCCCCGCAATTGTTCTAATATCTCTCACCGTTTAGATCTTCCTGAACTACGACAATCATTTCAATGCCAAAATTATTAATTTTGGCATTGAAATTATTGTCGTAATTTTTTCCATAAAAATTTTTTCGAGTTTTAGCGAGACATTGGAATTGCAATACATTTTTATATATATGACTAGCTATTGCCCGCGGCTCCGCCCGCGTAAATACAGTATCCCAAAGGAACACTGTATTTTTTCGGGATAAGAAGTAGCCTATGTTTTAATCCAGAGCCTAAACTACTACCATACCCAATTTGATCAAAATCCTTTCAGTAGTTTTTGCGTGAAAGAGTAACAAATATCCATATCCATCCTCACAAACTTTCACATTTACAATATTAGTAGGAAGAAGATTTAATGTTCTCACGTTTCAGATCTAACAGTGGCGGAGATGCGCAGCGCGTTTGAAAAGGAAAAGGCGCGCGCGGTGGCGGAGGCGTGGCGGTCCGCGCGCGCCGAGGTGGAGGCCGCGGTCAAGGCCGCCAAGTCTAAACAATGGTGACACTTTTTGAGTCGAAATTTTATAATCGTGCTCCGAAGACAGTTCGAGACCAGACAAATAATAAAAAAATATCGGCCAAGTGCGAGTCGGACTCGCGTCCGAAGGGTTCCGTATAAAACGGCAAAAATGACGTTTGTTGTATTGAAAATACAAAATATATGTTTTATATTGTTTTTAGTATATTGTTTTGTTGTTATAGCGGCAACAGAAGTAGATAGTCTGTGAAAATTTCAACTGTTTATTAGCTCTCACGGTTAAGGAGATACAGTCTGGTGACGGACGGACAGACAGACAGACAGGGAAGTCCCTGTAATAGGGTCCCGTTTTTACCCTTTGGGTACGGAACCCAAAAAATGGAATATCCATTGGCTTACATTAAAATCGACTCGAATTCTGCTACTCCATTCGCTGCCCCTTTTTTCTCGACGGCTTTTTACCTAGGGAGACTGTCAACACGAACGGATAGTCTGTATCGGAGTGATACGATCTCCCATATTGCTTAACATGTTCACCGACTACTCCGTAATTTGAGAACCATTTTTTTAAATTTCTTTTTCTTTTTTCAGGTGCGCCAACTGTAGTCAGGAGGCGCAGTTCTACTGCTGCTGGAACACATCGTACTGCGACTACCCGTGCCAGCGGGCACACTGGATCCAGCACTTCACCACGTGCACACAGGAGCGAAAGCAGGTGAGCCAGGGTAAAATATCCGTGCTTCGACATGAATCGGCCGCCTCGACCAGAGAGATGCCTTCTGCCAGAAAAGCGTCGTTGTTTGGCTGGGGTCAAGTACCCTAGGCACAAGAGAGTTAAAAGACCGACATCTTATGCGGGATTTATACGCGATTTACAATCGTTCGCCATTAAGTCCAGAAGCTTCGCGCGTATTTTTTTTTACTAGCGCGCGTATCGTCCATCACAGGTAGGCCGCCAGACATTTTGTCTTGAAGTTCTACGCACGTATGCTTACGCGCGTAATTCGTCTTTCTGTACAAGGTCTTAGACAGTCGATTTTCACCGTGCGGAAAAAATCGCGCGGCTTAAGTCAATCGTGTAAATGACACATTACATATAACTTAAATATATGGCGAATATTAATATATTTTCAGGAAAACAAAAACAGCAGTAACTCAAATACATTAGACAAAAGACTGCAGTCGGCGCCGGATAATGTACCGGTAAGTATTTTTATTTAAACTAAAAACTTTTGCCAATACAAAAATATAATGCGAAATAAATTCAAATTTGTTTTTACACGTTAATTTAATACAAGATCAAAAGTGCAAGTTTGTCCACCTTAAACCACGGTCAGTAAAACATAGGTTAACTGTCAGTTTAACGTTTTGTAAGTAAACGTCAGACATTTTGTATTTACAGTCGATATACGTTTTAATGGGGAACATATTATAGTTTTTTTATTGACTTTTCGAAAAGTACATTATAAGCCAGGAAATATTGTATTTTCAAAGGCATATCTACGATCAACCGTAGACAAAATACAGCAAACATTACAAAAGTGGGATCGTTGGAGAACTTAAAAAACGCTCTATACAAAATATGATGCATGAGTGACGTCACAGCATTTGAAAATGTATGGAGATAAAAATTAACTTTATTAACGTAAATACTGCGTTTTGTATATCATTGTTTAAAAAAAATAACTGATTGAGTGTACTGTTGGTTATTGGTGGAAATTCATGGTGGAAATTAACAAAAAATGACACAAATAACATAAGATTTCATTGTAATTTTTGTTTTTCAATCATAGCAAAAAAAGGCATTATTTTGTCCTTTTCAGTCCTCCAAGTTTTTTAATTTAGCAACTGGGCTTTTGGCAAGATGCATTCGATAATCTCGACGGCGCAGTTCGAATGTATGGGATTTGACTTATGGCACCACAAGCGACATGTCATTTTTCATTTCGAACTTCGCCGTCGTTGCTAATTTACTTATTACATTTTTCGGTCCATATTTATGTTGCCTTTCGGAAAATATAAGAATTTTGCTGATTTAAAACAAATGCATGTTCCCTATTACTGTGTAATAGCAGGCCTGTGCCACTCCCCGTGTAGGTACCGAAAATATAAATACTTGCGGCGGCCAACTCGAGCGGGCCAATCAGTAGGGAGTTACGCGCGAGCAGGGAGCGACTTATGCGCGAGATTTATTCGTTGCATTGTTTTATGGATTGGATTGAATCATAGATCGATTTGAAAAGTCATTTGTTGACAAAAGTACCTAGAGTAATAGTAAGGTGACATGATTCAACATCAGGCCCGTCTCACTTCCCGTGAAGGTATCAAAAATGTATGTAGGTATGCGCGAATTTATTAGAATTAAAGTACTATTAACACCTAACTTAGGTTTATTTGGAAAGTAATTTATTTACTAAAGTACAGTAGGTAGGTACTAGAAAAAAAGTTGTACTTAAATATTGAGATTACTTTCTAAAAGAAGACAACCCCGATTTTGTCAGAAAAGATAAGAGTTACGCGATAGAAAGAGACGCAACTTCTGCGTAAATATAACCGTAGGCAGTCAAGCGTTGCGCGATCTAAATTGAACTTAATCGTATCGTAGCAAGAGTCCCTATTTCTTTAAATGACTTTTCGGAGTGAGTCTTCTATACTTGTACTATTGTGTATTCTGTGGTAATAGCTGTAATTTGTAAACAATTACCTAATTTATTTGCAGACATTACAAAAGAGCAGTGCGGCGCCCACGCTCACAGTGGGCGGCAAGGTGGCGCAGGTGCGAGTGCAGGGCAAGGACCAGCCCGGCCCGCTGTCCGCCAAGTCTTCTATCATAGGTAAGTACTCTTTTCAACCCCCCCGATGAAAACAGGGGGGTGTTATAAGTTTGACGTGTCCGTCTGTGTGTCTGTCCGTGGCGTCGTAACTCCCAAACGGATGAACCGATTTTGATCTAGTTTTTTTGTTTGAAAGCCGACATGTTTATAGTGAAGCAATCTCATTGCTTGACTATAAACACAAAATAATCGAAATTGGGGCGTGGCTATGCACATTTGTGTACGCATACACAATGTTTTTGTCTTTAGGGGAAGGAAAGTAAAGTGATTATGCGTAAATTAAATATTTTTAGGTTATGAAATCCCCACATGTCAAAGTGAAAAAAAAATCCGTTTGATGGTTCGGTTCGAGTCAAATAATAATTATAATAAATATTCAGTATTCTCTGGATAAGTGGTTCGCTCAGTCTACAATCAAGCTTCGATGCAATAATAATTGCATCGCGGTGAAATTCGTCGTTTGACGTTTGTTTGAAGTTAAGTAGAATACGATTTTTCTTTTTGATAGGATCCGGATTGTATCAAACATGTATCGAAACGTCATTATTGTTGGATTAAAATAGCAGAAACGACCTTCAGAAGTGAAGCCTTAAAAATATGCCCTATGTCTCTCTCTCGCATGATTGATCTCAGATAATTTTATCTCCTTCTCACGCATTCTAAACAAATAGATAATATTTGATCTCAATGTCTCACGTCAGACGTTATATCCTATATATGTATATGGTTGTATCTTTATTGCCTCTTTTTCGTGTCATGTCACAACTATGATATAGAAGTTTTTTTTTTTTCTTTATTTAAAGGCCTTACATCGTTAGATTAAGTCGGCCTATGATATAGAAGTTTAACTTCAAATCTAGTATGCTATGTTACGCTACTAGGTACAATATATTACTGTAAACTTGCGGCACATTTTTTGTGGTTTAGAGTAATTTGTATTATATTTTCATAACGAATAAACCAATATTTTGACGCCTCCGTGGTCCAGTGATTTAGAGTATGGCTCTCGACTCCGGAGGCCGTGGGATCGATCCCCGTATTGGAACAACAAAAATGGTGTTTTCAAGTCTGGTTAGGACAATGCAGGCCGATCATCTGATTGTCTGACAAGAAAGATGATCCACGCGTCGGATGGTCATATAAAAAGTCGGTCCTGCGCCTGATCTCTCGCCAGTCAGTGTCGGACATCCGTTCCGTTACGAGGGTAATGAAAGAGAGATTGCTCTTATGTATTGCGCACACACTTAGACACTATAAAAAACTCTTGCGGAGCTGGTCGATTTCAATGAAACCAGCCACCGTCAACGAAATCGGTGTGACCATCTATTATCATTAAATCAATATCGCCGGCTTTTCTAGTGAGCATGGTGGACGACAAGAGCGGCATGCAGACGGTGAAGTGTGTGGGGACGTACAAGGCGGGCGCGTCGCAGATGCCGCCGCTCATACTCAACAACCAGGTACTACTTCTAATAATAACCTGCCTTCGACTCCGCCCGCGTTAAGATAATATTATTTATGTATACACCTACCACTTTAAATATATAAAAGCTCAAAAATTCATAGCTAGCTCAATTTTTCACCACGATGTTTTGAGGGTGCGTACTAAATTTCATGGAAATTTTTGAAGCTGTTTCCGAGATTCAGATTATAAATATGTAAATACAAGAATTGCTCGTTTAAAATATAATATTTTGCAGTAGAATAGAGAACGTTTATTTTAATTCTATCACAAGGCACGAGCTAATTGAAATATTATGTATTATACAATGTCTGCGAGTAGCTCACCTTTAATTTAACATTTTTTCAGATAAACAACGAAGAAGGCAATCAAAAGAAAGTGATGACGTCCGGAGGCTACCTCATAGTGGGGTCGGGCAACAACGCCCCCCTAGTCACACCGAGGCGCACACAAACTATACAATATTTTCAATAGCTAGCGCCCGTCATCGCCAAGACTGAACCAAAAATACAAACAGAGTGATTGTAAACGTGTGTGACTAAATAGAATTCAATAAGCATTTATAAGTGTTGCAGATTGTGCCTAGCGCCTACCAATTGTGGTAGATTGTATGAAACTTTATTTTTAAATGGAATAGACCAGACAGCCGATAGATCACATGATCACCCATGGACACTCGCAGCACCAGATTAGTTACACTTGTGTAACTCCTCTGGTGTTGCGCACATGCGTTCCTAGTCCTTCAAATCCCGAACCCCCCATTGGGCCCTCAATCCAGTAACCTCAATCACTCGAAAAAACACATCGCAAGCGTTATTTCACGCCGGTTTTCTGTGAGGACGTGGTATATATCCGGTCGAGCCCGCCCATTTGTACCGAAGCATGGCTCTCCCGCGTTTGTTTATGTTGTAGTTGGTATTTGCGCATGCGCATTTACGTTTCTGTTTCGTGAAAGTTAAAAAAAACATTATTGTTAAGAGTATCACCCACCTTACATAAGAACTTACACTAAATAATACGAGATCGCGCATAAATCATAGTTACATAATTATATTGTCTTTCTCTGCACCCAAAAAATCTTTTGTATCTTGAAATTTTTTTCATATTGATTTAAAAAGTGTGCCTCGAATTGCTAAGATTGACTTATACAGTATTACTATTAAAAATTACATAGGTATTTACGTAAAAAATACGTAAGCTATCTTTTATTTTTTTATTGAATATAAGAAATTACTTTGATTGTGTCTTCCAACTCGTCAAACTTATGAGGAACGCAATTAAGCAATAATAATGCATAATAAAATTGAATGCATAGTGTACATAACAATTTCAAGCCATCTGTCCTAAATAAAATTATCTGTTTGTATAAAGTTTTGGTAATACAAATAATATACAGCGTGTATCGTCTCCAAGTTAGGAGATTTTAACACCACAGATAGTATGGCCTCGCTAATCCGGATAGGGACACATTCCGAATTATAGGAATTATGGATTATAGTATGCAATATGTATTTCAATAGGAATAAAACACATTTTTGTACCATGGTGCTCATTTAGTCAGCGATGAGCGAACGCCCGTTAAATTAACTAACACAGCAGGGTGTAAAAAAAAATAAAAGACTGTCGAGTGACTGCGAATGATTGAATATGGATACGTTGCGACCTGCACCTACCCCCCCTTCTCCCGCGAGGATCCCCCGCGCGATCACTTTGCCGCGCCTGGTCGGATTCCAGCGTTTGGCAAGTATAAATAGTGTAATTAATAATATCTGCCTGAAAATTAGCATTGAATAATACTTAAAATTAACCTTGCTATAAATATTCTCCTCATTTTTCATTTTTTCAAAATTAAAGTTTTCCTCTCGTTAAAAAAGTACAATTTAAAAAGGTAGAATAGATGTCTTACCGGAATGATAGCTTTTGATCCATTCACGTTAAGAAAATAGGGCGTTGTTATATCTGTCTTTCCTGCCTTGCCTTTGGACTAATAAGGCAAAAGAAAAATTGTAACTATGTAATAACAATGATAGCACACTATTTTTTTATCAGGAATGAGTAGTACATTAATAGTTTTCTACATAAAAACATTATTTACATGTTAAAATCATCTACTCAAATATTACTTTAAGACTGTTATTATTAAGTTGTAAATAAAGTTAGTACTTGTGATTAATTTTTTGTTTGTAACCAAGCATCCCAATTTTTAACAAATTTTGTATTTAGGCGTAAGCTACAACCGTACATACAACAAATAAAAATTATATACGCTTTAAGTACATGTTGGTATGCCTCGAATTTCGGCGGTGAGCGGCGCGGCTGCAGCGTAGATAGTGTTGGGCGTTGCCCGAACGGCTGCCGCGCCGCCGCCGCTGCCGCGCCGCCGCCGCTGCTGCGCCGCTTGCAGCCTCACACATTGTTATATGTAACAAAATTATGACAACAATTTGTTTGTAGGTTGTAGATGTTATAGGAAATCGGAATATACAAATCTAAAGTAGAATTGTGTTTGTAATTGTATTTTTTTAATGTTTAATTTTTAACCTGTCCATGCTGTTTTGCACTTGCACACGTAAAAATCAGTGCGACACCATTTTTTTTTTAGCAAACAGTTTTAATTAAGAGAAATTTCCGCCCAGATCAGGTTATCTGCTTTTATTAAAATTTTAAACCGTTGAAATATGTATTATAAAAATAAAACCTTCTCAGAAATGTATAAGAATGCAGATTGGCTTGTTAAAATATGCTGTTTTTAATTTGTTTCTATCTCCATTATGTATGTGATATATGTATGTGACCAAACTTAATCATTTTTTGCGAATCCTCATTTTATGCTCATTAAATTACGAAATGTTTCACATTAAAAATGTAAATATACCGCTGTATCTTGCTGTAGCATATAAAATTTATTTGTATCAAGTGATATTGTTGTATGAGGATTAAAAGAGTAGTGTAAGTTGTATATAGTTTTATATTTTAAGTAACAAGTAAGTACGAAAGAAAACGAAAATTGTATGTTGAGTAAATAACTAAATGAAACCACAGTAAACAAAGTAATGCTACAATATTTTAAATGACTTAATTTTTGTGAAAGAAATGCTGTTTATACATAATCTCAAGTTATGTAATTCAACGACACAATATAAAGTGTCTTAACTTTCTAGGGAATAGGGAATGAAAAGTTTTAAGTTTCCAATATAATAAAAATAAACGTCGCAATTTTTGTTTCTTTTTGTTGGGTTTCCTAGATTTTCTCCTATACTAAGGAAATTAATAATAATAATATCTATGAACACTTCCACACCACGTCAAACTGGTTCCATGGAAAGTTCTCCAAAAACTTGTGTTACAGGTACCAGACAGCGGAAACATATTTAATACTTTTTTACTATACCTACACATATTTAGGATTTTAATTATATATTTAAAAAGGCGCGTGTCCTGCGCGTGGCCTGCGCGTGCTTTTTTCGAAACATTACACAAAACACCGAAACATTGGGTCGTTGCTATACACATTTGTGTAAGGAATACACAATGTTTTTGTTTTTTCACATGACCATTAAACATACGGAAGAAATTATTTATCAATTCCAAATCGGTCTTCTATTCGTAACTCCTGATAAATACTAAAATAACGGGTTAGTAAATATGGTCTAACTCGAAATCTGTGGGCCTAAACAGGCCACTTTGATGTTTCATTTTTTTTCCACACAAATATCGTGAAATGGTAAAATGGCTCATCTCTGATTCATCTGATTTCATCTTAATATAAAACATCAATTTTACAGTTTTTTTGTTACCGTTTTCAATAGAAATGCGTAAAATGGCGCACTTATGGGTTGAAAAAAATATATGAAACACCTAAAGTGGCCTTTTTAGACCCCCTGTTTTCTCCTAGATTCTGCATCTGCAATCGCTAAAACGGCGAAGCACTCGCCGTCTTCCTCGTCGGAACTCATGATCTTGTCTACTCAAAATGTTTTGTTTCAAACAAAAACATTTTCTATAGCTTGTAGCAACAGATGTTTTTGTTTCATGTTTTCTTTGTAATGTTTCGAAAAAACATGAGTAGGAGACGCACCTTAATACACATATTTAATACAGACCCAGAAACAGAAAAAACCACTGAAACACAGAGGTCGTCTTTAATTTACTTAAAGGTAAACTTTCGAAGCGAGCATCTGTAGCATAGATGATAAGTATTACTATAGTCTGTAACGACAGTGACGCAGCAGTACTTATCATCTATGGTGCGCTGTGCGATAGATAAATGTTTATTGCAAATTGTACCTAGGCTACTTGACTTTGTTTTTATTTATGTCCTAAACGCTTCATAATTGTTTGATTACACAAAAGAAAAATATTACAAATGTACTTACATTATTTTGTATCCTAAAATCCTACAAAAAAAATATTTTAAATATAGACTTTTTAAAAACCGTCGAAAACACTATTCGCCATGTTGGTTGATGGATTGTGTTGTGACGTCATACTAGTACTATAATATTTTGTAATCGCTAGTTGTCTGTAGTAGTAAAATGGCGGTGTTACGTTCCGTTTGAAGTTTAGACTTGAACTTTTTAAGATGTCATGAACTATTTATTTACAGAAACGTTCCGTTTCACTACTACATATGTGTTCGTGTCGTCACATCCTTGTCAGAAGTTACTTCGAGGTGTTTTCATCAGTAGAAATTAAAAAACAAAAATACATATTTTTAAATCAACTTTATTTATCAATCTTAAGTTTTTTATTTATGATATCGCTAGAATACCTACGTTTTTCTAAGCCAAGTACTAAAGGAAATACTCCATCAATGTATGAAATTAATTATGAGTCAAGTAGCCTATTCAGTACCTACTATATTGATCTGTCGCACTGTCGCTATAGACGCATGCTTGGAAAGTCTACATTTTAAGGTAGACTTTCAAATCGAGCGTCTATAGAGACTAGCGACAGATCAATGTATACTGCTGGTTTTGAGCACTGCGGTAGAGTCGCGACACTGCACGACGGTAGCCTTAAATTAACATGTGTGATGGTACTACCAAAAAACTAGGTCATCTCACGCCGGGCCAATGGAGGGCCCTTGGGCAGGGAACCATGGTCAGGGGCTTTACCCATCTACATGGGGTAACAAGTATCACCACATAAGGAGTGGTAATGTGTTTATCAGCCTATATTTGTGTGTTTGCACCTGGGGCCCTATAAATACCAAACGCGTTGGCCGATTTTGATAAATAAACAAAAACATAAGTGTAAAATAAAATAATTACAAAAGAAATCCGGCTGCGTAAATGAAATAAAACTGCAGAAAAAGTCCAGTAGTTAATCGAGACTTTCATTAAGGAATATTATTGAATAACTATACCTACCATTGAAATAGTTTCGTGATCGATACATTATAAATAATTTTTTTAACATCTTTCTATGGTGAGAGTACCGGGGAGATCAGGTTAAGATTTTATAAGACCAAGGGACTTTTAACTCCTCTGGATTTCTCACTCTCGAGAACCACTTACGAGATGGTCGGCGAACCACGTCGCCGTTAATAATCGAGTTTATTTTAATTCAAAGTCACATTCTGTTCCCGCAAGCTTAATTGATCCGCCTCAAGATAACAGAACTGAGGCAGAATAAGCTTATAGCTTATTCTATCACTATATGTGAACCCCATCGCCCGCTTATTAAAGTGGATCCACACATCGCTATGCCATCATCCATCCAAAAAAAGACCATTATTCTTAGAATAAAACCTCAAAATTATGAGTCAATACTTACATATAATGATTTAGTACAAAGCCTGAAATAACAACAGTATTGACCATATTCTTACATAATATCACACTAGTTTTAAAATCACATAATCCTCAGTTACTTCTTCATAATTTTAGTTAATATACATTTAATCAAAAATGACCAAATATTGGTAGTTTCTTGATTAACTAACATTCGAAACAAAAAAAATAATAATTTTGGTTTTATTTATTACAGGTTCAATAGTTTTATGACTACATTAGTTTCAATTAGACTTTAACAAACATTTTTTTTTAAAGTTGCTTTGTTTAAGGTCATTCACAAATTTTCTTTTGATTTGATGATTGAGGGGTACATTTAAATATTGTATTTCTCAGCACCTGCTTTTGCCAATTGGTCAGCCATCTCATTGCCGTGTATACCCTGATGAGCTTCTACATAATTCCATTTAATCTGTAACTTGTTTAGTAAGCTATCTAGTTCTTTGAAATCAACTTCATTTTTAACCGGCTCTCCGGATCGCAGTTTCCAACCCTTTCTTTTCCATCCTGCAATAAAGTAAATTAGAAATTATTATGTATTTGTAATTATAAATAAAAACTAAGCAAATATAGATCATTAATTTTAAAGTATCAATTACCGGTTATCCATTTTGTTACTGAATTAATTAAAAATTTTGAATCAGTGTTAATTGACAGCTTTGTGACTCCGTGATCAACGGCAGTCTTTATTGCCTGTGTGGCTGCTTGTATCTCTCCGCAGTTGTTTGTAGCTCTGCCTGACACAGGAGCGCTCAAGTTTAGTGGATGCCCCTCGCCCCAGTACACTCCGAGACCAGCTCTAGCCCCCTGCCGACCGTTAGACGAACACGCCCCATCTGTATATACCTGAACATACCCATTGTGATCAGTTTGAAATGAACTTGAGATTGAATTGCCTTGTAACATTATTGTTTTCTTATTTTTGGCACTTTCTTTATATATTTTATTCACTTCCTTTTGAAAACCACTTAACCTTTTTTCTATGTCATCCATTTGTTTTGTGATGATTGTACTCAAATCTTCCGAGTCATCGGAGTCAGGCCACTCATTGTTTTTTGTGTCGGTACTTTTGCGTGGCTTTTTAATTGTTTTCTTTTGGACATTGTCATATTTTTTATTATTAGCAGCTGTAGAAAATGACCTTTTTAAGCTTGGATAACTGTTTTTAATGACGGAACTACTAGGTTTGGAATTATTTTGCGCTAAAGTACCGCCGTTAGTGGTGATAAAATCTTGAGCAGCAACCACACTATCAAACTTTTTATATTTGGCTCCAGGAAAGCCCTTCACTTGCGCTTCACAATCAGGCCAAGTCATGTATAAACCAGCCATTCGGCCTTTCGCGACAGCATAAAACGGCATGACTGAAACTGTTTTAGACAATCTCAATAAACTAAAAGCTTGTCGTATATTCAATATTTTCCATGTCATTTGACGCAAGGTGGTTGGTGGGGTATTTGGGATTTTATTATCTACCTAACTTATATTTGAATGCATAAAAAAACTCATGCATTTATGAGTACTAATACATAGATGAGAACTAATTTTCAGTATAAAACAATGTACTCTGTGGTATTATTTAATAATCATGGATTGACATGGCTGTTGGAACTTGGACTCAGTACTCAGTAGTACTACTTATTATCTATGCTTGGACTTCGACGCCGAACACGTCAAAATATGTAGAGGTGTAGCAAACCGGATGTATTCAGTACTGAGTAACTGGTGAGCCATCTAGTACCGAGTAACGAAACGTTACACACGAATACATTTCATTACTCGCATTTTTCGTAGTAGGGGTAAAAACGGAAAAGTGAAAATATGCACCTTACGCAGCTTAGTATAGTAACGTATTCGATTATATTGTTTTATACAAATAACGAATGTTGCGACACCATACTACTTATATATACTTGATTCGTTGCTCTAACACAGAGGTTCCCAAACTTATTCCGTCTAACGCCCACTTTGGAAATCAGTTATTTTGTAGCGCCCCCATTTTTTTCACCTTAAAAACCTCAATAACATATAAATTTCGCCTGGAATTTTCGTTCGGCAAGTGCTCAGCTTGGCCGCAACGTGTCAAATGTGTCTTCGGAGGTGAGCAGTTGGGGACCTCTCCTGCGACACTTGAAAACACGAATATTTTTCACTGTTTGATACCTATTACTAAATATCTTAAGATATAAATAGCGTTGTGAACGCATTAAAAATAATATATATTATATATATTTTTAGTTTATATTTATGCCATAAAATAGGATATAAATATAAACTAATACGAGTAAATGGATGTTGTGTAGTAGAAGGATTTTTAATTTCAGTGAATTTTTAAATATAAAGTACCTGAACTTACAAATCACCTATCGCCCCCTTGAATCACATTACCGACCCCCAATTTTTTCTCGGCCCCATACCGCTCCCCTCTAGGCCTCCAGCGTCCACAAGGGGGCGTTATCGTACACTTTGGGAAAGACTGCTCTAACATAACATAGCATGTTAAGAGGTATCAGAAGTAACGTAACGATACTATAGTAACGAGTACTAATTGTTAAAGTAACGAATACATATGGGTACGCTTTTTTCGTTACTTTACATTTAAAATTATGCCAATAGTCAGCTCAGCTGATAATGACAGTTACTGTCATCAGTTGACATTTCATAAAAGGTTTTTTTAGTTGTTTAGGCTGTGACACTATTAAGAATACGTCAAACAGCTGCGATTCAAATAATAAAGTGTAATATTTCACCTTAGAGCATTATTCCAACCGGAGACGCCATTGTCAGGCGTGGGGAACGCTTATTATGCTGGGTAAATAAAACTAGTTGCCGCGCGTTATTGACGTAAATTCGGCAAATCATAGTGAGGCGGGACCAACCGGAGCTTATAATGCCGAATTGCTGTGTTTTTTTACTGTAAAGAGATCGAAACTTCTAATAAACAAAACGACAACGTTACTTTCTGCGTTAAGGCTGGAACTATATGAAACGGTATCTGGAGGGCCGTAAAGAATTCTGAGTATTGTAGTTAAATAGAAATTTGTACTAATACAATAGAGTTGAAAATCGAACACATGAGTGTCGAATCAAATGTTAATGACATATATGACAGGACACTAGAAACTTCCATTTTTAACCTCTATTGTATTAGCGCAGAGTTCAATTTCAGTGGCCTGAATTTTCCTAGACATTCCGGACTCCGGAGCATATTATAGTCCCAGCCTAATACAATAGAGTTTTCAACTCTATTGTATTAGCGCAGAGTTCTATTTTTAATGCTCAGAATTTTCTACGGCCTTTCGGATTCCGGAGCATATAGTCCCAGCCTTAGATGTGTAATTAGTAATTACACAGTGTCATGCACATACATGTAACGAGACTACGCTTTACCATGTAAGGCGAGCTGTCGCGGTGTATGGTTTTTATGTGTATGTAGTGCGTAGCTACACGCGTACTGCATACACACACCGGCATATTTAGGGGAACATAAAATAAAGGTTTGACATCAGTATCATATAAGGTTGCTGGCTGGTTTATACGTCAATTAATTTAAAAAGAAATATTTTCAAATTAAGAAAACAACTGAACATCACATTTTATGCAATTGTTTTAATTTTATTCACAGTGTCATCCACATACATGTAACGAGACTACGCTTTACCTTGTAAGGCGAGCTGTCGCGGTGTATGGTTTTTTGTGTATGTAGTGCGTAGCTACACGCGTACTACATACACACACCGGCATATTAAGCGGAACATAAAATAAAGGTTTGACATCAGTATCATATAAGGTTGCTGGCTGGTTTTACGTCAATTAATTTAAAAAGAAATATTTTCAAATTAAGAAAACAACTGAACATCACATTTTATGCAATTGTTTTAATTTTATTCAAATACACCTTATCTGGAGCGAACTTCGAGTATTTCTTCCTTCTGAGTTTGATTTAAAATTTCATTGAAATACTGTTTTTTGTTAGTTTTTTTTTAATCGCGTATCTTTCTGGAGTTGAGGACTGAATTATGCCTGACTTAGCCCCAACGGAGATTGCCAGGGCACTCGAAATGCGAAGAAATGGTCAAACCTACAGAGTGATATCCAGAGATCTTCGTCGACCAGTTTCAACGATCCATCGCAGTATCCATCGCAGTATTCAGGGAGACCGGTACTTATGTGAGAAGATCAGGACAAGGCAGAAAAAGACGCACTTTGAGTAGGGATGATCGTTTCATTCGGCTTCGTGTACGTAGGAACCCCCGTTTGACGGCCGTCCAAGCCCGACATGAGTTAGAAGCAGTGCGGGGTGTAACCGTAAGTGAGCGTACGGTACGAAGAAGGTTCGAAGAAGCTGGTTTGGGTTCATTTGTGCCCGCCAAGGCTCCAAGGCTCGAGGTAAATCATCGTAGAAACAGGTTAACTTTTGCTCAGGAACATCGACTTTGGAACGCGGACCAATGGAGTAAGGTATTGTTTAGTGATGAGTGCAGAATTCTCTTAAATGAAATTGACGGCAGGCAAAGAATATACAGACGCAAAGGAGAACGATACATTCAGACAAATTATGAAACTACAGTTGCATACGGTGGTGGATCAATAATGGTTTGGGCGGGCATTTGTTTGGGAGCTCGCACAGACTTGGTAGTGATTGACAGAGGGAGTCTGATTGCAGACCGCTATATCAGAGAAGTTTTAGAAGAAAATGTCGTACCGTTTGCCCAATATATCGGTGACGATTTTGTTTTTATGCAGGATAATGCTCGGCCGCATACCGCTCGGGTAACTCAAGCTCATCTTAATGATATGAATATCACTGTTATGGAGTGGCCGGCGAGATCACTGGATATGAACCCAATAGAGCACGTTCGGGACTTGCTGAAAAGAAAAGTTAAGTCCAGAATTCCGGCTCTTGCCAACGTGGGTGAACTGCGAATCGCCGTAGTTGAGGAATGGCGGAGACTGTCCCAGGAGACCATCGATTACATCATTCTCAGTATGCCTAGACGGGTAGAAACTTTAATAAGAGCACGTGGAGGAAATACGCGATATTAATCACCATTTTTCTAATTTAATTAATTGTTATTTTAATATTAATTTTCACTTTTCCCGGTTACATGAAAAGTTCAAAAATGTACAATTTTTCACAAATAGCCTTTACTCGCAAAATCTGTTCTTAATGTGATCTCATTTTAAGTAAAACAAATGAAACTTTAAATAACAAAAGAAGTGTAGTAAGTAGATTTTAAATTAAAACCATATTTTTTTAATTATGTTTTTTTTTGTGTTCCGCTAAATATGCCGGTGTGTTTATATTCATGCTATGATTCTATAGTCGCGGTGACCTAATAGGTACCTAAGTAAAAGTGCAATTATGAATACAAGTAGGTACCTACAGTTGTTTTAGTTGGTTTTCATTAGTTAAGTTATACAGTAAGTTTTAAGCGTTGAATAAAAAATTAATTCAAATTTTTCAGGTTCAAATTATTGTGCTTAGATTTTATACATCTGTTATTACGAGGAAATTAAAACATTGACTATTCAAACTATTATCAGTATTTTATTATGACCATAATAGGTCAGGCCACCCACTTGGGAAAAAAATACAAATTGGCGAATAATTATCTCAGAAACGGTCCAATATCGCCTATCGGCCATATAAAGTGGAGTTCAAATCATTTGTTTTCACACTCCGGATCTATTATATTCAACGGATTGTCTGCGTTTTACCAAACAGCCTGTATATTTAATAATTACATAAGTATTAGTAGTAAGTTCACAAAATCATAACATCATGGACATTTTCAAAATCGGAATGTACTTGGGGGAACAAGGAGTAGGAGGAATTATGCACATAATAAAACAAGTTATTTTGAGTGTACTTTATTGTGATAGGTACTTAACTAGTACTGTCACCCTTCTCGTAATCATAATAACACAACAAAACTATGCACGCACCACGCTCACTAATAAAACAATTCTCATTCTAAATTCATTACAAATATTCACTGGTAGTAGTAGACATTATAAAAATTACACATCAATTGTATATTTTAAATAATATAATATTTATTGGTTATTTCATTAAAAGTTTAGGAAGGTACAATATTAGGGAAAAGAGGTTAAAAGTATGATAATTATTAATTAGGTAATTACAAAAATAAGTATACTCGCGATGCATTCGCTGAAAGTTGCGTGACTGGCTTTTGAAATAAATGTAACATTCAGCGCATGTAACGCAGGCTCGCATCACATTATTGGTAAGCGTCCATACCGCATCGGACGTATCGTATCAAATGGATTTTATCATTTTTACCCGACTACAGCAAAGCCAGAAGGAAATGTAATGATTTTTTAAAAATTGGTAAAGATTGTTCCATCGTAGCGCCTAAACTACTGATCTGATTTTAATGAAGGCGGTGTCAATAGATTCGTAATTGCTGGACGCTTAAAATACCTTTAGAATAAACTTATGAAAATTGATATTATACAGAGTGTTTCAAATAGTCTACGTCTAGCGCGTTATAAATCAGTGAATGGTATATTTATACTTAGTTATTTATTTATTGTGATTTTTAAGTTAACAGAACAATGTTTCTATGGAGTCAAATTATTATTTAGTCGTTATTAGATAATTTCTATTTAAACTTAGGTATAAAATATATATAGGATTAATGAATAATTCATACTTCGCTTAAACAGTGGTTGAGTCTGTTGTCTACGGTTATTCAGTGTAAACAGTAAACAGTGATCAAATGCAGTCCCTAATTAATATGCATAGTTGAATACTTTAATAACTTTCACATTAATTATAACTCGCCTTTTTAATAATATACATAATACAGAGGAGTTATTACCACAGTTTTAAAGTTTTTTAACTGTTACAACTGTATCTATAATAATAATAAGTAGATAATAAAATGGCACTATTTTATATTCGTGGAAATAACGAGAAACGTAACAAAAAAAAGACATACATAACATAGATACTAATCGTAGGTGCTAATATTACTTAAGGCTGTGTAAAAACTCGTATCAACGTATTTTGCAAATTTTAAGATACCATTTTTTATTAAAAGTATAATAATATATTATATAGAACGCATAATATTAATTGCAGGTATATTTTAATTATTAACAAAAAGATCAGTCAGTATTGTTACTACCTATTGTTTCTGAATTAGGCAAAACTAGTTTATATGTATCTAGTTAGGCGTATTAGGCTTTGACAACAATTTTAAAATGAAAATAAGTAAGTTTCACATTTCAATATACAATAATAGTATTTTTAATATTAAAACTCCTACCTTAGTTAAGTTCTGTAAAGTTTCTAAGGCAGCTTTAAAGTAGTATTAATTTGTGGTATACTTAATTTAAATGATTTAACAAATCTATGAACTAAATTAACCGAGTTACAATTGTAATCATAATAACTATTAAAACATCGTATAATATTAGCTTAAAACAATCTAAGGGACACAACATTTTATATAAAATTTATAAAAATGGGAACAATAATGTTTTGGTTAATAATTGGTAAACGTGATGTTTTGTTAAATTTTATTAAATAAAATACCTAATGACTAAATTAATACAAAAAAGTATTTACGTTATACTTCGGGGAAAAAATTTAAATGTAGGAATACCTTGATGTGGATTCTTCTAGGCCTGTGGCATTGTTACTATTTGGTAAATAAAATTATGTAAAAGAGCCACTATTGATACTAATTAATGTGATGAGCTAGTGTAAATGTGTAAATTAAATTTAAAACTTGGGAATATAATTAATTATTTTTTCAATCAATTTAATATTACGAACTTTTTTGCAATTCACACTTATTGCATTAAAAAAAAAACTGCTCGCCGGCTTTGTAGAGCACCATGTAGACTAGAGAAGTGAAAGATAAGTATTTACTAAAAAATTTCTAGAAGCTTTATGTACAGATATATAGCTGTTTACGCTATACGGATATTTGAATAAGTATCTATACTACCTATTTAAAAGATAAATTACAATAATATAATGTTACTGAAAAACATAAAATTCTGAATCTTTATGGTTCGTAAAAAAATTCATGGGTATATATGTATTTCTATCTTTTTAACCTATTATATATATGTATATATATAATAGGTTAAAAAGGCAATACTTTCAAATCATGAACTATCACCCAAAAATACTCCAGTCGACAGAAAGGATTTTCTGTTATAAAATTTGAAAATTGTTTAAATACTAATTAAAGATTCTACTACGACTTGGAGACTCCTGAATTTCGGAGTGGTAGCGTGCTACGGATTTTATTACAAAACACTACAGGATTTTACAAAAATAGGTACTTTCTCGTCTTGATATTTTATCTGTGCGTTACCTTTTCTTAATGACTCTATATCTAAAGCGGCTGGCTGTGTTTCGTTAAGGCTTTTAGGCGATATTTTATTTAAAATAGCATCTGCATGGATGGCGCAATGATATGATCTAAATATTTATACATCTTGCGCATACGAGGACTTTTCAGAATTTTTAGCTTTTACTGGATGCGCAACCACTGCCTTTTTGGTCGAAGGCGCAACCAGCGCCCCAGTGTGTTAGGCCCCTTACTCTCTCTGGACTAGTGCAGTGATTCGGATCTAAGGCATATAACGGACTGCATGATAACAGCATCGTTAAGACTGTTCCTCGTATACGTAAGCTCTACGACGGATTTTAGTCAAAAATAGTAGGTAAATGTGAAACTGTCTAATTTTATAAGCCCAAGGCCAACGCAAAGATAATTGCAAAGAAAACCTAAACATATTTGTTTTCTTTAATATTTTCTATTGCTTTCATTGTGTAATAGCTTTACATTTACCCGGATTGATTGAAAATAGGCAATGATTTTTTAAAAATTGATCTATTAACCATATCCACACTTATGATTACTTAGATTATTCAAAATACTAAATAACTATTACGCATGTACGCTACCTTAAATATGTAGGTATTTTGAAGTTAATTTCACACCATTTTTAGATGTGGTACTTATTGACAGAGAAAGATATTCTGATCTTGAAATACATAAGTATTTATTATTATATTTATTATATTATATTTATTATAATAAAAAATCAATGATATACTTTTCTTTGCTCAAAGTTCCAAATGCCTCATATTTTGACAACTTGTAACTATCATTAGTTAGTTACTAAAACTAGTTTTCCATCTCTGAATTATAATTGTTTACGGTCATATAATTAAACTCCGATAAATCCCAGGGTTAAACTCCGATTAAACATTAGATATTGATATGCGCACAAAGAAATATGGATTTTATTTGTTAAGAAGTTAAGTCTAAAATAGGTGAAAACGGTAAACTTAAATAGGCCTTTACGTAATCAGTTCACACATCCAAATGTACGTTAAACTACTTTTTGGCTGACTAATGAGGAAGACATTTTATTAGCTTGGGTAATATTTGATGCTGTATGAGCACATGATGTATTTGAATGTATGAATCGACTGAATAATATTGATATGCACAATACTGAAGAGTAAAATATAAACAAACACTTGTTAGAAACTTCAATAATACTAGAAATGCTGTAACTAGCTAAGACGATGTTAAAACACACCGCTCCTTTAACGTTAAATCTACGACTAATCTACGTTAAAACGTGGAAAGTCTACACTAAATTCACAAGGCACGTATCGAATGTGGGATACGTTGAAAAAATAGTTCAATCAACCTTTGTAAAATAAATCACCATATTGACAAAATAGTTCGATCACCGAACAGTTCTTTAGTTCATTATTCACTTTAACTGTCACTCTATTACTTATATCTATACTTATATTCACTCAAGATGGCGTCCTCTGTATCGGGCACTGGCAGAGATTAAGCCAAGTCTAAATGGAGCACTCGTCGCTGTCTCGCGCGTAGTCGTCATCATCATCGTTCCTCGGCCCCGTCTTCTTCACTTTACCCGATACTATCCCAGTGTTGACCTTACTGAATAAACTACTACGGTTGAGCCTCGTCTCTCGCTGCGGACTCAATCTCTCGGCTATGGCTTTTTCGTAATTATCAGAGATTTTGCTCACGCCATTTACTGGACTGGTTATGGGATATGCAGCTTTGGTAGGTGACGTAACTTTCTTATCTTTATCGTACATTCCACTAGTTGCTGCTGTATAGGAAGGAGGGTCTTTGCCCCGTGCCCCACTTGCCCCAGAATTCAGCAAATGCGAGTATAAGAAACTATTATTGCCCAAACCAATTCTGTTATCCATTCTCCCGTTAAGCATCATCAAGCTCACGGGCTTCTCTGGTGGGATTGGTTTCTCGATTTTTCTCTCGGGCGTAGGTTCCTTTGGGTTCCATCGGTCGTTGTTTCCAATTGCATAAATAGAGTTGAGATTTATGTATGACGAAGGATTTGCCGGTTTAGGCCCAGTCGTTATTGGCTCTCTAACTCGACTGGCTACAGGCGTTACTTCACTGATTGTGGAGTCCTCGACACTGGAGTCTTCTATTGGTTCTGTATTCGTTACTTCCTCCATGTTAGGTGACAGACAATCATCGTCCGTCTCATCGTATGAGCTGCAATGTTTACAAACGATTAATGCTGGTAAATTACTTTTGTTGTCAGATATGTACTGAATGCAATCGCAAATTCAGATTAGGTTAGTCGCATCATGCCTGAAATGATATTTATTTACAAACAAAAGCTTGAGTGTGTGTGGGGTTGTATTTACAGGGATGTGTTTCATCAGCAAGGCAGACGATATCTTTAGACGAGTCACATTTTTAGATCTTTGCAATTTTACGGTGTGATATTTTAGCACTTTTATATTTGGTGCTATTTATTTCACGCATTAGAATTCATTAAGCGTGCTTTTATTAAATTCAAATAAATTGTTTCAACATTTTTCATTTAGGACATGTTAGTGTTACGGTGCAAAAAATTTGTTGTAAAACACTTCCGAAATCATGAATCATGAATTTTCATCAGAGTTCGATGAATTTTAAGCGAAATGAAAATCGAATGTTTTATCGATTACAATATTAATGCGGCAAAAGTTCACATCCAATAAATACACTTCAATTCATCAACACAACCTTACCCTAGCATAGCCACTTCTATCTTCCTCCCTGATGAAAGAAATTAAAATAAATAATGAACAAGGAAAATGAAATATAATGAATGTAAAATACATAAATATTCATAAACATAATAAACATAATACATGAAAGTAACAAGATACAACTATCAACTATTTAAAGGCAGCAGAAGTCAGAACGAAGATGATGCTTGCGATTTTCGTTTTTAATTACATAAAACATGAAATAGGCTCAATTAAATATGATTTTACGTTAGTTAGTTAAGATATTTTAATTGTAATAAATACAAAGGAAGATAAAACCCAAACTGTTATACAGTACGGAAAAAATTATAGAACCACTATCATCTCTTTGCTCTGACATTCTCATCCAATATTTTGTTTTCGCGATCTCCACCTAATTTCTCAATTGAATTTGCATTCAGAACATATTTCTTTGGTTAATTCGGCGGTGAAACATTTACGTGCAGGTCTAAAAGTCGACTAAGAGCACGGTGCATACAAGATGCTCAAATGCCTGTAGGTCCAGTGCAGTACTCAATATAATTTACTTTACCGAGTCACTTTTTGTACAACTTTAATCCATCTATTCCTTTATTCCTGCACAACTCATAGAATCGTTTTATACACTTGTTTTTCATTGAGTCTTTAACTATTTTATACAATTGCCTGTATTTGAAGAAATTCGTTAGCAATATTGAATATTTTAATGTTTGATGCTTTAATAGAAACTATGTCTTACATTTGATCCTGCGCGTCGCTTCCCCCCTCTTCGGCTACAAGTAATTCGTACTCTTCAGCTGCAAACCTATCCCATTCAGACATCTGAAAATCGTTTTTATTGATTAGGTCTAACTTAAACTTCGGTAAACAACTTAAACATAGCGTTGTACTGGATCGTTATAATGACGTGAGTTTTCTTCAATTTAAATATTTTTATCATCAAGCCCCATGATTTGATTGTTTTTAAAGTAGGTTTGATTTGCAGATAGTTTTAATATAATATTATCTTTGTTTATTTTTACCTTTGTTAAATAATATTTAAAAAATATAACCTTACCTCGCAATCAGAATCTCGCTGGGTCGCAAATGGATCGCGCTGCTCGTGATCAAGATATTTCTCCAGGTTGAAGAACGTATCGAAGAATATTGGCGTCATTTTACATTTCTTCAGATCTGACAACGTGACTTTCCCTTCTGTTGCTGGATGAACCATATCTAACATCTAAAAATATATGAAATGAAATTATTTCTGATGTTGAAATTACTTCAATTGGTGGCTTTCAATCTTACCCTGAAAATCCTTCCTTATTCTTTTTGACTAACATTAAAAATATTAAACCAAATTATTTCTGATGTTGAAATGGGTTTCAAGTTGTAATATAATCCTGGAAATTCTACCTTCTTCTTTTTGACTAACATTAAAAATATTGAACCAAATTATGTCTGATGTTGAAATTACTTCAATTTTTGGCTTTCAATCTAACCCTGGAAATTCGTGCTAAAACTATTTTTTGACTAAAATTCTCTATAAGTTTATGCCAATCACTATGAATTCAATTTTCCAGAAATTTGCTTAATTCTAAAGTACCTAACTTACCTGACATAAGCAGTCATTAAACGGCAAAGTCTCGATTCCGATGGCCTCCATCCTCTGCATCTGCTCCTCGTAGAAATACTCCAGCTCGTACATCGAGATGAAGCCGTCGCCGTCCAAGTCCATGCATCTGTAAAAGCAATAAGTTTTCTCTTTGATCTTTTCTCTAAAGCGATGAAAATACAAGGTTTTTATTAGACTTAAAAATAAAGTGTTGGTACTTATTTACTATTAATTGGTACCCCAATGATTATGCTCAATGGGCTTTAGTGTGGCCTCACTTAAGCCCGGTTTCTGAGGTGAATTAGTCGGTAGTTTATCTATTTATTCGATTCTGTACAAAAAAGTGACAATATATAAACTTAGTTTAACATTTAAATGACAAATGAGGTCCGTTTATCGATTCCATAACTCGTAATTGACACTGCTACTGATAGATATTGCAGACACAGAAAGAACTTAAAGGCTTTACTAAACTCTAAAAAAGTTTTTATTAGTTAAAATAGTTTAAAGTTCCATTTCACTCCCAAAGTAACAAATGTTTTTTTAATATTAAACTACTTAGATACATTGCCGGTTTACTCAAATCAAAACAAAATACTTTATCCATGAATTTACATAAGAGTACCTGGGGGACCGAGCTTTGCTTGGAGTTAACGTAGGACGATAAAATAATGATAAAAAAAAATATATAAAAGAAATAATAATATTCACAAAATATTTATCTTACCGGGATTCGAACCCACCACATTCTGAATTTCCAAACATTGCAAATTATATGTTAGTATGTATACCAAGCTGCCGATCAGACTCAGGTAAGAGAGTCGAAATTATTAATATGGTTGCACGACGAAACAAAAAAACATATATTGCTTAAAAATGCGCAGTTTCTAAGTAATAAGAACTATCTAGATCGATTTTTCTCCCCCAAAACTACCTGCATACTCATTTTCATGGTAATACTAATTGTAGCCGTTGCCGAGATACCATGAGATACCCATTATACTTATATTAAGTCCTCACATATAAAATTAGCGTTTTGTCGTACTGGCCACTTTGATCTCAAATATATCTTCTTTGGTTAGGAATTCCAATTTCAAATTTATACCGCTATTTACTCATTCATTTGTGTTTTGAAAACCGTAATTCATTTGTTTTTTTCTCTTTTGGTTTTTTCTTTGCGTCACTCTGTTTGCGTCACTTCTGTTGTTTATTTTACAGAACAAACACACTGTGTTTGTTCTGTAAAATTTTACAAAAGTTTACAAAAAAGTTTTCCAACTTGAAATATCGTATTATTTTAGAGTACGAGTTCCACCGTGGTACCAGTGCTGCAGAAACGGCTCGAAGGATTAATGATGTGTGTAGTGAGCCGGCTGCACGCACGAAAAAACATGACTCATGCCGTTACCAGCGTTACCTCGCTAAACATGACTCATGCGTCGTTACCTCGCTAAACATGACGTTGTCACGTTCAACTATCGTCAGTAAACCGACTTTACAGACAACCGATTTTTTTTGGTCCCAACGATTTCGTTTTGGAAATTTCGACCTGCAGAACAACTGAGTTAGCTGCAGGCTGCGGTGTTAGTGATAAAAGTGTTTTAATCCACTTTAAGCAAATTTGGGAGGTGAAAAAGCTTGAAAGGTGGTTGACCTTATGAATTGAGTGCAGCAAATCGACAAACGCGCGTATACTGTTGTGTTCCATTACTCAACCGGCACAATAATGAAGGGATTTTAAATCGAATTATTACCTGTGATGAAAAGTGTATCCTGTACGATAATCGGAAACGCTCATCACAATGGCTGAACCCTGGCGAACCAGCCAAAGCCTACCCAATCGAAAATTGATTTAAAAAAGTTTACTTGTGAGCGTTTGGTGGACTAGTGGCGGTGTCGTTCACTACAGCTTTCTTAAATCTGGCCAGACGATTACGGCAGATGTCTATTGCCAGCAACTGCAAATCATGATGAAAAAGCTAGCTGCTAAACAACCGAGGTTGGTCATTCGCTCTAGGCCACTGCTGCTTCAGGACAACGCTAGACCACACACTGCACAACAGACGGCTACCAAATTAGAGTACCTTCAATTGGAATGTCTAAGACATCCACGTACTCCCGGACCTTGTCCGGGGAGTACGGTCCAACTTCAACAGATTACCAATTTTTTCGAAATTTGGATAACTTCTTGCAAGGGGAAAAATTAAACTCCGATGGGGCAGTCCAAAGCGCCTTCAAAGATTTTATTGATTCCTGTCCGAATGGTTTTTTTAGTAGTTTTTAGTATAGATAGCAATGAAATATACTTTGATTAAATAAATATATTATGTTTAAAAAAATCGACTTTGTTTCTCCTTTACAAAACGCCAATTTCATATGTAATGACCTAATATATATAAAATATCGTCTCGTTTAAAGTAAAAGTGTGTATCAAGTGACCAGGGATCTTTTTGGGACTCTGATCCAGATAAATTTAGTTTATCTATAGTTTATGTAAAATCAGCAACTGCAACAACAAACAGCAACAAAAGCAACTGGACACAATATTTAATAAGTCTAAGGACCATTTAATTATGACCTTGCCTAATCTGTGTAAAGTTGTTTAACTAACCTGAACCAATACTCGATAGCCGTAGGATGTGTCTTGTCCTCCTCAGCGAGCAGGAACCAGACGAACTCGGTGTAGGACATCCGCGGCTCGCCGTCCGGCGTGAGGCGGTTCTGGTTGCCGCGCGTCACGCAACCGGACAGCACTCGCTCGATCATGCGACTCGATAGGGCTGGCAAATTAATGAGTTAGAAAATTATTAATAATAATAGTTACCCACACCGATTTCGGTGACGGTGGCCGGTTTCATTGAAACCAGGCCAGCTAGGCAGGAGTTATTTTATAGTGCCCAAGTGTGTGCGCAGTACACAAGATAACTCTATCTTCCTTTACTCTCGAAACCTATTGGGACGGATTAACGACACGAGTGGGATCAGGCGTAGGTCCGAATTTTTACATGCCCATCTGGATCATCTTTCTTGTCAGGCAATCAGGTGATCAGCCTGCATTATCCTAACCAAAGTTGGAAACAACATTTTTTAATGTTCCAACGCGGGTTCTATGATTTTATGCTCTGAATTTTCACCGGCGGTTCCGGTTTCCGGAGCATATAGTCCCAGCCTAAGGATAAAGGATAGCTGGTAGCAAAAGTAATAGGCTAGTTTCGTCTATCAAGATCAAAAAATATAAGTTTGTTATTTATATAGTTTATATCATAAGAAATACGAATACAACACTATATAATTATGCGATTTATTTATAATTTCGAAAATAAAACTGTGGTTTTATTATCTGTATGTCACGTGACCTAAGACGCCAGCCGCCATATTTATCTTATAAGTGACGTCATAAGAACATAATCAAAGCGAAAGTTAAATCTAAAGTTCATGCACACACTCACTCAAAAATGATTAAAATAAATGTCATATATTATGACATTTATTTGTTTCTGTTCTTATGACGTCACGATAATGGTGGCTGCCGTTTTGGCGCAAAACTTATATCGTTTACATTTTAATCATTTTTTCTTTGCATAAAGAGATATTATGTCCAGGAAATAAAAATACTAGTTGACTATCGAATCGATACGAATATTTTAAAATATATTTGAAAAATATGTCGAATGGACTATTGGACTAGGACTAGATCGACCAATCAAGATCCAGCCCAAACAAATTATGGTAAGGGATCCTCTGAAAATCATCAATGCATTACTCGTATGACGTATGTAGGAACATTTTAAATTAATAAAACGTAGGTAAAATCTCAGACCAAATAAAAAAGTGAAAAATTGAGTTTTGTACCTACATACATAAATAAGAGGCCGGTTGTTTATGTATATGTATTATCATGTACTATGTAGTGCGCGTGTCGCTAGTGAGTAGTAGCTACGCACTACATACATAACAAACCACACACCGCGACAGCTCGACTTACAAGGTAAGGCGTAGTTTCGCTACATATTGTGTGCGCATGAAACTGTGTCGCGTAGTTTAGACTGGCCTCACTGTGAGGTCCGCAGAACTCTGTTTTCAATCTTTATATGGTCTGAGGGCAAAATAATAATTTGTTAATAACTCACCGTGGTCGTTGTGCCTCGCTAGATCATGTTTGTCAATGAAGAGGTCGTGGTCCTTATCCAACTCCCAGAATTTGCAGTAAATCACGTAGAAGTGCTCGTAACTGAAAAATATACAAATGCTTTTATTTTTTGGAATATGGGCTGATAATTGGAAGCGTTTATTCCTAACCTTGTTCATCAAAGGCTTTTGATAGGAGATCATTTTCTCCACTTGAAATGGGTGACAGGTTTGAGGTATTTTGAGGTAGTTTATGAGGAAGATAACTGCAAGTATAATTACCCACAGACTTAGTATGTATACAATTCGATAAGTGCATGAAGGGTAACCACGTTTTCGATATTACAAATAAAAATATTTACTAACTAGCTTTTTCCCACGGCTCCGCCCGCGTAAATATACTATCGAGTATCCCGCGGAAACACTGTATTTTTCCGGAATAGCCTATGTTTTAATCCAGAGTCTAAACTACTACTATACCAAATTTTATCAAATCCGTTCAGTAGTTTTTGCGTGAAAGCGTAACAAACAAACTTTCATTCACATTAATAATATTAGTAGGGATGTAGGTATCTTCTATCCTATAATTTAAACGAGACGATCTTGTATATATATAATCGGTATTTCGCCAACGTCTATAAGTATTACCATGTAATTTAGTATGGAGGGACTTTTGGAGGACAAAAATCGATCTAGCTAGGTCTTATTCCTTAGAAACTGCGCATTTTCAAGCAATATATTATATTATTTTCTTTCGTCGTGCAACAATATATCAATACAACAATAAATATTGGCAGCTTGGTATGCGTACCTACGTATAAGTTTTGCATTGTATGTAAATTCGGAATGTGGTGGGTTCGAATCCCGGTAAGATAAATATTTTTCTGATTCTATTTCTATTTCTTTTTCTTTTATATTTTTTTGTTTATTTTTAATTATTTTATCGCTCTAATAAAACTCCGAGCAAAGTTTTGTCTCCCGAGGTACGTACTTTAAGTTTAAATAAGGAGTATATACTATATATAAAAATGAACAAAAAAGTATGAAATAAACAGCCCGAACAACATCCCGATAAAACAATATTTAAAATAGAACTTACGTTCAAGTTGGCTGGTACCGACTTCAAAATTATGAAGATTAGGTATATAGTAGAGAAATTATTTAGAAAATAAGTTTTACTTCATACTTTTTTGTTCATTTTTACTTTGGAAGTCGGTAAAATTTTTTGTTTAAAATAATATTTTTCTCTTTTTAGTGATATTTTAGTGATTTTTAGTGATATTATTAATACTTTTTACGAGCGTTTAAAATAAACTATCGAATGTATTATTGAATACGCGCCAAGCTTCCATTAGGCATTGTAAATAAGATGATGATGATGATTACTGTAAGTTACATAGTGACATATGCTTGCAGTTCTTTAAAGAATGCCGAAATTTCCAAATGCGTATCGGCAAAGACTGAGGAGTTCTGTTCAGTGCTTTTGGGTCAAGGGTATAACTTGGTGCAAAATATTATTTTTTAGTAGCATATGCTTGTGTTACTTCAGAAATAGTCAGGGAACCCCTCGAAATTTATATGTGTCCATATAAATTTCGAGGAGTTCCCTCGATTCCTCATGGATCCCATCCTCAGGTTTCCACTTTAGTGACTAAATGACCAATTTCGAATTATACCCTTTACAACAACAAAAGAATTTTGCAAATAGGTCCAAAAATGGCAGAGTAATATTAGTTCAAAGATATCCGTTTCAGTGTAAAATACTATGAAAAGTACCTTTTATATCATCATAATGTGATGATTTATGGTGTTCGGTTCGGGCAATCTATAAGCTGGCCCCCAACACGTTATTAAGAGAGAAGTTTAAAGAAACTGGAATCTTAACTGTAGCTTCTCAGTATGTTCTATCAAATGTATTATATGTTAAAAAAAAATTTAAACCTATTCAAAAAGAAAAGTGACAACCACAATAGAAATACCCGAAATAAGCATAAGCTTGATGCACCAGTGGCTAGACTTAGTAAAGTAAAGAATTCGTTTAAAGGCCAGTGTATACGCCTATACAATAAGATCCCAGAAGGCGTTCAAAATTTTTCAATCAATAAATTTAATAAAGTAGTTAAAGAACGTTTGTGTGCTAAAGCCTACTATAAAGTTAATGATTTTATGAATGATATCACACCTTGGGAATGAGGTGACCCTCTGCAAGGCTACTTCTAAATTACATATATTATTGTACTCTTGTATGTAGTTTTAGTCATAACATTGTTATAAATGCCTTTTTTATATTTTTAAAAGAACAATTTTCGATCTTTTTGATAAAAGATGGCCCCGCGCGAGTTTCTTACGCCGGTTCTTCTCGCCGGGCTAGTTCCCGAACCGGTGGTAGGCATCATGTATACCGACGTTCAGAAAGTGTATAGAAATACCTATTTTGAATAAAACCTTTTGACTTTCACTTTGTGGTGATGGTGGTGATGATGATTATAACTACAATTGACGTAGTGACACCCATAAAAGGTTGAAATAGGGGTTGAAAATTTGTATGGAAAATCCTTAAATTTGCACCGATTTCGATGATAATTTAGGTTCACGCTCTTAAATATACTTCATTAAATATGTGTTTCAGAATTTAGGGTTCATTAGAATGTACTCCCTGAGGGTGTAAAATAAGAGTTGAAAGTTTTGTTTGAAAATATTCAGCGATTTCTATGAAATTAAATATCCGGGCGATTAAATATAAATTATTGAACATGTATTTCATCCTTTTTTGAAATTCGTCCCCTAAATAGTTGAAATGGGTGTCCAAAGTTTGTATGGTGAGATCCTGGACGAATTGTGTTGAAATTTGGCAAGCAGATAGTAATTATGAGGTTCTCTTTTGAGAAAGGATTTCTCGAAATTCATCCCGCACCGGGGTACAATGGTGGTCAACGCAGATAAAGTTGCGCGCAAAAGCTAGTTAAATATACCCATAAAATTACTAATCTTCAAAATATTAAATTGAAACTCAATCCAATTTTTTTAAAGAAGTAGAGGTTGGAAACAAACCTACTTTGTAGTTTCAAGACAATGATCCTATTATAGGATGGCTGAGAGTATTATAAATGTGAAAGTTTGTGAGGATGGATGGATGGATATTTGTTCAACTTCTCTTCTCTTTCGTCTTTTACGCAAAAACTACTGAACAGATTTTGATGAAATTTGGTATAATATTAGTTATAGGTATATGAGTATAATAGTAGTTTAGGCTCTGGATTAAAACATAGGCTACATTTTATTTCTAAAAACTACAGTATTACCGTGGGATACTATATTTACGCTGGCGGAGCCGCGGTAAAAGGCTAGTCTAAAATATAATTCTAGAGTTTTGGTGAAAAAATAGATGTCTGTGAGCTAATGTTTCGTATTATATTTTGTGATATCAACCTGAAGTATTGTGTGACTTGATTGATGTCCTCTTCGTCTTCCAGCAGTTGGATGACCTGGAGCAGGTTCGACCTTCTCAGCTCCGGTATCGATATCTTTCCAGACCAAGATCTGTTCACGCAGTAGAATATCCTGGCTATCACCTGGGGATTAGGACATTATTGGTATGAGATTTTGCGTTTGTAAATAATTGATACAAATATTACTATTTGAAAGTGTCTTTATTTGAGGGTAAAAATGATTTTAAGGCCGTACTAAGAAGTCCTCACACTGGACTGCATAACTAATAACTATCTATAGCTCTCCTTTTAGTTTCAAAGTTTTTCCACAATATTGATACCTTAAGGACTGTTTCACAATCTTCTAATAAAAGTTGGTTAGTTTCTTCAGAAGTTTTACTATATACCGAGTGGCAGAGACAAAACATGAAGACCTTTTCCACAGTTTAATCCGCGCAGTCACCTAAATAATATGTATGACGTCTGCAGTCCAAGCCGTCGACGCATGTTTAGTCGTAATTAACACGACAGTTCGATCCGCAGTCCAAATCGCACAGAGCCATCCACGGTTTGGGACGTAGTCCGATGCGCGGTCCGAACTTAACCTGTGCAGGGCTGCTTTTGTCTTGTTACATGTTATCAAGATTGCAAAAGCATCGTCAAATACTTCTACTTACAGTATGAACATATCTGGAGTGGAACTCCGTGGCCTCTTTTAGGAACGACAACCCTGGATGCGTGTCCACTACATCTTGGACTAGTGGAACGAAGTCTTCGGAAGCCAGAGTGTTGCTCTTCCCCCGGGTGAGGATGTATACGAACCGGGATGCTTGGTCATGGCATTGTGAAGTCAGCCTGGAAAGAAAAAAATAAGGGCGTTTTAACGAGCTGGTAAGTGCCTTGCTAAAAAAATGCTGTCCAATGAAAGTCGCGTGGACTCCTTTAAATGAATTTTTAACGGAATTTTTTGTTTGAATAATCGTTCGGACTGCGGGAAACAACACGCGCCGTTCCAACCGTCGTTCCGAAACGAACAAGTAAATGCGATAACAGTCTGATCTGGCATGTCGACGTGAGCGCATTATCCACAGTTTTTCAAATTATGTAGGACGCCGGCAGTCCAAACCGTGGACGCATTTTGTGGCATAATAAGCACGACAGTTCGATCCGCAGAGCAAACCGCACAGATTCATCCGCAGCTTGGAACGCAATCCGATGCATGGTCCGAAGTCTCTGAACTTTAGGTACGTGCATCTTCATGATCAACAGTACCAAGCTATAACTAACAATTACACCGTAACTCACTCTCTCCAGAAGTCGATGAACTTGTGTCCGTCGACAGCAGCGTGCAGGTTCTGCTGCGTGGCCAGGAACAGTGGCATCTTCCAGTACAGCGGGCACTCGCATGCCTTCACGATGTGCTTGAAGTTCTCCCGCGTCACCTGTAATGGAGTGAGCGCAGAAGTTAGCAGAGCGGATAAACCAACGGAAACTGTAGGGGCATTTGTGCACTACACGCAATTTATCCATCCGGCAGTGCGATTTTTTTTCCTATTTTTTTTACTTATAATGCCTTATCATAACTATACCTATTTTAATAAGGCCGTCTAAGTAAAAAATCGTACGGCCGCGGCCGGGCCGTAAAATTCCGTGTAGTGCTCACCCTCCCTAAGGCACAGATTACTAAATAGTTACTACGTAACCTAAGGGTTGTAAATGTAATTTATGTTATATACATCACAAGTCTGCCATTACGCTGCGCGCTAATTAAGTACTCGTCGCGCAGAATGATTGAAACTCAATCTGAAAAAAAATGATTTATAATTTACTAAATCCATTTGACCTTTTGTGAAATTTAATTTCACAAATTGTCACCCAATTTTGTATATTAGTTTTATTTAGGATTCAGTTTAATTACGAGGAGGTAAACTTCAGAATGAAATGTGACGTGTGGGCCACTTCCTCTATTATGGAATATGGGGCAGCACGTGCCGAGTATAGCCGCCGATGTCTTAGAATGTCACGTCACGTCACGTCATGAACACGTCAGATGGAACGACTTAAATCTCAATCCACATCTTAATATTTACTTGCCATTTGCCAAGTGCCAATATTAATCTTGTAGTAAAGCTCACCTCGCGCTTCGCTTGGCTCGTCTTGGTAGTGCGCAACCGTGCCCCAAAATATATTTATACCTAATCTCGATTATAGCCGTGAATGCGTCTTTAAGTTCTTTATAGCTGGATAGCTGCAGGATCAAAAAGATAATTTCGCAAGTCCAGACATTTTGTGGATCATTTTGTTGCATATTTTACAATTACGAAAGCTTTGATATACTTACCTACGTAAATAAAGCCAGTTCGAAGGCCAGAAACGTATATAAAAGTGACTGAACCTTTAACCTTTGTATATAATACCTACTAATATTATAAATGTGAAAGTTTGTAAGGATGTATGCGTGTTTGTTACTCTTTCACGCAAAAACTACTGAACAGATTTTGATAAAATTTGGTACGGTAGTAGTATAAGGCTCTGGACTAAAACATATGCTACTTTTTATCCCGGAAAAGTATAGTATTCCCGCGTGATACCCGATTGTATAATTACGCGGGCGGAGCCGCGGGCAACAGCTATACTGTTATAAATAAGCTAATGATAATAAGGTAAGCAAGTAGTAATACCAGACTTCATATTATGTAGGTACACGTATACGTAGTAGGTACGTAAGCCTTTATTTAGAAAAATCTTTAAAGTACTGCAGGAATGCGATATAATAGCTATTATAGCTCTTCATTGCAGTCACATAACAACATATTTTAATTTAAACATTTATTTCTTTGTCTACTCAACTCCAACAAACAAGTAAATATAATATGTTTAACCTCATTTTCACACACTTTCTGCATAATATATTTATCATTAATACAACAATAATGGAATATTTTCACAACGTTTTCCAATACTTTTCCGGCTTCCGCATACAAAAACGACATCTGCATCTGTCATATTCGTGTCTTTCTATTATTATTATTATTATTATTATTATTATCTATAATAATAATAATAGAATGTTTTAACAAAATTTTTCCGGCGTCCGCATACAAAAACACCCTGTTTCTGTCTCTGTCATATTCGCGTGTCTCATTCTTGTTCCCTAAAGGCCCAGAAGGGGTCATCGACCCGCGGTAAGTAGGTCACGAGTGGTCCTATTTATAGATAGGCCAGCGTTTGACAGACAGCCCGCGGCCTTTGTTACGCTAACGCCGCGGAAGTCATCCATTACATTCAAGAAATATCGCATGTACTTGTAGGTAACTATACTATAAGTACTATGGTAGTGTCCTATCTAGTCTAGTTTACGTCTGGACTTGGACTTTACTATGTGTGACAACTATGCTGTCCATAGGGGCCTGATCCTGAATAGACGCATGGGTCCTGTTCTTAAAACTTATACTTTATGAGACATCTAGTTTGGACGTCTGAACTCTAGATCCTGAATTTGTCTATGTGTGACAAATGAGAAAAATAATGAGAATTGCGTGTCTGTTGGTTTGTTCAATAAATATTTATCGATAGAAAATTCCACTTACATAAGTTTCTTCATCTTTATCTTATATAGTCTATAAAATGAAGTAGCTTCCTTTCCTTCGCTTAGTTCTTTTAAACTACTCAACGGATTTTAATGCAGTTTTCAGCAAGAGATACATAATAATTGAATCACTTCAAGAGGAAGGCTTATATGTAAGTATAATACGTTGTACCGTCGCTAGTTCGTAATATATTATTGTTACCGATTGCGCATTTGGGTACACAGCTCATCTCCAATTTAGCACAGAGAGACGCTCCTCTATTATGTGGCTTTACCATGCCAAAAATGTAATTTAAATAGGGAATATTTTAGCGCACAATTTCTAGTATTATTATTGTAAGTTAAATATACAGAATGTCTTCAAAATATAAATAGATACTCAAGGATCATAATCTGTATTCGATTCTCGTTCCAAAAATATATAATTTAACATTTGACCTTAAATTTTGACCAGATTATCCTATAAAATAACCGCGCGGCCTAATCAGCGAGGCGGGCGCGTGACATTAAAAGCCGGCGCGTTGTACGGCAGTACTAGGGTGTCCATGCGTAGTTAGAGGGGTCAGGAAATGTTAATAATTTAATTTTTCATTCATCATAAGTCATTACTTACGTAAATTTTGTAGCCTAATGTTGCGTTAAATATTTCAATGAAAAAAAATCTTTTTCAAAATCAAAAATATTAGTTAAGTATAGTTAGAGTTGGCCTCTAGGACCTCATTTTGTTTAGTTTCAAACTTGACTATTAAAACAGCGTGGAATTCCTCACGAATGGTGTAAGGTCAAACTGCACAAATTCTATGACTAGTAGATGAATGGAATTTTCATATTATAACTAACTGCAAACATTTCCTATGAATAAGTCTTTGTCGGCTGTTGTTTGCCCACTTTATCAGCGTTCTGCTTAAATTTCTTTAAAATTATTGAGTATGTTATAGTTTTTTTTTAATTCGTCATACACAAACGCTAGTAGTGTGTGTTGATCTGAGCTAGTGTGTGTAATGTTGTTTGTGACAACAATTACGTATTCTGTGTTTGTAAGCATTATTTAAGAAAATATTAGCTTTCTGCACACCTTGCTCTACTGTGTCAAATTTCAAACTCCTCCGTTTGCATAATTCTAATAAACAGGGCACAAAGTTTTTGCTTCGTGTATTAATATTATGTGATATGATGATGATGATGATAAATTATAACATAACAATATCAGATGTAACAGTTATTTAAAAAAACCCTCGCTGTTTACATATCAATCAATCCTTTGTTGCAAGAATGTGGTATGTAACATAAGGTCTTAAAATATTATAATAGCTAGGATCCAACATTCTGCCATCACAAAAGCGCGCAAAATATCCATAACGTGCAAGGTTTTTATTAGGGTTCCGTAATACATAAGGAACTCTCATAGTTTCGCTCTGTCCGCGCTTCTAGCTTCTGTAATTATTAATATAAATTGAGGAAATTTGGTATAGTTATATCTCGGTTTTAGTATCATAAAATAATGATAATTTTATATTTTAGGGGTGACTCCGTCTCCCCATACCTACACTTGAAGTGGGGATTAAATTTTTTTTCATCCTACCCCATCGTGTGAGGTATCGTTGAATAGGTCTTATAAAATAAAGGCCTTCAGTCATACATGCCTTTTATGACTGAAGTATGAGAACTAGTATGAGACTTAGAAACTTGCAATTTCCCATGCTGATAGATCATGCTAAAAACTCTGTAGGAAAATTATTTTGAACAAAATCAGACAGTGACTTTTGAAGTAATTTGAAAAAAACATTTTACGCGGTTATAGTTACGGAACCCTCCTTAGACAGGTCCTGACATGCTCTTGGTTAGGTTCGGTTAGGTTATTATTGCACCAGTGGCGTGAAATTCCTATAAATAAATAATATCTATGGACGCTGCACACTACGTCAATCTGGCCCCGTGCTAAGTATCCGAAGAACTTGTGTTACAGGTACCAGAAAACGGGAAGTATATTTAATACTATACATATATTTCAGATTCTCATTATATTATACACATATTTAATACACATCCATGACCCAGGAACACAGAAAAACGTTTTGTTCCCTAGGTGGGATTCGAACCCGCAACCCCCGGCTTGAACACCAACGCGCTGAACCACTGAGCCACAGAGGTCGTCAAACTATAACTTCATTCCTATCGGCTTCACTTACCACTTACCTTTTGAAGACCCACATCCAAATCCCTACCATATACAGGCTTGGGCTTACCTATGAAGGAGAACCAGCCTTCGCCACTGTATTGTACTACTTATATTATATTTCTCGTAAGTGATTAACTATAATCTTTTGCTCATGAGAAATAAAGAATCTTGAAACCTAAAAAACCTAAACCTAGATATTCGCGGTGTCCACGGAATCTCGTTATTCTGGGTGTGGCTGGTATCTCGATCGACAATCTGTCGTACTCAGTACTGGCCCCGTTTCGCTGCTCTATCATTTAAGCCCTAAGGGTGTAGGGCATTCAGCGATATTTGCCTTGGTATTTGCAAGTTGGTAGTTATGCATAAGGAGATTTGTAGTAAGAAAAGATTGAGCTGCGAGCATGGATTAAATAAACAGGAACAGATAAACAGGTACATAGTTAGCTTTCGATTTGATTGCACTACTACAAGCATACGGCGTGTCCACGAATGTGTGGAAAAATCGTGGGCCGTTGAAGGGGACGTCAAAATTTGCAAATAAGGATCAATTTCGACTGTTCTATGAAAGTTTCTCTGTACGTGGGCACCTATATATATTTTCTACTCTATTTTGCGAGTCTTGTGCTAATTCTACCATTTTATTTAGTTCAAGTTCTTTCGCCTTTATTTGTCTTTTATTTTACAGGTTTAACGATCATATTTTATGGTTTACCTATTTAGTATTAGGTCCTTACATAATATGAAATTGGCGTTTTGTCGTACTGGCCACTTTGATCTCAAATATATCTTCTTTGGTAAGGAATTCCAATTACAAATTCATACCGCTATTAACTCATGCATTTGTGTTTCGAAAACCGCAATTCATTTGTTTTTTCGTCTTTTCGATTTTTCTTTGCGTCACTCTGTTTACAAAATGGAAAACTTGAAATATCGTATTATTTTCGAGTACGAGTTCCACCGTGGCACCAGTGCTGAAGAAACGGCTCGAAGGATTAATAATATGTATGGCAGCGGTGTCGCAAAAGAAAACATAGTGCGTTTTTGGTTCCAACGTTTTCGTTCTGGAAATTTCGACCAGCAGAACAAGCCTCGGAGATCAAAGTTGATAATGAAGAATTAAAGGCTATTGTGGAAGCGGATCCATCGCAAACCACGTCCGAGTTATCTGCAGGCTGCGGTGTTAGTGATAAAACTGTTTTAATCCACTTGAAGCAAATTGGGAAGGTAAAAAAGCTTGAAAGGTGGGTACCTCATGAATTGAGTGCAGCAAACCGACAAACGCGCGTCGACTGCTGCGTTACATTACTTAACCGGCACAATAATGAAGGGATTTTAAATCGAATGAAAAGTGTGATGAAAAGTGGATCCTGTACGATAATCGGAAAGCGCTCATCGCAATGGCTGAACCCTGGCGAATCAGCCAAAGCCTGCCCCAAGCGAAAATTTACTCAAAAAAAGTTACTTGTGAGCGTTTCGTGGACTAGCGCCGGTGTCGTTCACTACAGCTTTCTTAAATCTGGCCAGACGATTACGGCAGATGTCTATTGCCAGCAACTGCAAATCATGATGGAAAAGCTAGCTGCCAAACGACCTAGGTTGGTCATTCGTAGTCGTTGGTCGTTCAAAGGCCACTGCTGCTTCAGGACAACGCTAGACCACACACAGCACAACATACGGCTACCAAATTAGAGGAACTTCAATTGGAATGTCACCGTACTCCCCGGACCTTGCTCCAGCAGATTACCATTTTTTTTCGAAATTTGGATAACTTCTTGCAAGGGAAAAAAATCAACTCCGATGGGGTAGTCCAAAGCGCCTTCGGAGATTTTACTGATTCGTGTTTTTTCTTTAGTAAAGGAATCAATGAACTACCTATGAGATGGCAAAAGTGCATAGATATCAGTGGTATGTTTTGATTAAATATATATATTATGTAAAAAAAATCGACTTTATGTTCCTCCTTTACAAAACGCCAATTTCATATGTAATGACCTAATACTAAGGATCAGTTCACACCGCGACGATACGTGACTTACAATAAAACGTGTACCTATATTCTTGTGTAATTACTAATTATAATAAAGTTCAATTTTGGATAGCTATCTTAAAAATGCAGCGCGTGTGAATTTACCCTTACTGGCAAGTGGTATTGACTAACATATTGCACGAATATAAAACCAGCGTTAGTTTGCAGATTAAATTTCATAAATATAAATGTTAGAAAATTCGAGACGTTTTTCTCAAAAACATCGGATATGAAAATGTGGCGTCATAACCATAATAACACAATATCCTCTGTGGAAATCTTTATTGGCTTCCCGCGCAGCGAATAATACTTTGTGATTTATCGACAGAGACGTCGATAATATTTGCGATCGACGAGTAATGCAGTTTTAGCTGACCTTTAGCAGTACTTTGTTTTAAATACAATATAATGTTAGATAAAAAACGATCAATGAATCGGTATTATGTAACGACACCAAAATCGCAAATAGTAGGCCGCTACTGAATATTATATAAGTGACTAGGTATATATAAGTACTAAGTAGATATTTATCCGTGCTTATAGTATGTTTCCGCTCAAAGTCAAAGATGAAACTGGAAAGAATATATTTTCTCTACGTAAGAAATTTTGCGACGAAGTTTTTCGCGTCAATTTTCCAGCTAATAAATATAAAAATTTGCATTTCGCCTCGTACCTGCAGCGGTGCAGAAAGAAATTAATCAAAATTTAATCGTCCGTACTAAAGGCAATGTTCACCTGCTCTCAATTCAGCGTTTAAATTTTTGATGCATTCAGATCGGATAGTCTCATTCATATTTTATAAATTTACACTGAAACGACCTAGAACTGAAGAGTACTTTAAAGTAATCGATATTATGATACGTTGAAAGGTTATAAAAATAAAGCTGTTGGAAATTAAATTTTAACGGGAAAATATCAATTTACAATACGCGTTTATAAGTCATTCTACGTTAATACTGGCCGTTCTCTTTTATTAAACTCATGAGCGACCTATATTTGGATAACGAGGAATGAGGTCGTAAAGACGCTTATGTAGGTATCAAAACAAGATTTCTTTCTCTTTTCTTCAAGTCGTGACATAGCGACTCGCGATACGATTTTGATACAAAGTTTCTAATATTGATTCTAAAACGGTCTATGTCATTTGCCTAAATATTAATAAACTAGATGTTGGACGCGGCTTCGTACGCGCAAAAAGAAATTACGCGCGAACCCTACATTTTGCTGCGATAAAAATTAGCCTATGTGCAATGTGTTAATCCAGAGCCTAAACTCTACTTAGCTATTTACCATACCAAATTTCATCAAAATTCGTTCCAAATCCAAATCCAAATGAAATAAAATGTTTTTTTTTTAAATGAAACTTAACAAGCTTTTTTCGGAAAGTCAACAGAAAGAACAGAACGAAACATAGCAAGCTTTTTTTTCGGAAAGTAAACAGAAGAACCGGCGTAAGAAACTCGCACGGCGCCATCTATTAGCAAAAAGATGGAAAATTGTTCGTTTGAAAGAAATATATATTTTACATTGTAAACATAAATATTAGGTCTTTACCTATGAAATTGCCGTTCTGCAGTACTGGCCATTTCAAATCAAAATAATTTTTGTTTGGCTAAGAATGTTAATTTCAAATTTAATTTAGTTTAAAAACATGGAATTCTTTTTCCAAAAGTAGTCATTTGTTTATTGATTAGTGTTACATTTTCATCGCATTTCAATATTTTTCCTCTATTTTTCGTCATCATCGATACGTTAAAAATTCGACTAATTATGGAATATGAGTACCGTCGTGGCAGCAACGCGGCACAAGCGGAACGCAACATCAACGACGTTTACGGAGCTAACACTACAAACCAACGCACCACCTGTTATTGGTTTGCTCGCTTCCGTTCTGGAAATTTCGACCTGAAAAATGAACCTCGCGGTCGTCCGAAGACTTTGGTCGACAATGACGAATTAAAGGCGATTGTGGAAGCTGATGATACACAATCTACGGCTGAATTAGCAGCAGCTTTCGAGGTTAGTAAAGACCTTATTATATGTTATATATAAAAAAAGTCAAAAGTACACAAGTACATAGAGACAGCCTTGCCAATCGTTAACAAAATCATTTACTTTAGCACACAAACGTTCTTTGACTACTTTTGTAAATTTATTAATAGAAAGGTTTTGAATGTTTTCAGGGATCCTATTGTATAGGCGTATACATTGGCCCTTAAAAATATACTGAGAAGCTACGGTCAGTACACCAGTTCAGTAGTTATTGCGTGAAAGAGTAACAAACATCCATAAAATATACAAACTTTCGCGTTTAACATAATATTAGTAATAAATAAATGAAGTTAAGTATAATTTAATATTCTTCGTTACATTTCAGTAATTTTCAATTTCTGACATGGAGCCTATCTATGTATGGTCTCTGATTTCGATTTTAACTGATTCCTTTACTTAAGAATTTAGTTAGTGGTGCTGGGTACTCCTTTTTTCATTGCTAATAGCTAATAGAGGTAACAACCTCATAATAATTAACTCTACTTTGGTTTCTTCAGTTTTATTTTTTATTTAATGTTTTTTAATTCATTGTAATTTTGAATTTTTGATTTTTTATCTATCACAATGGTCCTTCGTCCGACAGATCGTATGGTGTAAGATCAGCTTAAGCCTTAAACCTACTAAAAAGCGACAAAGACTGTGACAGCTGAGTAATGGATGCTGTAGGAGTCTCCCTAATTAATTTGTCTTTTGTTAATCCTTTCTCAAGCCTTCTAAAGTCTTTTGTAACACGTTTTAAAGTTAGAACATAATACGAATTATTTTGAATTTCGAATGTTTTATTTTTTTCCTCTCGTTACTAAAGTTTAGTAGTATCTCTTCTATGTGTGTATTTAATGTTCGAACTCTATGGACTGTGACCTTTATACTTTAGCTAGGTAAACATTTACTGGAATAAATAAGTCGTAAATTCCTAAGTCTACTGCAGATTTAAGTAGTTGTTTGTTCGTAGCGCAAGCTTAAGATGACATAATATTTAATTAGTTGAACCGTTGATTTTGTGTTAGTTTATTCAGTACCTTACTACTCAATCTACTTATTTAATTGTCTTTGTCCGGACAGCAAAAGAGGACGGATTTTTATTTTTTACATATACATATACACTCACATACACATTACACACACACATACACATTATACACACACACACACACACTTCACAACTCATTGTGCTTAAATGATGCAGTATTTGTATGTATGCATGAAGTATTTTACTTTTTTACTTTTATTTTGTCTCAGTGTGCAAGTTTATACATTTATTTGTTAAGTCATCAACATAATCTGATGATGACCATAATCCAAAAAATATAAATTTTGTCTTGGATATTAATCATAAAAAAGTATGAAGTTTAAAGTATGTACTTATTTCATTCTAAATAGGTAATGGGTAGGTACTAGGTACATCTACCTTTTGCCAGTCGTATCTTTACTGCTCAGTGGTCACACCGAATCAGCTAATAGGTAAACTATGCACAGATTAAAATAAACCGCATTTTTTTTTGTCAGATTTAAACTCATTGTAAAGTCGTTATTATTTAATTATGTTTTTGACACTTAACTGAATATGTGTGTGAGAACATTCACACGGATTATTATATTGTGATTATCCTCGTATAATTGTTATATATTACTTCTCTATTTGTGTTTATTTTGTTCCTACCTCCGGTTGATGCGACTGAAGAGTATTATCTTAAGTAAGCTAAATCCGCTATCCGTGGACACATAGTAGTGTACATAATATGATTATTAACTAAATGTTGCCCGCGACATCGTGCGCGTAAAGTGAAACTTGCGGAAGCCGTACACTTTTCCGCGATAAAAAGTAGCCTCCACGGCCTTTCCCGTGGTCTACTCTATATTTCTCCCAAATTTCATCAAAATCGGTCCAGTAGTTTCAGAGCCTGTTCAATGCAAACAAACAAACATACTTTTCCTCTTTATAATTAAATGTTAGTATATAGATCAGAGGCTACCAAACTTATACCGTCTAACGCCCACTTTGAAAATCAGTTATTTTGTAGCGCCCCCCAATTTTTTTCACATTAAAGCCTCAATAACACATTCGTCTCGCCTGGAGTTTATAAACCTTATTCTAAACGAGACTTATGTTACCAGAGGGAGCAATAATAATGCAACTTTACAATATTAAGAGTATCTTTTACCTATTCAAAACTAACCAATAATCTAATGTGAAGGACGAAACTGCAGGCCTAGAACCCTAGAAACACCGAAGAATCGACAAAATGACTGATTGAAGAAACATTAATACTATTCAGAGCAAAATAGTTCTTATTGTAAGGCAGCAAGGTCGATGCTTCGTCGTTATGAGAAACAACATTTCTTTTATTCCCGAGCATGGACTCACAAAATGGCCTCTTTTGACAGCTAAAGAAGAAACGATTTCTTATTTCAATTAGAAATAAGAAATCGTTTTTCTTTAGTCTTACAATAATGTCAACAACTCCACATCATGGCGGTCCAAGACAAATAGTTTGCCATTTTAAAGAAGAAGACAAATAGTTTCTTTACGTTCAGTAATTTACTTGAAAATTTTATCATTTTTGACAGAATATTTCCCGGCAGCCATTTAAAACATGTCTGTTTAGAAATGTTGACTTCTATTGACGACCTTGTTTCCATGGATTAAGAACTATTTTGCAACGAACTGATTTGGATAGAATAGTTCTTCCTTAAAATTATTTCTTCGGATCGTCATGCTAAGCCCGCTGATGATTTTTAACATGCTCCTGCACTCCACAAACACGGATCGCACGAACGTTGACGGACTATAATACAGGATTGCACTAACAAATCGTACAATATTTGTTCGCGCCAAACGTGAATTATAATTATACCTTCTAATTTAAATTTTATTTTTACTAGATCAGGTAAGTACATAAAAAATCCCGCGTTTGGCAAGCGCCCAGCTTGGCCGCAACAATAGGTAGGTAGGTATACCTATTTTAATTTTTATAAGTGTCTTCGGAGTTGGGGTCCCCAGCGACACATTGAAAACACGAATATTTTCAATGTTTGATACCTATTACTAAATATCTTAAGATATAAATGGCGTTGTGAACGCATTGAAAATAATAATTATTCAATATACTTTTAGGTTATATTCATACCATAAAATAGGATATAAATATAAACTAATAAATTGATGTTGTGTAGTAGATTTTGATTTCAGTGAATTTTAAAATATAAAGTACTATAAAAGTAGCCGAACTTGCAAATCACCCATCGTCACCTCTAGGCCTCCAGCGTCCACAAGGGGGCGTTATCTCCCACTTTGGGAAAGACTGGTATAGATAGTACTTATTGCGTGCAAGAGTAACAAACATCCATACATAGATCGCCATACTGACCGGCAGCTAAATAATGTTATTTCGTCTTAAACAGCTACAATATTTGAACCCGAGTTCACGTGGACTCGCGATTTGGAATAACTGGGCTAGAACTAATTTCATTAGGTACCTTCAGCTAACGAATTCAGCTTTGAGCTTTCCAAACTTACCTTCTACGTTTAAAACAAATATCAAACATTTAAACTTATTTGAAAATTCCAAGTAAAATATGAGTTTATTAAATATGAACGGCTTCAAGTCTGAAGGTCGATTCTGCTAATTAAATCTTACAATAATACAGTTTCGATGCAGTCTCGATGTTGAAACAGCCAAATTGTAAATGGTATTCTGATAAACGTCAAACAAACGTCAAACGCGTTTTGATTGGCCGAATCCTCAAAAATCAGAGCCTTTAGCTAAGATGCCAATCACGATGACAAAGTTAGAAATCAAAAATGTATGGTACTGACATACCACGCGCTGTCACGTAGCGAACGTTATGTCAATCCCATATTTTCAATTTCGAAGATCGTCATTGTAATTAACGATGGCGTGTGGGCTAAGAACTCAGTTTATAATATCAATACCATTCATTCGTAATTCGTTGAATGTAAATTGAAAGTCTAAGTTAATATAAACAGGAATTGGGGCTATCAGTAAGTTTTTGATAATTTAATTAATCTAGCATTATTATAGATTTTGTTTTAGTACCTAGATCATTCTATCTGTATTTGGTAGAGTATTTAAATGATGCATTTCTTTTTATTGATTTGAACCTACATATAATAGCTCCCCACACTGATTTCAGTGACGGTGGCCGGTTTAATTGAAACCAGGCCAGCTACGCAGGAGTTATTTTATAGTGCCCAAGTGTGTGCGCAGTACACAAGAGCACTCTCTCTTCCTTTACTCTCGTAACCCAGTGGGACGAATAACCGACACGACTGGTGAGATATCAGACGCAGGTCCGACTTTTTACATGCCCATCCGACGCATGGATCATCTTTCTTGTCAGACAATCAGGTGATCAGCCTGCATTGTCCTAACCAAACTTGGAAACAAGATTTTTTGTTGTTCCAATGCGGGAATCGAACCCACGACCTCCGAGTCGAGAGCCAAGCTCTAAACCACTGGACCACGGAGGCTGTTTAACTACATATAAGGTCTAGAAAAATCAATTACGGATATTTCGGGCGCATGTTTTACTGCTTATGTGAAGACGTTTGGACAGAAAAATAATGTCCTACTCGAAAAAAATATAATATATATTATATATATTTTATATGGGCAAGTTTGCGTTTAGCGGAGAGTCGCCCATACATGAGATGATTTTTTACTTTGAGCATGACAATTATTTATTTGCCTAAACGTCTTTACACAAGCAGTGAATCATGTGCCCGAAATGTCCGTAATTGGTTTTCGGAGACCTTATATTATGGCCACTTGTCAGTAGGTATAAATGAACCAGGAAACGAGCAGACGGATCGCCTGATGGTAAGCGATTACCGCCGCCCATGGACACTCGCAACACAAGACGAGTTACACTTGTAACTCCTCTGGTGTTGCTACTTGCGTTCCCAGTCCTTAAAATTCCAAACCCCTCTTGGGTCCCCGATAACCTCACTCACTTGGCGAAACACAACGAAAGCGTTATTTCACGCCGGTCGGGCCGACCCATTTATGCCGAAGCGTGGCTCTTCCACAATTAAACAAAGTTACAAGTTACAAGTATCGACGAAGTTACAAGTTCGGTCACAATGGAATACGTTAATTTGTAGAGCCCGTGTTCCGAATATACCGGCCTTTTACGCTGTTGTACCGCCAACGTCAACGGGACGTCAACGAGAACGATATTATTTCTGTGTGTTATATACGAGTTTTTGTCACTACTCGCCGTGAAGAAGTTCGAAACAACACCCCTAGTGGCAAATAATGGTAACTTATTCGATGCCATACAAATTGTAGTTAACTTCTTCGCGACGAGTAGGGACAAAAATTCGCATTCAGGCCTCTGGTCGAGATTATATTGACGGGGCGGGCGTGCGGTGGACAGACGGCTATGGCAAATGTATGTATCGCTACTTAGGCGCCGTCAAGTCTTTCTCGTTGACGTTGGCTGTGGACAAACAGCGTTCGATTGTATTATGACAATCTGTAGGTATTAGGTACCTACCTACCTACCTAGTTAGAGTTAGCGACCCACCTACCTAGGATTTTAAAGGGCGAAGATACTAGTAGTATCTACTACTAGTATCTTCGCCCTTTAAAATCCTAGGTAGATACTACTAGAGAATATAATGTAAAAATATACTACTAGAGAATGTAATATAAAAATATACAGTATTTTAGCCGTCTGTGATAGTTCATACAAACTGCATTATTATAGGATCTAGGTCGTCTGTAATGGCCTTTAATGTAAAAATACTAAGCTATGATTTGTGTAAAAAATCATAAAATAAAGATAATCAAACAAATTATTGTCTTTTCGCCCTTGCTCAAAGAGAAAAAAAAGGCAAATCAAAATCCTGAATAGAACATAATATATTATTCACTTTTTCACGTATCCCATTTCCCAAAATTTTATCGCAAAAACCTCATAAGTCATCTTATTGACTAACATCCTAATCTTACAAGACATTTTTAATAAGCATCTTAAGATAGTTATATGAATCAGGCGTTACTTTGCGGAAAAGCTTACAATTTAATTTATATTATATCTAGCAATATCCCGCGAAAAAATACCCACAATCTGCAAGCAAATGTGTGAGTGCACGCATAAGTATGCGTAAAGCACCTCCCTCCTCCCACACTGCTTATGCGTACACTCAGAAACAAGATCGTGCAAACACCACCACCACACAAGCTACAATGTCAGCAAGGCCTCACACCACCATGCAGGTTGCAAAACTCTACGCGCGTTTCGCCCCGAACCTGGAGCATCCTCAGGAAGTGGACCTGCGAACAAAGTTCGTTAGTAATGCCGCCAGCCACACCACCACAACCACACACTTATATACCCTGCTGGTCAGTACCCCCACCAAAAAATAAATAAATATTAAGTAAATTGTAATCTTTAGACTTCAAAGCATAGCCTACTTGCAATAAACAAAAAAAAACAAAAGCTGAAATCACGTCCTTGTTTTGAGGAGACACTGAGACACTGCTCTTGTTCTGACGAGGCAAAAATGAAGCTTGCTTTGAAGGCCCCGTTTTATATGCTAAGTAGTGAGATGTTTATATAGCCTGTTGCTTTTATGCAGGTAGATAGTATGCAGTTTTAAGATTCAGTATCATATTATGATATTGTGTATAATTGCTTATTGAGTTTTTTAGCTTTACCATTACCTACATAATTATTTACTTTAAATAATTAAATAATAATTTATATTCTTCTAAAGTTTCGCTTTCTTCTAGTATTTAGCTCAAATTAATTATAATTAAGTGGAGGAATACAGTAGAATTAAGGTTGTTGTTATCTTAATTAAAAAATAATAATAAAGTACAACAACAGTCCGTACCCAATATACTTCTATCATAACTATGAACTGGAATAAATAAATAACCTACACCTTCAACCTACGAAAGTGAAAGAGTTATCGACCACTGAGGGTTGAATGTTATCACAGTACTAATATCGCTATTAAACAATGGGAGTTGATGTTAGAAGGGTGAATATTTAGACTTACATGTATTTTGTAATTACTGTAACTTAGGTAACTAATCATAAAATAATAAAAAAAAACAAAACGCCAAATAATTAAAAATAAAAATTTTGGGTTGGGCCAAATTATATACTTTTTATCACATATGGGCATGAAAAATAGTTTACAATCTATTCTCGTACCTACCGAATACACCTGCAAAATTTGATTAAAAGCGGTCAAGCCGTTTCGGAGAAATTCTCTAACGAGCACTGAGGTATGCGACACGAGAATTTTATATATAAGACTAACGGTCTCCTCCCGGTCCGAAGATATAGATAATTCTAAAATGTACAAGACATTTTGTTGCCAGAATAATCTATATCTTATAGATAGAATTATTGTTAAATGTTGATACATTTGTAAATACATCTGTAATTTCAATATTATCATCGCACTGCAATCACATAACCGCTAATGAATTTTGTGTGTGAGCCAAGATGCTCTATTGATATCTTAATACATTTTATCTTTACTACTTACAGATATTAAGTGTGCACTCATAACACTTCATAGATGCTGAATAGAAAGACATCTTTTAGCGGCCTAACAAAATGTTTTCGATATTTGCAATTGTTGGTATTGCAATTATTGCTCGAAGAAATTGAATGTTCTGAAATTGATCATGTTGATATTAGATATATTTTATAACCTATTAATAATGTCGAGGAAATTTAATGAATTATCTACCTACCTACATCTACCTACTACGATTAGGGATGGATTACAACAACAAATCTTATACTTTAAACTAGACAATCTTGTATATATCGGTTTCTCGGAAACGGTTGCAAGTATTACCATGAAATTTAGTAAGCAGGTAGTTTTGGAAGAGATACATCGATCTAGCTAACTCTTATTATCCCTCGGAAACTGCGCATTTTTAAGCTATATATACGTTTTTTATTTCGTCGTGCAACAATATAATATTAATAATTTCGACTCTATTATGTGAGTCCGATTGGCAGTTTGGTAAGCGTATGTATAATTTTTGAATGTGGTGGGTTCGTGTCCCGGTCAGATAAATAATTTGTGATTTTTTAAATCAAAACTCCGAGCAAAGCTCGGTTACCCAGGAACTTTGTTATAATACGAATAAAATATGATGGCGATCAAACAATCGTTTTCCGCGACCATTAAAGATTAAAAAATGGGCGATTCTATCTTTATAATAACAGTTATACGTAATATTCTGGAATGTAGTTACCACCTTAACTTACACACCTACGTTCATTATTTTGCTGCCGGATCTAAATATTCATTTCATTAGTCTGTATACGGAATATGCATAGTTTATAATTAGGAAATAATTATTCTTGCAATGGCCTATTTACGATCAACCGTTGATGAAATAGTCATCACAAATGTTATATCGTTACATTAAAAATGCTCTATACAAAAAATGCATGCCAAATTACGTCACTGGTCACAACCGCAGTTGAAAATGTATGGAGATTAATACAAAATGGATTTTACTAACTTACCTACTGGGTCCATGTATATGATGGTTCTAAGAAAAAATGTCACAAAAATGAATATACGAACGGTAGTTATCGTTTTTTGATTTTAGCAAAAAAAAACGTCAGTCCTTTTTAATTAAGCAACTGATTACTGTACTTTTCTCATTTTTCAGTCCATATTTATGTTACCTTTCGTAAAATATACGACTTTTGCTGATATAAAACAAATGTATATTCCCTATTATTGTTAAAGAATATTTTTTTTTAATTATGGAGTCGTATGGGAGCAAACGACCAAAACTATAGCCTGATGGTAAGCGGTGCCAGCTTTCGATGCAGGCACAACTGGGTGAGTTGTGACTTCTATTCCTTCTCTTTGCCACCTGATACTAGGCGAAAACGCTGATTTGAGCTGGTTCTACAGTCTACTCCAGTCGAGCCAGCCTTGTCGTGCCGAAAATATTGTCATTTTATCACCAGAAGTTCCAATATCTGTATGCTTTAAACTAAATTAATGCATTAATAAATCAGCGTTGGGTTACATAAATAGTCTCCTTTCATCCTTTATCGTGTTTTAAAGCAGCGCAGGAATAGCAGGAGTCGCTTGGAGTTCTGCCAAGACTTTGGTCTGACGCTCGGTCAGATCGATGCATAATTTCAATTTATTGAACTTAAGTAATAATATCCGTCATGAACTGCTTGACTATAACCTGTTCGAAACAATGGGCAAAGTTAAGTGATAAAGCTCCGGCAGAGCATTAAATGGGAATATAGGGCCTGTTAAAATCAGTTTAAATTCGAATAGTTTTGTTCACTACAATATGTAACGTGTACCAAATGCCTTGCTGCAGATTGTGTCAAACATCAAGTATTTGGTAAAAATATTGATTTTGAGATTTCACCAACGTTCTGCGGTCGATTGCGGCCTTTCGAGAGTTATCGAATTTTAAGATCTTGTAAAACGCATTGCGGCTGCGATACTGACAAAACGGGAGAAGTAAATCCATTACTTACTAATTACTATGTTGCTATATATTAAATTTTTAAGCTAGATAGTATTAACATCCTCACATGTTATAATGTATGGATGGGTGTTTGTTACTTTTTTGTAATAAGTAACTACTGAATGGATTTTAATGAAGCTTTACAATAATATAGATTATACATCAGAAGGCTATAAATGATAATATATTGTGTGAATGTTCAAAATATCATTAGTGTCAACTATCAAGTAAGTAGGAAAAGATTCTGCCACCTGCGAACTATGTGTTCGCTTTAGAGTTTACCGTTAGACTTACATGTATATAATATATATACATAATATTATTATATAATGGACATATTTATCTTAAATAGTCCTACGAAAATGTCCGCGATGGCATATGTGAATCCTATATGTATAGCACACTATACCCATTATAAGTATTTAAAAAATGATCACATACATAATGAGGTATTTGCAGAAGCTATTTAGACGGATACAGTATTAATCCTTATGAAATTAAATACATTGATCACTTTAAGCACTTCATACACATTCTAATAGCCCCTTGCATGTCACAGTTTCGATTAATATCTATATATAGGAGTTATCGTAAAATTAAAAAGTACAGGCATTAAAATAAAATAAATTCACTCGCGCCTACTTTACGCGCATATGGACGGAATCATCAGATTTACAAATAGGCGATAAATTATTATGTTCATGTAAAACCAAATTTCACACGGGCGAAGCCGCCGGCAAAAAGCTAGTCTACTATAATATGGATTCTTCGAAATATCTTTTGATATTTGAGAGATAATTCAATTCAAAGCTAGTGCAAGCACTAGCTTTGAATTCGATTCAAGAATCGAATTAACAGACTGTTAGTACTAGTAGGTATTAAGTAAATTAAACTTTAACCGTTCCATGAGAAATTATACAAATAATTTAATTTACTTAAAAAGTTTAATTTACCTAATACCTACTAGTACTAACAGTCTGTCGCACAAATTGAAAGTTGAACGTCGAAGGAGGTTTCGAATAAGACTATAATAATATATTGCTTCTGATTTCTTTTAGACGTGAAAATAAAAAGAAAATGATTTCATTAAAATATATTAGAAACAAAAGACATTGGGACGCTGTTTAAAATAGTGGCGACCATAAACCAAAATACTAATTATATGGAAGTTGTAAAATTTTCATTCTCATTTCATTTACCGTAATAATTTTAATTTAGATCCATAGACAAGGGGAGACAATTAATCAATTATTAATTATATTTTATATGAAAATTCGTTGAAATGAGTTAAATTTTTAAATATCACAGTAACCTAATTTTATCTTTGGTCGCCGTTGCCAGTGGGTCATTGTTCCATAGTAAAATTTCCAATGTCCCTTGAAACATAAAGTAAACCTTGTATGTGCCTAAATATTTCAACCAGCAAATGTCATTAAATCTTTACACCGTTTTTATTCCGTGCGTACCTAAGTTCCTGAACTTGGTTTATTATTCAACGAGGACTTAGGTGCCAGGGTTACTTGGTGCTTGAATACATTAAGCTAGCGAAGTTCTCAATCTTTTCGAAATCACTTAACAAGTCTGCGAAGAACAAGGTTCAATAATTGTTTATTGTTTCACGTTGTTGTGTATGATATTATGTAATACACAAATTATGCACAACATATCCTGCATATTATATATACGTATGAAGCCTTCTGTGGCTCAGTGGTGCTCAATTCTGTGGGGCATTGGCGCTCAATTCGCCGAAGCCGAAGGAATAAAAAAGTTTTTCTGTGGTCCTGGGTCATGGATCTCAAATATGTGGAGAAATCTCAAATATGTGCACAGTATAAATATAAAGTAAATATACTTCCCGTTCTCTGATCCCCGTAACACAAGTTCTTCGGATACTTAGCACGGGACCCGATTGACGAGGTGTGAAGCATCCATAGATATTATGACAAAATTTTGGCCCATCGTCTACAAAATAATCTTTGTCTTTATGTACAGCAGGTAAAAACCCTACGCAGCCGCAAACCAAATTCAGTATTTCGGCAACATAGTCGCAAATAAATCCAATTTGATTACGTTTCAATTTCTTTTATTACATGGTTTACTGAGTTCACCATCTCTTATACGGAATTAATCCTCAGCCTATATATTATCCACCTTACTAATAAAAAGATTTACACAACGGACAACTTAAACAACGTTGTCATCTTTGTCTGATGCGATGGAAAAGTCACTTGAGAGACAAAGACAGCAACGTTGTTTAAGTTATCCATTGTGTAAAGCTTTTTATTAGTAAGGGGATAAATGGGTACAGTCTAGTTGGTGTCAGACAGTATGAAAATATCACACCCTAAATATATATCCACATTTTGTGGTCGTCACTCGACAATAAGGTCTGTCGTACACTTTTCCGAATGAGATTCCCTTTCGAAAATTTAACAATACGAGTGACAACGTGTAGCAGAGACAACTGACAAGTAAGTCCAATAATTGATTATGTAGGTATGAATAAAAATTGGTCTTTATTGGGTCTGTCTTATTCCTAAATAATAGCAGTATACATACCTGACTATTAGGGAAGGTGGCGAAGGCGGACTGGACTTTATGGACCGCGTGATCCTGCTGATGGCCTGGTGGGGGCCGGCCTTTGGGGAAGTAGAACCGGGGTATGACTCGCGAGGGCGCCGCCCGAACCGACCGCTGGAGAGTTGTGTGTGGCGGCGCTGATTGTGGCTTCGATGGTGTTGACGCTGCATAGTTCTGAAAATAAAGGTAAGTTTGTTAATGTGCTGAGCAAGAGCATACTTTCGAAAAAAAAGTTCACAGTATCCATAAATATTATCGATTTACTTTCAATTATACAGAGGGTATAATGCCAGTGACCTTGAGCGTCAAATCCCATACTAATTTTGTAGGCGACAAGGGCGTATCGCACCGACCAGAGAGTATTGAAATCGGATAAAAATTTGCTATAAATATTTGAGACAAAATTTGCAAAAACTAAAACGGCCTTCCCCTGAGTCTTGTCTTACTTAAAATACTGAAAAAAAAATTCACACTCGTGTGACTTATAGAAGAAGAGAAAAAAGGTTTTAACATAAAAAAGGGTGGACTTAGCATATTCTTAAATCAATATTATAATAAAAAATTCAATTTATAAAAAGACAGTCCTCGGCTAAATATAATGCAGATTAACATATTTTTTTTTGGGATTTTTCAATATGACTGAGAAAAAAGGTTTCAAAGGACTCCTATTTAATCTTCTTTCTTTATGTTTTAAAGAGTTCCGTACCTAATTGGAAAAAACAGGACCCTGTTACTGAGACTTCGCTGTGTGTGAACAGACAGACGTCTGTTCATCTGTCTGTCACCAGACAGACATCTGCTCTGTTACCTCTTTAAGTGTAATAACTAGACAGTTGAAATGTTCATAGAAGGCTAACCGTAAAGGTGCCGTTATGACAACAAATACTAAAACAGAATAAAATAAATATATCCCATACAAAAAACGTGATTTTTTGCTGTTTTGTACGGAACCCAATGTGCGCGAGACCGACTCGCACTTGGCCGGTTTTTAAATTACATTGGAGAATTTTACTCATTACAAGAACAAAAAATCTATGAAGAACATACTATTTTGACATGATTTTGAAATCCGAATCAGTTTTCCGCACGGAGAAGTTTGTGCCCGGCCTTATCGAATAGCTCTCTTTAGCACACGTTTCTTAAAATGATTGGATGTGAACTCTACTGAAACATCTTGTTATTCGGAATATATATACTATTCGGAATATATTACGAACTGTCAATGTATAGACAACCTTGTCAGGTTCGAGGTTGCTGAATTACAAGCCGCATGGTTTTTACGTCTTGTGTATTAACTGGATTACTGTCCGCATCAGTAGCCTTGTTAAAACGTAACAATTATTTTAAAACATATTTTACTGGCATTTCCCCCCGGCTCTGCCCGCCTAAATATAAAGGGTGTCCAGCGGGAATTTTTCAACTTCAAACTGCAATTATCGAAATAATAGCAGGGTGAGGTGAGCGGGAGGGGTACCATTGAAAGCGCGGTACTAGCGGATTTGTTAGTAGCTATGAGTCACTGGACAGGAGCGCACCGCTCGTTCGCGGTTGAGCAATATCTAAAGAATGGTGAATCGTTGGTTCGCGCGCGTCGAACGTTTTGTACTCATTTTAATATTCGGCGTTTAAGTGATGGGCCAAGCACGCAACTTATTTGGTCGTGGGTACAAAGATTTAGGCAAGAAGGGACATCGCTCAACAGAACTCCTCCAGGACCATCAACATCAGCAGCAACGCCCGAACGTGTGTCTGAAGTTCGAAATGAAATCATTAGAAATCCACGCAAGTCGATTAGGAAAATTGCAGCCTCCACAGGAATCAAAAAGTCAACAGTGCATGTTATTTTGAAGAAGAAATTAAGACTCCATCCATACAAAATGCAAATTGTTCAGGGTCTCAATGAAAGCGACTATCCTTTGCGAGAAACCTTCGCAAGAACAATGCTGGAACGCTTTCGAACACCTACCTCGTTGGGAAACATTTTGTTTAGTGACGAATCACATTTCCATATTGATGGAATATGTAAATAAACAGAATATGAGATACTGGTGCCCGAACAACCCAAGAGAACGCCACCAGAAACGTTTACATTGCTTGAAAACCACAGTTTGGTGTGCCATTTCGGCTAACGGTGTAATTGGGCCCTATTTTTAACCAAGGAGAAACAGTCACTGCTCCGGTGTATTGCCGTATGATAGACGAATTTCTGGTACCGCAATTGCAGCTGTATTCAGGTTACAACAATAGGACACAATTTCAGCAAGATGGTGCCACTCCGCATACAGCTAGGGTGTCGATGGAAAAGTTAAGAACAATTTTTCCAAATAAACTGATCAGCAAGTACGGAGAAATCTCATGGCCGCCCAGGTCGCAGGCCAATATTCGCCGTGAAATTCAAAGCATTACTCCAGAGCTTTGCCGTCGCGTGATTGCAAATGTAACGGTCCGACTACAGGAGTGCGTACAAAAAAACGGTCATCATTTAGATGATATAGTGTTTAAGAAATGAAATCCGCATTAATGTAGTACATTTAGATTTAATAAAAATAAATAAAATCTATGTAGTTTTTCTTTATGTGAAATTTCAAAGTTGAAAATTTTCCACTGGACACCCTTTAGTATCCCACGGGAGTTCTGTACTTTTTCGGGATAAAAAGTAGCCTATTTTTTAATCCAGAGCCTAAACTACTACCATACCAAATTTCATCAAAATCCGTTCAGTAGTTTTCGCGTGAAGAGTAACTCCTGTTCGCGCCAACACTAGCGCGACGTTTAGAATAAACACAAAGGACATCACTACGTGATGTATGGCCGACCAAAAGGGGCGCTGTCAGAGAGTGACGAACACTTGCAATTAGAACCCCTTCCGCGCCGGATGCATTTTCAGCTCATCCCGAAACCTAGTGAACGCGAACGCGTGTGCGCATATTTATTTGTGCTCGTTAATATAATACCAAATTCGCCGGCGAACCGCGATAAATCTATCGATAATCCGCTCAACAGCTGTGTAGTGTAGTGAGAAGAAACCTCCGCCCAGATACAGAACCACCAGCTCAACAATAAGGTCAGTCCCAGATTTCTCCAGCCCTCACATTAACCTATATACCTACTTCCCTCAGCTCAAAGTCGTATGTGTAAGGTCCTAGCTTACACATTTCTTGGTCCATCGAGCCTTCGTGAAGCCCTTCTCCCTATTACCGGCGTTGGGCCTCATTAGAACCAGCACCTACAGTTCCACTCCGCCCAAATCTGCACATAAAATCAGCTCGATTATTTATATTTTGTCCAATTAATTATGGCCAGGCCGCCCCGCCATTTTAAAACCAAGTTACAGTCCATTCCCATTATCAATTCGGCACATTTAACATTAAACCCCTATTCTGTACTTTGATATTAACCTATATGTTAATTATTTAAATTATTTTGTGCATATTTCGGCCCATAAATTCATAGGAAAAACCCAAAAAAAATAAATAAAAAAAAATAGTGGGTAGGTTGTCGGCTTATTGTCGAACAAAGAACTCGAACATTCCAGAACTTCCCTAACGTACCTAATACATAATTTGTGCCAATAATATCTCATATAATTTTCTCAGCTCTTAATTACTTACAAAATATTTTAATGTTTGACTCGCATATAAAATAAGTAATAACTAGTGCGTATTGTGAATTACGTTCGGCTCATAACAGAATTGTAAATCGTCGTTGCATTACTAAGTATTTTATCTATATATAACGTTTATATCTTCATATTCTCAATTTTTAAAACACAATATTAATTAACTTAGCATTATTTTAATAGTTACGGGTTGCATAACATCTCAAGTGCCCATACTAACATCGTCGGCTCGCTTCGATACAGAAAACTTGATTTGTGTACCTACACGGCGCCCGTGCGAACAACAGCTGTTACATTCATTCTCAATTAGGTATTCTTCATAGAATAAATAGTGACCTTCACATTGAATTCATATCTTATCTACGTTCTGTGTCTATACAAAAATATTATTAGGTATTACGTTACAGCTGTTTTAAATAAGAATTCTTATCGACGTTCTGTGTTTATACAAATATATTATAGGTGTTACGTTACAGCTGTTTTGAATAAGTCGGCACACTATTGAGATTGAAACTGCTCATACCTACTTGCATTGTTTTCATTACGTTATTTTGTTTCTAACGCGCCCGCTAAGATTTGTTTATATTCAAACTTCAGGACATTAATATAATATTACAGACGACTTCTAATGCATTAATCTCCGCTCATCAAACATACACTAATACTATATTAGCATCAGGCGATCGGTCAGCTCATTTGTTAATTAACTCGTACACATTTTATGATAAAATTGTATACATTGTCGGCACATTATTAAAATCTATTTTCTGCGTTTTAATATAATTGCGCGCGTATTTTCCGCTCATTACTTTTAAATATTTAACTTAGTTACACGCATATATTTTTAAACATGCCTACAAAATCGCAAGCGGCCATATTTAGGCAAACTATAAAATCTATTAGTCGGCTCAGAGAGATCGCATTGGCATTACACAAAGGTGACTCAAAATCTAACAAATCGGAGTAACAAATGCGCGTTTTAAAGACCTATGGAGATTGCTTTGGGCCCGGGGAAGCCCATAGCCTTCGGCACGATTTTTGATTTTGCACTCATAGGACTCGTTGAGCACTCATGCGATTCACCTGTAGCTCAAGTTGGCTCTGCTCATGTTACTCATACTCATTATACTCAGTCGGCTCACTCTACACATTCTGCTCATTCTACTCATGATATTTGCAAAAGCTCCGCCCCATCGTTTACAAACATTTGAATCAAATAGAGTACCAAAAATTAACTCAAATTCACTCACACTTAAGTGGCGTCATGTACCTTCCCAATTAAATCCTGCTGACTGTGCAAGCAGAGGATTATCAGCTCAAGCTCTCTCCGCTCATGATTTGTGGTGGTCTCCTCCTTGGCTCAAATTGCCAGAGGATACCTGGCCCAAGATGCCTTCAGCTCATACTCGACAAGACTTGCCAGGGCTCAAACCAAAATACGTACCATGCAATTTCTCGATACCCGGTGTCGATAGTGATCTGCTCACTCGCTTCAGCTCTTTAGAAAAACTAACTGGTGTCACTGCCTACATGAGGCGATTCATTCGTAACTGTAAACTAAATTCAAACTCGCGACAACTAGGCCCTCTAACTGTAAGTGAACGTAGAGAAGCATTACTCTTCTGGATCCGCTCTATACAGCAGAATGCATTCGCAGAAGATATTCACCGCCTGCAAACCGATAGAATCTGCACAGTACGACTACAACGTCTGTCGCCTTTTACGCAGGACGGTCTCCTCAGAGTAGGAGGTAGACTCACTCGTTCGGAACTCACATACGATGCTCAACACCCATACATTTTGCCTAGTTCTAGTCCGCTCGTAGACCTCATAATAGATCACTATCATCGCATACACTGCCACCCTGGCACGGACACGCTACATGCTATTTTACGTCAGCAATTTTGGATATTATCTGCCCGCCGCATTATAAGGCACAGAACGTTTAAATGCATAAGATGTTTCCGTTGCCGCGCTCAGCCCGAAGTACCTATCATGGCTGACCTGCCAGCTGATAGAGTCATACCTCAGCCCGTATTTAGTCACGTATCAACAGATTTCGCCGGACCGTTTCTGCTCAAATCAAGTCAATTACGTAATGCTAAGTTAATTAAGGGATATTTTTGCATATTTGTTTGCCTCACTACAAAGGCGGTTCACTTAGAACCAGTCTCATCGCTCACTGCCGAAGCGTTTATTGCAACATTACAAAGGTTCTGCTCACGTCGCGGACTTCCGGTATTGATACGTTCGGATTGTGGCACAAATTATGTAGGAGCTAGGAATCATCTACTAGAGGTACAACAATTTCTCAATGACAATAACGACGCCATTTCTCATAAACTCTCAACTCAAAATATAACTTGGTTACTCAATCCGCCTAAAGCCCCATGGATGGGAGGTATCCATGAGATTAATGTTAAATCCACAAAGCAGCTTCTATACCGTGTTATCGGTGAGCAACACCTCACTTTCGAGGAATTCTTAACTCTGCTCACTAGAATCGAAGCTGTGTTAAACTCTCGGCCCATCAGTCCACTTTTGTCCGATCCCACGGACTATCAGCCCCTTACTGCTGGCCACTTTCTCATTGGCCGTCCGCTCACAGCTCTCCCCGAGCTGACTCTAGATGAAAGAGTAATATCTCCGCTCAAACGCTTTCAGCTCATTCAATCACTCTCTCAGCGCTTTTGGAACCTTTGGACCAAGTCCTACCTCCATACCCTTCAAATCCGCTCCAAATGGCTTTCCTCTTCCTCTCCACCTAAAATTGGAGAACTGGTTCTGCTCAAGGAGGACAATTTGCCTCCTCTACAATGGAAGATGGGAAGAATCTCACGTCTGCTACCTGGGAAGGATGGAGTCATCAGAGTTGTGGACTTGGACACGACTCAAGGCCAGCTGCGGAGGCCTGTCGGCAAGATTGCCCGGCTCCCACTGGATTCTGCTCAGGATGGGGCTCAGCTCGCCGCCTGTGCGGGCCCCCCAGGATGTTCGCGCCAACACTAGCGCGACGTTTAGAATAAACACAAAGGACATCACTACGTGATGTATGGCCGACCGAAAGGGGCGCTGTCAGAGAGTGACGAACACTTGCAATTAGAACCCCTTCCGCGCCGGATGCATTTTCAGCTCATCCCGAAACCTAGTGAACGCGAACGCGTGTGCGCATATTTATTTGTGCTCGTTAATATAATACCAAATTCGCCGGCGAACCGCGATAAATCTATCGATAATCCGCTCAACAGCTGTGTAGTGTAGTGAGAAGAAACCTCCGCCCAGATACAGAACCACCAGCTCAACAATAAGGTCAGTCCCAGATTTCTCCAGCCCTCACATTAACCTATATACCTACTTCCCTCAGCTCAAAGTCGTATGTGTAAGGTCCTAGCTTACACAACTCCATTCATCCATACATCCTCATAAACTTTCACATTTGTAATAGTAGTAGGATTTATTATTATTAAGTTATGAATTAAATAACAATAGTAATATTCTTAGGTTCAAATAGGTGCTTATTACATAGTAACCTTAAACTTAAACTTAGGCCTTTTCATCCGTTATTGGATGATTTATACAGTATTCTTCGAGCGAAGTAACCACTCTTAAAATACTGTAGTGCCTAGGACAGTTGGTTTTTAAATGTCGTATGGCCAAGCACATACGGCATTCTCACAAAACAGTCAGCCCAGTCCAGAGGAATGACTGGTCAATACGTCTGGGGCCAACCATGTGCGGGTTTCCTCATGATGTTTTCCTTCACCGTTAGAGCGTCCGTATAATGTACTTGAGATCTGAAAAAGTCTCACTGGTACACGCCACAACCTGGGAATCGAACCTGCACTGAACCTTAGGCTTACGAATATTTACCAAAAACAACTATTAAAATACAAAAAAACAACGGGACCCTATTACTAAGACTCCGCTGTCCGTCCGTCTGTCCGTCTGTCTATCACCAGGCACTATCTTATGAATATGTTGCTGCTATAACAACAAAAACTAGAAATATACTAAAATATATACTTTTCTTTGTCATTTTATACGGAAGTGACCGTGCGCTAGTCCGACTCGCACTTGTCCCGTCTTTGGACTTGATGACTTTCGAAAAGTCGCTACCGATAATAGAGACCTATCTTATCTGCATATTGTAGGCGCGAGAGTTGACATGGCATGACGTATTCCGTGCCAAAATATGGTTTCTTGACATTATTGCTAATTGATGGTTCAGATGATTACAGCCGATGTAAATAAATCTTTGGGTTTCGTAGAATAATAATTATTTAAATATAGATTATCTGGATAATGGGTCGTCCATTCATTCACCCTCTGTGTCTCAGTGGTTAGCGGGTTACAAAATTTGTGACGAAGTCACCGCGCGACGAGTTTATTTTAGTCGAAATTTGTATAGACGATGTATTGCTGGTTGCCGCTACAACAACAAATACTCTAAAACAGAATAAAATAAATATGTAACGGGGGGGGGGGGTAGTCGGCACAATCTAAGTTATAATTATTTATTACCACTTTTCCCAATGCAGACTTTTACTCTGTTTATGGCATGCAAAAGAATAATAAACTTTATTATATTACCATTAATAACTTCAACTGGTACCGGATATAATAAAATATAGACAGCTGTAATGGGCTCCCCGCGTTTAATCCGAGCTGAATGCATGTATAACATTCAACACCACAATTCAGTTTTTATTCGATGTGAATCCCCTTGGGTTACATAAAAGGGAAAACGGCCTGATTAAAATAAAACCGGCCAAGTGCGAGTCGGACTCGTGCACGTAGGGTTCCGTACCATGTATACCATATTTGACATGTTAACTCCTGAACTATCAAAGTTATATAAACCGATATAGTTTTCTTTAAAAGTTAATCGCATCGAATACCATCATGTTTTTTTTCAGATTTTAGCTTTTACAGAGAGGGGGGGGGGGGGGGGTGCGTTTTAAAATAGGATATCTCGCAAAAATAAAAATTGGTCTCCAGTGTGCTGAGTGCGAGTTTTTATCACTACTCGCCTTGAAGAAGTTAACTACAATTTGTATGGCATCGAATTAGTTACCATTGTTTGCCACTAGGGGCGTTGTTTCGATGCCATACAACTTCTTCATGGCGAGCAGTCACAAAAACTCGCACTCAGCACACTGGAGACCAAGAACCCCAACGCACTTGTAAGTTACCTAATGTTATATATAAATATTATATTTAGATAGGTAAAGAAACGAAATCATGATCATCTTTATAAAATAAACCAAGTAATTAGGAAAATAACTCTACTTAGCCATTGTTACAAACGTGCTTCTAAATTCTCACGGAAAACCAAATTGTAGTAATTTTTGATATTTAAATACATGAAAATATACGTAGTTATATGAAAATATGTGGAATGGTTTTACAAACCATTTTTGAGATGATTTATAGACGTATAGATAATTTTTTGGATTCTGTAATACTCCAAGGAACCCTTATAGTTTCGCTCTGTCCGTCCGTCTCTCTGTCTGTCTGTCGCTTCTAGCTTCTGTATTTATGAATATAAATGGATGACATTTGCTTTAGTTAAAGACTGTGTATAGGTGTCTGTTTTGGCATCATAAAATAATAATAATGTGTGGATGAATGAAGTGGGGATGAAAAATATTTTTTCATTCTACCCCATCGTGTAAGGTATCGTTGAAAAGAACTTTTAAAATAAAGGCGAAGTTTCGTACATAACTTTTTTACAAAATCGACCATTTCCGAGTAATCGGTCACCAAAGTGGTTCTATAAGTTGGTTGGTAGGAGGGGCCCTGGAATTTCTAAACTGTAAGAGATATAAATTTGTAAGTTTCCATGCTGATACATCATGCTAAAAACTCTTTAAGAAAATTATTTTGTGCGAAATTGGACAATAACTTTTAAAGTAATACGAAGAAAACCTGTTGCACGTTGATGCAGTTGCACGTTACGGAACCCTCCTTAGACATGTCATGACATTCTCTTGGTTAGGTTATTATATTCTTTATATTCAAGAGACCGAAGAGATACCTTCATAATCTCGAAGTTACATGCCAGCCAAGTTACAGCCAACAAATCCAACTTCCAAGGCCGCGGCTTTGAAGCGGACTTGTAGGCAAACTTTATAAATTAATAAAATTTGACACTATTGACACTAATGATGGCCATTAGTACCGTTGCTGGATTTGTAGGCTGGACGGTGAGTATGTACGTACGTACGTACGCTTTATTTCACGGAGAGAGTTGACATAAAATATAATTTAGTTTGAAAAACGTGAATTACCAGCACATAATTGAGTAGTCAGTAGAGGATGGCAAAAGGCGGATGTCTATTCTGAAAACTGAGTGAAATGATACCTTTCCAATTTCTTTTACAGGATTTGTCACTTTTATCTCTTTGTTCCATCTTTTTGTATGAGAAAAAGGAGTTCCATTTATAGAGTCCGTTAAAATGTAATTTCTACGTTTTAATTAAATATTCAATTTGAGTTATGTTAAATATTACGTAATTTCTGTATCTTTGTATACCTATCTATGTATGCAAAGAAACAATTTTGATATGTTTAAACTGGTCCTTTAGAACTTTAAAAATTATAATATTAGACGCGTTGTTCTGTCTTAACTATGTTCAATCGTCATTTTTTCCAATATTTCTCGCTATTTCCTTCGCTGAACTTTCACAATTATTTCACGATCCAAATTAGTCATTTCGGTCCTGCCGTTCTTGAGCGAGACACAAGTTTTGCAACACATTTTCATAAAGAAGAAGAAGATTGTTAATTATATCCGTAAGTGTAGAGTAAATTATAAATTAGTCGAATTCACCTCATCTAGTTTTAATATTTTATTACATGGGAATAGACGTCAAAATATTATGTAATTTGCGAATGTCAGCTCCGCACGACAGTTTAATTTCACCGACACCGCTTCCAGTTCTTACTAAACTCAATTATCTCTATGAAAACAGCCTCTATATAAATTGTCTATTATAAAACCAGTGGCGTGGTATGCCACTTTGGCCCTATATATCGCCGCCGAGCAGCGGCAGACATGTCGAATGACAAAGCGCCATGTGTTAGCGATTTGGCTAAAGGTATAACAAATGATAATTATTTTATTTTGGGTTTGGATACCTTTTATTATTTGATTTTTGCACAGGAAGTGAGACCTAGTCTCGGCTATACACTATAGATGTGCCTGTAAAAATTGGAAGCGTGAAAACGTGAACAATAAATGAGATTATTTCTTAATTTATTCTTGCAAGTTGCATACAATTAAAGAGCTGTTTTCTTGTAGTACGGGGCTGATATTATAGTAGCTACGCCCCTGTTTATGCACATACCCTAAATAATACAACTATTCCAGTGTGGTCAGTGTGTTTAGAACTAGTTTCTGTACATTTGTAATTGCTTAGAAACGGTGGGGCAGGCTTAAGCTCGAAACTATACTTTTGACTCACCAACTTGTTAGGGCTTTTTAGTTTTTCTCGGAATGTTAGGTTTTTATAACAAACAATTTAATCTACGCCTACATCATTTTAACCTGACTACGGCGAAGCCAAAAGAAGGGTAATGATTTTGGCAGTCTATGTATATATGTATGTTTGTTCCACAGTAGCGCCTAACTACTAGTTTAGATTTTAATAAGTGTGGTATCAATAGATTCTTTATAATAGCCTGGGTAATATAGGCTATATAATTTACCTAGTTGGGTTATAGTTTTTTTATAAAATTTTAGTTATATGAAAAAATATTATAGAGTATCAGTATGATTGGTTATATATTATATAGCAATTGGACATGTAGAAGGAAATACCTTGAAATTACGTTACAATAAACACACAATTTTAGCATTCAACACTGGACTGGTTATAATATTTTATAAACGACATCCAACTATTTATTGTAACAATTCTCTATGGATTATGCTGCTATAAATAATAATATTACTAGGTTTTTAAGTACCCACTAACATACTGACATTGTTATTAATATTATGTGAGTCAGAAGTCTCGATGATCTAGATTCTAGTAGAAGATTCATCGAACCGGAGAAGTAGTACGAGTTTATTGTAGGGTTGCCAACCCCAAATTAAAAAAAAAAAACTAGGATTTGTAGTTGGAAAAACCAGGACAATTCAGTTTAAAAACAGGACGCAGTAATAGGGTTGCAACAGTTAAATTAATGTGTAATGAAAATAGGCTAAATGAAATACATGTAATGACCTTATAAGAGCGCTTTAAAAACCCATGACGCTGCTTTAAAACTATCCAGGACACCACAGGGCACTGCAAAATCTAGGACATTACCTGGGAAAACATGACAGTTGGCAACCCTAGGCTAATGTATGTTTGTTCCACCGCAGCGCCTAAACTTCAGATCCGATTTTAATAAATGAGGCTCTAATAAATGCGTTTTATTAGCCCGGGTTACATAGGTTATATAGTTAATTTACGTAGTCGGGTTTATAGTCCTTTTTAATAAACAAAAAATCAAACCGACTTCCAAATTAAAAATACACAAAAAGTATGAAATTATGAAGATTGTGTAGAGAAATAGTTAAAATTTTAGTCGAATTTAAAAGGGGAATTATTTAGAAAATAAGATTTATTTCATACTTTTTTGTGTATTTTTACTTTGGAAGTTGGTTTAATTTTTTGTTTGAAGATGATAATTTTTCCCTTTCTAGTCATATTTGTTACAATGTTATTATTAACACATTTAAGAACTTTTAAAATAAACTATTGAATGTATAATTGAATACGCGCCAAGCTTCCATTAGGTATTTTATATAAGATGATGATGATGATGATTACTTAAGTAAGTTACATAATGGCATATGCTTGCAGTTCTTTAAACAATGACAAAATTTCCAAACGCGTATCTTTAAAGACCGAAGAGTTCTGTTCAGTGCTTTTGGATCCAGGGTATACCTTGGTGCAAAAAGTCGAAATATACGTGTCCATATAAATTTTGAGGAGTTCCCTCGATTCCTCATGGATGCCATCATCAGGTCACCATTGGTGAAAACGGGACCAACTTCGGATGTACCCTTTACATCAAAAAATAGTTTTGCAAATCGGTGTTGACCGATTTGCAAAACTATTTTGTTGAGACGGTGCAGTTATCGTTGAACATTGAATAAAACTACATATGAAATTAGCAATTTTGTGTTCACAAACACTAGGAAATATAACGTATATAGAAATTAAATCGGTAATTTTAAGCGACATACGGATGTGTGCTACTATGTGCTATTATGATAAGGTGTCATAATAGCACATAGAAGCAGGCCACTTTGCATATTATGATTACTGTCTAGATGTTTTCTACAAAACCACTACTAACAACTAAATTCTCCTTATCATAATACTTAGTAGAGGGAATAAAATACAAAATTTAGTAGTAAAACTTTGTAAAAAAACTCAGTTGGCAACATTAAATCTGACCTGTACGGATGGACTGAACGGCAATAAAATTGGACTGAACGGTAATAAAATTCGAGTGTAAAATAAATCCGGTCAAGTGCGAGTCGGTAAGGTCAAGTTCCGTACAAAACGGAAAAATCACGTTTGTTGTATGTGAGCCTCAAATTTTTATTTTATTCTGATTTTAGTATTTGTTGATAAAACGGCAATAGAAATACCTACATCATACATTTGCAAAAATTTTAACTGTCGAGCTATCACGGTATATGAAGGTTAAGATACAGCCTGGCGACAGACGGACGCACAGCAAAGTCTCAGAAATAGGGTCCCGTTTTTACCCTTTGGGTACGGAGCCCTAAAAATGGCACGTGGTCTAAAGAAATTTATTAAAGCTCATTGAAGTATTTAAAACTTTAGAGCCACTATGGTTGATAAAATCTAACGACTATTACTATAAAACAAAGAGAAATAATTTCTATAACATATTACTGGAAAAATGTATGACACAATAATTCGGTTTCGTCGATAGCGTGATTACAATTGCAGCAAAATACAATTAATAATTAAAATAATAGCCTAAACTGACCAAGAGCATGGCACGACATGTCTATGGAGGGTTCTGTAACTATCAACGCGCAATAGGTTTTCTTTGAATTACTACAAAAGTTATTGTCATAAAGTTATTACAGAAGCTAGGAGAGCGGCGGACAGACAGACAGACGGACGGGCAGAGTGAAATTATAAGGGTTCCTTAAGTATTACGGAACCCTAAAAATACGACCGAAGCTCGCGGCAATTTTCCGTGTATGTGCTCGAATCCGTTCAGGCCGAACCTTAGATTAAAACGCCTAGAAACCGGGTACACGCATGAAAAGTGAAGTAAATCATACTGAGCCATATCGGCTCAGTTTGTTCGAACGACCTGTCAGTTGTCAAGGTCAAGCGCTAGTGCATACATCTCCGACTATTAAAAACATTATGACGGTTTGTGCCGTTATTGGGTGTCACAATGCATCGAAAAGAAATTAAAAAAGCTAGTATTAAGTTAAATATTTAAAACATTTTAAAATAAAATCATATTATGTCGCCATCTTGCTGCCCTATTGTGAATTGTGAGTGTTACTGGTAATTTTTTTTTAAATTTCATGGCTTACTAATAGTTGCAATTAAGACAAAGTTTTTTATTATTTTCTGATTTTTTAAATTATCAATTTAAAGTATTGTCCGTATTAGGATAATCCTCAATATATTCCTTAATACCATTATAATGTTAATAAAGTTCACTGTTCACAAACTGTGTTTAGATGGTTTAAAATGAAATATAACTTATATTTTTACATCTCACGATACTAAGAAAAACAAGTATAATAATTCCAATTTTAAGAGTACACGCTTCACAACTTTAAAGTTTTGTTGGTGTGCGTGTCAGTATGTAATGCTTACGCCTACATCTATCTGTTGCTTGCTTCACTTTGTACGATGCGTTTGTTTGAAGACTATCTAGGCGCTATTAATCTAAGGGCCGAACTGACGTCAGTTCGGTCGGCTGCGATTTTCTCCGTGTATGTGCTCGAATCCGTTCAGGCCGAACTGACGTCAGTTCTAACTGAAAGGATCGGCCTCTCGTCTGTGGACGTCTTAAAGGAGGAACATAACGTCGATTTTTTTTAAACATAATATATTTATTTAATCAAAGTATATACCATTGCTATCTAGGCACTTTTGCTATCTTATAGGTAGTTCATTGATTCCATTACTAAAAAACCATTCGGACAGGAATCAATAAAATCTTTGAAGGCGCTTTGGACACATCGGAGTTGAATTTTTTCCCTTGCAAGAAGTTACCAAATTTAGAAAAAAATGGTAATCTGTTGGAGCAAGGTTCGGGGAGTACGGTGGATATCTTAAACATTCCAATTGAAGCTTCTTTAATTTGGTGGCAGTCTGTTGTGCAGTGTGTGGTCTAGCGTTGTCAAATGTTAGCTTGCCAAATGTTACGCAGGCACAAACCAATATACTATTAAATAATGAGAAAATGAAATTAGTAGACACCACTGTTTTTCTAGGTATAACATTAGATAGTAAGTTACAGTGGGGACCACATATTGCTAAATTGGCAGATAAGCTGAGTTCTGCAGCATACGCTGTTAAAAAAATTAGAGAAATTACCGACATAGAGACTTACTTTAGCTATTTTCATAGCATAATGTCGTACGGCATCCTCTTGTGGGGAAACGCTGCGGACATTAATACAATATTTGTGCTGCAGAAACGTGCTATACGTTCTATTTATAAGATGTCGACTTTTGAATCTCTAAGGGAAAAGTTTAAAGAAATAAAAGTTCTGACCGTCGCATCTCAATACATTTTGGAAAATGTGTTATATGTAAGAAAGAATCTAAACAACTTCAAAAAGAAATGTGATAATCATTGTGTAAACACTAGAAATAAGAACAAGTTAGATATGCCAGTGTTCAGACTAAGCAAAGTTAGTAAATCCTTTAAAGGCCAATGTATACGCTTATGCAATACAATCCCAGAAAAGGTTCAAAACCTTCCCATTAATAAGTTTAAAAAAGTAGTTAAAGAACATTTGTGTGCCAAAGCGTATTATAAAATTAATGACTTCATTCAAGACGGCACACCTTGGGAGTAAGGTGGCTCCTTATCTTATCTTATTATTTGTTACATAGACATAAGTAAACATTGTAATAATTTTGATTTTAAAAGAATAATTTTCCATCTTTTTGGTAAAAGATGGCCCCAGACGAGTTTCTTGCCGGCTCTTCTCGCTGGGTTAGTTCCCGAACCGGTGGTAGGCATCACATAGTATCGACGTTCAAAAAGAGTATTTAAAAATACCAATTTTGAATAAAAAAAATTTTGATTTTGATTTTTGTCCTGAAGCAGCAGTGGCCTAGAGCGAATGACCAACCTCGGTTATTTAGCAGCTGGTTTTTCCATCATGATTTGGAGTTGCTGGCAATAGACATCTGCCGTAATCGCCTGGCTAGATTTAAGAAAGATGTAGTGAACGACACCGGCACTAGTCCACCAAACGCTCAGGCAAACACAGGCAGGCTTTGGCTGGTTCCCCAGGGTTCAGCCATTGCGATGAGCATTTTTAGATTATCGTACAGGATCCACTTTTCATCGCAGGTAATGATTCGATTTAAAATCCCTTCATTATTGTACCGGTTGAGTAATGTAACGCAGCAGTCGACGCGCGTTTGTCGGTTTGCTGTTTTTTTAAGCTTTGAAGCTTTTTTACCTTCCTGATTTGCTTCAAGTGGATTAAAACAGTTTTAATCCACTTGAACACACTAACACCGCAGCCTGAGCAGAACTCGGACGTGATTTGCAATGGATCCGGTTCCACAATAGCCTTCAATTATTCATTATCAACTTTGGTCTCCGGCCGTCCACGGGGCTTGTTCTGCAGGTCGAAATTACCAGAACGAAAACGTTGGAACCAAAATCGTACTGTATTTTCTTTTGCGACACCGCCGCCATACACATCATTAATCCTTCGAGCCGTTTCTGCAGCACTGGTGGAACTCGTACGCGAAAAAGAAAAAAACAAAAGAGGAAAAAAAAAAAATGAATTACGGTTTTCGAAACACAAATGCATGAGCCTAAACGTCTTTACACAAGCAGTGAATCATGTGCCCGATGTATCCGTGATTGATTTTTGGAGACGTTACATACAGCCGAACGTATAACCGCCTCCTTTTTTTGGAAGTCGGTTAAAAATAGTAGTTATCAATGCAAGTGTTGATTTTACGGGGTATTATCTGAATGAAAAGCAGCGGCGCCAAAACCCAAATTTACAAACTGCTTGTCTAGTCCACGTGAGTCAGATTTGCATCGTGGCATTTGCGATGGATTCCCTCGCGCTATAACTGTGCCGGACGGTGGGGCGCGCGTAAAAATAGTCGCGCGCACGCGCATGGCGGCGCGCACACCAAATTGGGATATAGAAGCCGAAGGGAATAAATGATGTAGTTTCTTACTTTATGCTTTAATGACTACGAATAATTTTGCGAATTACAGCAAATCACAGAATATTGCCGATCATTGTGGCCGCTAGCGGTCGTTTTCTCAGGCGAAACTGTGTTTTATAGTAATGAAGAAAAAGTTTAAAATTAAGTATATGACAGTTATGATGCTCGCCGCTCCGCTGACATTTCGGTGTGAATCGACCCTTAGGGCGCAATTTAACTAGGCAATATATTTGCAATGTGTCAATATGAATATTATCTATCATTTATTTCTTACCACTAATAAATAACAGATGAGGGTATATATTTCCTATACGGGATCTTAGACCAATAGGGAATAACCGCGCACTTTCTGCACATTGGTCCATCTATTACGCTTTGGTTCACTTTAATATATTTATTCATCATTTTTATCAAAGAAAAGAGAAGCCGATTTCTGGTACCAATGTCAGATTTTTATACTAGGAATACTTGAATATTAGGTCAGCTATGACGTCAAACGTTTATGGGCTACGGACGCTACGGTTATCGTTCAAACGAATTGGGACGCCGGTTAGAGCAATTAAATTGTTAAACTGAAGCTGTATTATTAATGAGATGCAGATAATATAGATATATTACATATTATAAGAAGATTTAAATCGCAGTAATCCGTCTACTAGATAGTAGACGGATTACTGCGATATAATCTTCTTCAAGGAGTAGAAACGTAGAGTTGAAGTTTACGACTTTGAAGACACAATTTGTTTCATACGAGTTTTGCTTTTTAAACAAAAAGGAAAACACGATAATGTAAGGTATTTAGGCCTTTCCTACCTTTATCTAGCCTCAAAGTAAAAAAAAACTGTTGTTCAAAGTTGGTATTTTTATACACTTTCTGAACGTCGGTCTACATGATGCCTACTACCGGTTTGGGAACTAGCCCGGCGAGAAAAACCGGCGTAAGAAACTCGCGCGGGCCATCTTTTATCAATAAGATGGAAAATTGAACTTTTAAAATGGAAATTATATTTAAAAAAACAATCTTATGACTAAAAATACATAACAAGAGTACAACAGTATAATATACTGGCCTTGCATGGGGCCACCTCATTCCCAAGGTTGTTATCGTACCAGACAATACCAGTGGTGACAAAAGTGCGTTTAAACTTATAGTACCTGGGTAACCGAACCGAGCTTTGCTCGGAGCTCTAGTAGATAAAAAAAAAAGTATCACAAAAATATTATTTTACCGGGGTTCGAACCCACCACATTCCGAATATCCCGACAACGCAAAAATGAACCAAACTGCCAATCGGACTGACATTATAGAGTCGAAATTATTAATTGTTGCACGACGAAAGAAAAAACATATACGAGTAATATAAATTAAAAATGCGCAGGGATACAACCTAGTTAGACCGTTTTTTCTCCCTCCAAACTCCCTGCATTCTAAATTTCATATAAATACTTGCAGCCGTTGCCGAGATTACGATTATATTCAATATTATATTCAATATACAAGATTGTCTCGTTTAAAGTATAATATTAGCTAGAGAGAGCGCGCGTACCGTAGAGCGCGTAACAAATTCTATCACACATTTTGAGAACAAAAACCAGCAACGCACTTGTAACTCCTCTGGTGTTGCGGCTATTGGAAATCGCTTTCCATCAGGTGATTCGTCTTTTTACTCTATAGGACTGAAATCTGAGGAATGAGCTAATTGCGTGGACAAAGCTGCGGGCATTCCGAGCTGTTGGTTAAGTGTTGTGGTCACTCTCATTAGGCTAATTTAATGCCTAACCATAAGGCCAAGGAGTAAATTCTTAGAAAAGGCTGCATGTGTTGGTTCTAGCAATATCTTACTAGTAATTTTATATATACGAAAGTTTATGGTGGCGTGGGAATGAAAAGTCTTTTTGTTTGGTTAGGTAATTGTCGTTTTTTAATCGACTTCCAAAAAATGGAGGCGGTTATGCATTCGGCTGTATATATATTTTTTTTGTATGTTCAACGATAATTCCGCCGTCTGTGGACCGATTTTCAATTTTTTTTTTTTTAATGTAAAGGGTATAATCCCAAGTTGGTCCCGTTTTTTTTATTCTTGATCTGTTTCTATGTATGTGTAGGTACGTACGTACCTTATTGTGATGGTATTTTACTATCCTGTTATGTTGATACTTGGTTTTAATGTATGTAATACGTTTAAATGTAATGTGAGCGTCGAATAAATGTTCTAATTTAATTTAAAGTTTACTTTTTTCGCAAACGAAGTCGCGTGCAACGACTTGTTATAAATAAGGTTGTGGCCATATGTTTGTTTTTTTTTTATTACGCGTAAACTGCTGAACGGACACTGAATTTTTATCCCAATAAAGTCTATCAACCAAAGACTTTGACAATCAAGATGATGATGATGATAGAAGTGATAAATTCCACAAAATAGCTGTTCGATAGATAAAATGTCCCGAAAGATAAATCTCTCACTATATTTTGACACAAAAAGCTCGCATCGAAAGCGGTGACATGACCAATATTTGAAATCTATCTTCGCTCTGCCCGCTGTCGCCTCTGCGTAAAGAATGTTTTTTCTTCTAAGGATAAAATTAATCTTTGAGATTAAACGATAAAAAAATGAGTGCCCTTATAAGACAAGCCACCTAACCAACTACATACTACCAAATACCAATATGTCTACTGTGTGACCGAACTGCGCAGTTTTATCTTTGTGCCCCATGCACAAAGATAAAACTAAACATGGGCATAAAACTCTGCTGTACGCTGTCTGTCAAGTGTCACCAGGTTGTATCTTAGGAACCGTGATAGCTAGAAAGTTGAAATTTTCACTGATGATGTATTCCTGTTGCCGGCTTAACAACAAATACTAAATAATTAAGTGGGCTATGGGACTCCCATACAACTTTTTTTTGCCGTTTTGTACATAACCTACCTACCTACGTGCGCGACTCCGACAGGCACTTGACCTGACAGGCTGATTATGTATCTTTTTTGCTGATTGTACTTACATTACTCAGTCAACTGTATGTATGAACAAGAGGTCAGTGACCGGATCAACTACATCGCCATCGAAGGATAATCAGCTTATCCAGTTTATAAACAACTAGAAACTTACAATATGAAACATTGCAATAAATCGATTGAACTAAAAGATTAGAGATTGGTTGAAGATAGAAACCTTATTATACAAATGTAATGCAGACCGCAAATTATCTTTAGTCCTCGACGAAAAAATTGTGTGTTTGTGTGTGAATGTCCGTGGCATCGTTACTTCCAAATGGATGGACCGATTTTGATTTACTTTTTTTGTTTATATAATTAAATTTAAAACCAAAATATTAATACAATTCCTTGTGACTTGTGAGAGAAATCACAATACAATTTGTTGTTATAAATTCACTGAAAAACAACGTTTATTTTTCCTCGCTTTAACATTTGTGACAACTGCTACTTTGAGATAAATATTCAAAGCAAAATATTGAAAGTAAAAAAAAATGAACGATTATGGAATGAAGCTTTGAATTGTTCGTATAATCTGTCACACTCTAGCACATAATAATCAGTAATCTCTACATTCGTCGCTCTGTCGTGCACATAACATTTCAGGCTGTGGTGTTATGGTTTCGTCGCCTATTTCAGGATTTGCGCCAGCTGAGCGGTCCCGACGCGTTGCCATGGTGACCATTGATTCGACGCCATCTTGGATACAGATGTCTGCGTTTATTGACAACTGAAATGTGCCTGGACGGCGTTAAAGTTTCAAATTCCATTTCGATAATAGATATTCTCTAAACGTGATGGATAAAACCGCGAAATACTAGTATGCCCGCCTCTTTTTGGAGATAATAGAGTATATAGTTAAGTTATGTAGCAAATTACAGAGGCAAGCGAGCGAGCAAGGTCAAAAATATTTCTTGGCACGAACTAATTACAAAATTATTAATAATCGTATTTAATGTTTAATTATATAGTTGTTTATAATAGTTTAAATTAACATGATAGTCAATCATCTAACAAATCGTGAACACGATATCTCACTAACAAGACAGTGTAATGAAAAAAAAATTACATCACAATCTGCCCATGTCGGGTCAGGCAAAATGGAAGCCACGACTTTCATATTTGTGAGATATGCCAGGTGACCTGTCGTTTTCATTTCACTTTCTAATAACTCAGAAGTCAAAGCCAATATGCCGTAAGTTATGGCGATAAGATAAGATGTCATTAGCTATGTTATTTAATACATACATATAAAACATATATTGTAATCATGGAATTGGAATAACTAATAAGCCTGCCACGTTGCATACTTTAAAAGTGTTCTGTGCTCGTGAATTTTTAAACACATTCTCGAATTCTTGGGCTGTTTAAAATTGGAATCTGTCACTCAATACCCAGCAAAAACAAATAGACACCGGCCTCTATCGGAATTGCAACTAACCGTGTGTCGTCCTATATTTGGCGCATACTTCGGACTATTTAAAGAAGCGGTCATTGTCTTTTCGGTTTGGAATGGGAAAATATTTATAAGAGCAGATATTATTGAGATGTTTAGCACGCTTCAAATACTTACATTGCAATGTTCATGCAGTTTCTTATAATAGGTTAGTGTTACTTTTAAGAGTTAAATAATACTGTGAAGACTTTAATGCTGTATAAACGGAAGAAAATTTAGTTTTACATTGACAGATATTAATTAACAGTAGTTTAAAACATTGCGAAATCTATAGCTACAATATTATGCGAAAATATCTCGGGAAAATAGGTAGAATTTATTAGACTTTCGTATTACATTTTTTTTTTACATATGGCGTCGGCTTATTTTAAAACCATTTGCCAGTGTCAAGGAAAATAGAACTTTCGTTTCAAGTTTTAACACTGTATTCCTATATCGTCAAGTCTAAAGTCTAGTCAAAGTCCAAATAAATAGTCAGTGCAGTCCATGAGTCATGTCAGTCGATTCAGTAAAGTGGTAGAATCTTTACTGAAAGTTTCTAGGGAGTTTTGGAGGGAACACAAAATAGTACGTTTTTAGAAGTTGTCCCACTTGCCCACACTTGTGCACGTTAACGAATATTTAATGATTAATATTGTACCAATATTACACATTAAGAACCGAAATAACACAAATTTATGAAGAAATAGAAAATCCACAACGTTGAACTCCCCGGCAAAACTCGACTTTCGTAATCTCGATAATGACTTGGCGATAGTTTTTAATTTTCTATAGAGTCGCGCATTTTACTAACTGAGCTAAAACTTGTACGTACTTCGAATTCCTTATTTAAAATTTGGAAGTGCTCGTAGGTTACTCTATTTTATTGTTATGCAAGTAGGTACATGTACCTAACTATATTTTTATTAGATAATATACATATTTAATATATATTCATATATAATTTTATTGTTTTTAATTAAGAGAAGAATTGATAGTTTGGGAAAGGAAGAACCAAATACATAAGGTTTTTCGTGGTATTTCCACCAAATTGCTATTGTAGTCTCGTTCACAGAATAAAGAAATAAATGAAGATGGCGATGACTTCCAATAAGCAAAAAATTAAATTCTTGAATAAACGACATAATGCTCTATTGTCTTAGGATCAGCTCACACCGACACGCGACGCGGCGCGGCGCAGTATTTTTAAAAATAGCGATTCAAAATTTAACTTTATTCACTATGCAAAAATACTGTGCGATTTAACTATTGATATCTTTGAATAACTTTAGTCGACTTGATGCAAGCCAAAATTACGATTATGATCTTGTGTATTTGTGGCGATTTTATCGAGCTCAAAGATTCACCTTTATAAAATATCTAGCCTCGATAGTTATCTATGTACTAAAAGTACTCGTTTAAAGCATATCTAGTGTATTGCTATTCTGTGGACGGTCGATGTGTTTGTAGTCGCCGCCAGCCTTATAAGGCAGAACAAGATAATGGCATCCGCAAGATATGGTCTCAAGCGGTTATTGAAGCTTTTTGTTTGGATTAGATACAGATAGAACGTGGAGGAATGTAAAAAAAAACCTGCCAAATGCGAGTCGGACTCGCGCTCGAAGAATTAACCGTGTCATTATACCATTACTTTACATTTCGTTATTTTTGTACGAAGTTTTCCCCAATAAGCGCATTTAACAGAGGTAAAGGTAAATAAGCTGTTATAAGTAGTTTTGATTCAAAGCTCATCACATGAACTACCATCATGGAAATTTAGAGATTTTTAGTTTATATTTTACAGGGGGAGAGAACGTCCTATTTTAACAAAAAAAAAACGCTATAATGTAAAATATTTAGCAAACGGATGCCTAAATTTGAAAACTCGTCTTAGCAACCTCTCAATTCTTTGTGATATGTGCGCATACAAATACATAAATTGATATAACCTTTCACACAAATACAAATTAAAACTTAACTAAATATTTCGTGATTGTATGCTTGCATATTGTTGAATGGCCTTATTTTCGCTGTTGAACCCGTAGGCGCAAAATCTCCATGCGGCAAATAGAATCTGGTTCAAGTGCCTGCGAGAGATTAATTTTCAATTGAAAACGAAGGAATTTTCCAGATGGAGTGACTAAATATCTTTGTTAATGCCAACGTGACAATACAGGGCATTGCTCTAGCTGCTATCGGTCGTGTGTGCCTTATCGCCGCCGTGAAACAACACGAGACTTTTAATTAGCTAATTCGTTACATTATTATGACGTAACTAAATAATGTGTGCTGTTTTGTTTTCTTATTTTTTTAGGAAAAGAAAGTTTTACAAATCGTACTACTATTATAAACGTTGAAGTTTGTGAGGATGGATGTATGGATGGATGTTTGTTACTCTTTCACGCAATAGCTACTGAACGGATTTAGATGAAATTTGGTATGATAGTAGTTTAAGCTCTGGATGAAACCATAGGATACTTTTTATCCCGAAAAAGTACAGTGTTTCCGTGGGATACTGTGTAAATGCAGGCGGAGCCGCGGGCAACGGCTTGTTAAAAAAAAGTAAAGTAATAATATATTGTCTTTTATTATCTACCTTCTACTACTCCTATCGCGCTACTGTCTATAACAAATAATTTTGTTTTCATTTTTAAGTTGTGATCCTATTTTAAATTACCTAATATTGCGTGAAATTAGGAGGCAGTAATGTACGCGTCAAATATAAAAAACCAGCCAAGTGCGAGTCGGACTCGCGCACTAGGGGTTCTTTTGGAGCTTATTATATTCTGTTTTTAGTATTTGTTGTTGTAGCGGCAACAGAAATACATCATCTATGAAAATTTCAACTGTCTAGCTATCACGGTTATGGAGATACAGCCTGGTGACAGACCGACAGGCAGACGGCCAGACAGAGCGGAAGTATCAGTAATGGTCCCGTTTTTACCGTTTGGGTACGGAACCCTAAAAAGCCGACCGTCAACTTCTAAATTATGAAATTTTCTCATTGCACCTTTTACTTTATAAAAATTCTGAAAAAGTTTAAACCAAAACTTTCAACCTACTTTAATAATGAAATTTGCTTCCAGTCTTTGTTTAACCAACACTAGTTAAGATTAATTATTAATGGATTTACATTATATTGTTACCAATATTATAAATAATTAATTTACTTTTTGTTTGTATGCATTATCGATGTATGCGAAAAATCACAATTTTCATAACGTTAACCTACTCACTTTACAATCATGGAATATTGCCATACAGACAACTGTTAAATCAGAAATTACGAAAGTTATCAATTGTGAAAGAAATTTGTTAACAACATGATTTTTTACTGACGAAAATTAATTTCAACAAGTAGTTTATATTATAGGAGGATTTACATTTAAACGACTCGTTCGCGATGGCCTGCCCACCAAAGTGGACTGTATTCTATTTCACGATTTATCTTGTCCTACAGGTGAGTTCTAACAATCTTTTCATTTGATAGGTCTGATTACCGATCTATGATCTATACTCGTAGCAATGTTGGCACTTTTATCGCAAATATTTTTATTATGAAATGCTTTAGGACAATATTTGTATTAAATTTTGCATTAAATTAATCTAAATAGTCTTGTAGCCAAAATACAAATATTTTTTGTATTTAGATTAATTTAATGCAAACAAATTTGGTATTTTATTTAAAATTTCTCTGACAATATTATTTTCCTCAGACATATTTGATATTAACATATTTATATTTGATATCTTTGTTTCAGAATAATGAAGTCAATTGCCAATATAGTCCTGAAGAGTGTGGACCATCTTCTGGAGACTTGTTAAGTACATTAATAAAAGAACTTGGCGAGAAGGAAAGAAATCTGCTGTTAAATGCACTTCTAACTATTGCCACCAATAATGGAATTATACCGGACCTGTCACCACTTATTCCGTCCCGTCCAACTACCAATATTGTAGCTCAAACTAACTCAGTCCCACAAACTTTAAATGTCGGCTTGGCTGCTAACATTGCAGCCGATTTTGAGACTCCATCATTTTCTGAACCACCACATATTGAATTCCAAAACCAATATGGTACAGCTGATTTGGTAATTCCGACTCAACCAACTTTGAATGATATTATATTCACTATATGCCCCGCATATGGAGTATCAGACTCTCCCTATATTGTTTCCGTACCACCATCTCCTTCGGTGACATCATTGCCATCCCAGTCATCTTCACCATCGTATTCCTCTTCCCCATCACAATCATCTTCCTCATCACAATCATCTTCTTCGTCGCAATTAACTCCTTCGTCACAATCAACTTCCTTGTCACAATTATCATCTTCATCACATTCATCATCTTCAGCACAATCGTCTATTTCACAACCTTCGTCATCATATTCACCTGCGTCACAATCATCTGTATTACAATCACACTCATCACCAAAAACATCTGCCCCATCAAAATCGTTTATACCATCAAAACAAAGTTCGAATACATTGCTGTCGTCTCCAACTTCTTCTCAGCCTTCTTCAATAAAACCAGAACCATCATCCACCCACAGGGGTGGTTCACCATCGTTACAACCATCACACAGTTCACCTCCATCTTCGGCAAAGCCATCTGACAAACCGATCACATCACAGACGACTAGAAGTAAACTAATAGAAGGTACTGAAATACCTACAAACGCAGGACATCTAACAGACTCATGCACCTATTATGATGAATTCCCTATGAACTTAGAAATAAATATGCCGGCACCGAATATACCAGAGCCTAGGATAACAATTATTACAGCTCCAGCTCCAATCGAAAAAAAGTCCTCCTCATTAAAGCAAATGTTACCTTTAATTTTAATAGCGATGCTCTGCAATGAAAGAAACAACGCATGCCCGTGTATCTGTAACAGTCCTAGCATCGTTCCTATCCCTTATCCTATACCGATACCATTCCCTTCCTTTGGAAATTATAAAGACGATGATGATGATGATGACGATGACGATGATACACCAAAGAAAACAAACCGGCAGAGACGCGAAGATTATGACTTCTGGGAACAAACATTAACCGAAGCTAGAAGATAGTTTAATTTTTGTTATTTACAGTAAAAAGTAAAATCTGTTAAAATTAATTAATCCAAACCTTTGAAGTGTTCTATTTATTTTTAATAAAAAGATCAAGATAATCGAATCTAACAATTAAGATATGTTCTTCTTATATATATATATATATATATATATATATAACTATATATATATATATATATATATATATATATATATATATATATATATATATATATATATATATATATATATATATATATATATATAAATGGATTGCAATTTGAATGTCTCGCTAAAACTCGAGAACGGCTGGATCGATTTGGCTAATTTTGGTCTTAAAATCTTTTTCAGGAAAGGTTTAAACGGTGAGAAATTTTTGGAAAAATTGCGGGGATAATATTAACACTATATTTATAGGTGCGACAGCTAGTATTATATAAAAATAACTTTATATTATGTACTGACCAAAACACTGTCAGCTAGAAAATACCTCCTCCAACAAGGAAGTTGTAGATATAGTGCCCTCGCATTTTGAATCACATTTTTTGCTAGTTTTGTCATGAGATTACACAATACTTTTACAAGATAAAAGTTATGCAGACACAAAATACACAGTGAGCACGTGTATCCCAACGAGTGTTTGGTAATTGTTAAGATTAGATATGATATGATGCAATACCACAGATATAACTTGATTCTAAAGCATACGATATTTATACATTTTAGCGTACTCGAGCCATGAATCATAATTTAAAATGAATACGTTTTATTTTATCGTGGTTGTAGTGTGTTTGTTTAATTTGCAGGTACAGTTTTGTGTTAAAGTTGCTAGTATAGTCAAATTGAAGGTAGAGCAAACGCATCTACCTATGTAAATTTGCAATAGCTTCTCGAAGGGTCTCTGAGAGGAGAACCTTTTATTTTGGTTATTACAACACTTTAAAAGTTAATATTACTAAGTAAAGTTTTCTAACATTTCAAATATCCACAAAAATATTGTTTTGCTGAAAATTTTTATTCTATTTAGGTTGGTGTCATCGGTCAATTAATTGATCAAGCAACTTATAGAGGTACGCCAGCTCCAGTGGAAAATGACGATGACGAAACTAGCGTTCTCCTAGCGCTGTTACTTTTAGCTACAAAAAGCAAGAATTCATGCAACTGCTGTCAAAGTGTTCAACCAAAATATATTCCAGTGCCCTTTCCGGTACCATTTCCAGTATCCGCTGGTAATGGAAATGCCTCCAAGGAAGACGACACTACCGGTAACAATGCTAAAGTGAGCGAAAATAGAACTTGAGCTTATCGAATGCATTTGTAATTAAAATTCTACATATTGTAAATAGATTAAATATTCATTTTTATCTATTTGGTACCCGTAACTTCGTTTGCGTGGGACTATTGATGGAAACGGAACCCTATTTTGTTTAATGAACCGCTAAGATTAATATAGCCTAAGAGTTACTCATTATAACATCAGCTATCTGCCAGTGAAAGTCCGGTCAAAGTCGGTCCGGCCGTTTCAGAGATTAGCCGGAACAAACAGACATACATAAAAATAAAAATAAAAGGAATTTTTGGTGTAGGTACCGTATATATACGTACATATTATGCATTTAATACAAAGCTGTTAATTTGAAATTACAAATAGACACTTCAATTTTTTTTGTATGTAAGTATTATATATTTAAGCTAATATTAAGAAAATAAATATAAATCATTTTTTGCTTTTTTTTTTAATGTCACATCAAGTTTTGCAATACCCAAAAATTAAGTACGAACGTCGAACATCCAAGCACATATTAAATATTGTTTGCAAGCACTTTTAAATTTAACATTCCATTGGTTTTTAATAATGACAACCATTTTCATATAGAACCAAGGTTAATAATTATAGTGCAATTTGTTTCAAAAATTCAAAAATTGTGCAAATTTCTTCTAAATAAAATTTTGATTTTAAAATTTTCCTATTGTGTTAAACAAATTAAGACAGAGGAACTACATTTTTATAAAATACATACATACATATAATCACCCTCTTTCCCGTAGGGGTAGGCAGAGACCACTTCTTTCCACTTGCTACGATCCTTACATACTTGTTGCGCTTCGTCCACTTTCATTATTCCCTTCATACATGCTCTTCGGTTTAGGGTACTCTTGACCTGGCCTTTTTTCAAGACATCCCTGATTTGGCCTCGAAACGTCCGCCTAGGTCTACCCCTTCCAACACTTCCATTCATCTCTCGACATGGCCAAACCATCTCAGCATACCTTTCTCAATTTTTGTCACTATCAATCTTCTTTCAGACCACAAAGTTTCCTAATCTCACTATTTCTTATCCTGTCACTCAGTTTAACTCCTATCATACTTCTTAACGCTCTCATTTCAACTGCATTTATTCTGCTTTCATGTTTCTTCTGCCATACCCAACTTTCACTTCCATACATGAATGTCGGAACCAACACCCCCTCATGCACAGCCAAACGAGCCTTGTTAGACACCTTCCGACTGCTCATAAAGGAGTGCAAAGCTCCATGCACCCTGTTTCCTGCATTCACTCTTCTTTCAATATCCTCTCACACTTTCCATTTCTTGTAAACTTAGATCCTAGATACACAAACTCAATCACCTGTTCAATTTGTTCATCTCCAATCACGATATTGCAGTCTGTCACTGCCTCATCTCTTTCAAACACCATCACTTTCGTCTTCTTTACATTCATCTTCATTCCCTTTCTAACAAAAGCTCCACTCATAGCAGTTACCATCTCCTGCAACTCCTCAGCCGAAGGCGCAAGTAATACTTGGTCATCAGCATAGAGAAAACATTTGACGAGTAGCTCATTCATTCTCAACCCACTTTCATTCTCTTTTAAATCTGCCAAGCAATTGTCCATGAACAGACTGAACAGCCACGGTTTATAAAATATCGTCTAAAATTCTAAATAATGTCATCCAATCTTAATTTTAGTAAAATCATAAGTCTCACATAATTATTCACCTGTGCATCAAACGATAAACATACGTGATTAATCATTTAAGTGATAAGTATATAATTATCAAGATTTTTGTAACATTATAAATATATGATAATACCTTTTATATTTAAGTATTCAAAATTAATGATTCTTATTTAGTTTGATATGGCTTTCATTGAGATAATCATAGCTGTTGCATATTTTTTGCAAGTAAGTGTGCAAGTAATATATTTTTGATACACATGGTTATTAGATACTATTATTCTGTAATTAATTCGTGCAAAATATACATTATTATCATTTATATTGTTACGTTTCAGGTGTGTTTTGCACAAGATAACAATGGACAAACATTTAACCCGAATTTAAAGTTCAACACTTTTGGAGGTTCGGAGATAGGGAGCCATCAAGGTGTAACAGATAATGCAAACTTTCGAGGAAATAATATCAATTTTGCAGCAAATCTTTTTTCTCAGAGCAAGTTATCACAGAATCGGGTATCCAATTTCTTTAACCAGAAGGCAGCAGCACCATTAGAAAATTACCAAAATACTATATTTCCTGCAAATTCTAATCAACAACAGCTTTCAAATATACGACAACAGATTAATGTAAAAACACAAGACTTGTCTAATACGAAAATGAATACACGTCAAGACCCAAATCTATATAGCAACATAAATCTTACTCCTTCGAATGATTTACCATTGACTTCTAATATTTTACCTGCACCCAACATCGCGGGTAATAGTTTTCTAGTATCGAATATACCTAATACTCAGACAATTATTCCTCCGATATCAACATCATTACCTTCATTTGTACCGAAGGCTTTTCCAAACTCTTATTATAATAAATTGCAGCCAGTAAATCGAGTGTCTCACGATACAAATGCAAATAAAGTATTTGTAGCTCTAGCAGAACCTAGTAAAATCACTACAAATTCTAATTCTGGTAATTATTACTATGCACCACGAAAGCCTGGTACTGATGCAATTAGTCAAAAGTCATTAAATATGAAGTCGTTGCTGCCTTTAATATTAAAACTACTGAATGACGAAAATGAAGACTGCCCATGTTGCTCCTATTCTCACCGTTGTAACAATAAACACAATTTAGCAGAAATACCTCTTATCGACTCTGGATACTCCAAACAGAGAACTTATGGATCTCCATCTGAAGACAGCTATGAAGATAGCGAATCTGAAGAAGAAAGTAACAACGTGGCAAGGACAAATGAAAATTTTCATAAAAACCGAGGTGGAAAACACAAATGCCACAGACGTAATCTTTCTGATGAAGACAAGGAAAGCCAATCTGCCGAGGATTAATTGACCAATATGTCAAGAAATGACCTGCTCAATGTATCACGAATCTTATTTATTTTAGCAATAGGTAGGCAGAAAATATGTTGATGGGTATTAAAAATAAATGCCAAGTACCTTTTTACCCTTGTTTTATTTATCATTAATTAGATAACATTTTCTGTGCGTATGTCTGTAATTGAACTGCTTCTAAACGGCTGGACCGATTTTGATGAATTTTTTTGTGTGTATTCAAGTGGATTCGAGAATGATTTATATTTAAATTTGGTCCACTGGATGATGTTTTATTGTTTTTTTAAGTAAAAATGTTTTACGCCCAACGAAGTGGGCACGTGACAGTCAGTATCTAATAATATTATAAAACAATTTTCATACAAAATGTATGGAAAGTCAGATACAACTTTACACCTATGAATTTTATTTAGCTACAGATATAAAAACATTAATAGGTTCAGATCGTAAATTTATGTCTTTTTCGTTTATTCAGAAAACTCTACAGCAAGTAAAATAAAATATTAAAAATTGTCGAGTAAAAATAAAACATGTGCTTATTATGAATAATGAATAAGCAATGATGATTAAGCAGTGTGTGTTTAAAACAAAAGAGCTTGACTCTTGAGATAAAATATACGTATATATTGAATCCTGTTTCTTAATCAAGCAAAACTATGAGTTCATTCACATTAGTTATATCATTTATCGTCTTCGTTATTTTGAATGTGAGTCAAAAAGATTTTTTAATTCCATTCTAAACATGGTCATAAGATTCTACATTTAGATTTTAGATCATAGATTAAATAATATGCTGGATAATAATATTTCTTTCAAGGTTTCATTGTCATTGAGTAAAATTTTTTTCAGCTTTGGTGGAGGCTACTCAAGTGGATGAGGATGGACATTTTGGTCAAACAAAATTTATCACAAGAGGAAATTAACGAAACAAGTTAACGCATGAAGAAAGAAGCGTGACAATGGTTTGTTGAATACTCTTTATTAAGAAATAATAAATGAAACATAATAATTAAAAAATAAAAGAATTTTAGTTACAAGTTACATTACATGAAAACTATTTCATTTGTAAATAAATCTTAACACGGACTGGATGAATTAGCAAGTTTGCTTAATATAAACGACGATGCAAGGGATTAGAAATCGTACGATTGGTAACAAAAAGTTAAATCATTGCCAATGTTTTTTCGTCATGCATATGTTATTATGAACTAAGACTATATTTTATAAAATTCAACGCCACAGCAGACGCTGGTATTCATTATGTAGTATTTGATATTTCAAGGCCTGCGTTGACGACAGTGAAATTTCAACTACTATTATTAATAATATTCCATTACTTTTATATTGAATCACGCTTAAAAATAAGCTTATTAGTTATTTTAAAATATTTTTTTTAGTTCGGAACCCTTATAGTTTCATCTTGTTCGTCTGTCCGTCCATTTTCGGCTTACCGTCCAAACGGTTAGTGCTTGAAAGATGAAACTTTGCACGGTATTTACCACGCCGGCAAAATGCTAAAATCACGAAAAATACTATCATTTTGCCAATAATAACCAACGATAATGAACTTGCGAATTACGAATTTGTATGATAATGCATCATAATATGGCATCATTAATCGTTTAGAATACAAAGCTGCAGATACATAAAAAAACATAAGTACGAGTAACTCATCAAGGAATAAAATTTTGTGAACATATTCATTGAGACAATTTGGAAATAAGCTGTAATTTAGTATAGAGATAACAACGAGAAATGTCTTATTACAAAATCTATCTATTTTTATTAATAAAAATAAAATAAATAAATCTATTTTTAAGCTGAAAAGTATTTGATAATTGTTTAATTAATGATATGTGGTTTTGGTGGTTTTGGAGTTTTTACGATAGTGTATACGTAAGATCTTTTAATCTATATTCCACAGTGATAAATAGTAATTATTTTATTTTCACAATCACAGAACTAGAAATTACTTATATAAAACAATAATTCAATTTGTTAAAATGTGTGACTTATTATCAGATCATTGAAGGACAATCGCAATACTGTTGTGTTCCAAATGTAAACAAACCAGAAAAGCAACATAATGCCCTTATAATTGACGACGATGATTATGACTTGAATGACATGTTACCCATCCTACTTCTGTTGATGCGTAATAGAGGAAGCAGGAATGGAAGTAGTGCCTGCGAAGGAAACGGTGGAAATGTCATCCACGTCCGATTTCCCTGCCTTGTTCTGTTCCAGTCTTATTGTCTTATCAAGGAATAAAATTAAAAATAAAATAAAGTGACAAGTTTATAGCAAATAAATTAAATATTATTATTACATAACATTAAAAAAAAAACAGAATTAAAAACTAATTAAAATAAACTATTATCTAAACTGAGTATAAATAATTAACTAAATTATATTCAAATTAAAAAAAACGACTAAACACTTTATCCAACTTAAACTACTGACCATTATTTTGAAATGCTAACGAAAAACTTCGCGAGAAATGGCTCGTACCTAGGTATAACTTCTTCTGTCTTGTATTCATATTTTAAGTGTGAATTTTTATCTAATGTTATGATTCGAATTAATGACTGCTTGAAAGATAACTGTCATAAAGGGTTTCCCATGCTCAAAAATAGTTCATTTTATCCACTAAATTGTGCATAAGTGAGTCAAACTTTAGAATAATTTGAAATAAGAAAAGTTCGGCTTCCAAATTCTCACATAAGTCCACTTTGAACGAAAAAGTAATATAAACAAAACAAGTAGGTACCTGTAGAAAAATTAATACAATTTATTTTCTAAGATAATACTGGGTATTTTCGTTAGCATTTCAAAATGCTGGTCAGTAGTATAAAGTTGGATAAAGTGTTTAGTCTCATTTTTAATTTGAGTATCATTTAGATAATTATTTACACTCAATTTAGATATCTAATAGTTTATTTTAATTAGTTTTTAATTCTGTTTTTTTTTTTTCATGTTATGTAATAAAGTATATATATACATAAAGTATTACTTACTTAATTTATTTGGTATAAACTTGTAATGAAAATTAATATGACAATATCTTAAAATAAATTACAACTTTAATACATCATGAACTATGAAGGTCTATTCACTGAGTATTTAAATCAACAAAACATTGAAATCAATGTTGATTTTAAGCATATTAAAATATTTAATTTCAGCTTTTTTATAGTTATAGTCTATAAATCATTTTCTTTTATTTTTAATTTTAGATTTAAAGAAACTAATTTCCAAACGTTAAGAACCCCATTTCGCACTTTCAGTCACGTTAAATACTTTCTATTTCTCAATTTAAAATGCACATTACGTGCCAAAATTACACATACCAACATATTTCATCATTTTCATTATGGAGTTCAAACAATAACCTTTATATCTTTTGAAATATTTTACATATAAATAAAGTGTAATACAAGGCTTAGTCAATAAACGCCAAAATGGTATATAGGTCACTGAGTTTAATTTCATTTCTCTTATTTCTCAAGGTTTGAAATATTGGAATTTCTTAAAAAACGTTGTGTAAATCGTTTCGTGTGAAGTTGTTATCAACGCTTTTATGAGCATTAGAATTATTATTATTTTTCTTTTCAGAGCTATGGAGTTGTGGCCCAGTGCCCTGGGTGTTTAGAGTTACTGCCTCCGGGAAGTAACATACCGTCAACGGCATACATCCAACCCGTAGGACAAGTCTGCTTCCCTGCTGTGATACAGATTCCAGACAATTCACCCCAGAAAATTCCCGCGCGACCCACTCCACCACGGGACGAGGACGATGATTACCTGAATTTGATATACCTATTAATTTCAGCACTCACCGGTTCTACCAAGTGCAATTCAAATCCCAACTTCAATTTTAATTCCAACAGCAATGGACAGAACTCGTACACCAGGAATAATTATCCTAGCCCAATTTTCAATCCACTTTCCACATTGATACCGAACAGCGGTAACAATAATCCTGGGCCAAGCTCTGGATACATTGACATTGCCTCCTTGATCAATGGTCCCTGTTCCTACCCTAGTTCTAACCCTAGCCCTATCCCTAGCTATAACAATAATCCTAACCCTATCACTATATCTATTGATACCAGTGGTGCTAGCACCAGTTGCATCTGTGAAGCCTGTAACTCAAACAATGCTTTTGGAAATCTCAACCTTTTCCCTGGAATGGCTCCTGGACTAGGCTATGGACCAAGCCCTGGACAAAACAATAATGTACAAACCTCTAGCTACATCCCTGATAGCTTCAGTGCTGGCAATGGATGTATTTATGTACCCTACCCTGTCCCCGTGCCATATAATGTGCCGGTATACAATTTTGACGATATTTGTTATCCCGAAAATGAATATGGGCCCCAAGAAATCAAGTTAATTATAAATACACAATGTGATTAGATATCACTCGTACCATCTGTATGTTTTTTTTGTATATTTTTCAATATTAAATAATTTAATGAACTATACAGTAAAATGTGTTTGATTTTCTTTACTCTCAGTTCCTTATTTCTCATGTGCTACTTTAGCATTACAAAAATTATGCAATCGTTTGTTTTCATACAAAATGGTCACAATATAAGCCAAAACGCATTCAAAACTGGGTCATACGAATATTGTAACAGGACTATAAACATGATTCGGAAAGTGCTCACTCTTGCAACGTTCTTATTACTAGAGGTAAAATTTTATATTTTATACTTAGGTACTATAAAGATATGATTGCACGACTTATTTGAATATTGAATACTCGGTTCTCCACGGACGGTTCAGCAACGGATCGCTTATGATAAGGCAAATATTTTGTCATAATTCTAAGCTGGTGTACTTACTCTACACCAGTTTAGGAACATTTACATCTTATCATTCATAGTTAGCCAAGTAATAAAATTAAATGTAAATTAATTATAATTAACAATGTAGTTATTGTAATAGCTTAGAAAGAAAAAAAAACTCTCTTAAATAAAATAAATTCTTATTGAAATACCATACAATAGATTAGGGAACGTACTCACACTACGTGACCGCTTTTTACCCATCACCGTGAAGGGAAGAGGGGTAAAGAGGGTTTACCCCTCTTCCCTTCACGGTGACTATCCATAGTATATGCCCGAGACCTTTGCGTTGTACTAATGGCCATCGTGCGAGATTTTCCTAGATGTTGACTACGTGACGGAAAAACCACCCGGTGACCAAGCGTACCACGTTACTAAACTTTTTCATTGGTTTGTTTATTACATTAGGCTGGGACTATATGCTCCGGAATCCGGAATGCCGGTGAAAATTCAGAGCACTGCAAAATAGAACTCTCCGCTAATACAATAGTGTTGAAAATGGAAGTTACGAGTGTCGAGCTGTCATATATGACATGGATATTTGACTCGACACTCACGTGTTCGATTTTCAACTCTATTGTATTAGCGCAAAGTTCTATTTTCAATGTTCAGAATTTTCTACGGCCTTACGGATTCCGGATCATATAGTCCCAGCCTTATTTGCATTTTTTCAGGGACCTCTAGTAAATTGTCAGTGGTATGGAGGCTATGACTGTGGACAATACAGTCAGCAGTACATCATTGTGAATCCTTATGGGCCTGGATATGACGATGTCTACTCACAATTTAGTACCTATCCGTATAATGATCCGCAATTTTACGGCGGCTACTCGCAAACATATCCCCAGTATCCAGCGCAACAACCCATCGTTGTTGTCGTCAATAATGATCGTTCAGATTGTGACATGGACGATATTCTGTCCCTGATATTCCCTGTAGAAGATAAGAGGAAAGAGCCTGTGTATGTACCGATGCCTATAGTAGTGGAGACCCGCGATGGCTGTGAATGTATTTGCAAATGTGAGTGCAGGTGTGAGTGTCCAAGGTCCGACTACTGCCCACACTGTGATTCGCCGAAAAATAGATGTAAATGCAAAGAAGATTGCCAATGTAAGAAAAAAGAGAAAAATCAAAGACCAAAATGTAAATGCAATGAATGTCAAAAACACGATTCCAGCTGTGGATGTGGAGGAAGCATATTTCACAAAATGTACTGATGAATGTTAGAATACATAATATCTTGCAATATTTTGAAAGGATTATTATAAAAATCTAAATTGTCTATTTTTCTAAATAAAGTAATCTGATTTCTTTTTAACGTTTTTATTTCTACACACACAATCTAACACACTATCACACACAACCACACACACACACACAAAATAATAACATTCGTTGAGAATTTTGAAAAGACGAAATCAAATATTAAAGGGAAATGCCGATTTTGTAGCCTTTTCGTTTTCGCGCGGCCATCAATCAAACTTTCATTTTTGTATTTAAGGTAACGCTAGGAATCAAACTTGTTATGGCCATTTTTTTCTAAACTCAGTATGATCAGAGATAATGAAGTCACATGAAAGCAAAAAAAACATTCTGTATTGCACCAATTGATAGTGTTGCTAGTAAGGAACAATTCCTGGAAAGTAATGGTATTTGGAAAATATAATGTAAGTGTAGTCTTTTTTTGAACTGCTAATATTTTGAAGAAATATAAGAAAGAAGAAGAAAAGATTACACCATCCATACAAATCAGGCATTGCCCTTTAATGTTATACCGAACACAGTTAGCTGTGTAAACTTTATTATTAAGAGTTAGGACAAAAATATAATTTTGAGAGAAAAAGACGATAGCAAATTGAAAAAGATAAGAAGATCGTATTAATTTTTACAAACTGACGCAACTGACTGACTGACTGATAACCAACAAAAACAGACCCAAATTTTTATAAAAAGCTGTTTTAAATGTTTATTATTTATATTATAACTAGCATTAATTTCCCGCGGCATTGCCCGCGTGAAAGTGGCTGGATTTTAGAAAACACTGAAATACGTAGCTCATTGTTTTTTCCGTACTCAATTCATCCGTAATCTCATGTAAATATGTCCAAGGAATAGAGTTTCATACAAATTTTAATCACCTATCCTTTAAAATCCTTTCTTAGTGGATGCCTACGTCATATAAGAAATACGTGTGCAAAATTTCAAATTTCTAGCCTTAAGGGTTTGGCCTGTGCGTTAATACATCAGTCAATCAGCTTTGCCTTTTATTTAAATAGATATTAGTATTAACACATTTTAAGAAAGTTATACAGAAATACAAAAAAGCCTCCGCTATTCGAATATCGGTGCGAAAAACTCTTATGTAGTATGAGTAGTGAGTACCTGTGTCATATGTTGGTGTTTCGTGTGAAGATGGTGGTGATGATGATGCTGATTACTGTAAGTGGTATGATGGCAAATGCTCGCAGTTCTTTAAATAACGCCGGAATCCCCAATCATATATCTATAAAGTATATAAGTAATACTCAGGAGTTCTGTTAAGTACTTTTGGATCATGGAGGAATTATTACTTTGGATCGAGGGTATACCTTGGTACGAAAACTAACTTTTTGATAGTATAATATGCTTGGACTATTTCAGAAAAAGTCAAAATCACTATATGTGTCCATATAAATTTCAAAGAGTTCCCTCGATTAATCATGGATCCCATCATCAGCTTACCGCTTTGGTGACAATTTGGTGGTAAGGGACAAATTTCGAATTATAATTATATATAATCTTCACAACAACAAAAGGATTTTACAAATATGTTCACAAACGGCAAAGTAATGTTTAAAGATCAACACTGAAATCCCCAAACATGTATTTATAAGGAGTCAGGAGTTCTGTTCAGTACTTTTTTATCCAGTCTCTTAGTGCAAAATCTTACTTTTTAGTAGTATATGCTTGGACTACTTCAGAAAAAGTTGAAATCACCATATGTGTCCATATAAATTTCGAGGAGTTTCCTCGATTCCTCATGGATCCCATCGTCAGGTATCCACTTTGATGTTAAAAGGGCCAATTTGGGATTGTACCCTTTACATCAAAAAATAATTTTGAAAATCGGTCCACAGACGGCTGAGTAATCGTTGAACATACAAAAAATTAAAAATATAATATACAGCCGAACGTAATATAACCGCCTCATTTTTTGGAAGTACCGGTTAAAAAACACTACTTAAGGCGCAATTTTACAATATCAAATTATATTTGAGTTATTATCGTTAAAATTATAACTCCACTTGAAGTTGATCTTGCATTAGAATTATTAATAAATAATTATAACGATTTTGAAATAGCATGGTTGCGACCATTCCAATTCACTCGAATAAATGGCAAACATTTTGAACACAAAATAAGATTACGTAACGTAATCGCTTTTATAATTGCATGCAAACTATTTCAATTCAAATCACAAGGTGGGTTATAAGACAGAAGTCGTATTGAAAGGTTACAAAGTGTGAGGTTTGTTTCAGAAAGAATATAAATGGGTGCGTACTAGAAGTACTACTACATAATTTTTGAAATTGTGTTTTCGATTTTTTTTAATTATAGAAAGGTTACGCAAAGTTACGGTTACAATTAACTGAACCGAACAATTAATTATAATTGTATGTTTTTTGTTAGATGTTATTTTACACAAAATACTGTTAACTATATCGTATCTATACAAATAAATAAAATTTATGTGTCTGTTTGTAATTTTAAATTAACAGCTTTTCACTTATTGCATATGAAAGTGTATACGGTACAAACAATAAAAAAACACTTTTTAAAATTATTGTCTGTCTGTCTGCCTGTCTGTTTGTTCCGGCTAATCTCCGAAACTGCTGGACCGATTTTTACGGGACTTTCCCTGGCAGATAGCTGATGTTATAAGGGGTAACTTAGTACTTTTTCTCCTCATCATCATCATGAAAAAATGATTGACACCCAACGAAGTGGGCACGGGTCAGCTAGTTTTGTATAAAATAACATACAACAATGCAAAATAAAGCATGAAAGGATCCAATATAATAAGTGTTTGGTCTTTTATTATCTAAACATTCCGCAGAGTAAGGCGTCACCAGCCAAAGCAACACCATTTTTAGGATTCCATAGTTAACGTCTCAGACCCATTATAGTGTCGTCATGTTCGCCTTCGGCTTACCGTCCAAACGGTTAGCGCTAGAAAGATGAAACTTTGCATGGATATGTGTATTGATATCACGTCAACAAAGTGCTAAAATAAAATCGCGAAAAATTTTTTTGGACTAGGCACCCCTACAAGTAAAGTGGAGATGATTTGTTTTTCTCGCGTGTACCCCATAGTGTGGGGTATCATTAGATAGGTATTTTAAAAACATTGATAGGTTGCTGAGACTTTTTTTAATTTAAGTATCCGTTTGAGAGATAAACCTCTATAAGCGAAACGGCTGGCACGAAAAATGTGAAAACAATCATGATGGTATGAACTTTGAAGGAAAACTATAACGACTTATATTACTTTGCTTGTAACTTGTAAAATGCGCTTACTTGGAAAACTTCGTACAAAAATAACAAAATAATACGGAAAGTAACTTGCGCGAGTCCGACGCGCACTTGACTGATTTTTCAAATTTAGTTTTTAAAACTAAAAGAAAAAATTAATAATATGATCGTTACACGACTCTTATTTTGATTTGTTAATTGTTAGTTAAGTGCAACGCGCTAGGAATTCCTTGCAACACTTTACACGTTTCTTACAAAAAATCATGCTCACTAGAAAATATCCTAAATAAAACGTGCCCTTTAACGCACTGACACAATTACAAAACGTAGGAGTATGCTGTTAAAAGATTTACCTATATAAAGCACCTGCTTAAAAATATTTGTTAAGACGTAATTATGGATTTCAAAGAGGTCATATGGATTTTGGTAATTTACTGCTGTTTTGGGGTAAGATTTTTGAGAATTCCGTGGCCTAAACAGGAACTTTGGCACTGATAAATTCGCACAACGCCTGAACAAAGAAAATTCGTGTTAAGTCCTCTATCTAGAGTAATAAAACTATTACAAGAAAAATGTTGAAGTGTTGCGCTAGTTTATGATGTACCTTTAGGTTTATCACAAACATTAAACGTGTTACAACTATCGTTAGATACGATTGCACATTACATTCCGATTATTTCACTACAATCTTTGATTTATTTCATAAAAAATAATATATTTATAGGCCTATGATTTCAATACACTATTTTGTTTAACAAACAATTTAAATGATTATAATTATTATATTTTTAACACTGGTACAAGTATACTTATTCATAAACTTATCTTAAAACAGTTATCCAAGATATATTTTATTTTTAGTCGTTTTCTTGGTTTTTAGTATTTGCTTTGGTTATGAATTTGTCATTTTTTATTTAAAATGTATGTTACGATAGATAGTAGTTGTTGTGCAATAGATATTCTTGCTCTAGATTATTATAAAATGTATTTATCCACATGGTTAAATAATTAACATAATATTAATTTTCAGTGTGTTGTCAGTAACGAGACCGTACAACTGGTACCACGATGCAAGGCTTCGTTATCAAAACTAAAATTGATCAATTCTGGAGAGGGCTCTGAAGCAAACGGGTATAAAGTTTTGCATGATTTTAATTTCCCAGATGTCACGTATCCAACAACAGCTCTGGAGTCATGCCAACCTTTCTATTTTAATTCCAATGGCTTAGATGCTATTGTAGGACCATTTTCTAGTGATGTTCAATCGAATTACAGGTCTTTATTGTCGCCTAATGAAAACAAGATCAAAGACGTTACAACAAAGAAATCTATTATACATGATAATATTCAACATCAAATGTCGTTTTCAAATATTATTATCGACAATAATAAAAATGTGACAGACAATGTTGATGTACTGGATGTTGTACGTAAACTTTTTGAAAAATATATTACAAACAAACATATTGATTCGGAGCTAAAAGAAATTTTATCAGTTCTTTTTGGTGACAATATAAAAGAAAGTAAGTCTTTTGAAATAAATGAAATCGGCTCTGTGATTCAAAAATCAGTACCACTTATGGATGAAATCATAGGTAGCAATTCAACAACAAATAAATCAAGTGAAGAAAATATGACTGAATCTATTGAACAGCTCATTGACAGACTTTATGAACCAAATATAATGAACTCCGTGCTCGAAGAATTAATACAACTTTTGGACAATAGCCTAGATAGTAATTTAATGACGAATAAATCAAGCGAAGGGAATATAATTGAAACTGTTAAAGAATATTTTCCAAGTTCTTCTAATTCCAGCAATAGCGATTATATAATAACAATGCAACCATTAAGTAATGAAACTACTAATTCTAACGTATCTACTGATATTCAACTGGAATTAGAGCTTACTAAAGAAGATATTGAGTACTTAATATTAAATAGCACTACTTACGATGTAAGCCATCCACACAAAATCATTGATGCGTTTACAGATGTCAACACCTCAATTTTCAAAAATATTGAAATTGAGCATGTAAAAACTATTAATGAGATAGTTTTAATTCCGGAGTTAACCTCACTTCCAGAAATCGAATTGAATAATCAAAATTTTAATTATTCTGTTTTGAACGAAGATTTGAATATAACTCAGCCGGAAAATGATCAATTTAATAGCAATCAAAGTTTAGTCTATGAAGCTGTAAACGACCCGATTAATTTAAATAATTTAACAGCCGCCGAAAATATATGTGACTCTATTAATACAGATGAAATCAGTTTCCATATCCCAAAAGAGCCAGTTGTTTTTGACGTCGTCTACAGGGATGCTTATAATTTAGAGAAACCTGTATTAGATATCGTTCCATCAAGCATTCCAGTGAGACTGAAAATTAATATTGAAATTGTTAAACACGATTCTAATGGACTAGATGATTTTCCCAAAACAGATATGAACAATGAACAATTTGCACCAAGAACATATGAAAATAATATGGATTTAGAAAATGTAAGTAATATTATCGAAAATACTGAAGAGGACCTAGCGCCGGAAGAAAAAATTACTGTACTAGATGAAATTAACGAGTCTGACTTTATTAATGCATTGTCAATACTTTTATTAGATTCATTGAACAACAATCCGTTAGAAATAATACCACCAGAGTTTATCAATGCTGAAAATAATTCATGCAATCTCTTAATGAAACATTCGGCAGAATCACTGAATAATTTATTGATGAACAACATTAACTTAACAAATAACATTCATAACGAACAGATTCAACCAGTTACAGTACCTGAAGTTACCCTTCCCATAGATAGTAACAAGGAACAAGGGGCGTTAGAAATGGATTCAAACATAGTAAAATATAACACTAGCCCGCTTATCGAAATACTTAGATCTGTAATCACTGCTGATCAATTAGAAGATGATCATCATAATAACATTACGGAGATTTTAAAAATAGAAAATTTTAATAATAACAAAAATGAGACTCTAGATGAACTGGATAATAAAGCCTAGAAAACAGAAATACGACTACTGCAACTCAAGATTTTTTCTCAATAAATAAAGCATGTAGCTTTGAAAATTTTAAGGAAGAAGAAAATAACACCTCGCTATTTAATACAACTGATACTGACACAACGTGGCCTTTAGTAGACATATTTCAATTAAAAATTTGCCCCACAGAAGTGGATTTAAGCGACAAATTAAAAAATTTCGTTTACTAAAAAAGCTTTGAAAAATATTATCTGCACAAACTATGTTAAAGCATTGACTGTTATTATAAGTTTGTAAATAAGTATTTAAGAGTTTTTATTAAAGATAAAGATAGATAATTCAAAAGTAACAATGTGTTTTTATGTCTGTCACATTTGACTGTAGTAGTTATAGGTAGTAAGGTAGTATTCAGTAGTAATAACTATGCTGTAGCTCGAATCAACTTTGCGCCTGGCAGTAAATAATAATTATGTATATAATATTGTAACATAAAATTAAAACAGGCGTTTGATAAAGACGTTTAAAATTTTAATAATTCAAATATATGTTTTGTAATTGAAGCCTGTACTGAACCGTAAACTTATTGGTTAGATTATTCAGGCTGTTATTTTTTTTATTTTACATTATTTTAATAATTTAGGTACCGCAATTTGTCTATAATAATAATAATAATTTTAATTAGTCTTAATAATAATAATAATAAAAAATAGTGACTAAAAAAATGTGCATACTTTAGTAATAATAATACTCGTACTAGCCCCCACACCGATTTTTTCAGTGACTGTGCCCGTTTTTATTGAAACCAGGCTAGGTACGCAGGATTTATGTTATAGTACCCAAGTGTGTGCGCAGTACACAAAGGCACTTACTCTTCCTTTACTCTCATAACCCAGTGGGACGGATGACGACTGGAGACGAGTGGGACGACTTTTTACATGCCCATCCGACGCATGGATCATCATTCTTGTCAGACAATCAGGTGATCAGCCAGTATTGTCCTAATCAAACTTGGAAACAACATTTTTTAGTTGCTCCAACGCGGGAATCGAACCCACGACCTCCGAGAGTCTAGAGCCAAGCTGTAAACCAATGGACCACGAAGGCTGTTATTGTGCATAATGTACAATACATTTGACGGTAGTTCTTCTTTCTGATCAACGGAAATATGTTTCCGAAGTCCATGTATCGTAAATATGCCGAGTACTTGCCGAGTATTAATAAAAGTTACTTAAAATAATTGCTATCAGGCACTATAATCTATTATTATGTAAACTTTATTCAGAGGTGATTGCGTGATGATAAGCAAATGGAGAAATTTAGGTAAGATGTCGCGTCAGAGCATGTTACTTAAAAAGGAAGTTATATAATACGATGCTAAATTATAAAAGCGTTTCAAAATGCATCATGGGGCTGCGAGACAAAGTGGCGTTAGTACGTACTGCGTTATGTATTCTTTTTGTAAGTACTTTTTACTTTATATTCATTATCATGCTCATTGTGTTGTACAGTATTTTAAGTACAGTAACTTTAAGTAACTGTACATGCTGTACAGTATTTTTAACGATTCGCTGTTTCGGTTTCAGATCTCGCAAACGTTTTGTATGCCAAAAACAAAGAAAAACATAAAATTAATAAACAAATATTGCAACATACAGAATCGATTGAAACAAGAGAAGTCAAAAATAGAAAATAATATTGAGGCGTTGTATAAAAAATACAATTTCCCAGAAACAGAATTCGCCACGGGTTTCAATCCGAGCCCCTGTTATGATTTTGTTGATGTCAACCAAAATACATTAAATGAGGCTGTAAATAACAAAAATGTGTTCCAGAAGTTCAAAAACAAAAACGCGAGTAAGATTGCAAATAAAGCTAGAAAAGCACACCAGAATCTTCACAGTAAACTTGACAGTACTTTAGAAGTTACGCCGCGATTTTCATCATCCCCAAACTTTGAAAATTATCCCAATTTCCCGGAGGTTGAATATCCTATGACAGTTACAGACATATGGAAACCGAATTACTGGAGCGATTCCTTTCAACCAGCTGAAAACATTCAGAACAATGGTGTCAAAATTTGCAAGCCGTGCAAAATAGAGAAAAAGAAATATAAAAATAGCATTAAAAATAATGTTCTTGTGAAAGCGAAAACTACGCGCCCATTGCAAAACTATACGAATAATGAAATATGTCCAAATAGCATATACTCCCAGACAACAAAAACACCATATTTCAATAATTTCATCATAAAAGAGTCTTCTACGGTAACAAAACCTGTGGATGAAGGCTCAACATATAAAACAACTCCAATGCCAATTTACAACAAGAGCATGGAGAACAACAACTCAGGTGAACACAGTTATCACAATCTACCAATTGCAAATACAGAAACATCTCATAACTACACATGTGATTCAGAACCAGCAAAATATATTTGTTTTGAAAATGCTAATAACACATCAACATTCGAAGAAAAATCAGCACAAGATAGTTCTCAAAGTAAAGAATCGGACATTGAACTTGATGAAGAGTTCACTACAGACGAGCCAGAATACGCATACGCCCTAAGCACACCACTGCCCTTTATCACAGTTGAAACATGGAAGGAGACTCAAGTTATTGATCCATATAAGTCCTTGTCATATCCTGACGAATTAGACGACTATTTCATTGCTGTTAAGGGTTGAGATTCATTGCACATGATATTATGCTTTATGAAAAATTGTATTTTTATATAAAAATAAGATAATGTGTACTTGTGGGTACGTGTAAAATTACTATTTTGTAAATTGGTTTCACTTACCCATACTGCCAAGCGTTTAGTTGTACAACATCATTGAAAACAGCGTGTACAATCTGGTAAACGAGCGTGAAAACTTGCAACGTGATCGATATTATAGTGAAGAGTTTTGTAAGTGTAATAATATGAATGAATGCACCTACGAAAACCGTATCTCAAAAGCGTGAAAATTAATACGGATGGTGAGAAATGGGATTTGTCGATACGCGGATTACTACTGATCCAAGGTAAAGAAAGGTGTTAATCTCCGAATAGTGGAAAACTAGAGCAGATAGAAAGAGTAAATAATTTATTGCTTAAATTTTGTATAACGTAATGTTAGTAACTTATTAACTGTACATATTAAAGAGTAATATAATATTAACGCTGTTTATTTTTAACACTACTGTGTGCATTGTAACAACATTTTATTTTCAGTAAGTTTAATATATCTATTGAAAATATGAAGATAAATAAAAAATGTGTAAAAACACAGAGAGATTTTTCTATTTCAATTTAATAAGGCGACTTATGGACGAGAAATTATATTTATAACAAGTGACCGTAATCCTCATAAGTCGCATAGTTGAAGCGTTCTACTTCTTGTATTAATAAGTATTAAGTATTCAGAACGCGGCGAGTATGGTTTCTATGTTCGCATATCTCATTCACAGAAAACAAAGAAACCGCTTATATCATATAGAATTATTTTCTTTTATATTCAACGTTTAGTCTTTACAAAAGATCACGATCACTTACATACACATAATTACCAGTGTCGATCGGACACCAAGACATACGAGTACCTTGGTCATTGATTCATCAATCAGATCAATTCAATCAAATTTTTTACGCATCCTGTTTCTACTACATTGAGATATATGAAGTTCAACAATTCATAACGTAAGAATACTATAAGCACATATTAATAAATAGTTCTATAAGGCAAAAGTACTTGCCTATGATGACCTTCTAAGAATCTTCTTTATATTTCTCACTCTCTAGAAGAATGTAAATCTCGTGAAGTTGACGTAAGAATTTACCTGAAACAAATTTAAGTAAATGAGATTATAAATCATTTTTATCACCATACAAAATCATCCAAAAGTATATAAAAATGAAAGTAATAAAAATATAAACAATGACATAAACAAAGCTTAAAATTTTAATGAATTAAAACAGAAACCTGTTCCATAGAACCATTCCATACTGCTATAAAAGTCGGTGAACAAAATTAAAAGGTACTATGGAAAATGTGAGTACAGTCGCATTCATAAATCTCCTATACTAAAATAATATTACGTATAAAATATTTCAATACGAATTTTTTTTTAAGTAGGTTATCCTACTAATATTATAAATGTGAAGGTTTGTGAAGATGGATTGATGGATGTATGGATGGGTGGATGTATGGATGTTAGTTACTCTTTCAAGCAAAAACTACTTAACGGATTTCGATGAAATTTGCTATAGTAGTAGTTTAGGCACTGGATTAAAACTATAGGCTACATTATATACTGAAAAAGTACAGTTTTCCCGTGGGATATGGGCATATGGCATATCATGTTTACGCAGGTGGAGCCGCGGGAAAAAGCTAGTAAATGTATAAAGCATCCCCGAGCATGCTTAATAATAAACCAGCTTTTATATATAAGGTATTTTATTAGTACTAGTATTTTTTTTATATAAGGTAGGGTTTTAGATTTAAATACTGATAGCACCAATCCCAATATCGCAACAAATTAAATCGCTTCCATCGTCTTCTCAAACTTGAATATAATATATTCAACTTCAATAGGAAAATTTGAATTCCGAACATACAAACATCATTATTTCTTAATTCTTCATAAACATCCACCTACATTCAACTTTACGAAGACGTAAAACACCAAAGACAAAAGATGACAATTTGAATTTCAACCATACAAACATAGTCTTTCAACTTTATCAAGACGTAAAACACCAAAGACAAAAGACGACAATTCGAATTTCAACCATACAAACATAGTCTTTCAACTTTATCAAGACGTAAAACACCAAAGACAAAAGACGACAATAGGAATTTCAACCATACAAACATAGTCTTTCAACTTTATCAAGACGTAATAAAAGAAACCATAGGGCATAGAGAACAAACAAACAGATGCCCAACGTGGGTGATTGTACTCTGGCAAACCGGTTGCAGTGACACTGCGCGGCGACCTTGCGCGTGCGCGGTGCGGGCGCGGCGGTTACGTCACGTGAGCGCGCGCGCGCGATAATCGATTGTTTCGGATCTTTGGATGTTCAATGTTCATGTTATGAGTTTTATTCAATTGGAACCCTTTAGATAGGTCTTAAAAAGAATTGTTTCGATTTGAGCTATGGACATGATTTTATGGGTTTTATGCAATTTGGAGCCTTTAGATTCTATATACTTATGGTGATCTTTGTTGGTGACAGTTGAAGACAGTGTTGAAATTGATACCACTGTTGAAATTAAAACTTAAGAAAGAGAAAACCTTGCTATCTCCGAGACGAGACCAGTGTTGTCCCTCCAATCCATGGCAAGTCGGATTCTAGCAGAAACGTTTAAGGGCTATTTTGACCATAAAAAAATTAAATGAACTTATGTATCTGGAAGTTCCCAAACATATAAATACATATAAACCGAATACATATATAATAATCAACAACAAATACTTTGTAACGATTGCACGAGTTAAACGGCTTATTGACAATTCACTATGACTATGAATGATTGGTGATATATTACAAGTTTTATTATGTAAACCATTAACTGAACCGGTTCTATTACTTATCCAGTCGACGTTAACTAACTGCTAATCTTAACAAGTGGATATCAACTTTCCATTTCGTCGATATCAATTTTATTGAAGCGTTTTTGTACATGTGTATCGTATCTAAACAATACTAAGTAGTTCAGACGAAAGTTCGTTTCTTATCAGTGTGTGTTTTAAAACAGCAATTATGAACTTAAGCTATATCAGGTTTCTTATTATTTTCTGTCGATACAACCCTAGAGAGATTCACTCTTGACAATTCTTGTATGAATTATATTATTTTATATATAGTTGTATAATTTCTAGCCATGTTAACAGTCATCTATTCACGCTTACTTCGCCCACATAAAGTCATTGAAATTATACTTGGAATTGCTATTTTACAGTCTTAACTTTCTACATCTTGCTTCTTTATGCTTATTAGTAGATATGTTATTTTATATGTTCATGAAACTGTGTTTTGTTTAGCTATTCCGAATTTACTATGATTATCATAATATACCATATATGTAATATATATAGCTACCGTATTTCTAGACGAGTTAGTCTCACCCATATGCGCTGTAGTAAATTTTTCACATAAACTTTAATAGCCTATCTAAGAATAGAATAGAGCGGCCGGAAGTAATTCAATTGATTTCAGCGTCGCTTCATTGACTTCCTAAACAAAAATGGCCGCATCTTCCTGTAAATATCTTTATTGTTTGTTTCCTTTTAAATCACAATGACTTACAAGCTTTACTGTATTAATTAATTGATTAAATGTGGCCTTCGATACTGGATTGTTTCTCGAAAAATCTACACTCGAAAAAAAAGTAAACTACTTACAACCATGTAAGAAAACACCTGAAATTTTGTAAAAACAACTTGGCTTAAGAGATAACATTTCAATTTTCAAGTATTTTAATATTGTTAATACATTTAAAAAAATAATTAAGTTTAACGTCAGGCCAGACTCCGGGCTCCAAAGCCCAGATTTTACAATTTGCCAAATACATACCGTAAGTAAAAGTTAATCAAGCTGGCGAGTGCCGACTAATATTTGGTTACTCACTAATGAAAATAGTCGCCAGCTCGTAACAACAATTTGACAAAGTTAGACCGGTTAACCCTCGTTAAAATTAGAACGACGCTTGACAGTTCTGAACTAAGCCTACCTAATTAGCCCTCATTTCAATTAATGATCCTTGTTAGATTTTACTCAAACTAGGTCAGCTTTCAGAAAATATCCAACACAATTGTACTATCCGTTTAAATTTTAATTGCACATTTTTTGACGTGATAACGTCTTATAAATCGATGGAGCCGTCTGCACGCACGAAAAAACATGACTCATGCGTTACCTGTTACCCGTTACCAAGTACCCAAGTACCAGCGTTACCTCGCATTAACAAACAACAAACAAAAACAACAAAAATCTTTATTCACAAACTTAAAATACAATATAATAACAGTGTTTGAGACCCCCTTTTAAGTAAAGTTTACCTGTGTTAGGGGAAACTCGCTCTGCCGTAAACAATAAAATTTGGGAAGTATATTAAGTGAGGCTAGTAACTATTATTACAAGGAGAAATATAGAGTTTACTATAATTTTACTTTTTTTTTTTTTTTTACAATTACTTATCTTATAAGCTATTCGGAAAGCGAGCGCGTATGTACGTCTGTAGGTGAATACGGGTGTGTGTGTGTGTGTGTGTGTGTGTGTGTGCATTGCCTTTACCTAATTATTATTATTATTATTATTATTATTATTATTATTATTATTATTATTATTATTATTGTTGTTGTTGTTGTTGTTATTGACGTTGTCACGTTCAACTATCGTCAGTAAACTGACTTTACAGACAACCGGTTTTTTTTTTTATCTTTCTTTTCTTAGATACTTATATTATTTTTGCCATAACTTATAGTTTTTTTTGTTTTGTGAAAAAAATCGAATAAACGTTTATTTATTTATTTTATATTATTAATTATCATACTGTACCCTACATAGTTGTAATCTGTGATACAAATTCATCATTACTAAATTAATGGGCTTCTGTCTAGCCACAGTGGTTTATAGGCCTACATTGACTATCTCGTGCACAATTGTCATCAATAGTCCCATTATCCTGGCGGCCTTCACCGCTTATAAATCTCTATTAACCGACGCGTGGCCCCTCATACTATATTGTACGAGTCCGTTCGTCCATCAGACATTATTCCACGTCGTAAACTTGGCTTTATTAAAAGCCAAAGTTACAGACTATAACGCTCTGAATATTTACGCTTAGGGTTCTAGTATCTCTAGGGCGCCCGGCCACCGTTGTAAGGTCGATTCGGCAGTTGGGTAATAGTACCAAAAAACAATTAAATTACGTGCAAAAAATATATGTTGATCTCTTTTTAATGTATTTAATATTGAAGCTAATGAAAAGGATGACAAATCTAAGATTTTTGACTGATTAGCTTTTGATATTTGTTAGGATTATAAATGTGTGTAACATTTATAATCCTAACAAATATCAAAAGCTATAGCCAATTGAAAACAACATAAGTGGTGTCAAAATGCTTTCATTGCTTAGTATACTTCGCGACTGGATTACAGTGTGTTGTGAAGTGCAATTTTAATAAGAATGTTTTTGGTAAGTAGCTAATTTTATCCAAAATAAAGGTAATATCAATTTTCGTCATAGTTTTGCTATTATGAACTTGTATTTTATAATTTAGTTACGTCCATATACCAACCCAAATAATAACCGTTACAAAAACAGTTTTGTATTATAACAAACTATGAACATTTCTGGTAATATTTAACTTCTAATAATAGAAAATGTTATTAACGATTGTTTTACTATAATAAAAGAACTAATTAGTGTTATAAATCAGAAAACAAAAAATAATAATACGATGTTTGCTAGTAACCGTTGTACGGTGTCGGGACGCCAGGCATTTTCAAAGCAAAATGGCGGCAAAAATTAATATTACTAATGAACATACAACTGTGGAATCGCCTAAAAGTTGGTTTTATTTTCTACATACAACCCACTTTTTTATTGTCGTATAAAAAAAGATACTAAAACATAAAAACTGTATGATAGATATAACAATAATTAAATAAAATATATACTTTTTATTTAAAATCTATAATCTAACGTTCTAATATTTTTATGTAAAATACTCAATAAGGTTAATTTTTATGTCTTAAAAAACATTTTAAAAAATTTGACGAAAGACGACTCCAAAGATTTTTTGTTCGTAAGTTTTTACATAACTATGAAATTTTATCAATGTTTCAAACAATTTTTAATAACTCTAGAAAAGCCTAAGAAATATGTATTTATTTATTTTGGTTCTATATTTTGTGTGGTTTTTGACAAAACAGCTCATATGTAAAAACATCAAACCGTTAAACTTTTATCAGCCTGTTATGTAAGAGTGGTATTTTTACTGTTTTTTTTTGTATTTTAAGATTTATAATGATCGGGCCACTTAATATACATGATTTTTTAAATAGAAACTATATTAGGTAAGGTTTAATAGGAGACCACAAAAAATACATTTTATGTGGACAATCAGTTCCAAAAAGGCTTTTGAACTCGCGTCTCTTACAATGATTATTTTTGAAATAACGCATTCGCTTTAAACTATATTTTTTTGCAATTTTCTTAAGCAGAGGATATTGTGTCTAATTTATAATAATAAAATAACTTGTTTTTAATATAATTAGTCTATTTGTAATGTGTCTAGCGTCTTAAATTGTTTTTAAATGCTTTTTTCGGCAACAAAGGTGTGATTTTACAAACTTGTGCGATATTCTTATTAGAATATCGCACAAGTTTGTTTCACATACTTCTTAATAATAATTAAATAATAGATTATATTAAATACTTACTAAAGGAAATTTTACGTAGATTCCGAATATACTAATATAAGCTAGTGCACTCATATGAATTTTCGTCGAAATCTGCATTTTAGCGCTGACCGGAAACTTAGGTCATACGTCAGATTTGAACGGGACGCCTTACGACCTAGGACATAAAAACTAGGGGGCGCCCGAGAGGGTAGTAGTTTATACTATATAGTCATAGTACAGCTAAGAAATATCGACGTGATAGTAATTATATTTATTTTCATAGACGACGTAAGTCGTAACATGAAGAGTATAATCTTATGATGTAAATAAGTAGAGATATAAACATGAAAAGAAATTGGCCTTATATTCCTGAGACCAAAAATAAACCAAGACCAAAAATGTTTCTCTTGATTTTGAATGAATTCATTCAAAACAATTTGCAATTTTTTGGTCGGATTGAAAATGAAATAAGCGGTTTGTTACGAAATCAGCTCTAAATAAACATTGCTTTTGGTCCAGTGCTCCAAGTTGCGTTTGACATTGCGTTTGACAGTCTCTATCGAGCGCGGATAAAATAGTTGTTTGCGCCCCGCCAACGTTTATGAAAATACGAACTTTGCCAATTTATTTTCCCCTGACAACTGCTGGATATAAAAAACAATCTAAAGGCTGTCAAGTTGATGTTTTCTCTCCTAGAAAAACAATGGAGCAATTACAATCGGTTACTTGAACTTTTACGCTAAGAATTTTATTCTAAACAAACTTTGACCGCTAAATAAATAAGTATCTACGATATTTATTTTTTTTTCTATTAGATGCATAGATTTATTATATTAAAAAGAGGATTAGATGCTGATTTTTATTTTCATTTATTAGTAAATCATCAAAGAGCAATTGTAAGAGTGCGTTAACATTTGCACGTTCTAGTTCTCTCTAACTTGATATTGTAATTTTCATTGTTACATGATCACGCACAACCCTTGGCTAAACACTAGCAGATTGTTGTTTTAAGAGTTACTTAATGTAACTGAAGTTAATGAATTGACCCCTTGATGCCATCTTGCGCAAGACATGAATACGCAGTAAAGAGCCCTTCGTTGGGATCATTAGTGGCGTATTTAACGCGTTGACGGCTGTGGGCACAATTATTGTGGGCGTGGGCTGAGGATTTTAGGTCAAACGATCGTTCTAGAGATGCTTCCCGCCCGCGCTACCGGAATTTAAGGAAATTGTGTAACTAACTGGCACATTCTTAAAAATAAACGAAGTTCATCCGGAATTAATTTTAAATTTCACAAAGCTGTCAAATTAAAAAATATATATACAGAATCCAAAATGTAATTCTCGTTTGTTTCAATGTTGATGCAGTATGTACAGTGTAAATTTTTTTATTTTATTAATCATGATACTTGTAAGTTGTACATTATACTTTCTGAGTTTTAGAGAATCTAATAAATAAGCACCAGCTTATTTATATTAGATTCTCTGAAACTCAGTAAGACTCTACCTAGTGTTCTCAAAATTTGTTTGTATTTTAATACGGCATGCAGTCACAATACAATAGTCAATGACATGAGAGTACATATCTGGGGGCACGGCAGTGCCCCCGCTAAGACGAGCGAAGATCAAGGGCACCAGACCACCTTTTCTCGAAGCGTTTCGTCGATTTTTTAACCCTCATAACTTGGGTTGGATAATACAAATAAAACAAAATTTTCAGAATATGTTTCCAGTAGCAGACTAATTAAACATGTAAAGTTTTGATTGCATAGGTCTTAAATTTTGATTTTATTGATCACTCACTGATGATCAACAAAATTATAGGGTACTTCCGGATGTCTTAGAAAGCTGAAATTTGGTATGTAAGATAGTATTAGCACATAAACGACATAAAAATTATCAAACTTTAAACTTTTATCCTCCAACCCCTTAAACTAAGAGATGAAAATTTGTAAAAGACTTACCTACGCAAATTTTTACTCTAGAGGTCTGAAAATCGTTGTAGGGGTCGGTATTATAAATAGCAAGAATAAAAATTTTTTTTTTTAAAATACTGTCGTAATAACTCTCAAAAGGTGAAAAAAAAGAGGTGAAATCCCACCAAAAACATTTTCATGTAAAATGATGCCAAGACGATACCATATGCCTCGCACTGTCAAAAATCTATCAGATCTCATTTAAAACCAAGCTTCCGACTCTACACGTCATAAATCTACAAGCTTAACTTCACAAACTCTACACCTTAGTCAAGTTATGTGGCTTGGATATTTCGATCGTACATGAATAGTATTACAGAAAAACAATCCGTGAATTTTTCACCTTACGCCCAAGTGAATGTTGCGAAATGGCCAGGCCACATATTTTGACTAAGGTGTAGAGTTTGTGAAGTTGGGCTTGTAGATTTATGACGTATGTATCTGCATAAAGGAATATATTCCCCGATGGCACAATGAAACGAAAGTCTTATATTTTGTCGTAACATGCTAAGCTTTTGTGCATGTAACTTTATGGTATATTTATGTTTAATACACTTAAATCTCGCTCACGGGGCGGCGTTAGTAAGTCTCAAACTATATGATGAATATTAGTTAAGTATTCCTTTGGGCAGGGGTCGGTTACCCTTCGTAGAAATATGATGGAACAACTAGCTATATAAAACAATTTATTTTCTAGTTTCTGTTTTATCAAAAGCCCTTAAAAACTACATTTACTACATTTTACTACATTTAGGACGAAGTTTATTCGGAAAACATCGTTACTAGAAAGGTACTAAGTATATGAAAATAATTAGTGGGTTAATTAAACGGATAGGTACATATATATTCAGAAATTTTCAGCCTTGACTTGACCTTCAGTACTGAAGTGATAAATCACTTAGGTATGAAAATAAGGGTGGCCCAACGCAATTTGTTTCTGTCGTTTTTATTTTATCTTAATTATTTTACTAAGTATTTGGCATTAAAAATACATTATATTATAATATAATCTAAAATTTTCACTAGTACACAAGTACTGTAGTAATCTTCAACCCTCAGTGGTCGATAACTCAATCACACAATATCACATATTACCCGTAGGTTGTAGTCCTAGAACTAGATAGGAGGTTGTAGGTGTAGGTTGTAGGTGTAGGTTGTAGGTGTTGATAGTAGTTGTAGGTTGTAGGTTTTGATAGTAGGTGTTCATTGTAGGTGTTGATAGTAGATGTAGGTTGTAGGTGTTGATAGTAGGTGTAGGTTGTAGGTGTTGATAGTAGGTGAAGGTTGTAGGTGTTGATAGTAGATGTAGTTTGAAGTAGGTAGTAGTAGATGTAGGAGGTACATGTAGGTGTAATTGTTGGTGTAGAGAGTATGTATGTAGTTTTTTTATTTATTCCAGTTCACAGCTAAGACAGGACAACGTCTGCTGGTTATAGCTAGTTTAGTATGATATGTGCTGCAGAAGTCTTTGAGCAACCGATATAAAATATTTTCGTACGTACAAACGTACATGATATAAGATACAAGACTATTGTGTATATTTTCGTACAACATTTTCGTCTATCTTACAACAATTATTATTTGTGAGTTGTGAAAAGTTCATTAAAATCATTCTAATATGTAGTGGAATTGAATAATTTTCCACTTACTAAAAGAATATTGTTATTAAATAAATTTCCAGTAAATAATTATAAGGAAAAGTTCTAGACGTAAGTTACTTTCAAAGTGAGTTTTTTTTATCTTGTTTATGACGCCCAAAAATGTTCTGTTCAACATCCACAAAAACCATCTACCCTCAAACTATCGTGCCTCAAGTATAGCATATTTTGCTGACGGTAAATTGTTCACAAAGTATGACGTCACAGCGCGGTATTTGGCGAACGGAGTGGGTGGCGTGGGCGCGACTTGCACAATGCAAGCACATACTTTGCCATGCGTACCTACTACCTAAATACTCAGTATAGATACAGCCACCACACCAATATAACTAATGTAAAAAGCGCACAGTAAAACCACAGATTAAAGGAAGAGGAATATATAAACAACTACATAGTTAGCTTTCGATTTGATTGCACTACTACAAGCACACGGTGTGTCCACGATTGTGTGGAAAAATTGTGGACCGTTGAAGGGGGCGTCAAAATTTTCAAATCTGGATCCATTTCGATCGATCTATGAAAGCTGTTTCTCTGTATGTAATTAATGGCCGTCGGCAATCTTCGTCTTTCTATGGAAATGACAGACGATGTATGAAAAACGACGATTGCTTAAAGACTTTGAGGTCGTGATCGTAGGTAAAGTATCGTATTTTGGGTACACACATTGGGACATTATATTTACTTTGGCGCAACTTTGTCCTGCACGCGTAGCGCGGCCACCGTAGAAATGCGTATTGTCTACACAAGAATAGACATACCTACTGCCACACTTTATGGACAAAATGGTAGACTTCCTTTATCAATCCGTCATTTTGTCTATTCTTCCGTAGAAAGAAATAATTTCTAATTTTCTACAGTGGTCATGCTACGCATGCTGGAACTAAATTCCTAAATGTCATTTCATGAACTAAGAATAAATTACGTGCCTTAAAAAAACACCGTTCATTTACAGTAATAGCTCCCCACACTGATTTCAGTGACGGTGGCCGGTTTAATTGAAACCAGGCCAGCTACGCAGGAGTTATTTTATAGTGCCCAAGTGTGTGCGCAGTACACAAGAGCGCTCTCTCTTCCTTTACTCTCGTAACCCAGTGGGACGAATAACCGACACGACTGGTGAGATATCAGGCGCAGGTCCGACTTTTTACATGCCCATCCGACGCATGGATCATCTTACTTGTCAGACAATCAGGTGATCAGCCTGCATTGTTCTAACCAAACTTGGAAACAAGATTTTTTGTTGTTCCAATGCGGGAATCGAACCCACGACCTCCGAGTCGAGAGCCAAGCTCTTAACCACTAGACCACAGAGGCTGTTGCTGTTCATTTACAGTATTGTAAAAAGAAAATATTAAACTGGTCGGCTAAAATTATCGCCTTTTTTTGGTTCTGCTTTCTAATGATTATATTCTGATTGTTTATATCGAAAAGTACCCAGAAACTCAATTTATATTAAAAACAACTTTGCTTTTATACATGCGATCATTGCTGTAAATTTTGATTTTCGCAAAATGCCTTTAAGAGCCCTATTACAAATCTGCACTCTGCGAGATTAGGTATTTGAAGCGTTCAAAGAAGCAAAGAAGTTCGAAGCGTAAAGCGAAGCGAAATTTAAATATTAGAGCTTTTAATTAAAAAGTTAAGCAAAATTAACAAAAAACGAGGCCGCTACGAACTAGGCCAATAGCTATTCTGCACTATTCAATATGTCAAAATTGTTAATTTATCTATGTTTCTGAGATCAAGAACGCCATAATTGGCCATTTTACGCGAAAATCACAATCGAGATGTAATATGCCTCTTAAGAAATGTCGCTTTTTAACCGACTTCCAAAAAAAGGAGGCGGTTATGCATTCGGCTGTATGTGTTTTTTTTTGTATGTTCAACGATACGTCGTCGACATCTATGGACCGATTTTCAAAATTATTTTTTTGACGTAAAGGGTATAATCCCAAGTTGGTCCCGTTTTCACCAATGTGCGGTGACCTGATGATGGAATTCATGAGGAATCGAGGGAACTCCTCGAAATTTATATGGACACATATGGTGATTTTGACTTTTTCTGTAGTAGTCAACGCATATGCTACCAAAAAGTAAGATTTTGTAGCAAGGTTTACCCTGAATCCAAAAGTACTGAACAGAGCTCATGACTCCTTATAGATACATGTTTGGGGATTTCGGCGTTGTTTAAAGAACTGCAAGCATATACCACTATGTAAACCACGGTAATTGTAGTCTATAATGTTGTAAAGGCTATAATTCATTATTTGTCCCTTAGTCACCACGAAGACCTGATAAGGGGATCTATGTTAAACCGAGGGAACTTTTCGAAATTAATATGGACACATTGTGATTTCGACTTTTCGAACGAAATAAAAAATTCCACCACTCGGATATGGTATCATAGGGATATTATGTTCTGACTAATTAAGAGTTTTATAATGAAATGGACAATAAAACGAGCAGACGGAACGCCTGATGGTAAGCGTTAGCGCCCATTGGCACTCGCAACACCAGAGGAGCTCCTCAGGTGTTGCGCACTAGCGTCCCTGGTCTTTGAAAATCCCAAACCCTCCAGTCCCTCTAGGTTTTCTGTAAAGCCATGGTATTTATCCAGTCGACCCGGCTGTCTATTCTATGTACACAATTTTAGGTATTAGGTGTACAGCGAAGTAGTTCTTAAGCTAAGTAGGCACAACACGATATAGGCAAACAGCGCGTAAGCCCAATAGATATTTGAAAATGACGTTTAGGTATAACGCGAGTTAGTCGTTCTGTGAATTAGTTATACCAACCGTAAGCTCTCGTAGGTACGAGGGCATACAGTTCGTATTTACGTCCACATATAAGGACCACAAAAAAACTAATCCAGTTTAGTTACGAGAGATTTTTTGTGGTCGCGACAGAAAAAACTGCACTGTATGAATAGAACTCTGCGCTACTACAATAGAGGTGAAAATCGAAGAGTCAAGTGTCAAATGCCGCTCGCGGGAACCTAAAGGTTTGTAGAGCATATAGCATTGTATGCATTTATAGAGCTCTACGTTCGGTGTGAGTTCTTTTCAGCCGGATACAGTATTGAATCTGATCCCCATTTCTCGTATTTAACGTAGACTTTCAATGAATTATAAATGAATCGTCTTGGTATCATAAACTGATTTTTGGAGTTTGGGCCAAACAAAACGCGCTTGACGTTGGTTTCACGTTTAGGAGAATACCATTTTGTTGTTTCAACACATCGATACTACATCGTAACTTATTATTGTAAGATTTAATTAGCAGAATCAACTAACTGTATTTGCAAAATAATCCTATCTTATCCTATTATAAATGTGAAAGTTTGTTAATCCTAACAAACTTTCATACATCCGTATGGATGGATGTTTGTCACTTCGTCGAGCAAAAACTACAGAACGGATTTTGATGAAATTGTGTATAGTAGTAGTAAAGGCAGAGAATATTGGCAGTAATCCAGAGATTAACATAGGGCCTAGTTTTTAACGCGACAAAATATAGGGTTCCCGAGCGATTTTCTTCTGAACCGATTAAGGCGAAAGGCGAAAAGCTTTGCCGATCGTTTTCGAAATCGTAGGTAATTCCTGAGTAGGCTTCATTTGCCTGTATAATTTAGCGTGAGATCGCCAAGCCTCTAGTCGTAGCCATTCAGTAAGGTGCTAGGTACATACTACATATTATACAACTTTCATAAATAATATAATTTCGTACTTTATCTAATACTAGACATTGCCCGCGACTTCGTGTGCGCAAAAGGATATCTTGAGAGAACCGTACATTTTGCCGCAATAAAAAGTCTATGTCCTTCTCCGTGGTCTATTCTATATCTGTGCCAAATTACATCAAAATCGGTCCAGTAGTTTCGGAGCCTATTCAATGCAAATAAACATACAAACAAAACTTTCCTGTTTATTATAAGATACTAGCTTATACTAGCTTATACTAGCAGTCCCGACACGCGTTGTTCTGTCTTAACTATGAACTGGAATAAATAAATGACTACACCTACACCTCCAATATTCCTCACCGTTTAAACCTAGCCTGAACTTCCACAATTATTTCAAGACTAAAATTAGCCAAATCGATCCAGCCGTTCTCGACTTTTAGCGAGACATTGTAATTAAAAATCCATTTTTATATATAAGAAGATGAAGATAAGTATAGATTATATTAGTTAAATATACCAAATGGAACTCTTATGTAAGGCTGAAATTGAGAGTGAAATTTTAGTTCAATCACTAATATTCTCAACGGTGATTGGAACTTTTAATTTTACTCTATATAATATTTAAATGCGCCATTTAACTAAAATATTATTACTTGAGTACGAAATTAGGTATATTATGATCTCAACTGCTTACTGCTTATTGTTTTACCAAAGGGTTTACCAATTTTAACCTGCGCTTTCGGGTTTCTTTCTACGGGATAACAAACAAAATGACAGACTGACAAAATTTAAAGCTGTCATTTTGTTCATAACTATTCATGAGTAGACAAAACGTGCGCGAGCTTAGAGACAATTCTCGTAATTATTACGGGTCGAATCTCGTTTGGATTTTCAGGCTGTGATTGACGCGTATGACCGAGAATTCGGCTTCTTCTCTACTCTCCCGTCGTATCTATAGTTTCTTCTGTCTACATACAAGGATGAACTTAGCTGGTTAATACAAGGTAGGTTCGGGGGGTACGCACGTCGCAACACGGCAGCTCCCTTTAACCGTTTATTAGGCAATTACTAACATTAAATTAAGTGGTTAGTTTGTAACCAAATCTATCGAAATCGCAGCAACACTATTTCCTTATTCGCCTCAATCACGTGCAGTAACGTGTGAACAGTTTGACAGCCGATAACAATGTGCCTCGGTCTATTAACACCGATGCATCCGGCTTTTCACGCCTAAGGGTCAATTCACAACGAAACGTTTTCTTAAAAAGCACGCGCCACGTCGTGTCTCGGTGTGAGCGGACCATTAGGTGTATTAAACCACTTTAAATACCATTAAGGTATTTAAAAATGTAAACACACTATACTCTGTTGGGGGGGATTCTCGTAATTATTATCGATCACCGAACCTATGTTATATCGCAAAATAGTTGTCATAATAGTTTTCATTTTGTAATCGAAAATATTAATGTGTCATTGTATTTTTTTTCATTGCAAGGTGACATTTAAATTAGTAGCACAGAATAAAAATCCCAGTGATCTGTGAGGACGGATGTATGGATTAATATTTGTTTTGTTTGTGACGAAAATTCTCTGCAATATACAAATAGGATGTTGGCAAGAGTCAACTCGACTACTACATTGTTTCTGGATCAGATTAATGTACGATTCATGTGGGATAGGGAAAAATGTATACCCATCCTTACAAATTTTGCCGCAAGATATTGGCAGAATACATACAGTAGTATGATTTTGTCTTCGTCTTTAAGACTAATCTTTAGACAGTATTGTATTATTCAGTCAGCTTTTCTTTACTCTCCTCACTGATATAATATATAAACGCGAATGTTCATATGTATGGATATTTGTTACTCTTACACACAATGACTCCTGAACGGCTTTTGATGGATACGGCAGTAGTTTAGGCTCTGGATTAACACATAGGCTAATTTTTATCACAGCAAAATGTACGCTTCCGGTTGAAAGAACTTTTTGCTCACGCGTACCAAGTCGCTGGCAACATATAGTTTTAACATAAATTTAAATACTTAACACGAGTATCATAAATATTAAATTTCGTGAAGGTCGGTTATAATACATTGTACACTTGTTAATATATTAGTGCATGATACAATCTCTCAAACAAATTGCGCAATGCGAAATGTGCAGTAGAGTCAAAGTGTCGAAATGAAGCAGATATCTCTTGATTAATTCATAATGGGCTAACAGATTAATTGATTGCATTTAAAAACTAATAATATTATAACTAACGCACCATTTAGGTACTTAGTAAGTTTATTTGCCAAATGAACTAAAAGTTTTAAAATAGATAAAAGAAAGTCGTCCATTCCACGTTTATTTTATGCGTTTCCAGTAATAATTAAATAGGTACGTAATGTCATATTGTGTTTCATATCTGTACTCAGATATTTTTGTATCGTCTCAAATTTTTTTGTGATTTCAAAGAAACAAGTTGTTTTTGTTATAAATTACATCTAATAAAAGTAAGTGTTACTTTAACATTTTCAACAACCATTTATAAACGTAAGCAAAATGACCCACTGTACTTTTCGGGATAAAAAGTAGCCTATCTTCTAATCCAGAGCCTAAACTACTAACATACCAAATTCCATCAAAATCTAATCAGTATTTTTTGCGTGAAACAGTAACAAACATCCATACATCCAACTTCACAAACTTTCACCTTTATAGTCGTAGTAAGATATCTCAAAAACTGAACCTGATACAAAAAATAAGGCAAAAACGTTTATTTTATCAGTTATAACTCCTAATATTTCAAATACATAGTTTATAATATTTTATGTAACAAAAATGCTGTTCCCATGCGAGATTAAATTATCAGAAACGTGGAGTTCATTTAATCAAAAGAACTATGTCAAAACTATTAACTATCCATATCATTCATAATAATTATTATTGTTATAACGCCTAGTCGAAATACGATTTTATAATGATCGACAATGAATCAAACCACTAACAAGTAATAAAATACATTATTTACGACTGATACGACACAACAGAACGATTGAATAATGAATATTAAACAATCTGTATTATATTATCTCTACTTTACATAGAGTTCTAATCCAACTAATATTAAATATAAAGGAGAAATATTTTTTTGTTTGTTTGCATTGAATAGGCTTCGAAACTGCGTGACCGATTTATATAAAATTTGGCACAAATATAGAGTAGACCACAGGAAAGGGATAGGCTACTTTTTATCGCACCACAACGCACGGTCCCCGCGGGATTTGTTTTTGTGAGCTAGATTCTAGTGTTACAACAAAACTATAAACATGTCAGACGCAACTGGCTTCTGCGTGTTTGTTTCTCGCCGTAGTAAAATACTATGTTTGACCTTTGTATACCTCTCTCTCTGTTGTGGGTAGATACGGTTTCCGTCACCCCCTGCTACACTATATCTGGTATTTAGGTCCTTTGATTGTGGCTCATAGTTCATAGCCATTCATAGGTGAGCAGTCCTTTTTTAAGGGCTCCGTGCCCAAAGGGTAAAAACGCTATTAGACTCCACTGTCGACCGTAACAGGCGATAATCTATACAATCATCTTTGACAAGCCGTATTTAAATCAAAGTAAAAGACATTTATTCAAGGTGCATCATATTGGGTTGGATTAATAAAGTGACTTGTACAGTCCAGGGAATTAATATTGAGCAGATGAACATTCTATTTCCCTACGGTAGGCGATGACAACACATACGAAGCTTATGAACACGTTCAACTGCTAAACATTAGCTTTCTCCGCCTATACCTACTAGTACGGCTGGCTGTGCAACAGGAAAACTAATTTACTACGCATGAATGAACCGCGGCGTGGGCTTTATGGTCAAATGACCATCACATGCCTCCGCATATGGCGCGCGGCCGTACATGGCGGTTCGCGGAACATCTTACCCACACATTAGGTAAGAGTAGTAACGGAGCTACTGTCTTCTATGTCACACAATCACACCTGTGTCTTAGACGAGGCATATCGAGTCACAGTGTCCACACTTAAACTTTTGGGGTTGTATAGGGCAGTCGAGGTTTGACATTAATCATCTTGGCATTTTTAATGTTGCTTTCTGCAGTATTGTCAGTCGGCATAAAATTGATAAAGCCTCTGGAATCGAGGTGGCGTAACTTTTTCTCGTATGAAGTTTTTTTTCTGTCAAATGTACGGCATAGCCAATCTTAATAGTATTAACACACGTACAGATTTGGTACGGAGCAGACCACTGATTTGTTTGCCAACTTAGGAGTTTCTCCCTAAAATTTGGGAAAATATCCTCGAGGGGAGGACATTTTAGGGTTATTTTTAGAGGTTTGTATTTTCTTGTTTTTAATTAAACTAAGCTATTGAACTGTTATAATTATCAAAAAGCGATTTAAAAAGTCAACCTGTAGAAAATAAACCTTTGGAAGTATATTTTAATGTATAAAGGACAAAAAAATATTACAGAACATCTTTTTTTTATTATTTATTTATGGAATTGGAACACTGTACAAAAATCGGAATTCCCTGTAAATAGTACTCTGTTCTAATACAATAGAGCTGAAAATTAAACACGAGAGAACTCTTTGATTTTCAGCTGCTGTCATAATGGTCCGCTCCAGGCCAAATCTGTACGTGTGTTAGCAACATTAGGTATAATGAAAATCTGTCCTTCATAGAATCTAGTGACTTTTGAATGGAATAAGTATTTCCATGTAGACTGTTGGCTGTGCTGTAGGACCCGATTTAGCATTTGCCTGAAAGTGTTTATGGTAGGATTATTGTTTTACATAAGCTGTCGATAGATGTCGCTCGACAGGCCCTAGATCGCGCTATCGGTAGCGCTTAATCATGTTCTGATTATGTTTTTTAAATATGTTGCATTCAAGAGATAGAAACTTGAGTTTCTGATGATAATTATGAATATAAATAGATGAATTTTTGATAGAGTTAATAGTCCTAGGACTGAGGCTCTTAAAGAACTATTTACTATTACTAAATAATATAATGTTAAGTAGGTATATTAAGATACCGCATTTTACATATAAACGGTATATTTTGGCATTATTACTATTGTGGCGGCCAATAAGCGCCACAATCCTGAATCGCGCTATCGAAGTTTTCAAAGATCGGCACTATATATACGATATCTGAAATTTATACGAGTGGGCTTCGGCCTGACCGAGCATAGCACCTCGCTCGGTCGGAGATCTCCATTTGGGGCTTGCCACCATATTCCCACACTATAATTGAGGCTACCCGCGGCTCCGCTCGCGTAATTACAGTATCACACGGGAACATTACTTTTTCTGCATAAAAAGTAGCCTTGTTAATCCATAGCTCGAACAACAACTATACCAAATTTCATCAAAATCCGTTTAGTAGCTTTTTCGTGAAAGAGACCAAACCAACCATCCCGAGAAATCAAACATCCATACATCCATCCATCCTCACAAACTTTCATATTTATAATATTAGTAGGATAAACAAGCTGTCTTAGTTGTTATTTAGTAGCTTAGTTGTTAGTTAGTATGACTATGTGTTTGACCCGTGGATTTTTTTTCTTCTTTTTAGGGTTCCGTAGTTCACGTCTCGGAACCCATAGGTTCGTCATGTCGCATCTTCAGCTTACCGTCCAAACGGTAAGTGCTAGAAAGATGAAACTTTGTATGGATATTGTGTATTTACTACGCGACGTCAGCAAAGTGCTAACATAAAATCACGAGAACGAGAGACGAATCATAAAATACAATAGTATTTTTGTTTTGGATGATGATAAAGTGGTGATGATTTTTTTTCTCGCGTCTACGCGATAGTGTGGGGTATCATTAGAAAAATATTTTAAAAACATTGAGAGGTTGCAAAAACGATTTTTTGATTTAGGTATCCGTTTGCGAGATATCCAATTTAAGGAGCATTTTTTGTTAAAATAGGGCGCCCTCTACAAACTAAACGGCTGGCTCGAAAACTGTGAAAAAAATCATGATGGTAGTCTATGTGATGAGCTCTGAAGGAAAATTAGGAAACCTATAATGGCTCATATAACTTTGTTATTTGCGGGGTTATAGTGACTAAACATGTAAAATGCGCTTACTTGGAAAATTTCGTACAAAAATAACGAAATTTTATGTAGGTAAACATGTAAAATATTGGTATAATGGTACGGAACCCTAAGTACGCGTGTCCGACTCGCACTTGGCCGGGTTTTTTACTTGTATTTACCACCTCGATTACATATTACTATTTTGTACAAAAGTAATTTCAATAAAATCATCAAAAGTAAATCATCCCACATTGCTTCCACCAATTTATTAGAATGTTTTGATTTATAAGTTAAAAATAAAATCGATGTACCTAATCGTTTCGCAATATTTTAAATTGGCGTCAATTTCTCTTTAAAGTCATTTGTTTTACCTTGACTCGATTGAATGGGCGTGGGCTCTCGATCGTAACGGAAAGGTTAGTGAAGGTTTCCAAAAATATTCTGATAAATTGAAATTTAAAATATTGATTCCTACCGAGATACTATCGTTTAATATATGATCAGCGCCTAAGGACTGTATGACAGATCGTAAAATTAATCTCTGCTTGTCGTTATTAACCTTTTAATATCCAAGCGAATTGCGACTTCCTTTTTAAGAAAATAAATTACACTAATACGCTTATTTCTTGGCTCTTAGACTATTTTCAGGTGTTCCGAAGCTCCGGGATAAATTATCATTTTTTTTCTCTCTTTTTAATTGCTTGCTTTATTGAAGAACCCGATTCCTTTCATGAATTTGATAAGAAAGTATAAAGTTCATTAAAAAAATGACATATATTTAGTTAAAAATAATTAGATATTACCAAAACGAAGACATGACGTATAACAAACGCTAGGACACAATATTATTTTCTCGTTTCTGAAACATTGTAATGAACAATTCCAGTATCAGAATTAGCGATCGATAAATTTCTATACCATTAAATAGATGAAATAAAGATTAAAATTTTAAAATATATAAGGTTACATAAAAGCTAACCAGCTTGACCTTTTCAAATTCCAATATGCATCACCCAGTGATAGAGATAATAACTGAAAAGATATGGGAGACTTTGTTCAGCTTACATTTCGTAAACATCACGATCCAAGATACAAGATAAAATTTAGAAGTTTGTTTAAAATCAACTACGGATATTTTGGGCATATGATCTACTGCTAATGCCAAGACGTTTAGGCTAAAAAATTCTTAAACATTTCACAAAAATATATACAAAACAAAATTTATATTTCGCTCTTTACGGCGCTGTTAACATCATTGACCTCACGCAGCTGATTGTATATATGTTATATAGGCAAAGTCTTTACTTCCTCTTTAAATCACCTGTTTCTATGAGTTGAATGACCTCAGTGCCTTAGGGAGTGCAATGTAATTTTATTTAGTATAATTTTTATTTTTTGAAATTTTTAATTTTATTATTCTGCGTAAACATCTTTATATAAGCAGTACATGATATACCCAAAATATCCCTAATTGATTTAGAACATCCTTATACATTCGTTTTCGTTCTTCTTTGATAATATTGAAGCTTCGGAACCTATCGGAGAAATATATATAGGAAATATATAGGAAAGATTTACCATTATTTCATAGTAAGGCAAGATATTCCATAAAATATGACAATAGCGGAAGAAAATGACCGCGAGCGGATATATTATAATATGCAATATTCGTTGAAATAGCTTATACGGAAGCATGTTAATTTAAATATTAGCTAGCTAACATACTTGATGAGTTACGCAACGCGCACCATTCAATAACTGCGGACTTCACAATGAATAATTAAATACGTAATATTATGTTATTTCCCAAAAACTTGCACATTCTAGCCGAGTTCCGGGTTAAATTTTATACTGGGCAGTTAAAATTGATGTAGCGTAATAGTCTTTATAGATGGAGAGAGTAGGAAATGAACAACGGAGATCTCAACTCGTCGGCGTTGACAGACTGATTTCGGTGTATTTTACGAGGATGACGACGCAAAATCATCGCCCACTTACTTTTCTACTGTTTGTACGAGTTGAGTCTGTTCTACTGAACCGACTATAGTCTATTCGGGTTAAGAAGACAGTGAAATGTCAAAAAAATCAAAATTGACCAATGACAAAGGGGCGACACTCTCTGCAAATGACAGCTCGAGCACCGGTGAATGTCAGCCATGTTGACGTAAGCCTAAGGTTGAAAAACTTTAAGCGTCAGACAAATCTATCATAAATATTATGAAATTATATTGTCAATTATGTCAAAGCACGAAACGAAAGTCCTGGCTGGAAAAAACTCATGCCCCGCTCGCCGCGCGCACACCCGGCATACGTCTAGCCACGCACACAGCTGCGAGCTGTCAATCGTGTAAGTCTATCGAATGACTGTTCTTTACGATAGTAATATATATTATTTGCACATGACGCATAAGCCGAGTTCACATTAACCAATTACATTTGCAGGCGTGATTTATTGACATTTATTGTCTTCTTAACGCGAATAGACTATACACCGACTTGAATGTACTTCACTATAGAGTATATATTAGACTGCGCACGACGTGAGCCTACCTTACAACCTACACCCTACAACCGACAACTTACACCAACATCTACACCTACAACTACACCTACATCTCCACTTACGCCTACACCTACATCTCCACCTACAACTACACCGACAGTCGACACCTACAACTACCACCTACATCTCCACCTACAACTACACCGACAGTCGACACCTACAACTACAACCTACATCTCCACCTACAACTACACCGACAGTCGACGCCTACAACTACAACCTACATCTACACCTACAACTACACCGACAGTCGACACCTACAACTACCACCTACATCTCCACCTACAACTACACCGACAGTCGACACCTACAACTACAACCTACATCTCCACCTACAACTACACCGACAGTCGACGCCTACAACTACAACCTACATCTACACCTACAACTACACCGGCAGTCGATACCTACAACTACAACCTACATCTCCACCTACAACTACACCGACAGTCGACACCTACAACTACAACCTACATCTATATCTACACCTACAACTACAACCTACATCTACACCTACAACTACACCGACAGTCGACACCTACAACTACAACCTACATCTCCACCTACAACTACACCGACAGTCGACACCTACAACTACAACCTATTTACCTTTATGTAGTTAAGGTTTGTCGTTACTCGTTCCATTGTTTTAGATCTCTTTTGACCATAGTTCATAAAGAACTTCTCACGTTCCCGTCGAAAAAGAAAGCTGTGAACATGCAAGTGTGTTCCAAAATAATCATAATTACGTTTTGTCTAAAATGTGGATCGCACGATGACAGATTCCGCGTAATTTCCCGTTTAACTCCATTTCTCGTATTTAAATATAGCCACAACTTCACAAACGATGTTTAATGCTGAGCTACAGTTTTGGATCTGCCTGTCCCGTTCTAACATTGAATGAGAGAGAGATCGAATCCGGGTTTAGTGTTAAGTTTAGTGAATTAGGGGCTTAGACTTTTAATTTACATTTAATGAATTAGTATCGAATTAAGTATACCTAAGAGAATCGTCTTGTTGTATTATATGAACTGATTTATGAGTTTGGACCAATCAAAACGCGTTTGACATTGGTTTGACTTTTATGAGAATTTTGATGTTTTAACATATCGAGTTCATCGAACTCGAACATCGAAATCGACTGCATTGAAACTGTATTGTTGTAAGATTTAATTAGCAGAATCGACCTACTGATCGTTTTATAGTATGGCTACTGCTTAGACCATTTATGTTGCTTACACACGTACAGATTTGGTTTTGAACGGACCATCATGACCAGCACGACACTCGTGTGTTTCATTTCAGCTCTATTGTATTAGCACAGAGCACTATTTATAGTGCATTCCGATTTTTGTGCAGTGTTCCAATTCTCAAAAATATTTCTCCCCAAACTTAAATAAACTGATAAATAAATAATAAAACAATTACATATGTTCTGTAATAATATTCTGTCCTTTTTACATTAAAATATACTTCCAAAAGTTTATTTTCTACAGGTTGACTTTTGAAATAGCTTGTCGATGTTATATCGATCAATAGCTTAATTTAATTAAAAAAAAGGAAAATACAAACCTCTAAAAATAGCCTTAAGAATCTTCCCCCTAGAGGATTTTGTCTCTAAATTTAGGGAGAGACCCCTAAGTTGGCAACCAAATCCGAGGTCTGCTCTGGACCAAATCCGTACGTCTTATATTACTTTCAATTTTATAGAGATGGAATTTTGTAGACTAGTATTCCAATTTTGAAATGTGGGCATGTAATATTTTGTTTCGCTTACATAGTTTTTTATTGAATTTTACTTGTATATATTTTTTTATTATGTATTTTTAACTAAAATCAGAATGTTTAGTTTTATAAAATTGCCGCATACTGATTTTCAGATCATAGTTACATTTGTTAATAATTGTTTAAAATTAAGAGCTGAATAGAATATTTATGTAGTTAATAAAGCGAATGTACGATGAGGCTGACATAGCCCAAAGGTTTTAACCCTCTTTAAAATAATTGAAAAAAAAAACAGAATTCGGTTGTTACGAGAGTTGTTGACTATTTTCTTAAATTGTTTTTGCTCAGTATTTGGAAACTGATCAAGTGGATCGAAGACGAAGACAAAACAATCAGTATTTAAGCCGTATCTAATTTATTGAAACTGCAGGCGAAGGAGGTTCGCGGAACTCTGATGACTAATCCATGGAACCCACTTTGGGAATCCGTGGTTTAGACTACCATGCAATAGTTTATAGTATGTATCGACAATTAAATGATCAGTCTTCAAGTTATCAGTCTTCACTTTTCACTCGCACGTTTAGTGAGGTGTTTTCCGTCGCAATTTCACGCGTTAACACTACCCGTGACCGTCCAAAAATATACCAAAGATCAAGAATCTTCGGTTGTTTGTTATCACTTTTTTTGGCGTCTACTATTATCGCGAGTAGTCGCAACTCGCAGCGTATATTCAATACGTATTTCCTATTATTATTTGCGTAGGTTGGATACAATGCATTCGCTAAACAAGCGACTACCTAAGAACTAATCAGGAGAGGTCTGTTAAGTAAATAACAGCGCAACTCTTGTTTAGCTCGCTGGAAATTATACAATTATCATCGTATATATATATACGTGAAGCAAAAACTTTGTTCACATCTTAACGAATGTCATGCGAAGTATGTAATTTGGAGAGATGTAGAGTATGTAATTTGGCACAGGTAAATTTTATATAGAGGGGGAGTGAACTGCACTAGTATTTTTTTAATGCTTAAAAACTACATGTAACAACTACACAGTTACACACTACCTCAAATTAATAACTCACACTACCATGAGAAACAATTTTGTCACACGTTGACGTTTGCCAATCTGTCTTTCGCATTCAGTAGACAACATTATATTTAGTATTTAACTTGCTCTATGATATTTTACACTAGGTATTAGGTACTTCGTATCTAAGAGGCAAAAGAACCCTTATAGAGTCGAAACTCAAAAATTATATGAATAATGGGCGAATTTCGACCACGCCCAGTGGTACCTACTTCTATTTTTTTTATTTAATTAAAATTTATTACAATCATCTATATTATATCTATACTAATATTATGAAGAGGAAAAGTTTGTTTGTTTGTTTGCATTAAACAGGCTACGAAACTACTGGACCGATTTTAATGAAATTTGGCACAGATATAGAGTAGACCACGAGGAAGGACATATGCTACTTTTTATCACGAAAAAATGTACGGTTTCCGCAAAATTTACTTTTGCGCGCACGAAGTCGCGGGTAACTATATCTAGTCTTTAAATAATCCTTCATTTTGTACCATGTTGTTAGATTCCTACATTGCGCCCACTACGTTTTAATGAGCGTGAATTAATCCGATGATGAAGGAAATCACACAGGCTGTTAATTAAGGCATATGACGCAAACGTTGCTAAACTCATTTACGAGCAGACCCTGTACATAAGATTGATTGCCTTACAGGTAACATACACCTTACAATCAAACTTAATTGACTTGTTTGTAAAAATTTATATGGTAATGTCCTTTTTGGTCTAGCGTAATTTTTCTTTGTTGTCACGAAAATTGATTTATAGATATGTTTATTTATGTGTGGGATTGGCGACTTCCGAAATAATTAATAGTACATTAGAGAACTTCGTGTATTCTGCTAATACTATGTTATATACACGTTGCTAGAAGAATTTTAAACTTTAGCTACAAGATGCTACAAGCGATATGACGATGTATTATGTATATTGACATATTATGACATAATAAACACACCGGCATATTTAGCGGAACACAAAAAAAAAGGTCCATAATTAAAAAAATATGGTTTTATTTTAAAATCTACTTACTACACTTCTTTTGTTATTTAAAGATTAATTTTTTTACCTAAAATGAGAACAGATTTTGCGAGTAAAGGCTATTTGTGAAAAAATGGTACATTTTTGAACTTTTCATGGAACCGGGAAAAGTGAAAATTAATATTAAAATAACAATTAATTAAATTAGAAAAACGGTGATTAATATCGCGTATTTCCTCCACGTGCTCTTATTAAAGTTTCTACCCGTCTAGGCATACTGAGAATGATGTTATCGATGGTCTCCTGGGATAGTCTCCGCCATTCCTCAACTACGGTTTTTACGGTTAAGATTCGCAGTTCACCCACGTTGGCAGGAGCTGGAATTCTGGACTTAACTTTTCTTTTCAGCAAGTCACAAGCGTGCTCTATTGGGTTCATATCCGGTGATCTCGCCGGCCACTCCATAACAGTGATATTCATATCATTAAGATAAGCTTGAGTTACCCGAGCAGTATGCGGCCGAGCATTATCCTGCATAAAAACAAAATCGTCACCGATATATGGGGCAAACGGTACGACATTTTCTTCTAAAACTTCTCTGATATAGCGGTCTGCAGTCAGACTCCCTCTGTCAATCACTACCAAGTCTGTGCGAGCTCCCAAACAAATGCCCGCCCAAACCATTATTGATGTACCACCGTATGCAACTGTAGTTTTAAAATTTGTCTGAATGTATCGATCTCCTTTGTGTCTGTATATTCTTTGCCTGCCGTCAATTTGATTTAAGAGAATTCTGCACTCATCACTAAACAATACCTTACTCCATTGGTCCGCGTTCCAAAGTCGATGTTCCTGAGCAAAAGTTAACCTGTTTCTACGATGATTTACCTCGAGCCTTGGAGCCTTGGCGGGCACAAATGAACCCAAACCAGCTTCTTCGAACCTTCTTCGTACCGTACGCTCACTTACGGTTACACCCCGCACTGCTTCTAACTCATGTCGGGCTTGGACGGCCGTCAAACGGGGGTTCCTACGTACACGAAGCCGAATGAAACGATCATCTCTACTCGAAGTGCGTCTTTTTCTGCCTTGTCCCTGCTCTTCTCACATAAGTACCGGTATCCCTGAACCGTTGGATACTGCGATGGATCGTTGAAACTGGTCGACGAAGATCTCTGGATATCACTCTGTAGGTTTGACCATTTCTTCGCATTTCGAGTGCCCTGGCAATCTCCGTTGGGGCTAAGTCAGGCATAATTCAGTCCTCAACTCCAAAAAGATACGCGATTAAAAAAAAACTAACAAAAAACAGTATTTCAATTAAATTTTAAATCAAACTCAGAAGGAAGAAATACTCGAAGTTCGCTTCAGATAAGGTGTATTTGAATAAAATTAAAACAATTGCATAAAATGTGATGTTCAGTTGTTTTCTTAATTTGAAAATATTTCTTTTTAAATTAAATGACGTATAAACCAGCCAGCAACCTTATATGATACTGATATCAAACCTTTATTTTATGTTCCGCTAAATATGCCGGTGTGTGTATTAAGAAAAATCACTTAACTAACTAGATTGCTATGGCATTACAGCTAGACACCTTCGCCTCAAGCTACAGACAAGAGCACTAAATAAAAAAAACTCTCACGTCACGCTGTGACACGACGCGAATTAACTTACGAAAGGCGCCTAACTACGATGTGAAAGTGAAAGCGCTTCTGGCAGTACATAAGCTTTAAACTGTATATCACTATGGTCAAACTGAGATAAGGAACAGTAGAAAAACGCATGAATGCATGCATTATGGTTTCAAATTATGTAAATATCATATGGAAACTAGATTTTGATTAACAAACTTAACAATCGAAAACGGTGGGTTTAATTCCTATTAACCTATCGTTTTTCCTAAGACCTACCGTATTCCTAAGAATATTCTAGTTCTTAGGAAACGGCCCAAAAAACTATGGCCTCACCAGTATTTATTACAAGATGGTTGAAAGATTGTATAAGACTAGGACTTAGGAAGCTTCTTCCTTCGGTTTCAATTACAGCTTTTTATTGTATGTCGTTCTTTGTATGTCGTTTTTCTCTTACTACATAATGCCCGGTGTCTGAGGTGAATTTGTCGGTAGTTTATTTATTCATTACCGCTACTGTTTTTATAACATGTTTCTCAACAATAAATTGATAATATACAAACTAAGTTTAACTTAGCTGATCAATATGGGCCGTTTATCGATTCCATATCTCGTAATTGACATAGCCACTGAAAGATGGCGATGACACAGAAAGGAATGAAACAACTTTACAGAAGAATCTTTTCTTAGTTAAAATAGTTTAACGCTCCATTTCACTTCCAAAATATATGAATGTTTTTCATAAAAAATGTTTTATTACCGAATTATAGCATAACAAAATAACTTTATTCTCGAATTTAAAACAGAGTAACACATTTGGAATTCGAAAACTCTGCGCCTGTTAAACTTAGTTTATCCAGAGTTTATGTAAAATCTTACGAACCGGGCTTTCTGTACCTCCACCTTAATCTATAAAGACAATACACAGAAAATTTTCCGTAACTCAATGTTTCTAATAGCGTTTACGAAAATATAATTGGAAAGTTGCCTTAATACATATTGCAGCAATTACCTGTCTTTTATGGGTATGTAGGTAAATCGCCTGTTAACCTTTCTTATCTTGAGCAATTTGCGATTATATGCATAACAATGTCTGGTATAGAAATGTTCACAGAAGAGATAAAATTTGTCCTATTTGACCGCTTTCGGAGACTTGAGTTCTGAGATAAAATAAAAAGAAAGATATTCTTAGCCGTCAAAAGTCTTAGCATTTAATATTTTGGTACATTTCGAAAAATATTGTGTTCGTAAACCATACATTACTAATATACAATACATTTTCCCGCTTGATTACTGATATTTTAGTCATCACATTTGAAAGTTCTCATGTCTGTGCTACTCCACAAGACCACAACAGACACTTTTTTAAGGTATTTTAATTTTACATTTGGAATATTCGACTTCATCAGAAACTTATTTTCGACAAAAAAAAAATGGCAGTTGCCAGTATTTAGTGTCAAAAGACGCTCTATAAAGCTGGTATCCGGTACAAAGCTTAGCAATTAGCCAAGGCGGAGTTATAGTGGTATTGTTCTAAGTTCCCTCGCTAGTAGATAAATCACTATCATCAGCTCGCTATCAGCGATTAATACGATGTTCACACGCTATGAAATTATCTACGAGTTGGATCGATACGAAATATTAATGTGGCTAATGCAGTAAAGGCGTAGATTTCCTATATACAGAATGTAGGATTAATTAAGTGAAGGAGTAAAAAAAAATAATGTTTCGTTTTAAACATTGAAATATAACCAGAACCCTTGTCCCTTACCCTTGTCTCTATATTAAATAACATAAGTAATTCATGTATTACGCTTTATTTCTAGGTCAAATGTCGTAGCTGCTAATTAAACTAAAAATGGTATAATCTGTAGTTAAATTTTAAATTATACAGAGTTTATAGCGATTTGTGAAAAATCAATACGTAATGAAATACTTTCAACCCTAACGTTCCCGTTGACTGTGCGAGGACATGCAACACACGCGTTGACCTTCGGGCCATTTCAAATTTGATACCTGGCAGCTCTTTTCTGCAGATTTATAAAAAAAATTCTACGATTAAACAGCTATCCAAAGAGGTATAACAATGAAGGGTATCAGAATTAATGGTAAAAACTTAGAGAAATTCTTTCAGATACAAGTAACGACAACAGTTGTAGTATCTACATAATAAATTATCATTAAAACATTCTCGCGATTCCGTGTTTGAATAATTTGCCGCCATTTTGACCATACCAAATCGAAGTGGCATTGGCATAACCTCGATGCCATGTATGGGCATACTAATTATAAATTTCATTGCTAGCTGGAAAGGTTTTCGCTGAGACATTTCCATATCAGATTTGATTCAACCGAAAGAAAAGCAATTTCTGAGCTATATCTGAAGTTGTTTCTTATAATAAAAGGTAAATATAATTTTTTTGATCCATTTAAATAAAAATGAATTACTTACCGAAATGTTTGTACGCGCTTAACTTCCAAACGACTGTAGCAAGTTGTATAAATCTTTCTTTCATGTGTTCGTTATTGTCAGGAGAAGGTTTATATAAAAAAAAATATTTAAAAAAATTATAGCAAATATTTCAAAATCTCCGAAAAGTGAGTGCGCGAATGAGACAGAAGACTGTGAAACGTCTAAAAATATGGCGGATTGAAGTTCGCCGAGTCAGCTGGTTTGTAATAAAACTGACGATTATGATGATAAATTTATTGGAGTTGACCTCATAAAAGACGAGTATCTTATTGTAGGTACTTTTATAAGTATGACTACTAAATATGACGCATACGATGCAAATACTGACAGATGAAGGTCAAGGCAATGAGGGTATTCGAATTTATTTCTGCCGCTAGGAGGTAAGCCCGACTCCCACAAAGCACCGTCTGGTAGCTGTATCGAAATCTCTCAATAAGAATTTTCGACACCTTTCTCTGCCACCTGGCGGCGCGTCGTATAAGTCAGGTCCACCGTCCATGTCGTGTCAAATGTCATGAACTTCAAAACCACTCATTGACAAAGTATCAGAATTGTCTTCAAGTGGATTCAATAACAAATTAACTGGAGGCTAATCCAAAAACGTTTAGTCTTACCCCTAAAAACCCAAAAGAAAACGTTATTATATCTTTCTAATGAACGATCGGATCGCCGCGCATTTCCGGGCCAATCCTGTTGCCTCCGAGAGGTATTGGAAGGTATCTGCCTCGCCTTGGAAAGTACCCTCATTTTATCATAAAGCAATGTTGTACTTTTGCGGTTTGATTTTACGATTTAAGATTTTATTCAAGATGTATTTAGATTTAGGAACAAACATATTATACAATGGAATCTTCTTGGCAGCTAAATATAAATAGAAATAGCTTCAGTTTAACGTACCTACCGTTTAACTAACGATAATAAACGTGACTTTAAAATGGGGTTGTAGACTATTTAGAAAATGCAATGTTAAAAAAAGGGGGATGAAAAAATAAGGTTTCAAATTAAAAAAAAGTTTCCCAAAAAACAATTTGACTATGTAAAAATGCTGCCAAGACAAAAAGAAAGTTATTTATGTCAACACGTCAAACGGAACGTAACACCGCTATTTTACTACTACGGACTATAGCAAGAATTACAAATAGTACTAGTATGACGTCACAACACAAATAATCTATCAACCAACATGGCGAATAGTGTTTTCGGCGGTTTTTAAAAAGTGTATTTAAAAAAATGTGGGTTTTTAGGTTTCAAAATAGTGTTATATTATTTTTTGTATGTAATGAAACAATTATGAACCCTTTCCATATTTTCCTTTTAAATATTTACCAAGGGTTGATAAGGACTTAGTTCAATACCCAATGATTTCAAAACTATGTATCGACTGTGACTTTTGATATTTGACAGAAAAAAAGTCATACCAGAAAAAGTTTCGCCATCTCGATTTCAGAAGTTTTTGTCAAATAAATGCGAACTGATTAAACATGGATTAAACTGCGGAAAAGATAACAAATGTCAAACCTCGACCTGTCCCAAACAACTCCAAAAGTAGGGCAGTTTAAGTGTGGACACTTTTTCCCTCAACATCCTCGTCTGTAATATATTATAGGCCTATGTCAAAACCATATTAATGGTGGCTCAGTTTTTGAACGAAATCAAAATATTAATGTAGATTATAATTAAGAAGTCGTTGACTGATAACACACATTCGACGAATAAAACAGTTTATCGCCCACGGTCTTCATAATCAGAATCATACTCGTATTTTTGTCACAGTCCTTGTGGATTTCCGCTGCTTCTTTCAAAATGTTGAATATAAATATTCACTTTGAATATCTCACAAAAGATGAGGGCTCCAGATTTCATTTTTGTATCTTTGTAAAATGTAAATCAACAAAAATTAATCTGACTAGAAGATTTTTTGTTGATTTACAGGGCAGGATTTTTTATTTATTTCCCCTGACGATTTCATCATAACGACATCGACATAGTTTGTTATGATAGTTAAAGATTATGTAAAGCTGTACAAACAGTGTTTATCCGTCGATTGTTCGAGTTACGACTTGTGACGGTTACGATGCCCTTCCTGTGTTTTATTACGTTTTTGTACAATCCAAGCAATCTAATTATAGAAAACGTATAAATGAAGTCCATCTGACCATATTCTATGGTGTTCCCGAGACCTTTGGTATTAGGGTATTTCTTCGAAAATCTATTCTTCGTCTCATTAGCCTTGCATAATTTCAATTTTACTTTAAGGTTTGTAACACATGATTAAATGAAAATATATACTCCAAAAAACATATGTTTGCATGAGGGACTCATTTTTATAGAGTAGATTTCAAAATATCGACTTCCAAATATGTTGTAGCCAGATTAATGAGCATTTCATACAGACTAATGATAAGATGAACAACAAAAATAAAAAAATATGTAATTAAAATGAGTTTTAATTAAAATATAAGTAATCATATTCTCTCAACAACAATAATCTGTTTTAATGAAAATGTTTACAGTACTACACTGAAAAATCAGTTAGCTACCTAGTCAGTCAGATCCAGTATTGACTAAGCTTTGTAAATAGAAATAGGTAATTATAGCACTCTCAGAACCCGAGGATCACACAAAAAAGTGTTCCTTTCCTGCTAAAAGGGCATGTTTTATAATTAACCAGGCTTTTTCTGAATAGGCTAATAAGACAGGCAAATGATATATTTACTCGTACCTCGTAACTCCGGGATTGAACTCAATCAACGGCACGTCCGCCTACTAGTTTCTTCGTTGCAGGAGTAGCTTGCTCACACGCGATAAACCACACTCATTGTTATTACAAAACCAGTTATGGTCAAGCACAACTTGTACCAGGCTAATTATTATTTTATACCGGACACTTCTTCTTTGCTGATTTATAAATACGCTAATTTTGCTACGCCCAATGCGTTTATTTTTTATAAGAGGGAAACTAATGTCCTTTCCTTATAATTATAATTTACATAGATTTATCAAAGAGAAAATGCGATATAGTATAATACGATTTCGTTGCAGAAAATGGCAAACGGACACCCCTGGCTAATGAGAAGAACGAGAATTATTATTTTAATAATTATTATTGCAAAATAATTAAGAGAATTATTTTGCAATAATAATTATAATAATTATAAATATAATAATTATAATTAAAAATATTATATTATTATAATTACAACTTTTTTTTAATAATTTCAGTTATCAATTATTGATAACTGAAATTATTAAAAAAAAGTTGTACCTAATAAAGCTCAATAAAAAAAATTCCTTACGTTTTGTTGCCTGGTAACAGAAATAAACCCACGGACCGAACCACGGACGAAATTTCGTCTCCGGAGAAATGCCCGTTACTGTTACAACTTCTTAGAAATCATATGAAATAAAGTTATCTCTTTGTGTAGTTGTTTTCATTAAAGTCTAAGATTCTTCATGAGATGTCGGTTTGTTTTTACCGCCTTAACTTTATTTTATGACGGTTTTCGTCGATAATGCCTTGTATTTAATATTTTCATTTAGTTGTATTAGATACTTCTCCGTTATAATATGCAACTGCTTGTCATACGTTTCTAATCAGCGCCGCTGGACTCGAGCCAACGTTCCCGCGTTTGTGTTCAGTTTAAAATTAGAACACCTATTTTTTTCTTCACATTTAGAGACGCCGGCCGAGGTGAACAATCTCTTTCAGCCGATGTGCAGTTCAGATTTTCGTTAACACAAGGCATGCTCTCACGTAAACGTTCCACAAATTGATAGAATTTATAAATAACTTTACGATAGTAGTTACAAAATATAACCTACTTCATGTTAATATTACCTACATGAATGAGTATTAACAATTATACATTATAATAACGACAAATGCAGCATTGCAATAGGAACAAATGCGTAACAACTAGCGCCTGGCATTTAAAATGTCGTAGCAAGTAGTAAAGAGCCATATTTTTAACCAACTTTCAAAAAGGCGGTTACACGTTCGGCTGTATATATATATTTTTTGTATGTTCAGCGATTACTCCGCCGTCTGTAAACCGATTTAAAAATTTTTTTTTTTTGATGAATAGGGTATAATCCCAAAATTGGTCCTTTTGACATCAAAGTGGTGACCTGATGATAGAATCCATGAGGAATCGAAGGAACTTCTCGAAATTTGTATGAACACATATAGTGATTTCGACTTTTTCTGAAGTAATCCAAGCATATGCTAACAAAAAGTAAGATTTTGCTCCAAGGTATACACTGAATCCAAAAGTACTGAACAGAACTCTTGACTCCTTATAGTCTGAATTATACTCTTGAATCCCCAAACATGTATCTATATACATGTTTTTGGGATTTCGATGTTTAAAGAAGTGCAAGCATATGCCACTATGTCTATTAGAGTAATCATCATATTCACCACCATACATCATTACATTATGACGATATAAAAGGTACTTCTCATAGTATTTTACACCGACCCGGATATCTTTGAACATTACTCTGCCATTTATTTGCAAAATTCTTTTGTTGTTGTAAAGGGTATAACGAAATTGGTCCTCTAGTCAATAAAGTGGAAACCTGATAATGGGATGTGATTTTGACTTTTTCTGAAGTACCACAAGCATATACTACCAAAAAATAAGATTTTGCACCAAGGTATGCCCTGGATCTAAAAGCACTGAACAGAGCTCCTGAGTCTTTAAAGATACACGTTTGGAAATTTCGGCATTGTTTAAATAGCATATGCCACTATGTAACTTACAGTAATCATCATCATCATCTTATTTACAATACCTAATGGAAGCTTAGCGCGTATTCAATTATACATTGTTACATTCGATTGTTTATTTTAAAAGTTCTTAAAATGTATTATTAATGATTTAGCAAATTACACTAAGGGATAAATTATTATTTATAAACAAAAAAATAAACAGACCCAAAAGTTCCAAAGTAAAAATATACAAAAAAGTATGAAATAAATCCTTTTTCTAAATATAAAAATTTTAACTATTTCTCTACTCAATCTTCTTAATTTTGAAGTACCAGCAAATTTGATCGTGAGTTCTATAAAATATTGTGGGATATTGTTTGGGCTGGTACCGACTTCGAAATTAAAAAGATTGAGTAGAGAAATAGTAAAAATTTTAGCCGAATTTAAAAGGGGAATTATTTAGAAAATAAATTTTATTTCATATATTTTTGCGTTTTTTTTTTTGACTTTGGAAGTCGGTTTAATTTTTTGTTTAAAAATAATCTTAATTCATCTCTTTATTTCATTTGCAATGTATTAATATGCACTACTTTATCTCAGCTAATACATTTACAGTCGTAGGTGGAGACCTGAGACGTGACCTTAAATTACGCCTTGCGTCTTACCTATACTTTCCTAAGAGTGTTTAACAATGCAACTCAATCCGTGACACGAATATTTCAAATTCATATCCTGCTCACACTGTTTACAATTCCACGCACATCGACTACTGTTACATGAAAATATATGTCAACAGCCGCTCCATGTAACTTCTATTTTAAAATAATTTTAGGTTCCTCCTAATTAACCTCAAAATTAAGATTACCTACCTACCTGCCCCCGATAATACGTTTTCAGCAAGAAAATATTTTCGATCAGTGAGCAAGATTATGAAGCATTTATCATCTTTTTTTTCTGAATAATGTGTCGCTTACAAAAACAATTCCAAATGACGAACCAAGCAACAATGTTTATGAAGTATAAACCCATTAGGGTTACTTTGAACAAAGGTGACATTTTGACTTGGTTCTTCGAGACTTGAGTCGTAAATGTATTCTTTGCATGTTTCTCCAGAAGGTCGCTGTTTCGTTATTATTTTTCGCTTGGACGATTTTAATGAACAATATGATTCATAAATCATCCTTTACGCTTCATAACACAGTAAAGCATTACAAGCTCGTACTATCCGAAGTAAGTTCTATTCTTAGCAGTGACGTATCACTTCGTCTCACCGGTTTCTTAGTAAACTGCAATACATTATGATTTTCTTCACCCAATAATTGTGTTAAAATAGGTTCGTCGCAAACCACAAACTGTCGTTAAATATTGATGTAATGTAATAATTCATTAAGGGCATAGTAATGAAATCATGCGTATGTTTTTCCTTGTCATCATTAAAATCATATATTTATTATTAGTAGCATTTATACGTTAATTTATTCACACTATTTTGGTTTGTACGATTTTTTATTTAATTTTATTATTGTATACAAAAATAATATTAGTACCTACTTTTAATTAATACTACTATATACTATTATTAATTAATCTATAGTTTGTTTTACAATAGTCGAATCCCTAGTATTTGCCTGAAACATAAGATATCGTAGTTCAGGCACTACTGTTAACTTTATGTAGATTATGTCTAAGTGTAATTTACTTACCTACCATGTATTTTGTTTTTACTGAAATCTGATTATTATACTAAATTATTTACTAAATTCAAGCATGCCTGTAGTGATATTGAGGGTAAACCAACCTCAACAGAGATCTTACGTAAATTATACGGCGGTAAACAATTCACTAGACGGCCAACAATTGTGTTTTAGATTGTCTGAGCAACACGCGATGTAAATTGAGCCCAATCACAAAGCTATTTTGAAAAACGATTTTGGAGATATTTTTAAGGTTATATTAATAAAGCTTTATTTTCTTATAATGATAAATCTTTTCAATCGAACTCTTGAAAAAAGATATATCACCTGTTGATTGTAATATCACTTACACACTCAGGAACGCAAAATATAGTATGTACTTTGAATTTACCAAAATATCCAATTTAGTATTACATGGATCAAAGACAAAATATTACTAAGCCCCTAAAACGCTACTTGCAATATTATAATTCTGTTAAAGTGTTTCATACATTTTTAAGATGGTTTTTACAATTCAGATAGAATCGTAAAGTTAAACGATAAACTTACATTTTATTGTTTTCGGAATATTCCACAAGTAGTGAAACATTAACTTAAGTAAAATGTAATTTTTTATTAATTTGGTGAGCTAAATTCATTCAGTAAAATTCGCTGAGTAGATACCTAGTTCTTCTGTGTTGTCCTTAGCTGTTTTTAGGTCCCATCTACTTGTTAGAGCCAAACACAATAATTCAAAAGCTCTTAATAAGAATAAATAATGTAAAAGCAATATTTTATACAGCTCCCATAATAATTTAAGTTATCTACTCTCTAGAGACCACTATAAAATATTAATGATCAATAAGTGGTAGGCACTTAGTTACTACTTACTACTTTATACCCAACAGCCTTTGCACGGTAGTAAAACACTCATATAACTAAATATTTTGGTTTAATTACGAAACTATAATCAAATTTCGCCCAAGGTTAAATTTACTGAGGCAGAGAAACTTTAAATAAAAACAGTATATTAATCTTACGGCTAATTTAAGAGACAGAGTCCGCAAGTAGATAAGATTTAGAAGAGATATTTAGAGGATAATGATAAATTAAAACAAAGCATGACAAATTTAATTCAATGACAGATTTGATAGATCTTAAATTGGGGATCTTAAAAAAAATAAAAGCTCTTAAAATTTAATAATCCTATGACGTTAATTCTGGCTTCAATGAACGCTACAAGAAATTGGCGTTTTGTCAAATAGCACACAGACCGCTGTGTTACTTGACCTATAACACACATTTAATAGCACGAACAAAGCCTGTCTCTGTATTTCATTTTTAAAATCTCTGGACCGGACATCTGTATAGGCTTGCCAAGTTTTTATATCGAGTTTCGGGAACCAATTGGAACGTAATATCAGAATGCGAACAAATGAACATGACACCGATGGTACTAGAGATTGTATGGCTTGGACCTGTGGCTTGGACACTTGGTCGACGAAAGCTTTTAGCAATTCTATAATCATCATCTCATTTGTTTTTTTAAATTAATTTATTGAGTGTAACAATTAAGACTTGAACATTGGATGGGATGAAAGAAGACGTTTATTTGAAGAGAACTCGTAAAATTTAAGCAAGAACAAGTTTCAGGTATCGTTAATAGTTTTTGTTACATGTTATAAATCACTTTCTTACATAAACCAACTTTCGAATTAACCAATGAAGATGACTTTAAGATCAGAAGAGGTTATGTCTTTAATAACAAACACTTGGGTTTCAATAATTTCTTTTACAATATATGATTCTTATGATGAGCATATAATATTTTACTTAGAGCTACTACCAATCTTGATATCGCAGAAAGCGTACAAAACGTTAAAGTCGTAAGGGATAGTACCAAATCTATTTAAAAGTTCAACTCTTTAATTATAATTATTGTAAAGATTGTAACTTCAAGTAAATAGTAAATAGTAAGCTGTAGGATATTCATATATTTATTGAAATATATTAAATAACATTGATAAGTCAAACCAACTGTTGAAACAGATCATTTGAATATTTACTTTATTACTAACGCAGTTCTGTGTATAAATTAATATATGATGTTATTTAAAACAATTGGCGCCTGAAAACCCAAAACTGTTACATCGTTGTATCGCCTAACCGCAACATATGAATGACCTTGATCGAAGTATTTTTTATTGCTGACATCATCTCGATTCAACCGCAAATTACACTGCAATCCAATCCAACTCCAGATTACATAATACCTACTCATTATTCAAACTTCCATGACCATCTACTTGTCCCTGAGCGACAACGCTCCGAACAATTCAATCACGAGTTTGTTTGTAATGTAAACATGCGATGAATTCACACATTCTGAATCCTACCTGTGCTCTGTTAATGACGTCGTGCGGTCCGCGCCACGAAACCGCTGCTGGAGATTTTCTTTTCGCTAATTCGAGGGTCGCTTCGCTGGGACATCGCTCAAACATAAGCACTCTTTCTGCGACGGACCCTCGACTTAGGAAGGGCCTGACGGGCGTAGCTCCAGAAGATGAGGTCTCGCCGACAGTGCCGGCGCTGGACGCCCTCCGGGCCCGAGCCTCAAATTTAGATCTAGCCTCGGTGACATGCGAACCAAAGGACGACCGCCTTTCGCCGCTAGCACCGGTTGCCGGCTTTCTCGCTCCGGTATCTAGTTTATCTTGATACCGGCTTTTAGCGTAATCGACTAAAGACAAAGGTGGCACGACATCTGGTCTTTCAGCCGGACGCTCCGCTACGACGCCGCCCGTTCTGAGAGCACGCAGAAGACGTTCCTCTTCTCTAGCTACTTCCAGACGCATGGCGGCCGAGTCTAAACGCCTAGCGTTTACACCAGTGCCGGGTCCACTTCGCTCGGGAACCAGATCCGGCGGCAAGGATACCTCAACAATATCGCTATCGGGCTCGAGTCTCACATCCCGCCTCGGCTCGGTTCTCTGCTCCCTCCGCGGCTCAGGGCGCTCCCGTATTTCGGGACGATCTCTGCGAAACTCGGGCCGTTGTTTTATTTCTGGCTTCGGCTCCGGTTTAGGTTTAGTTCGTAAACTCTCGGTTAATTTAAGGCCGGGCGTGGGCCTGCACGACAAAATCTCCGTAGGTGCAAGGCCACGCGCTTTCCAAGTCTGATATATCGCTTCTGCATGATCCGAAATCTGTTTCGCAATGGCGGCGATGTCCTCCTCGCCCGTGTCGATCTCGCGGCGGGCCGTGGCCGCCATGGCTGGGCGCAGGTTCAGCGCTGCTCAGGGGGCGCGAGCTCCATAAACACCGGACGATCGCACATCGAATCACACTTCCTTATCACAGAAAAAGCACTGGGGCACGTCGGGCGTGAACACTGAGAACAGCTGTTCGAGCTGTGGGCGCGCGTGGGGAGTAAACAAAGGCGACCGCGAGTCGAAAGTATCGGATCCGCGGTGGACGGCGCGCGGTAGCAGCGGAATACAACAAGCCGGCGGCGGCACCTCGCGCGGACTGCGGCGCTCGCCGGGAGGACGCGCGACCCCCGCCGCCGCGCCGCACCCCCGCGCCGCACTCCCGACATGTCCTCCTTGCTCACTCATTTAGCACCTGATAAAATTACTACTGCACTACTACAAGTCTAGACGAGTGCGGGCCGCGGGGTGATCCATCGCTCATTACAGACGCGAAGTGAACATTTACATTTTGTCTGGATCAAAATATAGCTTAAAAGCTCAAGTTACGAAAATGTAAAATTATGATAACAAGGAACATAAAATTCATTACATATTCATGAAAAGAAACTTGCGAAAAAGATATTTTAAATGGTTCGCAATCAATTTTCTGTAAAAAGAAAATGAGGGTGCTGAAAAGCAAGTTTGTACTAACTACTACATACGAAAGCTTAGTCCCTGGAGTGTAGAACGCTACACTGGAATGCCAGTAATAGAAAATACTTTGGAGTATTTCTGAATATGGGCAAACACTACTTAACAGCTTTCTAATCTACATTCAGAAATTAAATACTATCTGAATCATAATCACGACTTGCAGAAAGCTATTCGTTGTAAGTAGTAAGTTGTTATCTCACGCATTATTTTTTAAAACTTTTAGTTTTTACAATAACAAATGATACGTTTTAAATTATAAAATTACATAGTGTTTGTAGGTATTTGTATGTAATATCTGTGTGTGTTTGAGCACGTCTGCGTATATCTCGTCTGGCCGCTGGCGCCGTGCGGCGTCTACGAGGTAGTAACAGCAATGCGCGCCTTACTTTTTACACGCTCCCATAATCATCGTCATAGCGGCAACGTCTCGTTCCTTCACTTCCGACTCAAGTGTAAGTATACTTTATACTGGCGGCTGGTGGCAGAAGCAAAACAGGCAAATAAGCTATCTGACGCTTATAAGTAGATTATAAAACAGGTCCTTAGGCAATTAAGTAACGGCAAAGAATATATTATATTACTAACGTAGTGATATTTAATTTATGTATATAAGGTCTAGAAAAATGAATATTTCGGGCACATGATTTACTGCTTATGTAAAGACAGATAAATTAAGCCGATAAATGATTGTCCTACTCGAAACAAAATAGTATTCCTTTATATGGGCGAGTTTGCGTTTAGCGGAGAGTCACCCATACGTGAGATAATTTTTTATCCGTAATTAATTTTCGGAGAGGTTATATGTATGTACCATGCAAAGTTACATTGGAACTGAGTTTGCAAGTGATGTGTTGGTATAGTTACTCTCACGTTCAGCATCTTTTTCAGATTTATTTACTACATCTAAAATTTTCTATTCAAAAGTATGTGTTGATCACATTTAAACTTTAAAGCGAATACAATTCTGCACCGAATCTTCTAAAGTAAGTAGTATAATTAATAATTATAAACATAATGTCTTCAAAACAAAAATCGATATTCGAAGGGCGTAATCAGTTTTGATCAGATTATCGTATAAAATCAAAAATACTATTCTATTCTTAACCGCGGCCATAGAATAAATACGCCTGGAAACGAGGTACGCGCATGAAAATGAAGCATAGCATACTGAGCCATATTGGCTCAGTTTGTGCCAATAATATTTATAACATTTTAAAATAAAATCAAATAACCCGCCATCCTGCTGCCATATTGTTATTGTGAAAGTTTTACTATTTAATAAGAAAATGATTTCCCAATTGGTATAACTAAAAGCGCGTGTTTTTTTCGAAACATTACACAAAACATCGAAACATTGGGGCGTGGCTGGTGAACATTTGGTTTTGTCTTCCGAGACGGACGGAAAACATTACCCGCGCGGGTAGAGAGGGGGAAGGGGGAGGGGTAGGAATGTTTAATTTCTTATCAACTGTTACACCACTCACATGACCATTAAACATAGAAATACGGAAGAAATATTATTAATCAAACCCAAATCGTTCTTCTTTTCGTAACTCCTGATAAATACTAAAATTATGGGTCAGTAAATATGGTTCGAAATCTGTGGGTCTAAGAAGGCCACTTTAGATGTTTCATAATAAATTTCATATATATGAAATATTTTTTTCCATACAAAAATCGTGAAATGGTAAAATGGCTACATGATTCATCTGATTTCATCATATTAGAAAACATCAGTTTTGACAGTTTTCAATAGAAATGCGTAAAATGGCGCTCATAATATGATTTGAAAAAATATATGAACACCTAAAGTGGCCTTTTTAGACCCCCTGTGTTTTCTCCTAGATTCTGCATTTGCAATCGCTAAAACTGTGAGTGCTTACGTCTTCCTCATCGGAACTCATGATCTGGTCTACACAAAATGTTTTGTTTCAATCAAAAACATTTTCTATAGCTGGAGACAGCTTGTGTGTGAAAACAAATGTTTTTGTTTCATGTTTTCTGTGTAATGTTTCGAAAAAACATGAGCAAGAGACGCGCCTTTATAGTTGCAACTAACGGCCACACTCAGAGACATTTAACGCTCATTAAGGAGTCACTTAGTAGAGATTTTGACAGAAAATATATGGACTTTATGTCAAAACCTTTACTAAGTAGCTCTTTTAGTAAGAATTAAATGTCTCTGAGTACGGCCGTTAGATAATGTTTTTTAATTTTGTTTTTTTTTTAACTATCTATTGTGTTGCCAGTATTATGATAATCCTTAAAATTTTCCATAATACCAATTTTAAAATTTAATGGTATACAGTGAGGCGTTTTTGGGCCATTCATTTATTGCGTAAGACGATTTAGGGGGGAGGGGTGATAATGTCTTATCATATGTCATCTGTCATTTGTTTTCATTTAATAGTCATACTTTAAGTGTTTTTATGACGAAGGCTTATAAATCTTCTTATTTTATCACTACATAGTAACATAACAAACAAACATAACAAAGTCGCTTTTTTTGTCTGTATCTATGTATGCTTGGATCTTTACAACTACGCAACGAATATTGAAGCGGTTTTTTAATAAATAGAGTGATTAAAGAGAAAAGTTTATATATAACATGCATAATATAGTAGAGAAACACTGATAATTTTAGAGGTTTCTAATGTCCTAAATAAACACATTTTTTGCGCTTACATTGCAAACGCTGGCTGAACCCTACGAGATAGATCAAAATAATGTACTACAGTATTGTACACCTTAAATAGATCTACAAAAAAGTCCGCGATGGTATATGCTTATATCTTAGGGATAACCCACAATAACCATTTGTATCTTTTACTTTAAATAAGAAATAATGGCTTGTTTACGAAGCGATTTTAAGCAATTCAGTATTAATCATTATCCAATTAAGTAGGTACCATAAATACATTGTGCATTTAATATAAATCAATATGGCTCTTTACACCATATAATTGAAATGAATATTTTCGAAGATATTGCAGATTTAAAATGCAGGGACATAGCGGTTTACTTAATAAAACTAGCTGCCCGTACCCAGTTCATGCTTATTATTATGTATGGTATAATCAGGAGCTATTTAGACGGGTACATTATGATCCTTATCAAATTAAATACGTTACTGACTTTAAGCATTTTATACACATTATAGTAGCCCTATATAAGGGGTTACCGTCCAATTTAAATTAATATCTTGTATTTAGAAGGTATCGTAAAATTTATATTCAAGCGTGAAAAGTATATATCATGCGGTCTTGCAAGTCGCGTCAAGGTTATAGGTTCCCGTTTTTACACATTGGGTACGAAACCCTAAAAACATTTTCAATATTGTATACAGAAGTATATTACAGTAGGTAAGTAAAGTTATTTGCCGAAAAAGTTTCTTGTCCAAAAACACGGGTCCACGGCGGCGAAGCTGCGGGTAAAGGCTAGTATCATATAATTTAACCAAGAGCATGTCAGGACATGTCTTACATTAACTTCAAAGGTAACTGTCCTATTTCGTTCAAAATAATTTTCCTGAAGAGTATAGAGCATAATCTAACTTAGGCCTTTTCATCCGTTATTGGATGATTCATACAGCTCTCATGTACATCTACATTCTCCGAGCGAAGTAACCACTCTTGAAATACTGTAGTGCCTGGGACAGCTGGTTTTTTAAATATCGTATGGTTGCCCAAGCACACACGGTATTCTCACAACACAGTCAGCCTAGTCCAGAGGAATGACTGGTCAATACGTCTGGGGCCAACCATGTGCGGGTTTCCTCACGGTGTTTTTTATCACCGTTGGAGCGTCCGTATAATGTACTTGAGACCTGACCTATCAGCATGAAAAATTACAATTTTCTAAGTCACATAGTTTAGAAATCCCGGGGAGGGGGAGGGGGGTAGGGGGCAACTTATTACCACTTTGGAGGCTGATTCGATGGAGAGTCACCCCTAAAATGTAAAATTATTATACTTATACGATCCCAAAACCAAGTTCCATGCACAGTCTTTAACTATAGCAAGCTTCATCCATTTATATTCATAAATACAGACGGTAGAGGCGCGAACAGACAGACAGACAGACAGATGAACGGACAGAGCTAAGCTATAAAGGTTCCTTGAGTATTACGGATCCCTAAAAATAGATTTCAATTCCAATGTCTTGCTATAACTCGAGAACGGCAGGACCGATTGGGCTAATTTTGGGCTTGAAATATTTGTTGGTAAAACTACACCTGTAATTAACGTACCACCTCCTCATCTTCTCCAGTCACTCGACGTATAAATACACGCAACATTTACATCTAACACGTCAGACAATTTTTCTTATACTATAGTCTATATAATATAGTAAACAAGACTGTAAATGTCAACAAATTACGCGTTCATATGTCAAAATGGCTTACTAATATTGGAAATGTGAACAAGACTTTTGCGTCATTGGATAATTATAAATTATTGTCATTTCGTGTCTTTACTACACGTTTTCTTAACGCGAATAGACTATAGTTGACACCCTTCCTCCCCTTAATCGTCATACGTAATAAATGAATGCCCCCCTATGAGAAGTTCCTAAAAAGTATTAAAAATATCATTATATTCCTTGGAAGTGTATTCTACATATTTATTTTAATACTAATATAAGTACCTATTAAAATAAAATATATATTATATTAATACAAAGTACATAATGCTAAACATAATTTCTCTAGTCATTTTTGGCTACCTTCCTTATTGATCATTTTAGTTTCATCTCATCTATGTAAGGTTACGCAGGATGTAGTCGAATACATCATTTCTCTTATTAAGATAATTCGTCATTTCACTTGCGCTCATTTCACCATATTAAGGAGATTTTATCTCCATCAAAGTGATATTTACAGTCTGTTTTAAGATTTGAAAACTGTTTTTTTTGTATTTCCAATAAAATATCCAATAAAATATCTAAAAGTTTTAGGATATCCTTCGTTACATAGGTAGTAATAATAAATAGTATAGACTTTCGAAACATAAATTAGGCCAAGCAAATAAATTGCGAAAGTTTTCTGAACATAGTTAAGACTTGCTGGAAGACTAAGTGGCCCCATACACGGTCCGGTTTTCCTTCAGTTCGGCCTGAACGGATAAAAAATCGTATCGTCTGTGTGCAATTTCCAGATCGCATCAGTCGGCCGTATGGACTGAAGCGATTCGTTTCAGTGTTGTCCGTTTTTGCGAAACTACTAAACTCGCGTCGTTTTCTACAAAAAACTACTAAAAGAGTACCGATAACTATAAAAAAGCTACCAAGGGATTTTGTGTTTACAAACATACATACATTTTCAGGTTTAATATTTAACCGTTAAATTAAAAAAATATAGTAGGAAATATTACGTGTATAGAAATTAAATCGGTAGTTTTAAGCGACTTACGGACGCGTGCTACTATGTGCTATTATTATAAGGTCATAATAGCACATAGAAGCAAGCCATTTTGCATATTATGATTACTGTCTAGCTATTTTCTACAAAACCACTACTAACAACTAAATTCCTACTAAGGAGGGAATAGAATACGAAATTTAGTAGTAAAACTTTGTAAAAAAACTAAGTTGGCAACATTAATTCTGACCTGTACGGATGGACTGAACGGCAATAAAATTGGACTGAAGGGTATCAAAATTGGAGTGTAAAATAAAACCTGTCAAGTGCGAGTCGTCAAGATGAGTTCCGGACAAAACGGAAAAAATTACGTTTGTTGTATATGAGCCTCAAATTTTTATTTTATTCTGTTTTTAGTATTTGCTGTTATAACAGCAATAGAAATACCTATATCATACATTTGTGAAAATTTTATCTTTCGAGCTATCACGGTATAAGAAGGTTAAGATATAGCCTTGCAACAGACGGACGAACAGCAAAGTCTCAGTAATAGGGTCCCGCTTTTACCCTTTGGGTACGGAACCCTAAAAGTGGCACGTGGTCATAAGAAATTTATTAAAGTTCATTGAAGTAATTAAAACTTTAAAGCCACTATGGTTTATAAAATCTAAAGACTATAAAACAAAGAGAAATGATTTCTATAACATATTACTGGAAAAATGTATGACACAATAATTCGGTTTCGAGCCTAAACTGACCAAGAGCATGTCACGACATGTCTACGGAGGGTTCCGTAACTATCAACGCGCAATAGGTTTTCTTTGAATGACTACAAAAGTTATTGTCATAAAGTTATTACAGAAGCTAGGAGAGTGGTGGAAAGACAGACAGACGGACGGGCAGAGTGAAATTATAAGGGTTCCTTAAGTATTACGGAACCCTAAAAACACGACCGAAGCTCGCGGCAATTTTCCCTGTATGTGCTCGAATCCGTTCAGGCCGAACCTTAGATTAAAACGCCTAGAAACCGGGTACGCGCATGTAAAGTGAAGTAAATCATACTCAGCCATATCGGCTCAGTTTGTTCGAACGACCCGTCAGTTGTCAAGGTCAAGCACAAGTGCATACATCTGCGACTGTGCATACATTATGACGGTTTGTGTCGTTATTATAATATTTTCTGATTTTTTAAATTATGAATTTAAAGTATTGCCCGTATTAAGATAATCCTTAATATATTCCTTAATACCAGTTTAATATAAATAAAGTTCACAAATTGTGTTTAGATGGTTTAAAATGAAACATAAGTTATGTTTTTACATCTCACGATATTAAGAAAAGCAAATACAATAATCCCAATTTTAAGAGTATACACTCCACAACTTTAAAGTTTTGTTTGTGTGCGTGTCGGTATGTAATGCTTACGCCTACATCTATATGTTGCTTGCTTCACTTTGTACGATGCGTTTGTTTGAAGACTATCTAGGCGTTATTAATCTAAGGGCCGAACTGACGTCAGTTCGGTCGGATGCGATTTGCTCGAATCCGTTCAGCCGAACTGACGTCAGTTCTAACCGAAACGATCGGCCTCTCGTCTGTGGAGGTCTTAGCCTTAGTTATTAGGATTTGAGTGTTGTGATTTTATAAGGTTCAGGTGGTAGTAGATAGAACATATACCACCACCAAGCTTTAGATACTTATTTTAATCCTTGTTAAATTTTAATTTTAATCCTTGTAACTTATAAGTTAAACAAGGATTAAAATAAGTAACTAAAAAAACTGTAATATACAGGTCATCGTTGATAAATAACAACTAATTTCATAATAAACTATCATCCGACTACGATAAACATAAAGCCTGTGAATCCCGGGCTATTATAACGAACCTATTGACACCTTATTCATCAAAATCGGACCAGGGGGGGTTCCAAAATCGGAACATGATCTCTATTTATATAGACAAAAAGATATTTTTAATTTGCGCGAAATCTAAAAGTAATGTTAAAGTAATACTGCTACAAGACCTCATAATACCCCTCCAGTAGTTAAGGCGCTACGGTGGAACAAACATATTACGTAAACATACACTAGCATGCAAAACCTAATTGCCCGCGGCTTCGCCCGGGTGAAATTAGGTTTTAAACTTTCATCCCCTATTTCACCTACCTAGGGGGCTGAATTTTAGAAAACGCCGAAATACGAAACTCATTATTTTTTCCGTACTCAATTCATACGAAGTTTAATGAAAATATTTCCAAGGAATAAAAAGTTTCATACAAATTTAAATCTCCTATTATACCCCTTGGGGTCGAGTTTTGAAAAATCCTTCCTTAGTGGATGCCTACGTTATATGAGAAATACGTATACAAAATACGTGAGTTATTTTTTGTGCCACGTCAACTTGGTCATGCGGGGGTGCAGCGACCGTTGACCTCAAAGGCGCATCGATACCCCTTGATAACTATCTTTAAATCATCGTTATTGTGGAATTAAGATAGTGTAGCTAATGCCCCTATACTATTGTCGGGACGTTTACGCAATTGTTACTCAACCCCAAGTAGATGTTATGAATCGCTTACGATTTGTCAAGAGAGAGCTTGAGCTTGGAGAACTTTTAAAGGAGGTCCTGTAACCATTAATTTTTAACATTAGTGAATGAATAAAATTAAATTTTGAATAGCTATCTTAAAAATGCAGTGCCATGTCGCTTATCGTTTTGTTTCAGTGTGAATTAACACTATGTCCTCTATTTCAAAGCACTTTTAAAACAGCTTTAGCCAAAATTTGTATATTTAGTGTCAACATATCGAGCGACGTCTAGAACCCCAATTCTCGTATTTAACTTAGACTTTGAATTTACTTTGAATTATAAATGAATCGTCTTGATATAATAAACTGATTTTGGTGTTTGGACCAATCAAAACGTGTTTGAAGTTGGTTTGACGTTAACGAGAATACCATTTTCCTGTTTTACATATCGAGACTACACCGTTAGTAAGATTTAATTAGCAGAATCGACCTACAGGTCCGATGAGATTTAGAGGGTAAGGCTAAGTTAGCCTCCAAGAAGCGTGGTGTTCTGAACATGTTGAAGGAGGATTTCATTGTGCTCCAGTGCTTACAACTCTATAATGCGCAGGTTTGACCTCACATGGAATATTATTCCAATCTATTGGTAGGGGCGCCAAAGATCCAGCTCCTCCCACTGAATCGCATTCAATGAAGGGCGACACGAATTATCGACTGCCAAGGTGTTTCAAATCGGTTCGACCTCTTGACACTACGTAGAGATGTAGTCTCACTCTGCATCTTCTATAAATTATATAATGATGATTGGGTAGTGCTCCGACGAATTGTTCAGACTTATATCTGCTGCAAATTTTCGCCACCATTCCACGCGACAGCATTTCCATCCTCATCACCTTAATGAGTGGCAGTCTTCCACCGTATGCTTTTCCAGGAGTTGTCTGCCACGCACAATGAAACTCCGGAACGAATTCTCGGTATTTCCGGACCACTATGATACTAAAACCTTCAAGAGAAGAGCGTTTTTTTAAAGGCCGGCAAACACACTATTTACGCGACGCGCTAATCGTTTTCCACCAGGCGATCCGTTGGCTCGTTAGCCTCCTATTTTATATGAAAAAATATGAGGCTCTCATGTCACATGCTGTGCCCGATGTAACATTATAAGGAAGTATCGAACTCATAACGTTAAAATTGTATTATATTATCGACTTCACACTATTCACTGGAAGTATCAATTTCAGGCTGATGAGCTTAAAAAGAAGAGCGTATTAAGCCACTTAGCTGCCATACGATATAGGTCAAAGTTTTAATACGTCTAGTTTAATTATAGACTCTCAGTTCCTGGTATGAATTTCACTTCTACTTATTTATTCTCAATAAAGTTTCATGAAAATTGTATTCCAGGTTTTATGAAGGAAGTTAAGTTTAAGCTTGCTATCATCTATCTATATATAAAGCAAAGCTGATTGACTGATGTTTGTGACGCACGGGCCAAACCCTCATTAAGGCTAGAAATTTGAAATTTAGCACACATATTTCTCACTCTCTCTCTGACATAGGCATGCATTAAGGAAAGATTTTTCAAAATTCAACCCCCAAAGGTTGAACCCTCAAATATAAACCGACTTCCAAAATAATTATTTAGAAAATAATATTTATTTCATTGGGAAAAAGTCTAAATCACCATATGTGTGTTATAAATTTCGAGGAGTTCCGTCGATTCCTCGTGGATCCCATGATCAGGTCACCACTTTGATGTCAAAAGGACCAATTTGGGATTATACCCTATACCGATATAGAAAATCGGTCCAGACGGCGGAGTAATCGTTGAACATACAAAATATATATATATATATATATACATATATTCCTCCGCCTTATTACATTTATCCCCTATTTTTAACTGACTTCCAAAAATAAGTTATATTAACTGCCTCCTTTTTTTGGAAGTCAGTTAAAAATAGGGGATAAATGTTTGTATGAAATTTTTAATTCCTTGGACATATTTGCATGAAATTTCGTATGAATTGAGTACGGAAAAAATAATGAGTTACGTGTTTCAGCGTTTTCTAAAACTCAGCCCCTAGGTGGGTGAAATAGGACATGAAAGCTTAAGACCTAATTTCACGCGGCCGAAGCCGCGGGCAATTAATGCTAGTTACAAATGAACTTCACCTCAATGATTCTGAAATGCACTAGTATTAGTATCTATTTAAATAATATTATTATCCATCCCTTGCTTGTATGAAAATTTTACCGCTACAGGCCTCAATAAAAGTATTTCATAGCTTTGTTTTTTTTAATATTTAGTCAATTTAAATATTTTTTCATTGTTAAATAGAACTAGGTCATTAATTGTAGTATAATTAAACTATATAAAAGTAAAATACCCATAATGCATGTCGGTTTGTCACAACCATCGAACACAGTTTGTTCTCTGTATTTTTTACGCCTTTTCAAAAGAATGTATACACATTTGTGACTAAGATATTTCATTTGTTCTTCTGTAAAACTTTCTAGCCTTGAAGCTGGTATCATCTGCATTACCTAAAAGAGCAAAAAAATATTTATTGAAAAATTACAACACATCAATCTGGTGCCGTAGAGTCCGGAATCATGTAGAGATTGTAACTGTTGTTTAATATTAGGGGTTATAGTTATTAAGTTATCTGGACGCTGATAAGCAATAATGTGTCAACCCACTAGATCGCCATTTTGAGAAAATCGTGTTTAATTAAATTTATTATAAAGAGAATTTCAACTACGTCTCAAAAGTTTTTATAATTTTTTCACTACTAAAATGATTTAATTCACTATTAACACTATTTTTAAAATTATAGTTTATCGCCTGAGAAAGCGATTAGTATCAACATCTTGATTTTAGTAATTTTGTGGGTTGACACAGTATTGCTTATCAGCGTATTCTATACTACATATTTTGATTTATAATCTTAATCTCTATGTATTTCACCTCTCCTTTCATCTTTGTCAGCTAGCAGAGACATAATGATTTTTGGTTGTAATTTAACTGATTGAGATACCCGAGAGATACCACTAAATATACCAGAATAAATAACGCGAAAATATAATTTAAAAATTATTCTTATCATATAACTGGTGCCCGCAACTTCGTTTGCGTAGAACTAATGGAAACGGAACCCTATTTTTTTAAACGGAACCCTAAGATATAAGTAGTCTCATTTACTCCTCATAACATCAGCTGATAATCGCTGGGGAGTAAAGGTTCTAGAGTGGAGACCACGAACTGGAAAGCGCAGCGTTGGACGGCCTCCCTCTAGGTGGACCGATGACCTTATGAAGGTCGCGGGCCGCCGTTGGTTGCGGGTGGCCCAGGACCGTTCGTTGTGGAAATCTTTGGGGGAGGCCTATGTCCAGCAGTGGACGTCCTATGGCTGTTAATGATGATGATGATGATGAACATCAGCTATCAACAGTGAAAGTCCCGTGAAAATCGGTCCAGCCGTTTCAGAGATTAACCGGAACAAACAGACAGATGAACAGACACAAATAAAAAAAACTAAGTTTTGGTGTAGGTACCGTATATCCTATGATATGCATTTAGCACAAAACTGTTAATTTTATTTAACAAATTAACATTATATTCGTATGTATATTATATAGATTACTGTATCTTGCAGAGATCGTTTGCTAATAGAATGATAAATCTTATAATTCCTTGTAAAAATCCTCAAATCCTTGCCTTAAGGAATCAGAGATAAAAAATACCTCGTAAATTCCTTTTATAAAAGCTTCACCGCCATTCCCTTATGCCGTTCCTTCTCATTTATAAATTAGGAACTTGATAGAAGTCGAAAAATATATTTTTTTTAAGTTTCAGAAAGCAAGTATAGTCTTAAGTCGGCTATACAACATATTGGCCCAGAGTAGGCCAATGCGAGCGTCGGCAAATAGGTACAAGGCAAGTGCTAATGTCCACACGCTGGACAAGTTCGTCGAATGCCAATGCAAGCGGCCAATGTAGACGAGTGTTTGTCGAGCTGCCCACACATTGGCCGAGCCCAGACGAGCACCTTTGATTTGTGCATAAAAACCGACACCGGTCCGAAGTGAGGCAAGTGATCACGAGTGACGGCGAGCGAAGACAAGTTGCGCCAAATGAGCTCTACAGATGTTGGCACTGAGCTCTATCGGCTAACTAGGCGAGTGACACCGATCGGTGACAAGGCAAGTCAAGTCGGCTGTCTACATGTTGGCGTTGGCCATTGCTCGGCAACACTCGGCCAACATGTATAGCCGACTTTAAAGATGTAGACTTTGTGTAGTTTTTAGTAGTCTTTAGTGTGCTTTACAGGCTAAATATACCTGAGGTGCTACACCGACCATGGCTTCAGGCCTGATAGCTGCTAGTTGAGGCCCCTCCACTTCCGATAGCAATAAGCCAAGTCTGGACACATCTTGCGCGTTCCAACCGAAAGATTTTCCAAGCGCCTGTACAAAATATTGAACAAAGATATTTTTCTATTTATTGCTAGTACTTTTGCAACAAAGTAAAGTCAACGAACAAAGAGTTCGTTGACTTTACTTTGTTGCAAAAGTCTGGACACATCTTGCGCGTTCCAACCGAAAGATTTTCCAAGCGCCTGTACAAAATATTGAGCAAAGATATTTCTATTTATTGCTAGTACTTTTGCAACAAAGTAAAGTCAACGAACAAAGAGTTCGTTTACTTTACTTTGTTGCAAAAGTCTGGACACATCTTGCGCGTTCCAACCGAAAGATTTTCCAAGCGCCTGTACAAAATATTGAGCAAAGATATTTCTATTTATTGCTAGTACTTTTGCAACAAAGTAAAGTCAACGAACAAAGAGTTCGTTTACTTTACTTTGTTGCAAAAGTCTGGACACATCTTGCGCGTTCCAACCGAAAGATTTTCCAAGCGCCTGTACAAAATATTGAGCAAAGATATTTCTATTTATTGCTACAAACTTTTGCAACAAAGTAAAGTCAACGAACAAAGAGTTCGTTGACTTTACTTTGTTGCAAAAGTCTGGACACATCTTGCGCGTTCCAACCGAAAGATTTTCCAAGCGCCTGTACAAAATATTGAGCAAAGATATTTCTATTTATTGCTACAAACTTTTGCAACAAAGTAAAGTCAACGAACAAAGTACTTTAAGTATCTTCAATTTGCTTTACAATTTTATAGGAATCACTTCAGCCAAGTTTCAGCTAAGTACGTGGCCTTGTTTTACAAGCGAGGTCATCAGAACTGTAAGATCGACATTTTATCTTCTATGTCCAAGTGCTTTGGCTCGTAAAATACTATAACGTTACAGTAGTTTAGGGTTAGTTCACACCGTGACTATTTATTTTTAAGATAGCCATTCAAAATTGAACTTTACACACTATACAAGAAGATACACGTTTCATATAACATCAGTCATTCACTGCACATGCGCTGTGCAGCGCGGTGCCACATGATATTCGAATTCTTACAATGAAACATGTATATCATTATGCAATGAATAAAGTTAAATGTTGAATAGCTATTATAAATATGCAACGTGTCGTGTATCTTTTCGTTTCGGTGTGAATTGACTCGCTTTCGAACAGTGCCGTTAGATATCATCAACTGTAAACTACTTATATAAAAGGGGCAAGCGATATTCTATGGGTAAATAGCCAGTGTCTTACAAAACGTAACGTACCGGAAAATAAAATAAATTATGCCATTCTCGTCCCATCTAACCATACTACTTATCTCATAAAACTCAATCTCACTAGTAATAACAATTGTGTAACAAACCAGCGCCTTCGTCATTTTCGTCAGGTAAAATGTCCGCTGCACGTGGTCACAGGCTCTGATATGATAGAACACCTTTAAGAGAACTCGCCCTTTAGCCAAGATGCCATCGCTTATTACGATGGTGAAGACAGATAGAAATGTAGGTACGGTATTGACCTATCAAACGCTAAGTCACTAATGGCCCGTTTCAATAACCTATCTACCAATAACTATTTGTTAGGAACGTCAAATTTGTATCGCAAAAAACCGTCAAATAATTGAGTGACGACGTTTTTAACAAATGGTTATAGATAGATAGGTTATTGAAACGGGCCGTTAGCGAACGTTGTGTCAATCCCATATGCTTTCAATTTCGAAGAACGTCATTGTAAATCTTAAGGCCGCCACAGACGAGAGGCCGATCGTTTCAGTTAGAACTGACGTCAGTTCGGTCTGAACGGATTCGAGCACATACACGGAAAAAATCGCATCCGACCGAAGTGACGTCAGTTCGGCCCATAGATTAATAACGCCTAGATAGTCTTTAAATAAACGATTCGTACAAAGTGAAGCAAGCAACAGATATATGTAAGCGTAAGCATTACATACCGACACGCACACAAAACTTTAATGTTGTGGAGTGTATACAGTTTTAAGGGACAATTTCCACGGAAAATGTTGCTCTGAAAATTGGAATTATTGTATTTGTTTTTCTTAATATCGTGAGATCTAACAATATCGCTTATATTTCATTTTAAACCATCTAAACACGATTTGTAAACATTATTTTTATTAAACTGGTTTTAAGGAATATATTAAGGATTATTTCAATACTGAAAATACTTACTTTAAATTGATAGTTAAAAAATCAGAAAATATTAAAAAACTTTGTCTTAGTTGCAACTATTAGTTAGCCATGAAAATTTTGAAACAAATTTCTTATTACTAGTAACATTTTCACAATTCACAATATTTAGGGCAGCAAGATGGCGACAAAGTGTGATTTTATTTTAAAATGTTTTAAATATTTGGCTTGATGGTTAAAGGTCAAGTTGTAGTACTTACATATGAAATGTTATTTCAGAAGCTTTATTAATGCTTTTCCGATGCATTGTGACACCCTATCGACACAAGCCGTCATAATGTTTTTAATAGTCGGAGATGTGCGCTTGCGCTTGATAATTGACGGGTCGTTCGAACAAACTCAGCCGATATGGCTCAGTATGATTTGCTTCACTTTTCATACGCGTACCAGGTTTCTAGGCGTTTTATTCTAAGGTTCGGCCTGATCGGATTCGAGCGCATACACGGAAAATCGCATCTGGTTTGCCGCGAGCTTCGGTCGTGTTTTTAGGGTTCCGTAATACTTAAGGAACCCTTATAGTTTCGCTCTGTCCGTCCGTCTGTCTGTCTATCTGTCCGCTCTCCTAGCTTCTGTAATAACTTTATGACAATATCTTATGAAGTAATTGAAGTTGATAGTTACGGAACCCTCCTTCGAAATGTCGTGACATGCTCTTGGTTAGGTTATTATTTTATTTATTAATTGTATTTTGCTGCAACTGTAGTCACGCTATCGAAGAAACCGAATTATTGTGCCATACATTGTTCCAGTAATAATTGTTATAGAAATATGTTAAAGAAATCATTTCTCTTTGTTTTATAGTAATAGTCTTTAGATTTTATCAACCATAATGGCTCTAAAGTTTCAAATACTTAAATGAACTTTAATAAATATTCTTTAGACCACGTTGCCATTTTTTGGGTTCCGTACCCATAAGGTACCCAAAAAACTGAACCCTATTACCGAGACTTTGCTGTTCGTCCGTCTGTCACCAGGCTGTATCTTAAACTTCTTATACTCATAGCTCGACAGTTGAAATTTTCACAAATTATGTAGGTATTTCTATTGCCGTTATAACAACAAATACTAAAAACAGAAAAAAATAAAAATTTGAGTTTCCCATACAACGAACGTGATTTTTTCCATTTTGTACGGAACCCCTCTTGCCGACTCGCACTTGGCCGGTTTTATTTTACATTCGAATTTTATTACCGTTCAGTCCAATTTTATAACAGTCCATCCGTACAGGTCAGAATTATAGTTGCCAACTTAGTTGTTTTGCAAAGTTTTACTACTAAATTTAGTGTTTTATTCCCTCTTTAGTAGGAATTTAGTTGTTAGTAGTGGTTTTGTAGAAAATAGCCAGACAGTAATCATAACATGCAAAATGGCGTGCTACTATGTGCTATTGTGACACCTTATCATAACAGCACATAGTAGCATGCGTCCGTAAGTCGCTTAAAACTACCGATTTAATTTCTATATTACGTAATATTAGGTCTTTACCTATGAAATTGCCGTTTTGTATGAAAAAATTTACACTATTTTTTTCATGTATTTTTCATTTGTATTAATCGAAATAATCACCCATGCAATCAATGCATCTTTGCCAACGCAGTGGCAGTTTATTGATGCCCTTCTTAAAGAAATCAGCTGGACGGGAGGCAAAAAATTCTTCAAAGGCATTTTGTACTGCCTCTCGGGTATTGAATTTTTTTCCCGGCAAGAAGTTATCCAAATTCTGAAAAAAGTAGTAGTCTGTAGGCGCAAGGTCTGGTCTATTGTTTTGACCCTAACGTCGAAAGCTGTTGCTAATTCAGCCGTAGATTGTGTATTATCAGCTTCCACAATCGCCTTTAATTCGTCATTGTCGACCAAAGTCTTCGGACGACTGCGAGGTTCATTTTTCAGGTCGAAATTCCCAGAACGGAAGCGAGCAAACCAATAACAGGTGGTGCGTTGGTTTGTAGTGTTAGGAGCTAACACTTTTTTTTTATTTTTTTTCACGTTTTCTACTAAAAACTACTAAAAGAGTACCGTTAACTATAAAAAAGCTACTAAACTTAGAAATCCCTAAAAAACAACAAAAAACCACATTTTCAGTTTCGATATGTTGAGAATATGATAATTTTACCGTAAAATAAAACAAATGTAGTAGGAAATAATAGGTCTTTACCTACGAAATTGCCGTTCTGCAGTACTGCCCATTTCAAATCAAAATAATTTTTGTTTGGCTAAGAATTCTAATTTCAAATTAATTTTATTTTAAAAACATGGAATTCTTTTTCTAAAAGTAGCCATTTGTTTATTGATTAGTGTTACATTTTCATCGCATTTCAATCTTTTTCGTCATCATGGATACCTTAAAAATTCGAGTAATTATGGAATATGAGTACCGTCGTGGCAGCAACGCGGCACAAGCGGCACGCACGACGTTTACGGAGCTAACACTACAAAGCAACGCACCACCTGTTATTGGTTTGCTCGCTTCCGTTCTAGAAATTTCGACCTGAAAAATGAACCTCGCGGTCGTCCGAAGACTTTGGTCGACAATGACGAATTAAAGGCGATTGTAGAAGCTGATGATACACAATCTACGGCTGAATTAGCAGCAGCTTTCGACGTTAGCGTCAAAACAATATTGGTCCATTTGCGTCAAATTGGCATGGTAAAAAAGCTTGACAAATGGGTGCCCCACGAACTCAATGATCGCCAGCGCGAAGTACGCGTCGAGACGTGCCTTGCACTGCTCAACAGACTCACAAATGATGGAATTTTGAGCCGCATTGTTACCTGCGATGAAAAATGGATTCTGTTTGATAACCGCAAGCGCTCAGCAAGTTTGTTGGATCCTGGTTCAGCACCTAAACCATGCCCTAAACGAAAACTTATCCCTAGAAAAGTGATGGTCACTGTTTGGGAGTCTAGCGCCGGTGTGATTCATCACAGCTTCTTACCAAACGGGGTGAGCATTACTGCAGATGTGTACTGTGAAGAACTGAACACAATGATGGAGAAGCTGGCACATCTCCAACCAGCATTGGTCAATCGCTCGTCTCCGCTGCTCCTGCACGACAACGCGCGACCTCATACTGCACAGCAGACGGTCTCCAAGTTGCAAGAACTGGGGTTGGAAGCTCTCCGTCATCCGCCCTACTCACCAGACCTTGCGCCTATAGACTACTACTTTTTCCAGGATTTGGATAACTTCTTGGCGGGAAAAAAATTCAATACCCGAGAGGCAGTACAAAATGCCTTTGAAGAATTTGTTGCCTCCCGTCCAGCTGATTTCTTTAAGAAGGGCATCAATAAACTGCCACTGCGTTGGCAAAGATGCATTGATTGCATGGGTGATTACTTCGAAATACAAATAAAAATACATGAAAAAAATTCGTTTAAATTTTTTCATACAAAACGGCAATTTCATGGGTAAAGACCTAATATTTATTTTTATCGTCCTACTAAAACACCGAGCAAAGCTCGGTCTCCCAGGTACTTGAATTAACGATGCATATTGGCTAATGGCCCGTTTCAATAACGTTTTTAATAAATAGTTAAAGATAGGTTATTGAAACGGGCCGCTAGCCCGCTAGTTATCATTGATCTAAGTTTCTAATATTTAGCAATAGTAGAAATTGCTAAAATAATGGTAACACATCTTACCTCCCAGTACCTAAGTACCTACTACGGATTATTGCAGGCATCATTCATGTAACATGCGTCATTGTTTGCTTATAGCAAAGAATATAATATTATATTACTAACGTAAAGAATCATCATTCAATAGACTTACACGCATGACAGCTCGCAGCTATGTGTGCATGGCTAGACGTGCGGAGGGTGGGCGCGGCGAGCGGGACATTAGTTTTTTCAAGCCAGTACTTTCGTTCACGGGGCTAGCCGCTGGCCATAATTTGATAATATTATTTATGATAGATTTGTCTGAGTCGGGGTTTGATATCAACATTTCGGTGTCAACCTTAAGCTTACGTCAACATGGCTGACATTCGTCGGTGTTCGAGCTTTCATTTGTAGAGAGTGTCGCCCCTGCGTATAGTATAGTAAGTAGGAAAGGCGCCTATAATATTAGATTTAATAGCCTACTATGTAGTGCTTTGAATAGTAATAATTATGTTATTGTAAATAACAATGAACAACATCTACATGTTACAGACATTATTTAACAATTTAAGTTATTCTAAATATAAGTTAAATAGTAAAATAAGTTGATTTAGTGTAGTTATGTGGTAATTGTATGTGGGGCTCACCTGTACTCAATATCACATAATAATCTCCTCTCTGCACTAAGTATTTACAATATTCACAATATTTACAATAATCAGCAGTAGTTTCGCATACTTCAACAATCATGGATGTCAATAGTCTTTCTTGAGCAGTTTTTTTTTATTCCCGTATGAAGCAATACGAAGAGAAATTACAGAAGATTGCTGAGGGTTCTAACACCAATCCAGAAATTGTCTCATCGTCTAAAGTTTTTAAGGAATTTAAGAAAACTGTTTTGCAACTTTTACTGAAGAATGATGTTGACTCCCTTTCTCTAAAGCTTGATCGACATGAAATTAATCATCATTTCATGTCGCATCAGCGCAGGAAAGTCCTACTCTTTCACGGTATTCCTGAGAAACATAATGAATAAACAGTATGACCTGATCCATCAAGTGTTGTCAGATAGGATGAAGTTAGGTAATATTAATAATGACTGCATTCAAGCTTGTCATCGTCTTGGGTTCTCAACATCATCCAAGGCCAGACATAGTGCGGTTTAAAACATTTGAAGATAGGAAAACTGTGTGGGAAACTAAAACTTCTTTGAAAGGCACTAACATTACATTATCAGAGTTTCTGACCAAAAATAGGAAGATTGAGTAGAGAAATAGTTAAATTTTAGCAGAATTTAAAAGAGGAACTCTTTCGACAATAAGAATTATTTCATACTTTTTAGTGTTTTTAATTAAGAATGTTATTGCTTTTACTTTGGAAGTCGGTTTATATAAAAATAAAAATAATAAAATAAATAAATATTAAAAAAATATGTATAGTTATACATATTTTTTTAATATTTATTTATTTTATTATTTTTAGCGATATTATAATATTATTAACTAGTACCTGGGAGACCGCGCTTTGCTCGGAGATTTAGTAGGACGATAAAATATTTAAAAATAAATAAAAATATAAGAGAAAGGAAATAAAAAGAATTACAAAAATATTAATCAGACCGGGATTCGTATTCGTATTCGACCTTATCACGACATTTCACTTTTTGGTAGCTGTAAATGTTCGAAGAAATCGATATCAGTGTTAAAAAAACTATGAGTAATACCTATTTCAACATAATATCATGATGTATGGTGTGATGAAGATTGTGGTGGTGTTGATGATTATTTAATAGTGACATATGCTTGCAGTTCTTTAAACAATTCTGAAATTTCCAAACGTGTATATTTAAAGACTGAGGAGTTCTGTTTAGTCCTTTTGGATCCAGGGTATACACTGGCACAACATTCACTTTTTGGTAGCTGTGAATGTTCCAATAATTCGATATCAGTGTAAAAGACTATGAGAATTACCTATATCAAAATAATTTCAAGATGTATGGTGTGATAATGGTGGAGGTGATGATGATTATTTAATAGTGACACATGCTTGCAATTCTTTAAACAATACATACATTTCTAAGCGTGTATCTTTAAAGACTGAGGAGTTCTGTTGAAAAAGCTATTAGAGGCGGTTCTTTAATATTAATAAATAAGAATTTAAAGTTTAAAGAAAGAAAAGACATTGTCAGCCCCTCGAATGAGCGTTCTACTGAAATAGCCTGCATAAGAATGGAGCGCTTTATTATTGTGATTGTATACAGGCCACCATCTGGGTTATATGAATCTTTTGAAAAAACGATGGAAACATTATTAAACAAAGTATGTGTATCTAACAAACAAATTATGTTATGTGGCGACTTTAACATCAATTTGTTACATAATAATAATCCAACCATAGTTAGATTCACATGTTTATTGAAATCATATAACCTGATTAACTTATTTATTGAACTTACGAGAATTAGTTATTAATTACCTCAGCCACTTGTATTGATAATATTTTCAGTAACTTGACTCCAAATAAAAAGGAAATAATAAATGTATTGATTGAATCACTCTGGGTAGCTGGTTACACTAAATACTGAATGTTTAAAAAATGATTTATCTACTAATAAGAATGTGTTTATTCCATTAAATGAAAAACTTGTTGAGAAGTTTAGAAGCAATATATTATTTAATTTGCAGTGCTTTGAGGAGCAACAATATTTAAATTTCTATTTTACACAATTATTTAATTTAATTAAAAGTCAATATAATTCCGTTTTTACTTCTTAACCGGTTAGGCCTCGAAGTACAAGTAGACAAGGGCGTTCCCAGGATATCATTTCATTTTATTTTATCCCCAGCCCCTACCTGGGTACGCCTATTGAAGTAGATTAAATGAATGCGCAACTGCGGATATTCACATAAATAGAAAACGGTTATATGAACTGTACCTACTCCGAAAAATCTTTCAATAATAGTGAAAATTTTGTTCTTTATAAAAAAAAAATTTAAAGATATTTAGAAAAGTGTCAATTGCGGCAAAGGCAATACATATAAGATATCAAATAAAGAATTCTAAAAATAAAATAAATACAACTTGGAAAATAATTAATAGTGAAACTGGAAGAGTCGCCTGTCGTAACTCAGATTTTAAACTTTGTGTAGACAATAAAATAATTAACTCAAGACAATGAAGTGGCGTGTCAGTATTTGAGAATTTCTTTGCAGACATTCCAGTTTCTACTACAAAAAATTTAAAGTCTTCACCCGCCATTGCTGAATCATTACTTAAAGATAATGTTAAAAAATGTGAGGTCAACTTTAATTTTAGACAAATTGAGTCACGTGACATTATTAAGACTTTTAACTCATAAAATGTAAAAAATACTACGGACAGGTGGGATATGTCCTTGAGAATTATAATATCAAATCGATAGTTGACGTCATTGCTCCTCATCTAGCGTTTTTCTGTAATAATAGGCTACTTAACCTTGTTTTTATTTATGTCGTTTACGCTTCATAATTGTTCCATTACACAATAAAAATAGTAGATTGTTAGCCTAGGGTTCAAAAGAATCAATTCCCGAGGTAGTTAGACCGGATCGAGACCGGCTATAGTCCGAGTAGGAATTGATTCTTTTACCCGTGGCAAACACTCTACTTTTCATTTAGAATATGAGGAAAATAAAACTAATTGTTTATCTAAACTATTTATTGGTAATAATATATTAGTAGTGCCTATTTAAAATTAATAGTCAAATTAGGACAATTCGTGAAATTAAAAGTTACATTTTTGTTTGGAATATTTATGTTGTTTGATATATTTTGAGAAATTTGGCTGTTCTGGATCTCTGTAAAAGTAGGAGACTCTGGTATTTATCAGACGATGGATTCCATCGCGGACACTCCCTGGAAGTTCTCGGCAGAGGCGAATTGGGGCGTATTTTTATAGTTTCGGTTAATTTGGTTGAAATTGTAGTTTTATTTTGGACTGAATCCTCTATGTAGCCTTCGGCGACTGTACTGGATTTCCAACCTCCATGTCTTTTTAACGTAGTCATGTTTGCCCTAGAATCGGCTAAAATTGTCGCTGAAGTTCGTCTAAAACAGTGTCCGGTATACTGCTCACAGTTTGGTAAATTCAAATATGTTGCTATGTGCTTCGGCATACCTATGATTTTATTTTTACCGATCACTTGTTTATAGCATTTTCCCTTCTGATAGTTGAGAAAAAAGCGGTTCGTTTTTACATCACTAGGTCTCATTTTTTGATATTTCTTTACTATTTGTGTAAACTCTTCTTTACTATAAACGAGCGCTCAATATCTTCTTCTTCAGTCTTTGTTTTAGTCAGTTTTACTAATAATAAACCGCCTTGACTTTCAATATCGTTAATTGTCAAATTTGTAAGTTCACTGCTTCTGCAAGCGCCGCTTATACCGAGTATCAATACGACCTGTGAAAACATGTAATTATTTTAGTAATAATATTTGTGTAATAAATACGTTCATATTTAGAATAAATCCATAAATACTTAGGTAAACTTACCTTCACTGCCAAATATATCTCGTCAGGAGCATCATTTAAAAAAAAATCCACCTCATGAGATGTGAAAACTTTAGATTTCTTACTCTTGAACCCCTGCGACTGGCTTTTCAAAAATGCTGTTCAATTATGAAATTTTTTCAAATCTACATTGTGTTTTACATTAAGTGTACTCTTGAGCATTGAATATCGGCTCCATACCGTTGAAGTTTAATTTGCTACACAGTCCATTAAAATATGTAAGAAATACACTTTCGGAAAACGATTTTATATTCTTGTCTTCTCGCCACTTCATAAAATCATTGTATGTGTTTATATATCTTTCTTTTGATATTTTTGGCAAAAGATTTTCTATGACACAATTTACCTCGTCTGTAATGGAATCTGGTGTCAATATTTCGCTTGAACTCATTTTTAATATTCAATTTAAATCTTAACACAAAAGTCCGTCACAGATACATGCATAACAGATTAGGGATATTCGATATATATCGATGTATTGAAAACATCGATGTTTACAATGCGATACATCGAATGGATTTGATGTTTTGAAAATCTATTGATATACTCGATGTATCGATGTTTTTAAGTTTTTAGTGTTAAAACATCGAATCAACCAATTAAAATTTCATAAAACTCAAGTCTGACCACTAAAATTTTACTGTTACCGACAGCCGCACTTTTATTTTAAAAATGTTGGCAACACTGCGTACGAGTGCAGTGAGTAGTGTCTATGTGTATACTCTATGGTAGTGTCTCTAGTGACAATAAAAAAAAAACTGTTACATATGTCAATGTCGGTCGCGTCACTTGATGTCGGTTGGCGCTTTTGTATAGGTTTAAAAATATTGCAATAAAGAATATTGAATGGTGATTAATTGCATTACGTATTACATTTGCTGTTGTGGATTGAAGAAATTGAAGTGGATTTTTTATAAATATACCGTTATTGATCACTGATAATAAAATCTCATCTCATATTTGTGTTTACTTCACATATTCGATTGGTTGGACAGAGGTAAGTAAAGTTTTCAACAATGTTGGAGTTATTAACATGTCAACAAATACTAAAATTAGAAATTTACTGTATGACACATTAAATAGTAATTATTAGATTAGTAAATTATATTACCTGTAATACGAACATTAATTATTAAATAACCTACATCTTAAGTTACAGTTTACTAAACAAACTTATTCTCTAAATTGTATTCACGCCTATATTCATTTATTAGACAAGAGGTATATTATTTGATGAAATCAATCAATGTATTCATCATCTTATTAATCTGAATCATTTTGTATTTAATTTATTTGTTGTGTGTTTGACTTTTGTAGTGATGTAACATTATCAATTGACGAATTTATCGATTTTAACTACTAATTATAAATTTTGAACTTTCGATTGAATGCACTATTTTTGTTTCAGTCTGACAACAAGTACGATGGCACCGTCTAAGAAGAGCGATGTATGGAGGTTCTTTGATAAAACTGAAGAAAATAAAAATTCTGCAAAATGTAGACTCTGTCAAAAATTTATAAAATCTTGTGGCAACACAACGAATTTAATTGGTCATTTAAAAAATATACATAAGGCTGCTTATCAAGAGTTCAGTAATGAATGTTCGAAAAAAAATGATATTCAGAGCAACACCGTTAAGAAAAATACACACTTATCATTAGATCCTAATATCTCTGATCCACTCCCATCAACGAACTCCGCTGGCATAATAACAATGGAACTGACTAGTAATGCTGAAAAAAAATGTGACTCTTCAAAAGACGATGTATGTGTTTCTATTCCTCCAGCTCCAAAACGTCAGAAATCTATTGTGACAAGTTTTCAAGATATATACGCTTTTTCAGAGAGAGGCGATAAAACGTTAAGAATAAACAACGCCCTAATATATATGATATGTAAAGATAACCAACCATTCACAATTGTTGAAAATGAAGGCTTTGCCAGTTTGATTAAAGTTCTTGCGCCACATTATAAACTTCGTAGTAAAACAACGTTGACACGATGGGTCGATGATAAATACGCAGCATTATCAACAGTCTTCAAAGCTAAGTTGGCAAATATTGTACATGTTACTCTTACTACTGACATGTGGTCTGAAACAATGAGTATGAGAAGTTTTTTAGGAATAACAGCCCACTTTGGTGAAGGTAATGATATTTTTGCAATAACTCTTGGAGTTTACGAGTCAAACGATCGTCATACTTCAGAACACATATCTGACATGCTGTTGAACACTTTCTATTCCATTCAGCAGAATGGAATATAGATAATGACAAAGTTTCAGCTGTAGTCACAGACAACGCAGCTAACATAGTAAAAGCTGTTGATTTAGCTTTTGGAAAAAAGCATATACCATGTTTTGCACACACGTTGAATTTGGTTGCACAAAATGCTATACAGCAGTGTGCTGATCTGCGAAACTTAATAACCAAACAAAAAGAAATAGTGACTTGGTTCAAACAAAGCAATGTAGCTAGTAATGAGCTACGTAAAGCAACCGAGAAAGAAACAAAATTAATCCAAGAGGTCCCAACGAGATGGAACAGTACTTATTACATGATCGAGCGATTTTTGGAGCTTCGCACCATCGTCAATAATATAATAATTCGTCATAAAAATGCACCACCGATGCTAACTGCGTCAGAATTATCTGTTCTTTCTTCGGTTTTACAAATCCTGCGACCGATTGAAGCTGCAACTAAGGAAGTATCAGGTGACAAGTACTGCACTAGCAGTAAAGTAATACCCCTTATTCATTGTCTTCTTTTAAAAGTTAAACCTCTTAAAGTCGAAGAATCTCTTGCCCAAGAATTGCAGGCATTGGTCCTGAAAGAGATTGATAAGAGAATGGGCGCTATAGAGAGAGTAACACCTTTCGCTGTAGCCACAATCTTGGACCCCAGGTTTAAGAAAATGCATTTCACAGACCCGCTCGCTTGCTCCACAGCTGTTTCAAAAATCAAGGAAATGATGAAAAGTAGAGTACAACAAAACGAGATCGTGGAATCTGATTCTTCAGATAATTCTGAAAAACCAGAGGAAAAATTTTCACTGTGGGATGATCACCACAAATTAGTTCATAAGAGCTGGAAAACGGTACAATCTGTCGATTTTATTTCAGATGAACTGTCGATTTACTTGCGTAGCCCAGTAGCCAGATTAAGTGAAAATCCTTTAGAAATTTGGGATGATCTTAAGATTCAGCTTCCTAAACTACATTCAATTGCATACAAATACTTGACTATGGTAGGCACTTCAGTCCCATCTGAACGTTTGTTTTCTAAAGCAGCACAAGTCATCAATCAACAAAGAAATAGGCTGAAAGGCAAGCGTTTAAATAAACTGTTGTTTTTGCAAAGTCTTCCAAAAGAACACTGGAAATAGGATAAAACTAACTTATAAAAATAAATGCAGATGTTTTTTTTTGTTCTTACTTTAATATATAAGTAATAAAGATTTTTCTCATGTATGGTTTTTACTGTTTTTTTAATAATACAATGCTTAAATTAGTGGATTATAAAAAATCTTTAAAAAGTACTCGATTTATACAAAACATCGATGTTTTCTTCCAATACATCGAAAGTAATCGATGTACAGTTTCGATATATCGAATCGAAAAAAACATCGATGTTTTTTCAAAGTGGACACCCCTATAACAGATTTTATTATTTTGTGTTGACTTTTTAAATTTTAAATATGGAACTTGCCGCTTGCCGCGTAATTGTCGCGGCACTCGCGGCTTATTGCGCTCAAAGAAGTTTGCGCTAAATTCACACTGGCTGTTTAGAAAGTCATGTCATTTTTTAATAGTTTTTTTTTACATATAACTCTTCACAGCTCACAGCAGTTCTATTTTTGAAGTTTTGAAGTTTTTCCGGCCCTTACGGGACACCCTGTTTATTATAGACGAGGCATGTCGAGGCAAAAACTGTCCGCACTTAAATGGTCCCACTTTTGGTGTGTCCATTTTGACATTTGAGGTATGTGAAATCAAGATGGCGTAACTTTTCTTGTATGAAGATTTGTTCTGTCAAATGTACGCCATTGCGTATCTTTAGTTTTGAAATCTTTGGTTATAGAGTTTTTGAAGTCATACCTGATGGGCTAGTGTATAATAGCTGTCGTGAGTCGCATGCCGCACCAAGGAGATGGGAATACCGCAGAGAAGATTGTTCAGCTTGTTCAGGAAATTTTCCTTCCCCCAGTTTTTGTTTATCTTTATGTATTTGCTCGCCACTACACCGACCTAATTCGTACCAAGATTAGTACAGACAATAGGCCCCTAGCTCTTAAAGAGGCAGTTTGGCTAACCTAACCAAACATGGTAAAGCAATACTTTGAGGGCAAGATGGTGAAATTGGTTGAACAAAATTTGAGTACCTATCCATAGACTTATACTATAGATGAGAACACTTAAACTGTCCTACTTTTGGGGTTGCTTGGGGCAGTCGAGGTTTGATATTTAACATCTTGACACTTTGACATTTGCTTTCCGCCGTTTATATGGAGGGTAGAGGAAAGGAGTACCATCTCTCTAAGGCAGAAAAGCTAAGAAGTGTCCGACAAAAGTAGTTAAATAATAGTTTTAAAACTGGCTTTACGGGAGCTAGAGTCAGAATTGGGTGTGATATGAAGTTACCAATACCTAACAGATGGAGTGAAGTTAGTTGAGTTTAGTTATTTAATTTTTTTTACCGACTTTAGTAGTTCATTCAGAAAATCATGAAAATTCTAATTACTGCGTATGCGAAAATATTGTTATAAATATAACCGAAGAAGGTGATAAGATTTAATTATCTGTTTAAATTTTGCCGCTTTACCCCGTTGCGACCGTTTACCACCACCCCCTATTTAACGCTTTTTCTTGTCTGAATATATTTTCTGTCAAATCTACGTCGTAACTTATGAGTTCGCATCCTTAGTTTTGAAATCATTGAGCTATAACCTATCACATTATTATATTCATACACACATAACTGGCATAGATGGCAATTCAATTCATTTAAAAAGTAGTTGTAAATAAATAATGCCCACCTGATGGCGATTAAGATCGGGATGAGTTCCAATGAACCGCAATATCCTATCGTCAGAGAGATCCAACTGGGCTATCTCGTGGCCAGAGAGATACTTAAACAGGGGCCTGTACAGTTCTAGGGTTTCGTGAGGTATATGCTTCGGACTTTTGTACTGTCTTTTCACCACTTTCCACGTCACTGCCAGCTTCTCCCTTTCGATTTTCATCATGGATATAGTGCGAGACTAAAAAGAAATAAACTTTAATATCAGACTGTCACGTTTTGCGCGAGATCATTTTTAACCGACTTTCCAAAAAAGGAGGCGGTAATACGTTCGGTTGTATATATATACCGATTTGTTGACTATCCGTTATTGTGTCCAATAGCACTGAACAGAACTCCTCAGTCTTTAAAGATACGCGTTTGGAAATTTCGGCATTGCTTAAAGAACTACCAGCATATGCCATTATGATATTTACAGTAATCATCGTCATCATCTTATATACAATACCTAATGGAATCTTGGCGCGTAATCAATTATACATTCGATAGTTTATTTTAAAAGTTCTTAAAATGTGTTAACAATAATATAACAAATATAAGTAAATAGGGAAAAATATTATTTTTAAACAAAAAATTAAACCGACTTCCAAAGTAAAAATACACAAAAAAGTATGAAATAAATATTATTTTCTAAATAATTCCCCTTTTAAATTCGGCAAAAATTTTAACTATTTCTCTACACCAGCTATACTCTAAGTGTGTTCCGCGGAACCCTAGGGTTCCGCGATACCCCTGTAGGGGTTCCGCAAGAATTTAGAAAAAAAAAATCAAAACACCTCTCTCGGGTCGAACATTTTGACTCCACCCGCCGCGCCGCCGCCGCGCGTATACTTGTGAGCGCGCAGTCCCTTTGATAAAAGCCGCCTCTGAATTAGACACTATAGTTGTGAACAAGCGACTTTCGGCTCTAACTTCAAAACATAAAGTAGAGATTGTTTACAACGCATTTTTTGTATTTCTATTTTTATTTCCGCTTTTTGTTTATCAAAGGCGCCGACTCGAGTATTTTTGAGAATGTTCGAGATCGAGTCTAGGACTAAGTATAAAAGCGGCGATCGCGCGTCGCACCTCGTTAGTCAGTTGACGATTAGCGTTCGGAGCGATAAGTTCCTACCTACCTACTTATAAGCTGGCTAGCGAATTGCGGAGTTTAAACGTGATATGTAACTAGTGTTTATTGTTCTACTGCCTGCTGTATTCTGATTGTATCAGATTTGTACATTTCTTCTTTGGACTAAACTTAGTCACTTATAAGCAGTAACGATTGTGCATTATTTTGACCCCACCATCCTGACGTGTAACATTATTAATAAAGAAGAATGGAACGTTGGCTTAAAGGCGTTAAACGTGTTGCAACAACATTTTCTAATGACGCTGAATGTTCAAAAGCAGTACGCGCGGAGAATGCAGCAATTACCCATCCAGACGATGATGCCACGACGTCAAGCTCCACGGTTTCAAAGACGAAAAAAAGGAAGTATGATGAATCATATATCAGTTTCGGATTTGTTGATTCCAACGGCTCACCTCTCTGCATGCTATGTAGTAAACTGCTTCCTAATAGTTCCATGGCACCTGCCAAATTGCGCCGACATTTAGAAACCGTACACCCTGAGTCTAAAGACAAGAATAAAGAATTTTTTGTTCGCAGAAAAGAACAGTTATTGGAAAGTCAAAAAAATATGATGCATGTAACACAAACTATTAAACGGTCACAGAGTAAACGGGCTCCAAAGTGTGACATTGACAGTTCATCACCTGTCAAACAGTGGACAAAAACTTGAATATCTCCGCTCCTAGTGAAGCTAGAAGAACGAGGTTTATTTTGGAGTTAAAGGCCTCACCTTAGCTACCCCCTCCCCAAATTTGAAGCGAATTTGAGAAGGTTGACTTTCAAGGACGAATTTGGGGTCAGAAACCAGATTATCAAAAAGAAGAGGAAAAGTCAAGAAAAACGAGCCCAAACTCGTGGAATTTACGATAAATAGCAGGACTGCAGCAAAAAATCAAAAATCCAGACCTTAAAAACAGCGCCCATCTTGGAAATCTTAAATCGCTAATATCTCGGTTCCTGGACGTCGCAGAGCCACAAGATTTTCACTGCTGACATTGGGACAGCGAGGACCATCCGGGCATCAGTAGTACGGAGCTCCTGTGGAACACCTGGAGACCTGGAAATAGGAAAACCTACTTACCGGCTTCGGGATCTCGTTGAGCGACGTGGTTTTCGGGTACCAGCATTGCAGCTAGCACCGGAACGCCACACCTGAGACTGCACACCGCCTGGAACACCTGGAACACCTCGAACACCTAAAAACGGGAGAAAAACCACTTACCTGGAGAAGTCGCCGCACCAGCAACACCGGAACAGCTGCACCTGTAAATAAAGCTTAAGAACTAAGGTACAAATTGTAAATAACATAGACCAGTAGTCTCCTATTGGAGCTACTGCTTAGATTGTAAATATATTAAGACCAACTGCACTATTTTTAGTGTAGTTGATAGAACTAGTTCTGTTTAGCGCTTAGGGAAAATTATTAACCCTTATACACACTACAATATTTTTATCGTAGCTAGCTTAGGTCAGGTAACCCCCTATTGGGGAAACTGTTAGTTTAGGTATTAAATTTGACATTTTACTATTTGATTATATTTAGTTAGAGTAGGTCAGTTAACCCCCTTTTGGGGTAACTGTTAAGTTAGTTACTTTGACATTTTATTTCGAAGTTAGAGGTTCGCTCCCCACAAAACATGCGCATTACTTTCTATGCGGAGGCTAAAGTACGACGTGCCGCGGCTCGTTATGGGGGGTGTTGACCTTAAATACTGCAAAAATATAAAAGTACTGGGCCTAACTATTGATAGCGGCCTCACGTTCAACGAACACGTTGGAGACGTCTGCAAAGAGGCGATCTCCCGTTATAAGCAATTAGCTAGAGCAGCTCGCGTAGGATGGGGGCTTAACCCCCAGATAGTTAAAACCATATATACCGCGGTATTGGAACCGACTATCTTGTATGCATCAGCAGCGTGGGCACCTACCGCGGAAAAGATAGGGGTCCAAAAAAGGCTCAACTCCGTCCAACGGGGTTTTGCCCAGAAGATCTGCAGAGCATATCGGACCGTCTCTCTGAACTCTGCGATACTGTTGGCTGGGATACTCCCTTTTGATCTCAGGATACTCGAAGCATCGAGGCTTTATGGGATCAAGAAGGGAGTACCACACCCGGTGTTGAGAGACAGGGAGGTGGAACGAATGGCTCCAGCGATTGAGGACGCACATCCGGCAGAGCAGGTAGAGCTGAGGTTCGGGTTGGTAGATGAGGAGATATTAACCACGTCTGCATACGAGTGTATGCAGACGTGGTTAATAGCCACGTCCATAGGATCCATACGGACGGCAGCAAGATTGAGGGTCGAGTCGGAGCCGCACTCTCCGTATGGAAGGGTGAGGCCGAGACGAAGGCCGTCAAGCTTGTGTTGCCGCCGTATTGCACCGTCTACCAAGCCGAGCTTCTAGCGCTCCAGAGAGCAGTAAGTATAGCCTGCAAGCGTGGAATGGCGAAGGTCGGTATCCTTAGCGATTCCAGATCGGCTCTCCAGGCAGTCACCCTTAGTTCCCCTCATCCCCTGGCAGTGCAAACAAGGGCGGCCCTCCGAAAAGCTGCATCGCAGAGGCGGGAGGTCTCCCTGTTTGTGGATTAAGGCGCACGCAGGGTTGAGAGGGAATGAGAGGGTTGACGAATTAGCCAGGAGGCCGCGCTGCGATTGAAAAGGAAACCTGACTACGATCTGTGTCCTGTTTCATTCGTCAAGCGTATATTAAGAGAGGATACGGTTGAGGAATGGGACAGGAGATACGAAGTGGGAGGACGGCCGGAGTTACTAAGCTCTTTTTCCCAAGCGCCGCTGCTGCATACAAGATAGTCAATAAGATAGACATCACACACTACACCACACAGATTCTGACTGGACACGGCGGATTCGCCTTCTACTTGAACAGGTTCAAGCTGAGGGAGGATCCGTCGTGTTCATGTCAGCCGGGAGTTGAGGAGACAGTTCCTCACCTGTTATTCGAGTGCCCCATTTTTGCTAGCAATAGATACGATATTGAGCAAAAATTGGGCACATCGGTGACGGGTGAGAATCTGCATCCTGGGGGGAAAGAAGAGGGATATCTTCCTCTCCTTCTGTAAGAGGATTGTGGTTGTAGTTAATAAGAAAAATTGTGATATGTTAAACTGTGATAATAATTAGTGTTAGGTTCCTTTAGCGGTAGGTTTTTATTATGATATTAGGTTAGTCGAACGTTGTGATGTATTTTTTATTTTTATTTTTAACCTATTTGTTTTATTGTTTTATTGTTTTATTGACATTTCAATTTGTAATTTTAATTTGGAAATTTTTAATTTTTGAAATATTATTGAAGGTTATTAATTATTATTGAAATTTTAAACTGGAACTTATATTATTGGATTTTATTGAAATTTTATTGATTTTAAATAATTACTCTTTATATATAAATATATCTTTGACTTTTCTCTATATTTTGACATGTACCTAGTACTACAGATTATGACCATATTACTATTGTAAATGATATGTAAAATGAAAAAAGAATGATATGAAAGATATGTAAAAGAATGTATGTAATGAGACAAGAAAAAATTGTAAAATTTAGATATAAGACCATTAAAAAAGAAAAAATAGAAAAAAATCAAAGAGAGCAAAAGATAAAAAAGAAAACAACAAGCCCTGATAACGTTAGGGGGATGAAAAAAAAAACAAACTATCAATGAAAAGGCCACGGAGGCATCATATTTAGTTAGCTATCGCATTGCACAAGCAGGTGAAGCGCACACTATCGCTGAAAATTTAATAAAGCCATGTGTGTTAGACATAATAAAATGTATGCTCGATGAAAAATCTGCAAAGCATCTTTCTACTGTGCCGCTATCAAACAAATTGCCGCCTTGCAAATGGATGAGTCAACTGATGTCGCTGGTCTGGTTATCTTGCTGGTTATCGTGAGATATCCATATGAAAGTTCTTTTGAAGAAGACATGCTTATGTGTTCACCGCTGCCCACAAACACTACCGGGGAAGAAATTTTTAATAAAATAAACATATTTTTTGAAGAAAACAATCTCAGTTGGAACGATTGCATTGACATTTGTACAGATGGGGCTAAGGCGATGACAGGTAAAACAGCAGGAGCAGTGTCACGCATAAAAAATAAAGCGCCTAATTGTAGTTCCAGCCATTGTATTCTGCATAGACAAGCACTTGCGATGAAGCAAATGCCGTCAAATCTAAAATTAGTTATGGATGAAGCGGTAAAAATAATTAATTTTATCAAATCACGACCACTACAATCCCGATTGTTCTCATTATTGTGTGAAGATTATGGCAGAAAACATAAAACACTGCTGCTCCATACAGAAGTGCGATGGCTGTCTCGGGGTAAAACTTTAACAAGGCTATTTGAACTTAGGGCGGAGTTACAAATGTTTCTTTCAGCTGATACTTCTTTTAATTTGAAAGACCGTTTGTATGATAAAACTTGGTTGTTCCGATTGACTTTTATGGCGGATATCTTTAAAAAACTAAACGAATTGAATTTATCATTGCAAGGTAAACAGACAACAGTATTCCAGGCCTATAACAAAATAACTGCCTTCAAAAGAAAATTAGATTTTTGGATTGTTTGCGTTGATAAGAGAGAAATAGAAAGCTTTACGTCACTCAGTGAGTTTGTTAGCGATAACGACTCAGAAATGTTTCAAGATGATATGTTTGAAGAATTAGTCCAATATCTCACTTCGATGCGCGCATCTTTTGAAAAGTATTTTCCCGAAGAACAGAATACAAAAATAAAACTGAATTCATGGATTCATAATCCTTTTTTACCCAACTTGCAAAAGCCCGAAAGTATGTCAAACGAGATATATGAATCTCTTTTAGAAATGTCATCAGACATAAGTATGGAGTCACTGTTCAAAACGATGCCTCTCAACGATTTTTGGTGCAGAATTCGTAATGAATATCCAATGCTGGCAAATTGGCTCTGAATATTCTTCTCCCGTTCCCAACAACATATTTGTGCGAAACAGGATTCTCAACGTATGCAGCCACGAAAACAAAATATCGCAATAGACTGGACGCCGAACCTGATATGAGACTGCAACTGTCTTCTATCAAACCTGACATCAACCAATTAATGAAAAATAAAAAACAGTTTCATACCTCCCATTAGTTAGATTTTTTCTTTTTTAATATCTTGTAATAATGTACTTGCCATGTGGCATGTTAAAGTAAGTAATAATCAGTAACGTTACATTGTACTTTTATTATGTTTATTAATAAAGAATACACTTTTAAAAACTATTGTTTTATTTCGTCAAGCATTTTGCTTTTCAAAAGGGTTCCGTCACCAAAAAAGTTTGAGAGCCGCTGCTCTACACAATCTTAATAATTTTGAAGTCGGTACCAGCCAACTAACGTTGAGTTCTATAAAATAACGATTATTCAGGATATTGTTTGGGCTGGTACCGGCTTCCAAATAATGAAGATTGTGTAGATAAATAGATAAAATTTTAAACCGAATTTAAAAGGGGAATTATTTAGAAAACAATATTAAGTTTAATTTTAAATTTAAAAAATACTTAGGTATCTACTAAGGTATTTACAACAAATTAAATAAAATGTTAAAAGTTAAAATTAACTAAAATCTATTTAAAATATTTACAAACTATAAAAGTAGGTAAGTACTAAAAAATAATAATAACTACTCCAAAACTTAAAATGCTACAAAACAAAGAAATCTCCCAGGTCGTCCCCACCAGGCAGAGTACCTAGAAGGCTCAAAGAGTTTCTTCGCTGGATTGCGATACTTATTCTCTGGGCCAGGTAGGTGCCGGCTCTGGGGTCTAGGGTGGCCTCAATGAGTTTTTTGGAGATTTCTCTGAATTTTAATTTTAAAAGAAAACAATATTTATTTCATACTTTTTTGTGTATTTTTACTTTGGAAGTCGGTTTAATATTTTGTTTAAAAATAATTTATCAATTATTTATTATTATATCTAACTAGCTGTAGCCCGCTGTATCCAACAGACGTTGTTCCGTCTTAACTACATATGAACTAGAATAAATAAATAACTACCGACATATACCTAAAATTCTTTTTTTGTCTACTCCTACACTTCTACCTATTCCTACAAACTACATATTATACTACCTATGCCTACAACCTAACCCCCAACCTACAGGTGATGCGTGAAAGAGTTATCGACCACTGAGGCTTTTAGAAGAACACGGAAGATTATTACAGTACTAATATCGCTAGTAAGCAATGGTTGGTATGAGGTGTTAGAAGAGTGAAAATTGAGGGTATGTGAAATATGCAAATATTTCAAAACTCAACATAGGCTATTACGTACATTTGGCAGAACAAATCTTCATACAATGAAAAGTTACGCCATCTTGGTTTTCACTTTTCACCATACTTCAAATGTCAGCCATCTTGTTTTCACTATACTTCAAATGTCAAAATGGACCCAAAAATCTCAAAAGTGGAGATTAACTGGAGACACTTTGGCCTCAACATGCCTCGTCTACAATATATACGTCCATGGATATAGGTATGTATTTTCAATGCCTAATCATAAAATAATAAAAACAAAAAAATACAATAAATAAAAAAATTGGGGTGGACCGGCCTTATCACTTAAAAGGTATGAAAATTAGCTTACAACCTATTCTCATAAAAATAACAGAATCTATTTTTAATTTAAAGAAATTATTAACACGACATTTTTGTTTTCTTCTCAAACTCACAGATCTCAAAACATAATCAGCTGGCAGACGCTCGATGTCCTCCTTGTTGCAGTACAGCAATATGGCGAAGGCATTCACAGCTGTCTGCATATAGTCTTTAGTTACGTTCAGTAGACAGGAGCCCTTGTGTATGAACTCAGGTGATATCAGGTGAACAGCACGTCTGCCGTTGTATAACTCCCCTCTGAAATGTTTAATCTTTTGTTAAACTTTTGTGATGTTGACGGGCTGAGTCCCGTTTTTTTATGAAATGAAGAGCAAACGTCATAGATTCGCCAACAGCAAGTCTGACGTAATATTGTCATAGCTATGAGCTATTATTTTGCGGACGAGAGCGCATTCTTACTATCTTAGCACTTCCGCAAAAAAATTGTGCGAAATAACCGTAAAGAGAGAGTTTTGCCGGGAATTCAATTGGTGACGTTGTAGTTTTTGTATTTCATTCATAAAATTGTGTTATTTCAGTTCTTAATATGTAATATTGGTAGAATATTAAGCATTAAATATTCGTTAACGTGCACAAGTGTGGGCAAGTGGTACAACTTCAAAAAACGAGCTAATTTTGTGTTCCTCCAAAACTCCCTAGGAACTTTCAGTAAAGCTTCTACCACTTTACTGAATCGACTGACTTGACTCATTAACTGCACTGAATATTTATTTGGACTTTGACTAGTCTTTAGAATTGGCGATTTAGGAATACGGTGTTGAAAATTGAAACGAAAATTCTATTTCCCGCCTTTTTAACTTGACACTGGCAAATGGTTCTGCCAAAAAAAAGCCGATGCCATAATATATTTAAATTTAATAGAATACGGAAAAAATAATAAGTTACTTATTTCAGAGTTTTCTAAAACTCAACCCCTAAGAGGGTAAAATAGGGGGTGAAAGTTTTGTATTATAAAAATATAGCGTTTAAAAACCAATTTCACGCGAGCGAAGCAGCGGGCAAAATATGCTAGTCTCAGATATTGGGTGTCTTGTTACCTCATAGCGTTTCCCATGACATACTGCAAAAGCTGTTCTTTATCATGCTTTGTTCGTAATTTGTGCGACCACTCTTCACAATCTGCAAAAATGTATTTTGTATTTCATACAATACGTGTCTACTGTCCATCATAAACTTTACAGATGATAAAAAAAAACAAAAGAATGATATTGCTTTTATAATGATCAGCATAATATTATGACAATATAATATTAGAGAAAATGACAAAATTATACAATATCATAAGAGTTTCAACATTGACCAACATATACGGTCCGAAGGCTGTTGTGTTAATGTCACATTGCCCCAGGCAAAGTTAATAGAGGTAGTGTTTATCAAGGTTTCTCAAAAGTTCGCCATTCGATGGTATTGTGGTGAACGACAAAATTTACGTAATGGCAGCTTGATGACTGGCAGACATGCTTCATAGATTATTGGGCAGCTAGACGGAAAGAGTATCCCGAACTCTTGCCAGAAAACATTGAATTTTCTTTTACCCTTTGCTGCAACATGTTTTTTATGTATTCACTACAAACCCATTTTTGATGTAAATTTAGTAAATTCTTAAAATTAGTTAAGGGGTCCGTTGTCATCATAAAACTTGAACATGGGTTCGTGGAGCCGATAGTTTGGGAAGCCCTGCTGTAGACGTACAACTCTAGATAAACAACTCTTAACTGAAGTTATTACATAAAGTATACTGTATACTCTATCAAATTCCTAACTCACAAATAAATTACTAATTTGTGAGATTGCAAAAACTAAAATAACAGAAAAGCTAGAATTTAACCTTAATTAGTTAATTCCGTGTGAGAAATATTGTTAGAATGGGCGACAGTAATTACCGCTTCTAACATTATATCGGTCTTACTATATCATAATATTTTTTTCTAGACTAGCTATCCCGACACCCGTTGTTCTGTCTAAACTATGAACTGGAATAAACAAATAACTACACCTACAACCTACACCAACATCTACACCTATAACCTACGCACACATCTACAACTAAAACCCACACCTAGGTCGTTCCAGATGTTCTCGAGTTTTAGCGAGACATTGGAATAGAAATCCATTTCTAACCGACTTAAAAAAAGACCGCGGTAATACCAACATCCACTGTTATGGTCATACGCTCGGCTGTATACTTTTTTTTGTATATTCATTATAAATAAGAAGAAGAAGATAAAAATAATACTCACCGTCATCCTCTTTGCCAAATAGAAATCTATTTAGATCTTCTTCTAGCACCTCATAGGGATCTATGTAATCAATACATTAAAAAGGTTAAAAGTTACTATTCTTTGTTTTCTAAAGGGCCATACTGACCATACAGCCTACAAGCCCAAGGCCGTGGCAAAAATTATAAATTATTGACACTATAATGACGGCTACTAGTACCGGTGCTGGACTTGCTGGATGGGCCGTGAGTATGGCGCTTAAACAGTAAGCCCGCAGGGCTTAGCATGGCAATCTGAAGAAATAATTTTAAAGAAGTAATATTCTATCCAAAACAGTTTGTTGCAAACTAGTTCTTAGTCCATGGTAACAAGGTCGTCAATAGAAGTCAACATATCTAAATAGCCGTATTTTTAAAATGGCTGCCGGGAAATCTTCTGTCGAAAATGATAAATTTTTCAAGTAAATGACTGAACGTAAAGAAACAATTTATCTTGTACCGCCATGATGTGGAGTAGTTGACACTATTGTAAGACCATTCGACATTGAAATATGAAAACGTCACTACTTTAGCTGTCAAAAGAGGCCATTTTGTGAGCTCATGCTCGGGAAGAAAAAAAAATTTTGTTTCTCATAACGACGATGCATCGACCTTGCTGCCTTACAATAAGAACTATTTTTCTCCGAATGGTATTATTGTAAATTTATTCAATCTGTCATTTTGTCGATTCTACGGTGTTTCTAGGGTGCGCATGCTAAGCCTGCTTGCTGGTAGACTGTAGTTTTTAATTTCCATTATGTACAGTTAAGCTCGCAGGTTATTAGACAGGCTGGTCCCCCTGAGAGTGGGGGCATTATAAACGGTGTACGGTGAATGTGCAATATCGACAAAGTTCCTGCTCGACCAGTTTGTAAACATCTTACTTTGCACTACGATGCCTCAAAATATTTGAACACAAAGGAAGTGACCGCATCGATTGTAGACGTAGTTGAACTACGTTTTTACACCTATGTGTGCGTGCGCACGATTCAGCGGTTCTGTTAAGCGATTTTCATGGTATGCCTGGTCGAGGGGCAACTTGTCCAATAGTACCTACATAATGCGTTCACTAAACATATGTTTCCCGGGGCACGTTACATATCTGCTAGTTAGTCCTTACATGAAGTTAAATATTTTCTATAATATAGAGAACTTTTTCATAACATAGGAGGATAATATAGGAAATTTTAGATACTGAAAAAATATTAAACTTCCACAGCTCCAACTCTACCAAGGTAGAGAAATTTGCGTCCACTAAGGGTCAGTTCACACCACGACTATACAAGACGCTTCGCGGGGCTGCATTTTGATAATTCGAACTGTAAGATTTCCGTGACATCCGAATGAAATGTGTATCTTCTTGTGTAACGAATAAAGTTCAGTTTTGAATAGCTATCTTAAAAATGCAGCACCGTGTCGCGTATCGTCGCGGTTTGAACTGACCCTTAGACTTTACCTTCCACGACATCCTCATCCATGTCTCTTCTTACGTCGTTGGTGGTCGTCCTGTTAATATCGCTATAGTCTCTACATGCTGTTACTGAAAAACACAAAATAAATATAATAAATTAACTTATTACTATGTTGGTATTTCACAAATTTACTTGAAAGTTATAGTCAACTACAATATAAAAAAAATCAAATTCACATGGCTTATATTTATTCCCATGTTAAATATGTGTTTTTGGACGACTCGGACTAAGACGCGAAAGCAATATTAAAGACCAACATAATACATAGAATTGAAAAAGCGATAAAAACGAAGAATATATTTTGGTATTAGAAAATATCATAGCCACTATCAAGACTGAAATACTCACCTGATTTTCTAAGGCTCTGCGTTGTAGCGACTGTAAATAAATTGTTCGAATAGGCTACAAGACTCGAAAGCCGAGTTATAAATAGGAAATACACAAGAAACATTCCTAGTTCCTATAATATTGTTTTATACTATTGAAGCAAAGATCTGTATGGTTATGAAAGGAGGATGGGCAAAATTTTATGAGCGTAGTTTGCCTACTCAATACGAACAAGACATAAGTAATTGGGAAGGGTATATTTTGTACATTATTTCCTTCATAGACCCCATATTTTATGTTAATATAGGGTTTTGGGACGCGAGAACAAACATAAAAATCAAAACACAAAAATTTGTCGGGTTTTCTATGAGGCCGTGATACTTTTACGGTGGTCCAGCCTATTCGTACTAAAACACGATTCTCCCACGATGAAATACAACTTTTTCAATCCAGTATGCATTATGTAAAGTACGCTCAAACAATAGAAAATAAAAACTGTTTTATTTTTTCGTTTTTGCTATCTGCACAAGAAACCCCATTCGTTACACGTTTATGGCCACACAAAACAATGAAGTATAAAAAGTCCTTCAAATGACATGTAGCTTGTGTGTATTGAGTAGGTAGACCAGAATACCTATCCTCCTTTAGTTGACATTTAAATTTAGGTTGGAAGATTTATCAAAATCGTACTGGCGTAGCCACCGTAGCCATTTACTATCAAATGTCTCCCAATTTAAGGTCAGATTAAGCAATGGAAAAGTATTCTGTGATTGGTGTTTGTGTAAGAATCCATTTAAAACGAAAAACATATATTCTTTCCAAAAGCCTGAATAAAATTTAAACAGACATAAAATCAAAACAAAACAATAGCAAATTGCAATGAGATATGTCAGAAAATACTATCGGAGTTTCGTATCCAGTCTCGTTCGGTAAAAATTTACAACCTACAATATTCATACTCAATGGTAGGTAACTAGTTTATAAACAAAAGCTTCCCTGACCGCCGCGCCGTGGACAACAAAATATCTGTTCATAATTTCAACGCCGAGTTTAATTGGAAAGGCTGAATAATGAAAATGCTATCACAACTGTTTACAAACTCCAGTGTTCGCCGAGACCCGTGTAATGTAACATACTCGTAATAATTATATGTTTGTTTCATCGCTTGTTTACTTGCCGAAACTTGAACAAATCGCTCTGGTTTAAATGATCCCATTAACATAATCAAAATTTAAAATATCTAGCCTCATTATACCAGCAAAGTCATTGATAATATTACTCATACACACAACTAATTAATAAATACGAAAAGCAAAATATTTCAGTACAGTTTTACGTGAATTGTGCATACGGAGGAGTATGAATCGGCACAGTTAAAGTTTATGTAGAGGAAGGTGTGCAGAAAGTTATTTTTTAAATAATACTTTGAAGCAAATACTATTAATAAAAAAAACAACAACACACCCTACGACCAACACCGACTTTTTCTATCTAGAGGCAAAAGAACCCTTATAAAGTTGAAACTTGAAAATTATAATATTAATTATAATGGATGAATTTGGGCCACAGAGCGACCTCTAGTAATACTTATTACATAATAATAATATTACTTTTCACAGAAAAAACATTTATTCTCAGAGACAAATAAAATTTATGATAATTTCTTACCTTCTTAAAGTAATCAAACGATTTATAAGCGTTTACAAATCGTTTGATTTATTTTATGTGATTGTTGATATTATTATGTAATATTTTATTTAGGAACAGTCATTTAATCATTGTTGTATCGTGATCAATGTGTTTCATACAATTTTTGTTAAAATATTTGTACGAGAGATCTTTATTGTTTTAAATGGTTGCTAATTGTTATAAAACAATAATATATTGATAATTTATGAGTACAACAATCCAATCCAAGACATTAGCAATCGTAACTAATGTTTAGTATGATTAAAAAAAAGGATGAAAATAGTAAAACAAAAAAAACAACGCTTAAAACAATTTTATTTATGTACAAACTATAAAAAAGTTACACTAGAATTTTACCTAATTTGGCACTCCGTATGACGTAGCTGGTTTTGTTTGAGGTAGGAACCCGAAACCTGAGTCGATGTCACCTGATATGATGTTCGAGTAAGAACTATCAGAGAAACCAGTCAAAGGTGATTTCTGTTGGAAGGATAGAATTTCCAGACTGGGCTTGGCGTTCTCTAGAGATACTCCGGATACCAGAGACAAATATCCTCTTTCTTTCGCCGAGGAATGTTCGTTGTCTTTGATTATGTCTTGGACGCGGTTGACGACAACATCGTCAAGTGCTTCATTGTGGGTTTGAGCTTGTTCAGCAGTACTATACTGGTGGGAGTCAGCTTGGTAGCTTGATATGTCAGTAGCTGATTGTTGGTTTTGGAGTGGCAGTTGTTGCACCTGAGCTTGAGGTTGTTGGTAGGAATAGCCTTGAGAAGTTTGCTGCTGACTTTGCTGTTGTTGTGATTGTTGCTGTTGGTGCTGGACCGGTGCTTGAGGTTGTATTTGGGGCTGAGGCGCTACAATTGCTGGGAGAGGACGAATGGGGCTAGGAGCAGATGCCGGAATGCCGTACGAAGGACTAGGTGGCTGTGGCTGCGGTTGAGGCTGTGGTTGATAAGTAATTGGGGGTTGTTGTGGAAAAGGTTGAGGTTGTGGTATCGGCTGGGGTTGGGGTGGTGCGTAGTATTGAGGTTGTGGCGGGGCAGGTTGTGGTTGAGGTTGTATTGACGTGTAATATTGCTGTTGTGGTGGAGCAGGTTGCGGTTGATAATGCTGAGGGGGTGCCGGCGCGAATACTGGCTGTTGCACGTAGTATTGTTGGGGCAGTTGGACGAAGGCGGGACTCGGTTGCTGGTAATGATAGCCCTGTTGTGTATATTGAGGATATTGCGGTCTCGGTTGTGGTTGAGGAGCTGAGGCAAATATTGATGGGTATTGCGGTGGGAATGCCGGTGGCGGCGACTGTTGTGGGGCTGGGGCAAATACTGGTGGGGCTGGGACAAACACTGGTTGTTGTGGTGGAGGTGGTGGCGGCGATGGTGCTGGTGCAGATGGGGCTGACGGGTAGTTCAAAGCTGGCTGGTTCGGACCCGGCCGAGGCAAGTGATAGGGCGCCTCAGCCAACGCGGCTGCGACAGCTGACAATATTAGAATCTGGAAGGAAATAATTAATCAATTAGTGTTTCAAGATCAAAAAATTTATATAATAGTATAGCCTAGTTTTAAAACTGTAACGTTTATTGTATTAGCCATTGAGGTCATAATACAAAAATTAACTTAATTTTTACTAAAAATACAAATTAAACAAATAAATGAATATGGATGTTGAATACAATATTTTTTTTTATGTTTATATAATAATAACAATTGATTCATTGGTACCACAACATAAAACAAATGAGGAATAATAAGATATTGCAGTTATGTTTTGTATTTGCAGAAAGTTAAATAAACTTGCTTTCATAATTACTTAAGCTAATGAGTTATAACCAATAAGGAATCGCAAATAAGGAGAAAGTTACTCACAGCAGTCCTCATGGTTGTGTATTTTGGGGGCCACTGGCGACGCAAACAGTGGCGTCTGCGTTATATACCACCACCTCTCGTCTTCAGGATTGATAAGCAATGTTTGAGTGACTCGTTAGATTTCATTATCAGGTTGTGACAGGTTTGTTTCCCGTGACTTCGGTTGCGTAGTCTTGCTCGAAGCGGGATGCTAGGTAGCAGGTACTTAGATTTTTTTAATCAACATCAGCAATTTTATTAGCCTTAGAAATTTTCCTAAGTGGTCGCGTGACTTAGGAAGCTTTAATTTATTTTCGAGGCCATGAATGTTCAATAGTCTACGAAGTTATGATTTTGTTTTTGTGCCAATTGCAATTGTTTAAATACTTATTTTAGTTTCTATATTATATTTATTTGTCTGTTAAAAGTGCAAGTTTTAAAAATATTCAACTATCTCAGCTCCATAAATTCTTTGATTTCCAAAGCTCAGCTACAAAAGATATCAATCAGTCATCATTGAGTCTTTAGTAATGATGAAAGAAAAATTACGAAATTTTTCCAAGCAAACAAAAAAAACGGTCATTACTTAAATACGCATAATTTGTTAATAGTAGAGCTCTTCAATATGTTGACAATAGTCATTGCATGTTGACCTATTAAATAATAGTAAAACGCTATGATATTTTTGTTTAGTTTTTTTTGGAAACACAAGGACTAGGAAAATTTTTCTCAACATTTTTGGCTTTAACTAGGAAACATTAGCCTAAGATTGGATACATAGTTTGTTTGACGCCTTCACTGCGAACGGTTTGCTTTAATGCCTTTCTACAAATTGAGATCTAAGGTGTGTCTAGACCTTAGTATTTTGTTTGCCTATCACATCGCTTGTGACACATATAGCGGTAAATTATGAGATTGACCTCTGCGTCTTGCTTAATCCGAATATGGACATTTTCGGCAAATATTTGACAAGATCTAGTGTTGGAGTAACGAGACAGAGGTCAAACAATGAGGTAAGAGAGAAAACCGCACGGTCACAATTCACACCCGGTATTGAATAAACATTGTGTATATTGTTATATAATATTTAGTAGATCATTGTACCCGCTTAATGAAAACCCATATTTGCTTCTTGAGTGTTTATTTTTCGCGTATTTTAATCTTAATATACTATGTACTAATTTCTCTAGTCAAACAATGCATTTCTAAGGCTGGGACTATATGATCCGGAATCCGGAAGGCCGGGGAAACTTCAGACCATTTAAAACAGAACTTCGATTTTAAGCTTTATTGTATTAGCGCAGAGCTCTATTTTCAGTCCTCTGAATTTCCCTGGCCCTGCGGATTCCGGATCATATAGTCCCAGCCTTATCCCTATTACCTACTTTTTTTAAAACTGCAGTAGAGCTATGCACTTAATTATTCTTATGCCAGTATCTATATCGGTCGATTTACTAGGTATGCTGCATTAGAAGTTACAAGCGCTATGCAAACAAGCTTAAGCATTAATGAATTGTTTGACATGTTTATTCATATTTCTAAATCTAAGTACTTCGTCATAGCTTCATTACTTAGGCCGCTGCCTCGAATTTCGCGGTGGACAGCGGCCTTATAGTATTTTTGTTATTGCTTTCCAATTTGACTAGAATAGACTAGATTATTTTTATTATTCTAATTATTTACCACTTCACTTAGTTATTGTATATAGTTAAAGTTATAGTTAAAATATCGAAATATCCTTATGATATTTATCAAATTTCTTATTTTCTAATTGGATAATTCCGGGCTGGTTCCGGAGGGAGTCTGCCTTTAGCGCCCTTAAGTTCAGCCTCCCGAGCCTTCCTCTTGGCTACAATACGCTCGTGTGTTCGTTTCATCTCCAATATTTCCTTCATTTCTTCCTTATCTTCGTCCTGTGAATAACCATATTTTACTTTATGAATAAAGTAGTCAATGACAATAGAGCATAATTTAATATGATTGTCATCATCATTGGGGAGTTTACCAGACTAACATGCATTACGACAGTTGTGCGTACGGTTGAGTGTGAAATTTGGCACACCTTAAGTTTATGTGGAGGATGTTGTGGTGACAGCTAATATTTGTTACATATTAAATTAGTGAAAATAACAATAAAACACACTACTACAGATTATTAACACACACTACCGTGCGTTAGACAGATACGATATTCTTACACGTTGGCGTGTCAATTTGTCACAACATTTTTTTTTTTTCTATGTAAGAAGCAAAATAACCCTTATAAAGTTCTACATTAAAATTATAATATTATTAATTAAAGGCGAATTTCGACCACAGGGGCGACCTTTAGAATTTATAAATATAATAATAATAATATTTATGGACGCTTCACATCACGTCAATCTGGCCCCGTACTAAGTATCCTAAGAACTTGTGTCACAGGTGCCAGACAACGAGAAGTTAAATTAATACGTACTGTTAAACTATACATAATATAATTAAGATTATCATTACAATATAGACATATTTAATACAAATCCATAACCTAGGTACAGTAACACAGAAAATATTTTGTTTCCTCGGCGGAGTTCCAACCTGCACTGCGCTAACCACTGAGCCACAGTGGTCGAAATGTATCTAACGTTCTGACTTTGTTCTACTTCACTATCTTCTTCTGCATTCTCTTTTACTCAAATATCTTGAACACTTACCTTTTGGTTGATTCTCAGTACCAAAGCCCTCTGTCCATTCGCCATGGGCTGGCTGTATGCCATAAGCTGCTTCAGCCTCTGCGCCGGTGGCACGCCCCTCTCAACCACCAACACGATCCTCGCCCACTGCCTCTGCCACTCGTTCCTCGTCTCCGCTATTTTCTGGTACGTGTTGCCCATCATGGCGATCAACATGTTCACCAGGAGGATCGCTACTATTATCATGTAGATCACGAACAGTAGCTGTGAAGGATATAAAATATGTTAGTTTCACCCCAAGATTTAAAAACCGAAGATAGGCTATGACGTACATTTGACAGAACAAATCTACATACAAGAAAAAGTTACGCCGTCTTGGTTTTCACCATACTTCATGTGTCAAAATGGCCTCAAAAACTCCAAAAGGCAAAAAATGAGACATTTTTTGCCTCAACATGCCTCGTCTATAATAAACATATGTATACGTCTATGATTTCACGCTGATCATAAACCAAATGATTGTATTATAATATCTATGGACGCTTTCACATCACGTCAATCTGGTCCCGTGGTGAGTTCTCGAAGAACTTGTGTTCCCTCGGCGGGATTCGAACGCACGACCTTCGGCTTGAGCGCCGACGTGCTAACCACTGATCCAAAGACGTTGACACATTGTTTAATTACATTTATGAATAACGTATAAACTGTTGAAACAAAATATTGGTCCTTACATATGAAATTGGCGTTTTATCGTACTGGCCACTTTGATCTCAAATATATCTTCTTTGGTTGGGAATTCCAATTTCAAATTTATACCGCTATTTACTCATGCATATATATATATATATATATATATATATATATATATATATATATATATATATATATATATATATATATATATATATATATATATATATATATATATATATAAAATATATATATGAAACTAGAATATAAAACCATATATATATATATGGTTACGCCGCCATACACATCATTAATCCTTCGATATACAAAAGAAAACTCAGTGCGTTTTTGATTTCAACGTTTTCGTTCTGGAAATTTTGACCTGAAGAACAAGCCCCGTGGACGGCCGGAGACCAAAGTTGATAATGAAGAATTGAAGGCTATTGTGAAAGCGGATCCATCGCAAACCACGTCCGAGGTAGCTGCAGGCTGCGGTGTTAGTGATAAAACTGTTTTAATCCACTTGAAGCGCAATTGGGAAGGTGAAAAAGATTGAAAGGTGGGTACCTCATGAATTGAGTGCAGCAAACCGACAATCGCGCGTCGACTGCTGCGTTTCATTACTCAATCGGCACAATAATGAAGGGATTTTAAATCGACATTACCTATGATAAAAAGTGGATCCTATACGATAATCGGAAATGCTCATCGCAATGGCTGAACCCTGGCGAACCAGCCAAAGCCTACCCCAAGCGAAAATTGACTCAAAAAAAGTTATTTGTAAGCGTTTGGTGGACTAGTGCCGGTGTCGTTTACTACAGCTTTCTTAAATCTGGCCAGACGATTACGATGTCTATTGCCAGCAACTGCAAATCATGATGGAAAAGCTAGCTGCTAAGCAACCGAGGTTGGTCATTCGCTCCAGGCCACTGCTGCTTCAGGACAACGCTAGACCACACACTGAACAACAGACGGCTACCAAATTAGAGGAGCTTCAATTGGAATGTCTAAGACATCCACCGTACTCCCCGGACCTTGCTCCAACAGATTAGCATATTTTTCGAAATTTGGATAACTTCTTGCAAGGGAAAAAATTCAACAACGATGGGGCAGTACAAAGCGCCTTCAAAGATTTTATTGATTCCTGTCCGAATAGTTTTTTTTTAGTAAAGGAATCAATGAACTACCTATGAGATGGCAAAAGTGCATAGATAGCAATGGTATAAACTTTGATTAAATAAATATATTATGTTTTAAAAAACTCGACTTTATGTTCCTCCTTTACAAAACGCCAATTTCATATGTAATGACCTCTAATATACTCTAATTGAGTAACACCTTACGAAATTGAAAGATCTCACAAGATCTTTTAAATTAATTAACTAAGCAATATATTCATGTCACCTAAATGTCAGCGTCAAAATTACTACACAGTAAACTTTTAAACAAAATTATAGCGCACAAAATTCTTTTTTCTCTTTGGTTCAGTTTACACCGCGACGATATCCAACGATACGCAGAACTGTATATTTAAGATAGCTATTCAAAATTGAACTACGCAAAAAGATACACGTTTCATATGACATCAGCCATACACTGCACTGCTGTGCAGCGAGCTGCCACTTTACACTCGAACTCTTACAATGAAACGTGTATCCTCTTGTTTAATGAATAAAGTGCAATTTTGAATGGTAAATAGCTATCTTAAAATGCAGCTCAATGTAACGTTTCGTTTCGGTGTGTTTGAACTGAACTTAATATATAGTAGTTATACAATTCTCAAAACGCCATTACTTATCTACCTTAGCCTCTATCTCATGGTCAGTCCTCTCGAAGGCGCTGTAGTAGTCGGAGAATGACGTGAGCGACATGAGGAACATCGCCATAACGCTCTCCATCGGCGACGGCATGGGGTTCGACACCGAGTCGTCGACGCCCTGTGGTGTGTTCGGATTGTCGAACGACAGGAAAATTACGTAGTAGGCTAGAAGACAAACAGGTGAGGATAATTTAAAACAGGAACGAAGGAAAGTAGGAAGTAGTAGGAACATTTGACGGCGGCATCAACGTAAAGTTATCATTGACCTTGACAATGACATTTGTGTGGGCGCTGTCCATGATTTTGAGAGATTTTCATACAATTCTCATTTGATAACGTTACGTTTACGCCGCTGTCAAATGTTCCTGCTACGCCCACAGCTAGGGTTGCCAGGCGTCCGAATAAAGCCGGACATAGTTAGGGTTTTTGATTGCGTGTCCGGCCAAAATAAACGGTGTCCGTCTTATCCGGATTTTATAAGGCTTTTTGGAATTTAAAAATGTTGATAAATGTTTATCTAGGAATTAATTTTGATTGATGACTTTATAACAATACTTGAACTGATTAATAATTAAGTACTTAGACTGACTTGGCCTTCGATTTTATTTATATTTAATTAGAATTTAAGAATACATTTTCAACAAGGTGTGATAAAAATCACACCTTGTTTTAAGAAAAAATTTTATGGTCGTACTTATTAATACTGAGACAAAATCTTCAATAATGTAGGGTGTCCGGCCTTTTTACCCAAATGTCCGACCAAACTGGGCGGTCTCTCCGGCTATTAGGTTTGGCGACCTGGCAACCCTACCCACAGGGATCAAAGTAGTTATTATATAAAAGTGCATTTGTTATCTGCTACACATAAAATATAAGGGTTTTCAAATTAGAGGTAGGACATTGTCAATTGTACCTAATTAGGGTCAATTCACACCGAAACGAAACGTTACGTGACATGACGCTGCATTTTTAACCGACTTCCAAAAAAAGGAGGCGGTTATTAACGCTATCTTAATAACCGCCTCCTTTTTACCCGACTACGGCGAAGCCAAAAGGAAGGGTAATGATTTTGGCAGTCTATGTATGTATGTATGTATGTTTGTTCCCTCGTAGCGTCTAAACTACTGGTCCGATTTTAATAAATGAGGTGTCAATAGATTCGTAATGATGCCGCGGGTAACATAGGCTATATAATTTATTTTCAAAATTATGTATTTCGAAAATTAAACCTCAGATTCTAACATCTAAAAAAATTAAATCGAGATAAATATCTCATGTTTGGTATCAAAAGAAAGGTCTTGGCAAGCATACTACAAAATATTGACATAATTTGTATATATATTATATTATATTGTTTAAGTCAAAATATACGTTTAAATACAATTCTATCAATATTTGTCCAATTTTCTAACATTACTTATAATTAGACTATAAATATATAATTTATATATTATGTTCCTTCATAACATAAAATTGTATTTTATAAATATAATTTTTTACAGGCAATACATAACAAATCAAAAAAATTAAATAACACCTATATTGTCAAGCAGTGAACGAGCTGACGATGATGAATTATAGCTAAGACCACTCTTAATTATGTCAGCTTTCAAACAAAAAAAAACTAGATCAAAATCGGTTTTTTTGTTCATCCGATTTTAATAAGAAAATGAAGATGAAATCAATTACTAGCACTTTTATTACTCACTCGTTCGATAGATGTCACTATACGAGTCTTAAATTTTTCTGAATCGCGGTATCGTTGTGTTTAGAAGTTTATGATAATATATTCCACTACTATTATTGTATACTCCCCAATATCCGGTTTGAACATCACCCGGGTGATGTTAGGGAGGGTCAAACCCTCCCATCGTCTACCACCAAACAAACTAGCCACCAGGCTAGTTATAGTCCGACTTAGCTACAGCGGTCTTAACCCGACCCTTAGCATAGACCCGTTCGAAAAAAAAGAAAAAAAAAAAAAAAAAAAAAATTATTGTATAAGATCAAAATACGACTAAAAGTGAATAAGTGATATAATTGCATTGGTGAAATGAATGAATGTTGAATGATCTCTATTGCGTTTATTGAATATAAATTATAAATAGTTATATTTTATAAATCGTTCTTCGAGTTCGAATCAAGTCGTCATTTACTGTGTATGCTATGGTTAGTTCATTTTAATTTCAGTTCTCCAGTTACTTTATTACCTTAAAGGTCCTTTAATAAATAATATTAATTATTGTTTCCTCGTGATACGGTAATTACTTGATTTAAATTGTAAATAATATACGTATAGTTTTGTATTAGATTAAAGTTATTGTTATAGTATAGTGTACGTCTTGTACATTTAGGTATAGTCTTTAATTTAGTTTAGGTAAGTTGTTTAGTGTATAAAAGTATTTACTATAGTTATGTTAGATTGGGATACGGAAAAATATTAAATAAAAAAATAAGTTTAAAAAACTATAACCCGACTACGTAAAAAAAGGGGTCTAAAAAGGCCGAACCAAGAAAATAATTCAAATAGAAATCCAGAAATGCATAGTTACAAAAATGGTCAAGGTAGAGCCGTGGTCGCACACACTAATGGCGTCATCTAAGCGTCAGTTCACACCGAGATGCGTGACGTCTAGGTATAAACCGAAACTGCGTATATCGTCATGTACACATGCATACCCCAAGATAGTTACAGACGGCTGCGTTTTGACATCGACTGTTCCGAACAGTAGGTGCGACCACGGCTCTACCTTGATCATTTTTGTAACTATGCATTTCTATTTGAATTATTTTCTTGTTTCGGCTTTTTAGACCCCTTTTTTACGTAGTCGAGTTATAGTTTTTTAATTTGAAATTGAACTATTATATTCATTACATAAGGAGATACACGTTGCACTGTAAAAGTTCAAATGTTGTACGTTCGAACGTTGTTGTGAGTTACACCGCGCTTCACCGCATGCCGGCACCGCGCATGTGCTGTGTATGACTCATACTCATCATGTGAATGTCATATGAAAGGTGTATCTTTTTGTGTAGTGATAAAGGTTCAATTTAAAATAGCCATCTTAAAAATGCAGCGCCGCGGAGCGTCGCGCATCGTCGCGGTGTGATCTGACCCTTACAAAAGCAAATGCATTTAAAACGTTAGGTAATCATCAACATTATTGAAAAACCTACTCCATAGTCTCAACCACGCTTGACTAATGTTTAGCTTGGCAAAAAGTAATAGTGTATTTAAAGATTAATGTCTAATTAGAAAAGAGTTAAGAAGTTAGGAGTGTATTATGTAGATAAAGGAAACAATAATTGGCAACAAAATACTTTAAATGTCAAATGATTAATGCGTGTCTTGCGATATCAAATCTCATTATTAATTGTCATGCATTTGTGAAGTTTCTGGTGAGGAAACAATACCTTGAGAGAACCCCATGACGAAGACGAGGTAGATGCAGGCGAACCGCAGAAGGTCGCCCATCACCATGCGGTAAATCATGACCACGAACGGACCGACTGTTTTGAAACCTCTGAAATGATTGGCGATGTAGCTGTCATTTTTTACATACATTAATGTATTTGGTGATTACATATAAAATTGGCGTTTTGTAAAGGAGGAACATAAGGTCGATTTTTTTAAAACATAATATATTTATTTCATCAAAGTACCACTGCTATATAATATATACCATTGCTATCTAAGCACTTTTGCCATCTCATAGGTAGTTCACTGATTCCCTTACTAAAAAAACCATTCGGACAGGAATCAATAAAATCTTTGGAGGCGCTTTGGACTGCCCCATCGGAGTTGATTTTTTTCCCTTGCAAGAAGTTATCCAAATTTCGAAAAAAATGTTAATCTATTGGAGCAAAGTCCGGGGAGTATGGTGGATGTCTTAGACATTCCAATTGAAGCTCCTCTAATATGGTAGCCGTCTGTTGTTCAGTGTGTGGTCTAGCGTTGTCCTGAAGCAGCAGTGGCCTGGAGCGCATGACCAACCTCGGTTGTTTAGCAGCTAGCTTTTCCATCATGATTTGCAGTTGCTGGCAATAGACATCGTAATCGTCTGGCCAGATTTAAGAAAGCTGTAGTGAACGACACCGGCACTAGTCCACCAAACACTCACAAGCAACTTTTTTTGAGTCAATTTTCGCTTGGGGTATGCTTTGGTGGGTTCGCCAGGGTTCTGCCATTGCGATGAGCGTTTCCGATTATCGTACAGGATCCACTTTTTATCATAGGTAATGTCGATTTAAAATCCCTTCATTATTCTACCAGTTAGTAATGTAACGCAGCAGTCGACACGCGATTGTCGGTTTGCTGCACTGAATTCATAAGGTACCTTTCAATCTTTTTCACCTTCCCAATTGCGCTTCAAGTGGATTAAAACAGTTTTATCACTAACACCGCAGCCTGCAGCTACCTCGGACGTGGTTTGCGATGGATCCGCTTCCACAATAGCCTTCAATTCTTCATTATCAACTTTGGTCTCCGGCCGTCCACGGGGCTTGTTCTTCAGGTCAAAATTTCCAGAACGAAAACGTTGGAACCAAAAAAGCACTGTGTTTTCTTTTGCGACACCGCCGCCATACACACCATTAATCCATCGAGCCGTTTCTGCAGCACTGGTGCCACGGTGGAACTCGTACTCGAAAATAATACGATATTTCAAGTTTTCCATTTTGTAAACAGAGTGAAGCAAAGAAAAAACCAAAAGAGGAAAAAACAAATGAATTACAGTTTTCGAAACACAAATGCATGAGTAAATAGCGGTATAAATTTGAAATTCCTAACCAAAGAAGATATATTTGAGATCAAAGTGGGCAGTACGACAAAACGCCAATTTTATATGTAAGGACCTAATATTACTACCAATGTTATGATCGTTACAGATGATTCGCAGTAGCTAGCGCAAGTACAACTGAGCATATATTTTCGTCGTGTAAGCATATTTTGCTTAGTGAAAGTGCGTGTGCAAATTGCTCAGTACTCGCTCTGGGGGTCTAAAAAGGCCACTTTAGGTGTTCCATATTATGTTTCATATATCTTTTTCCACTCATATTATGTGCGCCATTATACGCATTTCTATTGAAAACTGACAAAATTGAATTTTCATCATTTTGCAATTCAACAAACTGTCAAAATGATGAAATAAGGTGGATCATGTTGCCATTATAACATTTTTTGATGGAAAAAAATATATGAAACATAATATGAAACACCTAAAGTGGCCTTTTTAGACACCCTGGTCCTCGCGTGAGTGCGATTCGTTTGCCCTCGCCCTGTCTACTTCACCCCCGCGCTACTCGCACTGCTTATTGTCTGAACGTCAACGCGACCAGTATGTACTAGCGCCAGTTTATTCTATTTGAGTTGTTTGAGCTACTTCTTCTGTTATTTTTAACAGAAGAAGTGGAGTACAGAACAAACTATTTAGATCATTACAATTGTATATTCTTTCCAATAAAAATTGAAAATTTCTACCGACACACGCATTCTTTTCTGATATTCTTTTGCATCCTCTAAAACTAGTTCCAACATTAATAAAGGACCATGCAATTTTTTTTTATATATTATTATATCACCATACTAAATAATAATCAGCGTGGCAAGCAAGCGTTTGGGGGTGGGGACACTGCCCATATAGGTTTTTGCATGGTCCTTTGACCCACCAAGAAATTATCTTCTTGCAATCCATTTTCTGAACCACAATCGTTTTCGTCTATTTAATTTTCGTATTACCTCTATCAGTTCCTCAGTTAACACTTCATTTAGCTCTTGAATTGTGGAGTTTAACAGTTTACGCTACTATAACTATGCACTGGCACTGGTAATGCAAAGTGGAGTGGCACTTGACGTTTGAATAATCGTAAAAATCACAAGGAACATGACAACCCATGTTTTAATATTTATTATTTTGTGTCTGGTCGATATTTGCATGTGTGTCACGTGCATTATGGAAAAATTGTGTCTTCTTTTCCATAATGCACGTGATACACAAAGGCAAAAGCTTAAACTTCACCTTCGGGCTTCTACCGACTCACTACATATTCATCAGACACATCACGCAGTTGCATACGTCTATACGTAAGTATGTCACCTACATTGCTTTAACCTACTTACAATGATGAGAAAATATTTCACTAACCTACCTACATTTTCCTATCCTATTCTTGTAACTAGCTGCTGCTAATATTTGGCATATCCTTGGGGCATCACTCAATCAAAAGGTATCGTGGTGGTTACCATGCATCCTGGCTACATTGTGGGTATGTGTGGTGATCACTGATCCCGCATGAACTTACTTATACAATACTACACACACCGGTATATTTAGCGGAACATAAAATAAAGGTTTGATATCAGTATCATATAAGGTTGCTGGCTGGATTATACGTCATTTAATTTAAAAATAAATATTTTCAAATTAAGAAAACAACTGAACATCACATTTTATGCAATTGTTTTAATTTTATTCAAATACACCTTATCTGGAGCGAACTTCGAGTATTTCTTCCTTCTGAGTTTGATTTATAATTTCATTGAAATACTGTTTTTGTTAGTTTTTTTTTAATCGCGTATCTTTTTGGAGTTGAGGACTGAATTATGCCTGACTTAGCCCCAACGGAGATTGCCAGGGCACTCGAAATGCGAAGAAATGGTCAAACCTATAGAGTGATATCCAGAGATCTTCGTCGACCAGTTTCTACGATCCATCGCAGTATCCAACGGTTCAGGGAGACCGGTACTTATGTGAGAAGAGCAGGACAAGGCAGAAAAAGACGCACTTCGAGTAGGGATGATCGTTTCATTCGGCTTCGTGTACGTAGGAACCCCCGTTTGACGGCCGTCCAAGCCCGACATGAGTTAGAAGCAGTGCGGGGTGTAACCGTAAGTGAGCTTACGGTACGAAGAAGGTTCGAAGAAGCTGGTTTGAGTTCATTTGTGCCCGCCAAGGCTCCAAGGCTCGAGGTAAATCATCGTAGAAACAAGTTAACTTTTGCTCAGGAACATCGACTATGGAACGCGGACCAATGGAGTAAGGTATTGTTTAGTGATGAGTGCAGAATCCTCTTAAATCAAATTGACGGCAGGCAAAGAATATACAGACGCAGAGGAGAACGATACATTCAGACAAATTTTGAAACTACAGTTGCATACGGTGGTGGATCAATAATGGTTTGGGCGGGCATTTGTTTGGGAGCTCGCACAGACTTGGTAGTGATTGACAGAGGGAGTCTGAAAGCAGACCGCTATATCAGAGAAGTTTTAGAAGAAAATTTCGTACCGTTTGCCCCATATATCGGTGACGATTTTGTTTTTATGCAGGATAATGCTCGGCCGCATACCGCTCGGGTAACTCAAGCTTATCTTAATGCTATGAATATCACTGTTATGGAGTGGCCGGCGAGATCACCGGATATGAACCCAATAGAGCACGCTTGGGACTTGCTGAAAAGAAAAGTTAAGTCCAGAATTCCAGCTCCTGCCAACGTGGGTGAACTGCGAATCGCCGTAGTTGAGGAATGGCGGAGACTATCCCAGGAGACCATCGATAACATCATTCTCAGTATGCCTAGACGGGTAGAAACTTTAATAAGAGCACGTGGAGGAAATACGCTATAGTAATCACCATTTTTCTTATTTAATTAATTGTTATTTTAATATTAATTTTCACTTTTCCCGGTTACATGAAAAGTTCAAAAATGTACCATTTTTCACAAATAGCCTTTACTCGCAAAATCTGTTCTTAATGTGATCTCATTTTAAGTAAAACAAATGAAACTTTAAATAACTAAAGAAGTGTAGTAAGTAGATTTTAAAATAAAACCATGTTTTTTTAATTATGGACCTTTTTTTTGTGTTCCGCTAAATATGCCGCTAAATACGCCGGTGTGTTTAGATGTTGTCCGAGAATTCGTGCGTGAAATCCCACGGGACCCTTACCCTTTTCCGTAATAAAAAGAAGCCTATGTCAATCCCCGTGGTCTACTTTATATATGTACCAAATTTTATCAAACACGGTCCAGTAGTTTCGGAGCCTATTCAATAAAAACAAACAAACAATCTTTCCTCTTTTTAATATTACTAGATGTTACCCGACGACGATCTCTTTTTGTTGTATGTACGTAAAATGTACGGTCATTTTGCCGCGATAAAGTAGCCTATATCATTTTCCGTGGTCTACTTTGTATCTGTGCCAAAGTTGAAATGATTGAAAATGATGATCGGTTATGTAGTTTTTACGTGAAAGAGGAACAACCGAACAAACAAATTTACTTTCACATTTATAATATTAAGTAGGGATAATATAGATTTACCGCTGTCGATATAAACAGGAGTTGCTGTATTGGGCGTGTATAGGGGGCCCACTAAAACTTATCACGGACGGGCAAGCGCGGTGGACTTACCTGCAAAAAAACAGAAAATACGGTGCGGTAGTCAACATGATGATAACGGCAAGATGGTCCTCTTCCTCATCGGCGCACGCCAGCCGTAACGTCGGCAGAGCCACCATCAGCAGACACGAGAATAGGAACATTACCCTGGAATAAATTGAAAACTGAAATGATAATGAAATTAAGTGGCGCGCAAGTCACATGCTGTCCTTGTCATTTCGGCTAGCAGAGACGACAGCCTGTGAATAGGAGGGCTGGTAGAGCTACGCATTTGACAGCGAATGTTATCAAATGCGTATAAATAGCTCTATCACAGATTAAAGAAAGAGGAACAGATAAACAGCTACATAGTTAGCTTATATTCGGGGTCGTCAAAATTTCAAGTTACGACTGTTTTTAGTGGCGCGTCAGAAAAAACAGCACTGTTAAAGAACTGTGTGCTAATGCAATGAAGCTGAAAATCGTGTAGAGTTGTCAAATCTGAAATTTGACACGTTTTGCCACTTTGATATCAGCTCTTCGGTATTAGCGCAGAGTTATATTTTCAATGCATTTTTTTCTGTCGCGATCACGAAAAACTCTCGTGGGTTAGTACCGCCCTCGTGGGCTAACGGCTAAATACGGGATCGGCGCGTAGAGATCCGCTACGAACGGTTTTGGAAAATTCCTTCGTAGCAGATTATGTCTACGTCTTATTTATAGTAGTTACGTGGATTGCCCTTTGAGCTTTGATAGTTCGGTCAGTCACAACTCATAAACAGCAGTCAGCATAATATAAGTTTGTCAAAATCAATTACGGATATTTTGGGCATCTACTGTTAAAACGTTTAGGCGGCAAAATATTAAAAAATAAAAATTACACTGAACAAAATTACATTGCGCTCTCACACGCGTTGGGGTTAACCTCACAGAAACAGCTGATTTAAAGGGGAAGCAAAGACTTTGCCTAAATAACATCAATACAATCAGATGTGTGAGTTTAACAGCGCCGTAACCGCCGTGCTGTAATTTTATTTAGTATATTAAATTTTTAATAATCTTTATGCCTAAACGTCTTTACATAAGCTTACTTACTACTCATAATATGCTCAAAAAATCCGCAATAAATATAATATTTATTATTGAGGATTTTCAAAATAAACCACAAATTGTTTCTCTAAAAATACAAAGTTTTGTTTTATTTCACACGCCTTTACCATATTACAACAACTATGTTTAACTATGATAATTACACTTTTATCTCACCTGAAAATACAAAGAAACGACCTTTTAAGTTCACTAATATCGCTTCCTCAATTATATCCATTCATTTATCTCTCTACAAGTTTTTATAACAATTAAATACACAAAATTATCTGAACACCATTCGCCATTCAATCACCCGTCACTCCGATGCGCCCTCTATCAACTTCCACAAACAACACACAAATTTGAATAAATGAAATGTCATTTCATTAATATATTATTCATACATTTTGAACAACCTTGTATAATTAATATAAAAGAGTTATAATATAAAATATATAATATAAATATGTGTATCATATAATAGAAATCTTAAAGATATTTATAGTATAAAATTATTAATTATATTTCCGTTGTCTGGTACCCGTAACACAAGTTCTTCGAGAACCTACCACGGGACAAGATTGACGTGGTGTGATAGCGTCTATAGATATTATTATATTATCATTATTAATGGTCAGCATTGTAGTGGAAGAACTTGTTGTTTTTATTTCAAAGAAGATAACGGGCTTAAAAAGATGAGCCTGGCTTAAAAGAAGGTACTAGACAATCTCAAGCCGTTACGTAGGGCTACTTGTGTCGAGTCAGCGCTTGCCGCGTCAAAGAGATCTTAATGATTTTATTTGAGAGGTTACATATTTTAAAAAAATGTTCTATACTTTTGCACAGTTAATAGAAAAATTTAATACGAATAATTAGTGTAAAAACCTACCTTGATGGCACAGTACTTAAATTTTCAAAAAACATCTTCAATCCCAAAAATCTAGCCTCACGTAGAGCCAGTCCGATGTAAGCAAGAGCTCCGACCCACAGAATTAGCTCTGTACATATTCGTAGCTGAAAAGTCAGAATGGAAATATGTCTTGAATATCTTTACAAAGATAGTTACTGATTTATAAAATAATTAAGGTTCTTCCTACTTAACAACAATGTGAATATACCCTATATTTTCAAGCCTTCTATGAAACAAATCGACCAGATATTCATGCTCATATCCCAAACTCTTGCAATGTGCAGGCTTGGGGAGTCCAATGAAAGATGTTGTGCTCGCGAACAACGTTTGTTACTCACTATTTATCACACTTACTTTACAATATATAGGGAGGTGATACACACATTACAGTCTACCCTACCTTAGATATTCGGAAATTCATTACGAAAATCGTCAGTAAACAATTAATTTTATTTAATTAATACACATTAAGAACGCACTTTAGCTTCCCAAGTATCCACGTTCATGAGCCTGCACTCTTCAGTCAAATCCTCCCACCAGCCTTCCATGTCGTTCTCTTTTGGCGGTTCCGTTGCTGTAAGAAAACTGATCTTTCAGGGTTCTGTAGTACTACGAGTAACCCTTATAGTTTCGCTCTGTCCTCCCCATACATGTCAAGTGGGGATGGGTTAATTTTTTGTTCTCATTCTACGAATGGATCTTTTTAAATAAAGGCCAGGTTTTTATAAACGATTTTTATATAAAGTGAACCATCTTCGAGTAACCCCGCATTTATAAACTATGAGACATAGAAACTAGCAATTTTCCATGCTGATAGATAATGCTATACACTGTTTAGGAAAATTATTTTGAGTGAAATCGGATAATAACTTTTGAAGAAATTTGAAAGAAAGCTATTGCACGTTGATATAATCACAGAAGACAGACCTCTCCATGGATATGTCCTGACATGCTCTTGGTTGGGTTATTTTTAGTTTAGTACTTATTAGTGAAAATATTACCATGAGTACGAATTAGGCAAAGGTTTCAAAACTAAAGATAGCCAATGACGTACATTTGACAGAACAAATCTTCATACAAGAAAAAGTTGTGCAATCTTGGTTTTCAGCATACCTCAAATGTCAGCCATCTCGATTTCACCATACTTCAAAATGTCAAAATGGCCCCGAAAACTCCAAAAGTGGGGCCATTTAAGGGGAGACAGTTTTTGCCTCAAGTTGCCTCGTCTTTATTATATAAGTCTTTGTAATTAGGTACTTACGTTTATCCTTCTCTTTGGGGTGACTTTTAAAATGTGCACAATGTGTACCGTCTACTTTCGAATCTTTGAGCACCTCTGCGGCAGGATCCAGCTCAACGCCAACACGTGAAGTGCAATTTTCTACAAAATCAATGAAGGTAAGTATATAGATCTGTTTCACAATCTACTGTGAAGGGTCAGATAGAACTTATTTGCAAGTTTTGTCTCTGTGGCTCGCTGTAAAGTAAGCAGAAACAAATCTTCTACTGTCAAGACTAGCTGTTGCCCGCGGCTCCGCCCGCGTGAATACAGTATCCCACGGGAACACTGTACTTTATCGGGATTAAAAGAATCCTATGTTTTAATCCAGGGCAGGACTAACATACCAAATTTCATCGAAATCCGTTAAGTAGTATTTGCGTAAAAGAGTAATATCCATCCATCCATCCATCCTCACAAACTTTCACATTTACAATAGTAGAAGATTGTGAAACAGGCCCTTAGTATTCCTCTAAGACAATATTGAGAAGATTACTGGTACATAAATACATACAACACCAGTTGGCAGTTTCTCAAACAAAAGTAGTAGAAACGCTTGTCTTTCTTTTAGTCTGGGTTAACAAAATCTACTTTTCTCTCTTTCTTAAATATCATGTTTTGAATAATTTAAAGCACCTAGGAAACCATTTATTTTTGAACGAAACTTTTATTTTTGGATTGAGCGTAAAATATTAAACACTAATAAATTATACTCTGATATTTTAATTTTTTTATAAAATTCTCGTACATTACAGACCTCAAACGAAACGGCTCAACCGATATGAGAATAATTTTCACCCTTCGAACACCAACCCCCATTGTGTGTTACCGATATTATAGTACCTACTGTAACAATCTTCAACCCTCATTTGTCGATAGCACCTTCACACATCACCTGTAGGTTGTAGGGGTAGACAGTAGTTCTAGGTAGTAGGCATAGGAGTAGATAGTAGGAGTAGATAGTAGGAGTAGGTAATAGGTGTAGGCTGTAGGTGTAGGTTATAGGTGTAGTTGTTGGTACTTACTTATTTATTACAGTTCAAAAGGCACTAAAGAACAGCTAGAGTATCGCTAAAGATTCTCAATATGAGTACTCACCTACATCAACCTCAGTTTCATTAACCACAGTCGCTATAGTCGTGTTGACCATCGTCGTGTTTAGCGACCGGTCATACGGCCCGGGTCTGAGAGTGAAGCACACTAGCGACACCATGAAGTAGCAGGCGAACAGTATGAACTGACGGTAGAAACGAAACTTCACGAACGTATTCCATTTCGTCTTCAGCAAGTCGATTAGCATCCCTTCCAGAAGTTCTAGGTGCTCGTCTTTTTCCTAGAAACAAAATTTTCCTTTAAAAATACCATCTTTATCATATTTCACTTAAAAATCATCATATTTAACTTATTTGTCTATTACAGATTACAGATCAGATGATGATGTAGAGTGCATTTATTGCTTTAGTTATGTCGGTTTACTATACCTCACTAGCTTTGCTTAGGCAATGCGTCCTACGATTTCTTTCTTAGAAAAGAACTTCTTTACGTTTGTTTGGTGTAAATTTATTTTAATGCTTGATATTTCCCGGGACTTCGTTCACGTAAAAAAAATCCCGAGGGACTCGTGTATTTTCTCGCGATAAAAAGTAGCCGTGTCCTTCCCCGCGGTCTACTCTATATATGCGCTAAAGTTTATCAAAATCAGTCTAGTATTTTCGGAGCCTATTTAATGCAAATAAACAAACAAAACTTTCCTTTTTTTATTATTAGTGAAGATATTTAGCGTTGCTTTGTAACCTATATGGAAATAAAACTTTTTTGATTTTGATATTATATATTAGAATATAATAGACAGTTGTGGTCACCCATCCCAGTTCATCATCATCACGACCGGCTAGCTTAACAAAGTTAGCGCTACGACCACAAAGACATCGAGTTTCTCACTCTTGTAGTAGACTTCAATGATTAGGCAATACCTACAAATTCAATGGTCAGTTATTATATAGCATTTTATGTGTTTTATTGATATTACTTATTTATTTCTGAACTAACACTAAATTTTAAGTTGATCAAACCATTAAACGCATTAGTGAAAACCCCATTCAATACGGTTAAGCCGTTTCCGAAATTAGCGTGCACAAACGTACAGACAAACTGACAAAAATAAGTAATAGTTTTTTCTTAAAGGTATATCTTGAATCTTCCATGTACATACAGCTACCAGTTATGATTTAATTATATGTATTGCTAATTGATATTGATAAGTATTTATATCCTCGACCAATATATCCACGTATTTCTCTTTGACTTAAAAAATATAAAGAAGACACCTAACAACAGAATTTCTGATTTGTATCACGAATAGCATTTTAACTTACCCCAAAGACAACCAAATTCAGCGCTGAATCCTTGCTAATCAGACCAGTTTTAGTATCAATTGTATCTACTAGATCGAGCGGGTAAGCTGCACAGGTAGTGGCTCCTATCTGCCAGTAGATCTCTCTTTCGATATTGAGGATGTGGAAGAACAACTCTGTCCTGGCCAGTTTGGCGGCCAGTGTAAGAGGTGTCAGGTTCAACACGTTGCGAATCTTGAGGGACGCGCCGACTTCGTACGCCATGTCGAATGTGTTCTGATAAATTTCATTATTTTATTATCTCCTTCTACTGTGTTTGAATATGTCGATAATGGAGATCGGCAAGTCGCCATACATTTACTGCCTGGTAGTTAAAATATGTGGCCACAAAAAGTATTTATTGTAAGTTGTACTTTATGAACATACGAACAAAAAAAAGTAATAATATTATGATGCATCAAACTTGGGGGAAAAAAGATAATTGATTAAAATAATATAACCTAACCTATTGTTCATTGTGTTTAGTGGCGGTTTGCGGAAAAGCGACTTCTATTAGTAATGATATCAATTACGTAGTGAAGTTGATAACTAGTTTTGTTTGGAAACGCAATATAAAATAAAATAAAAATAGTATTTATTCTCTACTACCATTTTAGATGCTAAGCTTATATTAGGTCTTTACCTATGAAATTGCCGTTTTGTATGAAAAAATTTAAACGAATTTTTTTCATGTATTTTTTATTTGTATTAATAGAAGTAATCACCCATGCAATCAATGCATCTTTGCCAACGCAGTGGCATTTTATTGATGCCCTTCTCAAAGAAATCAGCTGGACAGGAGGCAACAAATTCTTCAAAGGCATTTTGTACATTTTGTAATTTTGGGTATTGAATTTTTTTCCCGCTAAGAAGTTACCCAAATTCTGGAAAAAGTAGTAGTCTGTAGGCGCAAGGTCTGGTGAGTAGGGCGGATGACGGAGAGCTTCCAACCCCAGTTCTTGCAACTTGGAGACCGTCTGCTGTGCAGTATGAGGTCGCGCGTTGTCGTGCAGGAGCAGTAGAGACGAGCGTTTGACCAATGCTGGTTGGAGATGTGCCAGCTTCTCCATCATTGTGTTCAGTTCTTCACAGTACACATCTGCAGTAATGCTCACCCCGTTTGGTAAGAAGCTGTGATGAATCTCACCGGCGCTAGACCACCAAACAGTGACCATCACTTTTCTAGGAGTAAGTTTTCGTTTAGGACATTGTTTAGGTGCTGAACCAGGATCCAACCAACTTGCTGAGCGCTTGCGGTTATCAATGACGCGGATTGCGGATATCAAATATTATGAATCCGTTTTTCATCGCAGGTAACAATGCGGTTCAAAATTCCTTCATTTGTGTCTGTTGAGCAGTGCAAGGCACGTCTCGACGTGTACTTCGAGCTGGCGATCATTGAGTTCGTGGGGCACCCATTTGTCAAGCTTTTTTACCTTGCCAATTTGACGCAAATGGACCAATATTGTTTTGACGCTAACTTCGAAAGCTGCTGCTAATTCAGCCGTAGACTGTGTATCATCAGCTTCCACAATCGCCTTTAATTCGTCATTGTTGACCAAAGTCTTCGGACGACCGGGAGGTTCATTTTTCAGGTCGAAATTCCCAGAACGGTAGCGAGCAAACCAATAACAGGAGGTGCGTTGGTTTGTAGTGTTAGCTCCGTAAGCGTCGTTGATGTTGCGTGCCGCTTGTGCCGCGTTGCTGCCACGACGGTACTCATATTCCATAATTACTCGAATTTTTAACGTATCCATGATGACGAAAAATATGGAAATGCGATGAAAATGTAACACTAATCAATAAACAAATGACTACTTTTGGAAAAAGAATTCCATGTTTTTAAAATAAAATTAATTTGAAATTAGAATTCTCAGCCAAACAAAAATTATTTTGATTTGAAATGGCCAGTACTGCAGAACGGCAATTTCATAGGTAAAGACCTATTATTACTTAAATTATTACATAACATAATTGAACTCACAATCTTATTGTATATAATAAGCATATGCAGCACCGTGTTGCCGTTAGTGTCCTGCTTGTCGGGGTCCGCGCCGCGCGCCAGGATGAGCCGGTAGCTCTCCTCCTGGCCGAGACACGCCGCGAAACTGAGGGGATACTCGCCCCAGTATACGTAGCTGTAAAACAATTTCAAAACAAACTAGATGTTTCCCGCGACTTTGTACGCGTAAAAGGAAACTTCCCGCGATAAAAAGTAGCCCATGTCTTTCCCCGGGGTGGACACTGTATCTGTCCCAAATTTCATAAAAGTCAGTCCAGTAGTTTCAGAGCCCATTCAATGCAAACAAACAAATCTTTCTCTTTATTGTAGTGTATAACTGTATTACTTAATGTCGTCGTTTCAGCCTGAAGACATCCACTGCAAGACTTAGGCCTGTCTTAATCTAACCATTCCATTCCTTGATCTTACATTATATTTTCACCATGGAGCCTATTACATTTCATAGGTATAATATGTTCTCCTAACATATTATACCTACCCGCTTGTACAATTTTAATTGTAAAATCAAACAAAAATGATTATGTTTTACACTACTGTTGTGTATTACGACTGTGTAGTCTATCTAGTCTATTGCTGCGATTTTAGATTAAACTATTTCGCTACTGGTCACCAATTATCGACTATAACTCTCCAAACGAAAACACAGTCCGCGATAGTAATTATTGCCGTTACGGTGTGCGCCTTGTCGATGATCATTCTCAACAACAGTGGGTTCCTATAACTCCATTCCTATCGGCTTCACTTACCACTTGCCTTTTGAAAATCCTCATCTAAATCCCTACCTACAGGCTAGGGCTACCCAATAAATGAGAACCAGCCTTTGCCACTGCTCTACAATATTATAGACCGCAACTATGCTATCTTTTAGTTTCCCTGTCCACTTTCAAAGTCTACTAACCCATCATAATTAGTATCGGGTTGCACGTTAACCCACTCGTGCTCCAGCGAGTCAGACCTCGACGCCTTCTGGTCTTCCGGACACATAAAGTTGCCGAAGCAACGCTCGTGATAATCCGCCCCGGAGTCCAGGAGGAACTTCACCATGGTGAGGTCTTCGTTGACTATGGTCATGTGTAGCACACTTTCTCCTAAGAAATAAATAGGTAGCTATTTACATTAGAAAACACAGTAATTATCAACATCATCATGTGAGGCGGAGTGGGTGGTCCGTCACGCGTCTGCCGCAAGCTTAAGAGTTAAGTTAAGAAGTGCTATAATTGACTTGAAATAATTAGCAAAATATCTCCAAAAAATGGAAAGGTAAAGAGTTATTATAAAGTCAATGTTTAATTATATATATATCAGTATCTTAATCTTTTCTATATTTAAAGGAGATGTCCCCACTGACTGACTGACGTATAGACGCTCGCGCAGCCGTTTTAATAGTAGATAGAAACGTGAAATTTGGACAGTAGTTTTAATTTACAATGTAGACAAGCACTAAGAAGGGATTTTAAAAAATTACACACTTAAAGGGGGAAAATAGGCGTTGAAAATTTATATAAAAAAATCTCTAAACCTGCACCGATTTCGATGAAAAATGAGATTAATGATCTTAAATAATTATTTAATACATGCTTCAGGGTTTGAAGACAGGTTTAGAGTTCATCCTCTGAGTGTCTAAAGTAATGGTTGAAAGATTGTATGATTTTCTCATAATTCAAATCTGTCTCGATTTCAAATCAAATTCAAATCTGTCTCGATTTCCATAAATTTTAATATCCGAGGAAATAAACAGAAATTAATGAGTACGTATTTTAAGTTTCTTAAAATTCTTCCTCTAAAGGGGTGAAATCGGGGGTCCAAAGTTTATATGTGAAATATCAACATCTGGTCGGATTACATTGAATTTTGTCACGCAGTTATTATGACGCAGAAATCCGTTAAAAATAGTTCTTCAAAATACATGCACCTCATTGCACGGGGATGCGACGAGGATCCACGCGAACAAAGTCGCGCGAGAAAGCTAGTAAATAAAGATAGATCGTTAATTCACTACGATAAACCCGTATTCACGGTAGTAAACAATACAAGACAAACGTACTGGATCATATTATGCATTTTAGCGTCAAAATAACAGATCCGTCAGTATTGTGATGTTTTGACAGTATGCTAATTGTGGACGTCCAAAATGCTCTTATACATATTTCATCCGAGCTAACGTCTAGAGTTAACGACATTCAGTTTTTATATAGTTAACACTGTCAGAGCCATGTTTCAGCACTAAACAGCCGGCTCGCCTGGATAAATATTACGGCCTAACAGAACACCGGCGTCGAATAATGCTTGTGTTTAGTTTCGCCGAAAGAGGTGGTTTCCGGGAAAACCCAGAGGTTAGGCATTAAATTTAAAATATATACCGACAGCCCACTTGTTATCACTGTGATGTTGCAGCCTACATCTGCAACTTGAAGATGTCTATGTGCGGCTGTAATCAGAGCCTTTAGCCAAGTTGCCGTCACTAATTACGACGACGAAGTTAGAAAAAAAAGGGATTTAACTTAAGCCTCGCAGTAGCACTTAGCGATGCTTATGTCAAATCCCATACATTCTTGTTCAAAGCCATGTTGCCATATGCATCGCTATATCACTTAAGCGAGTCTTACGTCAAATCCCATACATTTTTGTTTTCGAACTTTGTCGTCGTAATTAGGAAATGCAGCTTAGCTAAAAACTCTGTTACCATCAAGCGATTGCTTGTTTGCAGCTCGTTATTCCGCAAATAACTTTGTCTAGGCCACCGCATATTGTAAGTAATTACTGCATACATCTAATATCCTCTTTTAATATCGATGAAGTGTTATCGATCACTTTATCAAAGTAATATCAATTTGCTCGAGCGAGGCTGAAAAGTCCGCAAAACGGTTTACAAAATAAGACATGACCTACTTCCTATACATAATAATATCTCTCCGTCTATATACCTACTTTATATGCAAACAAGGTATTATGATTGTTTTTTCGGAGCTTATATGAATAATTCAATATCGCCACAAATCTGTTACCCCACAAGTAAACAAATGGTTTTAATACTTTATACGTCGCTTTTTTCCGTAACTTCTATTGGGTATGTCCAATAGAAGTTACACAAAAAGGACGACTGCCAAAGACATCGTGACAAATGTTTACTCTCCACAATATCAATCTTTTACTTTGATAGCTGCAGGATTATACGGGGTGCGCGCATTCTTACCACTATGATATAAGATCTTATAAGATAGATTATGGCCTAAGTTATTATAAGGTAGAAAGGCATTTTTTGGGTTCAAATTGAAGTTACGTGTTTTTCATAACTACTTCAAACTAGACACGAAATAAAAATAACATTATTTTAATTCATTAAATTAAGGTCATTTCACACCGCGACGATACGCGATGCGACGCGGCGCTGCATTTTTAAGACAGCTATTCAAAATTGAACTTTATTCACTACACAAAAAGATATACGTTTCATATGACATCAGTCGTACACTGCACATGCGCTGTGCAGTTCGGTGCATCTTCACATTCGAACTTTTACAATGAAACGTATATTGTGTAAAAAAAGGTTTCGTTTTGGTGTGATTTGGCCTTAAGCCTCTATACATATAACTGCAGTGACCTTGCGCGTCACTTCCCGTACTGATTGTAGGCGACAAGGAGGCATCGCGCCGACCGGAGAGTATTGAAATCTGTTAAAAAATCGCTATAAATATTTGAGACAAAATTTGCAAAAACTGAAACGGCGTTCCCCTGAGTCTTGTCATACTTAAAATACTGAGATAATTTTCACACTCGTGTGACTTATAGAAGAAGAGAAAAAAAGGTTTTAATTTAAAAAAAAAGGTGGACATAGCATATTTTTTAAACAATATGTAACTAAACCACGTAACACATTATTTAGTATAATGTCTTTTGGGTGTAAGTGCACTTGTGTCTTCAATTTGAAGACACTTCCACCTACTTCGGTACTGCGCATCCAAAAAATCATAATATATTTTAATTAAAAAACATAATCACCATAGTATTCGTCGCTCATGTAAACGTCATTGATGAGTTTAGGATAGAAACGCAGCAATCTCTTAGCCAAGTCAGCCAGGAGAGATGTTGCTGATAGGAAGCACAAGTGAAGAATAGTCTCGCCCACAGCACCGCGCTCCTGAAAAGGGTTTACCAACGTCTTGACAAGAATTGATAAAACCACGCTAAGGGCGCGTTCACAAATTTGACAATAAACTGTCTGTTTTTCGGTACATTTAGCGACCAAATGAAACCAAATCCTACAAAACTAATAATTGTCACAAACAGAGTACTTTTTTACCTATAAATCGGTTAAAAAAATTACGAGTTTTAGCATAGCAAAAACATTTTTCCACAATATCTTCACCCAAAATGTACAAAATAAAGTCCCGCTTAGGATCATTTTTCTACTCTTATGTAGCTTATTTTGTTTGTTTAAAAACAAACAAATATAGCGGATATAATCACCTAAAAATTGGTTAATAAATAATCTAACAATATTCAATACTGATTTGGAAAGAACATAAAATTAACTGCAAAATCATTCACGTATTTTTCTATTATGCATAAATCTTAATGCGTGACAATATGGTTTATCAATATGGACAATCCAGACAGTGACCATAGGTCCCTCCAATCATTTATTAAGATCTAGAATAGGTAAAGCATATAATAGTAACCTTCAAATCCCAACAAAGTTCCCTATACGCTGAAGGATTTGCGTCATACTCCTGCTGAGTTACTAATGGCCAGTCTTTGTCTATGTCAAATTCTTCGTCGGGATTCTCCATTCCTCTTAAAGGTGGTAACTGTGAAAAAAATAATATAATACCAAGGTAAATCAATATAATATGCAAAGGTAATCCAGAACATTTTATATATTAATTTGCTTTAAAATGTATAGGTATACAGTATACAGTGTGCTTTAAAATTCTGAAAGGTTTGAAATTTCAGGAGCTCAGATTGCTGAAAAAACATTTATTTGTGAAATATAGGAATGATCGTAGGAATGATGATGGTTAGAATTTAGGTCTAGTTGGCAAGTTGCCGGATTACAAAATATTCAATTTGCCCGAAACCCGGTGATGCAATTACGTTCAAAATCCACGTGCATGTTTGTACAGTTGAATTTTGGCGCTTAAAGAGAGCTAGATGATAATAATTGAGGTCAAGATCATCTTCCAAAATGTTCGTTATTTAAGCAGCTGTAGATTCTCTGCATACTGGAGATTATAACATCAGCCTCATTAGTTAAGACTGAGGAAAATCAAATATTATATACAGAGACTACTTACCTACAAATTAAAAAAAATCCTCCAACAAAACCTTTGAATAAAAGGAAGTATGCACTATGCACGAAGTGTTCCATGGTGACAGTGTCTCTATAAAAGTATGAAGATTTGTTTTTTCTATAAAATCAATAGAAAGCATGAAAAACCCTAATGCTAATAAATATAATGAAGAAAGTTGAGAACTTGTAAACTTTTTTTGTGGAAACAAAGAACTTTCTTTGAAACTACGGTGTATTTTTTTAATAAACTTACGCTAAGCAAAATAATAAAAGCACAAGGAGAAATTTTCTCGCTATAAGTTAGAGAACATTATCAACGAAATTCTCTGCAGAGTGCCAAGGTCTATAGCAGCAAGTTGAGTTAGCAAATTTAGTTTAAGATTTAGTCAGTACTTAGTAGTACGAGGGCTGCACTAAAAGTATCGGGAATGGAATATTTCCACTGTTCCTGTCATATTAAAATCTTTTTAATTTAAAACTCCTTGGTTTTAAAAATCGAATACCGTTTATTTATTTAAAAAAGATTCTAGGTCTTGTCAAACTTGTTTAGTCGTTGATAAAATGGAATTGACTCGAGAAAATTCTAGAGCGATGATTTATTACGACTTTCGAAATGGTTTAACACAAAAACAGTGTGTTGACCGGATGATTTCTGCATTTGGTGATGAAGCTCCATCCAAAACCACAATTTATCGCTGGTTTGCTTTATTTCAACGTGGACGTGTCAAGCTCAGTGATGATCCCCGTCAAGGTCGTCCAAAAACTGCAGTCACCCAAGAAAACGTTGATGCTGTGCGTAAGCTGATTGAGGAAGATCGACATGTGACATACCGCGAAATTCAGGCAACTTTAGACATTGGCATGAGTCAAATACAAATAATCTTGCATGAACAATTAGGTGTAAAAAAGTTGTTTTCCCGATGGATACCGCATTTGCTCTGTGAAGAGCAAAAAGCGGCTCGCGTTACTTGGTGCGTCAGAACTCTCGAAAGATTCCACGCAGGATCCTCAAATGCTTTATACAACATCGTATCAGGTGACGAATCCTGGATATACGCGTACGAACCCGAAACAAAAAACCAGTCACGAGTTTGGGTGTTCGAAAATGAGTTGTTTTTTTTTTTCAACGAACAAAAATTGTTCGTTCACGGAGTGTTGCAAAAAAAATCCACGTTTGTCTCCAAAACCGGCCATGTTGCGACTATTCCTCTTGAGGGACAAAGAACGGTTAATGCAGAATGGTATGCTAACATTTGTTTGCCACAGGTCGTTTCTGAACTCCGTAAAGAGAACTGCAACCCCCGCATCATCCTCCATCACGACAATGCGAGTTCTCACACCGCGCACAGAACAAAAGAGTTTTTAGAGCAAGAAATCATAGAATTATTAGACCATCCGCCGTACAGCCCCGACCTAAGCCCTAATGATTTCTATACTTTCCCTAAAATAAAGAATAAATTGCGTGGTCAGATATTTTCATCACCTGAAGAAGCTGTGGACGCCTACAAAACGGCCATTTTGGAGACCACAACATCCGAATCGAATGGTTGCTTCAATGATTGGTTCCATCGTATGGAAAAATGTGTCAAATTTGGCGGAGAATACTTCGAAAAGCAATAAATACATTTTTAAATAGTAATGTACACAACATTACTTCTTGATTCCCGAAATTTTCAGTGCCGCCCTCGTAGTACCTAATATCATCTTTTGCGCATCAAATTCATTTGTCATTTTACAATTGACATTAATTTCTATTTTCCCTAATTATTAATAGATAGTAGATAATACCGTTTTCGGCATCTAAAGCTACCCTGGGGCAGGGCAGTCGAATAGCTACGGACATAGTCGAACGAAACCGATGTATTACGAAGTACGTCATTTTCATCTTCTTCTTATAAATATTTGGCGATGTTATAGGACTGATTGACATATTAACATTGATATTTGACTATTTCCGTACATTATCCGGCTGCCCTGCCTTGGGGCATTTCTAGATGCCGCAAATGCTAAGCCATCGAGGACTTACTCAAAATCCCAATAGAGTTGTAATAGCATTCATTATGTATGAGAAATAGTTCCACCAAATTGCCCTGTAATATATACCACTAAGTGTCATATTATTATGGTTGTTGGTTCTATTAAATTTTCTAAAATGGCATATACGCATGGCGAAACCTCTAATTGTGCTTCAGATTTTTCGGGCCTCGTTATACTACTCAATGGAATATTTGCTCTATGTACTAACTACTAAGGAAAGGAAAACGCAAGAGATCCTAAGAGTAAAGCAACCCCACAAGTACCAAACCAACTTATGCCATGGTGAGTGGTCTCTCCTTATTCGCCAGCAACACCACGTGTGGTATCAGTATGAAGCGTCATTTAACGATGTTGTATAGAAATATCTCCACCTAGATGGCGTGATCTTATCTCCGCGTACTGCTTGTTCTGGATTGCTCGCTTCGTCATGTCCACTAGCCTCAGCCACCCTACAATGTGAAGTGCTTACCAGCTTATGTCTGGGTCTTTCCTTATTCCTCAGTAAAACCACGTGTGATATCGGTATGTAGCGCCCCTTGCCGTTGTTGTACAGAAACGGCTCCACCTTGGTCTTGATGGCGTGATCTATCTCCGCGTACTGCTTATTCTGGATTGCTCGCTTCGTCATGTCCACTAGCCTCAGCCACCCTACAATGTGAAGTGCTTACCAGCTTATGTCTGGGTCTTTCCTTATTCCTCAGTAAAACCACGTGTGATATCGGTATGTAGCGTCCCTTGCCGTTGCTGTACAGAAACGGCTCCACCTTGGTCTTGATGGCGTGATCTATCTCCGCGTACTGCTTGTTCTGGATTGCTCGCTTCGTCATGTCCACTAGCCTCAGCCACCCTAAAATGTGAAGTGCTTACCAGCTTATGTCTGGGTCTTTCCTTATTCCTCAGTAAAACCACGTGTGATATCGGTATGTAGCGTCCCTTGCCGTTGCTGTACAGAAACGGCTCCACCTTGGTCTTGATGGCGTGATCTATCTCCGCGTACTGCTTGTTCTGGATTGCTCGCTTCGTCATGTCCACTAGCCTCAGCCACCCTAAAATGTGAAGTGCTTACCAGCTTATGTCTGGGTCTTTCCTTATTCCTCAGTAAAACCACGTGTGATATCGGTATGTAGCGCCCCTTGCCGTTGTTGTACAGAAACGGCTCCACCTTGGTCTTGATGGCGTGATCTATCTCCGCGTACTGCTTGTTCTGGACTGCTCGCTTCATCATGTCCACAAGCAGTCCACTACCTTCAATACAAATATATATTGCAGAATGTAGTAAATTATTACATACTACTAGTAATTTATTACAAAGATAAATATTATACCATTTTATTAAAATACATTATGGAGGGCATTCGATGACGCTGTAAATAAAACTGTGCTGTATAAAGCTAAAGATATGAGACTGCATAAAGAAAGATTTACTCAATATGAAAAATCATATAGAAACGTTATATAAATAAATAAATGTCTATGGACGCTTCACACCACGTCAATCTGGCCCCGTGCTAAGTATTCGAAGAACTTGTGTTACAGGAACCAGAAAACGGGAAGTATATTTAATACATTTATACTATACATATATTTAAGATTTTTATTATATTATACACATATTTAATACACATCCATGACCCAGGAACACAGAAAAACTTTTTGTTCCTTCGGCGAGATTCGAACCCGCGACCCCCGGCTTGAGCACCAACGCGCTGAACCACTGAGCCACAGAGGTCGTCATAATTATTATCTCTATATATAACGTTTCCAAAGAGTAATTACGAAACTTTCGGGCACACGTAAAATGTAAAGATATTATTTAAATTTAAGTCCTAACTCTTACTTAATTTAGTTAAAACCTTATCTGAACAAGAAGCCTATTTTACGCACGGTTAATTTCAGAGTCTCAATGTAAGTATTTTAACAATTTATTAGGGGTCTTTTAATCACATCACAAAAGAATCACAAGCATATAATACAAATATAATATTAAAATATTTATTCATGTTCTACTTACTTACCTTTGACATCGATAAGTTTGTACAGCTTCTGCGTGCAAGTGCCCGCCTGTTTCTTGACACCACTAGTAACATTGCTCTCCGTATTACCCATTACTGCAGCTCGCAGATCAAATCAAAACAAATGTGTGAGGGAAGGCCAGGAAAGAAGTCGACACGACAATATCGACTAAACTACGTTGCTAGGGTTGGCACGCGCATTTTATTTATTTTATGACACAAATTTTAAGATTTGCATTTTGTTTTTTTTTTTATGTAATATTTTTCTTTGTTTCCTTTTAAAAATGTATTTAATTTACAATCTGCTTATTAATTATTATTATTCTCAGACATTTTCTACAGAGAGATTCCTTGCATTTTTTTTTTATTAAATATCGATAAATCTTTGTTGCTATGATAGTTGCATGCGGAAAATATGCCTATGGTTGAGCTAATATTAATTGATATTCTAACCAGAACTGAACTTAATAGGTACAGGAATCAGAATTGTAAGAGAGATCTAATAATAATAAGAATATCTTATAAGGATGGAAAAAACATAATTTTAACTAAGTGACATCAATAAGAATGGAAGAAACGCATATGAATTTCATGAAGCGAGTGATCATGATGATGATGGCACTGTAGTCTCATTATATGCTATCAACTAATATGTGCAGATAAAAGATATACTATCGTGAGAAGCGAAGTGACATAATATCACTATCTCGTAAACTGTAAATTGATTCAGTCGAACGCCAAATATAATTGAAATAAGTTGTAAGGCAACTATTGGGTCCGTCAAAAAATGTTGTGAAAAGACTTCTACAAAATACTCTCGAGTGTTCGTTTAAAATGTGAATAATTATTGATTATTTTAACAGTGCATCGTTGTATAAATTAGCTCAATATGAAATTATGGTAAGTAATCAAACTTAATGCTTAATCCTACAGCCTACTACTATTATAAATGTGAAAGTTTATGAGGATGGATGGATGGATGGGCGCAAAAACTACTGAATGGGTTTTGATGAAATTTGGTATGGTAGTAGTGGCCTAGTGGAATAGAAGATAAGATATAAACTTGGACTATAATATGTGATAAGCAAAATAAGAGTCAAAATATTCGATGAAAAATTGCACAGAAATATTGTGTTTTGATTAGCCAAGAGGTACAAAAACACTTTAATGTTGTGGGCAGCGACGTCTTGGTTCTTACAGATCCTTCTTACGCTTGAATGGTGATAATAATAATACAGCAACAATTGTCATATTCTTCTTTATTGGTACTTATGAGAAAGATGCGACATACGAAAGATGCCTAACACTGATACGTCTACACTATATATAGCCTTTTGGCTAACTAAAATAAACTAACCAGATAGGCTGTGCTTGTGACATCTGTCAATAAGACACTGACATTTCTACTTTTGATTACTACTATATTAAGCAACAATAAATATTTATTTTGTTTCATAAAATTAATTAGACTGTTATAAATATGAGTCTTTGTTTCTCTTTCACGCAAAATATATCATAGTATATAGTAGTTTAGGCTCTGGATTAACACAGGCTACTTTTAATCGCAGCAAAATTATTTTTTTACGCGTACGAAGGCGCGGGAAACATCTAGTCTGAAATAAATATCCTTACATCTAAAAATATTTTTTTTACTAATTTAATACCTACATACTTTTAATACATAATATTTCAAAATAAATACATCCCTACCTAGTACCTACTATAAAATAAATTGTAACAGCCTAAAGTTTCCTTCGATTCTCTAACCTTATACGAGAGAGTGTTTTAAGATTCGTCAATTATATAAAATATATCTATCAAAAATATCATCTCTTGTATTCATTAAATCAAAAAATCTATAATTCAAGTATTTCTTGTTTACATTGTGTGCAGATATGATGTCTTGACTCTTGATTAATCTTTTCATAAACACATTTTTTGTATAAAATTAGTTTTAAGGCGCGGTACATCGTAAAAATAGACTTATTAAAAAAAATTGAGACAAATGAATACATTTTAGCACAGCAAAAAATAATAATCTTGATCATATTTGTAAATAAATCATATTTGGCTTTGTTTTCAGAACACGTTTTCTGTAAATTTTCTCAATAAACAAAAATCATTAAATAACCATGCAAATGCATATTCTTGGAGTTGTAATTGTATTATTAGTGAACAAAAATGAGAAAATTAATTAGTTTCGTAATACATAATGAAAGGAAGGGAATTGTAGATTTTATTTTTTGATTGGAATAAGATATTTGTTAGGATTAATTTATTTCAATGATAAATAATTCAGACGAGTCGAATGAAACATCGAGAAATGACGACCTGTCATTCATTCATTTCACATTTGCATAGAAAACGGTAGTACCCGCCATAGATAATACAGTATATATATAGAGAGTACCCGCTGAGGCGTCTTGCTAAATAGACCTATGTCTTTTTGTACCGCTCAAAACTCATTATTATTTATTGTTAAAAGGCCGTTCAAAGTTATTTTACCTCCGAATTGACATTTATGCCAACGACATCTTAGTTTGTCATGTTTTTTCTTTCGTCGTGTACTTAGTACTAATAAGATATACGAGTATTTTTGCCGTCTACTGTCAGATATCCGTAGGTCCGCGCCATTTGTATTTGCGTTGTTGGCCAATTGTCCTCGGGTTCGAATCCCAGTCAGACGAAATTTTTCTTTCTTTATCTTTTATAATTTTTTTTTTCTCGCACTATTTTAACTCCAAACAATGCTTGTTCTCTTAGGTATAGTATAGTATATTGTTGGAAGCGGTGTACCCTGTTATACCAAATTATTTATTTTAGTATTAGTTTCTCTAAGTCAGGGGTCTCCAAACTACGGCCCGAGGGCCACATCCGGCCCGCGGACAGATTTTGTCCGGCCCGCGGAGAGCTAGCATACTTAAAAATTCCCTTTAGAGAACATATTTTTTATAGCAAGTTATATTTAGTTTACTGAAGTATTCTAATTTTATGTTGAATAATTATTAATATGACATCTACATTGATATGGTCATGGGCTAACTACTCATAACATTGTTGTAGGCTTATTGTTATTGTTTTTGTGATAAGATGGATAAAGAAACACATAATTGTAATGAGTAAAGACATGTATAATATGCAGAAAATTTAACTTTTGATTTATAATAACTAACAAATTATTGAAATGAATCCAACTAACATTTTATACATTTTAAATAAAAACATAACTTATAACAAGCATAATGACATATGAAATACTAATGAGATTTATGTAATTGAGATTTTCCACTGACAATAGTTTGTAGTTGTTGACTAATTTTACTTGTACCTGTAAACATTTTTTGTGTACTTCATTTTGGAGAAGGTCTTCTCACACAAATAAGTAGTACCAAAAACAGAAAACAGCCCACGAGCAAATTTATGCAAATTATCAAATTGTGTCAGTGGAAGACCCTTATAAAATTCCAACAAAGATGAGTTTTGATATTTGTTCTTAATTATATCACTGCACTGTAGATCAATCATTTCCATTTGAAGTTCCGGGGCTAGGGTTTCAATGTCAGTATCAAAAGGATTCTGAAAAATCTTAATTTGATTCGCAATGGCATCAAAGTCCGAGAAACGAGTATCAAAATTTATTTTCAAAGCACTCAAAGTTTCGATTGCAAAATCGATAGGAAACTCAGTCTCATTGGTGTGGCTGAATATTTCACATGTTTTAAAATGTGAAAAACATTTACTTCGTAGTTGTGATTGAAACAGTATCAATTTCTTCCGGAATGATTTGATATTAGTGTAAAAATCAGGAAGATGCTGGTTTTCTCCTTGTAATCTCAAATTCAGTTCGTTCACATGTTTTGTCAAATCAACATAGAATGCTAACTTCCACAGCCATGCGTTGTTTTGTAATTCAGTAAGAGGGTGATGGTTTTCATTAAAAAAAAAATCGATCACTGCTCTAAGTTCAAAAAAGCGCTGAAGGACTTTCCCACAACTAAGCCAACGTACGGCAGTATGATAAGGTAAGTCATTTTCTCCAATCTCTTCAATAAACTGTCGGAATTGTCGGTGATTCAGCCCAAAAGATCTGATAAAATTAACAGTTGATATGACTGGTTTCAGAACTTCAGACATATTCAAACATTTTCCGCACAAAGACTGTTGATGAATGATACAATGTAAGACTAATAGTTTTGAACCACCGTCATTTTCTACAGCCTTTGACACAAGAGCGACCACTCCTTTATCTTTCCCACTCATGTTTTTGCCTCCATCAGTTGTAATACATTTCAAGTTTTTCCATCAAAGGTTCTTTTGATTAATGGCCATTTCAACTCCTTTAAAAATATCTGTACCAGTAGTTGTGCCATGAATACTATACATATCAAGAAGTTCTTCATGCACTTCATAGCTTTTATCTACTCCTCGAATATAAATCAACACCTGAGCAGTATCTGACACATCCGTTGACTCATCCAAGGCCAAAGAAAACCACTCAACATGTCCATTTTTGTCGAACAGTTGAGAGGATATATTTTCAGCGATGTTTTCTACCCTTCGAGCCACAGTGTTTGCTGACATACTGACAGTTTTTAATAAATTTACCTTTTCAGGGCACATTTCTTCGGCTTCTGCAACTATGCATTATTTGGTCATTTCTCCATCGGTGAATGGTTTTCCACGTTTTGCAATTTCAAGAGCCACACGAAAGCTGGCACGAGTTGCAGCCTCTTGTTCAGTTTTGAGTTTTGTAAATGAAGATTGCTGTGATTTCAATCCGCGCTTCATAGCTTCCAATTTTTCTGTCCGCAAACTTCCTGTATATTTTGAGTAATTTTGAAAATGTTTTGTTTCATAATGACGTTTAATGTTATATTCCTTGAGAACGGCTATGCTTTCATTGCAAATCAAACATAGCGCCTTGTTACTGGACTCAATTACGAAATACTGAATGTTCCACTGATCTTTGAATTTTCTGCATTCACTATCAATTTTTCGCTTCTTTTCCATACTAGTAAATCACACACAAAAGCAACAATTCAAATCAAAATACTGTTACAAAGATGTCTTAAACTTAAACACGCACAAACACGTTTTAAAGAGGTACGCACTATTTTATTTCACAACAGTGTCATCGGAACTGACTTGTGGTTGCGCCACTAGCCTTCTTATATATTCCAATTACTGCCATCTAGAAGTGAGTGGAAGACGCCAGAACTTTCTCGAACCAACGAGATTATTCTGTACGTGCTATTAGCGCCATCTGTTAGCGATAGAAGGTACTACCTATTTCCGCTTGTGTCCACCATATGTCGTGTCACGTTACTCCTCATGGCTCGTACTCTACGACTAATCTAGAAATTACAGATAATGACAGGCAAATTAATAATATGCAATGTTGCCGTTTTGCGGACTTTAGTCCGATTTGCAGCCTTTTTTAACGTTGCGTACTTTTTCGGACTTTTTTTTTCATCAGTGGACTATTTCACTTCTTAGCACCGACAACAATGATAATATGGTTTTGGCCCTCGGAACTTACTGGAGTAATCAGTATGGCCCTAAGGCTGGAAAGTTTGGAGACTCCTGCTCTAAGTTGTTGTAAATATTAGTGTAGATTATAAAAAAAAAACCATCAAAAACCATCTTTGTAATATAAGTAGGGGGGACCTGGGAGACCAAGCTTTACTCGGAGTTTTACTACAACGATAAAATAATTTAAATATAAATGTACATATAAAATAAATAATAAGAATCACATAAATATTGATCACACCGGGATTCGGACCCACCACATACTGAATTTCCAAACAATACAAAAATCAAACGTAGGTACGCATACCAATCAAACTCGTAAATTCTCTACTCTAAATTGAGTACTCTAACAACTTCCAACTTACAAAAAACACTGAATACTAATAACTTAAAATTTAAGGGGGGGAGAAATCGCCCAGAGCGCTGGTAATGCTAAAACCGGCACTGATCAGACTGACGTAAGAGAGTCCAAAAATAAGATTGACAACAGAATTAATAATAATATATATAAATATTTAAAATATTTTAAATAATACTTTGTTTGTAAAGTGTATTTAATTATATCAATTATTTTAATCAATTCTATTCCTAATAAACAACTCATTCACCACGAATATTCGGAACATGTATTCAGCAAACTATGTTTATAATTCACGCGTTAGTTGTTTGTTTTTTTTTAATAATACATTATTTACAATAAATATGATTAACGAAGATACTATTCGGTTAAACCACTAATGTCAGAAACTAAAACTAGGTATTTGAAATTGTAATTTTTTTGGTGTTTTTCATGTGGAAGGCTATTGTATATCAAATTTTATTGTGTATTTATGTATTGTATAAAATCAGGCGACAAAATTTTGCTTTGTGCTACGCGAACGAAGTTGCGGGCAAAATCAAGTTTAATTCATAATTTATTTATTCACTAGAATGCAGTACAAAGGATAATATTTAAACATTACAAAGGATCTGTACATTCTACCATAACAAAATGGTGTGTGCAATTTTAAAACATGCAATTGATTAAAACTAATACTTGTAAATATAAATTAATAATAATATGAAGATAAGATTGACAAATTCATAATTATTGTTTTCAATGTCAAAGTTTTAGTCAAAATATAATAATCATAACACATTAACAATAGTATACACATGACACATTAATGATTAAAGAAATTATTTATTCATCGTCTCTTAATTCTAATGTTATTACCTATTTATATTATTGTAATTAAATTTTACACCTTAATATTTTTTTGTGCGTAAAGTATTAATTTATATTGTAAAAACATTTTTCTGCAAGCCATACCTATTGTCAAATTTCTTTATTAATACGTTATAGGGTCTAAATCTTTAAACTCGTCCGGTAAAACATTATATAATTTTATAATTTATACAAATGCATTTTCTTTATAAATATTTAAATTATACATGGTCCAGTGGTTTAGAGCTTGGCTATCGACTCGGAGGTCGTGGGTTCGATTCCCGCATTGGAACAACAAAAAATGTTTCCAAGTTTGGTTAGGACAATGCAGGCTGATCTACAGACTGTCTGACAAAAAAGATGATCCATACGTCGGATGGGCATGTTAAAAGTCAGACCTGCACCTGATCTCTTGCCAGTCGTGTCGGTTGTCCGTCCAACTGGATTACGAGAGTAAAGGAAGAGAGAGTGCTCTTGTGTACTGCGCACACACTTGGGCACTATAAAATTACTCCTGCGTAACTGGCCTGGTTTCAATGAAACCGGCCACCGTCACCGAAATCGGTGTGGGGAGCTATTGTTTATTATTTATGCATTCCATTTTTCCGTCCTAATTCCGATTTGTGTAATTTTACAAAAGTACAGGCGTCTTTTTTTAAAATTTATATATGATAAGGCATCGGCTTATTAAAAAATCCCTTCTAAGTATTTATTTTGTGTTATGATTAGTTTTCCGAAGTTGTATTTATGTTGTAAAAACAAGGAAGATAAGAAATATATTAATTTATAATGAGATTTGAACCTAGACGCTACGCTTTGCCCCAGGCGGGCAAAAATCCGCTAGGCTATGAAGCACATTAAGATGGACACATCACTTTGACGTACTTTGCGCGAAGCACCCCGCAGTTACGGGGGCGACGCGTCCCCCACTCATCTCCTTCACCCCCTCGAATACTTCATAGTTGGCGACTCACCTCGCCTTAACATAATAATATCATCCGATTTACATTTTTTATTTCTAATTATTCTTTATAAAATATTTCTATATTTGTAAAAAAAACACAATCATACTTTAAACTTATCTTTCTCTTTTTCTCTTCCGATTAATTAAGTCCTTCTACCCTCATCCACATCCTATAGAAATCATCCGAACAGTCTAAAAAACCAGTTCTTCTGAGTGGTACAGCTTGGTGGTTCGTCTGTGACAATATCCGGGTCTGCATACTCCACGGGCGTGGTCTTGTCCTCGCTGTGCAGAGCGTTGGTGGTGCGGCTCAGCGTGAAGCCTCTAACTAGGTCCATCAATAGATCCTTCCGCGGGTGACGGCGCTCGTATTCTGAGGCTATAATAAACACTGATGTTATATTATATGAAATAAATAGCCTAACCAAAAGCATGTCAGGACATGTCTGTGGAGGGTTTCGTAACTATCAACTCGAAATAGGTTTTCTTTGAATTACTTACTTTAAAATATATCGTCCGATTTCGCTCAAAATAATTTTCCTATATAGTTTTTAGCATGATCTATCGGCATGGAAACTTGCAAGTTTGTATCTCTTGTAGTTTAGAAATGCCAGGGAGGGTCCAACTTATAAGTCACTTCTGAGGCCGATTACTCGTAAATGGTTGACTTTGTGAAAAAGTTATGCGAGTACGAAACCTTGCTACGTGACAGTAGGTTCTAAAGGGTAAGGATCTTAAACATCGGGACTTTAATGAATAATAATCAAGTACAAACTAAGTAGGTACATACTATTGCGAACATTTGATTGCTTCCAAATTCTAATACATAACATAATTATTGTAATCATTCTTTTACTCAATATATTACATTTAACGATGAAAAAAGGAAATATTTTTACCAAAAAATTATTTGCAAATGGAATAAGATTTCTCTATTTTCCGCAATGAGACGTTTTTATTGGAGGTAATCTTTCATTTACGTGGAAGATTGTTTTCAGTCACTGGAAAAGTTTGTATTTAAAACTCGGCATGCTGTTACTCGCCTGCATATTGTACAAGTTTCTTAGTTCTTACTAACCGAATCCGGCTGCCAGAGCCTTACTGCCTACTTTACTGTAGCAAACGGATTCAGCCCGCCGTACTGAAAGTGGCTGAGGATAATTTAACCACCAGCCGGCTTAGCGTGGCGATCCGAAGAAATAATTTTAAAGAAGAAATATTCTATCCAAAACAGTTCGTTGCAAAATAGTTCTTAATCCATGGTAACAAGGTCGTCAATAGAAGTCAACATTTCTAAATAGCCATATTTTTAAAATGGCTGCCGGAAATTCTTCTGTCAAAAAAATCAAATTATGAAGTAAATGACTGAACGTAAAGAAACTACTTGTCTTGGACCGCCATGATGTGGAGTAGTTGACATTATTGTAAGACTATATGACATTTAATTATGAAAACGTTTCTACTTTAGCTGTCAAAAGATGCCATTTTGTGAGCTCATGCTCGGGAAGAAAAGAAATGTTGTTTCTCATAACGACGATGCATCAACCTTGCTGCCTTACAATAAGACATATTTTGCTCCGGATGGTATTAATGTTTCTTCAATCTGTCATTTTATCGATTCTTCGGTGTTTCTAGGGTGCGCATGCTAGGCCTGCAGGCACGGGATTGAGGTTGATCTGTTCACTGTTCAGTGTTCACATCTGCATTTTTAAAACAGCGAGTCAACATTCGAAATTCGAACTCTTGCAATGAAACATGTATCTGCTTGTATAGAGAATAAAGTTTAATTATGAATCGATATCTTAAAAATGCAGCATCGCATCGCGTTTCAGTGTGAGCTGACCCTAAGATTGCAAATTGCAATGTAAGCCGTCTAAAGGCACTAACAATGAGCCGTCCGACTGGCTAATCTTGAACCTAAAGGCTCAGCAAATAACACCAATTACCAATGTCCCCCACTAGGATCGGGTCTCTTCTCAACGTGAGGAGGATAAAGGAGTAACCCCGCTAGCCTACAACGGATTGGCCAGGCCTCGAACGACATTCGAACAGTAGGTACTCACGGCAGTAGGGCGCGGTAGAGGTGGTGAGCACGAAGTACGCGCCGCGCGCTTTGGGCAACCTCTCCCCGGCCGCTCTGATGCCCATCTCCGAGCACGACCCGCGCCGATCGCACGTCGCCGCTATACTCGAGTTCACCCTGAAAATATGAGGGTCAAACAAAACAAATAAGGAGATAATTATGCTTTTAAATCAAATAAAACCGACTTCCAAAGTAATAATGCACAATAAATTATGAAATAAATCTTATTTTCTAAATAATTCCCCTTTTAAATTCGGATAGAATTTTGACTATTTCTCTACTCAATCTTCATATAATTTTGAAGTCGGTACCATCAACTTAAATGTGAGTTCTATAAAATATTGTGCATTTTTACTTTGGAAGTGTAGCGAGCTACGACCTCTTGATTTGTATGTCCTTCTTGTGCTTGAGTGGTGATGATAATAATACAGCAACAATTCTTGTATTCTCCTTTATTGGTGCTTAACACTGATACGTATTACATATGAGATATGCCTAACACAAAATATACGTCTACACTATTTATAGCCTTTTGGCCAACTAAAATAAACTAACTAGATAGGCTTTACTTCATGACATCTGTCAATGTCAACAATGACATTGACACTTACTTTTGTCAATATGCAACAGGAAGTCGGTTTAATTATTTTTTTTAAATAAGAATTTTCCGTTTTTAGTCATATTTATAATATTTTTAATAACACATTTTCAGAAAGTTTTTTAAGAAGCGTTCGACGCCACGACTTACGCGCCAAGCCTCCATTAGGTATTGTATATAAGATAATGATGATGATTACTGTAAGTTACATAATGGCATATGCTTGCAGTTCTTAAAAGAACGCCGAAATTTTCAAACGTGTATCTTTAAAGACTGAGAAGTTCTGTTCAGTGCTTTTGAATCCAGGGTACACACTTGGCACAAAATTTTTCAGTTTGGTAGCATATGCTTGATTTACTTCACAAAAGTCAAATCCCTATAGATGTCCTTATAAATTTTGAGCTTCCCCGATTCCTCATGGATACCATCATCAGGTCTCCACTTTGGTGACTAAAGGACCAATTTCGAATTATACCCTTTAGAACCACAAGAGAATTTTCCAAATGGGTCCACAAACGGCAGAGTAATATTCAAGGATATGTATCGATGTAAAATACTATAAAAAGCACCTATTATCATCATAATGTGACGATTTATGGTGTGATGATGATGGTAATGATGATGATTACTGTAGTTGACATAGTGGCATATGCTTTCAGTTCTTTAAAACAACGCCGAAATCCCCAAACATGTATCTATAAGGACTCAAGAGTTCTGTTCAGTACTTTTTGATCCAGGGTATACCATGGTGCAAAATCTTACTTTTTGGTAGCATATGCTTAGGTATCTTCAGAAAAATCGAAATCACTATATGTGTCCATATAAATTTCGATGAGTTCCTTCGATTCCTCATGGATCCCATGATCAGGTCACCCACTTTGGTATCAAAAGGACCAAATTGGGATTATATCCTATACAGCAAAAAAATAATTTTGAAAATCGGTCCACTGGCGGCGGAGTAATCGTTGAACATACAATAATAAAAAAATACACAGCCGAACGTATAACCGCCTCCTTTTTTGGAAGTGGTTAAAAAACGCAAATTAAACTTGGCACGCAGACAGAAGGTCGATTCTGATAATTTAAATCCTGCAATAATAATACAGTTGCAATCCAGTCCCGATACGTTAAAATGGTATTCTCATATACGTCACACCCGAATTGGAGTTCTGATTTTATGACATGAGCATCCACTAAGTATGTTGACAATTCATCCTGTAAAGAGGTAAAACTAGGGCCAAACTCCAAAAATCAGTTTATGATATCAAGACGATTGATTTATAATTCAGTAAAAGTGAAATGAACGTTTAAGTTAATTACTAGAATTGGGGTTCAGATTTTATGACTTGAGACATGAGATGAATTTGCAAGACAGGATCAGGATAAAAAAGTGTTTCAATGAATCTGACAATAAAAGATACGAAAGGAGGTGAAAAGAACAGATTAATAGTGTCATGAATAAAGCACTCACCCCTCGTAAGTGAGATTCCACTGGTGCGCACGGAAGGAGCAGTTGTTGTTGATGAGCGACTCCGTGAACAGCAGGTACGAGCGACCGTGGCTGCAGATCGCCTGCTGCAGCTCTGGAAATTAATGCATTCGTATCACAAAAGGCAATACAGTGACCCAATTAATTATTGGACTAAACCTTTTCGATACCAACTAAACTATAAAGACCTATTTAGATTGAAGCAAAAGTTAATTTTAGCTTCTGGCCAATACGAGGCACTACTTCTTCTAAATTCAATTTTGCAACCTATTAAGGGAAGATAGAGAAAATAAGGAGGAACCCTTATAGTTTTGCCCTGCCCGTCCGTCAGTCTGTCTGTCTGTCCGTCTGTCTATCTGTCCGCGCTTCTAGCTTCTGTAATTATGAATATAAATGGATGAAATTTGGTATTGTTATAGACTGTGTATAGATCTCGGTTTTGGCATCATAAAATAATAGTAATTTTATATTTTAGGGGTGGCCATACACGTGAAATGGAGATGAAATATTTTTTTTCGTTCTACCCCATCGTGTAGGGTTGAATAAGCCTCTTTAAATAAAGGTAAAATTTCATATATGACTTTTTAACAAAGTCAACCGTTTATGAGAAATCGGCCTCCAAATTGGTTTATAAGTAGGTCCTTCCCTCTGGTATTTCTAAACTAAGAGACTTACAATTTTAACTTAGAAACTTGCAATTTCCTATGCTAATAGATCATGCTAAAAAAACCTACGAAAATTATTTTGAACGAAATCGTAAAGCAACTTTTGAAGTAATTTAAAGAAAAAAAATGCATGCAGATTATAGTTACGGAACCCTCCTTTGACATGTCCTGACATACTCTTGGTTAGGTTATTAATATTAAATCATTGATTCAATCAAGTATTACTTACTTGCTGGCGAAATTGGTAAAATTCTTGACCAGACGGAATTACTCTCATTTAGACAGCCCGGCTGCTTCATACCACCGTTTGGGTAGAAATCTGCATGGCCTGGAAATGTAATAAGCAAATCTTCAGACTTTACAAACTGTTGCATATTGACAAAAGTAAGTGTTTTTTTCATTTTGACCTTGAATTTCCCTTTGACCTACAAACAATTTGTCGATATAATTAAAATACCAGATTGTATTATCACCAAGGAGCTTCTTATATTAAAACAGACAGTCAAAACAATTTTCTAGAAATCTAGACATGTATGTTTTGTTTTAAACTTGTCATTTCAGTTTTATCGCTCATATATTTAACTTATCGTCTCCAACTTTGTTTTGACTTTCTTCTGCCTTAAACAAAATTTACTGGTAAAAACGTCTGAAGGAATTCATACTGCGCCTTCTTATGTATATATATATACATAAGAAGGCGCAGTATATATATATATATATATTATTTTGTGAACAAAGTCCAAAAAAAAAGTCTTGACATGGGCACTATTCACTATGCAGTATGCTTTCAAATTTAAATTATTCTATTTACCAATAGGATCAGGCAGACCAAAGCCAAGTCTTTGCAGCAGTCTGCCGTTAGTATGTATGACGTCCACAAAGTCCGCATCAGTTTCGTCCAAGCGTTCCACGCGACTCGCAGTACGGAAGCATGGCTGAGCGGGGTCCAAGCCTGAAAACACATTCATCATCGTTATAATCATCATGGTTATCATTTTATATAGGTACTTAGAGCCTGTTTCACATTCTTCTAATAAGTATCGAATAGCTTACTCGATAGTTTTGTCGCTGCTTACTTTAAATCGAGCTACAAAGACAAAACTTGCAAATAAGCCTGACACTCATTAGTAGATTGTAATTTGTGAAACAGGCCTATAAACTACGAGTCTATCTTTTGCCTTAACTCGCGTTAGCAACTTTGTAATGCGTTACCTTATTACCTACTTTGCCACGCTAAAATTCGTAACATGGTGATTGGCAAAGCACTTGTCGAAAAAGGAATACCGGTGCCATCTACTCCACCATTAGGACTAAAAATATATGCTGCTTTAGATTTTCAATATCTCGTTAACGCTTTTTCCCTAATGTAGAATATTTTTATCCACTTACATATTTTGCTTTAATTAACCGACTTCCAAAAAAAGGAGGCGGTTATCTCTTGAGTCCTTAGGTATATATATACATGTTTGGGGATTTCGGCATTGTTTGAAGAACTGCAAGCATATGCGCCACTATGTTAATTACAGTAATCATCATCATCACCACCATCATCCCATCATACATCATCACAATATGATGATATAATAGGTACTTCTCATAGTATTTTACACCGACACGGATATCTTTGAATTATTTTATTCATTACTTTGCCGATTGTGAACCTATTTGCAAAATTCTTTTGTTTTTGTAAAGGTTATAATTCGAAATTTGTCCTTGAGTCACGAAAGTGGTGACCTGATTATGGGAGCCATGATAAATCGAAGGAACTCTTCGAAATGTATATGGACACAATTATAGTGATTTTGACTTTTTCTGAAGTGAAAATGCTACCAAAAAGTAAGATTTTGCACTAAGGTATATATCCTGGATCCAAAAGCACTGAACAGAATTCCTTAGTCTTTAAAGATACGCGTTTGGAAATTTCGACATTGTTTAAAGAACTGCAAAGATATGCCATTATGTAATTTACAGTAATCATCATCATCATCTTATATACAATACCTAATGTAAGCTTGGCGCGTATTCATTTAAACATTCAGTCGTTTATTTTAAACGTTCTAAAAATGTTTTAATAATAATATAACAAATATAAAATAAAGAGAAAAATTATTATTTTCAACAAAAAATTAAACCGACTTACAAAGTAAAAATGCACAAAAAAGTATGAAATAAAACTAATTTTCTACATAATTCCCCTTTTTCCCATCGGCTAAATTTTTAACTACAATACAATTTATATCTTCTTAATGTTGAAGTCGGTACCAGTAAATGTGAACGTGAGTTCTATAAAATATTGTAGGCTATTGTTTGGGCTGGTACCGACTTCAAAATTAAAAAGATTGACTAGAGAAATAGTTAAAATTTTATCTGAATTTATTATGATTATTGTAGTCCATAAGTATTATCTCGTATATCACATTATCCGGTAGGCGATAACTATAATAATTTAGAAGTTGTAATATAGGAAAATCCCGCCTTTTAGCAAAAAAAAATCACTCCTTTAAATTTGAATGAACCGATAAAGAGTTTTAAGTTTATCAATATTTTATATTTGGTTCCAAATTCCAGTAGAAAAACTAAAGCTATTGTTCTTTTATGAAATTTAACAACTTGTAAGTATAACTAGTGTATACTTTACTAATTGTTTTCGTATTTGATGTTTAATACCAATTTATCAAACTTACTTACATAGCTATTAGCTACTTATCATTTTCTGGGTTAAGCCCCGTTGGCTATATAAAACACAGGTTAAGCCCCTAACAAACAAGCAATGGGAAATACATAAAATAAGTTTCAATTCCCGGGAATAAGAAATGGGAAAACTTATTTCTCAAAATAAAACTATTAAGGACATAACAAGTAATTGTTTTTCCAAAACAATAGGTTCCGAGGACGCTATTTAGTATTTGCTAGTAAATAAAAGACGATGACGCATTTCGTGGTTTACGTCGCGGTTTGCCTTCTCCACTACCTGGCATTTCTACGTTCCTAGTATTGCGATTTGTGACGGATTAACCCTGTATAGACAAAAGATACCCAGTAATTTGCTGGTGACCTTATTATCCCACAAAGCGAAAATAGGTATTAATGACGTAGTAATACGCGATACTATCTTGGAAAAACGCTTTATTAGCCCTCGTTCCCACGAGCATTTTAGTGGCAGCGACATAAAAACAGCACTGTAAATATAACTCTAAGCTAGTAGGTACAATAGAGCTGAAAATTGATGTGTCGAGTGCCAAATGTCAGATTTGATAGCTCTACAGGATTTTCAGCTCTAGCGCAGAGTTCTATTTTCAATGCTGTTTTTTCTGTCGCATTACTAGTATGACGTTTCTTACCGGTAGGTATTGTTCAGACCGTGTTCAGACGAGCGCGAACTTATTCGGCACGACTCAGCGCGCGCGTCGCGTCATAATTGCCTCCTCTTTAGAAACATTGGAATTTAAACCTTATCATTGGTTAAATAAAATTTAATATACCTCTCAATCTCTTTTATCTTAAAATTATTTCATCACTTTTAGAAATTTTGCATTTATGTAAGGAATTAAAGATGTATGCAAACATCAATCTAAAACCATTATGTCAAGTCACAGGGAGCAATATTAATCTGAATTAGGTAACCCCGGCCCCGGTGGATTGAGTAGTAACCATTAGCATTAATTACAAACGACCCTCACACGTCGAGCCCCAACAATTATCTAAATTAATAATAATAATTAAAATATTAGATGAAATTAGGTTCAGTTTGACACTGCTGTAAGCACGAGCTGTGTAAGGTTGTACATAATCAGTTTCGGATATTTTGGGCATATGTTCTACTGCTTGTGTCGAGACGTTTAGGCAGAAACATATATAAAATTTTAAATTCAACTACGCTCTTTACGGCGTGGGCGCTGTTAAAGTCATTATTGACCTCGCTCAGCTGCTATATTGATGTTATTTAGGCAAAGATTTTGCTCTCTCCTTAAATCACCTGTTTCTCATCAACTTAATCTCAGCGCTTTAGAGAGCGCAACGTAATTTTATTTAGCATATTATTTTTTTTTATTTTTTTTATTAAGTATTTTTGTTTACTAATTAAGCAAAAAAAGAAACTTTTCTGTATTTTTAGATGTAAGTATCTAACTAATTACTAAACTACACATTATTTTTTTATTTTTTTTACATTTACCAAGTAGTAATGCTTCAATGCATCAATATATATGAGTATATTAATGAAATTAAATAGTTTAGATGTTAGTTATCATCCCTATTTGTCTTACCTGTAATTCGTCCCACAATCCCGATATGGTAGGACACGTAGGAGACGATGTGGGCGCCCAAACTGTGGCCCACGAAGTGAAACTTTTTCACGCTCGCACCCGTCATGCCTATTAGCTGCTTCATGAATCTGTCCACACATGAACATTTAACATAATATTAAAAAAAAAAATCTCCAAGAAACGTGTAATTTAGTGCCGAAACCCTTGTCCAACAAAGCAGAGGCTTTTTTATAGGGCTTTCAAAAAACCGAAAACTCTGTCAAAAAAAGCCTCTGAGAAGCTTTTTTCAGAGCAGAGTTTTCAAAAAACCGGACATAGACATTAGCTATGAGCATTCTAACATTTATCTCCTGAGGGCATATTCAAACAGAGTTCCTAAGTTTTTAATGAAAGAGCATGATTGCGATTAATAAATAGTAAGCGAACACTAAAAGGCGTCACAGACGGCGAAGATACTATAATATTTTGTCTCAAGATGTCTGCATATAAAATGTGCTGTAGTATGAAAATATACAGTATCTTAGCAGTCTGTGATAGTTCATACAACCTGTATAGCGAGCGATAGTTTGTCTTAACATAATAAAATATTACCTATCCGTCTCGTATCCTCACCGTCTGTGATGCCCCTAAAAGGTTAAGTGACCTAATTTTTCCCTTGACCGTGTACCATGGACCATGCCATGGGACCTCACTGAAGGGTCGGGTGAATTTTTTTCATAGCGAGCAAATTTGTAACCCAAGGTTTGAATATCCCAAAAAGTTGTGGCCATTATCCACTTGCCAGTAGCGACGTGTGCAAATAACACGATTCACACCGGCTTCATGTTTAAATATGACACAATAACTATGACAGTACAGTCTCAAACCTACACTTAGGCCGGTATAAATAGTCAGTACTTAAGATGCGACCCGGTCTCAAGACACGGTTCAGGCTCTGTGATTGGTTGGCTGTCAAAATTTGGACCAATCACAGAGCCGAACCGCGTCTTGAGACCCGGTCGCATCTTAAGTACTGACTATTTATACCGGCCTTAGTTACGGAGGCGACATTTATTTTGTCCGAGGTACTAAATTTCTTAAGATAGGTTCTGCCACTGATCTTACTTGATCTTACATCTACAGGCTAGGGTTTCCCTTTGATGGAGAACAGCATTCGCCACTGCCACTTACCCTACAATATCGGAGCCCACGCGGCGCGTGTTGGCGACGGCGCGCCAGTACTTCCACGTGTTGCCGCCGCCGCTCCAGTCCACCGCGATCACGTTAACGTCGCTCTGGTCATCGACATTGAAATATACAAATTAATCATCAGGCCTGTGTTTGTTTTGAGGACTCCATTGCCAAGATTATCAGGCGAACGATGGAAGCGTCAGTCAATATGGTCGAATACATGAGGTATTCGGCCATAACATTCGAATGGCCATACGAGACGGGCATAAAACAATGATCAATAAAATAATGTAAAATTATTGTAGGAAATTTATAATGAAAAAATATCCTGAGCTACTTGTAATATTTAGCTAAAAAGGGTATGAGCATTAAGCCTGTAGTTTGTTTTATTATTTAAAAAAAAACATCAAACTTAGCTGCTAAATCCTAATTCTTACTTAATAGGCTACTTGACCTTGTTATTTATATCCTAAAAGCTTCATAATTGTTTCATTACATACAAAAAATAATATAACATTACTTTGAAACCTCAAAACCTACAAAAAACCGCCATGTTGGTTGATACATTTATCTGTGCTGTGACGTAATACTTGTACTATTTGTAATCTGTGCTCCTGACATGCTAGTAGCCTGTAGTCCGTAGTAGTAAAATGGCGGTGTTACGTTCCGTTTGACGTTTTGACGTTTTAAATGTGTAAGTTTGTGAGGATGGATGGATGGAAGGATGGATGGATGTTTGTTCTGTTGATGTGCGACTGTTTCACGGAAAAACTATTAAACGGATTTTGATGAAATTTGGTATGATAATTAAAACAGGCTACTTTTTATCTCGAAAAAGTACAGTGTTCCCGTGGGATACTGTATTTACGCGGACGGAGCCGCGGGCAAAAGTTAGTAATATTATAATATTAAAGGATGTTGACTACAGAATTACTGCATCTCTAGACTGTGGAGTTCTGCTGAGATATCGTTTCAGACACAAACTGGTTATTTAGCATTTACGGCATGAGGATAATGCTGACAAAACTTATTTAGATTAAGTAAGGAAGTCGTTTAAACTTAATAACATATTATTATTAATGCAAGCTTAATGGGGATTACCAGGAGTTACAAAATATTTTGCTACCATTATTGTTTACCTGAAAATTGGAATATCAATTACGTTAAATGTTTATTTAAAAACCATTTAAAGTAGCTGTACGCAATTAATTCAAATGTATATAAAGTACTCCTACATCAATACTTCACATGGTATTACATTGCACTCATTGAATAAATACATTATAACCTAACCAAGAGCATGTCAGGACATGTCTAGTAGGTTTTCTTTGAATTACTTCAAAAGTTATTGTCCAATTTAGCTGAAAATAATTTTCTTTAAGATTTTTCTTTAAGTTTTTAGCATTATTAGTTTATTAGCATTCATTTTTACTCATAAACCACTTTGGAGGACTATTACTCCAAAATGGTCGGTCAAAATCTTGCATTAATTTTGAAAGACCTATTCAACAATACCCCACACGATGGGGTATTGTTGAATAGGTGTAATATTGAATAACACTGAAAAAATAATTTTCATCCCCACTTCACATATATGGAAAGCCACCCCTATAATATAAAATAAAAATATTATTATTTTACGATTCTTAAACCGAGATCTAAATACAGTCTATAATTATACCATATTTCATCCATTTATATTCACAATTACAGAATCTAGAAGCGTGGACAGACAGACAGACAGACAGACGGACGAACAGAGCGAAACTATAGGGTTCCTTATATATTACGGAACCCTAGTAAAAAGAACGAAGCAATTTATGATATTATGTTATCGCGAGCAAAAAGTGGAGACCAGGATTTACTATTTCGGACAATCTTTCATTCATTTGTAGATAATATGATGATATTGGACATAGATATTGTGTGCTACGGCGACGGTTTTTTTCCGTTGATTTTGAAAGGGTATAAAATATGAAAATGAAAAATGTTAGTAACAGAAGAGGCTACCACCGGCGAAACGGCGAAACAAACTCGGTCCGGTGCCACCTTTTAGCAAAATGATGGAAACATTTTTCTGTTAAAATAATATATATTTTATAATGTAAACTTTATCTATATACATTATACAGGGTGTCCCAGAATGTACGGTGAAGCCGAGCCCTGGGTACCCTTGAGCCATCAAAACATGCTCCACGATTCTCCAAAGCTTTCGAGTTATGATGGTTTTTGTACCTTAAAAATTTTCGACCTGAATACATTCAAATACCTCCTTTAAATAACCGAAATACCCTTCAAAGCTGCCGAAAGCACTGGTCCAAAGACAAAAGTTTATGTTCGTTGGATTATGATTAAAACTTCAACCTAAACATATTTACTTGTAAAAATTAATGATTTTTTTAAAAATATATAAAAATGACTCCACCCGTTTAGGAATTACAAACAGACACTTCAATTTTATATCTTTTAGATCTATATATATATATATATATATATATATATATATATATATATATATATATATATATATATATTATATAATTATATAAAGATATATCATACCCATTCTAAAAAGGCGTCAGTCATCTGCGTGACCCAGGATGCGTTGCTGTGGCTCATGAACCCGTGGACGATCATCACGGTGCGTCGCTCGGGGTCGAAGTCCACCGATTCCAGGCCAAAGCGAGACCCGGGGTACACCTACATGCATACGTCTTGTAGTAAGCGCTTGGGAGCAAGTGAATTTGTCAGAATTGCATACTATCTATGCCTACTAAAATTCCCAAAAGTTTATGGAAATTGGACATACTTCGAAATCTATAGAAGATAGCAATCGAGCTGCGATGAATGATGATCTTTATTATATAATGATGAATATAGAATAAAGATCAAAGTATTTGTAGTGCATTGACCGGTTCTTCTAGTAAAATACTTATGTGGCTTCAGACTTTATTGGGCAGTGACCACCCATGTTAGGTGGTGATCGTCAGATGACTGACTCTTGCAGGAGTGTCGCCTGTCCTTGAAGATGCACATAATATTATGTAGACATACATAATATCGAATATACATCGTTGTAATCAAATGAGTGGTGTAAGAGACTAAGATATTTAGAAATACTTACTATATCAAATAGTAACTATTACACCCCTTTTGATATAACATATACTTATGTTATATCAAAAGGGGTGCAAACATTTATGTCCGTCTGTTATTAAAAATAATTTACAATACATATTCGACGCTTTCCACATCAAAACAATTTATTTAGCGTTTTTACAATTAATTATTTTATCAACTTGTTTTTAGCAGAGGGTAACATTCAGAAATAAAATTATTGTATTATAATATGGTATGAAGATAATTTGATCCAAATAGAAATGAATTATCTCAACACGTTTCCGTTCTGTTATGGTTGCAATCATATCTAAGTTCAAGGTGGTTCGACGATGCAGCATGTGCTTAATAAGATAACGTAAATTATTTGTCTTTGTACTATTTTCTTTTGCATATAATCAGAAGAAAGTCGAAACCGGCAAACATTGAAACTATGAATTGGATGAAACAAAAGTAGTGTCATAATCTCACTTAATACAGGTTTTTATAGGTGTAAGCATAATATACATAAAATAGCAGGCTAAACTGAAATCGATTCTATGCTGCAAAATATCGTAAAACGCTACCGATCCAAACGGTTTGACACGTAAATTTCGGTTTGAGTCAAACCAATTTTATCGTTTACAAAGCTAGTTCGAACGGTTTGTCAATCATTTACGGGTTTGAAGCTCGTTTCATGTAATTACTTAATTTTCTTTTGTTTGACAGTGAAGTGACAGTGAAACTGAACAGTGCCGTTTGACAAACTGATCAAACTGACGTCAAACGATTGCATCAAACACGTTACTTTTGAGTCAAACCGTTTGATCATCTCCGGGGCCCTTAAGGATCATAATATAGATCCGGAATTCGGCGGCCCCGGGAAAATTCATGGCACTGAAAACAGAACTCTGCGCGAACTAAGTTGTTGTCGAGTGTCGAGCTGTCATATATGACATTGACATTTGACTCGACACTTGCGTGTTCGATTTTCAGCTCTATTGTATTAGCGCAGAGTTCTATTTTCAATACTATGAATTTTCCCCGGCCTTCCGGATTCCAGAACATATAGTACCAGCCTTAGACCCCTCACAGCGGCCTTACATAGACTCTATGTAGAGGCCAATTTCCAACGATCGAATTTCCTTAAATAATAAATTTCTTCCCAAAATGCAAACCTGCACTCTGTTCCGCTGCTTCCTCGAGGAAAAGTAGAAGTGTGTGTTGACGTCACTGGACGAGTCCGGTCGCATGTTGAACAGCCTCCAGAGCCGCGTCGTAAGTGGGCCCAGGCCGAAACAGTCCACTGATTCCGGCACTGGCAGCTCTGTTGTTAACTCCTGCCGACGAACGTTTCAATTTAAAAATTAGAATTTTTTTTCTTTCAGCATTCAGCACTCAATTTGGGTCGCTGCGCCACAGTAAGGCTACGTTTCCGCGAGCGTTTTTTTTTTCAGAAAAAAACTGCGCTATAATTAAAACTCTGCGCTAATACAATAGTTTTGTCAAGTGTCAAGTTAGACATTTGACCCTTGACAATTCGATTTTCAGCTCTATTGTATGAGCACAGAGTTCTATTTACAGTGCAGTTTTTTTTGTCGCGACCACAAAAAAACTCTCGTGTTTTAAGCTCTAAGTAAGGAAGTGTGATTGTTTTTTTTTTTCATTTTGTAAAAAGAAGTACAGTTTTTAAAACTGTTTTTTTTTTTCCTTCCAGTGCATGCGCCTGGCACAAACTTAAAATTGTAGAAAGTTACAATATTTCACATATTTTTACAACTGTAACATAAATAAAAATGTACGAAAAAATAGGGAAAACAAATTACGAAATTAAAATTTCAAATCATCTATTAATTATTATCTATGTCATTGTGAAAGCAAACCTATAACTACCGTTTAAGGAAAATCAAATTACCTGTGTAAAATAATAGATATCAAGTATGCCGCACATATAATAATGCATATATTATTATACATCTTATAAAATCTAATTATTGTTTAACTTTTTGATCTTTAAAATAAAAATACGAGAGTGCGTTTTTGGTTCCAACGTTTTCGTTCTGGAAATTTCAACATGCAGAACGAGCGCCGTGGACGGCCGGAAACCAAAGTTAATAATGAAGAATTGAAGGCTATTGTGGAAGCGGATCCATCGCAAACCACGTCCGAGTTAGCTGCAGGCTGCAGTGTTATTGACAAAACTGTTTTAATCCACTTGAAACAAATTGGGAAGGTGAAAAAGCTTGAAAGGTGGGTACCTCATGAATTGAGTGCAGCAAACCGACTAACGCGCGTCGACTGCTGCGTTACATTACTCAACCGGCACAATAATGAAGGGATTTTAAATCCAATCATTACCTGTGATGAAAAGAGGATCTGATACGATAATCGGAAACGCTCATCGCAATGGCTAAACCCTGGCGAACCAGCCAAAGCCTGCCCCAAGCGAAAATTGAATCAAAATAACTTACTTGTGAGCGTTTGGTGCCGGTGTCGTTCACTACAGTTTTCTTAAATCTGGCCAGACGATTACGGCAGATGTCTATTGCCAGCACTGCTATTATTAGCTGATAAACAACCGAAGTTGGTCATTCGCTCTAAGCCACTGCTGCTTCAGGACAACGCTAGACCACACACTGCACAACAGACGGCTACCAAATTAGAGGAGCTTCAATTGGAATGTCTAAGACATCTACCGTACTCCCCGGACCTTGCTCCAACAGATTACCATTTTTTCGAAATTTGGATAACTTCTTGCAAGGGAAAAATTCAACTCCAAAGCGCCTTCAAAGATTTTATTGATTCCTGTCCGAATAGTGTTTTTAGTTAAGGAATCAATGAACTACCTATGAGATGGCAAAAGTGCATAGATAGCAATGGTATAAACTTTGATTAAATCAATATATTCCGCCTTACTAATAAAAATATTTACACAACGGTCTTTGTCTGTCAAGTAACCTTTTCCAACGCATCAGACAAAGACAGCAGCGTTATTTAAGTTATGCGATGTGTTAATCTTTTTATTAGTAAGGGGGTATATGTTTTTAAAAAATCTACTTTATGTTCCTCCTATACAAAACGCCAATTGCATATGTAATAACCTAATATTATTTAAATAAATCTTACTTTACCGAATAAATTCCATTCTTCCAACTTCATTCACAGTAAAGAGTTTAGTGTTAAATCTATATTAATCATTAACTGCTACTATGTTATTTATTGATAAATAAATTATTATTGTCATACAATATTTATTACGATTCTTATAATGTCATCAACCCTCATTTCGTAGCCTGTCGTAGCTACAATGTCGTAAGCCGTGCTCCGTAGCCCGTAGATGCCCCGCAGGCTACGAGCCGTGAAACACGCCTCACGTCGTAATCCTCAATGCAGAGGGTCGTGATTCCCCCGTGGTATAATTTTGTTCGTGACTATTTTGCGCCATTTATAGCGATCATTTGCAGTACGGAGAGCGTCACATTGTAAAAATATACATATTTTTAACATTTTTCCCATATTTTTTTACCAAATGAAGGCGCGCGAGTTTCTTACGCCGTTTCTTCTCGCCGGACTACTTCCGGGCTACATCTACAATACAATTCTATATGTGTTATTTAAGAACCTATTTGGAAATTAAGAAAATGAGTTTGATTCATGAAAGCCAGTGACTATCGTAGTGCGTACACACGCACCAAAATGCCCATCATCCTTTTCAATCAAATGTAGACAAATTATTGCGTAATTAATTTTTGTTTAATAAACCTTTAACCATTATAAACTATTTTTATTTCTTTTATCCTACGGGAACTAAACGTTGATTTAGAATTCTGATTTGGTACTTAGGTACTCTAGAAAGGTCCAATCTATTGACTGACCAAAAATCTAAAAAGTAAATGAAAATATGTGTACGTAGTGCATAGCTCGTACGTACCTCTGGATTAGCAGAGTCATTCGTATCCGTGGTGGTGCCAAATCTGGTTCCTGTGCCATTGTTGTAGAAGTTTAAAAACGTGTGCAGATCATCGGGACTTATGTGATTTTCCACTGCAACAAAGAAAGTAAACACCTTTATTTATAGTCGCGGAAACTTACATCAACCACTTTAGAACCATGTCGCCATAGGATTCGAAAGTAAAAAGTGGTAAGTACACCTGGTTCAATAGCGATCGTACAGTCAGTAGTCTTTTTAGGGTTCCGTAGTTCACGTCTCGGAACCCGTCCGTCCGTCCGCCTTCGACTTACCGTCCAAACTATGCATGGATATGTGTATTCACCACGTGTTACGACAAAGTGCAAAATAATTCAAAAACGCTCCTCTCAGTTTAATATTTAATTCACTCAAGAAGTTTAATATTAATTCGATAGATTAATATTATCTACAATCACATTTATATAGGTACCTACGTAGAGAGCCACGGCCAAAACGATCACAGAATTCACAAACCAACAAACGCACGATCGCGACATTTTTACTATTTTAAAGTATTAAAGAATACACATAAATTAACAAAAATTTAACGATATGTTTCTTGTACAATTTGGCGATATTTGACAGTGAATCATGTAAGCAAATCCGTTGACCAGGGACCACTAATGAGTTACCATTAACCTGGATTTGTATTACTAGTTCAAGGTTATATAAGACTCATCCAAGGTAGACCGAGGAAAATTTACCGAGAGGACAGATTGGTGAAAGGATCTTCTAAATATTGATTAGGTACATGGACGAATTATACTATAACGTGTAAAGAAACCTTTTAATTAGATGGAAGAAGTATGTATGATACGTAGAAGTCATGATTTGGCCTCACAGCAAACCGGTAAGAGGTAAAATAACGTTTGCGTTTTGTTTCACTGAGTGAGTGAGGGTACCGGAGGGCCGAGGGGTAAGTGATCTTGGATAGTGCTTTCTGCACTTACAGAAGAGCAAAGTGACCTCGAACGGCGAGGGCGTCGCGGTTTCAGGGACCTTCATAATACGACGCTATAGTTTTTGAAAAGATATAGGAACTTTCATGATATGAGTGACTTAGGGTAAACCATCGACCAATACATCAATTGAAAAAACTTTAACGTCATAAGAAATTAAAGTGAAGTAAATGCATAAAGCTAGCTATACACGTAACCTGTTAGGTTAGGTTAGCTTGAGCTAGTATAGTATGGAACCATGTACAGTGCAACATACACGCTCCGGCTTACCTCTACAACTCAACTGTGCAGACAAACTTGTCAGATATACTTTTACGTGTATGGCTAGCATAATATTATGAAGCTAAACAACCAATGGTAGTTTAGAGTTTTGCCGGGGAATTCAATGGGTGACATTGTTTTTTTTTTGTATTTCTTTCATAAATTTGTGTTATTGCGGTTCTTAATGTGTAATATTGGTAGAATATTAACCATTAAATATTCGTTAACGTGCACAAGTGTAGGCAAGTGGTACAAATTAAAAAAACGTGCTATTTTGTGTTCCCTCCAAAACTCCCTAGGAACTTTTAGCAAAGCTTCTTTCTACCACTTTACTGAATCGACTGACATGACTCATTGTTTGAACTGACTATTTATTTTCACATTGACTAGACTTTGGACTTGACAATTTAGGAAAAGGTGTTGAAAATTGAAACGAAAATTCTATTTCCCGCCCTTCTTAACTTGACACTGGCAAATGGTTATAAGCTGACGCCATATATTAAAATTTAAAAAAAAAAGGTAGTTTAGAGGGGTACAGTGCGAAAGAAATCAGTAATTTTACTCACGATCCAATAATGGGGTCATTGGTAGATGATGATGCTAATTAAAATTAGGGCAAAATCTCAATTAATTAATTGTATTCTTGGAAAGGCTTAAAATTAAGATGCTATAATAATAATTAATTACTATCACGCCACCTATTGACCTTGCAATACTGTGTCAATAGTGAATAGCATAGACCTATTTATTATATTATTATAGACGAGGCATGTCGAGGCAAAAAGTGTCCACACTTAAACTGCCCTACTTTTGGGGCTGTTTGGGGCAGTCGATATTTGACATTTATCACCTCGACATTTGCTTTCCGCAGTTTAATCGGTATGCAGACCGATAATTGACGAAATCTTCTGAAATCATTTTGGCGTAACTTTTTCTTGTATAAATATTTTTTTATCAATGTACCTACGTCATAACTCATAGGGCATAGCCCATCCTTAGTTTGAAATCATTGGTCAATAAGTCAATCGTTCCCAAGACGACCACTAACATTCTCTGGTATTGACTGAAGTTATTGAATAGACAGTCTGCCGCGAAGTGCAAGGCACGCCATGACACGCGGACCATGAATTTTGAATTCTAAACCCTACTCCAAGAATCCTCGAAGGACCTATTAGGTATGCTAATATGTCATGTAAAGGATCGTTGACCTAAACATTGTAGTTGACTAGGAGAATACCGCGGCTTTTACCGCATGAGTGTTATAAAGGTCGTAACTAACAATTTGTTTTAATTTTTTATACGACCGAGATAACTATTAATTAATGGCAGATCTCAGAGGATTGGGTTGTGGTAGCTGTGGGCTGTTGTAAAACCAGCGCAACCACAACAAATGTGTGTACGCATAGACACAACAAATGTGTGTATGCATAAGCACACGCTAGGCGGACGTATTTAAGAAAGGTGTTTAAAATTACTTATATTTAATTGTACATTTGGAAACATATTTAGATGACGAACTATAAACTATATAAAGAATCATAAAATTGTATTGTAATAAACATACTAAGTAGGTAATTAATTCATCAACATCTTTGAACAATGAACCACTTCTTGTTACTTATAGACTTTAATTACCTTTAACGGCCAAAAAAGGCTCTAACTATGATATTATTATGCTTAAAGTAGATACTAGGTAGGTAAAGGTATGTTGTATGTATGTATCTAACGGAGTTAATATTACGCAGGTACTTAAATTGGCAGTGCCAACGCACTTAAATAACCACAGAAATATTTTTACCATAGTTTTTTACCCATAGGTTAGCGTATTTTGATATCGTGACATGTCGTGGACCTCAGATTAAATAAATAATAGCGTGGACCTAGAAGATAGTCGATTTGGTACTTACATTCATCAGTTGTTACCCAATTTCTATAAGATGCAGCAGTGTTGTAGAAACTTAAATAATTGAATGTGAATAATAAACAAGTTAAAAGAATCATTTTTCAATCCTGAATTTTCACACTTTCCCAAACATTTAAAAAAAGAACGGACTAAAATTTAATTTCAAACAACGAACATCTTACTGCCACCGAACACTGCAGTCAATAAAGTAAAATATCGTAACTTTTTTATTTTATAGCGTAATAAAGAGTTTGATTTTCGCAAGTTACTTTTATTTGTACATTAATAACAGTTGTAGCAAAATACGAGCTTTTGTTTACAACGACAACTCGTTATGACTGCGCGCCAGGAAGTGCTGGCTACTTTTATAAATGATAAAGGTATGAACCATGTTTATATAGTAAAATTATTATACCTACCTCCAGATAACTGGACAGAGTGGATGTCCTCAGAGGTAGGTATAAAATAATTATGAACTCAAAATACCGCTGTTTGGTTAGGCGCGCGTTGGGTTAAATGTGGGTTTTTATAATTTTATACGGGTTAATCCGCATATTAAAGGAGATTAGACATTTTCTATGGAACAATTTGCTACGGCGACCAATGACAAAAATGGGCTAGAATGCAAGCGTAATAGGCTAGATGACTAACGACTTTGATAATGACTATGATGACTTTTTGTATTGCATAAATGAACAGTACTCTTAAATATGAGTAACTTCTCAGAAGAAACAGTATATCAAAAGTCAATATTTACAATAATAAGGTACAGCGATTTGTAGATAAAATTTCACAAGTCTCGTGAAAACGCTCCATACCAAAGTCGTACCTAGCTGTGACGTCACGCCTAGGTAAAAGTGTATGAAGTATAAGGACGCAGGAACATATTGGAAATATCTCCGATATTTGTGCGTTTAAGTTCATACTTACTTTAATTAATGTTTTTGTATATGATGTAAGTAATGTAGGTTTCGTTTACTAATTTAGCAAAAAAAAACTTTTTTGTACTTTTTAGATGTATCTAATTAATGTATCTAATTAATAATAAACTACACATAAAATATTATACTTTTTACATTTACCAAGTAGTTATGCCTCAATATTTCTGAGTAGGTACTTATATTAATGAAACTAAATATTTTAGATGTAGTCATCTCCCCTATTACACCTAGATTACATCGACACAGGTCGGATATCTGCGGAGGTGGATTAAATTCTCATACATTTTGACTAATTTCAACAAATATTCATATAAAATATAATTAACAATATATTGATTATCTCCAGACTATGTCATTGGGGTAGGTATTGTAGAAGTTTTTACTGCGAGAACTGAGGCTGCAGAGACTAACCTAAGTTCCACCCAAATTAAGACTCTAAACCCGCCGTATTTTCTCTAACTACTTTATAAAGCAAACATTTTCTCGCTAGCTTCGCATTTTTTTCGCTTTGTATGATGTCTATTGCTTAAAGTCGTTTCGAGCTAAAAGTTTATACTAATTTCAACCGGTTAAATAGAAAAAAAGGGTATTAAAAATTGTATTTCCAGTAGAAAGCGTATAGCAACCAAACTCTACAATATTGCGTTTTGCTATTAAATTCCGCCAGGAGAGACCAATTGCCGCAAATAGGCTGCATGACCTTGTTTATATTTATGTCCTAAACGCTTCATAATCGTTTCATTACACAAGAAATATAATTTAACATTATTTTGAAACCTAAAAACCTACATTTTCTTTAAATACACTTTTTTAAAACATAAGGCTGTAGATTTACAATAAATTTTTTTGTTGTTGGGTTTGGTGCACAGTCTTTTAAGTAGGGTTTAAATGGTTTAAAGTTAGTTTAAATAAACAATAGGCTACTTGACTCATATTTAATTTCATACATAGAAAGAGTATTTCCTTTAATACTTGGCTTAGGAAAACGTATTCTAGCGATATCACAAATTATAAACTTAAGATTGATAAATAAAGTTGATTTAAATATACGTATTTTGTTTTTTAATATCGACTAATGAAAACACCTTGAAGTAACTTCCGGCAAGGATGTGACGACACAAACACATTAAACATACGTAGTAGTGAAACGGAACATTTCTGTAAATAAATAATTCATGACATCATAAAAGGGTATTTATGTCAAAACGTCAAACGGAACGTAACACCGACATTTTACTACTACGGACCATGGAAATTACAAATAGTAAAAAGTGTATTTTTAAAATATTTTTTTTGTAGGTTTTTAGGTTTCAAAATAATGTTATATTATTTTTTGCTATATTTACGGCTGTGATTTTATAGTGACCGTCTATCTACTTCCGTGAGAGATGTTTGCATGATGGCGACAGGCGAGTCATCATTTTATTTTTTAATGACGTTTGTTAAACGGGCTACGATGTCCTTAAACGTTTTTGGATAAAAAGTAAAACCATAGCCGTCTATAGGTAGTGTAAATCGATTTTGTGATTGTGACAAAAAAAAACTCCACTGTAAATAGAACTCTACGCTAATACAATAGAGGTGTAATCGAAGTGTCAAGTGTCAAATATCAGATTTGACAACTCTTAACGATTTTCAGCTCTATTGTAGTAGCGCATAGCCTTATTTACAGTGCTATTTTTTCCGTCGCAACCACTGAAAAACGCTCGTGGGAACGTAGCCTTAGGCCCACTTGCGCCGATCGGGGTTAAAACCATGGTAATATCATGCCTTCTCTTTCATAAATATGAAAAGCGAGAGAGACAGCAAGATATTTAACCCAGGGTTAACTTTAACCTAGCTGCCCTATTAAGAACATCCACTAACAAATGGGAATGAGCTTCATTTTGTCAAAATTTTAACATAAGTACTTATAAAATTATGTTTTAAAAAGTTCAAACGTCAAAATAAAGCCCATTCCCACTTGTCAGTTGAAGTTCTTATTAGAGCAGCTGATCTGCGCAACCTTATGCGCCATACTCACGGCCTATCCAGCAAATCCAACACCGGTATTAATAGCCGTCATTAGTGTGAATCATATTTTTGCCTACGAGTCCACGGCCTTGAGCTTGCAGGCTGGATGGTCAGTATGGCCCTTTAGACTCTAAAGTTGCGAGCATTAAACCAACCTGTAGTACATAAACTGAAATTGTTATTTTTAGACTGGCAATTTTTAACACCATAGAGAATTGAGGTTCCTTGGTCTCGATTGTGATTGGTCCAAATATATACCGTTGGAAAGAAATGCAACTGCCTTCATGTTCAAACGCTTGGGCTCCGGCCGTTAGAAATATTCGTAAATTTGTCAACAAAAATCATCACGGCGGTCACATTATTGTTATTTAATTTTACTTTAATTTATATTTTTAAGCCAGTTTATAATGACATCGGTTAAAGAAGATGAAAAAAAAGAAATTCCGCAATTTATACACGATCCGCAAACTAATAGCACATATCAAAGATTGAGGTTCTTTGGCAAGGTAAGTAGATGTTATAACAATTTTACTTACAAGTGAAATTAAATTAGCCCTAATAGCTTACTGTAATAGAAACAAAAATTTGCAATACTGAATTCTCTAGTAATTGAAATATAATATTGTAACGGACTAACCGTTTATACTCGAAACAAAATGTTGATGCGTGTTTAACCGTCTTACATGCCATTTCTTTTTGTAAATCTGTGTATCTTTGTTTGTATATTTGACTTATTTCAAATTTGTAACTGTTCAATACTTAAACTTTTAGGGTGGGTTCGCAAAATGTTACGAAATACAAGATCTCGCCACAAACCAGATCTATGCTGGCAAAATAGTGTCCAAAACACTTATGGTCAAATCCAGCCAGAAAGAGAAGATGGCTCAGGAGATATCCATACATAGATCACTTCAGCACCCTCATGTTGTTGGATTTCATGGTTTCTTTGAAGACTCCTTAAATATTTATATTATTCTTGAACTATGCAAGAGACGGGTAAGTGCCAATTGTAATATTTTGCCCTAAGTCTTTGTGCATATAATTATGAAATAAACATTTGACATAATAATATGTGTATAGTTTAAAGAAATATTTTTTGTTAAAAATTGAGCATTCCATGTTTTTTGCAGTCTATGATGGAACTGCACAAGCGTAGAAAAGCAATCACTGAACCGGAGACAAGGTTCTACATGCACCAGATCTTGTTGGGAGTGCAGTACCTGCACCGCAAGCGCATCATACATCGAGACCTGAAACTTGGAAACCTGTTCCTAGATGATGATCTTTGTGTGAAGATAGGAGATTTTGGTCTTGCCACCAAACTTGAAGTTGAAGGTTAATATTTTTTTTAAATATATATCTAGCAATATTTTTATATATACACAATATTTATATATATATTTGTTTTAAAATAATAGACTATTTACCCGATTATGGCAAAGCTAATAAATAGCATGGGTAATGATTTTGGCAGTCTATGAATGTGTTTATGTGTGTATGTAGGTTTCTTCTACCATAGTGCCAAAGCTACTGATCCGATTTTAATAAATTAGGTGACAATAGAATGTGCATATTACTAGCCCGGGTTACATAGTCTATAATAATTATAATTTACATAGTCGGGTTATAGCTTTTATAAAAAATATAGTTATTATGATAAAAATGTATGAAAGCCTAAGTTTTATGTAAATAAATATTGCTAACAGGAGAGAAAAAGAAGACTCTTTGTGGCACACCAAATTACATAGCACCAGAGATTTTGACTAAAAAGGGGCACTCTTTTGAAGTAGATGTATGGAGTTTGGGATGCATCATGTACACTCTGCTCATTGGCAAACCGCCATTTGAGACATCCACTCTAAGGGATACTTACAAAAGGATAAAGCAATGCGAATACAGGTAAATTGTTTTGTATTTCAAATGTTATCTGGTAATTTGCTCGCACTTACTGGTACAAGTGCAAGCAAATTACAAGACAAGTCTGCTGATTAAAGACAGGATCATCTCACTACCAACTTTAAATATTGAAATTTTGTTATTTATTACTTTGCAACTGTTTACAAATTAAAACACAGCATCTAAAAATGTTAAAAAAATGAAAACTTAACAATTTAAATTAACCTTGTAGCCGCAAGTCTTGCAAAAATATAAATTTAGAAATACTAATATATATTCAAATGGAAAATGAATTGTATATTGTCTAGTGATGGGGTAGACATTGCACTACATATATGCTTTGGTGGGCCCTGGCAGGCGATCGGTAGCAGATTTGCTCAGGCCGTTGTGGATCATAACACAATCAATCAGCGTTACAGGTTAACAAATAATGTGTTAGGTGACGGGTTAGCTTTAGTGCACTGTTAGCAGTATAATGTGTCAATGCTGCTTTTGTCAACTCACTTTTAAATGTTTATGTCCGTCTACCTTATCATGATCAATTACTTGACAAAGATGAAAGACATCTTGAATCATCATTGTGTGGTGACAGTTGAGTATGTAATATGGCAATCAAAAGTCGAAACTTAAACCCTCTTCAGGATCCCCTCATCACTACGGAAACCTGCGGCTTCAATGATAGTCCTGCAGCTGCAGTCTGATCCTTCCCTCCGGCCGTCAGTTGACAAACTCCTCCAACACGAGTTCTTCACATCAGGCATCATGCCTGCTGCTCTGCCACTCTCTTGCCTCACTACAGCCCCACGAACTGACCAGTTAGAGGGTGTAACACTGAACAGACGTCCACTTAATGAAGTTAATGCTAATGGTTAGTTTTTTTACTATTATATGTATATTATTTTTGACCATGTTGACTATTATATTAAGTTTTAAAGATTAAGTAAAAAAATCATGAAGAAGTTTCTAGCTGGGACTAGACTGATACAAGGAGAGCCTAGAAGAATAAAGTCTTTAAGTTTTTAATTCACTTTTTACAAAATATTACAACTTTATAAACTCTTCAAGCAATGCATCAAAGATGTTATTCATATTTATATTAGAATATACTATATTGAAATGTTTTTTTTTAAAGTTTATCAATAAGTAAGGAACCTGCTACTAATATGTTTAACTGTTTCTTTCATTTTTCTTCTTTGTATTAATTATTTTTCTTTTACATTTAACAGTTTATATTAGGCAACGAGAGTTGTAGTATGTTTTTGATTACAAATTGGAAGTTTGCAAATTGCAGCTGAATATAAAGCTAGCAAGCATGTAAAAAAATGACAAAAACAACAAAATTCACTGCATGCATTCACTTATTAGATAGGTAGGTATATAATTTTTTGAGTTCTAATTTAAATACCATCATATTATACCTTAACAATATTTATTATTTTGAATTTTTCATGTTTGTTTGCAAATTTTAAATATTATATTAAATGTTCAGGTAACATCATGGCAGTGGATTCTCCTGTGAAGCGCGCGCCGCCTGCCGAACTACGCTCGGTGGAGCCCACGTCACACCGGCAGAACCTAATTGCACTAAGAGATCAACTTGCTGCGTTACTTACAAGCAAGGTATGTTAAACATTAGAATTGACTTAAGAACTTTTGAAATAAGAAAATGTTTGTACTTTAGCTGTCAAAAGAGGCCATTTTGTGAGCTCATGCTCGGGAAGAAAAGATAAGTTGTTTCTCATAATGACGATGCATCCACCTTGCTGCCATACAATAAGATTCATTTTGCTCCGAATAGTATTAACGTTTCTTTAATCTGTCAAGTGTCATTTTGTCTATTATTCAATGTTTCTAGGGTGCGCATACTAAGCCTGCAGGAGTTATTGTTGCCAACAGTCATTCTCAAATCAAACAGTTATATTTACGACTTGTACATTTTAAATAACACCTATGTCTTCTTTTTAACTGACTTCAAATAAAAAGGAGATTCTTAGTTTGACATATATGTTTGTATGTAGGTTTGTCCCCGGTTTCTCAAAAACTACTAACTATGCTACTTGGATGGGGTTTTCTATTTATAAAATACTTACTATAAAAGGACTTTTAATTTTAGGAATTTTCACTAAAACAAATTTTAATTTTAGATTGGGATGCTAAGGTTATGGCACTGATACATATTTAGAAAAACATAGACAACTAAATAAAAATGAATATTATATCATTAGGATGCAAAGAGTATAAGAGCTGGTACACATTAGGTGGCCCTAATTGGGACACATTGGGACGTGAAGCAGCTTTTTGAGTTGCTTACCATCTCACTTATCATCACACCCATTTATTTCAGCTGAAATGCCGTCCCGAGTGCCTAAACGACGACATGAGCGACCCGGCCGCGCAACCGCTGGTGTGGGTGGGCAAGTGGGTCGACTACAGCGACAAGTACGGCTTCGGCTACCAGCTGTGCGATGAGAGCGTCGGCGTCATGTTCAATGACACCACCAAGCTCATCATGTTGGCTAATGGAGTGTGAGTTACTTAATATCATACTTATGCAATAAAAAAAATAAACCATTCCATTGTTATTTGTTGATGGATTGATGAACAGATATTATGCACTGAAAAAAACGAATGAGGAATATGCATAGTTTGTTTTTATTGGCTTTTCGAAAAGTACATAATATATAGGTCAGGAAATATTGTCTTTGCAATGGCATATCTACGATCAACCGTTAAAGAAATGCAGTCATCACTAAAGTGAGATTGTTGGGGAGCAAAAAAAGGAGATTAAAAACGCTTTATACTAAAAATGATGCAATAGTAAAGTCACAGCAGTTGAAAATGTATGAAGATAAATACAAAATTGATTTTATTAACTAAATTACTGTGTCTATGTATATGATTGTATTAACAAAATATGTCACATATAACATAAGGGTTTGAACAGTAACTTTTTTTTTTTAATCATAGCAAAAAAAGTCGTTTCTTAGTCCTGTAACTTTTTAATTTAGCAACTGATTACTGTCCTTTTTACATTTTTCGGTTCATATTTATGCCTTTCGGAAAATATAAGAATTTCGTTGATTTAAAACAAAATGAATGTCGTTTTACTGCAAATGTTAAGTTACAGCAGTGCTTAGTTACAGGACGTGTGTAATGCCACCCTGCGCGCATGTCACCTAGACTGTAACATTGACATATCATTAATTATCCTACAAAAATATTGTCAGGAAATTTTTATTTTTAAATTAATTTGTAACTTGTATGATAAACCAAATTTCCATATATAATTTTATATAAGAAGCTAGACATTTTATAGCTGATTTGAATGTTTAGTAAGTGTTTTGTTTGTCTTTCAGAAATGTGCACTACATTAACAGACAAGGTCAAGAACAGTATGTGACTATGAGGGAATATCCACAAGAGCTCGACAAGAAAATGAAACTATTGACATACTTTAGAAGATATATGACAGAACATCTTATGAAAGCTGGTATGTATTTAATATTTTTTTCGATTCATAATGTTGGGTTTATAAGGTGATAAAAATATATCTAAACACACAAAATCTGGATACAGATGTTTTTTTCTTTCTGCAAAAACAACAATCTATGAACGCCGGCCGCACGCACTAAAAATTGTCACGTTCCGCCTGAGCCGAGCGTGCGAGCGAGAGCGCGGAACAAGCGATAGAGAGGCACGATCGGCCTATGCGTTCGGCTTGTGATGACGTTATCACGTAAAATTATCGTCCGTAAACCGACTACAATTTTTTAAAATCTTTTTAATCTTGCTCAGTCCACATCCTATGAGCAGATTTGTTGGAAGTGTTGTGTCAGGTAGAGTTTCCCATTTGTTTTAATATTGAGTCTTCAGCTCTTTGTATAATTTTAGTATTCGTGTCACGGGCTGATTTTGAATACTGACAATTGAACTCCATACATCCATGCAGGTTTTACTATTAACAAATAATGTATTTGAATTTCAGGTGCATCAGTACCAGTGAGGGAGAGTGATGGGTTATCGCGTTTGCCGCATCTGCACCAGTGGTTCCGGACCACACTGGCTGTTATAATGTACCTCACCAATGGGACATTACAGGTAATATTCAACAATTGAATATCTGAGATTTTGCTATAAATATGCCAGTTTGTAAATAATAATGAAATAGGCAGCTACTGTCCTTAATGTAAATCAAAGATGATGTATGAAAAGGGTCAATTTCCGAAAGACAATAAGAACGTTTTGTTTTAATTAATTGTACCAGGAAACGAGCAGAGGGATCGCGTGATTATTAAGCGATTACCGCCGCATAAGGACACTCGCAACATCAGAGGAGTTACACATTGTAACTCCTCTGATGTTGCGCACCTGTGTTTGTGGTCATTAGAATCCTTAAAACCCAACTACCCTCCTGCCTAAGGTAATCTTAGTCACTCGGCGAAACACAAAGCTAGAGTTATTTCATTCCGCTTTTCTGTTAGGCCGATATTTATCCCCGGTCGAGCCGGCCCCTTCGTGCTGAAGCATGCTCTCACATTTAAAACTTAAGTTATACTGTACTTTATTCAATAACTTATTTCTTACTTACAGTTTTATGTTTTTCATTTTTAGATCAACTTCCAAGACCATACGAAAATAATACTCTGTCCCCTGATGCAAGCTGTTACTTACATTGACGTCGACAAGAACTTCCGAACGTTCCGCTTCAGTACAATAGAGGAACACGGCTGCGATAAGAAACTGTATACAAACCTGACATATGCACTAGAGAAACTAAACAGTGTGTTAGCAAATAAAATGTGCTAGTGAACATAAAAGTTTTATGCCTTGCGAAACAAGACTAGTACATGAATATTAAATGAATTTATGTTTCCATGCTACTGTTGAATAGGAATTATAGGGTAGTGTAATTTTAACGTAAATAGCAATGTTTATTCTGAGACTTAATACTCACAGACCTTAGTGGTGTTAATGGCTTGGAAAATGATAACCATGAGACAGCAACAACTATGAAAATTTATACACCATTGGACATTTCTAATCTTAGAATAAGCTCTTTGAATATAAACAATTCTCCATAATATATATTAGCTATTTAAAATCGATTTGCGAACTTTTTGGTTTTCACTGTTACGATTTATAAAATATATAAAACCTTCAAGACCTGTTCAAAGTTAAGCAAAGTACAGTCTGAACTTGGAACTGGGGAACTAGGTAGAGTAAAAGTATATTGAATTTACTCATTAAGTTACTATTCGACGTACATTAAATTTGTCATTAGGATTTTTGCACCACGACTGAGCAGCCAGGTGCTAGCAGTTTAATTGTAGTTTTGAACTTTTTATTTTGTATGTTATAACTTTTATAATCATTATTTCCGTGCTTCAGTTGCATCGGAATTCGATTCCCAAGGAAATTTTCATTGATACGCTGTACGATACGATCTGTGCATAATTGGTTTAAACTATTTCTTTACAACTGAAAGTTATTATATATATATATATATATATATATATATATATATATATATATATATATATATATATATATATATATATATATATATATATATATACATATATACATATATATATATATATATATACACTAAACTTTCTCCCTAAGCTTTTCCGTTTTTTTTTCAACTGATACATTACATCGTTGCTCGACGTAGCTTTCTGCTCTAATGATTATTAGGTTAAGCCACTTGCGCTACATTATTGATTTAAATATATTTAAAATAATAAAAAAAATCTTTTAAAAGTGCCTTACATAAAAATATGAATGATTAATTTTTTATGTTTCCTGTGCTATACTCTCGTGAAAGACAGTATTATTATTAGTTCGATGTTCTTGAAGCACTAATATTTGTAAACTTTGGAGGTGTGTTACCTCATACACACATTTGACAATAAAGTTTGTAGTAATAAAGAGTGTTTTCATTCCACAAAATCATTTATTTATCAATGGTACACTCAATTCATGTACACAGTATTTATTTATTTAAATAGGGTATTTTCCAAGTTTTTGAAATATATGTCAAATTGTTCTTATAATCTATTTATATAAAGGCAAAGCTGATTGCCTGGTGTATCAACGCACAGGCCAACAAACACTTAAGGATAGAAATTGAAATTTTGCACACATTTCTCATCCACTAAGGTAGGATTTTACAAAATTCAAGGGGTTAAAAAAAAGGTCATGACAGTTTGTATTAAACTTTTTATTCCTTGGACATATTTGCATGATATTTTGTATGAATTGAGTACGGAAAAAAATTAATTCCGTATTTCAGGTTGTCTAAAATTCAGCCCCTAGGTGGGTAAATTGGGGGATGAAAGTTTAAAACCTAATTTTACGCGGACGAAGCCGCGGGCAATTGATGCTAGTAATAATACATTTGCAATCTGAACCATTCTTTGTGAATTTCTTTCCTTTGCTTTTTTCAAATTCTTTACACACTACCTTTCCTCGCAAATCAGCATAAATACATATTTAATTATATATTAAAGCCGCCAAAACGCTAAAATGTGTTGTCATGACGTTACTGACGCTAATGATACTGACTATTCTGGATTATTATAATATTGATATTTTACATAAACACACATATTTAGCGGAACACAAAAAAGGTCCATAATTAAAAAAATATGGTTTTATTTTAAAATCTACTTACTACACTTCTTTTGTTATTTAAAGTTTCATTTGTTTTACTTAAAATGAGATCACATTAAGAAAAGATTTTGCGAGTAAAGGCTATTTGTGAAAAATTGTACATTTTTGAACTTTTCATGTAACCGGGAAAAGTGAAAATTAATATTAAAATAACAATTAATTAAATTAGAAAAATGGTGATTAATATCGCGTATTTCCTGCTCTTATTAAAGTTTCTACCCGTCTAGCCATACTGAGAATGATGTTATCGATGGTCTCCTGGGATAGTCTCCGCCATTCCTCAACTACGGCGATTCGCAGTTCACCCACGTTGGCAGGAGCTGGAATTCTGGACTTAACTTTTCTTTTCAGCAAGTCCCAAACGTGCTCTATTGGGTTCATATCCGGTGATCTCGCCGGCCACTCCATAACAGTGATATTCATATCATTAAGATAAGCTTGAGTAACCCGAGCGGTATGCGGCCGAGCATTATCCTGCATAAAAACAAAATCGTCACCGATATATGAAGCAAACGGTACGACAATTTCTTCTAAAACTTCTCTGATATAGCGGTCTGCAGTCAGACTCCATCTGTCAATCACTACCAAGTCTGTGCGAGCTCCCAAACAAATGCCCGCCCAAACCATTATTGATCCACCACCGTATGCAACTGTAGTTTCAAAATTTGTCTGAATGTATCGTTCTCCTTTGCGTCTGTATATTCTTTGCCTGCCGTCAATTTGAGTCTTGGAGCCTTGGCGGGCACAAATGAACCCAAACCAGCTTCTTCGAACCTTCTTCGTACCGTACGCTCACTTACGGTTACACCCCGCACTGCTTCTAACTCATGTCGGGCTTGGACGGCCGTCAAACGGGGGTTCCTACGTACACGAAGCCGAATGAAACGATCATCCCTACTCGAAGTGCGTCTTTTTCTGCCTTGTCCTGCTCTTCTCACATAAGTACCGGTCTCCCTGAACCGTTGGATACTGCGATGGATCGTTGAAACTGGTCGACGAAGATCTCTGGATATCACTCTGTTGGTTTGACCATTTCTTCGCCTTTCGAGTGCCCTGGCAATCTCCGTTGGGGCTAAGTCAGACATAATTCAGTCCTCAACTCCAAAAAGATACGCGATTAAAAAAAACTAACAAAAAACAGTATTTCAATGAAATTTTAAATCAAACTCAGAAGGAAGAAATACTCGAAGTTCGCTCCAGATAAGGTGTATTTGAATAATGTTAAAACAATTGCATAAAATGTAATGTTCAGTTGTTTTCTTAATTTGAAAATATTTCTTTTTAAATTAAATGAGGTATAAACCAGCCAGCAACCTTATATGATACTGAACCTTATATGATACCTTATATCAAACCTTTATTTTATGTTCCGCTAAATATGCCGGTGTGTGTAGATAAATCTCGCTGGCCAGACCAATCAATATGATGACCAATCGTTTATCTATGGAATTATTTTATAATAATGAGTTGGTCAAATTTATTTGAAATAATCTTTAGTGATTAAACTATGAACTATCTACAGTTTGATGTATATTTTCATCATAGGATAATTGCCTATTCGTGTTAAACAGGGCTTAAAGTAGTATTCCACTGTTTATAATATTAATAACTTTAAATACAGTAATTTATAATAACATAAATTATACCGCTATTTACTCATGCATTTGTGTTTCGAAAACCGTAATTCATTTGTTTTTTCCTCTTTTGGTTTTTTCTTTGCGTCACTGTGTTTACAAAATGGAAAACTTGAAATATCGTATTATTTTCGAGTACGAGTTCCACCGTGGCACCAGTGCTGCAGACACGGCTCGAAGGATTAATGATGTGTATGGCGGCGGTGTCGCAAAAGAAAACACAGTGCGTTTTTGGTTCCAACGTTTTCGTTCTGGAAATTTTGACCTGAAGAACAAGCCCCGTGGACGGCCGGAGACCAAAGTTGATAATGAAGAATTGAAGGCTATTGTGGAAGCGGATCCATCTTAAACCACGTCCGAGGTAGCTGCAGGCTGCGGTGTTAGTGATAAAACTGTTTTAATCCACTTGAAGCAAATTGGGAAGGTAAAAAAGCTTGAAAGGTGGGTACCGCATGAATTGAGTGCAGCAAACCGACAAACGCGCGTCGAATGTAACGCACATTACTCAACCGGCACAATAATGAAGGGATTTTAAATCGAATCAACCTGTGATGAAAAGTGGATCCTGTACGATAATCTGAAATGCTCATCGCAATGGCTGAACCCTGGCGAGCCATTCAAAGCCTGCCCCAATCGAAAATTGACTCAAAAAAAGATACCCAGTTCGTTTCTGCAGCACTGGTGCCACGGTGGAACTCGTACTCGAAAATAATACGATATTTCAAGTTTTCCATTTTGTAAACAGAGTGACGCAAAGAAAAAACCAGAAGAGGAAAAAACAAATGAATCACGGTTTTCGAAACACAAATGCATGAGTAAATAGCGGTAAAAATTTGAAATTGGAATTCCTAACCAAAGAAGATATATTTGAGATCAAAGTGACCAGTACGACAAAACGCCAATTTCATATGTAAGGACCTAATTTATCTTATTATAAATTACCGTATTTAAAGTTATTCATATTATAAACAGTGGAATACTACTTTAAGCCCTGTTTAACACGAATAGGCAATTATCCTACGATGAAAATCATCAAACATCAAACTGTAGATAGTTCAATCACTAAAGATTATTTCAAATAAATTTGACCAACTTATTACTATAAAATAATTACATAGATCAGCGGTTCTCAAACTTTTTTGGTGACGGAACCCTTTTGGAAAGCAAAATACTTGACGGAACCCTACAATAAAACAATAGTTTTTAAAAGTGTATTCTTTATTAATAAACATAATAAAAGTACAATGTAACAGTTACTGATTATTACTTACTTTAACATGCCACATGGCAAGTACATTATTACCTACAAGATATTAAAAAAGAAAAAATCTAATATCTAATCTCATATCAGGTTTGGCGTCCAGTCTATTGCGATATTTTGTTTTCGTGGCTGCATACGTTGAGAATCCTGTTTCGCACAAATATGTTGTTGGGAACGGGAGAAGAATATTCAGAGCCATTTTGCCAAGCATTGGATATTCATTACGAATTCTGCACCAAAAATCGTTGAGAGGCATCGTTTTGAACAGTGACTCCATACTTTTTTTTATTTTTTATTAATTTATTCATGACCAGTGACTCCATACTTGTGTTTAGGGTTGCCAGGCGTCCGGATAAAGCCGGACATAGTTAGGCTTTTTGATTGCGTGTCCGGCCAAAATAAACGGTGTCCGGCTTTTTAGGATTTTATAAGGCTAATTATAATTTAAAAATGTTGATAAATGTTTATCTAGAAATTATTTTTTATTGATGACTTTAAAACAATACTTGGACTGATTAATAATAAAGTACTAAGACTGGACTTGGCCTTCGATTTTATTTATATTTCATTAGAATTTATGAATATTTATGGTTAAAATCAAAAAGCTTGTTTTTAGAAACTATTTTACGTCGTACATAATTTATACCGAGACAAAATCTTCATTATTGTAGGTTGTCCAGCCTTTTTACCCAAATGTCCGGCCAAACTGGTTGGTCTGTCCGGCTATTAGGTTTGGCGACCTGGCAACCCTACTTGTGTCTGATGAAATTTCTAAAATAGATTCATAATATCTCGTTTGACATACTTTCGGGCTTTTGCAAGTTGGGTAAAAAGGATTATGAATCCATGAATTCAGTTTTATTTTTGTATTTATCTGTTTTTCGGGAAAATACTTTTCAAAAGATGTGCGCATCGAAGTGAGATATTGGACCAATTCTTCAAACATATCATCTTGAAACATTTCTGAGTCGTTATCGCTAACAAAATCACTGAGTGACGTAAAGCTTTCTATTTCTCTCTTATCAACACAAACAATCCAAAAATCTAATTTTCTTTTGAAGGCAGTTATTTTGTTATAGGCATGGAACACTGTTGTCTGTTTACCTTGCAATGATAAATTCAATTCGTTTAGTTTTTGAAAGATATCCGCCATAAAAGACAATCGGAACAATCAAGTTTTATCATACAAACGGGATCTTTCAAATTAAAAGAAGTATCAGCTGAAAGAAACATTTGTAACTCCGCTCTAAGTTCAAATAGCCTTGTTTTACCCCGAGACAGCCATCGCACTCTGTATGGAGAAGCAGTGTTTTATGTTTGCTGCCATAATCTTCACACAATAATGAGAACAATCGGGATTGTAGTGGTCGTGATTTGATAAAATTAATTATTTTTACCGCTTCATCCATAACCAATTTTAGATTTGACGGCATTTGCTTCATCGCAAGTGCTTGTCTATGTAGAATACAATGGCTGGAACTACAATTAGGCGCATTATTTTTTATGCGTGACACTGCTCCTGCTGTTTTACCTGTCATCGCCTTAGCCCCATCTGTACAAATGTCAATGCAATCGTTCCAACTGAGATTATTTTCTTCAAAAAATATGTTTATTTTATTTAAAATTTCTTTCCCGTTAGTGTTTGTGGGCAGCGGTGAACACATAAGCATGTCTTCTTCAAAAGAACTTTCATATGGATATCTCACGATAACCAGCAATCGTTGAGAGGCATCGTTTTGAACAGTGACTCCATACTTTTTTTTATTTTTTATTAATTTATTCATGACCAGTGACTCCATACTTGTGTTTAGGGTTGCCAGGCGTCCGGATAAAGCCGGACATAGTTAGGCTTTTTGATTGCGTGTCCGGCCAAAATAAACGGTGTCCGGCTTTTTAGGATTTTATAAGGCTAATTATAATTTAAAAATGTTGATAAATGTTTATCTAGAAATTATTTTTTATTGATGACTTTAAAACAATACTTGGACTGATTAATAATAAAGTACTAAGACTGGACTTGGCCTTCGATTTTATTTATATTTCATTAGAATTTATGAATATTTATGGTTAAAATCAAAAAGCTTGTTTTTAGAAACTATTTTACGTCGTACATAATTTATACCGAGACAAAATCTTCATTATTGTAGGTTGTCCAGCCTTTTTACCCAAATGTCCGGCCAAACTGGTTGGTCTGTCCGGCTATTAGGTTTGGCGACCTGGCAACCCTACTTGTGTCTGATGAAATTTCTAAAATAGATTCATAATATCTCGTTTGACATACTTTCGGGCTTTTGCAAGTTATATTAAATGTAGGTACGGCCATATGTATAAACGGAAATAGATGGGTAACTCGTGTCAAAAAGTTGTCTCATAGAAAGTAGCTCCATCTGGTGTTCGTGGTTGAAACACGAATCCATCCATACCACATTAGGTATATTATATTATGTAATATTCCCCGCGTTCCTTTATATGTTAAAAACGATCAAAACGTTCAAAATAGAAGGCATTTTGAGCGTTTTGATCGTTTTTAACATATAAAGGAACGCGGGGATTATCAGATCCTTTTATACTTAAATGTCGTATTGTATCAAATGGTTCGAACTAACTTAAAAATAATATTTTGTTCCAACATTATTTCAAAATAAGTATTATTTCTGTAGACAAAACGAATCATTTGAAACAAATTAAAAATCAATATGAACAATAAAGATCTTTAAAGTATCTAACGCATGAGGGAAGGGAAATGAAAGGCCATTATATGAACAAATATTTATTATTTTTCTTTTAGACTGAAAAGTAACTACTGGTTTCTCCTTGCTCTGCATTTATTTTTTTCATAATAAATACGAGCTGCCTCTTGCATGGGGTCATCACAGTCACAGTTAATTTCTTTTCCGGTAAGTATTTTATTAATTTGCTTACACCATGTGAATATTAAATATGATACTTTTTTTTAATAGGAAATCGATAATTAATTCTTTATGCAAATCACATTTTATAAAAGACATATTTAAATGGATGGAACATATTAATTTTATATATTGTAAAATATTTCTTTTTATGCAAAAATTTTTTAAATCTCTGTGCTAATATTTTCAATTTGCACAAAAACGTTAAATGCTTCTTTTGTTGGATAACATAACCAGCTTTTGTCTGAATATTCAGATACTTTAATAAAATCATGGAAATCCTTTTTATACACTCTCTAAATTTTTTTTGCATTCAGTACAGTTTTTATAGATTTTTCTGGCCTTTGACACGAGCCAACCACTACAGTACCCTAAGGCTGCACATCTTTCAATGTGTATTGTGGATCTACTATTAATTAATTGATCGACATCAACTTCCGCAATAAATAAATGCTCTTCCATAATTTCTTCACTGATTTATTTGTTTGTATCTGAATACTCAGAACTGCTGGTTGTCTCTAGTGTTTGCATCAAGCAATAACTATCGTCTTTTTCGCAGTTTGCACCAACAGAATGTGTTGACGTCATATTATTAATCATTAATGTTTTATATGCGGCTGTGAATGCTCCTGCATTGGGCATTATATTTTGTGAGCCATGAGCTCTTATGGCACCAAAAAAAATTCTCTAACGGGTCTTGGTTAAAATTTCTTAATAATATAGATGTAAGACCCCGTTTATATAATTCTTTCAGGATTAGCCTAAACCCTTCTATAGTTTTCACCCAGCTTGTAAGGCTAGGTACAGTAGATACTTTTCCGTCTTTTATAAATTTCATTGATTTTAAGACTGGCAGGCTTTCTGCCCAAAGCCTATGATGTGGTGATTTCGGTGTTACAGCACATCTGTATATTTTACCCCCTTCTTTATTGGTAGAGCTGCCATTTACAGAGAAGAAGAGATTGTCAAAAAATAACAGCAAATCTGCAGTATCTTGACTCCCTTCTGGAAGTTTACCAGCATCTAAAAACAGAAAATTGCTATCAATGACAGAAATGAAGGTCATCTCAACCCATCAGAGCCCACTAGCAAGTATTAGGTTAAGGCGATAGTCCTCCATACAGGCCAAGTGAAGCTTGGCAAAATTTGTATATCTTTGAGTGAAACTCCTTCTATCAGCAATAAATATGACAATCAAACTGTACCATGTCCAACAGACATTGGGGGTAGAATAGGTAAAATATTAAATAAATGATAGGCGGACAGTAATGTTTACTAACCTGCCATATATCCAAGTGCTACACCAAGACTTGTGCTAAACACTTGAGTGCAGTGCTTTACTCTCATCTTAGGGATTAACTGAGGTAGCACATGATGAGCCGTTAGTTTTGGAACTAAACGCTTTCCCTTGTATTCAGGACCTCTTGTATAAAAATCAAGAATGTGCTGCCATTTGGCGGTACACTCTTTTTTATTCAAAATATATTTTAAATTTTTCTTTAATAAATTATTTCGCACACCTTTCATTAGATGAGGTGGGTCAAAAATGGGCACAACTTTTTTCGAGTTGATTTCAAATAAATCCCCTTTCCATTCTATGCCTTTTTTTATATATTGTTCTTTAGTTTTATTTATTAAAATATTTATGGCAGACATATTGGTTGAAACTTGATCACAAACCACTGCTATTATTTCCAGACCTGTACCTTGCACTTTTGTGATTACATTTTCAATTTGGTGCACTAGATCCCATGCTTTAGTTGAACTCTTACAGAAGGAGTATGCAACAGGCTGTTTATATTTTTTTATAACTCCACGTATCATTAAAACTAATACATGGTCTGCAAATTCATTTTTTTTTCCATGCCATTGTCAGTGAATCCCAATATTTCGTCTTGTTTCTGGTCATAGTAAACCCATGGTGAAATAGACATTTCATCAAATATTAATGTGCAGTACCTATGGTGCAATGGCAGTTTATTAATTTTCCTCTTCATATCAAAAAAAATTACTTCATTAACTCCTGGTTTTAGAGGAATCTTTTGCAGAAGATTGTTAAGTGTTTTGCGCTGTGGTAAAACACATATTCTGCTCAATACTCTGTATGCTCTTGGGCTAGGTTTATATATGGATAAAGCAAGAACTTTTTCTTTGTCAGTAAAACGTCTTCCTTTGGCCTTTTTACCCGCGCCTTTTACTTGCATTTCAAGGAATGTTTTGGTTGCTAATGACATTTTCGCACTAATGTGTTTCATAGCCTCATTTTTAATAGCCTTTCTTGTCATACGGAGTCGTTGCTTAAAAGAACATTTTGCTATTTTATTTTGTCTTACTTGCTTCTTTAAAGTCACTATTAAATTTTTCAATTTAACTTCACCTGTGGTATTAATACTGTAATAACATAAATATAATATAAATTAAAAGTATTCAATTTTCATGCACAATACAATATGTTGTAGGTATGTATAATAATTAGCATATTATTATTGTATGTATGCATTTTATATTATGACATCATTATATACTGATAAAGATTTATTCATCATCTAAAATAAAATATTTTTCACCTGGCTGTCTTTATAGGAAACTGGCTGGTGCACTATCTCTACTGTAATGTACTGTATCATTGCCTGTACTTGCAACTGGTTTTGTCATACCAACTGCCATGTAACTGGTGCTTGGTACAGGTCCACTTATTACCAATGACTGGTTGTACATTGGGTGATTCAATCATCACATCTGAAAAATAACATAAGGGTTATTTACAACACAGGGAATAAAGAAGAAAGCTTAAAATACCTTGCGACATATAACAATGATTTTTGAGTCACAGAAGAAAGTTAAATTGAAATAATGGCATTTAGTAACAATTTTATTTTATTACAGCAGGCTTTGTGTTTAAGTAAATGCTACCTTATCAGGCATACACAAATAATTTAAAAATATAATCACAAATATAATAAAAACAATGGTATAAAATATAAATAATAAATTTCTTTTATAGCTGTGCTTTTACAGGTGATCTAAATTTATAATGATGTCTTTTAAGAAATTTTGAGTTTATTATATATTTTTTATTAGTTTCAAGAGAAAATTACAAATATACTGTAAATTCCTTCATTTTTATATTAAAATGAAACAATACCTGATAAATGAAGTCATGGTACTGCTGTTAATTAGACGATTTTTTGAACAGTGAAAAACCGGATCAAAATGTTTGTGTCAAACCCTTCGGTTCTTATACACATTCTAATGTGACAATTTCTCCTCCAATGTTTGTAATCCAGGTTAGAAACCGTTCTTGCTCCAAAACAGGATTAGGAAAGCGATGAAGTGGAATACCTTAAAGAAATGTAATATGTATATATTAATATATGATAATAATGTAATATAGGATTATTTTATCACCAGTACAATAAATCAACATATTATATGGCTTATGAAAATTATATTATTATTGAAAGCTTTATATATTTTAATGTACATTGAAACTGAGTTATGTTCTTTTTAAGCGAAAACAATATTTTCAATTTGCAAATTACTCCGACAAAGCAGGGTTCGTCACATCCTTTTAGTTTCGTGACATATTAGTGGACAGATTTCGGTGACAAAATGGACACATAAGGCGTAGTTCATAAGGAATGTTATCCGATTTTGAAAAAGAGTTGTGTTATTTAATATTGTAAAATGTTCATTTTGATAAATCTACTGTGATTTTTAACAGGATAATGTAAAAGGATACAAATATAAATATAACTTTTAGCCCGAACAAAAAAGAGGGATTTCTTATACCACTGTTTTAAACAAAACATACCTTGACTCTGTGCCTGTGTGTATGTCAGTATGTATTTAGGCTTATATGTTTGCATTAAAAATCTCAAATAGTTAAAGCGATTTTGATACAGTATTTTTATTAGTATGTACTTTTTATGTGGGGCTAATAATCTTTGTATATTTCAAGAAGTTTAGGAAATTGTGCGTCGAATCAAACTATAATCCAAAAAATATTTTTGAAAATTGTCCACTTTGTCCACATAGTCACGGTGCAAATTTTGGCGGAACTACTCTTATACATGTCATACTGATTGTATGGAAGAACAAATTTAATGCGGGCAAAGTATGTATTTTATAAATAATTACCATCTTTAAACCTGGTTAGGCAGTTCACAACACAACACGTCATAAACGACATTACGTAAGGTTCACACAACGCCACTTAAAAACGAAAAACGAGTCCTGTCTCTAAAAATAAGTCCTGTCTCTAAGTAGTGTACTAATAACACTAATTCCACTGCAAAACTACGGCGGAGGATAATTTCAACTCGACGCCAATAGCACTAAAATCACTTTCGAAGCATACACAAGTACGACAATACTTATTAACACTGAAAGCAATTCGCAGCAAAATGTGTCTGTGCGCATGAAAATTCAAAACACGGTAGAGTAGAGATGCGTTTTTTATATTTTTCTTTATAGTTTGTGGAGTAGAGACTCAGTGTGACCACTTTTTTATCACACGATCTACCAAAAATATCTGTGAATTCTACCAAAATCTACCAAACCCTGTTTTAAATTCTACTTAAAATCTACTACTACAAATAAAATTTTCTAAGTGATTGATATGTAAAATAAAACATTTTTTTGTACAAAATTTAGCAATTTTTATTTATTCTCATCATCATCACATCTTTTTTAACATTTTTATACAATTTTTTATTATTTTTCATAATTTGTAACATGGAGGCTTCCGGTTTAAAACGTGTACAATTCCCATCATTATTTATACCTTCTTTAGCGTGTAAGATTGCACGTACATTTTTATTACAAAATCTGTTACGATCTTTGGTCTTGATACTGTTAATAGCTGAAAAAATCCGTTCACATTTTGCGTTCGATACAGGAAGGCAAAGCATTTGCTTAGCAAAATTGCTTAAGTTTTCAAATTTGGGTTTCTTGTCGGCGTCACATATCTTTCCGACTGCAGCCCAGAACTCTTCTACGTCGGTAACAGCATTTGAGCTGCCAGTAGAGCACAATAAGTCGGCGACAGTGGTTTCAAGTTTCAGTTCCCTAAATTCATTATCAATTAATTGAACATCATTTTCTCGAACAATGTTTGGAAATTTAGACGCAACATTGATCAAACTTGCGAATTCGCCATGCATTGCAGTTTGAGGATCCAAGAAGCTTAACATTTGGAAAATATTGTCTTCAATTGGCAATCGTGCTTTTAGTTGCACGCATAAAGTTCTCATAAATTCTTGACATCGCTTAAAACATCTTGTATATTTGGCTGAGGTATTCTATTTTTTTGTGATTCTAAATGCTTGGCAAAATTAACTCCTAAATATAAATTATTCAACGGTAAAAAATTTACTGAAGAGTTGGGATCAATATTTTCCAATGACGTAGTTTTTATGTAGGTATTGGCTTTTCATGTAGCAGCTTAAAATACTGATGAACATGCTTCGCATATCATTGTACAGCCGATGAATAACAGGATAATCTGCTTGGTAAATCGTACTGAACTTATTAGTTAATTGTGTTATGTAATCTACAAAAAATACATACAGTTTCAACTGCTCGTCGTTCAAAGCATTGTACAGAAATTCTGCAAATGCATTAGAGTTTCTCTCTCCGAAATATTGTCCTTGAAAATATAATTTCAAAGCTGACCATTGTTCCAAAATCCGGTTGACACAACCATGCAAGGAAAGCCATCGTATATCATAATGTTTCAAAAGCTTATAGTGCTCCGTCTCTGTAAAATTTTGGAATTCTACAAATTCGCGCTGACGCTTACTGCTTTGTGAAAAGTAATTATATACTTCCTTAACGAACTGCTCTAATTTTCGCGGCAGTACCTTGCATGCATGGCTCACAGCTAACGCCATTGAATGACAAACGCATTTAACGAATAAGCAGGATGGGTTCAATTCTTTTAACTTAGCAACTATTCCTGACCGCTCACCGAACATAACATTTGTCGTATATGCCGCAAATCCAATCATATCACTCCATTTTAAATCACGTTCTTCAAATACACCCTTGAGAGCATTCAGTAAGTCTTGCGCTGTTTCTCCTTCTATATCTATTATACTTAGCAATCTTGTTTTTACTTTGAGATCATCATCTGAATAATATTGACTTGCGATCGCAAGAACTTTTGTTGTGCTGACGTCAATGCTTTCATCAATAATTATTGAAAATTTACACGACCCGGATTTTAAATCGACAATCATTTTTTCTTCATATTGATCGCCTAATGCATTATAAGCCACACCGGCAGATTTTGTTCTTTTGCAAGCATATTTTTTAGCTATTTCCGAATCATGAAATGCCCGATTAATTATTTCGCTCATGTGGTCCATTATCCGAAATGGTACGTTATGCTCTACAAGGTAGGCAACAATCGTCATTTCTGCCTTTTTGACTTCATCTTCAAGAGATGTCTTTTTAAAGAATTTATCGATCTTTAAAAAAATAATTAATTAAGTAAGTACATAGTGTAGGTTTCCTTTCGATAGTAAGGGTAAGCGCGCACTGCGATGCGGATTTTATTCGCACAATCTGTGGAATAAGAGAACTAATGCGCCTTTACTTCACGCACTGCGGGGAAAATACGAATGCGGTGTAATTTGGCAATGAGGGTGCGAGTGCGATGCGTTTGTACTTACTATCTATCAGATCACACGCACTATGCGGCAAAATTCGCATGCGGTGCAAATAAAATACGCACCGCAGTGTGCGCTTACCCTTAATGCGCGCACTTACGCCTCTAGTCCACCGACGCTGCGAACTGCAAAATATCTGCGAAACCAATGCGAAACAGGAATAGAACGAGATGCAATATAACGCATTGTCGTGTGGCGGATGAGACAGCAAATCGGTTCGCCGCTGTTTCGCAGTTCGCAGCGTCGGTGGACTAGAGGCGTTAATAAATTAAAAGAAACGCCTACCTGAGAAGATCCAGAAAATCCAACCATATTTTTATTGTGTTTGGCTGTATTACTGTGCTCTTTGATAGATGCTATTCGTGGTGTTACAGGCTTTGCAAAAAGCACTGTAGTTGTCGTCACGACATTTACACAGCCATGCTGAAAACGATGGGTTTTCCTCCTATTCAACACGATACTGCTGTTCGATTTTCTTTTCATTATTTCACTTATTTGAAGATTCAACCTTCACAAATACTTGAAAGTTGAAACAATAAAAACACCGACTAAGAAATGACCAATACAGAATAATTGAATGACAGATCGATTTCCTCCTATTCTATCATTGCATGTGGAAAAGAGACCGGTATAGCACCGTATTAGTTACAGAAAATCCCCTGAAAGACTTTCTGTGTTGCCAGTTTTGAGTTTTGTAGGGAACAAGTTTTTTTTTTTTGCCTGGATACTTGCATTTTGGATTATCATGTAAGACTGTTCCATAATACCGATTTTCTACCGAAATCTACTAAGTGATTTTGCACTACTAAATCGCAGTTCAATTTGCCTCAAATCTACCGAAAAAGTAGAAATCTACTAAAAGTGGTCACGCTGAGTAGAGTAGACATTTTTGATTTTGTTTTTTTTTTTTTTATTAATTTATTCATGACCATGGATACAAAGTCCTTCAGTCGGATACATTTTGAGTTTTGACATATAAGACATTATTAACTGAAGTAGGAGAAGTATAACATTTTACAAAATGACATTAAATATAACCTATAAATTACACAATGTGTTTATCTAAGATTTTGTTTTGAATTCCCCAGTGTTGCTAACACGGCTGATACAAAATGTGCTAAATTGCAAAATTATGCCAATTGCTATAAAATTATGCTAAAAAATTATACTAACATTTTTCAAGTCAAATAAAACGTTATTTAATTTTAAATCTTTAATATTCAACAAAATCTCAATTGTTTTTTTATGTTTTAATCAATTATATTATCGAACAAAATATTAATATCTTGGTCTTCATCGATAGCTGATGCTGCTGATGTATAATTATGTAGACGTAGAAGATTCATTGCCCAAACTATAACTCTCCTTGGTACCTATCGAGCGCAATACGTTATCCGGAACTGAGTAAGAATAACAGCATTTCCCTGTCCTCTTTAGGCCGAATCTGATGTATAAAATGGCATTTAAAGTTTTTACCGACAAACAGTTGCGAAGTTTGGTTTTAACTACATCATTTGGCTGAAAACGCGTTCAATTTCAGCGTTAGAATGTGGTAGTGATAATAATGAGTAATAAATACTCTTGTCAGAGTAATTATTACTCTGTTTTTTTAGAACACACGCTTAGTAATTAAATAGGATCGTTTGTTTCATGGCTCAATTTTTATTAGATAATTATATGCTAAAAATTATGCTATATGCTAAACAACAAATAAATATGCTAAAAACGTAAAAATATGCCAAATTTAGCATAAAATATGCTAAATTGGCAACACTGCGACCACGCCTAGATACGACCACAGATTATAATATATATAATACGTCATACGACTGAATGACCAAGTTGCCATATCACATAGTCACACCGAAATAAAAAATATTATAATTATATCAACAGCAATATAATATTAGAATATTTATACAAATTATTTTTTTATTTTTTTACATTAATTTAAAGTTAAAATATTTTATGTGTTTGTAACACTGTTTACGATTATGACTACATAGTTTCACATATGAATATTAGATGGCAGTAATAAATGTGAAGAAAAGTTTTCTTCTAAGAGAACACAGCATGGGTACGGCGTATCAAGTGAGTGCGAACGTATTAATAAACGAGACTCGTTACTCAAGTACGCTGTCATTGCTGTCAAACTGTTACTTGAGACGGGGTTTCGTGGATACAGTCAAACCTTCCAAACCTTGACTTGAGAACGGCTTGCTTGGAAATGGGATACAGTATATTATTATTTGTGGTGTTTTGGGGTGTGTTACAATTATGTAAATCAAAATCTAAATATTTATCATTAAACAAACTCAGAATTTACACTACATACTCAACACAAAATAAAGTTATAAAAAAAGATGCTATATCTATAACTACATGATTGATACTTGTTCTTCTTTTTTTTTGGTAATCGCGGTTGCAAAGATTTTGCGCCATTCTGCCAGTGTCGAGTATTTGTAGAAATATTTTCGATTTTATTTATAATTAAAAATTAAATAAAATATATTTATTTATTTATTTATATTAAACGAATTACCTATTTGATTTATATTAATTGACTTGATTTGACACTTGACAGCAGAACTTTTTTTTCGCTGCCCAAAAAACAATCCTCATTATATTATGATCCCTCCCTCCTACAATTCCTCGCCCTATCAACCTTAAATCTGTTCTGTGTTTTGTAAATACTCCTTTTACTGAAACTTTATGTACATTGTACATAGTTTATGTACATATTGGCCCTAAATTTATCTGTTCTAGGTTTTAGATTATTCAACAGACTTCCTTCTGTACACCGTGCCCTTGTTTATTCATAAAACCCACTCATAAGGTAGAGTTTTCGTCAACACAACACATTGGCGAATAACTAAGGAGCCACTTTAAAGAATAAGAAGAAGAACTTTTTTCGAATGGCAATGATCCGCATTCCGTTTTACGTACCGACTGAAGGACTTTGTATCCATGGTCATGAATAAATTAAAAAAAAAAAATCGTTTTACGTAGTTGTTAAAAAAATATGGATATTAATATGCTAGACAATAATAAATATTAATATCTACGTAAAAATTAATTAAAATCAGTTTTTTCAATATAAAAAATAGACTAAACTTTTTTTGGTATTTATATTATTAAAAATTACATTTTTAAAAAGAAATATTGAAGGAATGTATAATCAATAAATTCGTTCTTTGTAGAAGTGTAAACGAAACGTTATTTTATTCGTTCTTTGTCGTGTAGATGACGCTTAAAAGTTGAGTAAGTGATCTCAATAACGTTATCAACTGAGACGGTCTTGAGATCATACTATTAATTAAAGACATTCTTGAGAAGCTAATCGTTACTTGAGACCGTCTCAGCCAAGAAAGGTCATGAGAACGAGTTTGAGAACGGTCTATTAATACGGGCCTGAATGTCGGCGCAATTTGGCAGGTGCCATGGAACTATTAGGAAGCAGTTTACTACATAGCATGCAGAGGTGAGCCGTTGAAATCAACAAATCCGAAACTGATATATTCATCATACTTCCTTTTTTTCGTCTTTGAAACCGTGGAGCTTGACGTCGTGGCATCATCGTCTGTATCGGTAATTGCTGAATTCTCCACGCGTAGGTACTGCTTTTGAACATTCAGCGTCATTAGAAGATGTTGTTGCAACACGTTTAACGCCTTTAAGCCAACGTTCAATTCTTCTTTATTAATAATGTTACACGTCAGGATGGTGGGGTCAAAATAATGCACAATCGTTACTGCTTATAAGAGACTAAGTTTAGTCCAAAGTAGAAATGTACAAATCTGATACAATCAGAATACAGCAGGCAGTAGAACAATAAACACTAGTTACATATCACGTTTAAACTCCGCAATTCGCTAGCCAGCTTATAAGTAGGTAGGTAGGAACTTATCGCTCCGAACGCTAATCGTAAACTGACTGACGAGGCGCGACTTTTTTTTTTTTTTTTTTCGAATGGGTCTTCGCTAATGGCTTTAAGCCCTCTTAGCTTGGTCTAGTGACTGCCATTTAGCAGTCGTTTTGGCGGAAGCGAGGCGCGACGCGCGATCGCCGCTTTTATACTTAGTCCTAGACTCGATCTCGAACATTCTCAAAAATACTCGAGTCGGCGCCTTTGATAAACAAAAAGCGGAAATAAAAATAGAAATACAAAAAATGCGTTGTAAACAATCTCGACTTTATGTTTTGAAGTTAGAGCCGAAAGTTGCTTGTTCACAACTATAGTGTCTAATTCAGAGGCGGCTTTTTTTTTAAATCAATTTATATGACGAGGCTTATGGTGCACTTGGCATCTATGTCAGCCTCATAGTTTTATTCAAATTAATAAAGACATATTAAGGTATTCAAGTGCGACCCTGGCTCATTATTCAAAGTCCTGTACCAGATACCCTTGAAGGTTGAACAATCAATAAAATTTTCCTCCACACTTAGAGCTCAGATCCAGGCTAATTTTGATCCATGTATGATCACTTTGTATGATATTGATAAATAAATCATAGCACTCCTAAACACTTGGTACACATTCCCAATCTAAGAAGTCTTCTTCAATTTTTTCTTTAAACATGTCCCATTCTGCCTTTTTATAATTCCTCTTTTTCACGTCAAGTCTAGTCCTCTCAAAGCTTAATTTCATTTTTTGGAGAGATACTATTTGCATTCCACTGAAGAATATTCATGACACCATCTAGTTTATTAGGTGTAACTTGATCCATTATAAGATTCAGTTATCAATTTGAAAATAGATTCTGCATTAAAAAACTTCTTATGTACTTTATAATTATTTTTTTAACAATAGAAATCAACATATCAATTTTTGTTGAAGTATCATTTTCTGGCTTAATTATTTCATAAAAACGATGTAGAAACTGTGAAAATAAAGACTTCTTTGGCTTTTTATTGTTGACATTCATACTTGCTTCATCTGAATCAGACATCAGTGCATTTATCTTCATCTGTGCTTAAGGTAACTTAAGCTCACAGGACTCGATCCTCTTTTTATTGTTTTTACCACTCGCCTTCTTTTTACTCATTGAATTTCTACCCTTTGATGTAGAAGGTGTAGGCTCATTAAGATTGGCAACATCGTGAATCCCCATGTCTTCATCAACTTGGTTTCTTGTTACATCTGCGTAGGTGGCATTGATCCTACTTCTTTGTGTTAATAAATTTTGCACTGGATTTATAAAACATTCTCTATTATTTAAATCTCTACTTTCCTTTTCATTGTTAAAAGAGAGTAAAGCCACCTTATATGTGGTGTTGTATTGAGCGAATACTCATATGTAAGCGAATACTCCGTTCACGTAAGAATGCTGGACACTCACTCTTAATAAGAGACATAATATGTGCTCCCTTACAATTTACACATTTAAACTGATCAGTTGTACAGTTAACATGTTCACCACCACATTTCGGACATATTTGTGATTTAGCTGTACAGAAATGTTTCATATGACCGTACCTCCAACATTTTGAACATTGTGTAACAGGAAAAATGAATGACTCCACTCTCACAAGGCAACCATATGCTTTAACATATGATGGTAGAGTGGCTCCTTGGAAAGCGATTCTAATGGTCTCGGATTTTACCCATTCACCTTTCTCATTCCTTTTTAATAGTCGCTTGACTGCCAATATCTCCACTTCACATTCCAAAATTTCTTTTATTTCCTTTTCATCCATATCTATGTCTCTAACTATACCATAAGAATAAACAACTTCATTTGTTCTTCTGCACATCCAACCTCTTTTCTTATTATTATCACTATTCATAAAACTTTCTGCTGCACCGCTGGATTTAAAGTGAATTAGAATTTTGTAAGGATTTTTATAGGAAACTTTCACAATATCCAATACATTTTCCGTTCTTAAGAGCTTCGCAATAGCCAGTTGTTTTGGTAATGGATCCTGAGAAGAAACTGCAAGTTCATAAAAACTAGGTACAACCTCCGTCACCTGAGATAAATTTCTATCTTCATGTGATGGTGAACGCCTCAAATTAAGTTTCTTCTTTCTCGTAACCATGACAAAACCCTCATTATCTTCTACAGCACTTGATTCATCCCTTGTTCTCTTCAAATTAATTGGTACACTACAATTTTCTTCACTCGTAACCTCAAAATTTTCATCTTGATTTAAAGGGCTATGTAATGGCGAAGATTCTAATATATATAAATATAATATAATTCTGCGCACCTCTCTAGCATTCATATTAGTAACATCCACACCAGGAGGAGGTTCCTCCTCACTAATATCACTCATTATAAACAAAAGTTTTCAAACACAAAAATTGAGGGTAGATAAAAATAAATAACAATAGTCGTCTTCACGCAATGACAACTGACGCGAGACTGAGGCGGCTTTTATCAAAGGGACTGCGCGCTCACAAGTAAACGCGCGGCGGCGGCGCGGCGGGGGGACTCAAAACATTCGACCAGAGGTGTTTTGATTTTTTTTTCTAAATTCTTGCGGAACCCACCAACAGGGGTATCGCGGAACCCTAGGGTTCCGCGGAACACACTTAGAGTATAGCTGACATAGATAAACGATTGGTCATCAGACTGTCCTTTACACTACTGGTTGTACTACTAAGTAATGAACTTCGCGGCGAGCGGCGGCGCGGCGGCGGTGCGGGACACGCCGACCCGTTCTCGGATATATTTTTTTGTTATTATTAGTTAATTAATTTATTAGTAATAGATTATTAGTTACTTGATAGTCAAAAATATGAAAGACAACAAGCATCAAAATAAATACTTACATATACATATATAACATAATATTACACTCAAATTACAACACAGCATGGTATAAGTTTAATTCTAATAATAATTTATAGTTCGGAATGAATAATTTGTTGGTGCGGTAATATTTCACTGGGGTGTACAAAGAGCCCTTCCTTGGCCTGCCAGTCTGTATAAGCTCCATATTGTGAGTTCACTCCTACAATTTCACCTTGTCCACTGATTGGCCTGCCAAATGTTCTTCCAGATCCAGCCAGATACCTAAACATAGCAGTTTTAATTATAAATGGATTGTCTTTTAATTTTTCACAACTTGGAAAAATAAAATTTATTCTTAATTATTCACGCAATATGACAAAACAATTGAAAATACATTTTTAAAACTTTATTCAAAACTATCTCCTAATTATTCATTTTTTTTTATATTGTGTCAAATCATATTAATATTTATACGGACTTACAAACAAGTAAAAATCATTATCATCGGTAGGCTATAAATACATACGCAGCTGTGTCCACATGTCTCAATTTGACTGGTGTGTCCCGTCTCCAGTAGTCATTGTTACAGACCACTGTCCAGTTGTCTCCGCTGTCACCCTCACCATCCTCATCACCATAACATGAAACCTCTTGATTAGCGGAAAGTGGAGAAGAGAAATAGTGGGAGTGTAGATTTTTCTTTGTAGCAATATGCTGAAGACGGATGTTTGTATTGCATTTGATTGGTGCACTGGAAACAAAAAAGGATTGTGAAATTTACATACAATTTTAACAAAAAACACAGTATTATTATGGTGCAAAGAAAATAAAATTTAGAAAATAGAAACAATCAGTAACTAATCTATTTATTTTAATAATTATCATGCTTATAGGCAAATAAACAAAAATGTTTGCTGGCCAAATCATACAAGGTTATAAAGAATTGTATTTATTTTTGTTTGTGTTATCATTTTAAATGTGTAGTGTTAATTAATAATTTTCTTATCTATCGTGTTATATAAAGGTCCCGTAAAGGTAGATTTTAGCTTGCATTAAATATATGAATAAAACATACACACCCCCTTTTACAAGATTCTCCCTTCACTGATCGAATTAACCAATGGCTATTATAATCGTCAGAAACATCCACTGCAGTGACCGACTGCTGGCCAGACCCCGAGCCATACTTCACATCGTGCGAATGAAGCCGCAACCGTAAATCGGTGTTCATCAACTTTAAAATTGTACCACATGTTACAAATTCTGCCTTCGATGCTGAAATAATTAATTTAGGGAAATATTATTAAAATGTAATGAATATCCACCCATAATATAAGGCCACGTAATTGTAATCTGGGTTAAAACACGATAAGCTTTGCGGCCCATCGGCAAAGACAAATTAAAATTAATAAATGAAAAGGTGCTTACCTTCAGAAACTTGTGCTATCCATAGAAAGATAACAAAAGGATAAATAATATTTAAAAAACTTTTTAAATTCGTATATTCCATTTTTGGGAGTAATTTTATTTTGAACAGTGTGATTTTGGAATTATTCGATTGTCAGATGTCACTTTATTTTTTTTACATAGCAGTATAGTATTAAACTATTGCCAGTATCATGTTAAAAAGGTGGAAAAATCAGTTTTCAACACTGTTTTTCAAAGTTGTGAAATCCCAATAAATCGTCAATGCAATGAGTCAAGACAGTCGCCTCAGTAAAGACGTAAATACTTTACTGAAACTTCCTAGGGAGTTATCTGTTTTGGAGAAAACACAAAATAGTATACTTTTTGAAATTGTACCACTTGCCCACACTTCACACCACCAGTATTCTACCAATAGTGACGTCACAAGCCGTCCGTCCGCCGTCGTCACCAATATCGATCTCTTTGATATTGTAAATTTAAATTGTTTGTATTTAGTATCTACGTTATTTTTTAAGATATACGAAAATGGGTTCTAGATTGTTTATTAACATGTTGTCTAACAACGAGTAGATGAAAAAAAATTTTTAGGCCTACATGCCTTTTTTCATTACAAAATGTATGGCGTTAGCACCTTGTGACGTAACAAATCGTTTTGCAAGAAAGAGATGGGCAATATTTTCATTTTCTTGTAATTTTTAATCACATCAATGTAAATTAATCAATGTAAACCTATTCTTTCAGATTTATGTATCTATAGCCAACAATTTTAAAATTTAATTTATAAAAATGTTATATTTCACGTTCAATTTGTGGAAGGTTATACAAAAATATATCCGCTACAACTCCGTAACGTTTATCAGTCATTATTATTTTGACACATACTTCTTTCGCCAGATACCATAAATGGCAAATGTCGGTTGCTGAGATTGCCCTAAAAAAAATAATTGACAAGCGACAGCTGACTTTGAAATTGCAAAATAAAAATTACTTTCGCAAGCATTTCCCAAGCTTTATCTTCAACCTAAACCTTCTAAAGGATAAATAAAAAAGGAATTTATAAATAACACGGTGCACGTACTACATTACGTTAAAAGGAAGTTACTGAATTTCATTATGGATGGTTGCAATACACCAGTTGCATCTGAAAAAGGTACATCTGTTACTTGTAATGTTATCTTTTATTCTTTTCTTTGTTATAATTTTTCGTGTATAATTTTAGCTGTATACGATCCTGGATGGAACGACCCACCGAGTATTGCATACAATACACAACAGGTTACTCCAAATAGACCACGAAATTTTCTAAACAAAAGGGTGGCTTTCCCTCTATCTGGCAATGCTAGCAATCCAGTTTCATCATCACCACGAAACTTACCACCTTTGCCAAGTGCAACACTCACCCCACCAATAAGTACATGTACAGTTCCTAACAAGAGTAATGCAGTGCAAGTTGAGAGCAATACACTGATAGAAATAAAAGATATACTATCGAATATACTAGAAGACAGCAGTGAACTGGGCTCAAAAGTAGAAAGTGTAAAAAAGAAACTTAGTATAATGGAAGAAATGTGGATAAATGGAAAATTAAATACAGAAGTGCAGGTGCAGATGAAAAATTTAGTACATGGTAAGAAAGCAGTGGCGTAGCATGGGTGTCTGCCCCTCGGGTGGATGTCAATTTTGCCGCCCTGTTATTTAGGTGTTTCAATTTAATGTATACAATACATTACATACATACATTAATTCTTGAGAACTTTTCAGCAAGAACAGTAATTGTTATTTTGCATTATATAGGTTAGATTTTAAATAAAAAAGTTTTATCTATGTTTAAAAATATTTTTCTTCAACCATTTAGATGACATTTCAACAAATAAATTTTTAATGAAAACTAGAACTTTATTGAAAAAATATAAGTACTTCTAAGAAGTAAAACCGAACTTCCGCCTTTAATTAAGAAATATGTTTACTTTTTATAAGAGCAAAGCATATAGTTGCACCATCAATGTTTGGCATCACACACCTCTTGCTCAAAAGATTAGATAGCCAAATTAGTAAGTGTTGAAATACTCATAGTTAATCTCAAATAATTTTTGATTAACTTCAATGTTGAGAAACTTCTTTCACAGCTGGCATTGAGTATGGCAATTGTAAAATAAATTCACATTATTAAAATATTTTCTTTTCAATCGTCCGAATTCGTAGAATTGTCAGTAGTGATACATAATAACCTGCCGACATTTTATCAGCTTTTATGTATTACTTATTTATAATAAATATTATAATATTAATTTTTAAATGCGGTAATGAAATACAGTAGGTACCGCACCCCCTGCCCCCACTACGCTACCTATTGTAAGAAAGGCAATTTAATAATTGGGATAAATCTCGTTCAGTAAATACTGCATTATTAGTATTATTCTCCCATATAATAAATAACTATAATTTTCTTTTTTTCAGCTTTAAGAGATGATGAGCCAAGTAAAGCAGATGTCATACATAAGGCACTGATGGTAGACCATGTTAGTGAGGTGAGCAGTTGGATGCCAGGGGTGAGACAACTGATATACAACTGTCTTGCTCGCTCGGAACTATTGGCTATTGATAAAAAAGAATAAAGTGTGCAATAGATTTGTAAAATCGTATAATAAAGAAAAGGATGGAAACGATTATTGTAAAAAAAAAACAGCTTGATACAGATAAGTATTACAATAAGTATACATTTTGGAAGCCATGAAAATTAAGTGCTGAAGTGACTTCCAAAACTCCAACATAAAAATATATTATTGGCATATTTAAGGCATGCTTCAGTGTACTTATTTGCTAAATTGTAGATTATAAAATGCCATATTTTACTGTATATACTATATATTATATTGTACAAAATGCTTTTTAAATAAATGTTTAAAATATAAAATGTTAGTTTTTTTGCCCGGCATAAATGATAAGACACAAATATTGAAAAAAAAAACGTAATAAATAAATCATGGTATGGAAAATTAATTATTTTAATGAAAATCAGAAAAGGGGAATAAACTTTATTTAAAACATTATAAATAAAATATGTTTAATACTTTATTATGCACATTGCTATGCATGGTCACATACTTTTGAATCTAAGTATAAATTTTAAGATATTTGTGTTAATACTATGATGTGAACTCTGAAATTTCTAAATAAAAACATTTGATAATATCAATAGATTTCTTATAAAAAATCACTCTACTTTCCATATATTAAGCCTGCTCCACACTTCGCGCTCGACACTTTATTTATGTTGAAAAATGTGCAAATTTGTTCCTTCGCGCGCGAAGTGTAAAGCGACCATTAGGGCGCGTTTTTTTACCACAAGGATCATAACGCGGCCGCCGCAAATTGAGCTTACTCGACTAGAATCCAACCGCGTGGCCGCCGCGCCATCTGGCTGTACGTTGTGGCCTAGTCGATAAAGACAAATTTGCTATGAATGAAAACAGGTGCGAGCGGCCTTCGCGCGCCTTATCTGAGTCCTCAGAATTTCACTACCGTTTCGCCATTTAATAACTCGATTGGTTTTGTCAAAATTTTAAACCTCTATTCTCTGTTACACAATGCCTGATAGGCATTATGACACAATTAGCTTGACATATTATAATATGTCCAATATACAGGGATTGGTAGGTAACCAAATTACCAAGGATTCTTCTTACACCTTGTACTCCTATAAATTCACTGATCAATCTTCTATGCACTATACCATCTTCACATCATATATCCCGCGTTTAACAGGACCTTTTTGGCTTAAGCACACTTTATATCTTGTATTCTTGTAAATTCACTGACCAAACTTCTATACACTACACTATTCTATATCCCGCGTTTGATGGGTTTGGGTGCCACGGTCACTCGCACTGGGCGACACAGCTCAACGAGCGACGCGGTCTCTCTTCCCCCGCCCTCCTCTACGGCGAGACAGACAGATATGTCCACACCGCATGGCTCCGTCCATACACCGTGTGATATGAGGACTTTTGTTAGTAGACGCACATTTTGCGTGCCGTCGTCGTCTAAAAAGAAAATAAATTTTAGAAAGGGTACAATAACAATTTCAATTAATGATCCTTATTATATAAGAGCACATATCTGCTCTTATTAATAAGGATAGTTTTTTTTTAAAGTCTAACCATATTATAAAAACCACAGATATTATATTCAATTTGAAATCAAGAAGAGAGTGAAATACTGAGCTGTTACGTCAGAGCTTTGTAACGTCGCATCATAGGATCATCGCCAAATTTAGATAAAAGATTATCTTTTTAATTATTATATATTTTTTCTATTTGCTGAGTACTTAAAAGTAATTTTATTACTAAACTAATAACCTTAGACCTGGAATTTATTATGTGAACATGAAACGGAGTGAGAATCGGAATGAAGAAAAATATATATTAGTCAAGTATATCTTATAAAGAGCTAAAGGTAACAGAGGACTGTGAGAATTGGCGGAAGCTTCACGCAACTCCATAAGGGGTAACCCGTTAAATCAAGAAGAAGAAGAAACGGATCGTACTGGTGCTGCCGTGGTCGAGCGGGCGCAGGTGGTCGCGCGGCGGCGCGAGCGCATGCACACGGCGGTCGGGGTAGGCGACGCGCACGCGCAGCGCGGCGGGCTCGCGGACGCGCCACACCTCCGCCTCCAGCGCCACGCCCGTCACCAGTCCCGCACAGAACCGCAGCACCGTGTCGTTGTCGGTCGCCGGCTCGAGAATACTCGCCGAGCACATGCGGATCTGAATACATCGTAAGTTTAATTGTAACTTACCAGTGAATTTTTAAGGAAGCGAGATAAGTGAAATCCAAAATAGTGAATAATAGGCTACTTGACCTTTTTATTTATGTCCTAAAGGCTTCATAATTGTTTCATTACACAAAAAAAATTTGAAACCTAAAAACCTACAAAAAAATATTTTAAAAATATACTTTTTAAAAACCGCCGTAAACACTATTCGCCGTGTTGGTTGATAGATTATCTGTGATGTGACGTCATACTAGTATTATTTGTAATCTGTGCTATAGTATGTAGTAGTAAAATAATGTATTTCAAATAATTTAAACATATAACAAATATGCAATATAAAATATATTTTTATAGTTTTAATTGCTTGCTATTGTCTTCAATACAATAATACTAAATACAAATACCATTAACGAATACTCACTTTCAAATTAGGCGCGGGCACCTGCGGCAGCGGCGCAGCCATCAGTAGCGGATGTAGCGCACGCGCCAGCGCCGCGGGCGCCGCGTGCTCGCCCACCGACAGCTGCTGGAACACCGCTATCGTGAACGGGTCTGGCTCCGCACCTGACAGACAATACTGCTCTTAGTATAGGTGCAGTTATTTGTGTTATGTTGTTATGTGTGTAATAGGCTAGTTTCATCTATCAAAATCAAATGATATAAATTTCTTATTTATATACTTTCTATCGTAAGAAATACGAATACAACACTATTTTGTTATATAAATATGCGATTTATTTATAATTTTGAAAATAAAACTGTAGCTTTACTATCTGTATGTCACATGACCTAAAACGCCAGCCGCCATATTTTTCTTGTAAGTGACGTCATAAGAACATAATCAAATCGAATGAACAACACCGAAAATTAAATCTAAAGTTCATGCACTACACACGCACATATGACATTTATTTGTTTCTCTTCTTATGACGTCACGATAATGGTGGCTGTTTTGGCGCAAACATTATATCGTTTAAATTTTAGTATTTTTTTCTTTGCATAAAGAGATATTATTTCCAGGAAATAAAAATACTAGTTGACTATCGAATCGATACAAACATTTTAAAATATATTTGTAATAAATGTAGAATAGCCTATTGTATATTATATTAGAATTCGTTTTACCTAAAATGATGTTATATATTATGTTATTTGTTATTGATTGCACTGTAGGTTCTTGGTAGAAATTCATGTTTCATGGTTATAATATACACAGAACATCTTGCACCGTTCCCACTTTAATAAGTATTTTACATTAATTTTAATATATTACACGACCGGTTTCGATTAAGTCATCATCAGGTGATGACTTTGTCATATCGTGTATTGTAATCCGGTAGCACGCATTGAGCGCTGGAATATTGTCAACCCTAAAAGTGGTCTAAATGGACGAAATGAAAGCATTTCGTGATAAAGATTAGCGGTTTTCTCCATAAATATGTCTATATGCAAAAATAGTATTTTGGTTATAAACCGTGGTCTAGCGTTCCTACTTTACTCACCAGCAGACATGAGCAGTCTGTCCAGCACCTCGGCGTGGTGCGTGAGCGCGGCGGCGGCGGACAGCGCGGCGGCCGGCGTATCCGCCGCCAGCAGCCGCGCGGCGCACACACGCAATGCGAGCTGCCACACGCACGCGCCCTCCTGCTCACTCACCCCGCTGAACTGGTGCTGCAGTCTGTGGAGAATAAGCGATGTAATAAATTCACAGTGGACCATTCGATTATAAAACTTACAGAAGGTAGTAGTAGAAGGTGTTTCACACTATGATTTACTGAAACCAAATCTAAACGTAAACTTAAAATTATTATTTTCCACTAAATTAATGTGTCATTGTATTTCTTTATCGCAGGGTAAATTACGCAAAAGTGACATTAAAATTGCTAGCATTATAGTGTACTATTATCTTTTTGTTACTTTAAAATTAAATTGAACCTGAACAGAGTTTAGAGTATAGACAAATAAAGTTTTATATCTATCATCATCACCGACAGTGTACTACAACACACCTCAGACAGTCGGCGGTGAGCTGCTGCACGGCATGCGGGGGCAGCGGCGTGGCGTCGTGCAGCGCGGCGTGCAGCGCGAGCACGCAGCGAGCTAGCAGCGCCGTGAAGTTCGCCGCGCCTGCCACCAGCGGCTCCATTTCCGACAGCCTGCGTGCCAACAAAGGTTTAATAATTATTTGTAGCGTCATTACGTTCAACGTGACGTTTCCCACTACAGACAACAGCAGGTCTAAAATGGCCACATTAAAGTGAATCGTACCATGAAACATCGACTTTTGAAGAAGTTGCTCTTAGAGTTACTTCTAATAATCCTTTACGATTGACAGTTATGTAAAGAATTACATATATGTCAATCGTAAAAGATAAATTTACGATTAAGAATATTATGTGTACCATTTTACGCATTTCTATCGAAAACTGTCACAATAGAATTGTTAGGAGTTACTTGTAATATCAACTTCTTCAAAGTTAGTGTTTCATAGTACGATAGCGCTAATTTGTTAAAATTTTTTAAGCTTAAATTAAAAATTTGTTAAGCTTTTATTTACTTATTAAGTTGTTCCTCAGCGGACTGCAGCATTTTCAGTCGCACGTTAGTCGACAATGCCGTGTTGTCGATGTGCTGCAGTACGGTACCGAAGAACCGCCGCACCGCGCTGTCGTCTATCTCCGTCTCGCTCTTCTCTATAGTGGATATTTGAGAACCACCTGAAACAGAAAATAGTTTGATGTCATCTTATTTTGCTCGGACCGTGTCTGACTCAACAGAGAAGATTTAGTCGCGTAAAGCCAATTAAATTCAAGCGTCAAGCGCCATTAAACTTCTCGAACACATGATTTGCTGTTTATTTATGATATTGACGCATTGTGTTGTATATATTTCTTTAGATATTTGACGTGTATTGATGATAACTTATGTGACTGTTAGGCCGCTGCTCATCTCGTCGCCGCGCCGCTCACCGCGAAATTCGAGGCAGCCCCCTAAATCCTCGATCTTTAACTTGGCACCGATTCAATGTATTTTAAATCATTATTAAAAATAATTTCAAATTTATACAAACAATTTATGTTTAACAACACATACCTATAGGTAAATGCGGTACGAAGTGCGGCATGGTGTCTCGCAGGAACGTGTAGTGCTTGATGGTGTGGTCGTCGAACAGCGGCAGCATCGTCGTGCAGTGCTGCGCTGCGTTTAACACCAGTATCAGAACACATATATCTGCTGTCGAGTCAGAAAACATTTTGGAGACAAATGTATGTGTGTGTGTGTGTATATTTATGTGCGCAAGTAAGAAGTTTACAATTTTAAAGTTAGTTACGCGTTTTACAAAAAACTTTGGTGACAGTTATCAGCTAACGATTTTTGGCTGTCGGTGTGCGCGCGCCTCATGATAATTTTATTCTCATATTTTTTTCCAAACGCGGCAAAAGATCTATAACTTCAATTAACCCTATTGCTAAACACTAATCATAAAAGTAAGGATCAATAGATATTTGTTGCATATGTGTTGTATAAAATATAGTACGAGGGCTGCACTAAAAGTATCGGGAATGGAATATTTCCACTGTTCATGTCATATTAAAATCTTTTTAATTTAAAACTCCTTGGTTTTAAAAATCGAATACCGTTTATTTATTTAAAAAAAGATTCTCGGTCTTGTCACAAGGTCTTGTCAAACTTGTTTAGTCGTTGAGAAAATGGAATTGATTCGAGAAAATTCTAGAGCGATGATTTATTATGACTTTCGAAGTGGTTTAACACAAAAACAGTGTGTTGACTGGATGATTTCTGCATTTGGTGATGAAGCCCCATCCAAAACCACAATTTATCGCTGGTTTGCTGAATTTCAACGTAGACGTGTCAAGATCAGTGATGATCCCCGTCAAGGTCGTCCAAAAACTGCAGTCACCCAAGAAAACGTTGATGCTGTGCGTAAGCTGATTGAGGAAGATCGACATGTGACATACCGCGAAATTCAGGCAACTTTAGACATTGGCATGAGTCAAATACAAATAATCTTGCATGAACAATTAGGTGTAAAAAAGTTGTTTTCCCGATGGATACCACATTAGCTCTGTGAAGAGCAAAAGCGGCTCGCGTTACTTGGTGCGTCAGAACTCTCGAGAGATTCCACGCAGGATCCTCAAATGCTGTATACAACATCGTATCAGGTGACGAATCCTGGATATACGCGTACGAACCCGAAACAAAACACCAGTCACGAGTTTGGGTGTTCGAAAATGAGTTAAAGCCAACAAAAATTGTTCGTTCATGGAGTGTGCAAAAAAAATGGTGGCCACGTTTGTCTCCAAAACCGGCCGTGTTGCGACTATTCCTCTTGAGGGACAAAGAACGGTTAATGCAGAATGGTATGCTAACATTTGTTTGCCACAGGTCGTTTCTGAACTCCGTAAAGAGAACTGCAACCGCCGCATCATCCTCCATCACGACAATGCGAGTTCTCACACCGCGCACAGAACAAAAGAGTTTTTAGAGCAAGAAATCATAGAATTATTAGACCATCCGCCGTACAGCCCCGACCTAAGCCCTAATGATTTCTATACTTTCCCTAAAATAAAGAATAAATTGCGTGGTCAGAGATTTTCATCACCTGAAGAAGCTGTGGACGCCTACAAAACGGCCATTTTGGAGACCCCAACTTCCGAATGGAATGGTTGCTTCAATGATTGGTTCTATCGTATGGAAAAATGTGTCAAATTTCGCGGAGAACACTTCGAAAAGCAATAAATACATTTTTAAATAGTAATGTTGTCACTTCCTTGATTCCCGAAATTTTCAGTGCCGCCCTCGTATATCCTGAAGCAGAACATATCAATGTGTAATGTGTCGAGCTAGCGAACGGTCGCGCTACGCGTTATACACATGCAGAAAAATATGTTAATAATTAGTTAATTAATATTTTTGTGAATAGCGCGGCTGATTGCCGCTATACGTGACCATGGCGCTCGTGGCAAATGAGTTGCTGGCGTTTATCCAGCATGCTATCGACACTATGTACGAGGTCAGCATAATGCAGATCTGCAAGTCTTCCTTCACTAGCGAGGAGATTAGCAAAGGCAAGCATTTGCTGTACGAGACGCTTAGCCAGAGCGCGAACATGCCATCGCGACGAAGAGATGGAACGGAAAGAAGCGTGCAGGACATCATCTCCCTGCTGAAGCAGACGGATCCGGATGAAATGCCAGATTTTGTAGCGAAAGAACTGCATAAGCTGCCGCCAGTGATACTGGACCACGTCGACGTCGTCAGCCTACTGAAGGACATCAAGGTTCTGAAGGAAGAACTGACCTAAGTTCGAGGTAGATTGCAGGCATCAGAGTCGACCATAAGTGATTTACGTAGTGAATTATCACAGTTAAAAAGTGTTAATTCAATATGTAGGTCACCTGATGCAGCAAACGTCACTTGTCGTCGAGGCGCGCAGGCGGTCAAGTTTAGCCCGTCAGAATTATCCGACGGGTCCACGAACATCGTCGCTGCCGCCCCTGCCGCCCGCTCCTGCCCGCAAAGGAACCGGTGCTGAGTGTCGCCGCTTGCGTCCCCCCGCCACCTACCCCGCGTTCGAAAAACAAAGGAAAGAAGGAGGCCACTACAAAAGAGCGTCCTCTTTCTAAAAAGGACCGAACGTGCGATGATGATGGGTTCATTAAAGTCGAGAGGAAGAAGAAGAAACCCGTCGTTCGCAATCATCGTGGCACCGCACCCGGAGGACCCGAGCAGCTGTTGCGGTGTGAGACTCCCGCGACACCGCTATACGTGTCCAGGCTGCATTGGTCTACGACGGTCGAGCAGGTCGTAGACTACATCAGGAGCAGAACTAACTTCGCCTTGAGGGTCGAGCGTTTGTAATCTCGTCATAAAGTGAATTTTAGTTCCAAGAGTTCCAACCCATCATTTACCGACCTTCGAGAAGGAGGAGTTCTGGCCGATTGGAATCGTCTACAGAAGATTCAGAGGACGACTCCCGAACACTTCGCGCCCCACGTCGCAGACAATACGTGTTTAGTGTTAGTTTATTAAATATAGTTATATAGTTATTAATATTATATATAATATTATAGTTTATTAATATTATATATGTATGTTAGTCTATAAGGTATTTTTAATATGGGCCTATGCAACCCGAAATAAACGGAATTTAATTTTATTATATAGACTATTTTCTTCCGAAATATTGATATTTCCATTTATTCTTTAACGCAAGCGGCAACAGTAAAGGATACAGGCTGGGTCATCAACATCGGGCTCGGGCGTGTCTATGTAGGGGTGCGTGGCGAGCAGGCGCGCGGTTAGCGGCAGCACTAGCGACGCGTGCGCCACGCCCATGCGCTGCACGCATCGGAACGTCGACCGCTTGTCCTGTAGACAGTTTATTTGTTTAGGTGCATGCAAAGAAATTGGCAACGGAACGTCGACTGCTTGTCCTTTACCATTGTACTTGCACTTTTGACAAGAGTTTTTTTTTTCAATTTCAATTTATAGGCAAAGGATAGGCGTACTGTTCTGTACTTACTAGAGACAAGAGTAGTTTTTTGTAGGTAAATGAATGCTGTATAGCAAGAGTAACTAGATGTTGCTTAGCAGTTGGACTTCGAGCTCACCTGTGGATACCTCTTCAGGTTCTCTAAAATCTTTTCGATACACATCTCGAGACATGTTTTGGAGGCGACTATACATGAGCCCAGCATTCTGTGCAAGCCCTCTCTCACATCCATTGAATAGTCCTGGAAAATATAAGCATTATAATACATTTGCTATGCAAGCTATATATATCTGAGTCACGAAACAAATTTTGTGTCGTCTGTGAAACAAAGAAATGTCCGAACTGTAAAAATGCGTAGCACAAAAAAATATCCTGAATTCAATAGACTCAAACCCAAAGTAACTTAAACGATAGCAGTTTTACTTGGTCGGATTATAATTTTGCATGTAATCAACAGATCAAACAATCTTAAACATAAACCTTAGGGTTCCCTAAAAATTGTGTTCCAATGATTTTAAATCTATTTTAAATAGAAAAACACCTCTAACGCTCCCAATATGATCTCCAATTGGTCCTCTCTCAGTACAATATGGTGTGCGATCCTCGTGAGGCTATCGATAGCCCGTAATCTCACATCCTCTATCTCGTCATTGAACATGTCCACGAGAAAGTCCAGGGATGTGGTGGCGAAGACGGGGTTCTCCATGGACAGCTGACACACCGCATCCACCGCCGCCGTGCGGACCTCTGAAACAAATTTATAAAGATAAAAAACCAAACATAAACTTTTTAGATCTGTTTTACACAAATCAATTTTTCGATTTATTAGCCAACGTGGCTTTAAGACCCGTTTTCACCGGTACCTTTTTTTTTCAGAATGACTAAGATTCGCTAAGGTTGTAACTATGTTCCTTTGGACATACATTCTTTATTCTAAGGTTAGGTTAGGTTACATAAAAAGGCACTGAATCCATTACTATGTAAATATACTATCCTATTTAAGATAGATCGTAAAAAAGTCGTGGCGTCACTCACCCATGAACTCGTCCTCGAGGCCGTGCACGAAGGCGCCGGCGGCCCCGCCCGGCAGCAGCGTGACGGCGGCGCGCGGCAGCAAGCGGCCGGGCGCGTCATCCGCCCAGCGCCGCCCACTCGCCCACGCGCCCGATCGCACCAGCTCTGCGCCGCGCTCGTGGGCCGTGCGCTTTTTCTGCAATACATCTTATAATATTTGAATCACATGACATGACATACAAGCAAAGCATGTCTTACAATAGTTAAGCCTATATTTTGTTCAAATCATAAACGTATATATTATAGACGAGGCATGTTGAGGCAAAAAATGTATCCAGTAAAATGGTCCCATTTTAGAGATTTTTTGACATTTGAAGTATGGTGAAAACCAAGATGGCGTTACTTTAAAATATATGAAGTTTTGTTCTGTGAAATGTACGTCATAGCCTATGATTTCGTTCGGATCCAATTTTTGGAAAACAAAAAGAATGAATTCGACCAAATATGTGTCTCAATGCATTCCTTTATTGCATGGTACATAACTAAGTGACATTACAGTGTACTATTATCTTATTGTTAACAAAACCATCAAATTGGATCACAAACTATAATTGACTATTTCGCACTAACCTTCATGTTACTCATCAATTGCTTGTCTAAGGTTTGCAGCAGGAATCGATCAGACACTGCACGGGTGGTACCGAGTAATGTGCATGCAAGAGCTCGCACTTTCATGCATAGATCATTCACTGCAGAACAGAGACGAATAAACGCATCGTCAACCAAACGAATTGTAGTTTCTCCGTCCTGCAGGGTAACAGAGCTGAAAAATAAAATTTTATAGAACTGAACTTATTTAGTTTTATATACAACAGAGGGGTGTTATAAATTTGACGTGTCTGTCGGTGTATGTCTGTCCGTGGCATCGTAGCTCTCAAAATGAAAATCGATTTTGATCTAGTTTTTTTTTTGTTTCAAATCTGACATATGTCAACTTATTTCAAATATGTCAACTGTCAGCTAATCATGGTTTGTGAGATACAGCCTAGTGACAAACGGACGGACAGACTGTGAAGTCTCAGTAATAGGCACCCGTTTTTACCCTTTGGGTACGGAACCCTAAAATATAATATACCTCACAACATAGGGATAGATTATCAAAATATGACAAAAATAAAAAATCTTTTTCACATAATATGCTGATTATTATATACCTCAGTAAATTAACTTTATAATTTCGTCTTTATTTATCAAGTCAGTAGAAACAGGAATGTTTGGGTGTCATTTAAACTCATGTGTCGCGTGGTTGTATGTGCCTATTAAATCTCCGCCGTTACGCTTCGACAGACGCATGAGACCATTTATAAACTGACTGAGATTATTATTCTTATTACTCATTATGGTTGAGTTTAGCAGCATTTGACTGATATGACAATATCTCATAATGTCAGAATTGTTTTTTTTGTTTATGTTGAGTAATCTTTTACACTGCCATTTTGACAGAAGCCAATGGTCGACTTTGTTTTTCAAGGAGTAAATAGTTGGTACAGAGACAACATCATCATGCAATATGTTCCATTTCGGACCAATTCTATTGCTGATAAAGTTGTGAGCTGCTAGAGAGTTTGCAGGGTCTCGTTCCAGACATAAATGGTGATCTCAACATGGTCTAGATATGTTTTTTTTATGAGACGATTTTCCAACACATTCATATTATGAAGATTATTAATCAGTCCAAAATCAAATTTAATTGAAATGTAAACAAAATACATTTTAAAAAATGCATTATTTTGTTGCATGGTAAATAAGTGACATTTAAATAGGGATTTTATGTTCCACTAGCTGTTGCCCGTGGCTTAGCCCGCGTAAATAAAGTATCCCTCGGAAACACTACTTTTTTGATATAAAAAGTAGCCTATGCTTTAATCCAGAGCCTAAATTACTACCATACAAAATTTCATTGAAATCCGATCAGTAGTTTTAGCATGAAAGAGTAACAAACATCCATACATCCATCCATCCATCCTCACAAACTTTCATATTTATAATATTAGTAGTTAACATCTAGATGAAATTGGATCTAAACAGAACATACATACTTTTAATTTACTTACTTTTCTGAATATTTGTTTCCCAGCAACCACACTAATTTTATGGCTACTTCCCTTACTATTTCATAGTCATCTGACAATGCTGTACAAACATTATCATACAGATCTGCGCTCAATGTTTGCCCTCTCTCATGCAAAGTGAGGAGAGATTGGAAAGCTTCACTTCTCACTCTTGCATCCTAAAAAACATTGATAAACATTGTAAACTTTGTAAATATATTTTGATTAGTAAGGGTGTACCTTAATAATAAAAATATTTACACAATGGATAACTTATACAATGTTTCGGTCTTTGTCTGATACGTTAGAAAAATCACTCAACAGTCAAAGACAGCTACGTTGTTTAAGTTATCCATAGAGTAAATATTAGCACATAGCTATTAATGAGTTCTACTTGAATTAGAATGTTTAAATTATTTGATTTCTTTACAAAATCCCTAAAATAATAATTAAAAAAAAAAATTATAATAATAATCAAATAATTTATAATAAAAAGGTTACCTCAGCATTACTGTAATCGCCTAGTAATTTAACAATAGCATTGGCTTCTACAGTCATTTCAGCTGTTCTATCTGCCTCCGGATAGATTGGGTACAGCTCACTTATCAGCTGCAGACACTGACACTTCACTCTCTGGCTTGTGTCCTTCAGATTATCCTTTCCCACATTCACAAGCTTCATCATCAGTGTCTTATCATCGTTTAGTTTTATGCCGAGTTTCAATATTGTTGACATACCCTGTGCTATAACCTGTAATGTTTAATTTAAAATTATTAAAAAAAAACTAATCTATTTATCGAAACTTATATTGTTCACAACACTCCTCACCTTATGTGAAGTTTCATTTTTAATGAGGTGTATTGTTTCATCAATTAAATTGTTTAAATTAGCCCCAGGGCATTCTAAACCAATGTCACAAAATAGCCATAGTATTTTCACTCTCACAACGGAATCTTCTTCAGATCTAAAGTGCTCAGACAACTTTTTGATAGCCTCTTCGACGTCTGATTCCTGAAATTGTAGACAATCGGAAATTCGAAGCAAAAGTTGCAAGGCTTCATCACTTGATTTGCATTTCTCCAGAAGACCGACAAAAGCAGCAGCAGAACTGCCTATTAATGGTTTCTTTGCCAAGTGAAGTTTCTTAGCCGCTGGACCATCCTGTGAAAAATTAAGCCTGTTCTTAGGAAAGGTAGACATTTTGAGGTTATATAAAAATATTTAATTACCGGCAAGAAAATATAGGAAATTAGTAAGTATGATCCTTTTTTTATGAAATGGTGGGAATAGCAATGCAAAACATTGTTTTCCTTAAAATGTTTACGTTTACAAAAGTTTGTACCTGAAATGATTTGTTATATTCTGCTAAAGCTCTCTTCTTTAACACTGCTGCCATTGATTAATATTTAAAACGTTCAATTAATCAACTAAGTTTAGATCCCTTTTCAATTAATTATTATGTAATAATTCATTTAAAAAATTGGAATGCTTTGAGAAAACAAACCAACAAACCATAGAAATCAATAACCATAGATGATAAGTAATGCTACTGAAACAACTACAAGCAACAACATAGATGATATTATGTACTACCATATAATATATGTATTACTACTGAAAAGTACTACCATAGATGATCAGTACTACCATAAATGATCAGTAAAACTAAGATACAACAACGTAAATCGTAATGATAGTTTTGCCGGAATTCAATGGGTGACGTTGTGGTTTTTTTATTCGCTTTCTAAATTTGTGTTATAATTCGGTTCTTATTGTGTAATATTGGTAGAATATTAACCATTAAATATTCATTATCGTGCACAAGTGTGGGAAGTGGTACAACTACTAAAAACGTGCTATTTTGTGTACCACCAAAACTCCCTAGGAACTTTCAGTAAAGCTTCTACCACTTTACTGAATCGACTGACATGACTCATGGACTGTCTGACTATTTATTTGGACTTTGACTGGACTTGAGACTTGACGATATAGGAATACGGTGTTGAAAATTAAAACGAAAGTTCTATTTCACGTATTTTTAACTTGACACTGGCAAATAGTTATAAGCCGATGCCATATTTATATAAAATAAAAAAAAAACCTTAAAAATTAACGTCATTTTGACAGTTTACTAATAACCTGAAAAAAAAATTGGGATTTTGGTTTTGGTCAACTTTTACTTTTATTCAATTTTAAAGCGAAACATGATGTTAATTATGAAACAAAATCAATTATAAATACCAAGTAAATACTATCTTAAGTTACAAACGAGGCTTAAAAATTTTGTAAAAAATTCATAATTATGGTTTTGTGCACGTAAACCATCTCTTACGAATTCATACGAATAATAGGTAAGTAAATATTCTATTTTCTTATCAGAATTGCCATTACTTATTCTTTATTATTTATCTTTATTTTTGTGCAGAGCAGTAAACTGTGAAAACATAATTAAATTATGTTGATAAGACTTGTCTAACCCATAATTTATGTATGGCATTTTATTTTAGAAAATGGATGAAATAAAATAATGTCTTGCGAAGAACAATCAGTCATGTCGGATAGGCAGATACTAGAGATGGGCCGCCTCAATGAGAGTAGCATGTCAGTGCCAGTACCTGTTAAGAAATGGCCACATTGGAAGGAGTATGCTTGTGGTGGTGGATCGGCATTCTGTAATATATTACTCAGTTACCCATTGAATAAATTGATTTTTAGACAGGTGACTAGTCATTTCCATCAAACTAATATTGATTTAGTCTAATTATAATAGTATTTAAAAAAATTGTTTAAAACTATTCAGTAAACTTTGTATTAGTAAGAACTACCAAATAATATGATAATAAACTGATGTTTTGAAATTAAAAACTCATAAATATATTTTTCTTTTAGATGATGCATGGAGTTGAGGCTACCTTTGCACTGAATCTGTTGCAAAAAGAAGGACTAGGCTATTTATATAGGGGTATGCTGCCACCGCTGCTACAGAGATCACTCTCTATGTCCCTCATGTTTGGTGTGTATGATGAAAGCCTACAGCCATTGTTATATCATGAAATAAATCCATATGTTGCCAAATCTTTAGCTGGAATAATTGCTGGTTGTGTGGAGGCAACGCTTATACCTTTTGAAAGACTCCAAACATTGCTGATACATCCGAAATATCACAAGGAATTCAGGAACACAGCTCATGCAGCAAAACACATTGCCCAATATTATGGAATCAAAGAATTTTATAGAGGACTGGTCCCAATACTACTCAGGAATGGCCCCTCTAACGCAATGTTCTTCATAATACGAGACGAAATAAAGATCAGGTTACCTAAACAAGACAATGTTTTGTATGAAAGTTTGCAAAATTTTATATCTGGAGCATCAATTGGAGCACTGCTTAGTACATTGTTTTATCCACTAAACGTCATAAAAATTGGTATGCAATGTGAACTGGGAGGGCCTCATCGAACTGTTTTGTATGAGTTTAATTACATCATGCATAAACGTGGATCCAAATTTGGTAATTTTTATCATGGCGCCCTCCTCAACATATCCCGTGCATTTTTAAGTTGGGGCATAGTGAATGCCTCCTATGAAATACTTAGGAAAATTCTTTATTCCTAGTCAAATTTGTAAATATATTTCGTTTTTAATATTATTGTTATTATACTGTTAGATAAAATAATGTTATTTTGTATAGTATTATTTATGTTAAGAATAACATTAAAGCATTTACAGCACTATTAAATTATTCACACAACTGTCCAAGATTGGGAAACAAACTTAAGTGTGCCCTAGTGTTAACTAAGGTCTATGTTTATGCCCATCATCATTATACCCTCTATTTGAACTGTAATTATATTTATAGTATATTGTGAAATAAATTTGTGATATATTACTAGATCAAAAAAGCTTAAAGCTTTAAATTATAAAAGAATTACATGTATAATATCTATTACTTAATGTAGTATAATATTTTATTTAAACAAAAACAATGTACATGGTTGCTTAATCTCATGAATACATTAAGACCGTAACTTATTTTAGCAATATGATGTGGCAATCTTCAATGCAATGTGTTTGTTATAATGGTAATTAAATCAATTATGAGGTTATTTTTCTTTTTATTTAACTCATTGAAACATGATTTAAAACCTTCATTCTATACTTTTTAAAAGAAACAAACTACCTGGTACAAAGAAACAAAGTAGGCTTGGCTACTTGTGTCTTTATAATATTAGTAAAAAATAATAATGAAGGAGTGGGAATATATTGCCCAGCATTGGGAAACTTTAGCACCACTGCTGCAATGTTGCCCAACGTTGTGCACGGTCTGTCCACAATAACAATTATTATACGTATCGTAATGATTAACATCCTACAATTGAAACAATGTGCAGATAACTTGCCTAAGCCTGTAGCTAAGTGTAATTAGAATTCGCATATTATTTATGTATTAACAAATGCCAAGTCAGAAGTCGTGTTATTGCCCAATTGCCTTCGTAAATAATTTTCCGGTGAATTGAATTTGTAATTGTAATTAAATAACGTGAGGTAAAAGTAATGAATAAATAACGCAGGAAATTTGTGTGTATATGATCAAATATGAGAGTCACGATACGTGTAAAAGTAATTATCAGCACCTCGCTGATTTTTCTGTTATCTAATGCTATCGGTAATAAGTTATTTACATATCTATTCTTGCTATTTCCTACGTAATCAAAACAACAGTAAGTTACTGTTTTCGTAGTCAAAATTGTAATAAATGTAGATAACCTAGTAATTTCTAAATTCATAAATCACTAAGACTACTATAATAGTGATATTAGAATTTACCACCACGCTAGCCCACTGGGGATTGGCCGGATTGGCATTGTTACTTAAGATGTTGCACAGTAATTAATGGCAATTTAAATAAGTACTTACTATTTAGAAGTTAGAACATGGTCATTACTACGAAAAACGTTTATGTTAATGAGTTAGCTACTGCTCGGGTCTCTGAGTTTTAGATTGTCAGCCACGCAATCCTGCATGTTGATTAAACGTAGGTTTTCTTTCGTCAATTAAGTATCAAGTAGTATAAGGGACTCTCCCTTTTTTTTATAATTTATACTCACCTAGTGGCTAGTAGGTACCTGCTTCTACGTTCGGCCGCCGTTATTGCTAAGGAAATAAGATTCACAAGTGGTATACCGACTTTTCGGCGTACATATACTGCTACATATGTAGGTACCTTATATCTAAGTGCATTGCAAAGCGTATTAAAATAAACGACCATAACTTGAAGAACCTATTACAGAAGCGAAGCGTCCAGCCTATCGCAAGGACTATCGTTATGAAAAGGCATTCGACGCGTTCTACAAGTTACACCACACGGCCGTGGACTGGCACCGCGCCAGGATCCGCTGCGAGGCCGAAGGCGCTGAGCTCGTGGTACCGGAGTCTCTGGACGAAGCCGACGCCCTGATGCTGGTTATATCACCGTCGCTCAATAAATTCGAAGGCGTATTTATTGGCGTACACGATATTTATGCGGAGGGGCTATTTGTGACTATTAATGGTAAACGTCTATTTCTTGTAATACAGCTCTAATAAGAATTTTGATAAATAATGCATTCATTTTTTTTACACAACCTAAAGGCGATTTCTTTGCAAACACGTTCATGGAATTATTATGGGAACAATTACAACCCAAGCAAGGAGTCGGACGTTGTGTAGGCATGCGACGAAACGGAAAGCTGTTCGTACATGGCTGCTTAAACCGACTACCATTCGTCTGCAAGAAAAGAGCCTCGGAAATCGTGTTTTACCAGGACTGTGTTACTTTCGATAAAAGTAAGTCTTTTTCTAATCTCTATCATCTTTTACTTTTCAGTGGTGGCTTAAGCAGTCTGAAAAGCATGGAGACTAGAAGGAATAACTTCTCCATACATGAAAGTGTCCGTAACTGGGTTAAAAACGTTAAATTGGGGGTGGCGCTACTGTCGTAAGGGGTGTAAAGCGATAAAATTACAGCGGATAATTAAATCTTAGAATCATCTTCGGTTATATTTATAAAAAATATTTTCGACTATGCGAGTAATTATTAGGATTTTCATGATTTTCTGAATAAATTACTAAAGTCGTCGAAAAACTTATTTAACTAAACTCAACTGACTTCACTCCTAACTTCACTCCAACTCTTATTGCTAACTTCGTGGAGAATAGAGGTAAAGAGTACCATCTCTCTAAGGCAGAAAAGCTAAAAAGTGTCCGACAAAAGTAATTAAATAATAGTTCCAAAACTGACCATAATGGCGCTAGAGTCAGAAAAGGGTGTGATATGAAGTTAGCAATAAGAGATGGAGTGAAGTTAGTTGAGTTTAGTTATTGAAAATTTTTGACGACTTTAGTAGATTAAAAGTAGTTAATTCAGTAAATCATGAAAATTCTAATTACTCGTATAGTCGAAAATATTTTTATATATAAAACCGAAGAAGATGCTAAGATTTATTTATACGTTTAAATTTTGCCACTTTACTCCCGTCTGCGTCTGTAGCGCCCCCTATTTAATGCTATTTTACGGACACTTTTCATGTATGACGATGGTACTCCTTAATTCTATTCTCCATGGCTAACTTTATATCACACTCTAGCTTCTTCTGACTCTAGCGCCATTATGACCAGAGAACATTTTGGGAACTATTATTTAATTACTTTTGTCCGACTCGATATAGCTTTACTGCCTTTCGGAGATGGTACTTCTCTACTCTATTCTCCATGTTGAATAGCTAAAGTCAATAATTTTTAAATCCACCCTTACATATGGCAATGAATTCAACACGATAACATCTTTTGCATCTCTGGACTTATGGAATGGAATTAAAGCTTTTCTTCAGTCGATGTCTGAATGTACTCAGTGATTTGTTTATTCCACAGGATGGGTGTTAGGAATAAACAACACGTGTTACATGATGCACACCGAGCAGCAGACGTGGTACGACGCATTCGACACGTGCGCGGGTGCAGGCGGCCATCTTGTCACTCTCGACACGAAGAATGAGACAGACTACATAGTCTCTCTTTTCAATCAGGTCGTCCAACCTGTTACAGAAGATGACTTCGCCTTTCTAGGATTTAATGATTTGTTTATAAGATTCCACTATCGTACCGTATTTGGTAAGTTAACAGTAAAGGCTCCCAGACATAATTGCGAATTCGCGTCGCATCCGCGATATTGTATGCGATGCGATGCGAATTCGCAATTATGTGTGGAAGCCCTTAGAAGGGCTATGAGCAAGATTAGGCACTTAATAAAATTTATAACCCACATGGCAAGGTACCCTTTCAGGTGATCCACTAGGTAACCAACAAGCAGACTGGGATATCAAGTGCACTGATGAAAAGTATTTAAAAAACGTAGAAGAACGTTGCGGCGGCCTCAGTCGAACCGGTCTTCTTACCACTAGCGCTTGCGATACTCCCGCCGTATTCTTCTGCCAGAAACCTGCAAACGATTCAAGTGCTGTACAAATTTACACCACTGCTACGTCTGCAAATACCCAGACTTTAAAAGCAACAGTCAATAAAACTGTAGCCACTACCAAAAAAGTCATAAAAAAGACAACAAATACAACGCCGGCACGCAAATCTAAAAAGAAATTAAGGAATTTAGACGCATCACACGCAGTAGAGATAGTTTCCTTAGGCACAACACAGGCAGTCGAAAATGTCCGAGTACATGCACACATATCTAACAAGAATATTAAAGTCATGAATTCATTTACAACAAAGGCTGTAGACAGAGCTTTAATGAACGTAATTACACCTAAAAAGACTTTAGAAGTCTTTGGAAATTTAGACACAACACTAGCAGTAGAGGCAGATTCAGGAAATGATAACACATCATCAATAGCAGAGATAGTTTCCTTAGGCACAATACAGGCACTCGATAGATTCCGAGTACATGCAGATGAATCAAACAAGACTGTGACAGTCTTGAAAATGTCTAATACAACAAAAGCAGCACATAGTGATTCAATCAATGTAAACAAATCTAACAAGACCGTAGAAGTTTTGAGAAATATAGACACAACTCTTGCAGTAGAGGAAGTTTCAGGATCATCTCCTGAAACTTCGTCTACTGATTTATCACCAAAAGTAGAGACAGTTCTAGAAGTAGAAGACATTTTACCAAAAATAGAAACAGATTTAGTAAACGAAGACACTGTGTTACCAACAGTAAACGGAGATGCAGTAGATGAAGATACAATATCTACAACACTAAAAAGAGATTCAGTAGATGAAGACACATCACCGACAGTAAAGACAGATTTTGTAGATGAAGATATAATACCTATAGTAGACACAGACACACAGACAGAAGAATCACCGACACCATACCCATTCTTACAATCAGCACAGACGGATGATACTAATCACGAAGATGCTACCACTTATAATAACGAACCACGAGGTCTAAGCTAAGACTAATAAAAACAAAGAAGATTATAAAATAAATATAATATAGGTAATATTCTATCATGTCTTTTTGTGTCTTGAATTAAAGCAAATATTTAAAAAGAGATTAAACATATTTTGTACTACATTACTAATTTACATTACATACATTTAGAAAATAACAATAAAACTACCTTAAATGTGTAATTAATTAAAACTAATTTCTCACATCAGGAATGTATTTTTATTCATATTATAAAATAACAATAATATAACTTTTAACATTTATTTATTTTACAGACGACACAAAATATAACATATTTTACTATAACAATTCTTAATTTATTACATATTATATATTTTAATTGCTGAATGCCGGCTTTGCAGTTTAATAAATGTAAAAAAAGTAAATGAACCTAAAAAGTATGCAATGTAATCTTTAAGCGTAATATTATCAAGAAAATTGAAATAAAATGTTAAAATGTTAGGTGATAAGCCCAGTTTGTTTATGTTAAATAGGTACAGTAATAATAAAGGTAAGTGCCAATTCATACCGGAGCAACGAGCAGCAAAACGAAGCTGCAAGCATTTTGACATATAATTTTAATCTTTGATATACCTAATGAAGATACAGTTTAAAATTATTTTTCACCGAAACTGTCCGCTGCTTTACCGCCTGCGTTGCGACAACGTAGCGCACAGAATGGCTTGTCGACGTCGCGTATATGGAATCTATACCTTCACACAACGCTCATGACGTCAGAGATCGTGTTGCCGTCGGGTATGTTTTCAAATCCAAAAATAAACAATTAATTCAATAAAGCGTACCTTTACCTAACATTTGTGACGTCACTGGCCGAGTTGACATTGGGTATACTTTCAAATTTAAGATTTCGCGCGTAGGTATTTTAAAACAATAAATTACAATGAATTGAACATACTGGACTCGTTTGAAGACACTGCTGTAAATGGAATAGAGATGCTATCGAATTCTCAAATAAATCCCTCCGAAAACCATGTGTACTACATGTACAATAAATGGCGTTCTGAAAAGTATGGTGACCGTAATGAATGCAATCTCCCCGAAATCATAGAAGGGAGAATTGAGAACATTTGAGAGTTTTTAAATAACAAAGGCTACTGCTGAAACAGAATCCCAGGATTCTCGTCATACATACTCCTATAATGAAACGGGTATTTCTATCTACTGCATATGAGAATATGATATTTGTAGACACAACATCATCGTGTGACCAGAGACCAGTTCTGCGATTACTCTAGTTTTCACATCTCACAAAATCGGAGGTCTTCCAATAGCTTGTGCTATACATACTGAGCAAAATGAGTCCAATTACACACTGTTTTTTGCCGCTATTAAAGAAGCTGTAGATAATAACGAGGTTGGTAAAAAATTTGAGCCTGATATTGTTATGACGGACGATTCTACTGCAGAACAAAATTCTTTGAGAACAATTTTTCCAAATGCTCGATTACTACTATGCGTATTCCATGTTTGCCAAGCCTTTTGGTGTTGGCTTTACGTTGCAGATCACAAGGTTGACATAATGCAAAGACAGTCAATCATGATACGATTTCGTAATATTCTTTTTGTAACTGATCTAGAAGAAGCAGTCAAATTATATGATGGATTAACAGGTGACGAATATGTTAAGACGATGCCAGCTCTGTTAAGTCATCTGAGTAACTTATGGAAACGGCGGTTCGAATGGTGCGTCTCTGATAGGTTGGATTTACTTACGCGAGGAAACAACACCAACAACATAACAGAAGCATCTATACGCATTCTTAAAGACGTGATACTCCAACGCTGTAAAGCGTTAAATGCTTGCGCATTGGTAGATTTCATCACGTCCATTTTTGAAAATTATTTTCAGCGGCACGCAAACACGCGAAAAACCAAGGACTCCATATATGCAAAGTTTATGAAGACTGCTCAGAACATTAAAAATATTTCTAAAGTCAACGATAATGAGTACAGTGTGGAATCGGAGACAAGTCCAAATACTTTTTACACTGTCAGAGCCGATTTAGCCGTTTGCGACTGTGATTCTGGAAAATGTGGAAGATTCTACAAGCACCTATGTAGCATTGAGCAAAAGTTTGGGGTTATATTTCCCAGTTCTCCTCGGCTCTCTATTCATGATAGAATGTCACTAGCAAGAATTGCGACGGGGGATGAGATAAATGAAAATTTCTATATGAATATGAACTTGGATCAGACATCGAATAATGATTTGGACCCGATAGTTCCTCAGTGTTCTTCCTCCAACACACAAGAGCCAATACAGGATGCCAAATCTTCATCTTACTCGCAACAGGTTGCTGTAGAATTTCCGCACCAATATAAAAATGCACTTGCAGAGTTTAAGACTGAAGTACAACGATTCACACAGTTATTTGAAACGAACCCCACGGTCCATAATCTAAGAGCACTAGCAAAATTCACAAATATGATTAAAAAAATAAATACATCCGAGCAAGGCCAAAACTTAATTTTATATCAGATTGAATTGTTGATTATTATTGAATTATTGAATTATGTAATAATTCACAAGGCGTATACCAAGGAAAATTAAAAGTTCAAAGCATAGCCCTGAGCAGACGTAAAGACAGGGGAATAGGAAAGACTAAGTCTAGGATTCAAGCTGGGCGGCCGTCTAACACAGAACGCACGAAGTGCGGGCAAAGTGAATAGCCCAGGCAAAGTGAATAGTATTCATAGTATTAATAGTATTCAGTATTAGATTCTATCTGTGAGAATGTTAGATTCTATTTATAAAAATAATAATTATTATTTATGTTTCAGATGGTTTACAAATATAAAAGAAGAAGAAAACGAATCAATCCAAATGGAGTGAGGACGCAATGATGCTTGCAATAGCTGACTGCAATGCTGGTGTTCCTGTGTAAGCAACAACTAAAAATACAACCTTTTTTTCAATGCCTTCGACTGCTCAGCTTGGACGTTTTCGTAAAGTTTTCAACGACCAACAGGAAGGCGACCTTCGAACTTATTTGCAAGAGATGGATAACGTTTTTTATGGACTGACTCGAGAAGATTTCAAAGCATTAGTTTTCATTTACGCAAAAAAGAACAATCTGACGTATCCACAAAGTTGGGACAAAAATGAAAAGGCCGGTGATTGGCTAGCAGGATTTATGCGTAGAAATCCTCAAATCACCCTAAGAGTGCCAGAAGCAACTTCAATTGCTAGAGTTAAAGGATTCAACCGTCCGCAAGTGGAAAGATTCTACGAGTTGCTGACTATCCAGACAGAAAAACATGGCATTGACGGTACCAGGATCTACAACGTTGATGAAACCGGCATCCAAACATCAACAAATAAACCACCCAAAGTTCTCTCTGTTAAAGGAAAAAAACAAGTTGGCGTCATTTCCAGCGTAGAACGCGGACAAACTACAACTATTGTATGTTGTTGCAATGCTGCCGGATCGTTCTTACCACCATTTATGATATTTGCCCGTAAAAGGATGCAAGATCGTCTGTTGGATGGTTCTCCTCCAGAGACTCGAGGAACTTGTTCATCTTCAGGGTGGATAAATGGGGAAATATTTTTAGAGTGGCTGAAATTTTTGTTGCTCACGTTCGGCCAACTGCAGAAAAAAAAGTTCTTTTGCTATTAGATAACCATGAAAGCCACAAACATTATCCAGTTCTGGAATACGCAAGCCAAAACCACGTTGTTATCTTATCTTTGCCTCCTTATACCTCAAACAAGCTACAGCCTCTGGACGTTGCTGTGTATGGTTCTTTAAAAATATATTTCGAACAAGAAAATAATCGCTTTCAAAAGGCTCATCCAGGAAAGATAGTCAATCAATATGATGTCGCCAGATTATTTACTCCACCATATTTGAAATGCAGCACTCCCAACAACGCCATCAAAGGATTTCAATCTTCGGGGATTTGGCCAACCAATATGGATATATGGGAAGAAAAAGATTTCGCACCTTCCTCGACAACGATGGGTGATCGCAATACCCAAATTCCGAAGCAACTCTTCAGGAAACAACTAATCAAGAAGTTGAGACACTGGAAAATGGATCAGACCTTCGATATCAGGAACCCAAAGTTTATCAAGACGCAGTGAAACTTCCAAAAATAATTCTGATGATTCTTCAACTGACGATGACATTGAATCTCTTGAACCCATGAGTGTGATAGTTCAAGTTCACAATTCGACAAAAGAAAATAATGAATTGCTAGTAGATTCTTGTCCGGGATTCGTCGAGTCCATAGGTGTATCACCATCAATAATTTCAGATTTACATGAGGAAGATCCTCTAAATATCATCTCATCTATTACTCCTGATATTCAACCTCCCTCTGGACAAAAAGAAAGCACATCGCCTGAGCGAGTGGATTCAGGAACTGAAAACACAGCTGTGGACCAGGGGCGTGCGCTCCATATAGGCAGAAATGCAGTGCTTTACTTGTCATTCACAGATATTTTAATAAAACGTTCGTACGTTTTAGATGACTTTAATTAATAGTAAATAAATTAATTAAAAAAATATAATAACTTTAAAACGTCTAATATTTTATAAATAGCAACTCATGCAGTAGCTTTGTGCAGGACAAATCATCGCATGTATGTGTAATTTTCATACTTCGCAAACGCACACACCCATGAATATCGACATGTTTAAATAGGCGTAACTCATGCGGCATTAGATGGCCTTCGGCTTCGGGCGCCCGTGACGCGAGTTTGGTCCTACAACGAGTTCTATGATTGTCAGTATAATGTTATTTACTAAGAAAACTTACTAGATGGCACTTTACGTGGAAATTATAAATGACACTATTTTCAGAGAACGAACATAACCAAACATAACTAAGTATATTATTATCTACGTACTAACGTAGTATATTATTATCTCTGTGCTATAAAGATAAATTGTTAAATAAGCGCCCATAGCGCCGCCTGCGCGTTGCGTCGTCGTTTTAACTAGGCCGCCATCTATCGTGAATTGACGATATTTAATTTGAAGAGTCCCGTAGTGCCGATGTACTTTATCAATTCAATTTTAAAAAAAGAGGGCGTTGTATGAATAAAATATTGTCATAAATTCATATTTTATTCAGTAATCATTGAAAATTTTGAAGAATAAAAGTAAATAAATCACTGACGTAAAACAAAACAAGTTACATGGCGGTTTAATTGTGCTTTTAATGTGATTTACTTTCCATGGTTCACAATGCTTACTCATAGCGACATCTTTACGTACTGAGCATGTACTTCATTTTCCAATGTATGAAACTGACCAGACATGGTTCGGCTATCCGATCGCTTCCGAAAACCGCCGAACTGGCTTGTTGGAAATTATTCGTTGCCTATAATCCGAGTAAAAACAATACGACGCGAATCTAATTAATCATGTACGCACAATATGCATTTTTGTTTAGTAAGGTATTATTTGTTTAAATAGAAGAAACGTTTTGTGTTTCGCGGGGGCCATATTGCATATTTCATGTGATAAGCAGTGTTTACAATTTAATCGCTCCTTTATTTATAGTTTTCTTTAAAGATTTTTCATTTTAACATTTGAAAGTGTGTGCATTTAACAGTTTATTACTGAGTTTCTATAATAATTGTAGTGATTAGCTTTTACTAGTGAGTTAGTCGATTTTTTTTAAATGTTATTTGACTGTGAGGTTTTGAAAATGTGTGTTTATTAAAAATTAAAAATAACAAGTTCTCACAATTGTCATTCAGTGAAAAGATTCAAATTCTGTCTAAAGGTAGGTGTATACCCGAGTTACAACAATTAACCCAGCAAAAAAATAATGTAACTCGAAAGTTTCATGTTAAAAGTTATGAAACGTATAGCTGGCTGTGTGGTTGTGTACACAAGATTAAATTATATTGTTTTCCTTGCATTTTATTTAGTAATTTACATCGGGATATAGTAATCTCAAGTAACCGGAACCTTTAATATGTGAAAATTGAAGCTGACTGGTGAGTAGTTATAATATTTTAAAATATGCTTATTATTTTACTTATTAGAATTTCTTCCGCCGCGACGATCGATCGCTGTTTTGTCTGCGTTGCCGTAGAAGATGTACATGAATAGTAGTACATCTAAGACTTGCTCTGTTGGCATGGTTTCGACTTAGAGATCCGTCGCTTTGCTGTAGCTATGCTAAAAATCTATAAACGAAAAAGTTTTTGTGACCGAGTACTTCGCCGCATGCCCAGTGTCATAATCCTGTGCACGCCACTGCTGTGGACCAACGTATTACTCATTCGACATCACCTCCAATCATTAGCAGACCAGACAAAAAATACCAGATTAACAGTATTAATAAGGATATCTGTGACCTCTCTATGATTGCACCCCAACTTCAAACAAACAAAATAAAGGTGATTCAGATGCCAATGAAATAATATTACTGCCTTCAGCTATTTCAGCAGTATTATATTTCAGAAGTCTGAGGTACTTACCAGCACACCGGTCAAGGAAGAACAAAAAGTTAAATTTGCTAAACCAAACACCAAAGTACTGAAAAATCTTTACATAGATTTAAAAACAAAAACTACGCTTAAAAAAAGTACTGGCAAGACGAAAAATGCTAAAACGACCAAAGAAATTGAAACTACCAAACCAAAAATACTAGAAAGAAATCTAAACAAATCGAAAAGAATGAAAAATACATGCAACTTTTGTGGAGAAGATTACATTGAAGTCAATGGGCAACCACTTGATGATTGGATTCAGTGTAATTCCTGTAAGGATTGGAGTCACGAAAAATGTACGACTTTTGAAGGAACCAATATATTTATTTGCGACCATTGCACTGATAACTGATTAGTTAATATAATTTCTCATTATTGTTTTTATAATTTTTTGATTGTTGTCTCTTTTTACGGTAATTGTTCCTTAATTAACCATGTGTTCACTTTGTCCTATGGTCCTGTCCACTTTGCCCGGGGGGGTTGGGAAAAGCGGATTGTGATATTAATTTTAATATTTTTGATAATTATAAGCAAAGTATTGATGTTACACTCTTTTTGTTAATTATATTTGAAACTTTAATAAATGCTGATTCCCAAACAGTCTCTCCTTTATTTCTATGTCATTAGATTTTAATTCCATGGGTTGTCAAATGTTAAGGTGTCCACTTTGCCCGGACTTCTCCAGCAAAATGGAGTGTCCTACATAAAAGTATACCCCAGAAACATGTTGCGTTCGGGTATATTTTGAAATCCCTAACACGGGCGTATATATTTTTATTGTATACCTGAACTCAACACTATAGAGCGTTGGCTGAAGGTATAGATTCCATATACGCGTCGAAGTCTTCTTCGCGTTGCGTTGTCGCAGTATCGCAGCCTTGTCCTAAGACATTGCTTGGATATTTTTGATAAAATACGCGCACGACCAAGAAACAGCCACCTGGTGGCACAAAATTAAAACTTGTTATTTTTGCATGAAACATAATATGGAAATATAATTGCATTCTAAATTAATATTACATGCGTGTAACAATATAATCACAAGAAAAAATAGTTAAATAGTGTAGGATTTTATACGAGTTTAAAATTCGTGCACATTATTTATTCCTATAAGTAACAACTTAATTAAAAAAGTATTAATTTACTCTTAAAATACGCCCATGTGATTAAGTATGAACAAAGCCAGGCAGGGCCGCGTAACGTTACATTTAAGCACATGGACTTATTTTACTATTTTCTCTATAACTATAATAACATCAATATCTAAAATATCTTTGTAACAGATAATCTTTAGATATTTAGGAAAATACGTAGGCATCTTCATAGACGCTACATGAGTTAATAATATTTTCGTGTAAATTGTAAAAGATGTGTAAAGTACAAAAGATTTGTTTAGGCATATTGCCCAGAAGTATACGAGAAAATAATGCAATAATTTCAACTGTTTCCTGTATCAAACTAAATAAACTATTTCCTCATCACAGTCGGTAATAATAATATCAAATATTATGGCACTTCGAAGTAGAATTACTTTGGCATTCAATCGTAACTGTTTTCATCAAATTATTCATAGCATATTATAGTGTAGCGTATAATATATTTAAACATAGAAAATAGTTGAGAATAAAAATTAGTTGCCAGAAAAATAATTAGTTATTTAGTTGCAATAGTAATAATGGTAATAGTGTTAAATTTTTAATGTTACCTATGTGCATAATTTATAAAACATTAGGTAATTCATACTTTACGGACCATCAACCTATTTTTGTTAATTACAAAAATAAAATAATTTTTATGAACTATACATAAAATGGCGGTTTATTCGGCTTATACCAACACCTTCTATAATTAATAATAACAGTAGGTTAGGTGTTGTTCATTCGTCAAAAAAGGATAATTCTTATATTATCATTGAAGTCATGAAATGTAAAACTAGGCCATCCACAATAGTATAAGTATACTTACATAAAATGTGAAGTATAAAAAATAAAACGTTTCTAATCTGAAATAGGCTCAGATATACAGACATTTCTTCCATAATGTATATTATGTTTGATTTTACGTACGTAATGTATTTTACATCTATTAAGGTGCGGTCTCGGAGCACGTAGAATTTCGTTAATTGACTCATCGCTACTTGTCTCTTTCACTCACGCACGAAGATATTGATATAGCGTTTACACAGGTACGCGATAGGAGCGCGATAGCAATACATTCGTGCGCGAGTGAAAGAGAAAAGTACCGATGAGTCAATATACGAAAGTCTACGTGCTCCGCGACCGCACTGTAGTTGCCTATCAACACATTCTTGAATTTACAAAGTCGGAGACATATGATTCAACATAAATATTATATTTTGACATATAGTCAGAATTACTCAATCACCATGTAAACTCATAAAATCTTACAGCATGTACGCATCTAATTTACCCATTTTGCGAGTATCCCCATCATAAGTATGAAACTGTTTTAGGGAAAAAAAATTGAATGGCTTTGGCAAGTACAATTTGGCTTCTTGAATCTTTTAGTTCTGCTAATTTGTTCACTTGAAAATTAATTAGTTAAGAGTCCATCTAGATGAGCCTCTCGCTATTTTTTGTATGCATCAATGTCAATTTATCAACATTTTAATGGATGACACCAAGTTTAAACCACCTTGCTCGCATGTTTTAATTTTGATAAACATACAAGCCCTCTCGTAAAAGAAATGTTCGAAAATAACTGAAAAAAATATTGAGGATCACTGAACTTTGTTTTGGCACTCCTCCTCCCAGTCGGTCGGTATCAGCGAGTCGAGGTGCTCCTTAAACTTGGTGTACTCACACGGCTCCCCACAGAATGGTAACTTCAATTCCACTGGTACTTCCACTTTGGTGTTGTTTCTATAAAACGCCTGTAAACATTAAAATAATATTGATCAGCCGTCTGCCTGTAATATAAATATGTTTCTCATTACATACTTAAATTATATACTGGATAATAATCTTGTAATATTTCTGATTCTAGATCCATGATATGCTATACTACACACGTCGTAAATATTTAAATCCTGGATCCAAATACGTTGTGCTAATCACGTTAACGTTAAATTGATTACATATTGAATTTTAAATTCGAATAACTTAGAGGAGTAAACTTACAAAAAAAACATAAGGAGCATTTTATTTAGAGCGTTCAATTTCCTTTAATAATATGTAAAGCTCTTCCCGATATGCTCATTCAAAAATGAGTTTAAAAAGAAATCCCATGGTATTTAAATGTAAAATAGAAATTCACGATGAGCGACCTTTCAATATTAATATTAAGAGCTCCCGTTTTCACAGGCTTCCTTTTTCATGACTAGGAAAATATTTCAATGCGGGTTTTGAACAATCGATTTTTTGAACCGTTCCCAAACGAAAGTTCACACTTACTTTAACATAAAAACTGTCCTTTACAACTTCCTCCTCGTGCAACTCAATAGTAATACTAGCTCCAAACTCAGGTTCAAGCAACTCTTGGAAGCCGAGGGCTCGGAACAGAGACACTACTGTCACATCATGGCCAGAATACACATACAGGGATCTGTCAACATTTGCATGTTGCACATTGTCTTCCAAATGCAGCCTTATATCTCCCAACAGCGGGCCTGAGGGTATTTAATCACATCAATTAGTTTCATATTTTGCAAATGTCATCACAAAAGTATGATATTATAATTAATAGAAAAAGTAATAAACTAACTTGTTTTTAGCCCCCTACGCAAAAAGTGGGCATTATGAGTTCGACGTGTCTGTCTGTTGGTCCGTCCGTAGCATCATAACTCCTAAACAAAAGGTGTAGTTTTGCATCATCATCATCAGCTCGCTCACTGCTTGACAATTCAGAGATAAATTAAATTTTAAAATTTTGTTTTCCTATATTATTTGATAATAGATCTCCTTTTTCAATATTCAATGCTAATCTTTTGGCATTAGTTCCACGAAGTTTTGGCTTTTGCTTACCCGTACGGAGTCGTTGCATCTGAGGATTGTAAGATAACAGTGCTAAACTAGTCACAAATGGCAGACGCATTTCATTAGGAAAAACATTTTTTGTCCACTCCGGCAATTTAAGCCCCGCAGTTTGCTGAGCCAGCAGAGAGCTGTACAAATAGTCCACTTTCAGGACACTTTTCATACTATCATTTGTATGTTTACTCAAATAGTCAAATATTTCAGCGAATTTTGGATCTATATCTGTTTCTGCTAGTAATTCATTATACATTTTCTTCCACGCTTTACATGGTTTTGTAGCAGCTACAATCTGCAAAACGTATATATGTAATTATTATTTTTAAACAAAAAATTAAACCGACTTCCAAAGTCACAATCTTCATTATTTTGAAGTCGGTACCAGCCCAAACAATATCCTGATAAATCATTATTTTATAGAGCACACGTTTAAGTTGGCTGGTACCGACTTCAAAATTATGAAGATTGTGTAGAGAATTTTTTAAAATTTTAGCCAAATTTAAAAGGGAAATTATTTAGAAAATACGATTTATTTTATACTTTTGTGTGTAGTTTGGGCGTCGGTTTAATTTTTTGTTTAAAAATAATACTTTTTCCATTTTTAGTCACATTTGTTTTCGCAAAAATAGTACAACTTCCCTAGCATGTTTTAATCTAGTAAAACTAATTACGGAATCACTTAATAACCGAGTACCAGTAGCTATTTGTCGGGTCGCTTTCAATGTGTGGAAGTAACAAAAGTTTACGAAAATACTAAAGTTCCCAGTAGATCCGATTATAAGCTGAATGAATACGGAGTACCACAAGGTAGCTTACTAGGTCCTAATCTGTTTTTGCTGTACATAAACGATCTTCTTAATATAACTCAACACGAATCAATTTTGTTTGCCGACGACACGACTCTCGTCATTAAATGTGACGAGAGTCGTGTCGTCGGCAAACTTTATTATTTAACTTAACTCTTAAAAATATAATAAAGTGGCTAAATAATAATAATCTACACGTTAACACCGAAAAAACACAAATCATACAATTTCAACACTACAGAAGAGAGCAAATTAATTTAGACATAAAATATAACAAGAAAATTATTGAAGTAGATAGTGCAAAGTTTTTAGGTATTGTACTGTAATTGGAAGGTCCACGTAGAATATGTTTGTGACAAACTTGACCGTTTCGTCTACGCGATAAAAACATTAAGGCGAACCGTTAGTACTGATGCAGCTCTAACTGCGTACCACGGTTACGTTTCTTCTATTCTCTCATATGGTCTATTGCTGTGGGGCAACTCAGTAGAGATTGAAAAGTTGTTTAAAGTAAAAAAAACGTATTAGAGCTATTTCTGGTGCCTCAACTATGGACAGTTGCAAGCCGCTTTAAAAAAAGTACAATATACTACCATTAGTTTGCATGTACATTAAAGAACTATGTATTTTTGTTAGGTTATATCCACAATATTTTGAAATCAAATCGAACGTAGAACGTAAAAATCATTGATTTATATATAAGCTCTATCGTCCAATATGTAACTTAGACATATATAAAAACAATGTATTTATACAGGCCATAGACATATATAATAAGTTACCAGATAATTTTAAACACAGTTTATCTTTTAATACGTACAAAAAAAGTTAACCATATGGCTTCTAGAAAATTGCTTTTACGACATAAATGACTACATGTTACATAATCAAAAATATTAGGTTATAAATATCTGACCGCTGACGTGAACTGCTCAAAATAATTCATTGTAATCTGATTCTGGAATTACTTGACATTTATTATATTAAAATATTGACTTATTATGTAATAGGTACTTAGGTTCATGGTAGTTAAAATAAAAAGTTTGACATTAAAAATGTAATTTTGACAGTGTAACAACATAATTAAAATAGTATCTTGCTTATATGTTGACATAATTAATAATAATTTAATGTTTTAGTTTCAATTATGTGATGATAAATTAATGTTTAAATGTAATTTTATTTAATTGTACTTGTACTAATCGTTCTTTAAAACGTTAAACTTGACATTCACACACCATTGTTATGGTAGGATGTGTAAGAACTATTTATAATTATTGTAACCACCATAATACCACATCTTGTGAATAAATTATTGATTGATTGATTGATTGATTGTTATATTATTATTAACATATTTTAAGAACTTTTAAAATAAACTATTGAATGTATAATTGAATACGCGCACAGCTTCCATTAGGTATAATGTATATAAGCTGATGATGATGATGACTGTAAGTTACATAATGCCATATGCTTGCAGTTCTTTAAATAATGCCGAAATTTCTAAGCGCATATCTTTAAAGACTGACGAGTTCTGTTGATAATTTATGCCAGGTTGAGACAGCACAAAGTTTGTCGGGTAAACTAGTAAGTTATAATGCTGATGGTCAAACTGTAGGTTAAACGAACCACTTATCCATTCAAAACAGTATTCTAGTTACCTGTAATTTCAAGTCCACCTTTACACGATTAAACATCGCGAACCTTGCAGCAGCACTGTCGAGAATGAGGCCATAGGTCAATTTGAAAATTTTTCGTGTTGTGCTCATTTTGTGATTTGCACATTTTGCGTGTAATGCTCATTTTGACATTTACACATTTTGCGTGTAGTCCTCTTTTTAATCACTACATAGTATAAAACAAAGTCGCTTTTTCTATCTGTCCCTATGTATGCTTAGATATTTGAAACTACGCAACGTATTTTGATGCAAGTTATTTAATAGATAGAGTGATTCAAGAGGAAGGTTTATATGTATATAACATGCATAATATAGTAGAGAAACACTAATAATTTAAGAGGTTTCTAATGTCGTAAATAAACAAATTGTTTGCGCTTAACCCCTACGAGATAGATCAAAATAATGCACTAGAGTATTGTACACCTTAAAAAGGTCTACAAAAAAGTCCGCGATGGTATAATATGTCTATCTCTTAGGGATAACCCACAATAACCATTTTTTATCCTTTACTTTATACTGAGAAATAATGGCTTATTACGAAGCGATTTTAAGCAATACAGCATTAATCCTTATCCAATTAAGTACCTTAAATACATTATGCATTTAATATAGATCAATATGGCTATGGATCTTTATAGCATGTAATTTAAACGAATATTTTCGTAGATACTACAGATTTAAAATGCAGGGACATCGTTGTTGCTACCGGCGCTATCTAAAATGCTAGACATATACTATACGAGGCTGTCAAATATTTTCTACTGCAGTAATTAAGAATTGTCCATGGAGGTAGTTGATCAGTTTTGTTGGAATGTCAAACAATATTTGAATATTGAGTGGCAAATTAATTAGACTATAATTACGTCTCTTAAATTTCCTAATATTAATTACTATTTATTTATACTAATTAATAATTTCCTTCCTTCCTTAAAATTCATTTCGGGCGTCCCATCACCGTTGTACGGTCGTTTTGTCAGTTGGGTAATAGTACCAATAACCAATTAAATTACTTATAAAAAATATATGGTGGTCTCTTTTTAATGTATTTAATATTGAAGCTAATGAAAAGGATGACAAATATATGATACACACATTTATAATCCTAAATATAAAAAGATATAGCCCCTTGAAGGCAACTTAAGTGGTATCAAATTGCTTTAATTGTTTAGTATACTTCGCGACTGGATTACAGTGTGTTGTGAAGTGCAATTTTGTTAAGAATGTTTTTGGTAAGTTACTAATTTTATCTAAAATAAAGGTAATATCAATTTTCGTCATAGTTTTGCTATTATGAACTTGTATTTTATAATTTAGTTGCGTCCATATACCAACCCAAATAATAACCGTTACAAAAACAGTTTTGTATTATAATAAACTATGAATATTTCTGGTAATATTTAACTTCTAATAATAGAAAATATTATTAACGATTATTTTACTATAATAAAAGAACTAGTTAGTGTTATAAATAAATCGGAAAATAAAAAATAATAATGTTTGCCTAGTAACCGTTGTACGGTGTCGGGACGCCAGGCATTTTCAAAGCAAAATGGCTGCGAAAATTTATATTACTAATGAACATACAACTGCGGAGTCGCCTAAAAGTCGGTTTTATTTTCTACCTACAACCCAATTTTTTATTTTCGTATAAAAAGCATCATAAAACATAAAAACTATATGATAGATATAACTATAAATAAATAAGATATACATATACTTTTAATTTAAAATCTATAATCTAACGTACTAATATTTTTATGTAAAATACTCTATTAAGTTAATTTTTATGCCTAACAAAAACATTAAAAAAAAATTGACGAAAGACGACTAATATTTTTATGTAAAATAGTCAATTAAGTTAATTTTTATTCTTACAAAAACATTTTAAAAAATTTGACGAAAGACGACTCCAAAGATTTTTTGTTCGTAAATTATTACATAACTATGAAATTTTATCAGTTTTTCAAACAATTTTTAATAACTCTAGAAAAGCCTAATAAATGTGTATTTATTTATTTTAGTTTTATATTTTGTGTAGTTTTTGACAAAACAGCTCATATGTAAAAAAATCAAACCGTTAAACAGTTATCAGCCTGTTATGTACCTTTTTTTTTGTATTTAAAGATTTATAATGATCGGGCCACTTAATATACATGATTTTTTTAACAAGAAACTCTATATTAGGTAAGGTTTAATATGAGACTACAAAAAATACATTTTATGTGGATAATCAGGTCCAAAAAGGCTTTTGAACTTGCGTTTCTTACAATGATTATTTTTGAAATAACGCATTCGCTTTAAACTATATTTTTTTGCAATTTTCTTAAGCAAAAGAGATATTGTGTCTAATTTATAATAATAAAATAACTTGTTTTTAATATAATTAGTCTATAATATGTCTAGCGTCTTAAATTGTTTTTTAAATGATTTTTTCGACAACAAAGGTGCGATTTTACAAACTTGTGCGATATTCTCATTAGAATAATTCCACTTTCTCATTTTTTTAGATTATATTAAATACTTATTAAATCAAATTTTACGTAGATTCCGAATATACTAATATAAGCTAGTGCACTCATACGAATTTTCTTCGAAATCTGCATTTTAGCGTACCTAGGTAACCTAGGTCATACGTCAGATTTGAAGAGGGGCGCCTGACGTCATATGTCGTTTATCGCTTGGGGCGCCCGAGAGGATTCATTTTATCAAATATATACTCCTCCTTTTTATATATATCAAGATTCAAGCGGTCTCGCAGTCGCGTTGAGGTGATGGGGTCCCGTTTTTACCCATTGGGTACAAAACCCTAAAAATCATTTTCAATATTGTATACAGAAGTATATTGCAGTGACTAGAGTTATTTGCTGAAGAAGTTTTTTCTCCAATAACACTATTCCACGCGGGCGAAGCCGAGGGCCGATAATATAAGGGTCATCCCTATTCTAGGGTAAAATAATGAAAACCTATAAATAATATGCAACTTTCATAATAAAGCCATTATTTATTTCGAAACTATTTAGTCATTTGATAGTTGAAAAAGATAAAACTGTTGCAGAATTATAATAAACACATTAACACATTTGTAGAAAAAAAAACTTCAAAAATTATAACTTACATTATCAAGTTCTCGGGGCAAAGAGCGCACAGGAATAGGTTGCCAATTTATTTCCTGATTCCACATTTGTCTCTCAGAAGGAGGATACAGACCAGCTAAAAATGTATATGCACTCATCAGGCATCTATCCTTATCGCTGCTCCGAAAATATGCATCTTTGGAAAAATAGTCCTCTGGTATAAAATTTGTATAATAATCTCTAAACTTTTTTCCTAATTCATATAATTGTACTTTGCCGATCTGAAATAAAGTTTATGATCTCTCAAATTATGTTAAACAATATGTACACTTGTAATAAGGTAAAGGCTAGTAGTAAAATTATTAAGCTTCAAATAAACAAAAGAAGCTGACTATAAAGAACTAAATTATTATAGGTACATATGAAAAGTACGAAAGCCCAAACAACATCCTTGTAGGAAGGAGACTGTATAATTCCACAGGATTTCAACCGCCGGCTCAGATTACACTCGAAGATAGCAAGGTTACACCGATTTGGGCAGAGCCGGGCGATAAAAAACACTTATATTGAGGAGAACGATTTTCACTTTTTTCGTCTCGCTTACCTGGCTCATGGCAATGCCGTATAGAGAGCCGCGCCCGTACGCCTCTTTCAGGCCGATTTGCTATCTCACTTTTGCCTCTCTATACGGCTATTTTCCATAATTTTCCCTATTTTCCATGAGCCAGGTATAGTAAAACGCGTTGTGTGAAATTCATTATTGTTATTCCCAATTACATAAATCCTTATATACTAATAATCTTATTCCATATAAAAGATATTCATAACCTAAGGTACACCATGTATGAAATTTCATGTATTTTTACCATTTTTGCCTAATAACTCCGTATCCATTTATTATATAATCCAAACTATTATTTGTCCTATTAGATATTATGTTTATCTATATAAACCAAAAGAAACTAAGTTAAAATTCACTATACTTTAAAATATATAAGCAAAATAACCTTAAATTCATAAAACACCATTTAACACGACTTTTTGCATACTATAGCATCTATAGCATCATAGAAATCTATACATATATAGTCACTGAATGTTATATATACTGAATGCTATTATAGTTTATGTACTGTTTTAAATCACTTGTTTATCGTTCACATTTCAATTCACTGGTATAATTACGTTACAAGGCCGCTGTCCTCAACATCCTCCCCCCGGCGCAGTAGCCAGGGTCTACGCAGCCTCCTCAGGTGACTGCGGGCTCGCCGGTCCCGCCGTGGACTGCTCCGGTGACTGCGAGCTGTTCGAGCTCGCTGCAGGCTGGTCCGGTGACGACTGCGAGCCGTTCGTGCTCACCGTGGGCCGCTTCAGTGGCGACTGCGGGCCGTTCGTGCCCGCCGCAGACTGCTCCGGCGACTGCGAGCTGTCCATGCTCGCTGCGGGCCGCTCCGGCGGCGACTGCGGGCTGTTCGTGCCCGCCGCAGACCGCTCCGGTGACTGCGAGCTGTCCGTGCTCGCTATAGGCCGCTCCGGCGCTCGTTCTGCGCCCGGCGCCGCCCCCGGCGTCGTCTGCTCCGCTCCCGGCTCCGTCTGCTCCGCCAGCGGTCGCAACTGCGACTGCGGCGCTTCCTCCAGCACCGCCAGCTTCGTCGTTGGCCTCCGGAACACGCCACTGCGCGTGCGAACGTCCGCACAAAGCACTTGTCCGTCTGGGCCAGGGTAAACCCGGTGCACGACCCCCCGCGGCCACGTATTACGCGGCAGCGTCGGGTCGACGACGACGACCAGGTCCCCCGGTACAAGGGCTCGGTTGCTCTGCGGGGCCCCGTAGCGTGGTGTGAGCGTGGGAAGGTATTCCTTCACCCAGCGCCTCCAGAACTCGTCGGCAAGGGCTTGCGCGAATTTCCATGTCTTCTTGTCCGCCGGCACACACGGTCCGACGTACGGCAGTCCAGTAAACGACCCGAGGAGGAAATGATTCGTTGTATTCGTTGTAATCGCCTCCGAGTCGTTGGGGTCCACTGATACGTGAACGGGCGGTCGAGCGTTCACTGAGTACTCCGCATCGGCCAGCAGTGTCTGGAGTACCTCTTCCTTGGGCGACTTCTCATTCAGCGTAGCTAGCAAGGCGGTTTTCACTGACCTCACCATCCTTTCCCAGGCACCTCCTTGACTAGCTACTCCTTGAGCCATAGCCGGTGCCCACTCGGCGTATGCCTGCCGCAGCTCGACGGCCGCACCTCTGAAGTTCGTACCATTGTCGCTGTACATAACTGACGGCCATCCTCGCCGCGCAGCCATTCATCTCATAGCCATCAGTGCGGAGTCCGTCGACAGCGAGGCCACCAGCTCCAGGTGGACCGCCCGCGTCGTCAGACATGTGAAGAGAGCTCCCCATCTCTTCTCGTGACGTCGGCCGATGGTAACCATCATCGGGCCGAAACAGTCGAGACCACAGTAGGAAAATGGTATCTGGAACGCCCCAGTTGTTCGGCTGGCAGGTCTCCAGTTGGCGGGGTCCTCGGGTGCGCCCGTCGTAACCGACAGAACGCACACTTGTTCATTTTAGTACGCACCGTCGGCCGCAGCTTCAGTATCCAGAACTTCTGCCTGAGCTCGTTCACGACCCTCTCGCGGCTGCCGTGTCCCGCTCTGGCGTGCTCCCTTGCCACCAGTAACCTTGTAAAGTGATGTCTTCCATCCAGGATGATTGGGTTTTTCATCTCCGGCGGCACCTGAGCTGCTTTGATCCTTCCGTCTAGTACGAGCAGCCCGTCCTTGTACACTGGGTTGAACCGGTACAAGGAGCTCCATCTAGGCACCGTCTTGCCACTTGCCATCTTCTCAATTTCTTGCGCGAAGCTGTCTCGTTGTGATTTTTGATACCACAACTTCTCGGCCCTCTCCAGGTGTCGTACATCGAGGTTGGCCCGAAGATCTCGGCACTTCTCGATGAATAACAATACCATCGCCGTGCATCTTATGAGGCCCTCGTAGTTTGAAAAGCGCATCACATCTGGTAGACAGCTCAGCTCGCTCGCCTCCGTGGTGTGGAAGGCGACGTATTCTTCTTGATCTGGTACTCGCGCGGGAATCTCCGCGGGCCACTCGTTCATAGGCCTGCACAGGAAGTCCGGCCCCTGGAACCAAGGGTCCCCGTCGCTCTGCGGAACATAGCCCGTTCTGGTGGCTAAGTCGGCGACGTTGCTCTTCGTATTCACCCATCTCCACTGGTGAACAGACGTCAGCTCGGCGATCTCCCCTAGCCGATGTGCGACGTATGGCGTGTATTTTCGGCTACCGTTCTGTATCCAACACAGAACTGCTTGTGCGTCGATCCAGTAGAAAACCGTGTCCGTTTTCCACCTGTGCTCTGCTACGACGGCGTTTCCCAGCCTCGCTCCGACCAGGGCAGCCTGTAGCTCCATCCTTGGTATTGTTTGTGCCTTCAGCGGCGCCACCTTGGCCTTGGCGGCGGCTAGCACGACTCGTACTTCCCCATTTTCTTGTTCCAACCTCCAATAGACGGTTGCGGCGTAGGCGTCCTTGCTCGCGTCGCAGAATACGTGCAGCTGCCGACTTCTCGTCGGACTCCGATGTACGCCATGTCTGTCAGCCAACGGGCGAAGTGTTCGGCTGACTCAGCGGGCAGCGACTCGTCCCAGTCCAGCTTCTGACGCCACAAACCTTGTAGGATGACTTTCGCGGTGATCGTGTAGCAGCTCAGCAGTCCCAGCGGGTCGTAGATGCTCATCACAGTACTAAGGGCCTCTCTCTTCGTCGGTGCGCGCTGTAGCTCGCGGACCTCCTTCGGGACTCTGGATAGCGACGTGTTGAATTTTAGTTTGTCGCCTCGGAAGTCCCACAGCATGCCCAGGGCCTTCTGTTCGTCTTTGGTGACGTGCTGCGTCGCGTTCTGGGCCAGGCGGCCTTCAGGCAGTCCCTCTAGCACCCTCCGGTCGTTGCTCGTCCAGCCTCTTAAGTGGAAGCCACCTTTTCTATGTACTTGGTCCACTTGTTCCACGATCTGCATGGCCTTCTGGTGGTCTGGATAGCTGTCTACGTAGTCATCCATGTAGTGGGCTTCAGTGATAGCGCGATGGGCTTCGGGATGCGATTCGGCGAATTCTTCTGCGTTCCGATTCCGGGCTGAGTGTGCCAGGAATGGTGAACACGATGCTCCGAAGATCATTGCCACCATCTTGTATGCGGATGGCGGCTCGCCTTCGTCTTCTCTCCACAGGAACATCTGGGCCGGTTGGTCTTCTTTTCTGATCTTGACCCTAAGGAACATCTCTTCTACATCGGCCTTCACAGCGACGGCTTCCTCTCTGAACCGGAACAGTATCTTCGGTAGAGAGGTCAGAAGGTCAGGCCCTTCTAACAAATGATCGTTGAGGCTCACGCCGTTTGTTCTTGCCGCTGAGTCGAAAACCAGTCGCAACTTGCCCGGTTTGTTTGGATTTTTAACCGGGAAGTGCGGCAGGTACCATGTGATGTCACTTCCGGCCTCTGTCCCGTCGCATTTTTCTGCATATCCCTTGCTTATGAGATTCTTCATCTGCCCATGATACTGCGCCTCGTCGGTTCGTCTTGAGCTTGTGTTCCAAGTTCTTAAGCCTCTTTAGCGCATTGTTGTAGCTAAGAGGTAGTTTGACGCCGTTCGTGCGCCACAGAAGTCCCACTTCGAATCGACCGTCTTCCGTTCGTTTGGCCGTTCTGCCAAAGAGGTCGATGGCTCGCTGCTCCTCGTTGCTCAGCCTCGCCTTAGACGCTATTCCCAGTGCATCTATTACGAAGTATTTCTTCACCATTTCCTCCAGTCATTCGCCTCGGGTCTCGATCGTAGACACGTGCAGGATGTTCTGGTGTTCTTCCTGCTTTATGAGGCGTCTCGTGACCCCGTACGCCAAGTTGTACGAGTCAGATTTTTTCTTCCCTTCTCTCGGCATTGATCCCATGCATTCTCAGCATCTTCGATGGGCCTTCTGCGCCGATAGCCTTCGCGACGTCTTCATCCGAGCCCTCATCGAACAGCGCGAAGATATTCGCTTCGCCCCGTGGACCGACAACTTGAATTCTTCTCATCTTGAGTTTCACCGCACGGTCGGAGGTGACCGACGCGGTGATCACGGCGTCCTCAGTCTGCGGAGCGCCGCCGGACCTGTCTTCGTGCAGCAGCGCATGATGAGGCAAGTTGCAGCCCTTGACGCCGCACGGCTTCGCTCTGCAGTTGTACCTTCTGTGCCTGCTTCGTATGCACCGGAAACACAGCCCTCAGTTTCTTGAAAGGAGCGCAGCGAAACAGAGCATGGTCATCGGCACATATCGGGCACTTCGTTGACTCTTCACGTATTCTCTTTGGCTGGCTGTGACTCGGCGAACCCCTGCTCTCTTCTGTTATCGCGGAGACTGGTCTTCTCGTTCTGGCTTCGTTCTTGTTAGGAGGTGGACGTGGTGTTTCCTTCTTCGGTGCCCTGCTGAACCCGTAGCGCAGCGCCCTGTCCGCTTCTCTCATTAAGAATTCAGAGAGAAGGACGAAGTCGGGTTCGTTCCTGAAGTGCGACGTCTCTTCTGCGTAGTCGTACCACTTGCTCTTCTCGTATGGGCTGAGCTTCTCCAGGATGTCTCTCGTGAGCAACGGGTTAAAGAGGTGCCCGTGCCTCAGCTTCCTCAGGATGGCTACCATGTTCTGAATCTTCACTGCAAATTGGTTGAGTTCTGCCGCCGAAACTCCGAGCCTCGGTATCTTCTTCAGATCTTCCATCATGCGGTCGACCATGACTTCCAAGTTCCAAGGTATTCATTATTTGTTCGGGCGGCATCACGACGCTCAGCAGTGGTGCCACGGCGTCCCTTGCTTCTCCCCGTAGGCAGCTTCTCAGGCGAGCTAAGTTCTCGATCGGCTTGAGCTTGTAGAACGCAGTGGTGTCTTCCATGGCTGATTTGAATGGCAACCATTCGGTGGGAGCACCCGAGAATATGGGCAACTCCGTAGTGTGGCGCGACTGGCGTTGGTTCAGCAGTTTGTCCAATGTTTCGGCAAGATGTTCCACTCCATTAGCCCGAGACATGGGCGGTGTGGGTGAGCGTGGGCGGCGTCGTTCCGGCCACTCGAACCTCGTCTTCTGAGATTCGCGTCTTCCTCCCTGTGGTGGCATGTCTTCTGGCTTCGGCGTCTCTCTTTCTTCCATTAAAGTCGGCTCTTGCCTAGCCTCTTCGGGTTCAGGACCCTGTTCGCTTAGCCATGCTCGTACACATTGCTCCACCTGTTCTGATGGCTCGTCGTCGTCGGGGCTGCTACCATCCTCTGCAGCGGCGACGTCAGCGGCGAGCTTCTTTATAAGCTCTGCTTCGATCTGCAGTTCCTTCTTACGGAGAGCGGCGAGTTTCTCCTCCGCCTCGTATTGTATAGGCGCGACGACACTTGCTGTCGATCGACGCGATCTAATTATAATAGCCTTTTTCCTGGCTAGGGCTTGTACTTTCGAGTCTGCAGGCGCCTTGCTGGTACCTGGTCTAGGTTTCAAGCAGCGGACGGCGATCGTGGCGGATCCGGAAATCTACGTGGTTGCTGCTGGTTCTTCTCGGCCCCACTCTGACTTCTTGTAATAACCATCTTCAATGTTAAGTTAATCTTCAAATGTTAATCTTCAATGTTAATATTGAATGTTAATCTTCAAACTTAAAATTCTCTTTCAAGAATCTTCGGTAGGTTTTTCCGACGAAAAATCTGCGAATCCTTGCTTCCGTTCGCAGCGATGTATCCTTGTATCCTCGAGTCCGATCTTCTGAGACCAATCTAATCCTTGGCGTTGATTCCCGTTGATAAATCTTGATAAATTTCCAATGTTCTGACTTGATAAAATTCTTCTATGTTCGGTGTTGAATAAATCTTCTAAGTCCAGTGTTCAGTAAAAATTTCTATCATGAATCTTCAAAAATTTTTCTATGTTCAGAACAGCTGATGAAAATCTTCTAAGTCCGGTCTTCAGTAAAAATTTCTATCTTGAATCTTCAAACTATTTCTATGTTTAGAACAGCTGATAAAAAATTTCTAAGTCCAGTCTTCAGTAAAAATTTCTATCTTGAATCTTCGGAAATTTTTCTATGTCCAAAACAGCTGTTCAAATTTTTGTAAGTGCTGACTTCGTTATTTTCAACTTGATATGGACTTCGAATATTTCTTCAATCTTCCAATGCGTCTCGCCAAAGGACCACGTACTACTAATCCGGCTTGCCGAAGGACCACGCACTACTATAGGGGACTGTATAATTCCACAGGATTTCAACCGCCGGCTCAGATTAGACTCGAAGAGGAGACTTATATTGAGGAGAACGATTTTCACTTTTTTCGCCTCGCTTACCTGGCTCATGGCAATGCCGTATAGAGAGCCGCGCCCGTACGCCTCTTTCGGGCCGATTTGCTATCTCACTTTTGCCTCTCTATACGGCTATTTTCCATAATTTTCCCTATTTTCCATGAGCCAGGTGAAGTAAAAGGCGTTGTGTGAAATTCTTTATTGTTATTCCCAATTACATAAATCCTTATATACTAATAATCTTATTCCATATAAAAGATATTCATAACCTAAGATACACCATGTATGAAATCTTATGTATTTTTACAATTTTTGCCTAATAACTCCGTATCCATTTATTATATAATCCAAACTATTATTTTTCCTATTAGATATTATGTTTATCTATATAAATCAAAATTAACTACGTTAAAATTCACTACACTTTAAAATATATAAGCAAAATAACCTTAAGTTCATAAAACACCATTTAACACGACTTTTTGCACACTGATGCTATAGAAATCTATAGATATATAGTCACTATTATAGTTTATGTACTGTTTTAAATCACTTGTTTATCGTTCACATTTCAATTCACTGGTATATTTACGTTACGAGGCCGCTGTCCTCGAACAATCCTGATAAAACAATATTCAAAATAGAACTCACGTTCAAGTTGGCTGGTACCGACTTTCAAAATTTTGAAAATTGAGTAGAGAAATAGTTAGCATTTTAGGCAAATTTAGAAGGGGAATTATTTATAAAATAAGTTTGTCATACTTCTTTGTGCATTATTACTTTGGAAATCGGATAATTTTTTTGTTTAAAAATAATATTTTTCCCTTTTTAGTGATATTTGTATTTATATAATTATTATTAATACATTTTAAGAATATACATTTTAAAATAAACGATCGAATGTATAATTGAATACGCGCCAAGCTTCCATTAGGTATTGTATAAAAGATGATGATGATGATTACTGTAAGTTACATAGTGGCATATGCTTGTAGTTCTTTAAACAATATCGAAATTTCCAAACGCGTATCTTTATAGACTGAGGAGTTCTGTTCAGTGCTTTTGATCCAGGGTATATCTTGGTGCAAAATCTTACTTTTTGGTAGCATATGCTTGGGTTACTTCAGAGAAAGTCAGTTCCCTCGATTCCTCATGGATCCCATCATCAGGTCTCCACTTAAGTGACTTAAGGAATTTCGAATTACACCCTTTACAAAATCAAAAGAATTTTGCAAATAGGTCTATATACGGCAGAGTAATGTTCAAAGATATACGTGTCGTTGTAAAATACTATGAGAAGTACCTATTATATATTCATAATGTGATGATGTATGTGACAATGGTTGTGATTATGATGATTACTTTAATTGACATAGTGGCTTATTTTGCAGTTCTTTACGTAATGCCGTAATCCCCAAACATGCATCTATAAGGAGTCAGGAATTCTGTTCAGTACTTTTGGATCCAGGGTATACCTTGGTGCAGAATCTTACTTTTTGGTAGCATATGTTTGGGTTACTTCTGAAAAAGTAAGCACTATATGTGTCCATATAAATTTCGAGGAGTTCCCTCGATTCCTCATGGATACCATCATCAGGTCACCGCTTTAGTGACAACGAGACCAATTTCCGCTTATACCCAATACATCAAAAAAAGAATTTTGTAAATCGGCCCATAAATGGTAGAGTAATGTTCAAAGATATCAGTGTAAAATACTATGAGAGTCCTTTTTTTAAACGATGGGAAATTCTTTATGAATTACTTTTCACATATAAACAATACACACATAATAAATATATACATTCAAAACCCATCGGTGCCTCCTCCTCCGCTATGCTGCTGGGCAGCCGGACCCGCCTGAGGCGATAACAGCAGCGGCCCAGTTACCGGCATCTGCTTTCGCAGCAGATCCTCTGCGCGGCTGCCTTTCTACGACCGTCCGAGGCACCGGACGCTCTTTAACCGGAAGGGCTCGTGTAATGGGCGACGGGAATCCGTTCAAATCAGTTCCAATCCGTCACCCGAGCCACTTTTTAGGGTGGGAGTTGACGGTCGTGTAATGCACGTCTGCGCCCTCCACACCTTCTTCGCATGGGATCGGCGGCTTCGTTGGCCTCCCGTTACCTCTCTGATGCCTCCTTTTGCGACATTACAGTTTCGCAGAAGGTGGCAACTGCTTCCCATGCTTCTCTCGATCGGACCATGGATGAAAGTATGGCCGGGAAAGTGAGGTCAATTCCAAGAACGGCGCATAGCTCCGCTCGTTGCTCAGTCCAGTTGGGGCAAGCTACGAGCATATGCTGCGCCGTATCGTCGTCGTTCGTTCGGGCAATGGTTGCCACCATGGGGCGTTTGTTCCCTTCTGGCCCTGTGGTGCAGATAGTGGCCAAAGCACCCGTGCCCTGTCAGCATCTGCACCACCCGGTATGTCAGGGCACCCTTGCAGTGTGCCAACCATTGTTCTAGAATAGGCCGGATTGCTGCCACTTCTCTGTGGCCAGCAGTTGGGGACGCCATTTGGTCCTGCCAGGTGCGCATTAATATGATTCGTGCCTGGCGGCGCCATCGGGCTGCCTGTTCTGGTGGCTCCCGTTCTCCACGCTGTTTCACTTTCGCTGTGCGGTAGTACACCTTCGACAGCACGCGAGCCTCCAAGTCCCACGGAGGGGCCCCTGCCAGAGCCAACACCGCTTCGCCAGCCACCGTTCGGTAGCCGCGTATCATCCGCAATGACATTGTGCGCTGCGGTCCTCTCAAAAGCGCCTTATTTTGGGCGCTTAGATGTGCCGCCTATACCGGGGCTCCATACAGGGCCATAGATTGGAGGACCTCTGTGTATAGTCGCCTACAGGTTGCTCTGGACCTCCAATGTTGGGCAGGAGGCGTCCAACGGCCATAGCCGTCTTTTTAAGTTTCCGTGCCAATCGGCGGAAATGTGCCGTGAAGGTCCACTTGGAGTCCAGGACCAGACCCAGGTACTTCACTTCCGATCCGATCGGCACGCTGACCTCTCCAATGCGGAGTGACGCCTCCGCAGAGGACTATGAGAAGTCATATTATATCATCATTATGTCATGATTTATGGTGTGATGATGGTGATGATGATGATGATGATAATGATTACTTTAATTGACATAGTGGTTTATGCTTGCAATTCTTTAAGCAAAGCCGTAATCCCCCAACATGTATCTATAAGGAGTCGGGAGTTCTGTTCAGTACTTTTGGATCCAGGGTATATCTTGGTGCAAAATCTTACTTTTTGGTAGCATATGCTTGTGTTACTTCAGGAAAAGTCGAAATCGCTTAATGTGTCCTATGTAATATACATTTTGAGGAGTTCCCTTGATTCCTCATGGATCCCATCATCAGGTCAACACTTTTGTGAAAACGGGACAACTTCGGTGTATACCCTTTACATAAAAAAAAGAATTTTGAAAATCGGTCAACAGACGGCGGAGTTATCGTTGAAGATATATATATATATATATATATATATATATATATATATATATATATATATATATATATATATATATATATATACAGCCAAACGTATAACCGCCTCCTTTTTTTGGAAGTCGGTTAAAAATAACTTACATTTGTCAAGCCACCAGGACCTTCCGGCCACTGGTATTTTTTAAATGGATCGCTGTTGTATGTACTCTCAGGTGCTTTAGCTCCATGCCTGAAAAGCTGAAAAGAATATTTGTAACAATAATTATTGTTTGTTGTATAGTTAAATAACCCGACTACGTTATAAAAAAGGGGTCTAAAAAGGTCGAAACAAGAAAATAATTCAGATAGAAATCCAGAAATTACCTTTGACCATTTTTGTACCTATGTAAAGTACAAAAATGATCCAGCTAGAGCCGTGGTCGCACCAACTAATAGCATCTAATCTGCAGTTTACACCGAGACGCTAACGCCTAATAATATACCCCAAGATAGATACAGACGGCTGCGATTCGACTGTGTGAACCTTGACCATTTTTGTTCCTATGCATTTCTAGATTTCTATCTGAATTATTTTCTTGTTTCGGCCTTTTTAGGCCCCTTTTATATTACGTAGTCAGGTTAAAGTTTTTTTTACTTATTTTTTTATTTAGTATTTTTCCGTTTCCCGTACGAACATGTTTTTGGAATAATATTACTAAGTACCCATTCAAAACAAATGAAATTAAAAATAATATCTTTTTCACGAGATTTTCTAGATTTTAAAAATGATAATAATAATAATCAGGCCCCCCTTTACCACTGTGCACGTGCCCAGGGCCCGCGATTGTAGGGGCCCCCTAGTCCCAACTCATAGCAACTCTACGCTCGCTTAAAATCAGGCTTACCTGATTTGAAAATAGAAAAATTGCATAAAATGTATATTTTATTTTAACTGTTTGAATGAAATTCATCTGTGAATTATTTTTATTTTGTGAATTATTCTGATCAATGTATATTAATCTTCTGAGCCATTTACTACAAGATATATACCCCTACCCACACGAGCCAATCCAGCGCCCACGGCTGGTCCGTGTGGATATCCCCTTTACAGAGGCGTATTTAGAAATTTTGTGCAACGGGTCAATTAACATATTTTGCTTAATGGGGTAAGCAGTGGCGGACTCTTTATTTTATTTTTTTTATTAGTTAAAGTCTAAGTATACTTTAAACCCTATCGAAAAGATGATTTTTTAAGCCCTAAAAAAAACAGAAGTCTCAAACAGAATGTTGACACTAAGTAGTATATTATTATACTCTTTATGTTAAACGTGTTCAAACGGAGCGAGCGAGCAAATGTTTTATTTATTTTATTTTTATTTTTCTTTATTCAATACCAACAGCGTATTATAATTTAGAACTTAACACTAAACATGTAACAATTAGTATGGCCAGTAACAGGTATTACATTGTTTGACAAATAGTAGTGCTATTTAACATAATAATAAAAACAATTTAATAGAAACACCGTCATCGTAATTATCGACACAATGAAGTCTTGACATGGTTACTAATTACTATAATATAATAAGCTAAACAACTCCCAGTATTGTGGTTGTAATAAAATATTTTTGTCTCCTAATTAATATTAATAATATATAATATTAAGAGTGTATGTGTGTGTGTGCGCATGTAAGTGTGTATGTGTGTGTGTGCATGTGCGGCACCCTAGCCCTACGACACGAAGTCTTAGGATCAGTGAAAAATACCACTAGGGTACCGCATGTCAGGTTTGTACAACATGTTTATGTAAATATATTATATATATATATATATATATATATATATATATATATATATATATATACAGGGTGGCCAAAAAGTCGTGGATCAAACGAAACAGGGAGATAAAGGAGGTAATTTCCAACAAAAAATCTTTCTCCAGCATGGCTATAACTTCATTGCACGAAAAGATATGAACTATTTTTGTTTTTTCAATGAAAGTACCGAGTTTTTTTACAATGTAATCAGTAAAAAGTTAAAATGATTAAAAATAATTAAAAAAAAGCTGTTGTATTATGACTCGATTTTGTATCAATACTACAAAAAATGTATTGCAGCTCTTGGTATCAAACTTAACGAGCAATTAATGTTTTTCCGTAAATTTTGATGCGTTTCAAAAAATTACTTCTCACTTTAAGAGCACCATTTGAAAAAAAAACGTATTACGGAAAGGTGACCGTGTATTATAAAAACTTGCCGGTTTAATGCTGATTAAAATGAGGTACAACACTTTACTTTTTGATCTTTAGTTTTGGTTTTATGATCGTTTTTTCATACCAAGGTGTAAATTTCATTAAATGAGCCTTATTTTTAAATTTAACGATTTATCTTTTCTAGGAAACGAAAGTGTCATACAATACAAACAACTCTGTAAAAACACTCGATACAAAGGAATTGTGCTTCTCTTTCACACTAACCATTTAATCCTTTGTCGAAAAAGGTCAGAATACCCGTCTTAGTTCAGGTAGTAGAATGCCGGGCGAAGCAGAGCGGGAGGGGTGGAAGCGCGTGAGTATCTTTCTTTGTTTAGTGTCTCACTCACTTTCTGGATGTGACTACGCACACTTATTATTTTGCACGGAGTTTTTTGTGATTAGTTGTGACCCGCGCTTCGTTTCTGGACTTGTGATTGATTGCCTACCTGTGACCTACGCTTTGTTTATGGACTTGTGATATTGCCTACCTGTGACCAGCGCTGTGTGAATCGGATTTTGTGATCACTTCGGATTGGCTAGATAAGCTAAAATGGCTGCTGCGAGGAGAGCATACACCCAACGGGAGTATGCAGAAATGCATTACCTCTATGGTTTTTGCGACGGTAATGCTCGCGTTGCTGCCAGAGAATATCGACAACGCTACCCTAACCGAGACCGTTTTCCGGACTACAGGGTCTTTATGCGCGTGCATAATGCGTACATGGAGGGAACCTTACCCGGGGAGCATGCTGCGAGAACAGGAAGACCAGTAGTACGATTTGATAATGAAGAGCAAATACTGAGACAGTTAAGATTGGACCCTGGTATTAGCCAACGCCAAATATCACGAAATCTCGGGATCCCACGATCGACGGTGCAGCTTATCATTAAAAGAAATAAATTTCACGCTTACCACGTGCAAAGGGTGCAAGCTTTACTGCCAGCTGACTATGAACCTAGAGTGAGGTTTTGTAGAGAGATGCTTAGAAGACACAGAGAGGATCCGCAGTTCTTCAACAAAGTGTTATGGACTGATGAGTCAAATTTTAGAAGAATGGGAGTTTTTAACATCCACAATTTACATTATTACTCCAGAGTGAACCCACATATCATCAGAAATGATCGATTCCAGCATCTGTTGGGGATAAACATGTGGGGTGGAATAATTGACCAGCAGCTTGTGCTACATGAAATGCCACCAAGGCTGAATGGTGCTATGTATTTGAATTTTTTACAAAATAATTTGAACCAAATACTGAACGAAGCTGAGATTCCTGAAGATAGAGTGGCAGAAATGTGGCTGCAACAAGACGGCGCCCGCCTCATTACACTAGAGCAGTTCGAGAACATTTGAACGAGCGTTTCCCTAACCGGTGGATTGGTCGAGGTGGACCTATTGCATGGCCACCCCGGTCGCCCGACCTTAATTCCATGGACTTTTTTGTTTGGGGCTATTTTAAAGAAATTGTGTATCATGGAGAGAATAACACCGAACAAGAACTACGACAAAAGCTCGAGTTTGCTAAGTTACAAATTCAAAATAACAGAGGTGCATTCCGCCGATTACGAGCAAATTTTATTAGGCGGTGCAGATTGTGCGTTATGGTCAGAGGTAGGAACTTTGAACATTTAATGTAAAAATTTGTATTTAATAAAAGTACTAAGGCACAATCGCTGTTTTTATTTCATAATGGCTTCTGAAATTACTATGTAATATGTATGAGAAAAAATCTAATTTTTCCTTTGAATTTATCATTTTATGAAATTTGCACCTTGATATGAAAAAAGATTATAAAACCAAAACTAAAGATCAAAAAGTAAAGTGTTGTACCTCATTTTAATCAGCATTAAACCGGCAAGTTTTTATAATACAGGGTCACCTTTCCGTAATACGTTTTTTTTTCAAATGGTGCTCTTAAAGTGAGAAGTAATTTTTTGAAACGCATCAAAATTTACGGAAAAACATTAATTGCTCGTTAAGTTTGATACCAAGAGCTGCAATACATTTTTTGTAGTATTGATACAAAATCGAGTCATAATACAACAGATTATTTTTAATCATTTTAACTTTTTACTGATTAAATTGTAAAAAAACTCAGTACTTTCATTGAAAAAACAAAAATAGTTCATATCTTTTCGTGCAATGAAGTTATAGCCATGCTGGTGAAAGATTTTTTGTTGGAAATTACCTCCTTTATCGCCCTGTTTCGTTTGATCCACGACTTTTTGGCCACCCTGTATATATATATATATATATATATATATATATATATATATATATATATATATATTTCTTTAATCATTCTTTTTTAATATTTTTATAACTTCACTCTTGAATTTCCTAAATAAATGCAAATAGGTCTACAGAATTATTTTTTTTTGTGTATGAGCGACTTATACGTGAGATAACAGAGTTCTGTCCATAACTAGTGTTTGATGCAGGTATGTGCAGTAGGGGGGTGTTTCTAGTGCGGAATTTGGGCGTTCGGAAGGTAAGTTGTGACACGAGGCCAGGGCAATTTATTTTACTATTAACGATATCGTACAGTAAACATAAGTCCAAAACAGTACGTCTCTGCTCCAGGGACAAGAGACCGAACTCAGCGCAGCTCTCGTCATATCAAATCTTTTACCACAGCGGTAAGTCAGGTAAGTTATAAATTTTTTCTGAATGCGTTCCAGGCGACTTTTATATATAATGTAATGAGGGGACCATATCGGACTATTGTACTCCAAAACGCTCCTCACGTATGCGGAATAAACGATTTTGAGTGCTGAGATGCTTAAGAATGACTTACATGTCCGGAGAACAAAGCCCAAATTCTTGTAAGCTTTACAAATTACGTTTTCAACATGGTCCGAAAAAGTCATTTTACTGTCCAGATATACACCGAGGTCCTTAACGATACGTTTTCTTTGAATTAATACACCATTCATGTAATAATTATGGGTTATGGGCTTTGGTTTCCGAGAGAATGTAATACATTCGCATTTAGTGGAATTAACAGTGATATTGTTGCGAGTATAATAATTAAACAAGTTGTCTAGGCCTGCTTGGAGCTGTAAGCATTCCTGGATAGAATTAATCTTGATTCCCCGTGAATTCCTAGCTCCTGGAGCTTATGTAGAAGAATGAGGTGGTCTACCCGGTCGAACGCTTTTTCGAAGTCTGTGTAGATAACATCTATTTGTCCACCGCGTTCCATATTCTCTAAAATAAAGGAAGCGAAACAGGCTAGATTAGTAGTCGTCGAGCGATGCCTAAGGAAACCGTGCTGTTGGTAGGGGATCAATCGGTGAAGTGTCGAATAAATAAAATTGAGTACTATTTTTTCCATTACTTTAGCAGCAGTGTTTAAAATGGAGATGCCCCTGTAATTTTTCACGTTCATACGAGAGCATTTTTTATGTATGGGAACAATATGGGCTACCTTCCATTTTTGTGGGAACACACCATCACGCAGCGATCGATTTATCAAGATGGTCAATGGAGCAGCTAGAGATTTAGAGCAGCGTACCCAAAATAGAGATGGGAGCATATCACTGCCAGGGCCTTTTTTTATATCTAGATTTCGTAAAATACCTTCGACATTTGAGGTCGATACTTGAATGCTTGACACTACATCTGAATTGAAGTTTAATGATCTACAGGGAGTAACATTACTAGACTTGCCGAAAACGCTTCTAAAGAAAGTATTGAAAGGCGTCACACATGTCCCTGCCTTCAGTGTATTCTACTCCGTCGAGCAATAGCTTTTTAGGATACGCTGAGCCACCGCGTAGGGCCTTTACATACGTCCAGAATGTCTTAGTTTTCAAATTTTTTTCACAGTCGGATGTAAATTTCCTAAAACATTCTTTTTGTATACGACGTTCACGGGACCTCAGGAATGCGAATTCGTCGTAATCCAAGTCTTCGGACAGAAGAGGCGCGGAGACAGGGCTCACCGATAACGGCAGGTTGCAAAAGACGAGATCGAGCGTGTTGCCACAGTGATTTTTGTGATGTTCCTGCTCTGGCCTCCCCTGATCAGACATCAGAAGAAGTGGGATGCAATCGGACTTCGAATGAGGATTCACGCGTGGACAAAGATCTTCTGCGCACGCTGATGGAAGTTCAGAATCAAAATATGATGGCCCTCATCAACGCCATGCGCCCCGTGAGTAACCGCAAAGTTGTTTTACCCGATTTTGATCCCGACAAGCCTGACGCAGATGCACGTGCATGGTGCACAACTGCAGATTTGTGCCTATCTGAACAAAAGCGAGATGGGAGTGCACTTATTCTTGCCCTCAGTGGAGCTCTAAAGGGGAACGCGTCACGGTGGCTATCCCAAATATCATTTGCTGGGATGACTTGGCGCCAACTTAGGGACATTTTCTTATCCCGATACGGCTTGATTGAGACGCCTGCCGCAAGTTTAATCAAAAGTTTAAACAATCGAAAACATGGCACCGTATGCTGCGCGACTATGCACTACTCTGGTGGCCCGATTTAAGGACATGACTGCAGAAAAGATAATCCTATCCTAGGTACTAGCCCACGTGTCTCAGTTTGATGGGCGATTGAGACGCATTGCTTTCACCAATGAAATCAAGAGCCGTGAGAAAATGCAGCGGGAACTACAAACATGCTCTTATCTGAAGAGAAAGACTGAAGACAACCTGACTGATGTATCGAAGCGATCCAGAGCATCCGCCACAGGCCCTCCTCCATGCTTCCTATGTGGACGACTGGGATATCGCAGTACCGACTGCCGCTCCAAGGACTCCAAAAGGTCATGCGATCGTTCCAATTCTTCTAGTTCCACTTTTAATACCAAGCAAAGACCAAACCTGCCTGGTATCACATGTTACAGGTGTAATGGCTTTGGGCATTATGCAACCAAGTGTCCCCGTGCTCCTACTTCCACTGCTGGGAAGAATGGTGGCAGCAACGGCGGTGCAAGCGATCCGGGTGGCAGCAAGGCCAGCGCGACCTCCAGCAACGGCAACCAACGTCGGGTGGACCTGTGCAGCACCAGCAACCCTACTGGACAACTAAGCATTTCTGGTGAGCGGTTTACTTTTCACTACGATTCGGGCGCGGAATGTTCTCTCATTAAAGAATCCATTGCATCTAAGTTTCCAGGGAAGCGACAAAGTAATACTGTGACTTTAACTGGTATTGGACAATCTTGTGTGTACAGTACCAAACAGATTTTGTGTGAAACTGAGATTGATGACTTGAACTAAGAAATTTTATTTCATGTAGTCCCTGATCAGTTTTTGAACAGCGACATTATGGTCGGCCGTGAAATTTTAGCTCAAGGTATGACTTCTGAAATATTGTGCTTTACTCGTTGTGTTAGTGTCGATTTAGTCAATTCAAAGGTAGTCTCTGTCGATTTTGATGACATCAAAACTGACGCACGTTTGGAGCACAGGCAACAGCTGACTAATGTTCTGCAAGAGTTTTAAGGGCTCATTATCTATAGGTGTAGCTACTTCACGTGTCACTACGGGACAACTGGAGATTAAACTCATCGATCCTAGTCGCACTGTTCAAAGACGTCCCTATAGGTTAGGTATCGACGAAAAGGCTGTTCGTGCTAAAGTGAAGGAACTGTTGGAAGCTGGAATTATTCGCCCAAGTTGTTCACCATTTTCTAGTCCAGTATTGTTAGTTAAGAATAAGGATAAGTCTGATCGAATGTGTGTAGACTATCGCGAGCTGAACGACAATACCGTCCCGATAGGTATCCTCTGGCTCTGATTAGCGATTTGGTGGCCAGGTTAGGAGAGGCTAGATGGTTTACTGCACTTGACATGCTTAGTGGTTATCATCAGATTCCTGTTTCACCCGAGTCTATAGAGAAGACTGCGTTTGTCACACCAGAAGGACAATGGGAATATTTAACTATGCCTTTTGGATTGAAAAACGCTAGTTCAGTCTATCAAAGAGCAATCGTAAAGGCGCTAGGTGATTTTGCTTATTCTTTCGTAGTGGTTTACATTGACGACGTGTTGATTTTGTCTTCTACGATCGGAGAAGGTATCCAACGTCTTCGTCTTGTACTTGATGTATTGACTAAAGCAGGCTTTTCATTGAATTTGGCCAAGTGCTTCTTCCTCAAGAAGCGTATAGAGTATTTAGGTTTTGTTATTAAAGATGGTCATGTGCGACCAAATCCTAGTAAAATTGAAGCTTTAACAAAGCTCGCCCCTTCGTCTAGTGTCACCCAACTTCGCCAATTTATTGGTCTGGCATCATATTTTCGACAATTTGTTCGAGATTTTTCCAAGACTATGGCTCTATTGTTTAGACTTACTAGTATCAATCAGCAGAAATCATCCGGTCAACACACTGTTTTTGTGTTAAACCACTTCGAAAGTCATAATAAATCATCGCTCTAGAATTTTCTCGAGTCAATTCCATTTTCTCAACGACTAAACAAGTTTGACAAGACCTTGTGACAAGACCAAGAATCTTTTTTTAAATAAATAAACGGTATTCGATTTTTAAAACCAAGGAGTTTTAAATTAAAAAGATTTTAATATGACAGGAACAGTGGAAATATTCCATTCCCGATACTTTTAGTGCAGCCCTCGTACATAGACCTATCACATATATTGATACATGTAAAAGCTAAAATACTAAATGAAGATTCAACAAAATTCAAAATTGAGTGCATCTACAGTAGTGGCACCGATTAATAATTGGTTGTGTGGGAAGAGTGGATGCCCCAAAGGGAGATCTCCGACCGAGCGAGGTGCTATACTCGGTCAGGCCGAAGCCCACTTGTATGAATTTCAGATGTCGTATATATAGTGCCGATCATAGAAAACTTCGATAGCGCGATTCAGGATTGTGGCGCTAATTGGTCCGCCACATCACTCCCCCCCGAAGACCTGAGGTCGAATCTTGAGTCTTGCTTGAGTCGCCAGTGCCAGAGAGTCCCAGTGAGTCGGAACCATGTGCTGCTGCTGCACGGGCTCCAGTGAGTCGGAGTACTGCCGTGCGGGCCGATGCTACGTGCTGACCAGAAGAGATGTTCTCTGCTTGCTGACCGGTCGTTGTAGTGAGTGTGCCCGTTGAAGCCGATGAGGGTTCGACCAGGCCGCTGTGCGTTGAGGCTGGTGGTCGAGGTACCCGATGAGGCTGAAGCTGTGGCTGGCGTGGTGCGGAGGGGTGGGGAATGATGATGATGATGTCCAGAAGAAGGCGTGTTCTGTCGAGGGTCACCAATGTGGGAATATGGTGGCAAGCCCCAAAGGGAGATCTCCGACCGAGCGAGGTGCTATGCTCGGTCAGGCCGAATCCCACTTGTATGAATTTCAGATGTCGTAGTGCCGATCATAGAAAACTTCGATAGCGCGATTCAGGATTGTAGCGCTAATTGGTCCGCCACAGTTGCATTTACTATTCAACCAGCTCGATGTCTATGTATGTATATAAAAAATTAGTGTCACCACCAAATAATACATATGCCTATCGTGCATATGTAGAAAACCTGTTGAACAACGCCTCAGCAGCTTAAAAGTCTCATCTTACTTGTGGGCTTTGGTATGAAGATACTGCTAAGGAAATTAATGCCACTGATGAGAAAATGAGGGGTTCATTAAGCGTAAAGAAATAGCGAGTGAGAGTAAAGAAATAGAAATGATTGGTCACTTACATGGTGATATATTTAATCAAGAAAAATTTATTATCTATGGCGTTGAGATGTCCGTTAAATTAGTCCGTTTTAGAGAATATTTTAATTTGATAGGTTCAACGGATTTAAAATTTAAAGTATGCATTACAGACGCTACCTTAATTAATAATAATAATAATAATAATAATAATAATAATGGTTATTTATTTCTCTCACAATCACTTAGCACATACAGAAAAGTACAACACAAGGTAAGTAGCTAATGAACATGTGAGAGACTGGGGTCGATACTAGGTGGGTACCTGTGTTACAGATCCCCAGGCTCTCTCCCTCTCATTACAATTACAAAATACAATGTGTCTGAAGATTTACTAACTCAGTAACAATTGTCTACGCAAAGAAATAAAATGTATTACAATAATAGCTAGTAGCGATATAATAAGTGTGTGTGTGCTTGTGTGTGTGAGAGATAATATTGTTAATAATTGACATAATTGTTCGTAGAGCGAAAATTAATCCTTCAGTGTTACGCGCACATCAATAAGTGTTGGCTTCTACTACAGCCAAATATCCGATCACTAGAGCTGAGGTTAAAGTGTTAACAAGACCATCGGGGGTACAGGGTCAAACGCTTGATAATATATTCCTGGGGCAAGTACCCAAAATATGTATCATAGGATTTGTAAATAACGCAGTATTTAATAGGTAGCATTAGTAAGAATCCTTTCAATTTTGAAATTGAAGGTATGAATTCATTTTGTTTAAACATAGATGGACAACAAGTGCCTTCAAAAACCCTACAACCATCCATCATCAATGTAATATGTTCACTTCAGCCTATCATACATTATTTTTCGGCACTGGTATACATTTCCTTAATGAAGGAAATGGGATATCAAGAGAAAAATATGCAAATGGTTATTGTCTATTAGCATTTGATTTAACCCCTGATTTATCATCAAACACGAACAGTCATTGGAATCTGATAAGACATGGTAGTGTAAGGTTAGAGGTTCGATTTGATTCTAGTCTCTCTCAAAAAAAGGTAAAAATCCTGGATAAATAGGGAACGGCAGGAACAGCTGGAACACCAACGCGGCCACCGGACAGGCAACGAAGAGACGAGAAGAACGACACCTCGCACGCCTCTCTAGGATTAAGGGTTCCGGAGAAAAAGGAAAAAATCGTTTTAGCGGCCATTTTGTCGGCCATATTGTAAATTTTAAAAGGCCGACAGCTCCGGATCTAACTGTCGCAAAAACTCGAGCGACACATCATTTGAAAGGGCTAGAGGAGGTGCATACGAGCAGACAAAAAAAGAAGGGGGAAAGGGGGGGATTTGTAACCCCCCCAAATTCACCCACCATCACCTGCCCAAGGTAAGGATACCCCCTGTGACCGGAAACCGCGATACGGGCAAGATTAAACCAACCCAGTTATCGGCAAAAAGAAATAACTTTGACGTTTCGGCCGCCATTTTCGGAAATTTAAAACGCCGATAGCTGGGAAACCAAAAGCCGTAGAGGGACGCGGTTTTCGGCTCTGGGCCATACAGGAGGCCAACTTTCCATAGGGTCAGGTCAAAAAGCGGAAAACCTGAAAAACTTGAAAAATTTTCCCAAAAATTTTTTATACAAACCGAGACCGGCATCGGACAGAGGGGCTCAAACCGAGGCCAGCAAGCCCAAACACCTCCTACCTAACCTAAACGGTCACGGAGAAAACGGGCTCCAAACTTTGACACTGACAGTTCATCATCTGTCAGACAGTGGACTAGAACGGGAATATCTCAGCCCGTAGTGAAGATAGAAGAGCGAGGTTTTCTCTGGAGGCATAGGCCTCACCTTGGCTACCCCCACCCCAAGTCTGAAACAAATTGGAGCTGGTCGACTTCCAAGGGCGAATTTCGGGGGGAAAGCCGGACCGCCAAAAAGAGGAGAAAAATCCAAGGGAAAAGAGCCCAAACTCGGCCCAAATCCACCCATAGACGGCTGAGTAAATAAACTTCAAAAATCCAGGCAAATAGAGCGGCGGCCATCTTGGAAAAATAAAAACCACAATATCTCGGCTTCACGTGGTCCTAGAGCCACGCGGTTTTTTCTAAGAGTATCTGCGTAGCAGGGACAATCCGGTTGGGGGGAAATCGAGCACCTGCAAGGTCTACCTCCACCTGGAAAAAAATAAAACCAACGTCCTGACTTCTGGAGGTCACAGAGAGCAGCGGTTTTCGGGAACCAGCATCGGGCGAAGTAGAGGACGCCACAGCCGAAGTACCGGAACACCTGCAAACCCGCAACATCTGGAAAAAACCAAAAAAAAAAAAAAAAAAAAAAATTAGAAAATCACAACTTACCTGTGGAAGCCGCCGCATCTATCCGTGTCCACTGCATCAGCATCTGGAAAAGAGCTTAAAACTAAGACGAGAAGACTGAAACGACAATAAAAAAAAAACCGAGCAAACAGCAACGTAGACTCGGAAAACCTGAAAGGGAGAAAAAAGTAAGAATGTTTAAAGCAAAACAGACAATGGACACTAAGACATCAAAACCAAAAAGCCCAGCGGGACCCAGTAAATCAAAAAAGAGCCTGAGGGAGAGAGTACTGGAAGGACAGACACGCAAAACCTCCATCAGCGAGTCTGAAACTTCCGACAACTTCTTGAGCCCCACTTCACGACTCTTGGACTTAGACCCCCTTATGTCGGAAGGAGACTTACCAAGAACCATAGCTGACTCAGACGAAGGCTCCTCAGTGGCTTCCAACATCTCTCGCCGCAGCAGACTGAGCATCCTTCCCCTACACTACAAAAAAGGAGCTGGAGTCGCCATGGATGAGGCCACAAAACTCGCAAACGAAATGCTCCAAAAAGGCAAGACAGCCCTAGAAGAAGCGGGAAACATGAAACGAGAATGCAAAGCGACAGCACTAGAAAGTCTGCAGACGATGTACGAGACCACACTGGCCCTTTCCGACTCTCGCTCGAGACATAAATATAATTTAGAGAAGGAGAGAAGCCGCAACGCCATCGAGTTAGTCAGAGTCGAAAGAGCACATACAAAAGAAATGCACTCCCTGAAAGAAAACCTAACCGGGGAACTAAACAAAACCCGATTGGAAGTACAAAATATAGCAAAAGAAACAACAAATATCCTAAAATGGCTCAACTACGAAACAAGAGCACCCTTCAAAGAAATAGAAGAAGCGGGAACAGCAATAAAAAGAATTGAAAGGCATCTTAGGGAGGAAGTCACAACTAACGATACCAACATGGAGGACCGATGGACAAACCTTCAAATGGAAATGGCTAAAATAAACACAAGCACAAACACCATCTCGAATCAACTTGACTCGCTGCGCCGTCACCTTAATAACATCACAGAAAAATACGAAAGCCTCCCCATACTACACCTTGGAAAAGAGGAAAATAATCAAGACAAAAGCAAAGAACCACAAAGCGAAGTCAGCAACCTAGATAACTGTAAGATCATGGAGGAACTGGCACAAATAAAAGAAATCCTACTAAAAAACAAAACCGATACTCACCAGGAAAAGACACATAAGGATAACGCAGCAACAGACCTAAAGGAAGAACTAATAAAAATCAACAGGAACATCTGTGAAATAAAAGATCCATACAACACATTAACATTAAATATAAAAGAAATTAAAAATGAAATCAAAGATGGAATCGACACGACAGCAGACCTAATAGCCCCAGTAAGAACAGCAGTAGAAGATCTGAAACAGAAGTGGAACACAGCAACCCCTAACAAACAAACAAGACTAACACAAAGTGCTCTAGAAACCGGCAGACCTGAAACAACAAAAGAATGGAAAAACCTAACATTCGCCGAAGTAGCTAAAACGCGCAACCACACACCAAGCTATAACGTTATAATAACATCTGAAGAACCTCTACACACAAGCGACGACGTAATAAAGGAAATAAAAAGCTCCGTGGATGTAGTCGAGATGGGACTGGGGATAAGTAGGATGAGGAAAGCGAAGGGTCAGAAGGTAGTAATGGGTTGCGACACGGAAAAAGACCTACAACAGCTTAAAACTACAATAAACGCCAAAAACAAAAACCTAAAAATTACTCACCTTGAAAACCGGAATCCTCTAATAAAACTCCCCGGAATCCTAAACGACTTGACTAACACCCAGATACCCTTAGCCATACTGAAACAAAACGCTGATAGAATGCAGGATATAACGACAGAGGACATAAAGCTGGTTAGGAGAACTAGAGGACGGACCAGAGAACTAACAAACGTCATCCTCGAAGTTACTCCCCAGGTATGGAAAAGGATGGTGGATACAAAACTACACATCGGGTATCAGATAATAACAGCTCGGGATCAATCGCCAATACTCCAATGTTACCGATGTCTCGGCTATGGACACACGGCAAAAATATGCACCGGGGACCTAACATGCGGGTATTGTGCAGATAAACACGACACTAGAGATTGCCCAAATAAAAATAGAGCACCCAAGTGTATTCACTGCCCCGCAGGAGACCACCCAGCGTACTCGGCAGAATGTCCGCAATGGCAGAGATGGGATAAAATAGCAAGATCCCGAATCAGCTATTGCTAAAGGCCACACAAACGAAGAACCAACAGTCAAAATAGCACAAATAAACCTGGGCAGAGGTCACAGCGCAACTCAGGAAGCGCTACAAAGCACGACCTCCAGCGGATACAGCGTGGTGATGATGCAGGAACCATATGTGGGGTCCACAGGAACTCTGACGTGCGGGTACAGAATCATACAGAAAAACTCTAATAGAGAAAAACCAGTGAAAGCTGCTCTAGTGGTACTGGACCCAAACGTCAGAATAACAACCAAAGACCAGTGGACAAGCGAAAATATAGCTAGCGCCATACTAACACTCCCAGGTAATACAGAAATTGGAATCATCTCAATATACTGGGAAGAATATATCGACGTGGAGGGGCAGATAAAACAACTCGATCTAATTATCGATGACATCAATACAAAACTGCTGGTGGTGGGGGGCGATGTTAACTCGAAGAGCCAATGGTGGGGAGAAAACCTGGAAGATAAAAGAGGAGAGACCCTAACAGAATACATGGCAAGCAAAGACCTGGAAATCCTAAATACTGGAAACACCCCTACATTCTTCACAATACGTAGAGGCATCCCCTACACCAGTATAGTTGATATTACCTGCTGCTCCACACCGATGCTCGGACTGGTCACTGACTGGAGAGTGGATCCGGACCTCATAACTACCTCAGACCACAGAGCAATTACCCTTAAAATAAAAACACATAAGGACCCCGACACAAACAACAACAGAATAGAAACACAACCAACTACCAGACAATATAACACAAAGAAAGCTAATTGGACCAAATTTAAAGAGATACTGGAAGAAAGACTACTAGACAAATCAATAACTACTAACATCATAGAAAACATAAAAGACAAAAAAGAAATTAACGACATAGTAGACATATACACAGCAACAATAAAGCAAACATGCGATGAAACTATCCCCAAATTAAAACCTAAGACAACAAGACAAATAAAATGGTGGACCGACGAACTAAGAGAGAAAAAGCAAAAGGTAAAAAGGCTAAGAAGGAAAATAAACAAGGCAAACTTGAAAAGAAGAGAACACGTAATACAAGAATATCTAAAAGAACTAAAGGAATACAAACACATGATACACAACACAAAGAATGAAAGCTGGAAGACCTTTTGTACTACTCAAGAAAAAGAGACAATGTGGGAAAAAATCTACAGAGTTCTTAAAATAACTAATAAAACTAAAGACGACATACTACTAACTGACAATGACCGTAAATGTGACGCTGAGCAATCAGCACAGTTACTGGCAAAGACATTCTTCCCTGACGATGACGAAACCCAAGACACAACTTACCACAGACAGATACGCCTAATGACAGAAAACTTAACGACAAAACTGGAAGAACACGACAAACAAGAAGAAAAACATATACAAATAACAAGATCTGAAATTGAGCAAACGATAAAAACAATGAGCCCTAAGAAGGCACCAGGAGAGGATAGCCTAACAGCAGACATTTGTGAACATGCATTCAGAACAAATGAAGAGGTAATGACTGCTATTTTCAATGCATGCGTCAGAATAGGATGCTTCCCTCGGAGCTGGAAAATAGCCAGGGTAGTAGTCCTCAGAAAACCCGGAAAAGACAACTACACCATCCCAAAGGCATATAGACCAATCGGACTCCTACCGATCATGGGTAAAATCCTTGAGAAGATTTTATGCAAAAGAATAATGTGGCAACTCGGAAGAGAGCAAAAAATAAACCCGAGACAGTACGGGTTCATGCCACAACGTAGCACCGAGGACGCCCTCTACGACGCCGTCGAATTGATTAGACGAGCGGTGAAAGACAAAAAGATAGTAGTGGTAGTGTCCTTGGACATAGAAGGAGCGTTTGATAATGCATGGTGGCCAAAAATGAAGGAGCAACTCCACAGAAAAGAAATAGACAAACACCATTTGAAAGTAATGTACAACTATCTGTCGGAACGCTACATCAAACTAAGTTATGCTGGGTGCACAGTGGTAAGGAAAGCACAAAAAGGATGTATCCAAGGATCGGTGGGAGGCCCACTCATGTGGAACATCATTATGGACCCCCTCCTGGAGGAAGCGGAACAACTGGAAGCACACGTGCAGGCCTTTGCTGATGATCTGCTGATAGTAGCCACAGGAAGAAATAGTAGTGAAGTAGAAACCTCAGCAAATAAAGCTCTAAAAACAGTGGAAGTGTGGGGAAGAGAGAACAGGCTCCGATTTGCGGCTCACAAGACCCAGTCACTCATTATCACCAACAGATTAAAATATGACAAACCCAAACTGGAGTTCTGCGACACCAACCTGAGCTATTCCGAGAGCATAAAACTGCTGGGCCTGACAATTGACAAGAAGCTAACTTTCAAAGAGCACGTGGAAGAAATTAACAAAAAGGCCATAAACATTTATAAAAAACTGGCCTCAGCGGCAAGAGCCACGTGGGGTTTGAATGGCGACATCCTCAGAGTCATGTATGGCGCAGTATTGGAACCAACCATACTATATGCAGCAAGTGTGTGGGAACCGGCACTAAAAAAGAAAAACATCAGAGAGAAGATAGATAGAATAAACAGAAAATTCACTATTAAAATATCCAAAGCCCACAAGACAACCTCCCTGATGGACAGCACACTACTCAGCGGAACCATACCGCTGCACCTCAGGATCGTGGAGAATGCTGCACTATATAAAATAAAACGAGGCATGCCCATGGAAGAATACCCCGACCGCAGAATAGAAAGAAGAGCTCATCCCTTCGACCTGCCTCACCCTGCTGAGAGAACCCCTCTGCCGTTCCTCTTAATCACTGGAGAAGAAGACCTACAGAAAATAAGAGAAGGCATTCCTAATATCTTCACAGACGGGAGTAAGCTGGACGGTAGAGTAGGAGCAGCAGTGAGCTGGTGGGAAAGAGGTACAGAACAAAAATCATCCAAAATCAAACTAGAAGGATATTGCTCGGTCTACCAAGCAGAGCTGGTAGCCATTTGGAAAGCAGTACAGATGCTGACGAAGTACAAAAGTACTAATGACAGGAAAGCCAACATACTGTCCGACTCACGATCAGCACTCCAGACTCTGATGGACCCAAACAGTGTGAATCCAGTCGTCGTGGCCATAAAAAACCACATAAAGGAGCACACGGCCACGATCAACTGGTTCTGGATTAAAGCTCACATAGGCATCGAGGGAAATGAGCGAGCAGACCAACTGGCAAAGGAAGCTACCAAAGCCAAGACAACACCAGCGTACAGGGCGGTACCAATAAGTGCTGCAAAGTACCATCTAAGAAGGCACACACTAGAGACGTTTCAAATTAACTACGAAGAAAAAAGAAATGGAAAGAACATCGTACAATTCTTCAAGAGCGTCCGACAGGCACACAAAATAATAACAGAAATACCAAAAGATAACCTCATGGCGCAGATACTCACCGGACACGGCGGGTTCGGTGAGTATCTGCATCGTTTCAAGATCAAGAACATTACCGGACGCTGTGAATGTGATGGAACAACATCACAAACAGTGATGCACTGTTTGTGCGAATGCCCAATCCATCAAACCAGAAGAATGGAAGCAGAAGAAAAAATGGAAATCGATATAAAAGCAGACACAATAGAAGACATCATGAGGAACAGAAAAAGAAGAGAAATATTCGTAGAAATGGCAAGAAAAATAACAACAACAGTCATCAAAAGAAACAAAAAAAAAAAAAAAAAAAATGTGTAATTTATTAACCTACAGTAATATTAAAAGAAATAAGGTTGTTGGAAAATAAAAACCAACAGCTATTAAAAAAAAAAAAAAAAAAAAAAAAAAAAGTCTCTCTCAAACGATTAACTGTATTGTATATGCAGTTTGATAATGTTATAGAAATAGATAAAAACCGTAATGTAACTTGTAATGTAACTTTTAGCTAAAAAAAGTCACATGTATGTTCTATTTAAGTTAAAATGTGTAACGTGTGTGAACCTATTAGTGTGTGTGTGTGTATTATGAAATAAAATTATTGTACCAAATTTGTTTCTTTTATTTATTGATTCATTATTTTCATATGTAATACCCCTCTTAGTAAATACATAAACCATACATAATACGGATATGTGACATAAATACAAGATCCATAAACCAGATCGGTTCTGTGATAATACAGTATCAACACAACAGAGATCCGTAATTATTTGAGAAGAATTTGTGAAGGTTTAGAAGATAATGTATACGCCGCGAATCGTCTACCTATATATGTTCAAACCCCTACATACATTATTAGCAACTTAGACCCTGATAGTAAACCTGGATCCCACTGGATCGCCATACACATCAATGAAAATGGCTTCGGACAATACTTTGATTCCTTCGGACGTGCCCCTATGCGATATCACAAGGCTTTTATGGGGCGAAACTGCAGGAGATGGGATTTTAACACGTGTAGATTACAAAATGATTTCACATCAGTTTGTGGAGACTGGAGAGTATAGTTTAATGTATTTGTATTATAAGTTCAATAGGAAAAGTCTATTAGAGTATCAAAAGTTACTGAGTAGCAACACTTTATGTAATGATATAATATTATACAGTATGTTCAATACATGTTTAAATGAATGAAATAAAAGAAATGGAATGAAAAATCGTTTTATTTTTACTCATGTCGTAAGAAAGTGAGGTGACGTAAGTGATAAGCAGGTAGTGATTAGGGGATCCTCATTAGGAAGAATAGGACGCCGAGGCGAGCATTAGATTACGAACAATAGTGCCTGGAGATGGTAGATAATTAGGGGTAAATGCAAACCCTAACTTTGGAACCGCAAGAGATACAAAGAAACGTACCACAGGGTCCAGAGGATATATCCAGAGCGTAGTGCACGGATTTGGTAAGTGCTCCGACAGTGAAAACACTCCTTCAGATAGGGGGGAGAGCAGATAGGGGGGAGAGCGAGGGTCAAATAGGACATTAAACATAAATATAAGAACATGCTCACCCCGACGGAGCCTGGTGGGCAGTCAACCAAGTTACTGTCGAAACTCTAGAGACATGGTCGAACTTGCGCAGTCCATACACGAGCCTAATGCAAACGTTTTGTAACCTTTCTAATTTATTAAGATATTACTCATTAAGGTCGATCACACAAACATCCGCCTATGCGACTACTACTGGACTATTCCAGTATTGGTAGAAGTAAAGACTGCGCAAGCTCGACTTTTGTCTATATGGGAAGTAGGTTCATCCAACGCCTAAGCGCCCCCACCGCAGCAAAGAACCTCCGACTGACTTCTGAGATGTGGTGAGACCATTTAAGGGTCGAATCAAAATACACACTCAAGTTTTTGACTACTTCGCTACAAGGTAATGTAACATTGTCAAATATAATGCTAGTGATAGCATCATAGTTAGGTCGATTGATCAGTTTTGATCCACCGATGACTATAATTTGCGACTTGTTGGGATTGACCATTAAGCCATGACATTGACTCCAATGAAAGATTGTAGCAAGGTCTTTATTGATTGCCAAAATAGCGGAATTAAGGTCATGAACAGAAACGTGGGTATAAATTTGAAGATCGTCCGCATAGAGGTGAAAGAAATATGTGAGGTGGGGGGGTAAGGAAATTTATGAAAATGTAAAAAAGGATAGGGGACAAAATACCACCCTGTGGTACGCCAGCAGATATATCACACAAGCCAGATACGCTAGATAATCCCGAAACCACTCCAGCACTGGAACTGAGAAGTGAAGCGCGCCTAACATTGCAATAACGACGTCGTAGTCTATGGTGTTGAACGCATTACTAAAATCAAGTAGGGCTAAGACAGTAAGTTGTTGATAAGACATTCCTAGGCGCACATCGTCAGAGACCTTGGCTAAAGCAGTAACGGGCGAAAACCGAATTGAAGAGGACTAAGCAAACCATTGTAATTAATGAACGTAATAACTTAGTGATAAACAAGGCGCTCAAGAACTTTTGATAGGAATGGGAGAATGGAAATAGATCGGAAGTGACAGGGTAATGTAGGATATTTCACTTTATGTATAGGGATAACTGCAGCTTTACGCCAACAGCTAGGGAAGGTACTTGAGCTAAGCGAAATATTGAAAATATGGCAGATGATAGGGAGAACCGCAGGTGTGCAACTATTACGGCTATCAAATTACTTTAGAGTAATCTAAAGTAATTTGATAGCCGTAATAGTTTTCTCAACTTCTTGCACTGCCCTGCCAAGCCATAACACTGTAAGTCGATATACAGTGTTTTGGCTTAACAAGGCGCAATCAATTTCTTTACGTCTGTTTAGTACCCCTGATCGATCCTTTTTTCATTCTAACGGTTATTTAGCAAGATAAAGCAAGCAAAAAAACACTGTATTTAATTTAAAATAAGGTATAATCACGCAAAAAAACTGTAACAAAGTATACAGTGTTTTGCCGAAACAAACTTCACGCATGGCTAGATAAATACCAAAAATACAGTGTTTACAACTAGTCGCGTGCTCGCGCGTTGATGCTATCCAACCAGCGTAAGTTGAATCGACAACATTATTGCTGTCTCGCTCTTTCCTGCGCCGTTATAGACACTTCCTCCTTGTTCATCCCGTTGAAGACGTTGCGGGTTACGTTAGTAGTTCTGAACATAATTTAAATGAAAATGAAGATGATACTTTGCATCAGATACAGAATACATTTTCAATTGAATTATCGTCTGAGATCCAACCATCAGCTAATAGTTTTGGCACATTCTTCACCACCTTCAACTTCACCAAAACTTCGACTTCTGCCACTCCTGTAAGTATTATTGCCCATAATACCGAAATAATAACACCGACAATCAATAAAAGACGTATTATCCTTGACGAATCTGCTGCCGCTTACAACCCTACCATTGAAGATAATAATTGTCAAATATCAAAGACACCTAAGCGAAATAGAGATCCAGGAAATATATTAGAGAAACAAAGATTGAAACATCCATTATTGTCACCTTGTTCATGTAAAAAACAATGCATACAAAATATTCCTGAGACTGAAAGGCAGTCTATATGGGCACAATTTTGGAATTTAGATCGACAACGTCGTCGCGATTTTTTATCGAGAAGTGTTGATAAGTTATCTACCACATGCACAAAAACAAAAGGCCAATCTCGAAGGCACAACACCTTAACATGGTCGCTCAACGGCATTAAAGTATGTAAAGTTTTTTTTCTAAGGACCTTGGGCTATACAAATGATGAAGCCGTCCAGTCAGTCTTGAAAAATAATTATTTAGAGTGCAATAGGAATCCAAAAGTGAGCGCTACATCTGATCGTCGTGGTCGATTTGAACCAACCAATAAGTTCCCGCAAGAGTATGAAAACCGTTTAGAAGAATTTATATTAAAATACAATCCTATTTCATCACATTATAATAGTAACCATGCGCCAAATAGAAAATATTTGCCAGTAGGAATTATATTTCTCCAGTATTTATAAAGATTTTAAGTAGTTTTGTCAAGAAAATAATTTACCAACTTGTGGTTGGACTCATTTTCATAATATGATTAAGAAATTGAATCTATCAACAGCCGAATTAGCTCAAGATATTAGCACTAAGTGTAAAAATCATAAAATAGGACATGAAAACCTACCTCTTCCTTGCAATTGTAAAGATTGTATAGTGTTAAGACAGCACTTGGAAAATAAACGTAATTCACGAAGGGATCTAAAATTTGCAGAAGATCGAAGTGACAACTCTGAAGGAATGGAAGCTGTATTCACAGTCGATATGCAAAAAGCTATATGTATGCCTCTTCTCACAACAAAGGAGTATTACTTTTCAAGAAAACTTGTTCTCTTTAATGAGTCATTTGTGCCGCCAGGCAAAAATAAAAATGCTGTATGCATTCTATGGCATGAAGGCGAAAGCGGTAGAAAGGCATATAACGTAGCTACCACATATATTTATTTTATACGAAAATACTGCCGGGATCTACACCATTTAAACTTCTTTTTGGACAATTGCAATGCTCAGAATAAGAACAAAATTCTTTTTTCTGGACTGGTCAGAGTTGTAAATGATGATAAAACTAGTATTCAAAGCTTGAAATTAGAATATTTTGAACCAGGCCATACGTATATGGCTGCGGATGCAGTTCACGCTGTTATAACAAAAAAACTGAAAGCAGCAGGTGAAGTTTTCGATCTAGAAGATTTTGTGACTAAAATTAAAGAGTCAAGAAAAAACCTGTATGTCGACGTACTTCAAACACAATGACATGTTGATTTTAAAAAACGACTGTAAAATAGCGTTTCCGAAAGATTGGAATATTCAAAATTTAAAAATTATTGAGTTTCGAAGAGGCAATCTTTCTCTTTTTGCCAAAAATGATTATAATGGAGAGTTTAGAGAAATACACTTTTTAAAGAAAAAGGTTGCAAGAGATTTAAGAAAGAGAATGGACGATGGACTTGATCTTATAAACATGATAGAAACAGAAAGTAAGCCAAGAGGTGTGAGTGAAGTTAAAAAAAAAGAATTGCTAACACTTACAAAATCTATGCCTACATCGCGGCGTAGTTTTTATGAAGATCTTGAGGAATCAGATGCACCTGATCTCGATTTAAATATTGATTCTGATTTGTAATCGTATACTTAAGTAGAATTTTCTTATTTTTATTACTATACCTCAGAAGAGAAAAGACGATATTTTTTTAAATATATTAAAAGTTCATGTTTTGTTACGTTCTTTGTTACTAAGTCGAATATTTTATATTTGATTTTACGATTGATCTCAAAAAACCCAAAGCAGTTTCTTATTATTATGTGTGAGCTTCAAAAAATATTAAAAGGTCTTGTTATGTTTTGAAGATGATGCTAATAATTATTTGTAAGTTCATTATATTTTATTTTGCCATCTCATGATTTATTTTATTTACGAATTACACAAATAAACCCCTAGTTGCAAGCATGTCCCATCTATCTTTTTTTTAAACTTTATGCAATATGCATACATATAAATATACAGTGTTTAGACATAACGAGTTCGTATAAGGCTAAACACTGTATTCTATATTACAGTGTTTTGCGTCGTTAGGAATAAAATGAAATTTCAAAATTGTCTTGTCAAAACAAGTTAGTTGCGATATCTTAATTCCTTACTAAAATTATTAAAAAAAATTTACTTGGCTATATACTAGAGATGTATACCTAACTATTAAATGCATAAAATTAAATAATATTAACCAATTACATTTAAAAAAGGCAAATATACGTCAAAAACATATTCTGTCAAATATCTCAAAAGTGGTTATTGAAAGTTACAGTATTTTGGTTTGGCAGGGCAGTGCACAGAAATTGTTTTGAAAATGAAAGGAGAAAACGAGGAATCAGATGTAGCAGGAGGTACAAACAGGAGCGTGCACAGGATTATGACACTGGGTATGCGGCGAAGTACTCGGACACAAAAACTTTTTCGTTTATAGATTTTTAGCATAGCTACAGCCAAGCGACGGATCGCTAAGTCGAAACCATGCCAACAGAGCAAGTCTTAGATGTACTGTCATTGTATGTGTCATTCATGTACATCTTCTACGGCAACGCAGACAAAACAGCGATCGATCGTCGCGGCGGAAGAAATTCTAATAAGTAAAATAATAAGCATATTTTAAATTATTATAACTACTCACCAGTAAGTCAGCTTCAATTTTCACATATTGAATATGTTCCGGTTACTTGAGATTACTTATTTCTAAATAATTACCTCTATTCAACGACGATACTGACTCATCGTGACCGCGAAAAGCTAATTCTTGTTTTCCCAGAAAGCAAACTACACCGTGATAGCCTTTGAAAAATGTTTCTATTGCGATCAACTTTAGCATTATGCCTCTCAATATCTAATCGTAACTGACTGTTGATACTCATTTCAATACGAGATTTACCAAGTGTTTAATTTTAAGCAGGCCAAAATGAGCACTTTTTTTCTCTTTTACATGTTAAAACTTTGAACCCTGAAACACTGTATTTCGGAAAAATACAATTATATTAATAGCCTAAAACTGAACGTCAGTACAAAATATTATGATACATTTTTTAAGCCAAATACGAGTGAGCGGAGCGAGCCAGCAATTTTTTTTTCGCATTTGACAGGTTACTTCTGTTCTAACGAAAAACCACAAACTAAAACTTACCATAAAATCAACCGGCTAAAACAGAACATTGGTACTAAATAATATTTTATGTTCTTTATGTTAAACGCGATAAATCTGTTCAAACTTTAAACCCTAAAAGACTGTGAAAATAGGATCATTTTGTAATTTAAAGTAAAATTAGTGTAATTCCTGATGTTGCAAAATATATGACAAATGACATTGATCAGAGACGTGTCCAAAATATTGTGTCGCATGCCATTGATGGCACGCGTGCCATAGGTTCGCCATCCCTGTTTTGGGCAATTGATTTTATTGTATTATTCTAAATTACAACAGTCTTTCAGGGTTTAAAGTTAAAAATCATTACCCATCCTTTTGGCTTCGCCGTAATAATTGGCAGTGTGTAAATAATAAATTGAGTATTTAATAAGAAATTATGTAGGTATGATCTTGAATATGTATTATGTATTTATTACTGATAATCTCATCAGGTCAGCCCTAACTGTAGATTGCCTAAATAATTGAAAAATGTATGTAAATAATAAACTAAGTTTTTATTTAGAGTAGTGTTATGTGTTAGATATTTAAATATTTTTAGAAGAAATTATTTTGAAGTCTAATTGAGATTGTCAAATTTTATTACAATGGAAAAATGTAAAAGCAAAGAATATAAAAATGTACAAAAGATTTAAATTTAATACCATACTGGAGGAATAACAATAAATATAATTGTCGTTTCTCGTATTTACAGGTATGATAATATGTTATTTAATGTAGTTTTTAGTTTGTTTAAAAGTAATGTTTTTTGATATTGACTTAAAATAAACATATTTACATATTAAAATAAAGTATTTACAGAGAAACAAAATAGTTTATGTTTTCTCAAAGATATTATCTTACAAAACGAAAACGAAAAAAAAATACGTTTGCTACCCGGAAACGACGGAAGGTCAAATATACTCTCTATAATGTCGATAACCACGCAATACAATAGAGAGTATTCTATACCTGAGGAATTACAAGCGGTAAGCCACCACAGTGAAATTATAAAAACTAACTAACACCTATAACAAAGTCAGAAATAGGTAGCCTAAAAAAACATACCAAACCAGAAGAGTATGGATAAATATGACAGAGGACCTAACGAAAATTTATGTAGATGAAGATGGTAATTTGCAATTTGGAGAGCAATATCTGGAAGAATTAATTGATGAACAGGTAGCACAAAAAGGCGAAAAAAATAGTTTTCAAGATTTATTTCAAAATGTAGTAGTAAACGCACAAGAAACTAGACATAGCAACCTAGACATAGTACATTGCAGAAAAATTTATTATTGAAAAGTTTACAACCAAAAATTCGAATGCAAACAAAGTATTGATGTCGAAGTTTTGATGTGACATCTGATGAAAAGAAAATAGAGATTATTAGATTATTTATGGATAAGAATTGCATCGATTGGTATAACTCAATGATTATGAAGCTAACATTAAACTCTGAATGGTCTGCCTGGAAATCAAAATTTTGCAAATCCTTTGCGAACAAAGGGTGGAATCCATTAATTTTGCTTTAACATATAAATATAAAGACGGTTCTCTACTAGATTACGCTATAAGAAAAGAAAAACTTCTACTTGAAATGAGAACATCAATTGACGCAGGCACCTTAATAGACCTGATAGCAGTAGGCTTACCAGAAAATATATTGCATAAGATTGATAGAGATATCTTAACAAATACGATTGATTTACTATAGGCCCATTTGTATATTGAATTCATTTGCCAAAATTTTTGAAAGCTTTGTATATCAGCACATGTATACACACCTAAAACACATACTGGATCCACGACAACATGGATTTATTACTGGTAAATCAACTAATTCTAATTTACTTTGTTACACAACTTATTTATCCGACTCATTTAATAAAAAATGTCAGGTAGACTCAATCTACACGGATTTTTCGAAGGCCTTCGATAGAGTTGACCACCTAATATTACTGGCAAAATTATATCATCTTGGAACTACTGGGAGTCTATATAGATGGTTCTCGTCGTATTTGTTAAATCGTACACTACTAGTTGCTCTGAGTGGATATGACTCCATGCCGTTTGTCGCGACTTCTGGAGTGCCGCAGGGTTCAAACTTGGGCCCGTTATTATTTTTGATTTTTGTGAATGATTTGATAGGTTTAATAAAAATCGAATGCCTTGCATACGCAGATGATATTAAAATATTCAGACGCATTTTAGATGTCTCTGACTGCGAGGCCCTTCAGGCTGACATCAATACAGTAGCAAATTGGTGCGATGAAAATCGTATGGTTTTAAATATTAAAAAATGTCAGGTCATAACGTTCTCCAAGAGCAGCAAAAACCTCATCAAATTTAATTACTTCATTAGAGGCGTAGATGTTGACAGAGTAAAGTTTGTACGTGATCTCGGCGTTATGTTCGACTCTGTTCTATCATTTAGGTAACACTACGATTACATGTGCAGTAAGGCTAATCGTACACTGTCTTTTGTTCTGCGTTACACCAGACCATTCAAGCAACCACAGACTTCACTGATATTGTATTATACCCTGGTAAGGTCGATATTGGAGTACTGCTCATCGGTGTGGTCTCCAATTTGTAATACTCACAAAGACCGTATAGAATCGATACAAAGAAGGTTTATCAGATCACTGTGTTCGAAATACGGTCTGAGACGCAAATTACCAGAGTACAGCCAGCGACTCACGCACTTCCACATGATAAGCCTTGAAACTAGAAGACTAATCAGTGATTTATGTACGTTACATAAAATAGTTAAAGGTAACTTTGATTCTGATTTGTTAAGCCAATTACACTTTAAAATTCCCACTCGATCTGTACGCACTCCGTAAGTATTTGATGTTCCTTTTAATAATAACAATGTGTCTATGAATACTCCACTAAAAAAGATCTGTATATATCGAAAAGATCTGTATAAATTATTGTAAACATTAACAGATTTTGCTCGTCTTTTTGTTTGTTCTATTTTGCTTTGATTTTTCCTATTTTTCTTTATGTTTCAAAGTGTTAGGTAGCGTGTAGCAATAATTTTGTATGTAATAAAATATTTAGATAAATAGAGCTGTATACAGTTAGAATTGGACTGCAGATTTATATAAGTTGTAGTGTTTAAAAACATTCTATGTTAGTTATAGTCTGTTGCCTGTTACTGTATTGTGACTTTTTGGTCTATACCGTTACGAGTTGAAGATAGAAAAAAAACTGGGTTTGTAACACAAGAAGGACATTACCAGTGGACATGCCTTCCCTTTGGTTTGAAAACCTCATCAGCAATTTTTCAAAGGGTACTGAGCAACATATTAAGAAAATATAAACTTACTGACTTTACGGTTAATTACATTGATGACATTTTAATTTTTTCAAAGGATTTCGATGAACATATCAATCACTTAAAGCAGTTGCTGGAGGCCATATTAAAAGAAGGATTCCGTCTAAAATTTACAAAGTGCACTTTTGCCTCAGGTTCTGTAAAATATTTAGGACACATAATTCAGAACAACTCCGTACAACCATTAAAGGATAATATAATTTCAGTGCAAAATTTTCCAATTCCTAAAAATCAGAAGAATGTTAGACAATTTTTAGGAAAGATAAATTTTTATTATGAATACATCCCAAGAAAAGCAATCATTTTAGATCCTTTACATCAGTTACTAAGGCAAGGGCAGAATTTTTTTTGGTCTAATGAATGCCAAAAATCTTTTGAGATGATAAAAAACTTACTATACTCAAAACCGATATTGGAGATTTTCGATCAAATTTTACCTATTAATATTTATACAGACGCATCTATAGAAGGAGTTGGCGCTGTTTTAAAACAGGTACAGCCAGATGGTAAAGAAAAACCTGTGGCTTATTTTTCGAAGAAATTAACTGAAACTCAAAAGAAAAAGAAAGCTATTTATTTGGAACTGTTGGCAATAAAAGAAGCAGTAACATATTGGCAATATTGGTTAATAGGAAAACCATTTACAGTTTTTTCAGATCACAAACCTTTGGAAAGCATGAATTTAAAATCGAGAACCGACGAAGAACTAGGTGACCTTATCTTATTATCTGTCACAATATGAATTAAAAATAATATACTCTCCTGAGAAGAATAATTTAGAGGCAGACTGTTTAAGTAGGAACCCAGTACTGAATTCTGATGAAAACACAGATGAACAACTAAGAGTAGTTAATATGATAAAGATTGAAGACATTTTAAAAGATCAAGAAAGAAATAAAGAAATACAAGAAAAAAGAGATAAATTTATGCGTAAACAAAACATATGCTTCAAAAAGGTTGGAAAACGAGATAAAATAATTTTATCAGAGTAACTAAGTTTAACATTTTTGAAAAATATCCATGAAAATATGTGTCATATTGGAATCAACCAAATGCAGAAGACTGTTGGTAAATTTTATTCAATTAGAAATTTATCCAATAATATAAAGAAGATTTGCAGAAATTGTGAAATTTGTATAAAAAATAAGTCAAGAGGATATGATAAATTTGGATACATGTCTCACCTAGGACCAGCCACTGAACCTTTTGATATAATGTCTATTGACACAATAGGAGGATTTGAAGGTTCGAGATCATCAAAGAAATATCTACATTTATTAGTGGACCATTTTACTAGATTTGCATTCATTCTTACATCAAAAACTCAAACCACTAATGATTTCATTAAACTATTATCGAATATTACGGAAACGGATGAAATTGGTATGATTTTGACTGATCAATATCCGGGAATTAATTCAAGTACTTTCAAAACATTTTTAAATGACAAAAATATACCCGTGGTATGTACAGCAGTTAAATGTCCGTTCTCTAATGGCTTAAATGAATGTCTTAATCAAACATTGGAGAATAAAATCAGGTGTAAAATTAATGAAAAGGCAAGAAAAAAGCAAGGACATAAGTAGCTAAAGAGTGTGTTAGTAAATATAATGAGACCATTCACACAATTACAGGATTTTCACCAAAATATCTTTTGTATGGAACAAATGACGTAACAATTTTACCAAAGGAATTGAGGAGCAGCACATCAAAGGATGATTGGATAAAAGATAAGAAAACTGCTTTTAATAATACAATAAAATCTCATAATTATAACAAACACCTATTTGATAGAAATCAGAAACAATAGAATTTTAATGAATGAGATTTAGATTATGTTGAAAATGGGAATAGATTAAATAGATCAAAATTAGATGAATTAAATATTAGACCATATCGAATAATCGAAAAAGTGTCTAATTCTATATTATATAGGATAGATACAGGTCATAGAAAAACTGAATCAAATCTCTTTCATGTTACTAAACTGATTCCTGTACCTGTATTCGATTTAGAGGAATCTTTAAAAAAAAAGAGGATTTTACTTTAGAGGTGAGACTTAAAAAAAATGGATTTTTTTTTCCTTGAAGGGGGAGATGTAAATAATAAACTAAGTTTTTATTTACAGTAGTGTTATGTGCTAGATATTTAAATATTTTTAGAAGATATTATTTTGAAGTCTGATTGAGATTGTCAAATTTTATTAAAATGGAAAAATGTTAAAAGCAAAGAATATAAAGATGTACAAAAGATTTAAATTTAATACCATACTGGAGGAATAACAATAAACATAATTGTCGTTTCTCGTATTTACAGGTATGATAATATTATCATATGTTATTTAATGTAGTTTTTAGTTTGTTTAAAAGTAATATTTTTTGATATCGACTTATAATAAACTCGTATTTACATAAGAACAAAATAGTTTGTTTCCTCAAAGATATTATCTTATATGTATACTTGTTACTCCTATGTCATTGTTCATAATAACCCTGACCTTTTATTTAAACAATAGCAGATAAGATCAACCATTCACACAGTAAGAAAAATGTTTTTATTACTTACGATGACGACGAGACGTAACGTTTTCGATTCATATGGAAGGGTCTCACTGAGAACACAATATCCAAGAAGACAACTCAGAACACCAAGCCCTAATACAACAACTGCAGTTGTTGTTGACTTTTTTGGAATCGGATGGCATGATCTTTGTCGCTGTTTTGGCAAAGACGATCTACGCCATGTATCATCGTTGTCGTACTCCATAGTCATTATTCTGTTAATTTTATAAATAATACTTTCACTTCGTCAGTGATATCAATGGGTAAAATTTTTCACAATACACTTCTTGGAGCACTGAGCTCTTTGTAAAAACATAAAAAATATATAGGAAACAAAATCCTTTATTTATTATTTCACAATCACAATAAATGAAAGTATTGAAATTACTTTTTATAATTCTTGTTGGTAATATTGATTGTTGTATTGAATTTTGATTTTTTTTACTTTGACAGATGTTTAGAGGTGTTTTTTTTATTCATATATGGCATCGGCTTTTGCCAGTGTCAAGTTATAAGGCGGGAAATAGAACTTTCGATTCAATTTTCAACATCGTATTCCTATATCCTCAAGTTTAAAGTCTAGTCAAAGCCCAAATATATAGTCAGTACAGTCCATGAGCCATGTCAGTCGATTCAGTAAAGTGGTAGAATCTTTACTGAAAGTTCCTAGGGAGTTTTTGTGGGAAACACAAAATAGCAAGTAGCTTCTAAAAGAAGTTGTACCACTTGCCCACACTTGTGGACGTTAACGAATATTTTATGGTTAATATTCTACCAATATTACACATTAAAAACCGAAATAACACAAATTTATTAATATACAAATTCCACAACGTCACCCATTGAACTCCCCGTCAAAACTCCACTGTGAGAGTTAATTTATTTTTACTTTTAGTATTGATCACGGTACAGCAAAGGATTTTTAAAAGAAATCTTTAACAAAACAAAAGACTGCTAAGCGCTAGTAAACTATGGCAAGATAGTATTCGTAATTCGTATGGCTCATTGGTAGAAATTTTTTATTGGGAGAGCTTACAACCATGCTTCACCATTAGTGCCGTTGCACACGTAGCGGTTTCTGGATATCCGGCTGTAAGGGCAACGCACTTGTAACTCCTGTAGGCGTGCTCTTGAGGCAAAGTGAATAATACACTAGGTCTTACTTGTAATGTTGCTAATGGGCGGCACTCGCCTGTAATGACATCAGGAGATCGATCCGACCGCTAGTTTGCCGGCCGTTCTAAAAGTATGCATCACGTCTTTTCGAGTATAATAGGTTTTCGTTCTAAGACATTAGGACATCAGCAATATTATAAAGTTTCAAAACAAATTGAGGACAAATGCACATTATTATGCGTTTTGACTTTTGCATCATTTTCAATGAATCGCCAGCTTTTTAGACAGGTACCGGAAAAAATTAGTTAAATTAACATGTAACTCCATTACTTACCTATAACAATCCTTCTAATATTATAAATGTGAGTTTGTGAGAATGGATGGATGTTGTTACTCTTTCACGCAAAAACTACTGAACGGATTTTGATGAAATTTGGTATGGTAGTAGTTTAAGCTCTGGATTACAACATAGGCTACTTTTTATCCCGAAAAAGTAGTGTTCCCGTGGAATACTGTACTTACGCGGGCGGAGCCGCGTATAAAAGCTTGTAACACATAAAACAGTACCATTTACATTTTTAATGAAACTAAGAGAATAAAAAAGAAATATTAATATAATTTAAAAAAGCTTGAGTATGCAAAAATTTCTGTCACCATATTAATTTCAATAAATTACATTAGTACCTGAGGTAAGTACTTATAAATTTACTCTTTAGTAACTAATCCTGGATCTTGAGCAGTGAAAGGATTATACTCTCCCAAACCAACAAGTTCAACTGATTTTTTCCATAACTTTTCAGCATACTCATCATTCATAGCCTTTGCACAAGGATTTGACACTACACAGTCACTGTAATGAGAAAAAAATATATTTACAACTACATAAAGAATCAGTACCCCTTTAAAAACTTTTGAAAAATCAAAAAAACCTTTTAAAAATACAAAAAACATATTAAACCTGTAATATAAGCCAGTTTCCCCAGCACACTTCTCATCTACAGCACAATAAATAGTAGTTTGTGCACCCAATTCAATTGTTTTTGTAAATGGACCAAAAAATATCGCAAATAATTTTCTTGCGCCCCAAAATAGGGTCTTATCTAAATGTCTTACTAGCTCTGTTTTAATAACCCCCGGATGCAAACTATAAGTGCTAACCCCCTCAATATTGTGGGCCTGAAAGATAAAAATATTAAGCTAGAATAAATGCAAATAAATTATTAGTTATTAAGTCATTCTTGGCCTGTTGCACCAGAATGAAACAAAACATTTACAATTAAGTTTTATATGTTGTTAAAATATGTACCTAGTCAATATTTTAAAAAGGAAATAACAGTAATAAAGTACCTTTAGCTTTTTTGCAAGTTCTCTGGAAAATAAAACATTAGCTAGTTTACTTTGTGAGTATGCGTCAACTGGGCTATAGTTCCTTTTTTCAAAGTTAAGATCATCAAAGTAAATATCCCCTCCTAAAAGTTATACAAAAATATACAAAATTAAATACAAACTACATAGATAGAATAACCACTTATCCGAACTCATGGTGGTCCTAACTAAGTCGTGCCTATCTACTTCCTCTTGTTTTTTTTTTTTGGTTACCTTATTAATTTAATTTACTACACCACTGTCTACACATTTAAATGTACACTTTGTCATTAAAGTATTTAAGTATGTTTTTCATTTGCCTGCAGATAAAATATGTCAAATTCATCAATTCGTGCATTTCGATTATCCGAACAAATCCGTTATCTGAACACGTAGGTACTTAATATATATTAAGTATGTGGCGGGACAATAAGCGCCACAATCCTGAATCGCGCTATCGAAGTTTTTTAAGATCGGCGGTATATATACAACATCTGAAATTTATACACGTGGGCTTCGGCCTGACCGAGCATACCACCTCGCTCGGTCGGAGATCGGATTTTGGGGCATCCAGGGTATCCCATATTGGTGACCCTCGGCGAACACGCCTCCTTCTGGACATCATCATCATCATCATTCCGCACCACGCCAGCCAGCTTCAGCCTCATCGGGTACCTCGACCACCAGCCTCAACGCACCGCGGCCTATAACCCTCATCGGCTTCAACAGGCACAGAGTCTACAACGACGGGTCAGCAATCAGAGCACATCTCTCCTGGTCAGCACGTAGCATCGGCCCGCACGGCAGCACTCCGGACTTACTGGAGCCCGTGCAGCAGCAGCACATGGTTCCGACTCACTGGGACTCTCTGGCACTGGCGAATCAAGCAAGACTCAAAGATTCGACCTCAGGTCTTCGGGGGGGAGTGATGTGGCGGAACAATAAGCGCCACAATCCTGAATCGCGCTATCGAAGTTTTCTAAGATCGGCGGTATATATACAACATCTGAAATTCATATACGTGGGCTTCGGCCTGACCGAGCAAACCACCTCGCTCGGTCGGAGATCTCCCTATGGGGATACAACATAAGTATGTTTTCAGATAACGGATTTATAAATATATGGTTTAAATATATGGTTTTAAAGAGAATCGACAAACAAGGCTTAATCATTAACACAAATTTAAACAAAATAGGCAAAATTACTGTAGGCAGTATTCATAAATTTTAACTGTAGTTATACAAAAGTTATTAAACATGCAACATAATATAAACTTACTAGTATGAGCCCTGGAAGACACAGTAATAATTCTTGCTGGCGCACTGTTTTTGATACGAGGCAAAATCAGCATTGTTAATAGAAAGTGGCCCAAGTGGTTGGTTCCAAATTGAGTTTCATACCCATCTTTTGTTTCAAATTTGGGGCAACACATAACTCCAGCATTATTAACCAGTATATTAACTTGTTGTTCAGTATCAAGGATTTTTTTAGAAAAATCTCGGACCGATTGTAAAGAGGAAAGATCACATTCCTCAATAACTAGGCTGCCGGTGTCAGTTAAATCTTTGCAAATACTTTCTATACTTGTTTTGGCTTCTTCTGCTCTTTCTTTACTTCTACAGGCCATAATCACCTTGGCACCTTAAACAAAAGATATAGAAAAATGGATTAAGCTACAGAGAAACGGGAGTTGAAGTATTTTAATATAAGTAAGTAGGTATAGAAGAAATATAATAAAAATAATAAACAGTAGATATGTAAGAACTATTTTAATTTGTGAAAAGTTTTACTTAGATAAGGTTTTCAAATACAAAAAAAGTTTATTACCTCTTTTGAAAAAGTCTAGGGCAGTTTCTTTGCCAATCCCTGTATTACATCCTGTTATAATAGCAGTTTTTCCCACTAATTTAGCTTGGCTATAACATCGACCGCTAAATAAAGGCATATTTAAATTTTTAGGTCTCACAAGAAACAATTAAGCTACCCTTAATAACTTGAGATCATATAAAATGACGAATAAAAGTGGATCAGTGGCGAATAAAAGTGGATCAGTGGTGAGAAAGTGGATCACAGATTAATTATTAGTTAGTGGTAAAATAGGCAAATCAACTGAGATTAACATAGATGCTAAGTATATTACACGACCGCGAACTGCCACAGAATAACAACTTACAACATTCGACACCGAATAAACCTCTGAATAAGGAAACTAAGTTTAGTTTCCTTAATCTTTTTTAGGTTTAGGTTAGGTTTAGGATAGGGTGTTTCATAGCCAAATCAGTTAGAAACGATGCTAACTACACGCCCTTAACGGATCTACGTCGACTTTTCCTGTAACCCTGTATAAGCCCCGCAAGTTGATATTGCGATTGGCGGCGACCGATAGGAGACCGAAGCTCACGAGCGAAGTTCAAATAGGCGGAGGTATGGCCGTATTAAGCGCAAATCTCACCGCAGGAAGAGTCTTCGGCCAGTCTTGATGACTGCTATAGACCAAGATCGCCAACATGGCTTTCATGTCGCGGTTCTTACGCTCTGCAGGATTTGCTTCCGGGTGATACACCGGTGTAAGGGCTTGATCGATCCCTAAGGTCAACACGGTCTTCTACATGACCGCGGAAACAAACTGAGTACCGTTATCACTCACGACACGTCTGGACAACCCTACGATGCAGGAAGAATTCCTCAATCAGAACCTTGGCGCATTTCTCAGAGGTAGCTTCATCAAGGGCGAAAAGCTCTACCCACCTCGTGGCAGTGTCTTCTATCAAGAATATCCATTTTTCACCCTGAGTACCTTCTGATAGGGGCCCGAATAAGTCCATAGCCAGCTTATCTAGCAGCCATAATTGTGAAACGCTGCACAGTGTATTTTTTCTCCAAAAAATTGGCCATGCCTTTTTTTCGGAAATCTCATACAGAAATGTTATGTAAATAATTTATTAGTATTTACATGCGTTAATTTCTTATTATGAACAATAAAAAAACACTTTTTTTTTAATAAAATTAAAAATTGCAATAACTTTTTAAATATTTACGTAATTGTCTTCTTGATTATTCTGATTGACAATAATCAAAAACACACAATTTAACCTGATTTCCATATTTCTTAAATAAGTGTTTAAAGATTTATTTACGATTTATGTTTTTTTTTCTTAATTTTTTTATGAACGTATTTCTAATTATTTGGATTTTATTTTTATACAGAATTGTTACTTAAATGTACTAGAATTCGTGTAAAAAAATTAGATCCAAATAATACAGGGCACCGAAGTTAGAGGCTTCTAAAGTTTTCTATGGTAACTATGGTTTTAGGGTTGTCAATATTTCTATACCAAATTTTTTTATTCATTTGAACTTTGTTTTTATTTATTCCTGACTAATACTTAAACAGAAGGTTAGAGAAACTGCATTGAGTCACTAAAGTGACTCGATAAATCGAGAAAATATTTTATTAATGCCGTGAAATATTTTTGAGCAGAAACAACAAAACGATTACTTTTTAATATAAGTAAAGCAATATGCTATTACAAAAGCAAATTTGCAGTTTTCATATTAATTTGACCTGTCAATCCTACAATACTGACTTGGAATTTTTTTAACAAATTAATACTTTTCTAATCATTGAGACAATTAAACGATGGTCGCTGGTTTGGATGGTTTAATTAGAATACGCGGGTTACGCCCTCTCGGCGTTTCTAGACGCAGACCGGCTGATTTTAAACCTTCAACGGATTTTAATCTCCTGACTTGTGACTCGCTTGTTAAGCGCAGGATCACGCCCGAATTAGAAAGTGGATTTGAAAGCCGTCAGATGGGTTGATCGCTTTCATTAATGCCTGTTTGGTCTCGTCTGAGGATTTTAATTCCGCCGATTTGTCTTGCGTCGGATAAGCTATTACGCACGAGAGCGGTCTACGCGTTTCAATAGGTGGCACCGACTTCGCGAGTCTGAGTTTGAGCGCGTCAGAATAAGAAAATGACGGCGCTGAGGCGGCCGGTTGCTCAACCTGAGTAGTAGTTTTGGCGGTCAAATTGGCGGTTTCTAATGACGAATTTTTAAGTGCCAGAAGTGAGACGATGGCCGTTAATTTTTGTGTCATGTTCATTATTTCTGCTTTGTTTGCGAAGTTATTGCGACGAGATACTGTGTCGTTAGCGAACTCATTTATTTTAGATAAGTATGAAGAGGCCTCGCGAACTAGCTCGTAATAATTGCACGTATCGTCGAGGCCACGGCTTGTATCCAATAACGAAATTACGGGGGGCGGTTGATCGTCCCTTGTGGGCTGGTGGCGCTTTTCATCAGGTGACAGAGAAGAAGGCGAAGGCGATTGTGACAATAAACGTTTAGTACCTGAAGAAGTTGGCGGTGAGCGGGGAATTTTGTCATTTTTCGAAAACGGATTAGTATCTTTATCCGGTGGCATATTATGACTCGACATTCTGGCTAGGTACTTACTAAAAAGATTTAAATACTACACTTCAATATGCAATAGAAAAACAATGGCCAAAATAAAGATTGAATAGGTAAATAACTAACAGCTGTTCGAACAGAGCGGCCGGCGCTGCGCGAGAGCTACCGACAGTAAAAAATTTTTGCCTACCTACTTGTTGACAACAATAAAAGTGAACAAGGAAATCAACTTACCGAATTAAATCCAACAAACTACGGACAAATGTGTTTCAAAAACTTACAGTAAACGTTGTTCACACCTTTACCTAGTTTATTACACACACTCAGCACGTATTTGTTGGTTTTAAGCCACTGAAAACAATTTATTTCCCGGAGCGCACGTCAGACGGTGTTAGCCGTACGAAGATCGCGGGGGAGCAAGAACAAATGTGTATATATAATAAACACATTTATATATATTATGCTTGCTCAAATATGTCAAAATACACGTTTAAGGGTCATTGCAGACAGAGAGGAATACTCCTCGCGCGAGGATCTTCGAGGACGCGCGAGCATTTTTTGTGAGGTTCAAGCATGTATGCACTTTATTATAATAATTTTAAAGTTTATTTACGAGTGGTGTAGGGGCTACTGCTGCAGCCTCCAGTACATTAATAATATAAAAGATGTATGATAAATATTTGATAAGTCAGAACGATCGGGGATGATAAATAAAACCGTTCCGGTTGAATGCTGAATGATAACTACTTTATTTTAAATGAAAAAAATACAATTTGTAAGCGCGCATATGACACGCGTTGACTAACAAAGAAAATGCTTACTGTGCTAAAATTATTCATGTACGGTTGGCAACAACTCGTACATCCTGCGCCCCCCAAAAGAGCGGCGAGATTGATTCAGTTGATACAATGATGAGGATAATTAAATCAATTGATATAAAGCAAAAAATGACTTGATACAAAAATATCAAATGTAAAAATACACAATAAGTCTGATATCAAAAAGTTAAAGGTAAAAAATCACTAAAAATGTATATAAAAACAAAAAATATAAATGTGTGCAACCTGAAATTATCTTATAAACAAATTTTTATAATGACATATAATTAGCCATTCAATGTAAATATATAATTCAATTAGTCAATCGAACGGAACGACTAAACATAGGGGAAGTGCTTTTGTCAAGACTCAACACTGATTGCCTGATTTCACTAGACACTTTTTGAATATTAGGGATACTCGAAAACACTTCCCTAATTGCGTTTTTATCCGGTACATTCACATGCACATCACTAACACTGCACTGGACCCCTGAGCCAGCGGCGGGGGCGGGGGCGGCGGTGGCCGTATCGCGCGTGCCGCATGGTTTTCTAATTTCGGTATGTCAATAGATGAAGTATTCATGATATTATTTAAGACGGAGGGCTGGGGTATTTCAAGCTTTTGGTTGATATCCAATCTATTGCTATAGTAGTTATGAGAATATATTGTAAAATCATTTGCCTTTATAATGCACATTGGACCTAAGCGAATGACTCCGCTGCCTATTAGTACCTGTGACGTAATCCCAGCTGGGCAAATCAGCCGGACACTGCATTGTCCGCAACAGGTGTATAGCCACTCGTTATCTGCGTGTAACTTTATCCAGCTCTCTTTGCAACTGGGTAGCTCCAACTTGCATAGCGGTAGGTCAGTACCGCCGTCCACTATGTTGACATCACAAATTGATTGTTTAATCTTCGTAGTGTAAACAGGGCTATTAAGAAAGCATAAAATTTTCTCTGGTGATAAATGACGACACGACTGAAGATCTAAATCTGATAAAAATAGAAGCGAATCCTTGTTTATATTAAACCCAATATAAGGAAATTTCGAAATTAACTGATAATATTTCTGATTTTTCTTCTGAGGTATGCTTATGATCTGGTCAAGTTCAAAAATTTCATTGTTTTATATAGGAACCTTTACTTCAGCAATAAGAAATTTATCCGTGACTCTCGCAGCAACTCTCAATAGCTTATACAGCTGAATGATATTAGACCCGTCCGTCGGTAGCAGGAGTTCCCTTTGTAAACGACCTGATATTATATTTATTTGATTTTGCAACTGTTCCGGTGATAAAAAATTTGTATTGATATGATCTTGATTTATATCAGTGAGAGTGCTAATTAGCGTTTCTTGAATACGTCTAAGGTTGCATATTATAATGTGGGCAGTCAAGGACGAAAAAGTGATATAGGTAGAACGTAATGAATACTGCTTAGCCTGATATACCTCGGCAGCCAAATCGTTGATATGATTTTCGATAAGCGTAAATTGTTTTTGCATGATATTCTCGTGCCTCTTCAAGATGTTATACTCTGCCTCTATCACAAGTGTTTGATTACGTAGAAGAGTATGTAAATGGTTCTCATTTTGCTGAATTTGCTCGATGTTTTGCTGATACTGCGTAGCGAACCTTTCATCTAGGACACCAAATAAGGAATTTGCAATGTAACCAACGCCATTAATTAATTCTCTCTTCTGTCTTCTGTTTAATTGATTTTTCAGTAGCTGATTATAGTGATCTATTTCACCAAGTTCATGTTCAAGCTGCAAGGTGACGGTTTGATAATCCTGTGATGAATCACTCTCCTCTATGTGCGCAACATATTTTTTAATGTTTTCAAAGCTTTGCCAATATGTAGACATGTTATAATAAATAACAAGGGTCCATTCGTCTCTGATATGTTGCAGGTCCGCAATTTTGTCAAAATAAATGCTTTGATTATTATTTACAGGCGTGATAATAAAATCCTTCTGAGATTGTTGCAAGCTAGGTGATAAAAATAATGCTATGTACATAAAAAAAGTAATAAAAAAGTTTTTCAAATTGATACGTCGCGGTCGACGCGATCTCGTGCGGCTTGCGTCTGGAGCAGAAGGTATCTCCTGACTGATAGATGCCGATGCCTGATCTTCTACCTCCCCAGATACTAAAGGTACTAATTTGATAACTGGCCTTTTTATAATATTATTTTTAGTTTTCAGTGATACTACTCTGACCTGTCCATCTCTACCGGAGTGTAGCTCTTACACCCGGCCCATGGCCCATTTACCAGGAGGTAAGTTTTCATCCTTAATTAATACAATGTCATTAATACTGATATTTTTTCCTTCCTTCTTCCATTTAGATCTAACCTGCAGCTGCTGCAAATAATCTGACGACCAACATCTCCAAAATTGCTTATTGAGAGACTGAACCAGCTGCCATCTCTTTGATAAACACATGGACTCAGGTTCCGTTTGAGGTTTGGTGAGTATCGGACCACCAACCAAAAAGTGTCCCGGAGTTAAAACAGGATCCTCAAGGTTTTCAGTCAGAGCGCACAGTGGCCTCGAGTTCAAGCAAGCCTCCACTTGATATAACACGGTGATAAACTCCTCGTATGTGAGTTTTTGCTCGCCAATAACTCGCTTGATATGAAACTTTAAACTTTTTACAGCCGCTTCCCACAAGCCTCCAGCATGAGGATGAGAAGGAGCATCAAAGTGCCACTCTACCTTCATTTCAGCAATGTTGTCAAAGAAATCCTGGTTGATGGTAGCTACAATCATTTGATATTCCTTTTTAAGAAGTTTGCTAGGGCCTATAAAATTGGTTCCGTTGTCACTATAGACGTGAGATGGATCTCCACGTCGTGAACAAAATCTTCGAAACGCAGCCAGAAATGATGCTGTGCTCAAATCTGATACCAGCTCTAGATGAACTGCTTTCGTTGATAAACAGATGAAAACTGCAATGTAGCCTTTGGTCGTTCGTACGCCTCGACCTTTATTCAATTTCAGGTCTACATGCCCGGTGAAGTCAACGCCACTATGCGTAAAAGGTCTAGAAGGAACCACTCTAGGCTGAGGTAAGTCTGCCATAATTGGTTGATACTTGTATTGACTAAATCGACGACATTTAACACAGCACCTTAACTCCCTCTTAACAGTAGACATTCCGCTGATGATCCAATAATTGTTCCTGATATAAGCTAGTGTAAGTCGTGCTCCACCATGTAAAGTAGTGATATGTGCTTGATAAATGATAAGAGAAGTAAATCTACTATGACTACTTAGTATGATAGGATGCTTCGCAGTCCAACTTATATGTGAGTTTTCCAATCGACCGCCAACTCTCAATAGTCCATTTTCGTCAATAAAAGGATTTAAACATGATAGCTTACTATTTTGATGGACATGCCTTTTTGATCTGATAAATGATAAATCTTCGCTAAAATCTATAGCTTGAATAGTTTTAATGATAATATTGTAAGCATGGTTAGTTTCCACGAGTGTTAACGATTTTGCTGTGTCGGATTGTTTCCGAGTTCGAGTGATGAAACGTAACACCCATGCTACAGTTCTTACAATAAAAGTAACAGAGCTATGATTATTTAATAATTCTAATATAAATTGAACCTTATGAAAATGTAAGGCTGTGTTCACACTGCGAGTGATATTTTTTATTTCTAAGTCAGGTTCTACATATGAGGGTTTAATGATTTTGTCAGACTCGAAAGTAGAAAGCCATTCTGGCCCTTCCCACCACAAACGAAGGTCTGCCAACCTCTTTACTGATATTCCTCTCGTGGCACAATCTGCTGGATTTGATTCTGATTGTACATAATTCCAGTTCGACGAAGGTACAATTTCCTTAATTTGCTGCACCCTGTTCGCAACAAATTGCTTCCACCTTGATTGCTCACCATGAATCCACCCTAAAACTATCATCGAATCCGTCCATGCGTATATTTTAACATTTGCGCTCGGCAGTGTGCTTTTGATTTTGGTGATAATCTGTGATAAAAGTAGTGCACCTGATAATTCAAGTCGGGGTAGCGACAATTTCTTGCTAAGAGGCGCTAACTTAGTTTTAGCAGCTATCAACTGCGATGTGCGCTCGCCCTTATAATCTGTTGCGACACAATACACGGCACACGCGTATGCTTTCGCTGATGCGTCGCTAAATCCGTGTATATGATACGTATGTTGAAGGTTACCGATACATCGTGGTATTTTAATGTTATTGATATTTTTAAAATCTGTTCGTAATTCTGACCACTCTTGAATGATATCACATGATAATTTTTCATCCCACGACTTCACTGTGACCCATGCTTTTTGAAACAGCAACTTAGCCCTAATTGATAAAGGTGATATCCAACCAATCGGGTCAAACAACTTCGAAATATCTGATAACAATTCCCGCTTAGTATGATGCTTAGGCTCCAATTTAAATTGATAGTCGTATGAAAATGTATCCGATGATGGGTTCCACTTAAGACCTAATGTTTTACGGGATTCTGAGCAACGGAATTCATACGGATTATTTAACTGTTCGCATGGCAAGTCCTGTAGAAGCTGTTTTTCGTTGCTCGACCATTTGCGCAGGTTCATGCCAGCTCCGCGTAAGATGTTTATCAACTGCTTCTGTGTTTCTTTCGCTGTTTCTAGATCGTTACAGCCTCCCAAATAATCGTCCATGTAATACCTATTTTTCAAGGCCAAGGCTCCTAAGGGATACTTTTCAGCATCATCCATGGCCAGCTGCTTCAACGTCCTCATTGCCAGGAATGGTGCTGCTTTAGTGCCGTACGTCACAGTGGTAAGTCGAAAATTTTGAAGTGGTGTGTCGCAAGAGTTTCTCCAGACCACAGATTGAAGATTTTGATGACATGCTTGGACCAGAATTCTTCTAAACATCTTCTCTACGTCAGCTGTCATCACATATTGATATTGGCGCCAAGATATGATAAGAGCCTGCAGGTCGGCTTGCAAATTTGGGCCTTGCTCCATCACGTCATTCAAACTCAGACCTGATGATGTTTTGGATGAGCCATTAAAGACCACCCTCAATTTGGTAGATGTGGAGGATAAATTAAGTACGCCATGATGGGGGAAATAATATGATGGACCCTCACTAGACGTGGTATATGGCACCATGTCTCCTAATTCTTCATATTCTTTCATGAAGTTTTTGTAGTTGTCCGATAATGCTTGATTATGAGCCATTTTCCGCTCCAATTGATAAAATTGAGCAACTGCTTTTGGACGTGATGAACCAAGTTTTTCCTCAAAATTTAATATCATAGGAAGACATACTTCATACATGCCGTTGTCCAAGCGTTTTGTAGTAGAAGCATATAAGTCTTCGCAAAACTGTTCTCCGGCTGATAGTGATGATAAATTTTGTGTAGAGATCTCCTCCATCTCCCAATACTTTGATAAATCTGATACATTATTAAGAACTACGTGGCAGTTAAATGTCCTAACATAACCCGACAAAATCCAGCCTAACCTAGTCTGCTGTGCAATAGGAGCCTGAGGAGGCCCTTTGATAAGTCCACTCATCAAAATTTGGGAATATACGCTGGCATCTAATAATAAATCAATAGGACGCGAAATATTATAATCTGGATCTGCTAAGTTCACATGCTGCAAGTGTGACCATGATTTTTTGATAAAAGAAATATTCGGTAGGTTATTGATAACTCGTGATATGATCATAGCTTGAGTCATAAAGCTAAAGTCACCGTAGATGGAGTGACATTCAATATCCACCAATCCTTTACTCTGCGTTGATCCGTAGCCTATACCCGAAACAGATGCATTATATTTATGTCGTCAGAGTCCTAAGATTTGTGCGGCATTTTCTGATATCAAAGAAATTTGAGACCCCTGATCTAAAAGCGCTCGAAATGTGATAGAAGAGCCATCAGCTGATATAACCTTTATTAAAACCGTTGTCAACAAAATTTCTTCATCTTCTCCGGCGACAAAATTAACGTTATGCTGCTTAGTATTTTGCTTGGTGTCATTTCGATAACTTTCAGGACGAACTAATTTGGAATTAGAACTAGCATTATTTACAAAAGCCTCGTGCAATAGAGAATTATGGTCACCCTGGCATTCTTTGCAACGTTTGGTTGACATACACGGGTTTTCATAATGCTTATATAAACAATTCCTGCAAACTTGATATTTTGCAACTGTTTTTAACTTTAACGCTGGTGTCATGTTACTGAATCGCCTGCATTGGAATAAATCATGATTGAAATAACATAATGGACATTTTGTGGAACGTGTATGATAAGTTTTGCCCTGATACTTTTCGCGATTAAAATTTCTTGCAGGATGATATGATGATAATAATGGCCTTGGGTTGGTTGCATGCTTTGATGTCGTTGATGGAAAAATGTCCCGCTCCTTCTTATGAATCGGTTCCAACGCAGTAAACTTCGTTTCTAAAAATGTGATAAATTCTGTCAATTCTGGCAGATCTCGCGGCGACCTCCTTGCTTCCTTGTAATCCTTCAAAGTTTCGATGTCAAGCTTTTTTGATAGTAAATGTACCAGCAAGGGATCCCAGGTGTTTGTGTCCACCCCCAGGTTATGAATGGCGTGGATGCACTCGACAGACGTGTCGTGTAATTTTTTAATTTCATAGGCCGACTGCTTCGAAAGACTGGGTTGATTAAGTAGCGTCTCAATTTGATTTGTAAATAGTAATTGCTTATTGTCATACCTATGAACTAAAATATCCCATGCTGTTGTATAATTTTCCGATGATATATGCAGGTGTTGGATCAGCCGCTCAGCTTCTCCTCTTACTTTCCCCTTTAGATGCTGCATTTTCTGCGCGTTGGTCAGCGAGCTATTATTTTGTATAGCTTCACTGAATAAATCATAGAAGGTAGGCCACTGAGAGTATTTACCGGTGAAGGTAGGTATCTCCAGCTGCGGAGTTGATTGCTGGGTATGAGCCGTGGACGATAATTTTCGATGGAGTGCGCGTTTGACATCTTTATATTCCTTCTCGTATGTGCTATATTCTTCTTCATATTCTAAGTCTGCACCCCGTAGAAAGTCATCTATTTCTAGATGCTGTGTGTCAATGATATTCCACCGACTCTTCAAGTTTCGGAGCTCATCTTCGATCTCCCACTTCTCCGTCATTTCTTCTATTTTGATGCTGTTGATTAAGCGGCTCAATGCTCTAAAATTAGTGCGCTGCTTTGATAATAATTCCTGAATCCTTTCAGGTGGAGCCACCGTAGCTTTATCTTCTTTAGGCTGATAGGACAACAACGTGTGCTTAAAGGTATGATAAAGATCGTCCATTTTTAGAAAGTGGTTTTCTTTAAAATATGGATTAGTTTTGTCTACGCTCCCTAACAAAAGCTCGTGATTCTGCTCGAATTCTACCCACAGCTCCTCAAGCGTATCAAGTCTCCTTTGAATATATTCCGGAGTTTTTCTACTCGCGGAATCCTTCCCGAAATTTGCGTTGATACCATTAACCGCCTTGATAATTTCATTTTGACGTTGAAATAGTTCTTCCATTGTGATAAATCAGAAATATAAAAATTATAAAAAAGGAACAATCTTACTTGAGTCAGCTTCGGTCAGGATGCGAAACAGCAAACCTGCGGCGTCGCTATGATGAGCAGACCTCCCGGCCCGCCAAATGATGATAACACCTCACAATAAACTCCACTCACACAAAGTACACCACAGTTAAAACTTTGCGAAAAGTCACTAATACTGATACTATGATAAAGTTCTGATGCAAAGTTAAATGATAAAAGTCTTGATAAAGTACTTCGAAAGTTCAAAAAAAAAAACACGCGTTCGCTGATATGCTATGATAAAAATTCCGTTAAATGATAATATTTAAGTTATTCGAAGGACCAAAAAAAATCTAATGTAGGGGCTACTGCTGCAGCCTCCAGTACATTAATAATATAAAAGATGTATGATAAATATTTGATAAGTCAGGACGATCGGGGATGATAAATAAAACCGTTCCGGTTGAATGCTGAATGATAACTACTTTATTTTAAATGAAAAAAATACAATTTGTAAGCGCGCATATGACACGCGTTGACTAACAAAGAAAATGCTTACTGTGCTAAAATTATTCATGTACGGTTGGCAACAACTCGTACAAGTGGGTTAAAAAAATACTCTCCGCTGCGCTCTTCTCTGTCTGCGCTGGACCTAAAATGCAGTCGTACAAACCCAGCTGTCCAAATTTCGAACATTAGTAATATAAGACTATAAACATGTAATTTTTATATTTTACCTTCATAAAATATATTTTATTTTAAAAATATTATATTATTATTATCAGGGTCGTCTTTAACCTATTAGAGGCATATTCTTTATGTTAAACGCGATAAATCTGTTAAATCTTTAAACCCTAAAAGACTGTGAAAATAGGATCATTTTGTAATTTAAAGTAAAATTAGTGTAATTCCTGTAAATAAAATATATGACAAATGACATTGATCAGAGACATGTCCAAAATATTGTGTCACATGCCATTGATGGCACGAGTGCCATAAGTTCGCCATCCCTGTTTTGGGTGATTGATTTTATTGTATTTTTCTAAAGTATACGTCTTTCAGGGCTTAAAGTTAAAATAAAAATAACAGTTAAAAAAAACAGACCATAAAGGACCTTGTACCTCCTGCTACATCTGATTCCTCGTTTTCTCCTTTCATTTTCAAAACAATTTCTGTGCAAGAAGTTGAGAAAACTATTACGGCTATCAAATTACTTTAGATTACTCTTAGCACACCTGCGGTTCTCCCTATCATCTGCCATATTTTCAATATTTCGCTTAGCTCGAGTACCTCCCCTAGCTGTTGGCGTAAAGCCTCAGTTATCCCTATACATAAAGTGAAATATCCTACATTACCCTCTCACTTCCGATCTATTTCCATTCTCCCATTCCTATTAAAAGTCCTTGAGCGCCTTGTTTATCACTAAGTTGGTATATTCATTAATTACAATGGTTTGCTTAGTGCTCTTCAATCCGGTTTTCGCCCGTTACAGCTCTAACCAAGACGATATGCGCCTATCCATGTCTTATCAACAACCTACTGTCTTAGCCCTACTTGATTTTAGTAATGCGTTCAACACCGTAGACTACGACATCCTTATTGCAATGTTAGGCGCGCTTCACTTCTCAGATGCAGTGCTGGAGTGGTTTCGGGATTATCTTTTTGGAAGGCAGCAATGTATACGGGCTAATGATCGCGTATCTGGCTTCTGTGATATATCTGCTGGCGTACCACAGGGTGGTATTTTTGTCCCCTATCATTTTTTCCATTTTCATAAATTTCCTTACCCCCACCTCACATATTTCTTTCACCTCTTATGCGGACGATCTTCAAATTTATACCCACGCTTCTGTTGATGACCTTAATTCCGCTATTATGGCAATCAATAAAGACCTTGCGACAGTCGTTCATTGGAGTCAATGTCATGGCTTAATGGTCAATCCCAACAAGTCGCAAATTATAGTCATCGGTGGATCAAAACAGATCAACGACCTAACTATGATGCTGTCACTAGCATTACATTTGACAATGATACATCACCTTGTAGCGATGTAGTCAAAAACTTGTATAGAGTTTGTATTAACAACATGTTAATACAAACTCTATACAAGGTACTCTAAACGTATTTTTGTTGTATATTTGACTGGATTTCAACAACTAGCATTTTTTTACTAATTTTGGTGGAAATTTTTGTTTATGATTTTTTTTTATTCAATTTGATTTTAGGTGTTAGAGAGTACTATCTTTTAATTAAATTATCAACAAGAATAAGAATATTCCCTTAAATAATCATGTTATTCCCGACACCGAAATTGACCTCCCACCAAAATTGGTTTTTTGACACCAAAATTGAAAATGATACCACCAAAATTGTTACACCCCACCAAAATGATATTTGGATGGAAAAAACCTTGTACTGCAATAAAAAAATAAAAAATAATAATAAAAATTGCTTTTTGGTAACAGATCTACTGACTGCCTTGGCCCTTGCCTGCCCGAATAACTTTACCTTAAAATTCATGTCATGTCAAGCTAGCGTGCAGCTTTAAAGATGGACAGAACATGTACTAGCATATAAAGATGAATCCTAATGGCTGTACCTACTTATATATTTTAAAGAGTAACCGAATATGTAGCATATTTTAACAAAATATCATCTTAATATGATTGTCTAGTTTGAAAGATGATCTCATGACTGGGCAACATATTTTATTAAGAAAAAAAATGTACCAATAATAATCTAACATTTTATTATTCGTGATAAAAGTATAAAAGAACTTTTTGTGATACTAACCGAATGAAATAATATGTTGGGCATATAATTTGTAATTATCATTTATTATTAATTATTCCCACAAGTTACAACTAATTACAGTCTTTTATTTTCAACAGTCCTTAAGCTCTTTTACAACGGAGTAAGGAGTGTAGTGTAAGTTACTTAAAAATTAATAGGAAACATGTTAATTATTTTATATAATTCTTCAAAGAATCAATCACAGTATTATTGTTACTACTGTTAAAATAACACAAAGATATAAAGATTTCTTATTACAAGAATAACGAAATACTGGGACTTCTTATACTTTAAATAAACTTTCATTATAAAGGTAATAATTAATCAACAATCAACACTTGTCTTACAAACTAATCATCTGCTAAGACGTATAAAAATTAACAATATCAAAGTATTAACGACTTAAGAAATCTTCGCAAACATAAGAAGTTAAAATAACTAAAAAAAACATATTCTATACCATTCTAGACAAGGAATAAATTCTAGATAATATAAAGTTACAGACTACAGTGATTGTGGCAAAGCGTGCCTACCCGGAAAGTGCGCAGCATCAGCAGCATGGAATATGGCACACTTGCCGAGTACGTACGCTTTACCATACTCACTATATCCTAAAATCTTTAAAGTTGTAAAAATCAAATGCCTAAGTATTATTACTGTGACTTTTTATCCATAGAACAAACTTTTGCATTAATAATATTGAAAAACAAAGGACCATAACTCTACCTATTTTTATAACATCAAATGTTCAAATTTTAAATTAAAAAATCAAAGTACAAATATATTTTCTTCATCACTCTCACTATTATCAATTCTGCCCTTTTTTGGCGGTTTTTTGATTCTCTTACTATTTATTTTAAATATATTTAAGTCTTCATCGCTGTCGCTCTTGATGATGCTAAGTTTCTTTGGTAGTTTTTTGGCTCTATTGGTATTTAAATACATGTTTAAGTCTTTATCGCTGTCAATATTGATAATTTTGCGCTTCTTTAGTGGTTTTTTGGATCTTTTGGTATCTACAAATATGTTTAAATCCTTATCACTGTCTGATTCAATATTTTTTGAAGTTTCTAAATGGTTTTTTATTACTTTATTAACAATAGATTCTTCATCACTACTACTACTAGACAGTCTTGATCTGTCTCCTTTTTTATTCTCTGCAATATCACTTGCCGATCGTTCAAACTGTGTAAGTATATTGGAGTTGATGTTTTCAAAGAATGAAGTGCTTGGAAGCAAATTTTCACAATCTATGATGTTATCCATATCTATTGACAAGTTGACTTTGTTTTGTGATATGTTCTTCGTTTTTAAGAAAAATGGCTCGGATGCTTTGAAGCAGTGTATAGCAGGTTTGTTTATGCTCAATCTATTGTCTTTTACAATTTGTTTAGAAGAGGGTGTACTTGAATTAATTTCATCTGGAACAAGTCCACTCTCTTTAGGTATTTCATAGAAACCTAGATGGCAACCGTGAGGGCATTCTATGGCATTGTATAAACAAAGTGGCTCAACACAAGATAGTGAACGCATAGCTAAACCGATTGTTGACTTAATATTCCATACAATTTGGTGTACTTTCATTGAACCAGAGAATGGCTTGAGTTGTTTTGGTAAAAGCCAATCTTTTACTGATATTTCATGATCTTCTACAGTTTTAATCTTTACTCCGGATACTTCACTCTGTAACTTTTCGACAAGAGTCTCCATGTCAGGGATATCTTTACCAAAGGCTACTAGTTGATCTGCTGTTCTTTTGAGAATTTGGGGAGATAAATTTTTAGTTGGGTTATGATGTAAAATATTTTTTTATTTCTATATTGAGTGGATGGCGAATCAGAAACAACATGCGGCGTACTAACATTAGGAGCGTTTTCATTAATTTGCTCCATAATTGGCACTAAGTGCGCCCAGACTGCGGACGCATCATGACGCAAGGATTTGCTGATAGTGCAGAACGATTGGGGAATAGTTTGATCTCCATGTTTACAATAAATAACAGAAGTGTGTAAAGTTATTTGCGATCTGCCTCCAGAAAAATGAACTGTTTGAACTTCTTCTCCATATTTTGTGTTATAATTCTCACTGAAGTCAACGTGTATTAAGCATTCGTTTTCAGATAGTTCTTCTTTTATTTTCTTTACAGAAGCGTAATGATTCTTAATTCTTCCACAATGAGCCATAAAGGGCGTTATAGTTTTTAAAAACAATTTAATTACATCTTTAGGAGTGTCCACTTTGTTAACTTTTGCAATTGCATTAATATATTTTTCTTTATTGTTTTTAGTATAGCTTTTGGCTGCTTTCTCCCATACATAGTATGAAATGGTTTTTGGGTTGTAAAATTCCTTGAAACTTAACATTTTATTACAACAAACCTCACATTTGCGTAGTAAGCAGGCAACCGTAGTTTTTTCACAAGTCAAAGTATTTAAGGCCTCTGTTATGGAATTTTCAAGAATAATCTTGTTGTTCTTCAGAGATAATATCACAAACTCCATATTAGCATGCGTTTTACACATGCACGTCTCACGGTTTTCGATTCTTGGCTTAATAACCCAAAATGGTCTCATTCTTGTAAAAGTAATATAGCTTATAGGTGGGTACCCATTCTCAAGATATTTTCGATGTAAATTTCTTAGAGAATCATTCCAATATCGTTTTTGCTTTCTCAAACCACCTCTTGTTATATAATCTTGCTTGCCCGGACATAATCGACTATTTTCATCATCTTCAAAGAAGTTTTTCAGAATATTGCATAGTCTTTTTTGTTTAGGACTGATTGTTTTAGGACTTACCATACGTTTGCTACACCCAACGTTTTTTGGACTTATATTCATCTTTTTTTCCAACCTCTCAAGTCTTTTTCTATACAAAAACTTTTGTTGTTGTTCCTTCAGAAGAGCTTTCTTAAGTAATCTTATTTGGGACTTTTTCTGTTCTCGGTATTTTCTAAGTTGGTCGTTCAGTTCCCGTTTAAAGATGCTAGTGCTTGTAGAAATATCTGACTGTGGACTGTTTCGCCCAGACATAGAACTGGGAGAGTGTATGCAGCTTATGTTGGGACTTATAAATGGAGAAGCGGTCTCATTAACGGGTATGCTTCTTTGAATAGCATCGATGGATAATGTTTCTTCAATCGGAGCAGCAGGAGCAGCTTCAACGGTAAAAGTAAGACTTTTGTTATGGGATCGCAAAACTCGAGGTGAATTTGAAATTGGCTGATGTGTTTGCTGTGACGTTGTTTCGATGGGTAAATTATGTAGTGGAATGTAGCTGTATTGAACAGTATTGAAGGTGAACCTCTTCGTTTTTTTCTTTCACAGTACGCTTTGAAGTTAATATAATTTCGTCTCTGTTTCAGTCTACGGGCTCGAGGTAGTAATTCGGACAACGGTACAATTTTGCCTTCAGCTTTCTTTCTGTGGTATCTTTCGCGTTCTTTTCTTCTCAGTTCTTCAAGCTTGAGAGGATCTTTTCTGATGTTTTCTTTTCTCTTTCTTTCTGACTCTCTCTTTCTTTGTAACTGCTCTGCTCTAATTTGTTTAGTTTTTTTCTTCGGCTTCCTGTAACAGAATACCTTCTTAATTTGAAAATATCTATCTACAGGATAAAAAAATAGTGTTATGTAGGGTCCCTTATAGAGTTTACTGTGAAAGTATCAGCATTTTTTGTGATTTGTATGGGCAAGTCCCTTAGCATTATGAATTTGCTCACATAAAAGTAAAAAAAAATTACTCTTTCAGCGCTGTTATCTTGAATAGGTATAGTTAATAGCCAAAGTAGAAAAGGGACACAATTGTAATACGACCTATGTCCCAATATCTTCCTAAATATTTTTTAATACAGTATGTACTAAAGAAACCATATAAATATCCAATTTTAGGAGAAAAGAACAAATATCAATGATAATAAATTAACTTCATAAGATACGTGCGAGCGCGCTCAATTAGTCCAAAATTCAATGCAGTTAAAAAATCAATATTATAGACAGGAAAGTACATAGTAAAATTACGAGGCAAGGGAAAAGGGCACAAGGCGGTACATTGTGCTATTATCATAATATTTCGACTCATATTCGATTTTATAGTAATTACATTAATATTTAATTCGATTTATCAATAGATTTTATAATTTTGGTCTCATGAAGCAATGTTGGTGTTAGTAAATAAATATATTTAGGCTTATAATTTAGTCATGGCATTGGCATTTGGCTCCTAGTACATTTACGGCCCGTTTCAATAACTATCTACTACTATCTATTTGTTAAATACGTCACATTTAGTATCGCTGTCACAGACAAAGATTCCTCTATCTAAATTAGTTTATTGAAAAGCAAAAAACCGGCAAATGATACCAAAGGTGACTTTAAAAAAATAGTTATGGGTACATAGGTTATTGAAACCAGCTGTAAGGCTGACCCCACATTACGCGTGCGCTTTCGTGGAGTGGCGCGAGCACGTCCGCATCGCTGACACGTCCGAGGAACGAGCACGCCTAATGTGGGGGAAGCCTTAGTGCTTGCAAATGAAAACGAAAAAAAGAATTAAATATGTTTTTGTATTAAAAACAAAGACACATAAAACAAGAAAGCTTTCTTGCTGATATATAGGTTATTTAAAATTATATTTCCCACCGTGTTATTATCGCTGGACTCTATTTCTAGTTCCGTTCAAGTTCCTTCTTGAACGGAACTAGAAATAGAGTCGAGAGTATAAAAATAGAGTCAAAATATGTTTAGTTGACTGCGTTTATTAATTATAAGTAACTTGCTTTGAACAAACGTTTTGCTTTTTGAAAAAAAAAAATTATAAGATCAGTCTTTTCTGGCAGCTTTGGTGGCCATGTGTGTTAAGTGTATTTTCCAAAAAGTGCTTGTTTTTTTATTAGACTTAGGGGAAGGGGGGGCATAATGGGGTATCTAAGGAAAATACCAAAAATACAGTATAATCATTACGTCTATTATGATCATTTATTTATGGCACAATGTCTTATTAATCTAACTACAATTTGGCATAGTCTTTGGGAGATGAACTTATAGCATTTTTTCAAAATAAATGATTTAATAGGAACTTTCGAAAAACCATCTTGCCCCTTACCATGGGGTAAGATGGGGTAGTGAAAATGGGGCAAGATAGGGTAAGCTAATTATTATCACAATAAATACAAATATGAATTTCTTCGGTGTTTTCATCATCTACACCAGCACAACCATTGTGAGCCCAACGTCCACAAAGCTGGCAGCCTACCCAACCTTCGGATGATTTCAGAAAACTATGATTTTCATCATTACAATAGAGACAAATTGTATCTTCATCATCGTCATTTTTCGTTTTGGCTGCAACTGTAGTCTTTTGTTTCTTCTTAGCATTTTTTTGTGCCGAGGATCATTAGGATTGGATATTTTCCTTTTTTTCAAATTCTCCAGCTCATTTTTATAAGGAGTTGAAGTAATGTCGACTGTTTTTCCTCTCCGGTATTGCTTCCTCTTTTCAGTTTGTTGGACCGTGCCCTATGAAATAGGTCCAACATTGTTTTTTCGCGGTAGGATTTTCGGCTGTGATGTTCTCTATCGTAACGCCAGAACTTATTACGCGCTTCACCGGCTTACTCTGATAATAAACCTACTGGAAGAGCTGAGCTATTAATAATATCTTTCCCGTGAATAAGAATTTTATGCAGAGTAACGGTCATTGGATACCAACCATATTCTGCCACATATTTAGATGCAACCATTTGACAAAATTCTCCAAACTTATCAGCATCTACAGGTAGACCACAGGACAAGGTAACCAGAATCGTATGAATATCGTCCAATAACCACTGATCAAGGTTTAATATTTCTGCGAACACTGCACGATTTTTCTCAGAAAGAACTGTTCGGGCTGTGTTGCCGTCATTTGTTGTTCCACCATTGGGTCTCACAACATCAACCAGCACTTTCAATTCTTGCCGAACTCTGTCTTTCACGCGTTTCTTTGTTTCCTCAACAATGCGCGATTCATGTGAATCTTTGCTTACCCTCCATTTCTTTACAGGAAGTTTGTAGCCTAAATGTAGTAGGAACTCTAACATGCGAATCCATGAATGCAAGGGGCTTATTCCGTATTTAAAAACTGATGCATCAATTGCCTGAGAGCAAATGACATCTAATTTATTGAATTGCGTTGAGGTCGCTTTGCAATATGGACATTTTAGTTGAGAAGAGGTATTTGTTATGGTATTCAGTACTTTTCCATCTATACATGTCAAATAAAGTTGGGGTTTTGCCTTTATTTTCTTTCTGTTAGACGTTGTCACTTCTAGTGTAGTTAAATCTTTAATTTGGTCATCTACCCACTTCTCTTCATTCAGAATTAAATATTTCGTCTCCTTGCGATATTGGATATGAATCGGACGGCAAAACCTGTATGACTGAGGAGTTGGGTTTAACCAAAGAACAAAATCTGTATTTGTTTTTATACGTAATGGGATAAAAGTAGTAGCAAATAAACTGTTTTCAGGGCCTTCATTATCAGAAAAATTTTGTTTATAAAATAATTGACTTGAACTGCCATCAAATCCCCAACTTCCCTCAAAAATACAATCTACAGTATCTAGGTCTTTTTGTTCACAATAAGCTGATATAATTTCGTCGCATGAGTTTATTTATTAACCTTTGGAGAGTGTGAGAAAGTAAACTAGCTAACGGAACAAATGCTTCTCTTTCTGTCAATTGAATTGCACTATCAGGATAACACTTTTGTTTTGCTTCAAACACTTTTTGATAGGTTGGAAATGCTGGAAAACCTCTTGATTTTAAATCTCTCTGCAAAAAGTTGTATGTCTCTACTGTAAATTTTTTGTCTATAAATATTGCTAAAGCTTCATCTGGAGAATAAGGACGGGGGTCTTCGCGAAGTTTAATTGCTATTTTAGAAGGTCGTGATAGACTTTTAAGACAAGAATTACATATTGTAAATCTTAGGACGCCTTGGTTCTTAGTTTTTGCCTCTTTACTTCTAACACATTCATCAATGCTTTAATATTTTTTGTTGCTGGTTCAGTTTCTAAAGAACATTGAAGTTCTTTAGACAACCTTCGTTTTTGTCTGTTGCTTAGTGACTCATAGGCCAAACATGATGAAGTCGAAGAAATGGTATCGATTTTGGGCAACAAATCCAAAGCATATTCTTCCATATAAATTTGTAAATCTTGAACACCTTGATCTGGGATATTAGTGGACTCTAAAATTTCTTGCTGATGATTAGGTGCAAGTTCATGTCTGCCAGAGTTAAAATTATTAAATGCAGTGTTAGAAACAATTGCAGACTCTAAAAGAGATTCATCTAAAACTACACGTTCACTAATGAAAAAAGTGTTGAAATCATTCTTTATCGATGTTTTAAGCCACGTGTTGTTTTCTTCTTCAAAAACATTCATGTTATATTTACATTGTTTGTAAAGTTGCTTACATTTCGAAGTAAATCTAGTTATTGCCTTTTTAAAGCCTTTATCATCATTCAGATCAGCTTCGTCACATCCTAATATATTTCAGATTAGATTTGATCGTTCTTGTAAAGCTAAGTCAGTTGGGCGAATTTTCGATCCCATCTCTTTACATTTGGAAAAAAATATTTTATAAACATAGAGCCTGCTAAGCTCTCCTTCTTCCTCTCCTCCTTCCAAAATCTCCTTGCCTACTTGCGAATACTCCCGGAGATTGAAGAGTACCGGCTGTGGCGTTATCCACAGCTTCATAGCTAAGTACATCTCCTTGCGTACTTGCGAATACTCCCGGAGGTTGAAGAGTACTGGCTGTGGCGTTATCCACAGCTTCATAGCTAAGTACATCTCCTTGTGTACTTGCGAATACTCCCGGAGGTTGAAGAGTACCGGCTGTGGCGTTATTCACAGCTTCATCAATTGCCTCTCGTGGACCAACATGAGGGTTGGCGCCCTCATGCCGTCCTTGCAGTAAGTCAGCCGGTCGGAGCCCGGACAGACATCCCTCAACAGGCCGGGTCCAGGTCCTGTTGAGGCAAAGTGGCGCCATGGGTCTTTAGCGGCTCCATGGTGCCTCACCACCGCTCCTCCAGGAAATATGTATCGGTGCATGGTTTTAGCTGTAGCCTAACAAGGGCGGACCCCTTCCACATATTACCTTTCATTGGATTTTAAATACACACACCGGCATATTTAGCGGAACATAAAATAAAGGTTTGATATCAGTATCATATTATAAGGTTGCTGGCTGGTTTATAAGTCATTTAATTTAAAAATAAATATTTTCAAATTAAGAAAACAACTGAACATCACATTTTATGCAATTGTTTTAATTTTATTCAAATACACCTTATCTGGAGCGAACTTCGAGTATTTCTTCCTTCTGAGTTTGATTTAAAATTTCATTGAAATACTGTTTTTTGTTAGTTTTTTTAATCGCGTATCTTTTTGGAGAAGTTTGGAGAAACCCCCGTTTGACGGCCGTCCAAGCCCGACATGAGTTAGAAGCAGTGCGGGGTGTAACCGTAAGTGAGCGTACGGTACGAAGAAGGTTCGAAAAAGCTGGTTTGGGTTAATTTGTGCCCGCCAAGGCTCCAAGGCAAATCATCGTAGAAACAGGTTAACTTTTGCTCAGGAACATCTACTTTGGAACGCAGACCAATGGAGTAAGGTATTGTTTAGTGATGAGTGCAGAATTCTCTTAAATCAAATTGACGGCAGGCAAAGAATATACAGACGCAAAGGAGAACGATACATTCAGACAAATTTTGAAACTACAGTTGCATACGGTGGTGGATCAATAATGGGTTTGGGCGGGCATTTGTTTGGGAGCTCGCACAGACTTGGTAGTGATTGACAGAGGGAATCTGACTGCATACCGCTATACCAGAGAACTTTTAGAAGAAAATGTCGTACCGTTTGCCCCATATATCGGTGACGGTTTTGTTTTTATGCAGGATAATGCTCGGCCGCATACCGCTCGGGTAACTCAAGCTTATGTTAATGATATGAACCCAATAGAGCACGTTTGGGACTTGCTGAAAAGAAAAGTTAAGTCCAGAATTCCAGCTCCTACCAACGTGGGTGAACTGCGAATCGCCGTAGTTGAGGAATGGCGGAGACTATCCCAGGAGACCATCGATAACATCATTCTCAGAATGCCTAGACGGGTAGAAACTTTAATAAGAGCACGTGGAGGAAATACGCGATATTAATCACCATTTTTCTAATTTAATTAATTGTTATTTTGAAATTAATTTTCACTTTTCCCGGTTACATGAAAAGTTCAAAAATGTACCATTTTTCAAAAATAGCCTTTACTCGCAAAATCTGTTCTTAATGTGATCTCATTTTAAGTAAAACAAATGAAACTTTAAATAACAAAAGAAGTGTAGTAAGTAGATTTTAAAATATATAATTTTTTTTTTAATTATGGACCTTTTTTATGTTTTCCGCTAAATATGCCGGTGTGTTTAGAATGCCCGTCTGTCGGTTTGTTTTGCTTTTGACTAATCTCTGAAATGATTGCATGGATTTTTAACCGTGACTTTCACGTGCAGATCGAATTATCAGCATATTTGATGTAAAAATATTAGGTATTTATAACGCCTGATAATAATTTGTATATAAAATATTAAAAATTATTAGACTTTCATTGAACTTAAAATAAATCTTTAGTATTAAAAAATAAGTATCTGTTTGTGATACCAAAACAATCAAATTAAGAAGGTCCAGAGAAATTGAATGTCACGCGAGTGAAGCCGCGCGCAACAGCTAGGTAATTGAATAAAACTTTGTTTTCACTTGAAATTCCTGAAATAATACTCTACCAAACACACAGTGTTTCGACTAGTACATGCGAACAAGACAATATATTTTTTACTTATTTATATTATTTATGTATATTCTGATATACATAAATAATATAAATAATATATTATTTATTTTATTTTATTGTTCAGCATAAAAAATCTATCTAACAAATATGGAACACGGCGGAGGTACATCATATAATATGCAGTATAATAAACATAAATAACCAAAAATAGAAAGGTTCAAACCAAATAGTATCTCACTGACTTCAAAACTCAATATAAGAGTGGAACAGCAGTGAAGCAAAGGGGAGCAGAGTAGTAAGGTATAACGCGAAGAAAATGTAAACTGTGGATAACATAATGAATTTCCACGCGGGCGGAGTCGCAGGCAACAGCTAGTAAGTAAAAAAGACTATTACTATTTATTTATTTTTATTTATTTATTTAAATGCACAAAAACACATTACAATCTTAACAAATCACAAACTGTTACTACAATTTTTTGACCTAGATAGCAACGTAACAAATATGTGCACACTATAAAGCACAATACTATTCTAACATACGTAATAGCTCAACATTCACTACAATTTATACACAATACATTAGGACGCTACGTGTGTTACTCAGAATACTCTAAAGTTAGAATGCTATGGAGGATGTCTTTTACAATTTTATTGTATGATTTACTGTTATGATTAAAAATGTCCAACGTTTTATTATCTTTAGAAAATTGTTATATTGACGGGCCATACGTGTTAATGGGTTAAAGTAAGAAATATTATTTTTATAAACTTGTAAGGCGAATAAGTTTGTACGACTAGCTCTACGTGCACTGAATTTAAAGTTAAAATTAATTTGAGACAGTAGCTCCGGTGAATCAATAATGTAGTTTATAATTTTGTAGAAATACGATAGGTCGAAAAATATGCGACGGCTTTCAAGAGTCTGTACTTTGAAATAAATTAGTCTGTCATGGTAATTTAAATCAGATCGACCGGGGAAGTGACGATAAAAAAGGATTTTGAAAATTTTTTTCTGAACGCGCTCAATGTTTTCTACATGCGCTTTGTAATTCGGGGACCATACAGGACTTCCATATTCCAAAATAGTCCTAACCAGAGCAAAAAATAAGTATAAGGTGCTGCTAGGTTTTTTAAAGTCTTTCGTTGCTCTTAAAACAAATCCTTGAAGTTGATTTGCTTTGCAAATAATATGATCATAATAGGCCCGAAATGAAAGTTTGTCGTCAAAAAGGATGCCTAAATCTTTGGTTACTTGTGCGCGGTTAAGTGTTTGACCATCAATTTTATATTGCCAGATAATTTTGTTCCGTTTTTGAGTAAACGATACAACTGAGCATTTGTTTATGTTCAAACACATTCGATTAACGCTGCACCAATCCGATATTGCATCAATATCTTGCTGAAGGGCTAAGCAGTCTTCTGCTTTCGATATTAAAGTAAATACCTTTAAATCGTCAACGTACAAGAGGCAACTACAAGAAAGTCTTAGAATTAAGTCATTTATAAAAATAATAAAGAATAGTGGCCCTAGGTGGGATCCTTGAGGTACCCCCGATCTAACAGTAGAAGGTGAGGAGATAAATCCCTTTAGCCCGACCAATTGATTCCTGTTATTAAGGTATGAGCATATCCATCTGTATAACTTTCCATGTATACCATAAGATGATAGTTTACGACAAAGCAACTGATGGTTGACCTTGTCGAAGGCCTTAGAAAAGTCTGTGTATATAGAGTCCACTTGACCTACAACAGAAAAAGCTTGGCAGAGATAATTTTTGTACTCTAACAAATTAGTGACTGTCGAGCGACTCTTAACAAAACCGTGTTGCTTGTGTGAAAGAAGTGGTTTCGTATGACTATAAATGTGATTATAGACTAAGAATTCGAATGTTTTTGCAAAATATGTAAGTATGCTTATAGGCCGATAATTTTCACAGTTAGTCTTGTCGCCATTTTTATATATGGGGATGATATGTGCAGTCTTCCAACGGTCAGGGAAAGTGCCGCTGACTAAAGACTTATTAAAAATAATAGACAGAGGAATGGATAATTCCTTTCCGAGAAGCTTTATAAATGAAGGAGGTAACAGATCCGGTCCTGCTCCCTTAAAATCAATTTTTTTTATTTTCATGATTATATGTTTCTGCTCGATTGATATATGAGACAATGTGTTAGGAAAACACTTGCTTTCATAATCTGAGTGACTAGTAGTACGGTTATCATCACTTCGAAAGTCGGATTTTTTATCAAAGACCGAATCAAAAATACGAGAAAAGAGATCACACACCTCCTGACCACTAGATGACGTCATCCTCTCAAACTTCATAGTGTTGGGTATTGAAACTTGACCTTTTCTGCTATTGACAAAACGCCAAAATGATTTGATGTCAATTTTAAGTGAATCCTCACAGTACCTGAGATAAATCTATCGTAGCATACTTTAGTTAGAGTTTTACACCTATGTCTAAGTAATGAAAATACATCATAGTCACGAGGATTGCCGTATTTTTTAAATAGCTTATGAAATTTGTTTTTTTCTTGGTTACATTTAATTAAAGGTTTACTATACCAAATGGGATATGTCGAATATTTGTAAGATACTGAGTGTGTCTTTTGATTATATTAAGAAAAGTATCATAAAAGGTGTCAGTGCAAAGATTAATATCATTGGAATATAAAATGTCCTGCCAATTTACGACTTTCATCTCAGATTACAATGTCACATTTCCTGAAATTAAGCCTTACAGCTGGACATCGACGAAGCTCTTTAGAAGTTCCAGGTAGAGATACAGTTATTAAAAGTGCAGGATGGTGCTTGTCCTGTGTGCTTAACGCGAGTTCTTCACTTACACTTACGAGTAAATTATCCACATTTGAAAGGAGTAAGTCAAGAAGACGACCGTTGGAATTTGTGACACTGTTACACTGATTTAGATTGCATAGTGATAGAAATTCTTTTAGTAGATAAAGCTTTCTGTTATGTATAAGCGGTGTTGTGGAAGCGGTTATGTTATTTAAGCAAGTTAAGTAATAGTCAGGTGTGTTAAAATCACCCACAAGTAAGAAATTGTCAGCAGGAAAGCAATTCAATAATAAGTTTTGACAGTGGCCATAGAAGCGCTCAAAATGGTTGTGGGTTAAATCGGGCGGCAAATAGCAAACACATAAATTCAGGCGTGCGCCATCACTGGAATGAGGTAAAAGAGTTACCTAGACATCCTCCATATCACTATCCCATGATGCCTGACGGTTAACATGATATTTTTTATGTACTGCTAACAAAACTCCTCCCCCTTCAACTTTACTCGGTACAGTCTCTACTCGGTCACGCCTAAACACATTGTAGCGGGAGTCCATGATTTCGCCATCGATAACACTTTTATTTAAGTTCGTTTCCGTCAAACATATGATGTCATAATCACAATTTAAAACATTTAAACAAAATTGTGATAATTTGCTACGTATTCGGTATACATTTTGGTAGTAGATGTTAAACATTGAGAGAGGACGAGAATTTATATATAAAATCAGGAAAATATATTACAAAAATTACAAAGTTAACTTAACTTATTTAAGGTCTTAGAATTCTTCACTAAAATGGCCGGGCTCGTTTCATTTTTACGAATATAGATGTTACCAAAACGAACCCATACAAACTTTAATTTTTTTCTTTACAAAACTTGCGTGCCAAGCTGTTCACTTCTTTAGTCTCAGGTGACAAGTGCTCGGATAGAAATATTCTACAACTAGTACCGGACAAACCAATTTGCGAAGTAGACAACTGATCATTAGGGTGGGACTTATTGAAACGAGTGGCTGCTGATAATAATGTGTCACGGAGGCGTTGCGATGAGAGGGTGACCAGGATGTTCCGCGGTCTCTTTGAACTAGGGTCCATCTTCGCAACGCGATGACACACTTTGAGGTCACTTTCGGATATCACGACATCTAAACACTGACAGAGGCCTTAAACAGTGCGATCAAATTTTCAGACTTGGTTTCTGGTACCTCATGTATTTTGAGATTGAGGTCCCGCGATATTTTTTCCATGGTTGATAGACGAATTTGAAGCTTCATTAGTGAGTTTTGGGATGTAGATAGCTCATATTCTAACTGCTTGATACGATTATTCTTTTCAGCGATATCCCGTTTAATATCGTTTTGTTCCATGGTGATAAAATCTGTAGTTGTCGTGAAATCTGCTTTTACCTTTTTATCCTGGATGGCATTTCCAACTTCCACAGCAACCATATCATTCATGTCCTTCAACAGTACAGTTCGCAAGTTTGACATAAAAGATGAATCAAGAGAAAGTTTCTGATCCATAAGCTTGCTAATAATTAAAACATAAAACTAGTCCTGGTTACCGCAAAATAACGAATAATCTATTGTTACACACACATTTATAATATCTTCCCCGTTTTATTTTTTTAATGATAATATTTGGTATTAGTCATGATTTTAAATGACATCGATGCTTGTGACGTCTGTCAAATGTTTTAGACACTTGACAGACTTTATGTCATTCATGTCAGTCAAGAAACTAAGGTGATTTCATGATAACCGCCATCGCCCATCACTGAACGAGCCACCTTCAAGGAAAGACAGGTTAGTAAGACTTGTTGATTATTGTAACAATCCAGTTTAGGTTTAGTAACTTGGTGATGATATTGAATTCGAATTATGTATTAGTTGAATTATTTTATGTGGAAAGTTGGTGGAAACTTTTCTTATACGCCATTTTTTATAAATTATTTTCTACCTCCTTTATTTTCAATTGTTTCAGTAACTTATTTTTACTTTTACAAATATACAAGCTACTTACTAATTAACGTACCTACTTGAATTGGGTACATTCGAAATTCAGTATGATTACCGATACAAAATGCTTCTTCTTTTTAAACAATAGAAAACTATTGGTTTTATTTGATTATTTTAATGCATTATAAAATAGATTATGAAAGTAGATGTTGCTCAATTTTTATTATGAGATTTAATTTTTGAAATATTCATATGAATTTATAGGATTTAAGTGACGTAAACACATACTCACACAATCGTTTTGAGTTTCAGAAAGTGTGTGACCGTGAATCCAATGTGAGCCTCCGCTGTGGTCCGAGCCATGCGCGCACGTCGGTTAGACCACGCTACGTCGACCGGCGGGATAGTACGCGGACGCAAAGCCGCAGCCGAGCGAGAAATAGGCGTGACGGTGGCGGGCGGAGCAGAAGCCCTAACCGTTCGAGTTCTTCGCACTACCGTGAACAAAGAATCTCCCAAGAAGAAGAAAGACTTAAGGTACTTGAAATATGAAAATATGATACGTAGGGTGCGTAAGCGTTTGAGTGAGCATAATGAATCAGACCGAAGGTCTACGGCACCTAAACAAAGAAGGGGTGGTAGTAAAGCACCACATCCTAATAATTATGATCATGGACGTTCTCTTTTTACGCCAGAAAATAAACCAGATGAGGCTTCACCGATAAAGGATAGGCATGTCGACTTAATTGAATAATTTTTACTAAAAGGACTCGTGAATCGTTTTCTAGTTCGGTACTTGCAAATGTCATTCCTGAATTCGATCTTGTGAAAGAACAAACTGTTTACGTTTGGATAGACAAAGTAGATAACTGCGCGGAAATTTACAATTGGAGAAATTTACATTTTTTGTAAATTTCCAATTTACAATTGGAAATTTACAAAAAATGAATATAAGTAAATATATAAGTAAAGATGATACAATAGAGAAAAGAATCTGTTCTGATTTAAGTAAAAGGTTAAATTGTAGTGATGACCTAATAGTATGCGATTAAACCACTAAAGTTGTTGAAGGTTAAGGAACTCTTGTAAAAGTGAAAAATAATTAGAGAATGAGTGAATAAAATTACTAGTGAATGAGTGAGGGTGATTTTAAGTCGAGCATGATTGACATAGGAACTTGTCGCCCATGAGTGGCTTAAATCATCGTAGTTGTATGAGTTGAGAGTGAAGGAAGTAACTCCGAACCATATAACTATAATTAAGAAAGTGAGGGCGTCTTGAGCCGGGCATGAGTGGCGTACGAACTCGCCGCCCAGGAGTGGCTCATGGCATTGTGGTTGCTTTGCGATGGTGAAGGAAGTAACAGTTGCAAAGTTAGCCATATTTAAGTTCACGGTGTTATAATAAAACAAAACTTTATTAATTAGAATGAAGCTAATTTTATGATAACATTTTTATAAAAATATTTAAAGATAAAGATTAAATTTATAAATAATAGTACTAATTTATGTTCAAAATGATGTCAAAATATAATAAGATACAGTTTATTTTTTTCTTCCATGATTACAGGAAGTAAAGTTTTAATTAAAATTAGATAGGTAGAAAATGTTGTGCAATGTATTTAAATGAAAATAAAATTCTAGCATTATAACTAACTTAGAACGAAGATACTCGTTCCTAAAGGATGGCCGACTGTTACACACACATTTTTAATATCTTCTCCGTTTTATTTTTTTAATAATAATATTTGGTATAGTCATGATTTTAAATGACATCTATGCTTGTGACGTCTGTCAAATGTTTTAGACACTTGACAGACTTTATGTTATTCATGTCAGTCAAGAAACTAAGGTGATTTCATGATAACCGCCATCACTTCTGAACGAGCCACCTTCAAGGAAAGACAGGTTAGTAAGACTTGTTGATTATTGTAACAATCCAGTTTAGGTTTAGTAACTTTGTGATGATATTGAATTCGAATTATGTATTAGTTGAATTATTTTATGTGGAAAGTTGGTGATTGAATGTACTTAATTAGCTATGTATATTAAAATCATAAATATCAAATAAATAGCATAAAGTGATACGTGATCTTTTGATTTTACTCCCTTCTGAGTCTTTCTTAACACTATATTATTTACGACACGAAACACTACTGATTACCGAAAATTAATTAATTAATTCAGGTATTTTAAATGGAATACTTAATAAAGTAGTAGGTGCTGCCGCACGACCAATTAATTCTAACGGCATCCCTAATGATTGGAATAGTATACGTAATTCTTTAATAAATAATTTTGCAGATTAGAGAGACGAAACTGCACTTTATAAACATTTAGCTTTATTAATACAAGGGTCTAACACACCACAAGAATTTTACGAACGTTGCCAGAACTTATTTAGTACAGTTATGACTTATGTTTCACTGCATGAATCTCTTGTAACTACCATCAATGCTAAACGCGAGCTTTATAAAAAATTAACTCTCCAAGCATTTTTACGTGGTTAAAAAGATCCATTGGGTTCTCGTATTAGATGTATGCATCCCGAAACGATTGAGAAAGCTTTAGAGTTAGTTCACGAAGAAGTTAATACTATGTACATTCAGAATAGAAATTCTCTTAATATGTCAGATAAAAAATTTAGTAATAATCAGCAGCTTCATAAAATGTCTAATCATAATTTTCAGCCCTTCAGGCCGAAAAATTTTTACATACCAGGTCCGTCTAGACTGCAATTTATGCATAAGCCATCTTTACCTCAAAATAAATTTAAAATGCCTTTGAGGTTTTCAATGCACGACTTCCTAATCATCAACATGGTTTTCAACTTCAAGATAGACCACAACCCTCATTTCAAGGCCCTAAGCCTATGAGCGGTGAATCTCATTTTGTAACCAGAGAAAGACCAATGCAAGCAGGTCCTAGTTACTAGTGGATGGAATTGGTCCAAGCAGGGTAATCCGCCACCTTCTGATTATTTTAAAACGCGTGATCTTAATGTGAACGAATGTGCAAGCTTTGAATATTACGATGATTCTGATTATTATAACTATAATGACTACTATGATCATAACAATTATTATAACTATGACGGCTATTATAATGACTATAGGGAAATAGTTCCGTATGAAAATCGTGAAAGTCTTATAGTCGAGGGGTTAGAAGAACAGCCGTAGTCAGAACAGAAATCATCATCATCATCTAGTGAAAATTTTCAGAAAGCTCAGAGTACAAAAAAATTAAAATAGAATTAAACCTTCAAACTCAACGTCAACTACCATTTATTAATATTTTACTCAAAGGAGGATTTTCTTTAAAATTTTGAGATAAGATACTGGAGCAAAACAGTCATTTAGTAGTCCAGAGGCTGTGGAAAAATACTTTTTTCACATACCATTAAATTTTGATCCGTTTTAAGTCACTAACGTTCATGCAACAAGTAGAAATGATTACTCCATAACTTTACCGTGTTTCCCAGAATTTAATGATGACTGTAAAATTAAATTATTCTTATATCTATATAAGATTCCATAATTATTTTGACGGTTTGATAGGAATGGACTTACTAACTTAATTTGAAGCTAAATTAGATCTTATTCAACATTAATTACTAGAAATGATATAAATCCTATTCACTTATATAATTCACGAAATTTAAATTTGTACGAAAAAGTTATACCTAGCGAAACTTCTTTACTACTTAAATTACCTATTAACGCCGTAGATGGTGAAGTTTTAGTGCCGGAACAAATAATTTGTAATTGTATAGTTAGCGAATGCTTAACTATAGTAAAAAACAATAGAGGAATAGTCCAGGTAACAAACCCTACAAAAAATGATATAATATTTTCATTAGATCATCCAACGCATGCTACTATATTTAATTCGGAATTTTCACAAGAAATTTCACATCGTGCTAATGACGTAATTCCACGCTTACGTACAGATCATTTAAACGTCGAAGAAAAAGCTAATTTAACATCACTTTGCGCTAAATACGCCGACGTATTTTATATCGAAGGCGAGTCTTTGACGTTTTCGAATAAAATTAAGCACAAAATCCGTACGCATGATGAAGTCCCCGTTTATACAAAAATTTATAGCTATCCTTACATTTTACGTGAGGAAGTACAAGACCAAATGTCTAAAATGTTCAGTCAAGGTATTATTCGACCATCAGAGTCCGCTTGGAGCTCTCCGATTTGGATAGTCCCTAAAAAGATGGTCGCCTCGGGAAAACAAAAATGGAGACTAGTCGTAGATTTTCAGAAACTCAACGAAAAGACTATTGACGATAAGTATCCCATACCTAATATCAATGATATCCTTGATAAGTTAGGAAAATGCCAATATTTCACTACCCTAGATCTAGCATCAGGCTTTTATCAAGTAGAAATGTCAGAGGAAGATATACATAAAACTGCTTTTAGTGTAGAAAATGGTAAATATGAATTTCTTAGAATGTCCATGGGTTTGAAAAACAGTCCCGCCTCGTTCCAAAGAGTCATGGACAATGTCCTTAAAGCCCTACAAAATGTAATCTGTCTGGTATACCTAGATGATATCATAGTTTTTTCAACATCATTACAAGAACATATAATAAATCTAGAAAAAGTTTTCCAAAGGCTACGTGAGTCTAATTTTAAAATTCAGTTAGATAAATCAGAGTTCTTAAAACACGAGACCGCATATCTAGGACATATAATTACTAGAGAGGGAATAAAACCTAATCCCGATAAAATATCCGCAATACAAAAATTTCCTATCCTAAGACACCTAAGGAAATAAAATCATTTTTGGGTTTAGTCGGTTACTACCGTAAATTCATTCCTGATTTTGCGAAGATCACAAAACCATTAACTCAATGTTTAAAAAAAGGGAAAGAATATAACATTTGATGCAGAATACGTTAACAGCTTCGAACGATGTAAGACACTTTTGACTAATGATCCAATATTAATATACCCAGATTTTGAAAAGGAATTTTATTAACAACAGATGCATCAAATGTTGCTATAGGCGCGGTTCTTTCACAAGGAGCTATTGGATCTGATAAACCAATAGCGTGCGCTTCTCGTACTTTAAATGATAGTGAAGTAAATTATAGCACAATTGAAAAATAATTGTTAGCTATTGTATGGGCAACAAAATACTTTCGTCCTTATCTTTTTGGCCGTAAATTCAAAATTTTAACAGATCATAAACATTTGCAGTGGGTTATGAGTCTAAAAGAACCTAATTCTAGATTAACAAGATGGAGATTAAAGCTAAGTGAATTCGATTTTACTACTCAATATAAGCCCGGAAAAAAGAACACAAACGCCGATGCTCTTTCTCGTGTCGAAATCTGTAACGAAGAGATAAGTTCAATGGTCGGAAATACATCGAAAGCATCTGAAACTGTAGCTGATGACTCTGAAAGCACTATGACCGCACACACCTCCAATGAAAACCCAATACTTGAAATCCCTATATCTTTTGATCCCCTAAATAAATTTCATCGACAATTAATTTTAAATTTTTATCTAGCGGTTTATCTAGCGTTATATGCACAGTCAGTTTTTGGTAGCTGTGCTGTACCTACTTCCGTGTTTTAAATTGTTACTCCCCTATTTATTTATTGACGACTTACGCATTGTTATAGGACTTCTGGTGTTTCTACATTTGCAACTATCGACTTCAGCTTGTTTTGTGAACTTCATTTGTTATTGATTGGTTTATTACGAACTATGAAACATTTGTGTGTGACTTGTAGTCGGTCTTTGACTCGATTAAATAGCGGTATAAAGGACAATGGCATTATTGTAAGAGTTGTGTCCCAACCCTTGTAACAAGTTGCGACTAGTATAAACATGTTCAATTAAGCTTTTTTTGATCACTATGCCAAGTTTTTATTGTAATTGCGTGCAGGTCAAAAGTTACTGGGCTTCAAGTGAAAAAAGGTTTTTGTTTAATGCTTCAATCATACTTTATTACATTTTGCGTTACATGTAAACATAATTATTACATTTATAATAATTGTACAGTAATCACAGGTAGTAGTAGTTATTTTTTTATAGTTATTAACAACTGCACAGTTGAAAATATGTAAATAACAAAGGAAATAATACAATTCTGATAATTGTATTATTTCCCTTGTTATTTATACAGGCTGACCTGAAATTCGATACATTCCTTTGAAAGACAGAAAGTAGACCTCATTTACAGTAATATTTTTCATGGCAGCTTTCTTTTTTCATCCTGGGGTTTTCTCCTTTTGGTGCCCAGTAATGTGTGTTGTGGAAATTGTTTATCCCGTCACGGTCAAATTTCGATTCATCCGTCCACAATATTCTTGAGAAGAAATTACGATCCTCCATGTCTGCATTTATCATAAAACGGCAGAATACCATTCTTCTAACCGGGTCTCCCTCTTCCAACGCTTGGACAGGTGTGTAGTGAAATGGATGTAGACGCGCTGTGTGTACTGTAAACCACACCCTCCATTAACTCAATCCAAGTCTTCTAGCTGCCGCTCTTGTAGAAATAGAAGGATCATTTTGAAAGTGTTAAAATTTCTTCTTCTTCTTCTGGAGCATACAAACGAGGTCTGCCTGAATCGCCACGTCTTCTATCAACACGGCCGCTTTCCCGAATTCGTCGAAATGTTGTTGAAAACACTCGTAACGTTTGGCACTCGTCGATTCGGAAAACGTTCAACGTATGTTCTTCGTGCAGCAACAGCATTACCATTACAAAGTCCGTAACAAAACAAGATGTCAGCGTATTTATCGTACTCAAAAGCAGCCATCGCGATACAAAAATTACATAAAAATACAAAAATGTCATTTGAGTTGAAGCTCTTTCCTTAACGGTACGCGAAGGGTACCTTTCTAGGGGGGTCAACGCACGGAATAGCATCCTTCTTTAGCACGATGCTGTGTTCGTATGGGAGGCAGCCTAGACCCTGAAACACATCATTATATCTGGTCACAATTTTGTCACAAGTTTTTTGATACATATTATACACATTTTGCTCAACATTTTTGACATTTTCATTCTTTATATGAAAGTATTTTGTTATTAAATTTAGCTTTATACAAGTGGGTAAACCAATCACAGTTGGACAATTTAATTTAGTTACAACAAAAGTAATGTTTTCTGGTTTTGTTTTGTTTTCAACTAAACAACAAATGTTTGACACTGAAATTATCGGAATTCTGTGCCCACTGTAGGCAAAGATATTATATTTCTTACACATTTCTTTACTCTGTTTGTCAAATTTAAGATTCAATTCTTTAAATACTTGATAAGACATCACATTTATGTCTGCTCCAGTGTCAATTAGGCAATCTACATTTTTGTTGTTTTTTTTAAGAGAATAATGCCAGGAATTGTTTGTGTTAATCAAATTTGTACTAGCATTTTGTGACTTTATGTTTTTAACGTTGAATAATGCCCCTATTGTAAATCTCTCAGCCTCAGCACCTTTGGGGCTTGATTCATCATCGAGATTTATGCTATCTACCCCAGAACCAATAGTCCTGAGATTATTTTTCTTAAAACATAGATGAGTAAAATGTCCATATTTAAAACATGACCTGCATCTGTATTTCCATGCTGGACAGTTGCGGCGACCATGCGATGTGTTGCACTTTACACACGACGATGTTCTGGATCCAGGTGTAGCTGACCTTGGGTGACCTTGGCGTGATGGGGATCTTGAGTTTTTTCTCTTCTGGTGTGGGGGGAAACTGGTCCGACGATTTTTGTGTAGCTTGTATACTGTGGCTTCTTCTTTTCCATCTGCTGCCTTGATTGATTCTTCACTTTTCTGCGCCATCGTGAGTGTTCTACAGAGGAGTTTGGCTCTTTCTAGGGATAAATCTTGCTTTTGTAGGAGCTTTTGACGAAACTGCGAGAAGTTTGTGGCCATATTAGCAATGAAAATGTCCTTTACAAGGGAATCGCGTAGCGAACCAAACTCACAGGCATGACTTGCGTTTTCTAATTCCATTAGAAAATTTTCCAAGGATTCGTTCACACGTTGTTTCAACGTAAAGAATTTGTGCCGCGCCACGGTCAAATTCTTTTTGGGTTTAAAATAGTCGACGAATTTTGCCTTGACTTCTTGGAATGTAGCAGTGCTTAGGTCCAAATTGAAGGAATTGTAGATATTTAGGCCCTTATCTCCCATGGAATGCAGCATGATTGCAATTTTTCTTTTGTCTTCCGTCTTCTCCATGCCTGACGCTAGTAGGTATATTTCGAATGACTGGGTCCATTTCTTGAAATTTTCAACATTATTGTTGATAATTTCTGTAGAGATCTCAAGCTTCTGCACTCCGTTTCCTGCCATTGTTAAGTTCCCACACTCAGGTTGTCTCGAAGCTTCCGGAGTTTTTGATGTACCCCCTTTTGCGTTCATGATTTTCGTTTTCTTGACAACTTATTTTTACTTCTTTTCTGACACCATGTAGCGGGCTTCGACCTCTTGATTGTAAGTCCTGATGTGTGTCTGAGTGGTGATGATAATAATACAGCAACAATTATTATATTCTCCTTTATTGGTGCTTAACACTGATTACGTATTACATATGAGGTATATGCCTAACATAACAATATACCTACGTCTACACTATTTATAGCCTTTTGGCCAACTGAAATAATCTAACTAAATAGGCTTTACTTCATGACATCTGTCAATGTCAAAAATGACATTGACACTTACTTTTGTCAATATGCAACAGTTTAAAGCAACAATACGTCCGTACACGGCAATAGTTGACTTAAAACTAATATTAGCTACTAAATTTGCTCTCTTAGCCAGTCGGTAACTCATTGACAAAGGGCCGCGACGACAGTAGCCGAAACATCCCGAAGTTTGAACACAGGAAACAATTGAAAAAAAAGGTCGCCTCAGGTAGAGTAATTCTTGAGATAACGTTACCTGACGATTGTTTTGTCTTTGTTTATTACATGTTCATATTTTTATGTACATATTTTACCTTGTACCTTTTTTGGAAGCTTATGAGGTAAGAAAGTTATTTAAGGTATTTGTACGCATTGTATCATACAACTTTTTAAGGAAAATCACCTGTTTTTAAGAAAAATGTGCATTTTTCTTAAAAGAAAATTCTGTTTCATGTCTCATAATGAAAAATTCTCGCTTAGTTTGTCCCTATTTATTCCATAAAAATATTATTTCACTCATTGACGGTTAAAATACATAAAAAAAATCACTAAAAAGACAAACATTTTTAAAAATACGTCATGTCAAAGTCAAAAAGTCAAAAATAAAGAAAAAAATTTTGAAATTTCAATAACTTTGTAAATATCAACTTTCGGATAGGGGATGCCATGAAAAATATTACTGTAAATGAGGTCTACTTTCTATCTTTCAAAGGAATGTATCGAATTTCAGGTCACTCTGTATATTTTCAAATACATGAATAACAAAGGAATAATACCCTTATGATAGAGTACAGCTTAAACATATGCAAATTGTTTACAGGTACTTTTAATAGTGATTTATATCTATGATAACGTCATCCAAAAATGTCGCGGGTAACAATATGCTTGGCTGGTGTCTAGCCCAGCCAAGGTACCAAATGATACTCATTATGTGAGCGCAAGTACCTACTGTTCTTTTTCCCGATAAACATGAGCAATAGTAATGGGCAATTGCATTTCTCGCTGTATTTACTCTATTTTTTATCAAAATATACGAGTAATAAATTCTACCCGATACATGCCGCGATTTTATGCGCCCCCTCAACCGAATAACTTCTGAAATATTTATGTTGTATCGTACCAGGTTAGGAATACGTGTTCTTACGTGTTCACTCAAATAAGACTGTGCGAGTTTTATTTGGTAACTGCCTAGTGAAATTAATAAAAGGCCTTCTTCTGTTACTTCAGGAAACTGTAATACTGCATTGTCATCCGAGGTTATGGTACGAAACGAAGCTCGCTGTCCATTTAAATTATTTTCAGTGACATAGTCACCTAGGCTGTTGGCCATATGAATCCTCTCATTCAAAACTTGTACGATATCATTAGCTCGAGGATGGTCTTTTAACGGCTCTCTATATGTATTTAAAAGAGCAGCAGCAACGCGTATATCAACGAACATATGTGTCATTGCTCTGTAGGGATCTCCTACATCTTATTTAATATTTACATATTATTTCACACACAATTTTATTTATACACCTATTAGCAAACTCAAAAATTAAACATATTTACTTCATTTAAAAGTATAATACTCTGACAAGGCATCAGGTGCCTAGTCAGCTCATTTAAAATATTATAATTAAATCTGATGTTTACGCTAAACCGCATGGGAGACTCGCGCGCCGACCGGTTTTCTATGGTATGGCGAGTACCTACGCGGTATGAACTATGAGTAGTGTGGATTCGTGCGTTCTGGCTCACTATTCTGGTTCCCCCGCCCTCTCCCCTCGCCCTCTCTCACGTGTTCTATCAACGGTTCGAGCGGTGACACCGGCTAAAAAAAAATGTTTGGTGTCAAAATGGGGGTTTTCGACCATGCCCGATCGATTGCGCTAATCCGTTTTTCAATATCTCTAACGGTTACAAAGATAGACTTTTGCAATTACTAGGCTCATTAGGCTATATTCATTACTAATTACCTCATGCAGTGGTAGATAATTGACGGTGATAAGCTAAGGGTCATTAGTGGTTCAGTGAAACAACAATGGTATTATAAGTGAGTCATTTTATTGATAAAATAACACAATTTAAAATCGTTGTTTTGTTATGAAATGAACCAGGAAACGAGCAGATGGATCGTCTAATGTTAAGCGATTTCCGTCACTCATGGACACTCGAAACACCCTACTCTGGTGTTGTAACCTGCGTTCCCAGTCATAAAAATCCCCAACCCCTCTTGGACCTACGGTAAATCCGCACTCACACAGCGATACACATAGCAAGCGTTATTTCATACCGGTTTTCTGTGTGGCCGTGGTATTTGCCCGATTTTTTCCCACCTCCGCAAAACGGACTGTTGAATATTTGACTATGGCTGGTGTCGAGATAATGAGTCATCCACCATACAGTTCTGACCTGGCGCCCTGCGAATTTCATTTATTCCCAAAAACTAAAGATAAAATACGAGGTATTCGCTTTACGAGCCCTGAAGATGCGGTGAAAGCGTACGAAAATGCCATAGAAGAGACCCCTAAGGAAGAATGGACCCACTGCTTTTTTCAGTAGTTCCATCGAATGCGACGATGTGTAGAGAGGAACGGAGATTACTTCGAAAAACAATAAAAGTATTGGCAACTTTCTATATTAAGTCGTTTTTCATTTTCTAAACATTTTCAGTGTTAACATTTTCTAGGTAGATACACTTTAGGGTACAGGTGTGTAAACGAAAGTGTAATGACGACCTCTGTGGCTCAGTTGATTGAGCGTGTTGGTGCCCAAGCCGGGGGTCGCGGGTTCGAATCCCGCCGAAGGAACAAAAAGTTTTTCTGTGTTCCTGGTCATAGATTACGCTTTAGCATGAATGGGCCGGCTTGATCGGGTAAATACCACGGCCACACAGAAAACCGGTCTGAAATAACGCTTGCTATGTGTATCGCTGTGTGAGTGCGGATTTACCGTAGGTCCAAGAGGGGTTGGGGATTTTTATGACTGGGAACGCAGGTTACAACACCAGAGTAGGGTGTTTCGAGTGTCCATGAGTGACGGAAATCGCTTAACATTAGACGATCCATCTGCTCGTTTCCTGGTTCATTTCATAACAAAACAACGATTTTAAATTGTGTTATTTTATCAATAAAATGACTCACTTATAATACCATTGTTGTTTCACTGAACCACTAATGACCCTTAGCTTATCACCGTCAATTATCTACCACTGCATGAGGTAATTAGTAATGAATATAGCCTAATGAGCCTAGTAATTGCAAAAGTCTATCTTTGTAACCGTTAGAGATATTGAAAAACGGATTAGCGCAATCGATCGGGCATGGTCGAAACCCCCCATTTTGACACCAAACTTTTTTTTTTTAGCCGGTGTCACCGCTCGAACCGTTGATAGAACACGTGAGAGAGGGCGAGGGGAGAGGGCGGGGGAACCAGAATAGTGAGCCAGAACGCACGAATCCACACTACTCATAGTTCATACCGCGTAGGTACTCGCCATACCATAGAAAACCGGTCGGCGCGCGAGTCTCCCATGCGGTTTAGCGTAAACATCAGATTTAATTATAATATTTTAAATGAGCTGACTAGGCACCTGATGCCTTGTCAGAGTATTATACTTTTAAATGAAGTAAATATGTTTAATTTTTGAGTTTGCTAATAGGTGTATAAATAAAATTGTGTGTGAAATAATATGTAAATATTAAATAAGATGTAGGAGATCCCTACAGAGCAATGACACATATGTTCGTTGATATACGCGTTGCTGCTGCTCTTTTAAATACATATAGAGAGCCGTTAAAAGACCATCCTCGAGCTAATGATATCGTACAAGTTTGTGAATGAGAGGATTCATATGGCCAACAGCCTAGGTGACTATGTCACTGAAAATAATTTAAATGGACAGCGAGCTTCGTTTCGTACCATAACCTCGGATGACAATGCAGTATTACAGTTTCCTGAAGTAACAGAAGAAGGCATTTTATTAATTTCACTAGGCAGTTACCAAATAAAACTCGCACAGTCTTATTTGAGTGAACACGTAAGAACACGTATTCCTAACCTGGTACGATACAACATAAATATTTCAGAAGTTATTCGGTTGAGGGGGCGCATAAAATCGCGGCATGTATCGGGAAGAATTTATTACTCGTATATTTTGATAAAAAATAGAGTAAATACAGCGAGAAATGCAATTACCCATTACTATTGCTCATGTTTATCGGGAAAAAGAACAGTAGGTACTTGCGCTCACATAATGAGTATCATTTGGTACCTTGGCTGGGCTAGACACCAGCCAAGCATATTGTTACCCGCGACATTTTTGGATGACGTTATCATAGATAATAATCACTATTAAAAGTACTTGTAAACGATTTGCATATGTTTAAGCTGTACTCTATCATAAGGGTATTATTCCTTTGTTATTTACATATTTTCAACTGTGCAGTTGTTAATAACTATAAAAAAATAACTACTACTACCTGTGATTACTGTACAATTATTATAAATGTAATAATTATGTTTACATGTAACGCAAAATGTAATAAAGTATGATTGAAGCATTATTTAAAACAAAAACCTTTTTTTCACTTGAAGCCCAGTAACTTTTGACCTGCACGCGATTACAATAAAAACTTGGCATAGTGATCATAAAAAAGCTTAATTGAACATGTTTATACTAGTCGCAACTTGTTACAAGGGTTGGGACACAACTCCTACAATAATGCCATTGTCCTTTATACCGCTATTTACTCATGCATATTTAATTCATTTGTTTTTTCTTTTGGTTTTTTTTTTGTGTCACATGGTTACAAAACGGAGAACTTGAAATATCGTATTATATTCGTGCTGCAGAAACGGCTCGAAGGATTAATGATGTGTATGGCGGTGGTCGCAAAAGAAAACACAGTGTATTTTTGGTTCCAACGTTTTCGTTCTACAAATTTCAACCTGCAGAACAAGCCCCGTGGACGGCCGGAGACCAAAGTTGATAATGAAGAATTTAAGCCTATTGTGGAAGCGGATCCATCGCAAACCACGTCCGAGTTAGCTGCAGGCTGCGGTGTTAGTGATAAAACTGTTTTAATCCAGTTGAAGCAAATTGGGAAGGTGAAAAAGCTTGAAACGTACCTCATGAATTTAGTGCAGCAAACCGACAATCGCGCGTCGGCTGCTGCGTTACATTACTCAACCGGCACAATAATGAAGGGATTTTAAATCGAATCATTACCTGTGATGAAAAGTGGATCCTGTGCGATAATCAGAAACGCTTATCGCAAAGGCTGAAACCTTCGCGAACCAGCCAAAGCCTGCTCCAAGCGAAAATTGACTCAAAAAAAGTTACCTGTGAGCGTTTGGTGGACTAGTGCCGGCGTCGTTCAGTACAGCTTTCTTAAATCTGGCCAGACGATTACGGCGGATGTTGGAAAAGCTAGCTGCTGTTGGTCTATTGGTTGGCTAACCGAGGTTGGTTATTCGCTCTAGGCGACTGCTGCTTCAGGACAACGCTAGACCACGCACTGCACAACAGACGGCTACCAAATTAGAGGAGCTTCAATTGGAATGTCTAAGTCATCCACCGTACTCCCCGGACCTTGCTCCAACAGATTATACCATTCTTTCGATATTTGGATAACTTCTTGCAAGGGAAAAAATACAACTCCGAAGGGGCAGTCCAAAGCGCCTTCAAAGATTATATTGATTCCTGTCCGAATGGTTTTTTGTAGTAAAGGAATCAGTGAACTAACTATGACATGGCAAAAGAGCATAGATAGCAATAGTATATACTTTTATTTAATAAATATATTATGTTTTTAAAAAATCGACTTTATGTTCTTCCTTTACAAAACGCCAATTTCATATGTATAATAGTATAGGCCTAATATAATAGGTCTTTACCTATGAAATTGCCGTTCTGCAGTACTGGCCATTTCAAATCAAAATAATTTTTGTTTGGGTAAGAATTCTAATTTCAAATTAATTTTATTTTAAATACATGGAATTCTTTTTCCAAAAGTAGTCATTTGTTTATTGATTAGTGTTACATTTTCATCGCATTTCAATCTTTTTCGTCATCATGGATACGTAAAAAATTCGAGTAATTATGGAATATGAGTACCGTCGTGGCAGTAACGCGGCACAAGCGACACGCAACATCAACGACGTTTACGGAGCTAACACTACAAACCAACGCACCACCTGTTATTGATTTGCTCGCTTCCGTTCTGGAAATTTCGACCTGAAAAAAGAACAGTGGAAGCTGATGATACACAATCTACGGCTGAATTAGCAGCAGCTTTCGATGTTAGCGTCAAAACAATATTGGTCCATTTGCGGCAAATTGGCAAGGTAAAAAAACTTGACAAATGAGTGCCCCACGAACTCAATGATCGCCAGCGCGAAGTACGCGTCGAGACGTGCCATGCACTGCTCAACAGACACACAAATGAAGGAATTTTGAACCGCATTATTATCTGCGATGAAAAATGGATTCTGTTTGATAACCGCAAGCGCTAAGCAAATTGGTTGGATCCTGGTTCAGCACCGAAACAATGTCACTGTTTGGTGGTCTAGCGCCGGTGTGATTCATCACAGGTTCTTACCAAACGGGGTGAGCATTACTGCAGATGTGTACTGTGAAGAACTGAACACAATGATGGAAAAGCTGGCACATCTCCAACCAGCATTGGTCAATCGCTCGTCTCCGCTGCTCCTGCACGACAACGCGCGACCTCATACTGCACAGCAGAAGGTCTCCAAGTTGCAAGAACTGGGGTTGGAAGCTCTCCGTCATCCGCCCTACTCACCAGACCTTGCGCCTACAGACTCCTACTTTTTCCAGAATTCGGATAACTTCTTGGCGGGAAAAAAATTCAATACCCGAGAGGCAGTACAAAATGCCTTTGAAGAATTTGTTGCCTCCCGTCCAGCTGATTTCTTTAAGAAGGTCATCAATAAACTTCCACTGCGTTGCCAAAGATGCATTGATTGCATGGGTGATTACTTCGATTTAATACAAATAAAAAATACATGAAAAAAATTCGTTTAAATTTTTTCATACAAAACGGCAATTTCATAGGTAAAGACCTAATAATTACATTTTGTTCTTTCTAAGGATGTATTCTCATATGCTTTTGCGCGCGACTTTGTCCACATAGACCACCCCGCCCCGTGAGGAATGAATTTCGAAAAATCTTTTTTTTATCTAATTTCTACTGCGGCATGCGTGCCCAAATTCAGCGCAATCCGTCCAGCTGTTGATATTTCACTATAAAAATTTTGGACCCCCATTTCACCATAGGGGACGAATTTAAAAAACTATACGACACCCTACGACACACACGTTTTGTACCACGATTAATTAGTGATTTTACAGTAGATACGGTATTACTATTCTACTAGTTACCGTAGATGAGCCTTCGCATTTGGGCCAAATTGCCGAGAATTACCGCGACTTCACAGAATACTGGCGTGAAATAACGCTTGCGTTACTTTTTCTTATTGAGTGAGGATTTTGATAGCCCGAAGAAGGCTTGGGGGCTTTGAAAACCGGTACACAGAACGCTGTTTTACGGGTGTTCATAAGCTGTGGTAATCGCGCGGTAATCCTTAAGGCGATCCGTCTGCTCGTTTTCCGGAAATTCTTTATACTTATATATGAACTTGTAGCGTCAAATGTTTATCGTCCGTATATTCCTAATAGTAAATAATGTAAATGTGAATGTTTATAAGGATTAGTTTCACACATAAAATAAGTTTTTCTCGTTTCAAGCACATTTCATCCGTAATGTTTATGAGTTTTTTTTGTGTATAGTATGTTATTTAGTAGGTCTGAGAAAGTAGCCAGTCGGGTCAGCTAGTAAGTATGTTAGTTTTTGTCTTAGATAAAGACTGGCATATTGTTATGTAATAAGTATAAGTATATGTTGGTTAAATGTACATTGTGGAAATAAATACATATCCATGGGAATTGGGAATGTTCCTTTTATAAAGGAGTAAAATAATAACAAAATAAAATGTTATTACTTAATACATAATATTTATTTGTGATATTTATTTATATGTGATTACAATGTATACATTTAAGTAATAAAATAACTTGATATCTAAATAACATTTCAGTAAAAACATATAAATGTTTGTATAAAATATAGCTTATATAATAAATAAATATAGATATAATTTATGACAAATTCATTAATACTTAATATAAAATACTAAGTTGGACGGTCACAATAATAAGTCTAATAAAAAAACAAGCACTTTTTGGAACATACACGTAACACACATGGCCACCAAAGCTGCCAGAAATGACTGATCTTATAAATTTTTTTTTTCAAAAAGCAAAACGTTTGTTCAAAGCAAGTTACTTATGATTAATAAACGCAGTCAACAGTTTAAACATGTCGACCTTTCTGGGTAGAAACGTCGTAAAAGCCATTTTGTCCAAAATGACTTTTTAACGGTTTCTTACTCAGAATCGCTAGCTCTATCGATCTGTATATTCGAAATGTTTAAATTCGCAAAAAAAGGCTTTTACAGCATTTTTCAAAATTTTTTGAAAATAATACTATCAAACATTTTGTAGTAAAAGACACATCACCAACAAATATGGCTTTTACAACATTTTCTCGATTTCAAATTTAAAAATGAACGATGTCATTTACGTCCTTAAGTCCATAACTTTTAATAATAGGGCTTCTACAGCTATTTCTTTATTGCGACACTATTGAAAATAAATGCTTACTTTGGTATTAAATAGCAATCGCATTTTTGTTATGGCTTATAGACATTTATTTCAGGTCATCTAGACAACTATTATTATCTGCCTAAAAGTTTAAAACACAATAATATTACAATTGAGAAGGCATCCATACAATAAAACATTTTTTCACTGTTTTTGTTTTAAAAATAATAATAACGATAATAGGTAGAAACTTTAAATATTAACCGAACATTGAATTGTATATTATTTACTTTAAACATAAACAATTAAGTAAATTATAATGACACTAGGGAACTCTTCGTGCGCGGTTTTCACTCTCTAGTATCAAGTGGCCGGTTTTTTATAACTATGGGCTTAAATAAATAATAATATTATTATGCATTTGAATAACTAAAGAAAAAACACACTTTTAAAATTTGCTTTTACAGATCATCTTTTAATGACGATGTTGCCGTGATAAAAACACAACAAAAAGTAAAGAAAATATGTAATGAAACACGTTCTATCAAAACGCTACTTTTTTCGTTCATTCCGTTGCCATTTCATCAAATGTAGGTATTTCTGTGTGATTTAGTATTATACTCCTGAAGACGTGTATTATTTATTTTAATACAATTTTAGGTGTTTTTAACGTAAACGATTTTCAAAATCATCTTTTTATGCTTTTTTTTAACTATTTTTTTCTTAATGTCAACTTTGATCATTTACTGTGAAAAAAAAAGTATGGCGCTATAGCTGCCCATTATCTTAATAAATTGTCTAGTATGTGTAGTTTCGAAAAAGGTATTACAATGTGTACTTTACTAGCAATATTAAGTTACAGGAGCGAGATCAATATCAAGGTCAGAATTCAAAATTTTTAAGTATTGTTATAAAAGGTTATAAAACTTCGTCATAATGATCTTATTCTACCATAATTCTATACACAAATGTTATTGGGCCACTAATAAAGATTTTCAGAAGAACAACAGGTTGTTTGTAGTAAACAAAATATCATAATTATTGCCTTTAGGGCGCGCTTCTGATTGTAGAGTGTACACATCTCAGTGTGATTTTGACTATCGCATGTGCTCTTGTTTTCGTTACTTTCGTCAATTTGTTACTGCTTTCTAATATCGGACTTTGATTTGCCTTGGACTTGTGAACCTGGTGATACTGACGACTTAGCTCTCATTTACGGACATTGCTTTGTGCTATCGATTAGATTTGTTGTTTGGAAGTTTGCCTATGTGCCAGGGGCGTGCGCTCCATATAGGCAGAAATGCAGTGCTTTACTTGTCATTCACAGATATTTTAATAAAACGTTCGTACGTTTTAGATGACATTTACATAAGAGATAACAATAGAGAATTAAATTCGACAGTGAAGTTGCAACTGCTTTTGAGAAATTCTTTGCTGACATTCCAGTTTCAACTACCAAAAATTTGTATGCCTCTCCTGCTGATGCTGAATTACTTCTTAAAGATAATAAAGAGTGTGAAATCGAATTTAGATTTAAAGAAATAGGACCTCAAGATATTATTAAAAATTTATTATTTATTAAATATTAAGAATACTACAGATTTATGGGGTCTGTCAATGAAAGTTATTAAATCTATAATCGATATTATCGCACCTTACTTAGCAAGTATTTTTAATGATTGTATAAAAAGTGGCGTATTTCCTGATCTAATGAAACATAGTAAAGTTTTACCTCTGTTTAAGTCTGGTAGTAAATCGGATCCATCTAACTTCCGACCTATATCTATTTTACCAACACTAAGTAAAATATATGAAAAAATAATACTTACTCAGTTACTATTTGGTTTTACGGAGGGTCGCTCTACAACAGATGCTGGCGTTGGTCTGATTAGTTATATTTTTGATGCTTGGAAGGGGTCGCAGGATGCTCTAGGAGTTTTTTGCGATCTCTCTAAGGCATTTGATTGCGTGCAGCACACAACGTTGATCAGGAAACTATGCCACTATGGAGTAAGGGGACCAGCACTCGTCCTCTTAAAATCTTATTTATCAAATAGGACTCAGAGGGTTGAGATAAATGGAAAAAGATCCACAGGCACCAAAATTGAGATGGGGGTCCCACATCCTGGAATGGATCCTCCATTTTATTCCTTTTTCTGGTCTATATAAATGACCTACCATACCTAATTAACGGAAAAAACGGGATAGTCTTATTTGCCGATGACACGTCACTTACTTTTAATATTAATCGCCAAAACTTAGGCTATGACGAAGTAATTAATGCTCTCTCAAAAATAGTACACTGGTTTAGTGTTAATAATCTTTTGTTAAATAGCAAAAAAACTAAATGTATAAAGTTCACATTGCCAAATGTAAGGCAAACTAAAACCAATGTTCTATTGAATGGAAAAGGTATGGAACTAGTAGATACAGCTGTCTTTTTAGGTATAACTTTAGACGCAAAACTACAGTGGGGCCCTCATATTGCTGGGTTGGCCGACAGACTCAGTTCAGCAGCATTTGCAGTAAGTAAGATTCTTATCTTACTTACTGCAAATGCTGCAATTTTCAGACGAAAACACAGCAAGACATGTATATTTTAGTTACTTCCACAGTATAATGTCCTATGGCATTCTACTATGGGGAAATGCTGCCGATATAAGTATTATATTTGTGCTGCAGAAGCAAGCTGTTAGGGCAATCTACAAGCTGGCCCCCAACACGTCATTAAGAGAGAAGTTTAAAGAAACTGGAATCTTAACTGTAGCTTCTCAGTATGTTCTATCAAATGTATTATATGTTGGAAAAAAAAATTAAACCTATTCAAAAAGAAAAGTGACAACCACAATAGAAATACCCGAAATAAGAATTCGTTTAAAGGCCAGTGTATACGCCTATACAATAAGATCCCAGAAAGCGTTCAAAATTTTTCGATCAATAAATTTAAAAAAGTAGTTAAAGAACGTTTGTGTGCTAATGCCAATTATAAAGTTAATGATTTTATGAATGATAGCACACCTTGGGAATGAGGTGACGCTCTGCAAGGCTACTTCTAAATTACATATATTATTGTACTTTTGTTATGTAGTTTTAGTCATAACATTGTTATATATGCCTTTTTTATATTTTTGTAAAAAAATATTTTCCATCTTTTTGATAAAAGATGGCCCCGTGCGAGTTTCTTACGCCGGTTCTTCTCGCCGGGCCAGTTAGTAGTCCCCGAACCGGTGGTAGGCATCATGTAGATCGACGTTCAGAAAGTGTATAAAAATACCTATTTGGAATAATAAATTTTGACTGAAAAAAAAAATATAGTGTAATAATTTATATATTTGAATATATCATATACGAGTATATATACCTACAACACAAGGAAATATACTATATTTCTTTTTAACACTCCGAATGGGACGTTTTCTAAATAAAATTTGTGACAATTAATTGGTCATTGTGCTGAGTCACTGTAGATTTAAAAAAATTAAAGTTGGATGGAGTCACTTTTTCGATTGGCCAACTATGCTTTTTTGACATCCACTCACAACACAATGAATTAAAATTTAATTGAAAATTTTTTTAGTCTACCTACTTTATTATCAAATAATTAACCCTACCAAGCAATCAATTCTAACCTTTTTGTTTTTCGAAAACTGTTAATTCGTTGTTGAAACTCAGTCACAACGCAAGTTTCCATAGATAGATAGATCTAATCTTCACTTTTTTTTCGATATTTAGAAATTGGTAGTAATTTAGAGTAGATGCAGGGGGTCCACCGCATCCAGACTGAGCATAGAAAGTGGTCTATGAAACAAAAGAGTCTGGGAACCACTGATCTATGGTAATATTAGGTCCTTACATATGAAATTGGCGTTTTGTCGTACTGGCCACTTTTATCTGAAATATATCTTCTTTGGTTAGGAATTCCAATTTCAAATTTATACTCATGCATTTGTGTTTCGAACCCCATATTTAATTAATTTGTTTTTTCCTCTTTTGGTTTTTTCTTTGCGTCACATGGTTACAAAATGGAAAACTTGAAATATCGTATTATTTTCGAGTACGAGTTCCACCGTGGCACCAGTGCTGCAGAAACGGCTCGAAGGATTAATGATGTGTATGGCGGCGGTCGCAAAAGAAAACACAGTGCATTTTTGGTTCCAACGTTTTCGTTCTGCAAAATTTCGACCTGCAGAACAAGCCCCGTGGACGGCCGGAGACCAAAGTTGATAATGAAGAATTGAAGCCTATTGTGGAAGCGGATCCATCGCAAACCACGTTCGAGTTAGCTAAAGGCTGCGGTGTTAGTGATAAAACTGTTTTAATCCACTTGAAGCAAATTGGGAAGGTAAAAAAGCTGGAAAGGTGGGTACCTCATGAATTGAGTGCAGCAAACCGACAAACGCACGTCGACTGCTGCGTTACATTACTCAACCGGCACAATAATGAAGGGATTTAAATCGAATCATTACCTGTGATGAAAAGTGGATCCTGTGCGATAATCGGAAACGCTCATCGCAATGGCTGATCCCTCGCGAACCAGCCAAAGCCTGCCCCAAGCGAAAATTTACTCAAAAAAAGTTACTTGTGAGCGTTTGGTGGACTAGTGCCGGTGTCGTTCAGTACAGCTTTCTTAAATCTGGCCAGACGATTACGACGGATGATGGAAAAGCTAGCTGCTGTTGGTCTATTGGTTGGCTAACCGAGGTTGGTCATTCGCTCTAGGCCACTGCTGCTTCAGGACAACGCTAGACCACACACTGCACAACAGACGGCTACTAAATTAGAGGAGCTTCAATTGGAATGTCCATCCACCATACACCATACTCTTCGGACCTTGCTCCAACAGTTTACCATATTTTTCGAAATTTGGATAACTTCTTGCAAGGGAAAAAATTCAACTCCGATGGGGCACTCCAAAGCGCCTTCAAATATTTTATTTATTTCTGTCCGAATGATTTTTTTTAGTAAAGGAATCAATGAACTACCTATGAGATGGCAAAAGTGCATAGATAGCAATGGTATATACTTTTATTAAATAAATATATTATGTTTAAAAAAAAACGACTTTATGTTCCTCATTTACAAAACGCCAATTTCATATGTAATGACCTAATATATTAGGTCGATACTGCTAATACTTATCGTCTGCCGACTGCACCAATACAATAATGTCAATACAGAGAACATTGTTATAAACTGAAAGATTTCATTGACCGTTCATAGACCATACGTGGTCCATACTGCATACTATAGAATATAGATCCATAGCAGTAGCACGTTGCGCGTCGTCGTCGTCGAGATTAACAGTATTTTAATTTATTCATGGTTCATTTATTAAATAATTACATTTTGTTCTTTCTAAGGATGTTTATTCTCATATGCTTTTGCGTGCGACATTGTCCACATAGACCAATAGACCATAGACCATATTATACCATTTGCCCCGTGCGGGATGAATTTCGAAAAATCTTATTTAATCGAATTTCTACGACATTAACTACTGCGTCATGCGTGCACAAATTCAGCGCAGCCGTCCAGCTGTTGATATTTCACTATAAAAACTTGGGACCCCCATTTCACCATAGGGGACGAATTTAAAAAACTATATTAAATAAAATACACACGCATATTTTTACTACGACACCTTACGACACACAAGTTTTGTACCACGATTAATTAGTGATTTTACAGTAGATACGGTATTACTATTCTACCAGTTACAGTAGATGAGCCTTCCCATTTGGGCCAAATTGCCAGAATTACCGCGACTTCACAGAATACTGGCGTAAAATAACGCTTTCGTTAATTTTTCTTAGTGAGTGAGGATTTTGATAGCCCGAAGAAGGCTTGGGGGCTTTGAAAACCGGTACACAGAACGCTGTTTTACGGGTGTTCATAAGCGGTGGTAATCGCGCGGTAATCCTTAAGAGTAGTAGGTATAGTTCAATATCTCTAACGGTTACAAAGATAGACTTTTGCAATCACTAGGTTCATTAAGCTCTATTCATTACTAGTTACGTCGTGGACGGTGATAAGCTTAGGGCCATTAGTGGTTAAGTGAAACAACAATGGTATTGTAAGTAAGTCATTTTATTAGTTATAAAATAACACAATTTCAAATCGTTGTTTTGTCAGGAATCGAGCAGATGGATCGTCTTGGATCTACGGTAAATCCGCACTCACACAGCGATACACAACGCAAGCGTTATTTCATATCTGTTTTCTGTGTGGCCGTGGTATTTACCCGATGGGAATGGGAATGGGCCGAGCCGGCCTATTCATGCTGAAGCGTAATCCATGACCAGGAACATAGAAAAACTTTATGTTCCTTCGGCGGGATTCGAACCCGCGACCCCCGGCTTGGGCACCAACACATTCAATCAACTGAGCCACAGAGGTCGTCATTACACTTTTGTTTACACACCTGTACCCTAAAGTGTATCTACCTAGGTAACACTGAAAATGTTTAGAAAATGAAAAACGGCTTAATGTTGAAAGTTGTCAATACTTTTATTGTTTTTCGAAGTAATCTCCGTTCCTCTCTACACATCGTCGCATTCGATGGAACCACTGAAAAAAGCAGTGGACCCATTATTCCTTAGGGGTCTCTTCTATGGTATTTTCGTACTCTTTCACCGCATCTTCAGGGCTCGTAAAGCGAATACCTCGAATTTTATCTTTAGTTCTTGGGAATAAATGAGTCACAGGGTGCAAGGTCAGGGCTGTATGGTGGATGACTCATTATCTCGACACCTGCCATAGTCAAATATTCAACAGTCCGTTTTGCGGAGTGCGGTGAAGCATTGTCGTGGTGAGGGAGGATCCTGCTTCGAGGGCACTGCTGTCGAATTTTTTTCCAAGACAACAGGTAAACAGCGATTGACATACCAGTCTGCAGTAACTGTAAATAGTGGCACGAGATGAGGCTTCATTAAGAAATGCTAATCGCGGTCTATCATAGCTTTGTTGTTGAGTAAGCCCACAACGAATGTCATAATAAATCATTGACCGAAAATTTTTTCGCGTTAGGTTCATTTTCACGTATAACAAGAGTTTTAGATTTGCCGCCAATTCATAAAAACAAATGACAAATGAATGCAATATACTAAATACATTAGGTTACCAAAGAGTTCTAAAATTGAAATTAAAAAAAAAAATATTCATTAGCAATGTTTTTATCTGGCCAGTTCTAAACATTTTCAGTGTCACCCACATATTAGGAAGCACTACACTGGTTTTTAAAAAGTGGATCTATAAGGAATAAAGGTGAACTTTTTTTCAAAGTGTATCTACGAGGAATAATTATTTAGCAGAACCTCATAAAATCTCCAGTTTTAGAAGAAAATTAAATAGAAAATTTATATATTTTAAAGCAAACCTCATGTATATTTGACGACCTCTGTAGCTCAGTGGCCAATAGTTGCAAAGTGGAGGCGGTACGAGTTTTCTATGTTCTTAGGTCGTGGATATGTATTCAATACTAGTATTAATTGTCCGAGACTTCGCCCGTGTGAAATTAGGTTTTAAACTTTCATCACCCATTTTACTCACCTAGGGACTGAATTTTAGAAAACGCTGAAATACGTGACTAATTTTTTTTTTCGTTCTCAATTCATATGAAGTATCATGTAAATATGTCCAAGGAATAAGAAGATTTATACAGGGATAAAAAATTTACAAAGAATTTTAAAATTTAATTTGAAAATTTATAAAGAATATTTTGAGAAAACAAAGAAAAAAGAAAATGACATATCGAATTGTGTTCATCACAAAAATATATGTGCTTTTAAAAATGTACTCTGTCTGAAAACATGGTATTGTGAAAATGCTAATTTGTTTTAATATTTTTATCAAATAAAAAATTTACTTTCTTAATAAAATATGTCTATTAGAATATAATTTTCTTTAATTTCCTTTTATTCTGTTATAATAAATTAAACCAAGGAGAAAAAATCTACACTATTTAGTTTTTTTTTATTTGTTCAAAATTTTTTATATTATATTATACTAGCTTTTGCCCGCGGCTTCGCCCGCGTGAAATAGTATTGTTGGAGAAAATCTACTTCGGCGAATAACTCTCTACTTACAGCAATATACTTCTGATACAATATTGAAAATGTTTTTAAGTTTACCCAATGCAGATAGTTTAAAATGGGACCCTATCACATCGACACGACATGCGCGATCGTTTGATATACATTTATCGCGCTTGAATATAAATTTTTCGATATCTTAATACATATTAAAGACTATTTAAAAAAAACCCACATCATAATCCGTTGCGTAGTTGTAAAGATTTAAGCATACATAGGGATAGACAAAAAAAAGAGACTGTAATATACTATGTAATGATAATGATTATACCGACTATAGTAAAGAAAGAAGAAAAGAAAATAACGTTTTGAATTGTGTCCATCACGAAAAGATATGCGTTTAAAAATGTACTCTGTCTGAAAACATGGTATTGTGATAATGCTAATTTGTTTTAAAAATTTCATCAAATAAAAATTTCACTTTTTAATAAATGTGTATTGAAATATAATTTAATTTCATTTCCTTCCATTCTATAATAATAATTAAACCAAAAGAACAAATCGACATTGATATTTTTTCGAGATTTTTTATTTGCTTAAAATCTTTAGTAAAAATTTTACTTTTTAATAAGTGTATATTTTGAATATCATTTTAGTTTAATTCCTTTTTCTCTATAATTATAATAATGGTAATTTGTTTTAAAAATTTTGTCAAGTAAAAATTTCACTTTTAAAAAAAAGTATATTGAAGTATCATTTTATATCATTTCCTTCTACTGTATAATAATAATTAAACCAAGGGGAACAAATCGACATCGATATTTTTTAGAGATTTTTTATTTGCTTAAAATCTTTAGTGAAAATTTTACTTTTTAATAAGTGTATATTTTGAATATCATTTTAGTTTAATTCCTTTTTCTCTGTAATTATAATAATGGTAATTTGTTTTAAAAATTTTGTCAAGTAAAAATTTCACTTTAAAAAAAATGTATATTGAAGTATCATTTTATATCATTTCCTTCTACTGTATAATAATAATTAAACCAAGGGGATCAAATCGACATCGATATTTTTTAGAGATTTTTTTATTGGATTAAAATCTTTAGTAAAAAATTTACTTTCTGATAAGTGTATATTTGAAGTATCATTTTACTTTAATTCATTTTACTCTATAATAAATAAAGCGAGGCGAAAAATCAACACCGATATTTTTAGAGAATATTTATTTGTTCAAAATTTTTTGTCAAAATTTTACTTTTAAATGAATGTCTATGTAATTGGAGTATCATTTTATTTCCTTTTACTCTATAATAATAAATAAACCAAGGGTAAAAAAAATCGACACCGATTGTCTTAGAGATTATTTATTTGCAAAAAATTTTTGATATTATATTATACTGGCTATTGTGAAAAACAAAAAAGCAAATAATATTTTGAATTGTGTTCATCACAAAAAGATATGTGTTTTAAAAATGTACTCTGACTACAACCACGGTATTGTTATAATGCTAATTTGTTTTAGAAAGTTTTATCAAATCAAAATTTTACTTTTTAATAAATGTCTAAGATTTCATCCTTTCTTCAAAGAATGACGTTGTGATGAAATTCGAAAACAGAAGAAACTTCTGTTTTCGCAGAAAACAGAAGAAAGGGTCAGTGAATTTGTTGTAGTCAGAGTACATTTTTAAAACACATATCTTTTTGTGATGAACACAATTCAAAATATTATTTGCTTTTTTGTTTTTCACAATAGCCAGTATAATATAATATCAAAAATTTTTTGCAAATAAATAATCTCTAAGACAATCGGTGTCGATTTTTATTACCCTTGGTTTATTTATTATTATAGAGTAAAAGGAAATAAAATGATACTCCAATAACATAGACATTCATTTAAAAGTAAAATTTTGACAAAAAATTTTGAACAAATAAATATTCTCTAAAAAATATCGGTGTTGATTTTTCGCCTCGCTTTATTTATTATAGAGTAAAATGAATTAAAGTAAAATGATACTTCAAATATACACTTATCAGAAAGTAAATTTTTTACTAAAGATTTTAATCCAATAAAAAAATCTCTAAAAAATATCGATGTCGATTTGATCCCCTTGGTTTAATTATTATTATACAGTAGAAGGAAATGATATAAAATGATACTTCAATATACATTTTTTTTAAAGTTAAATTTTTACTTGACAAAATTTTTAAAACAAATTACCATTATTATAATTATAGAGAAAAAGGAATTAAACTAAAATGATATTCAAAATATACACTTATTAAAAAGTAAAATTTTTACTAAAGATTTTAAGCAAATAAAAAATCTCAAAAAAATATCGATGTCGATTTGTTCCCCTTGGTTTAATTATTATTATACAGTAGAAGGAAATGATATAAAATGATACTTCAATATACTTTTTTTTAAAGTGAAATTTTTACTTGACAAAATTTTTAAAACAAATTACCATTATTATAATTATAGAGAAAAAGGAATTAAACTAAAATGATATTCAAAATATACACTTATTAAAAAGTAAAATTTTTACTAAAGATTTTAAGCAAATAAAAAATCTCGAAAAAATATCAATGTCGATTTGTTCTTTTGGTTTAATTATTATTATAGAGTGGAAGGAAATTAAATTAAATTATATTTCAATACACATTTATTAAAAAGTGAAATTTTTATTTGATGAAATTTTTAAAACAAATTAGCATTATCACAATACCATGTTTTCAGACAGAGTACATTTTTAAACGCATATCTTTTCGTGATGGACACAATTCAAAACGTTATTTTCTTTTCTTCTTTCTTTACTATAGTCGGTATAATCATTATCATTACATAGTATATTACAGTCTCTTTTTTTTGTCTATCCCTATGTATGCTTAAATCTTTACAACTACGCAACGGATTATGATGTGGGTTTTTTTTAAATAGTCTTTAATATGTATTAAGATATCGTAAAATTTATATTCAAGCGCGATAAATGTATATCAAACGATCGCGCATGTCGTGTCGATGTGATAGGGTCCCATTTTAAACTATCTGCATTGGGTAAACTTAAAAACATTTTCAATATTGTATCAGAAGTATATTGCTGTAAGTAGAGAGTTATTCGCCGAAGTAGATTTTCTCCAACAATACTATTTCACGCGGGCGAAGCCGCGGGCAAAAGCTAGTATAATATAATATAAAAAATTTTGAACAAATAAAAAAAAACTAAATAGTGTAGATTTTTTCTCCTTGGTTTAATTTATTATAACAGAATAAAAGGAAATTAAAGAAAATTATATTCTAATAGACATATTTTATTAAGAAAGTAAATTTTTTATTTGATAAAAATATTAAAACAAATTAGCATTTTCACAATACCATGTTTTCAGACAGAGTACATTTTTAAAAGCACATATATTTTTGTGATGAACAGAATTCGATATGTCATTTTCTTTTTTCTTTGTTTTCTCAAAATATTCTTTATAATACAATATTAAAAATTTAGGACAACCCTTTTCCCCTAATTCTATTATTTCACAGTCTTGACATAGCTCATGAATCCACTTAATCTTTTCCATTCCTTTTGTTAGAATTTTTTTATCGCTTAAGTAGGGAATAATCGTCCTTTGAAATTCACGATAGTCATTGAATCCTTCACTCCAACGTAGTCCACGATTTTTTTCTAACCATCGAACTTGCTTCTTTTCTTCACTTGTAAGATTATTATAAGGATATGGTGGTTTAATTACAAACGTCTCTGTGTAGTCTTTGGTTGCAATTGAAAATTCTTTTACGATAAATTTATTTTTGATATCCTTAAATCCTTGAAGGTCAACGATAACTGTATCGCTATTCATGATGTCTTATTTACAATATTGTTCAAAGGCTTATATTCAAATATACAGTTGTTCAGTATGAGAAAATATGCAGCTCTCTGATTCGGAATCTCTTGGTCCCTTTCGATTTCTACTCCCACGACGATATCCTTTAACATTTATTTCTATCTAAATTATTTAGTACTTTAGTATTAATATTAGTACATCACCGGCTTCGCTCGGTGTGAATAAACTGTTGAAATCTTGAGAGTACAAAATGAATATACCGTGGTTAGTGGAGAATACTATTTATAACAACAAAACTTAGAGAATGTTAATTGTATTTCATCACGACTATTATCATTAGATTAATGGGGACACCAATTCCATTCCTAACTATCGCTGGAAATTATTTCGGCAACAACATCCTATCGATAATAATACATTTGTATCTGTAGGGCCAGTAAGGACCTGCACATCGAAAAGTTTAATAAAGAAAAGTTCATTGACTGATGTATCAATGCACAGGCCAAACCTTTAAGACTAGAAATTTGAAATTTTGTACACGTATTTCTGGTATAGCGTATGCAACCACTAAGGATGGGTTTTTCTAAATTAAACACTCAAGGGGGTAAAATTTTTATCCCTGTATAAATCTTCTTATTCCTTGGACATATTTACATGATACTTCATATGAATTGAAAACGAAAAAAAAAATTTGTCACGTATTTCAGCGTTTTCTAAAATTCAGTCCCTAGGTGAGTAAAATGGGTGATGAAAGTTTAAAACCTAATTTCACACGGGCGAAGTCTCGGACAATTAATACTAGTATTGAATACATATCCACGACCTAAGAACATAGAAAACTCGTACCGCCTCCACTTTGCAACTATTGGCCACTGAGCTACAGAGGTCGTCAAATATACATGAGGTTTGCTTTAAAATATATAAATTTTCTATTTAATTTTCTTCTAAAACTGGATATTTTATGAGGTTCTGCTAAAGAATTATTCCTCGTAGATACACTTTGAAAAAAAGTTCACCTTTATTCCTTATAGATCCACTTTTTAAAAACCAGTGTAGTGCTTCCTAATATGTGGGTGACACTGAAAATGTTTAGAACTGGCCAGTTAGAAACATTGCTAATGAATTTTTTTTTTTTTATTTCAATTTTAGAACTCTTTGGTAACCTAATGTATTTAGTATATTGCATTCATTTGTCATTTGTTTTTATGAATTGGCGGCAAATCTAAAACTCTTGTTATACGTGAAAATGAACCTAACCCGAAAAAATTTTCGGTCAATGATTTATTATGACATTCGTTGTGGGCTTACTCAACAACAAAGCTATGATAGACCGCGATTAGCATTTCTTAATGAAGCCTCATCTCGTGCCACTATTTACAGTTACTGCAGACTGGTATGTCAATCGCTGTTTACCTGTTGTCTTGGAAAAAATTCGACAGCAGTGCCCTCGAAGAAGGATCCTCCCTCACCACGACAATGCTTCAGCGCACTCCGCAAAACGGACTGTTGAATATTTGACTATGGCAGGTGTCGAGATAATGAGTCATCCACCATACAGCCAGAGGTATTCGCTTTACGAGCCCTGAAGATGTGGTGAAAGAGTACGAAAATACCATAGAAGAGACCCCTAAGGAATAATGGGTCCACCGCTTTTTTCAGTGGTTCCATCGAATGCGACGATGTGTAGAGAGGAACGGAGATTACTTCGAAAAACAATAAAAGTATTGACAACTTTCAACATTAAGCCGTTTTTCATTTTCTAAACATTTTCAGTGTTACCTAGGTAGATACACTTTAGGGTACAGGTGTGTAAACAAAAGTGTAATGACGACCTCTGTGGCTCAGTTGATTGAATGTGTTGGTGCCCAAGCCGGGGGTCGCGGGTTCGAATCCCGCCGAAGGAACATAAAGTTTTTCTGTGTTCCTGGTCATGGATTACACTTCAGCATGAATGGGCCGGCTCGATCGGGTAAATACCACGGCCACACAGAAAACCGATATGAAATAACGCTTGCGTTGTGTATCGCTGTGTGAGTGCGGATTTACCATAGGACCAAGAGGGGTTGGGGATTTTTATGACTGGGAACGCAGGTTACAACACCAGAGTAGGGTGTTGCGAGTTTCCATGAGCGACGGAAATCGCTTAACATTAGACGATCCATCTGCTCGATTCCTGACAAAAGAACGATTTGAAATTGTGTTATTTTACCAATAAAATGACTCACTTACAATACCATTATTGTTTCACTTAACCACTAATGTAAGCTTATCACCGTCCATTGTTTACCGCTGCATGACGTAATTAGTAATAATGAATAGAGCTTAATGAACCTAGTAATTGCAAAAGTCTATCTTTGTAACCGTTAGAGATATTGAAAAGCGGATAAGCGCAATCGATCGGGCATGGGCAAAAAACCCCAATTTGACACCAAACTTTTTTTTTTTTTAGCTGGTGATGCCCATCGAACGCCGAAAATCTGGAGCAAACCGGGTTCACCTTCGAGCCAGACCCGGTGAAAACCTACTACTCTTAAGGCGATCCGTCTGCTCGTTTTCCAGAAATTCTTTATACTTATATATGAACTTGTAGCGTCAAATGTTTATCGTCCGTATGTTCCTAATAGTAAATAATGTAAATGTGAATGAAGAAAAAAAATTTTTTTTGAAGTAAATACATGTAAAAAGTTTCTTTGATATACAAAAAAAATCCTAAAATTTGAGCTTGATATCCCAAAAATTGAGCTGGTGTATGGGGACTCCCCTTTCCCATTTCCCAAAACGCAAAGCTATTTTTTTTTTTTTCAATGTAAATCATAGAATTTTTTTTTTTAATTTCCGTTTCCATTATCTTATAGGAAGTTAAATTCTCTACAAAAAAGTTCTCAATTTTTTGCTCAGCCTCATAGGAAATAAGTTACAGAGTGTTAAAAAAGTGAAAATTTAAAACAAACAAAAAGTGCGTATCAATTTTTTCATTACATTGAATAATATTATTTTTTATCAACTTATTCGTAATATTATTTTATATTTTCCATATGTTATATATGATATGTTTACTAAAAAAATTTTTTTTTTTCTGACAGTCTATTCAAGCACATTTCATCCGTAATGTTTATGAGTTTTTTTTTTGTGTATAGTATGTTATTTAGTAGCTGACCTACTAAATAACATACTATACACAAAGAAAGTAGTCAGTCGGGTCAGCTAGTAAGTATGCCAGTTGTTATCCTAGATAAAGACTGGCATACTGTTATGTAATAAGTATATGTTAGTTAAATGTACATTCTGGAAATAAATACATATCCATGGGAATTGGGAATGTTCCTTTAATAAAGGAGTAAAATAATAACAAAATAAAATTTTATTACTTAATACATAATATTTATTTGTGATATTTATTTATATGTGATTACAATACATACATTTAAGTAATAAATAAATTGATATCTAAATAACATTTCAGTAAAAACATATCAATGTTTGTATAAAATATAGCTTATAATAAACATTATAGAAAAGATTAATTGATATAATTTATGACAAATACATTAATACTTAATATAAAATACTAAGTTGGACGGTCACAATAATAGGGGAAGGGGGGGCATGACGGGGACGCGAGGTAAGACGGGGTCACGCACACAAACAAGAAACTAGACTCTTGCGAACAGAAAGCAATAAGCCAATAGGAAGCCATACTCGATCAACCGTCAGCGCGACAGAAACAGTGAGTGGGAGTGCACGCGTTTTTTGTTTACAAACGAAAATCACGTTGAGTGTCTCGTCGGTCTAATTTTACGCAGTTAAAAACGTCTTTACTGTAAGGTAATTATGACTACCCAATTTATGTCTTTTCTCGTATACGGTTGTTAGTGTTGTTTACTTTGTTGTGGTATAGTTGGACAAAAGTTCAGTTAACATTTTTTTTTTTGAGAAATTATTTTTTTCCTAATCAGCCTTTGGGGTAAGACGGGGTATTGGGTATGGGGTAAGATGGGGTATAGGGGCAACATGGGGAAGTGGGTCTTCGTTTAGGTATCTATGTTTATAAAACGTGCCTAATACGATTTTACTTTTCAGGCAAAACAATGGTACGTACATACAAGAAAAAAAAATAAAAGAGGAGAGTGGTCAACAATTTCTATGAAAACAGCTATAGATAAAGTATTAAGTAAAGAAATGGGCTACAGAAAAGCCGCTTCTGAATACGGACTACTTTGGACTACTTTGACCTCAGACTACTTTGGAGCGATATGTTAAGAAAATGAAAGAAGATGGTGAAGTTACAACTGGTGTACCTTTGGGCCCTAAAAAACCTATATTTACAACAAAAGAAGAAGACGAGATGGTGGCATATCTAAAACATATGGAAGAACGTCTTTTTGGACTGACAACTCTCGATCTGAGACGTCTAGCATATCAACTGGCTGTGAGAAATGGTAAGGCGCACAATTTTAATACTGACAAGCAGATGGCAGGGGTTGATTGGCTCGAAGGTTTCTTAAGGCGTCATCCAGATTTATCCATTCGTAAGCCCGAAGCTACTTCAGCAGCTAGAGCAATGGGTTTTAATAAAGTGGCCGTTAGTAAATTCTACCAGTTGCTTGGAGAGATTTATGACAAGCATAAATTAACTCCTGACAAAATATATAATTGTGACGAAACTGGTATCTCCGTTGTATCTAAAACCAAGAGCAAAATATTGGCCATGAAAGGAAGAAAACAAGTAGGCTCGTTATCATCTGCAGAACGCGGCCAGACTATTACAGTAGAAATATGTTTTAACGCTGCTGGAACCTACATGCCTCCACTGATGATTTTTCCGAGACAACGAATGAAACCAGAATTGTTAGATCACGCCCCACCAGGTACTAAAGGTGTTTGCAATGCTCGAGGCTGGATAACTACTGAAATATTTTTGACTTGGTTCAAAAAGTTCATCAGATTCTCCGGAGCTACTCCTACTAATCATGTGTTGCTGCTTCTGGATGGGCATGTAAGTCACACTCAAAATTTGGAAGTAATTGATCTGGCACGTAAAAATGGAGTTATTATACTTTGCTTTCCTCCTCACTGCACACATAAAATTCAGCCAGCAGATGTTGCATTTATGAGGCCACTCAGTACATATTATGACCATGCTGTTTCGGTCTGGTTGAGATCACACCCAGGGCGTGTGGTAACTGTATTTCAGATAAGTGAAATATTTGGAAATGCATACGTTCAGGCAGCTACAATGTCGACAGCAATCAACTCATTCAGAAAGTGTGGCATATGGCCGTTTAATGATAATAATTTTACGGATGCCGATTTCATATCTGCTGCAACTACTGATATACAAAATATTGAAAACTCGTCGAGTGTATAACAGAGAGTTACAGAAGCCGAAGGGCCTCAGTATGAGGTAGTTCCATATGTGCCTTCAACCACAGTAGTCACGACTGTATCTTCAAGAGCCACAGCATCCCATCCTGGAGCAGTTACAACAAGACCTGAAGTTACAACAGAATCATGCATTCCAGTTAGAATAGATTTTATCACCGAATGTACCGAGCAAGTCACACCTGATGTGACTAAAAACCTGCTCCCGAACCTGAACCTGGATGTTCTTTTGCTTCTAAATCTCCCATTCGTGCGGTGTGCCGTGATCTTACATCTAGCTTTGAAAATGCATCCCCTGGTGATATTTTGCCAATCCCTTTGGTCCAACAAACTTAAAAGAAGAAGCAATACCGGAGAGGAAAAACAGCCGACATTACTTCAACTCCTTATAAAAATGAGCTGGAGAAATTGGAAAAAAAGAAAGTATCCAATCCTAATGATCCTCGGCTCAAAAAAATGCTAAGAAGAAACAAAAGACTACAGTTGCAGCCAAAACGAAAAATGACGATGATGAAGATACAATTTGTCTCTATTGTAATGATGAAAATCATAGTTTTCTGAAATCATCCGAAGGTTGGGTAGGCTGCCAGCTTTGTGGACGTTGGGCTCACAATGGTTGTGCTCGTGTAGATGATGAAAACACCGAAGAAATTCATATTTGTATTTATTGTGATAATAATTAGCTTACCCCATCTTGTCCCATTTTCATTACCCCATCTTACCCCATGGTAAGGGGCAAGATGGTTTTTAGAAAGTTCCTATTAAATCATTTATTTTGAAAAAATGCTATAAGTTCATCTCCCAAAGACTATGCCAAATTGTAGTTAGATTAATAAGACATTGTGCCATAAATAAATGAGCATAATAAACGTAATGATTATACTGTATTTTTGGTATTTTCCTTAGATACCCCATCATGCCCCCCCTTCCACTAAGTCTAATAAAAAAACAAGCACTTTTTGGAAAATACACATGGCCACCAAAGCTGCCAGAAAAGACTGATCTTATAATATTTTTTTTTCAAAAAGCAAAACGTTTGTTCAAAGCAAGTTACTTATAATTAATAAACGCAGTCAACAGTTTAAACATATTTTGACTCTATTTTTATACTCTCGACTCTATTTCTAGTTCCGTTCAAGTTCCTTCTTGAGTCGAGAGTATAAAAGCCCTTGATAATAACACGGTGGGAAATATAATTTTAAATAACCTATAACCCCAAATCAGCAAGAAAGTTTTCTTGTTGTATGTGTCTTTGATTTTAATACAAAAACATATTTAATTCTTTTTTTCGTTTTCATTTGCAAGCACTAAGGCTTCCCCCACATTAGGCGTGCTCGTTCCTCGGACGTGTCAGCGATGCGGACGTGCTCGCGCCACTCCACGAAAGCGCACGCGTAATGTGGGGTCAGCCTTACAGCTTGTTTCAATAACCTATGTACCCATAACTATTTTTTTAAAGTCACCTTCGGTATCATTTGCCGGTTTTTTGCTTTTCAATAAACTAATTTAGATTTAGTATCGCTGTCACAGACAAAGATAGAGATCTTTGTCTGTGACAGCGATACTAAATGTGACGTATTTAACAAATAGATAGTAGTAGATAGTTATTGAAACGGGCCGTAAATGTACTAAGAGCCAAATGCCAATGCCATGACTAAATTATAAGCCAGTGACATGTAAACGAAATACCAAACATTTCTTTTATAAAAATTGCACACGATAGCAGTTGCTTGGTCACCTGAGGCACGAGACTCCTGTAATTAATGAAGCATGAATTATATTCTATATTCATTTTTGCAAAACTTTTAAAGTAAAACTTATTTAGGAATGTTCAGTGTGAAAATTTAAGGTCGTGTCACAACACAATTTGGTATTTTAAATGCTGAATGAAGTTTTATATCAGCCATACTCTGTTTTTTTATATGAGGGTTTTTAAATTTGTGACATCTGACAGCTTTTTGACATTACAAGGATGGGCAAATGCTGTCTGATGACAGAAAAAGAATCGAAAATTCTTATTGACCGACCGTTAGTGTAAGTGGTACCAAAAACTTTGTGTGCATTGGGTCTGCCCCCTAGCAGCAGATAAAATATCAAACACCCTCATTGTATGTTATAGTATAGTTGTAATAAAGGTTTAGTATAACGATACTTTCTCACAAAAGATAAATGGTTCAATGCAGCTTACCCTGACAAAATATCCTCTATATTGTTGACATGTTTTTAAGAAGCCATCAGTCATTATTGCAGCATGCACCAGGTTGTAAATGGCCAACACCAGACTAACACAGGAGTTCGGGATCCAGCAATATATTATAGCATCAATAATTGTCCTGTTCTACTCGTGATCTGGATTGAACTATTATTGTTTCTCCTTCACTGTAACAATGGCAACAAAAAATAAAAATTATACAGAGATAAAATGTGGCATGAATATGTAATAAAGCAAATATACAACAAAAATACGTTTAGACTACCTTGTATAGAGTTTGTATTAACATGTTGTTAATACAAACTCTATACAATTTTTTGACTACATCGCTACAAGGTGATGTATCATTGTCAAATGTAATGCTAGTGACAGCATCATATTTAGGTCGTTGATCTGTTTTGATCCACCGATGACTATAATTTGCGACTTGTTGGGATTGACCATTAAGCCATGACATTGACTCCAATGAACGATTGTCGCAAGGTCTTTATTGATTGCCAAAATAGCGGAATTAAGGTCATCAACAGAAGCGTGGGTATAAATTTGAAGATCGTCCGTATAGAGGTGAAAGAAATATGTGAGGTGGGGGTAAGGAAATTTATGAAAATGGAAAAAAGGATAGGGGACAAAAATACCACCCTGTGGTACGCCAGCAGATATATCACAGAAGCCAGATACGCGATCATTAGCCCGTATACATTGCTGCCTTCCAAAAAGATAATCCCGAAACCACTCCAGCACTGCATCTGAGAAGTGAAGCGCGCCTAACATTGTAATAAGGATGTCGTAGTCTACGGTGTTAAACGCATTACTAAAATCAAGTAGGGCTAAGACAGTAAGTTGTTGATAAGACACGGATAGGCGTATATCGTTAGAGACCTTGGTTAGAGCAATAACGGGCGAAAACCGGATTGAAGAGGACTAAGCAAACCATTGTAATTAATTAATGTACCAACTTAGTGATAAACAAGGCGGTCAAGGACTTTTAATAGGAATGGGAGAATGGAAATAGATCGGAAGTGAGAGGGTAATGTAGGATATTTCACTTTATGTATAGGGATAACTGCAGCTTTACGCCAACAGCTAGGGGAGGTACTTGAGCTAAGCGAAATATTGAAAATATGGCAGATGATAGGGAGAACCGCAGGTGTGCTAAGAGTAATCTAAAGTAATTTGATAGCCGTAATAGTTTTCTCAACTTCTTGCACAGAAATTGTTTTGAAAATGAAAGGAGAAAACGAGGAATCAGATGTAGCAGGAGGTACAAGGTCCTTTATGGTCTGTTTTTTTTAACTGTAATTTTTATTTTAATTTAAACCCTGAAAGACTTATACTTTAGAAAAATACAATAAACTCAATCACCCAAAACAGGGATGGCGAACTTATGGCATGCGTGCCATCAATGGCATGCGACACAATATTTTGGACATGTCTCTGATCAATGTCATTTGTCATATATTTTGCAACATCAGGTATTACACTAATTTTACTTTAAATTACAAAATGATCCTATTTTCACAGTCTTTTAGGGTTTAAAGTTTTAACAGATTTATCGCGTTTAACATAAAGAACATGCCTCTAATAGGTTAAAGACGACCCTGATAATAATAATATAATATTTATAAAATAAAATATATTTTATGAAGGTAAAATATAAAAATTACATATTTATAGTCTTATATTACTAATGTTCGAAAATTGGATTTGTACAACTGCATTTTAGGTCCAGCGCAGACAGAGAAGAGCGCAGCGGAGAGTATTTTTTTAACCCACTCGTAAATAAACTTTAAAATTATTATAATAAAGTGCATACATGCTTGAACCTCACAAAAAATGCTCGCGCGTCCTCGAAGATATGCCCAATATAAAATAGAAAATGTCCGAGACCGCGCGAGGATTATTACTCTCTGTCTACGCTGACCCTAAAACGTGTATTTTGACATATTTGTGCAAGCATAATATGTATAAATGTGTTTATTATATATACACATTTGTGATGTTTAGAGGTGTTTTTTTAATTTATATATGGCATCGGCTTATAACCATTTGCCAGTGTCAAGTTATAAGGCGAAAAATAGAACTTCCGTTTCAATTTTCAACACCGTATTCCTATATCGTCAAGCTAAAGTCTAGTCAAAGTCCAAATATACAGAGTGACCGGAAATTCGATATATTCCTTTGAAAGACAGATACTTTCTGTCTTTCAAAGGAATATATCTTGACCTCATTTACAGTAATATTTTTCATGGCATCCCCTATCCGAAAGTTTATATTTACAAAGTTACTGAAATTTCAAAAAATTTTTCTTTATTTTCAACTTTTCGACTTTGACATGACGTATTTTTAAAAATGTTTGTCTTTTTAGTGATTTTTTTATGTATTTTAACCGTCAATGAGTCAAATATTATTTTTAAGGAATAAATAGGGACAAACTAAGCGAGAATTTTTCATTATGTGACATGAAACAGAATTTTCTTTTAAGAAAAATGTGCATTTTTCTTAAAAACAGGTGATTTTCTTAAAAAAAATGTATGATACAATGCGTACAAATATTCTAAATAACTTCCTTATCTCATTAGCTTTCCAAAAAGGTGCAAATGTCTACATAAAAATATGACGTTGTAGTAAACATATTAGAAGTAAAATGAAATAATGTCTAAATCGATTTATTTGCGATAAGGTTAAAATAAAAGGAAAAACTTGAATTTAATTACGTTTATTGTGTTTAGAAAACATCAATGTTTAATTAAATTTAATAATAAATATTCTACTTTAGGTCTTGTTCAAAATGTGAACCTCTGTTTCTGATACAGGCCCGTAGTCTTCTCCGTACCTCTGTTTTGATTATTCTGCTAGTAAGACTAGTTTTGATTTATTCTGCTGCATTTATTATGCGGCTTCTGAGCTCCTCTACAGTAGTTATGGGTGTAGTATACACCAAAGCCTTCATATGACCCCAAAGATAAAAATCACACGGGGTCAAATCGGGACACCGTGCTGGCCAAGGAATTGGCCCGCCTCGACCTATCCAGCGATGTGGGTAAGTTTGGTCTAGCCACTGGCGTACGCCGAGGCGGAAGTGCCGCCGGGCAACCATCATGCTGGAAAATCATATTACGACGAGTTGCTATTGGCACATCTTCCATTAAACCAGTAATCTCCTCTCTTAGGAAATGTTCGTACATTTCACCATTTAAATTTTGAGGCAAAAAATGAGGTTCAACTAAATTATTATTAATTATACCCATCCAGACATTTAGACTGAATCTGGTTTGATGGGCCCTTTCTTTTTTCATCCTGGGGTTTTGTCCTTTTGGTGCCCAGTAATGTGTGTTGTGGAAATTGTTTATCCCGTCACGGTCAAATTTCGATTCATCCGTCCACAATATTCTTGAGAAGAAATTGCGATCCTCCATGTCTGCATTTATCATAAAACGGCAGAATTCCATTCTCCTAACCGGGTCTCCCTCTTCCAACGCTTGGACAGGTGTGTAGTGAAATGGATGTAGACGCGCTGTGTGTACTGTAAACCACACCTTCCATTGACTCAATCCAAGTCTTCTAGCTGCCGCTCTTGTAGAAATAGAAGGATCATTTTGAAAAAGTGTTAAAATTTCTTCTTCTTCTTCTGGAGCATACAAACGAGGTCTGCCTGAATCGCCACGTCTTCTATCAACACGGCCGCTTTCCCGAATTCGTCGAAATGTTGTTGAAAACACTCTAACGTTTGGCACTCGTCGATTCGGAAAACGTTCAATGTATGTTCTTCGTGCAGCAGCAGCATTACCATTACAAAGTCCGTAACAAAACAAGATGTCAGCGAATTCATCGTACTCAAAAGCAGCCATCGCGAAATCACAAGTAGAAGTAAGGGTGTAGTTTAAAGCAACAATACGTCCGTACACGGCAATAGTTGACTTAAAACTAATATTAGCTACTAAATTTGCTCTCTAAGCCAGTCGGTAACTCATTGCCAAAGGGCCGCGACGACAGTAGCCGAAACATCCCGAAGTTTGAACAAAGGAAACAATTGAAAAAAAAGGTCGCCTCAGGTAGAGTAATTCTTGAGATAACGTTACCTGATGATTGTTTTGTCTTTGTTTATTACATGTTCATATTTTTATGTACATATTTGTACCGTTTTTGGAAGCTTATGAGGTAAGAAAGTTATTTAAGGTATTTGTACGCATTGTATCATACAACTTTTTAAAGAAAATCACCTGTTTTTAAGAAAAATGTGCATTTTTCTTAAAAGAAAATTCTGTTTCATGTCTCATAATGAAAAATTCTCGCTTAGTTTGTCCCTATTTATTCCTTAAAAATATTATTTGACTCATTGACGGTTAAAATACATAAAAAAAGTCACTAAAAAGACAAACATTTTTAAAAATACGTCATGTCAAAGTCAAAAAGTCGAAAATAAAGAAAAAAATTTTGAAATTTCAATAACTTTGTAAATATCAACTTTCGGATAGGGGATACCATGAAGAATATTACTGTAAATAAGGTCTACTTTCTATCTTTCAAAGGAATGTATCGAATTTCAGGTCACCCTGTATAGTCAGTACAGTCCATGAGTCATGTCAGTCGATTCAGTAAAGTGGTAGAAGCTTTACTGAAGGTTCCTAGGAAGTTTTTGTGGGCAACACAAAATAGCACGTTTTTACAAGTTGTAAGTACCACTTGCCCACACTTGTGCACGTTAACGAATATTTTATGGTTAATATTCTACCAATATTACACATTAAAAACCGAAATAACACAAATTTATGAAGAATACAAATTCCACAACATCACCCATTGAATTCCCCGGCAAAACTCCACTGTGAGAGTTAATTTATTTTTACTTTTAGTATTGATCACGGCACAGCAAAGGATTTTTAAAAGAAATCTTTAACAAAACAAAAGACTGCTAAGCGCTAGTAAACTATGGCAAGATAGTATTCGTAATTCGTATGGCTCATTGGTAGAAAATTTTTATTGGGAGAGCTTACAACCATGCTTCACCATTAGTGCCGTTGCACACGTAGCGGTTTCCGGATATCCGGCTGTAAGGGCAACGCCCTTTTAACTCCTGTAGGCTGTGATCTTAAGGCAAAGAGAATAATACACTACGTCTTACTTGTAATGTTGCTAATGGGCGGCACTCGGCTGTAATGACATCAGGAGATCGATCCGACCGCTAGTTTGCCGGCCGTTCTAAAAGTATGCATCACGTCTTTTCGAGTATAATAGGTTTGCATACTAAGACATTAGGACATCAGCAATATTATAAAGATTCAAAACAAATTGAGGACAAATGCACATTATTATGCGTTTTGACTTTTGGATCATTTTCAATTTATCGCCAGCGTTTTAGATAGGTACCGGAAAAAATTAGTTAATTTAACATGTAACTCCATTACTTACCTATAACAATCCTTCTAATTTTATAAATGTGTTTGTGAGGATTGATGGATGTTGTTACTCTTTCACGCAAAAACTACTGAACGGATTTTGATGAAATTTGGTATGGTAGTAGTTTAAGCTCTGGATTACAACATAGGCTACTTGTTATCCCGAAAAAGTAGTGTTCCCGTGGAATACTGTACTTACGCGGGCGGAGCCGCGTATAAAAGCTTGTAACACATAAAACAGTACCATTGTTACATTTTTAATGAAACTAAGAGAATAAAAAATATAAAATTTAATATAATTTAAAAAAGCTTGAGTACGCAAAAATTTCTTTCACCATAATAATTTCAATAAATTACATTAGTACCTGAGGTAAGTACTTATAAATTTACTCTTTAGTAACTAATCCTGGATCTTGAGCAGTGAAAGGATTATACTCTCCCAAACCAACAAGTTCAACCGATTTTTTCCATAACTTTTCAGCATACTCATCATTCATAGCCTTTGCACAAGGATTTGTCACTACACAGTCACTGTAATGAGAAAAAAAAAATTTACTTACTACATAAAGAATCAGGACCCCTTTAAAAACTTTAAAAAAATAAAAAAAAACCTTTTAAAAATACAAAAAACATATTAAACCTGTAATATAAGCCAGTTTCCCCAGCACATTTCTCATCTACAGCACAATAAATAGTAGTTTGTGCACCCAATTCAATTGATTTTGTAAATGGACCAAAAAATATCCCAAATAATTTTCTTGCGCCCCAAAATAGGGTCTTATCTAAATGTCTTCCTAGCTCTGTTTTAATAACCCCCGGATGCAAACTATAAGTGCTAACCCCCTCAATATTGTGGGCCTGAAAGATAAAAATATTAAGCTAGAATAAATGCAAATAAATTATTAGTTATTAAGTCATTCTTGGCCTGTTGCACTAGAATGAAACAAAACATTTACAATTATGTTTTATGTGTTTATGTGTTAAAATATGTACCAAGTCAATATTTTTAAAAGGAAATAACAGTAATAAAGTACCTTTAGCTTTTTTGCAAGTTCTCTGGAAAATAAAACATTAGCTAGTTTACTTTGTGAGTATGCGTTATTTGGGCTATAGTTCCTTTTTTCAAAGTTAAGATCATCAAAGTAAATATCCCCTCCTGAAAGTTATGCAGAAATGTACTAAATTAGATACAAACTACATAGATAAAATAACCACTTATCCTAACTCATGGTGGTCCTGACTAGGATGTGCCTACTTTCACTTGTTTTTTTTTTGTTACATTAATTTAATTTACTACACTACTGTCTACACATTTAAATGTACACTTTGTGATTAAAGTATTTAAGTATGTTTTTCATTTGCCTGCAGATAAAATATGTCAAATTCATCAATTTGTGCAGTTCGATTATCCGAACAAATCCATTATCCGAACTTAATATATATTAAGTACGTGTTCAGCTAACGAATTTGTAAATATAAGAGAATCAACAACAAGATCTAATCATTAACACATTAAACAAAATAGGCAAAATTACTGTAGGCAGTATTAATAAATTTTAACTGTATCCAAAAGTTATTAAACATGCAACATAATATAAACTTACTAGTATGAGCCCTGGAAGACACAGTAATAATTCTTGCTGGTGCACTGTTTTTGATACGAGGCAAAAGCAGCATTGTTAATAGAAAGTGGCCCAAGTGGTTAGTTCCAAAGTGATTTTCATACCCATCTTTTGTTTCAAATTTGGGGCACCACATAACTCCAGCATTATTAACCAGTATATTAACTTGTTGCTCAGTATCAAGGATTTTTTTAGAAAAATCTCGGACCGATTGTAATGAGGAAAGATCACATTCCTCAATAACTAGGCTGCCGGTGTCAGTTAAATCTTTGCAAATACTTTCTATACTTTTTTTGGCTTCTTCTGCTCTTTCTTTACTCCTACAGGCCATAATCACCTTGGCACCTTAAACATAAGATATAGAAAAATGGATTAAGCTACAGAGAAACGGGAGTTTAAGTATTTTAATATAAGTAAGTAGGTATAGAAGAAATATAATAAAAATAATAAACAGTAGATATGTAAGAACTATTTTATTTGTGAAAAGTTTTACTTAGATAAGGTTTTAAAATACAATAAAAGTTTATTACCTCTTTTGAAAAAGTCTAGGGCAGTTTCTTTGCCAATCCCTGTATTACATCCTGTTATAATAGCAGTTTTTTCCACTAATTTAGCTTGGCTATAACATCGACCGCTAAATAAAGGCATATTTAAATTTTTAGGTCTCACAACAAATAACTAAGCTACCCTTAATAACTTGAGATCATATAAAATGACGAATAAAAGTGGATCAGTGGCGAATAAAAGTGGATCAGTGGTGAGAAAGTGGATCAGCCGCTAGGTACAAGTGTTCTGTGACCAGCAGGGAATTTGAATTATACAAATCAACTGAGAATACAATATCATAGATGCTAAGTATAGTTATGTACCTACGAGAATATTACACGACCGCGACACTGCCACAGATTAACAATTTTTTTTTAATTTATATATAGCATCGGCTTATAACCATTTGCCAGTGCCAAGTTAAAAAGGCGGGAAATAGAACTTTCGTTTAAATTTTCAACACCGTATTTCTATATCGTTAAAGTCTAGTCAAAGTCCAAATATATAGTCAGTACAATCCATGAGTCATGTCAGTCGATTCAGTTAAGTGGTAGAAGCTTTACTGAAAGTTCCTAGGGAGTTTTGGCAGGAAACATAAAATAGCACGTTTTTAGAAGTTGTACCACTTGCCCACACTTGTGCACGTTAACGAAATAGTGGTGGTAAAAACGAATAGTTAATATTCTACCAATAATACACATTAAGAACCGAAATAACACAAATTTATGTGGAAATACGAATTCCACAACGTCACCCATTGAACTCCCCGGCAAAACTCCTCAGTGGAGTCATTTTATTAAGTAACATTTGACGCCTGTCAGTTTTATCTTCATAGTAAGGTGACCTGCTTAAAAACATCTATTAAAGTGAACGAATCGATACGGACTTGAAACATATTATGTAAATTTTAAAAATCATCAGATCCTATTATTATTTTTTCTTTCGTTTATTTATGGAACAAAATAAGACAAGTACATAAATTTTTATTTTTATTTTTTGTATTTTTATAGTTAGATAAAAGAATAATAAATATAATTATGTTTTAATAAAATCACAACGTTGTTATTAATTTATGGTGATATTTCTTCACAAGTAATCATTGCATTCGATTCTACTTATCAGCTTTAGATTTTTCGAGTAACATCCCTAGTGTTAGAAACAAAAAAGGTTAACTGACGCAACATTATAAAGACGTTCAGTTATTTAGATCAGAAATTGTTTATTATGTTATTAGTGAAAGCAAATCGTAAAATTACTCGTATCGATCATTATTACAATAAATATGTAATCGTAATTGAAAAAACTTAAGCAATTTTGCAGTTGTAACAAAACGAAAAAATATATTATTTTATGCCCGCCGTTACAAGGTTACGTTGTTGAATTTTGATGAAATGTCAAATGTTACCTATTATAATGACTCCACTTTGGCATCATGACATCATTGACATCTATGGCAGTAATTCCCAAAGTGGTCCATGTGGACCCCCAGAGGTCCACAGAGACTGACGGGAGTCTACGTTGGACGTGACAAAGAATGGGGGTCTACAATCGTAAGCAGGGGTGCATGAAAATTAATTTGGTTTCGATAGTGAAGAACTAAAATGTTGGCTTGGTTGTCGGCGCGAATTTTCATAGTTTTCAAACTTATCGCAGGTAGAATGCCTTGATGAAGATATTCAGACATACGTTCAACATTTGATTGCCCTGCAGATGATTTTAAAATAAGATTAAAGACATTCTGACGATGGAAATACCACCATGGATCATAAATCCATTTGATGAAACGGAAGTGGAGAATGTAATATTACAAGAGGAGCTACTCGAGCTTAGCACTAATGAGGGGCTGAAAGTGACATTTAATAGAGGGTATCAAAAATTTTGGCTGCAGGCAGAAATACCTGAAAAATATCCTGGACTGTGGGGAATCGCGCAAAAGCTTCTGATAGTGTTTCCCTCGTCATATCTCGTCGACAAAAGTTTTAGTGCCGTTACAAACTTATTAACAAAATAAGGAACAGGTTGAATATCACAGAACGGGGAGATTTGCGGTTATTCTTTACAAAACTCAAGCCAAATATTGATAATTTGCTGTCAATCCATCAAGTTCGTCCATCTTATTAAAATTATATATTTTTTTTGTAATTACCATTGTAGAAGTTACATATAACATATAATACAATAAGTGTTTAATTTTGATTATATTACGACTGTTAAAACAATAATAATTATTAGTGTAATAATTTATTTATGTGAATATACAATATATATATACCCACAACACAAGGAAATATACTATATTTATTTTTAACACTCCGAATGGGACGTTTTCTAAATAAAATTTGTAAGAATTGATTGGTCCTTGTGCTGAGTCACTGTAGATTTTAAAAAAGTAAAGTTGGATGGAGTCACTTTTTCGATTGGCCAACTTTGCTTTTTTGACATCCACTCACAACACAATGAATTAAAATTTTGTTTAGTCTACCTACTTTATTATCAAATAATTAACCCTATCAAGCAATCAATTCTAACCTTTTTATTTCGAAAACTGTTAATTCGTCGTTGAAACTCAGCCACAACGCAAGATTCCATAGATAGATAGATCTAATCTTCACTTTTTTTTTTGATATATAGAAATTGGTAGTAATGTAGAATCCAGCAATATTTTGAAAGTGGTCTATGAAACAAAAGAGTCTGGGAACCACTGACAGAGATTCCCAAAGTGGTCGATATCGACCCCTTGGGGTCGATATCGGCCATCGGTTTACTAGGGATCGATATAAACGAAAATTTATTTTGGGGGTCGACGAGGTCTAAAAATCGACCCCAATTAAATTAACACAAGTTCTTATTTAAAACTTTCAAGATAGGTAGGTACTGTATTGTTTGTGTTGTGTTACGTGTACTAAGAATTGGTAGGGCCATCTAGGAGCGTCGAACGCCACTATGAATGGCATCTTATAATACCGATAAATAAGAAGTATTTGCCCCTCCCTCCCCTCTCCGACGCAAACCGAAGTAATACGAAGATACGCGAAGGAGTACATTGCAAGTCGTCGCGTCGAGAGTGCGTGTGTGCAATGGCCGACAGCGCGTGTGTTATTTAGACTTTTCCGCTACTAATTCCCGCCCACGAAAGTGATATTTATTCCTATAGAAACGCGATAAGAATTCTGGAAAGACTAGTGTTGTGAGCAGAAGAAAGAGACGAAAAAAACTGCGGCTGGACCGCAGGACGTCATTCACAGAAGCTGGTTCGGTAAGCGTATCTTCTTCTACCTTTCCATTACATCTAATTATTACTGCATATTCACCTGGCGACGCCAGATACCTTCTGAAATACAGTCCACAAAAATATCGAATAGAAATTATTCGCTAATCGCCAGACAAAAGGTGGCCCGCGTGGCCATTGTTTGGTCCATTCGAGCCGGACCACATTTGGTCCGGATTTTAATCCATTTCCATCACGGATTTATATCCAGATTTCATTTAATTTCCCGCATATGTAGCTTCTAAAAGTGCCTAACTAGGCAGTGGTAATACATATTTACGCTTCTCTAAACCCATTACATGGGAACCGCACCGCCGTGGGTAATACACGATATAACGTGGCTACCCACAGATTCCTTATTGGAATTATTATTCGAACTATCATAGTTCTATTATAAATCTCATATTTCAAACGCTATTATATTTTCAAACCGCTTTAAAGTCGTTGCCTATAGGAATAAATAATTAAACCGCATATATTCTTAGGTATTCTATTTGTAAATTAGTAAATAGATACTTGGATGTAACATAAATATCGCATAACCTACGTATATTATAAATACTTAGGTATATAATTCGCATAGTATTTTGAATATTATAATAAATCTAATTCAAAATGGCGGAGGATCCAGAGTTAGCCATTCTAGTCGCTAAACGTAATATTTTGTTCTAACGTGTTCAAAATATATATAAACGTTCGCAAACTGCCGAGTCATCTGAGGCAGATAAGGAATTATTTCTCAGTCAATGTATGACAATAGGTGATATTCGAATAGATTTTCATAACTTGTTAGATACCTACAACGCGAAGTTGCTTTCTATTAATCCGAAAACTCCGCCTAGTTTTCAAGCGTATACTTCATTCGAGGACCTATATTGCGTTATGAAACGCATTCAATCTCGTCTTGAAACTGTTGAACCCGAGGTTAAAACTGAGGTGTATAAAACTGTTCGAACGCCGAGGTTGCCTGCGATTGAGATAATGTATTTTGATGGTGACATACGAAATTGGCCACCATTCTATGCCAGTTTTAAATCAACGGTACATGATAATAGTTCGTTGACCGATGCCGACAAATTATATTATTTAATAGGTAAGTTGGCGTCAAGGGCTCAATCAGTATTCGCTGGCGTCACCCCCAGCGCTGAGAATTATCAGTTAATATTTCAGTCGCTGGTGGATAGATATCAAGATACTCGTAACCTCGCGTCCACATATTTTAAACAAGCCTAAAATTTAAAATTGAATGGTTCCGCATCTCTTTCGAATTTTCAGTCATTTATAAATAATTTCGTAACGGCGGTTAATTCGCTTTAAAACTTAAATTTAGAAAATCTTTTCGATTTTATTTTATTACAACTCGCATTGAAAAAATTCGATACATAAACTATTCTCGCCTTTGAAATGACGGTACGTAATAATAAAATTCCTACACTGGACAGTTTTATCTCATTCATAAAAGATCAGTGTAGAATATTTAGAAATACGCAGCCTAGTTCATCTAGCTCGTCCAGTAAAGTTAATAAACAAAGGTTGATTAAACACCGAAATAATAACACCGCGCCTAATCCGCAGTCTTATGTAGCATGTTCGGATTCTAGTAATAATAAATATAACCCGCTCAGATGTATGTGCAATAACATTAACATTGTGCATGAACATCTTTACAAATGTCCCGCTTTCAATGATTTGGCTCCGTTGGCTCGTTTTAATTATATTAAAGGAAATAAAGCTTGCGTTAATTGCTTAAGCATAAAACATAAATCGAACTCTAGTCTTAGTAAGTCTAAATGCCGCGTTTGTGACAGACGCCATCATACGCTAATGCACTTCGATAAGATCCGGCAGTCAGCTGGCACGCGTGTTCTTGCACTATGATGCAGTTTATGTGTCCGCCAGTGTATTTCTCAACACAATCTTCATTATTTTAAAGTCGGTAGGTACCATCTTACTTTTTGGTAGCATAGCAAGCTTGGATTACTTTAGAAAAAGTCGAAAACACTATATGTGTCCATATAAATTTCGAGGAGTTCCCTCGATTCTTCATGGATGCCATCATCAGGTCACCGCTTTGGTGACAATGGGAACAACTTCGGATTATACCCTTTGCATCAAAAAAATAATTTTGAAAATCGGTCAACAGACGGCGGAGTTATCGTTGAACAAACAAAAAAATTATATATATATAGTATATACAGCCGAACGTATAACCGCCTCCTTTTTTTGGTAGTCGGTTAAAAAGAGGTCCACACGCAAAATGTGTATATGTCAAAATGAGCATTACAAGCAAAATGTGCAAATCTCAAAATGTACAACACGAAAAATTTTCAAATTATTGACCTATGGCCTCATTCACGGCAGTGGTGCTGCAAGGTTCGCGATGTTTAATCGCGTAAAGGTGGACTAGAAATTACAGGTAACTAGAATACTGTTATGAATAAATAAGTTAAGTAGTTCGTTTAACCTACAGTTTGACCATCAGCATTATAATTTACTAGTTGACCTGACAAACTTTGTGCTGTCGCAACCTGGCATAAAATATAAATAACTACTTACCGGTATACTCTTAATACTTATACAGTAGAACATTAATTATTAGAACTAATTGGGGGACATAGGAGGTAGCCTGCAAGTCTGAGTCAGGCCGCCATCAGTTCACATAAGCCGTAAGCGGTTGTTCAGATGACTGTTTGGATAACCAATACTCTACTTACTAAAATATTTCTTTTATCTATTACACTGGACTGACTTATCCAATGAATCCTTATAGTGCTAAATAGTTAATTAACTGTTGAGGAGTAGCAACTATATGCACCTGAAATAAATATTTTTGTGTATGAACATGGACTTGCACATTCTGCAGATTGTACATTTTGCGAGTCACGCTCATTTTGTTGTGTATTTCGAAATGAGAATACCCACCTGCTTCATCTTCAGTTTCATTATATACAGATTTTTCCAATATTATAAATGTACATTCTAAAAAATAAAATAATTAGTAACATTAATAATAATAATATCTATGGACGCTTCACACCACATCAATCTGGTCCCGTGGTAAGTTCTCAAAGAACTTGTGTTACGGGTTACCAGACAACGGAAATATATTTAATACTTTTTATACTATACATATATTTAAGATTTTTATTATATTATACACATATGTAACACACATCTATGACCCAGGAACACAGAAAAACTTTTTGTTCCTTCGTAGGGATTCGAACCCGCGACGCCCGGCTCGAACACCAACACGCTCAACCACTGAACAACAGAGGTCATCAAACATTATTAATTTCTAAATTGCATGTCATTTCCTATTATATTGTATTTATGGCGGACTAATTAACTGAAATGACTACAAGTGGGCTTCAGCCTAACCGAGCATCTCTCGATCGGCTCCACATATTAAATTATCTGTGCATACACAAGTAATATGTTGACTGTGCCACTGTGAAGTTGAAAATGAAGTTCAGTAAGTTTGAATCTCTGCATCGGCATTTTCAGTGTGCTAAGTGTGAGTTTTTCTTTTTGCATTTCATTGTGAGCACGTTCGGCGTTTACTAGGAATTTGTATGTGATTTGTACAGCGCCACCTAGTTGTAAACGCGACAACTAGGTCAAATCACATACAAATTCCTACGTGCTCACGATTGAATGCGAAAAGTAAAACTTACACTTAGCACTCAGTATACAGGAGCGGTCCGATGAGGGGGCCGCTCCTGTATACTAATGGGTGTACTCTGTACATTTCATTTCTTTTTTTTAAATGTGGCACACAAATAAAGTCTTATTTACACGACATACTGTATATTTTATTATTAGTAACCCCCTCCAAATCTTAAGGGTATGAACACACCTGATAGTATAGGTCTGTTTACTTAAAATTGTTCAATCAGTAAAGGCAGATTATTAACATAGTACATACTATCCTCATCTTCTCTCCAGGAAGCCTGCATTTGATATTCTTGTTCTAAAGTCAGTTCCTCAGAACAGAAGATGAGTTCAACTGACCAAATCGTTTTTTGCTCATTAAATTATAGCTTTTCATACTTAGGCACATGTATAGCTTCATATGGAACTAATATAACATTTTCTCCCAAGATCTTAGTTCGGCTGTTAATTTTCATTGTAAAGTTTTCCGTTGGTGGTTTGTCCTGATGTAAGACTTTGTAAATATTTAAATAGTTTTTAAATATTATTTGTTTGTAATATAATTAAAAATTATTATTTTTTATTTTTTTTATTAATTTCTCTCTTCTGTTTTGGCAACTTGACATAATAACTTGACATGCGTATGTTGTGCCACAGACAAATAAAAAGGTTGGGAAACGGCGGAAGGAATAAAAGATAGGTATGTACATAATTTGGGAAAAAGTTAATTTAAATGACAAAAATTTCTACATAAAATACAATGAATTATATACAACTTAAAATGTACTTAAATGTATGAAAAATTAAATAATAATATTATTTAGAGAAGTAATTCGATAAACAATTATATACAACTTTAATAATTGAACTAAGTAATAAATTTACAATAGTAGGAAGTGGAATAGGAATTAATGATAAGTTAAGATATAAAAAGGAATGATCATGGAGAGACACCAAGACAAAATAATGTGATCTATATCGCCGATTTCTCCACAGTCGCAAAAAACGTCACTTCGAATACCAATACATATGACCCAGTCTCATTCTATCATTTGAAGTTGTTACATTTTTAGAAAGTAAAATTTTAGAAAACCAAGGCTTAATTGGGATCACTGGTTGAATCGTTCGGTACCGTAATCCTTTTGTTTGACTGCTAGCTCCATGACTCATTCCATGATTTCAGAGGTGAACTCCGGGCAAGAGGAGCCAAATCATGCGCGTAATTATTGTAGGGGAACACATCGCCACTGACGACTGCATCCTTCGCCAATTATCGGCCAACTCATTGCCAACAATGCCACAATGGCTTGGTATCCATATAAATGTTACTGAACAGCCTTCTAATTTACATTTATACAGATTTCTCACCTGAATAGTAACCGGAAAACAATGTTTTGATTTGAACGGAAATTCACTAAGATATTGTTGAGAGCATAAAGAATCTGAAAATATTAATGTCTTCTCAAGCCTACTGAGTAGTATATACTCAACAGTCTTTATATGCATCTGTATATATGTGGCCCATCCCAGCCAATTATTATTTGTAATATATTTAAATATGTTATTTGCAAAATACTTATCAGATTTCTTTATGCCAATGTCATATCGAATATCTGGCACAAGCGTTAACGATTCATATGAGGAATCAAATAAATGGAAAAGACAGAGAACGGAAAGTGGGAGCATCCAGGGTTAAAAATTTACGGTAACTAGTTATAAGAGAGGGATTAGATTTATGGTGCCAATATTTATTATTAATATAACAAAGATAAAATAAAATTTAAGTTTCGGAATTAACGGATTATTTTGTAATTGGTATTGGTGTAACAGCGAACAAAAAATTTATCTGCCAGATATTGCCGACGGAGTTGAAAAGAAGGCTTACAACATTCCAGCTGAAACGCATTTATCGGAGATGATCTCATAGCTCCGCAAATTATACGCAAAGCTTTAGCTTGTATTTTATCTAACTTATGTAGTCCACTAATGTTACACGGATCTAAAAGAAAAGTCCCATAATCTATTACACTTCTCATTATGGCATTATAAATTAATTTAATTGTAAAAAATAAAAATAAAAATTTAAATGTAGACTTCTTATTTAAAAGCCGCTCACATTTTGAAGAAACGTAATCGTTGTGCGCGTTACCATTTAATTTTGAATCCAAATATAGGCCTAAAAAATTCACGTTCTCTTTTACAGGCATTTTTATTATTGAAAATGAATTAATAATATCTCTGAGTGCTGACAGCAGTGATGAAGATGACAATACTAATAACAGTTCTGATAGTTCAACTAAATAAATGTTTTTTTTTGTTAAATTATGTACTTCATCACTCTGACGTTGGCAACTCCTATTACAGGGAAGGCTATGCCAAAAGAAGAAGAAGAAGAAATTATGTACTTGTCTTATTTTGTTCCATAAATTTACGAAAGAAAAAATAATAATGGGATAGGGATTCGCCTGATGGTTTTTAAAATTCACATAATATGTTTGAAGTCCGTATCGATTCATTCTATTTAATCGATGTTTTTAAGCAGGTCTTCATAGTGAGTCTATGAAGATAAAACTGACAGACGTCAAATGTTACTTATTTTATTTACTCCACTGTATTTTAAAAATAAAAAGTGACACTGTTACAACATGACTATTTCCGTCTTCCGATTTCGAACAAATTACAAAAAATAAATTTTATTATTTTATGCATCACTGATATTACTGATATTTAATTACAGAAGAACTATGTACAGTACATACAAATAGTAAAACAATTCACTACAATCAACCCCGGGAGTATTTATTGTTTGAGTGCCTTGAATATTAATGATTCGTTTTATACACCTCAATGGTTCGTGCTAAGCAACAAACCGTTGGGAATAACCCCCTTGAAACCGTTGAAGTATAATCAATCCCCTTAGTAGTCTGTGAGTATAACGTACCTTGAAACTTGCATTTACTTGCGACTACTGTATGCGTAAGTAAACCGAAGGCAGTGCAGTGCACTCACAAAAAACCAACAATGAATCAATACGAAACGGAAAGGCGTCTTACTTGGTGCTACGGTTTACTCGTTGTGTTCCTTAGTGTGTCAGTAATATGTGTTGCGATTCCGTATAACCATTGGCGGTCTACTTTAGATGTCTGTCCAGGCAGCTGGCTAGAAAATAGCAATTGTGGCTGTATATTTTATGGTGTAAGCGCAAGCCAGTATTTCAACGGAGGGCACAACTCTTACTGTCTCTATGCGATATTTGCTCCTTTGCCAATATTGATATACGCCCTTATAATGTTGCTTTTCCACATGTATAGAGTTTGTATTAACAACATAGGTCTTTATGAAGGTGAAAAGTCTACTACAGTTGAGGAAATGTGAGTATGCCGTAATACTGTATTTTTGTTGTATATTTGCTTTATTACATGCCAGATTTATCTCTGTATAATTTTCATTTTTTGTTGCCATTGTTACAGTGAAGGAGAAACAATAATAGTTCAATCCAGATCACGAGTAGCACAGGACAATGATGCTATAATATATTGCTGGATCCCGAACTCCTGTGTTAGTCTGGTGTTGGCCATTTACAACCTGGTGCATGCTGCAATAATGACTGATGGCTTCTTAAAAACATGTCAACAATATAGAGGATATTTAGTCAGGGTAAGCTGCATTGAACCATTTATCTTTTGTGAGAAAGTATTGTTATACTAAACCTTTATTACAACTATACAATACATACAATGAGGGTGTTTGATATTTTATCTGCTGCTAGGGGGCAGACCCAATGCACACAAAGTTTTTGGTACCACTTATGCTAACGGTCGGTCAATAAGAATTTTCGATTCTTTTTCTGTCACCAGAAATAGGCATTTGCCTATCCTGGTAATGTCAAAAGGCTGTCAGATGTCACAAATTTAAAAACCCTCATATAAAAAACAGAGTATGGCTGATGTAAAACATCATTCAGCATTTAAAATACCAAATTGTGTTGTGACACAACCTTAAATTTTCACACTTAACATGCCTAAATAAGTTTCACTTTATAAAATGAATATAGAATATAATTCATGCTTCATTAATTACAGGAGTCTCATGCCTCTGGTGACCAAGCAACTGCTATCCATTTCCGTTTAAGTTGTCAAGCAATATTTGATTTTATGGACTACATACAAAAAGATGCACCCAACAGTCGTCGTGGAGATTTTATCAACACAGGTGTTGCTCTACATTTAGCACTTATTTCATCATGGATTGCTGTTATACTATGGATTATGGTTTCTGTTTTCACAGCCATCAGGGCATACAGAGAACGAGACGTTTTGACATGCTGTGGCAAATAAATCTTTTTTATAAGGTACAGAAAAAAAGTAATTTAAGCAGACTAAACACAAAGCTTTAATTAAGACATGCCATATTTTTGTCAGCACAAACAACATTTTGTTACCTTGGCACAGTTTAATAAAACATACATTCTTTATCAAACATGATAAAAGATAAGGACCCCTGTTCTTATCTTCTATGAAAAACTATGAGACTTTTTATTTTGAACTTGACATTTTTTATTTATATAAACAATTTGAATTTCAAAATAAAAAGTCTAGTTATCTGGTTTTGAAATTTATTTCAAATTAGCACTAAAATGTATACAAAAATTCGAATGACATGTTATTGGCACATAATATGGTGCCTACAATTTGTGTGCAATTTTTATAAAAGAAATGTTTGGTATTTTGTTTACATGTCACTGGCTTATAATTTAGTCATGGCATTGGCATTTGGCTCTTAGTACATTTACGGCCCGTTTCAATAACTATCTACTACTATCTATTTGTTAAATACGTCACATTTAGTATCGCTGTCACAGACAAAGATTCCTCTATCTAAATTAGTTTATTGAAAAGCAAAAAACCGGCAAATGATACCAAAGGTGACTTTAAAAAAATAGTTATGGGTACATAGGTTATTGAAACCAGCTGTAAGGCTGACCCCACATTACGCGTGCGCTTTCGTGGAGTGGCGCGAGCACGTCCGCATCGCTGACACGTCCGAGGAACGAGCACGCCTAATGTGGGGGAAGCCTTAGTGCTTGCAAATGAAAACGAAAAAAAAAAAATGTATTTTTGTATTAAAAACAAAGACACATAAAACAAGAAACCTTTCTTGCTGATTTAGGGTTATAGGTTATTTAAAATTATATTTCCCACCGTGTTATTATCAAGGTCTTTTATACTCTCGACTCTATTTCTAGTTCCGTTCAAGAAGTAATAGAGTCAAAATATGTTTAAACTGTTGACTGTGTTTATTAATTATAAGTAACTTGCTTTGAACATACATTTTTCTTTTTGAAAAAAAAATTATAAGATCAGTCATTTCTGGCAGCTTTGGTGGCCATATGTGTTAAGTGTATGTTCCAAAAAGTGCTTGTTTTTTTACTAGACTTATTATTGTGACCGTCCAACTTAGTATTTTATATTAAGTATTAATGTATTTGTCATAAATTATATCAATTAATCTATTCTATAATGTTTATTATAAGCTTATATTTTATACAAACATTGATATGTTTTTACTGATATGTTATTTAGATATCAAGTTATTTTATTACTTAAATGTATGCATTGTAATCACAAATAAATATTATGTATTAAGTAGTTAATAACATTTTATTTTGTTATTATTTTACTCCTTTATATATGTATTTATTTCCAGAATGTACATTTAACCAACATATATACTTATTACATAACAGTATGCCAGTCTTTATCTAGGATAAAAACTGGCATACTAACTAGCTGACCCGACTGACTAATTTCTCAGACCTACTAAGTAACACTATACACAAAAAAAAAACTCATAAACATTACGGATGAAATGTGCTTGAATAGACTGTCAGAAAAAGTTTTTTTTTTTAGTAAATACATATAAGAAGTTTCTTTGATAGACAAAAAAAAATCTAAAATTTGAGCTTGATATCTCAAAAATTGAGCTGGCGCATGGGGTGATCCCCTTTCCCATTTAAAATGCATTGAAAAAAAAACATTTTTTTATTATTTTTCAATGTAAATCGAAAAATTATTTTTTTTAATTTCTCTTATTCGTAATTTTATTTTATATTTTCAATTTATACACCTTTTTAATGTACACGTTGATTTTTTTTTATACTCCAACATTCGTTTCTGATTGTCTGTTAATATATTATAACTATTTTTTGAACGTATATTAAATAATTCTTCCAGTTTTTCGCAATAATTCTTTTCATTACATTTTTGAGTTGGAATTTTTTTTCTTGAAGAGCTTTTTTTTTAAACTTTGCCATTCGTAATACAATTTTTCTATTTTGCCAATAATAAATTGAGAATGAATAAAGTGAATAATTATTATTCCAGCTGAGCTCCAAATAATATTCACTTCTTTACTAACGTCAATAGCACTTTCACGAATACTTTTTTTTAATATATTTATGAAAAAATAAACTCATAACTTATCGGTTACATGGTAGCTTATGACAATTAAGTTTACTGCTACAAAGACTAATTAAATATACAATTTTGTTTTTATCTGACATTATTACAACGTATTAAATAAATTTAAAAAATAACAGTATTAATTTGAATAACTAATAGCTGTTACTTATTTAAGATCAAAATTAATTTCTTCTTTAACCTAAAATCGAGATGCAAATGATTTAGAATTAAATTAGTTATAAGGTGGGAAGTTAGGATAGCTCAAAATTATTTATAAACTACAAACATTACAAAAAACACTGTAATAATTAATCCTCGGAGAAATAAACAAATAGAATCAAAGCAATATTTTTGAATTTTGAATCAACCAATGCGAAGATAAGTTTCATGGGAAGAATAGAAATGATTGAATCAGCGTAACCTCACAATCGTTATATTACTGCTTAGAAGTTAATATGATCTTCACTAGATGTCACTAATTGAAAAAACTGCTTTATTGACTGTGGTATTTGAATATTGATATCTGTCCATAAATCAAATGTAGATAAAATAGATTGACAAAGCGAATATAGGCATAATAAAGTAATTATTTTTACAAATTAAAATAATTTTCTGACATCAAATTGAAAACATTCACACTTTCATCACTTAACTTTGTGAAAACATCACTTTTAACTTTTTGTAATTTTCATTTTTTCCACTTTTTTAACACTCTGTAACTTTTTTCCTATGAGGCTGAGCAAAAAATGGTAAGAGAACTTTTTTGTAGAGAATTTAATTTCCTATAAGATAATGGAAACGGAAATAAAAAAAAAAATCTATGATTTACATTGAAAATTAAAAAAATAGATAGGAATAAGATAGGAAAGAGGCCCCCCGATGCACCAGCTCATTTTTTGGGATATCAAGCTCAAATTTTAGGAGATTTTTTTTTGTCTATCAAAGAAACTTTTACGTGTTTACTCAAAAAAAAATTTTGTTTTTTCTGACACAGTCTAGTGCTTGAAACGAGAAAAACTTATTTTATGTGTGAAACTAATCCTTATAAACATTCACATTTACATTATTTACTATTAGGAATATACAGACGATAAACATTTGACGTTACAAGTTCATATATAAGTAACTATAAAGAATTTCTGGAAAACGAGCAGACGGATCGCTTTAAGGATTACCGCGCGACTACCACCGCTTATGAACACCCGTAAAACAGCGTTCTGTGTACCGGTTTTCAAAGCCCCTAAGCCTTCGGGCTATCAAAATCCTCACTCACTAAGAAAAAGTAACGAAAGCGTTATTTCACGCCAGTATTCTGTGAAGTCGCGGTAATTCTCGGCAATTTGGCCCAAATGCGAAGGCTCATCTACGGTAACTAGTAGAATAGTAATACCGTATCTACTGTAAAATCACTAATTAATCGTGGTACAAAACGTGTGTGTCGTAGGGTGTCGTAGTAAAAATATGCGTGCGTATTTTATTTAATATAGTTTTTCAAATTCGTCCCCTATGGTGAAATGGGGGTCCAAAGTTTGTATAGTGAAATATCAATAGCTGGACGGATTGCGCTGAATTAGGGCACGCATGACACAGTAGGTAGTTAATGTCGTAGAAATTCGATAAAAAAAGATTTTTCGAAATTCATCCCTCACGGGGCGGGGTGGTCTATGTGGACAAAGTCGTGCGCAAAAGCATATGAGAATAAACATCCTTAGAAAGAAAAAATGTAATTATTTAATAAATGAACCATGAATAAATTAAAATACTGCTAATCTCGACGACGACGACGCGCAACGTGCTACTCATAGATGATAAGTACTACTACTGAAAGTGCTACTGCTATGGATCTATATTCTATAGCTGATAGCAGGTATCCCCAAACTATTTTGGACAAGTGACCCCTTTTCCAAAATGAACTGTTATCTCAGACCCCCATGGCCAAATAACATATTTTTAGATCAACCCATTATTCATAATGGTCCGCTAACTTGAAAACAGCTGCTACAGAGTGTTATTTTTCATTCTGACTTAGGTCAATAGAAGAAGACAGAGTAATTAGCAATGCTTTAAGTTAGCAGACTTTTATGAATAAGGGGGCATATCTTTAGTTTTTTCCTATTGATACAAAATACCTAGGTACTAAGGTACCAACTGGAAAACTTTGCACTTGGTTAAGTGAGTAAGGTTGACTTCATTTTCTCAAAATTTAACAAAATAAAAAGACATACAATTCATTAAATATCAAGTTTAATTTATAATGATTATTACAAATTAAGGACTTAAAGAATCTTAAGTTGATCTTCAGATAAACCGTCATTTCACTATTCCTCATGCAGCATCCGCTATAGCTCTTATTAATGATGATCTTAGTCGAATAAGTGAATGGGCACAATCCTTTGGTCTACTTGTAAACCCTGCTAAAACAAAGGCATTATTAATAATAATGATATATTATAGGACGCTCGTAAACCATCATCGTCTTTAATAGATGATGACGCAAACTACGATCTTATGGATGGATCCTAACAACAGAGCTTCAATGCCGGGTAATGTAGACTATGTTGTAGAATATGTTGGTCTGTAAGAACTTGCATAAAATGTTTTCCACATCGCGTCCCATCTCGTCTATGCGTCTCTGAACGGTGTTATTGCTCAAAGGTATTCTCTTTAAAATATCATGTGCGGGCTTGTGCAACACATTGTTAAGGACCTCCGCAATGGCTGGTAAGATAAGCTGCTCTCCAATTGTGTGGGGTTTCCCCGACTTCGCTTTTAGTAAAGATATATTATAGGACGCTCGTAAACCATCATCGTCTTTAATAGATGATGACGCAAACTACGATCTTATGGATGGCCTTTTGTCTACTTTTTCTTTAAGTGCTTGAAAAAATGACAAGGGCTTACTTTTTTTGTCAGCATGTACTCTTGATAAGTGGTCATCCATTTTTGAAGGCTTCATGGCATCGTTACTGAATACTTTTTCACATATGAGACACAACGGTAAGTGTTGATTTGATGGAGATGCAATAAATCCGAACTTCAAGTAGTCCAAACTGTATTGTCTGCATTTGTTTTTCGTGTCCGCCATCATAGAACTCTCAGTAACCCTGCAAATAAAAAACATAAGAAACTACCTAAATAAAAAACAATAATAAACTGTTAAATTTGCACACTATCTTATTTTTATCACACCCAGGTAATGGATGTTTGTTAGGTATTACTGACTTACTCTTTGATAAACTTGGATACCTATAATAGGTAAGTAACTATAGTAGGTAATTAGGTATAGAAAATTAGTATTAGGTAAGTAGGTACCTATCAGCATAAGAACGAAAACCAAAGCAAACTGAACACTTCAAATTTTAGGTTGGCAATGAGTTGGCCGATAATTGGCGAAGGATGCAGTCGTCAGTGGCGATGTGTTCCCCTACAATAATTACGCGCATGATTTGGCTCCTCTTGCCCGGAGTTCACCTCTGAAATCATGGAATGAGTCATGGAGCTAGCAGTCAAACAAAAGGATTACGGTACCGAACGATTCAACCAGTGATCCCAATTAAGCCTTGGTTTTCTAAAATTTTACTTTCTAAAAATGTAACAACTTCAAATGATAGAATGAGACTGGGTCATATGTATTGGTATTCGAAGTGACGTTTTTTGCGACTGTGGAGAAATCGGCGATATAGATCACATTATTTTGTCTTGGTGTCTCTCCATGATCATTCCTTTTTATATCTTAACTTATCATTAATTCCTATTCCACTTCCTACTATTGTAAATTTATTACTTAGTTCAATTATTAAAGTTGTATATAATTGTTTATCGAATTACTTCTCTAAATAATATTATTATTGAATTTTTCATACATTTAAGTACATTTTAAGTTGTATATAATTCATTGTATTTTATGTAGAAATTTTTGTCATTTAAATTAACTTTTTCCCAAATTATGTACATACCTATCTTTTATTCCTTCCGCCGTTTCCCAACCTTTTTATTTGTCTGTGGCACAACATACGCATGTCAAGTTATTATGTCAAGTTGCCAAAACAGAAGAGAGAAATTAATAAAAAAAATAAAAAATAATAATTTTTAATTATATTACAAACAAATAATATTTAAAAACTATTTAAATATTTACAAAGTCTTACATCAGGACAAACCACCAACGGAAAACTTTACAATGAAAATTAACAGCCGAACTAAGATCGTGGGAGAAAATGTTATATTAGTTCCATATGAAGCTATACATGTGCCTAAGTATGAAAAGCTATAATTTAATGAGCAAAAAACGATTTGGTCAGTTGAACTCATCTTCTATTTTTTAAGGTATCATGGATGGATGAAATCAAAGGAGCTACAGGAACTTACTGCATCTGAGGAACTGACTTTAGAACAAGAATATCAAATGCAGGCTTCCTGGAGAGAAGATGAGGATAGTATGTACTATGTTAATAATCTGCCTTTACTGATTGAACAATTTTAAGTGAATAGACCTATACTATCAGGTGTGGTCATACCCTTAAGATTTGGAGGGGGTTACTAATAATAAAAGATACAGTATGTCCTGTAAATAAGACTTTATTTGTGTGCCACATTTAAAAAAAAGAAATGAAATGTACAGAGTACACCCATTAGTATACAGGAGCGGCCCCCTCATCGGACCTCTCCTGTATACTGAGTGCTAAGTGTAAGTTTTACTTTTCGCATTCAATCGTGAGCAAGTAGGAATTTGTATGTGATTTGACCTAGTTGTCGCGTTTACAACTAGGTGGCGCTGTACAAATCACATACAAATTCCTAGTAAACGCCGAACGTGCTCACAATGAAATGCAAAAAGAAAAACTCACACTTAGCACACTGAAAATGCCGATGCAGAGATTCAAACTTACTGAACTTCATTTTCAACTTCACAGTGGCACAGTCAACATATTACTTGTGTATGCACAGATAATTTAATATGTGGAGCCGATCGAGAGATGTTCGGTTAGGCCGAAGCCCACTTGTAGTCATTTCAGTTAATTAGTCCGCCATAAATACAATATAATAGGAAATGACATGCAATTTAGTAATTAATAATGTTTGATGACCTCTGTTGTTCAGTGGTTGAGCGTGTTGGTGTTCAAGCCGGGGGTCGCGGGTTCGAATCCCTACGAAGGAACAAAAAGTTTTTCTGTGTTCCTGGGTCATAGATGTGTGTTACATATGTGTATAATATAATAAAAATCTTAAATATATGTATAGTATAAAAAGTATTAAATATATTTCCATTGTCTGGTAACCCGTAACACAAGTTCTTTGAGAACTTACCACGGGACCAGATTGATGTGGTGTGAAGCGTCCATAGATATTATTATTATTAATGTTACTAATTATTTTATTTTTTAGAATGTACATTTATAATATTGGAAAAATCTGTATATAATGAAACTGAAGATGAAGCAGGTGGGTATTCTCCTTTCGAAATACACAACAAAATGAGCATGACTCGCAAAATGTACAATCTGCAGAATGTGCAAGTCCATGTTCATACACAAAAATATTTATTTCAGGTGCATATAGTTGCTACTCCTCAACAGTTAATTAACTATTTAGCACTATAAGGATTCATTGGATAAGTCAGTCCAGTGTAATAGATAAAAGAAATATTTTTGTAAGTAGAGTATTGGTTATCCAAACAGTCATCTGAACAACCGCTTACGGCTTATGTGAACTGATGGCGGCCTGACTCAGACTTGCAGGCTACCTCCTATGTCCCCCAATTAGTTCTAATAATTAATGTTCTACTGTATAAGTATTAAGAGTATGCCGGTAAGTAGTTATTTATATTTTATGCCAGGTTGAGACAGCACCAAGTTTGTCAGGTCAACTAGTAAATTATAATGCTGATGGTCAAACTGTAGGTTAAACGAACTACTTAACTTATCTATTCATAACAGTATTCTAGTTACCTGTAATTTCTAGTCCACCTTTACGCGATTAAACATCGCGAACCTTGCAGCACCACTGTCGTGAATGAGGCCATAGGTCAATAATTTGAAAATTTTTCGTGTTGTACATTTTGAGATTTGCACATTTTGCTTGTAATGCTCATTTTGACATATACACATTTTGCGTGTGGACCTCTTTTTAACCGACTACCAAAAAAAGGAGGCGGTTATACGTTCGGCTGTATATACTATATATATAATTTTTTTGTTTGTTCAACGATAACTCCGCCGTCTGTTGACCGATTTTCAAAATTATTTTTTTGATGCAAAGGGTATAATCCGAAGTTGTTCCCATTGTCACCAAAGCGGTGACCTGATGATGGCATCCATGAAGAATCGAGGGAACTCCTCGAAATTTATATGGACACATATAGTGTTTTCGACTTTTTCTGAAGTAATCCAAGCTTGCTATGCTACCAAAAAGTAAGATGGTACCGACTTTAAAATAATGAAGATTGTGTTGAGAAATACACTGGCGGACACATAAACTGCATCATAGTGCAAGAACACATTCAATCAAATTTTATTACTAAATATGCAAACTTTTTACATTTATTGGTATTGGAAAATAAAGGCTGGTTTATAAACACAAAAACAAAATCAAATTTAAATATGGTACTGTCACAAAAGAAAAAATAATAAATAGAAGAAATCTTGTCAATTTACTAAAGATTATCTCGTTATTACCATTGAGTTACAATGTACTACGTACGTAGTACAATTATAAACAAATGTTATTACGTTAATGTTGTGATTGATGGTTATTTTTTTGTTTTGTTACATATTTAATTATCGTTACTATTTGTTTAATTGCTAGTCTGTTTTCATTTTAAATACGTTTTTCTCTCACGAATATGGACGTATCGTCCGAAAAAGCCGCATATATTGTTTCTCTAGTGCAGCAAGGCCTAGACCAACAAACAATTGCTGCAGATTTAAATGTAAACCAGTCTACGGTTTCCCAAGTTTACAGAAGGTTTATGGAGACAGGTTCATTCAAAAGACGACGTGGAACCGGCAGAACTCGGGTGACAACGTCTCGTGACGACAGGTTTATTGTGACAACTTCCTTGCGAAATCGGTTTTTAACGTCTATAAGCATTAAAAATGAGCTCCACCAGGTACGTGACGTAGCAGTTAGTGCACGAACCATAAAAATTGCTTTGAGAAGAGGGTTCCATTTGGAGGCGGGTCTTGTATGATTTAGGGCGGCATATCGATGGATGCTCGAACTGAACTTGTGTGTGTGTGTTGTGTTTATTGACGCATGCATACATGGCCGTGGTAACCGTGGTTTAACATCACATCGCTATATAACGGAGATGTTGGATCCTCATGTGGTACCTTTTAGCGGATTTATTGGCGAAAACTTCATTCTAATGCAGGATAATGTTCGTCCGCACGCAGCGATACAAGTTGAGCAATACTTTACTCAGGTTGAGATTCGTTCCATGGATTGGCCAGCACGTAGCCCGGACCTCAATCCGATAGAACATGTGTGTGACAACCTAAAAAGAGCTGTATTTACAAAAAATCCGGTCCCAACAACGGTTGCGGAGCTCAGAGTTGCATTGTCACAAGAATGGGACAATACTCCGCATGATCTTTTAAAAACACTGATCAGGTCGATGCGAAACCGACTTGAATTTATTTAGTTATTAGGGCAAGAGGAGGTAATACACCTTATTAAAAACAAAAAAAAAACTTTTTCTTTTCTTAGTATTGTAAAATCTTCATAATAAAGCCGTTTTTGTTCTATTCACTGTTTCATTCCAAATAGCTGCAAAAGGAGTAATTTGATTCTTTTTGTGAGAAAAGTTGACCTATACACACATGAATTGATTTTTTTATCAGATTAAGAACCAGTCTTAGCATTATCATTGAAATAAATCAAAATAGTTTGCACTTTCACTAATTATATTTCATTGAAAGTTATCTTGCACTATTATGCAGTTTATGTGTCCGCCAGTGTAGTTAATATTTTAGCCGCATTTAAAAGGGGAATTATTTAGAAAATAAGTTTTATTTTATACTTTTATGTCTATTTTTACGTCGGTTTAATTTTTTTTTATTTAATATACTATCTAAGCGTGTAGTGCTCATTTTAAGATTTGCACATTTTGCGTGTAGTGCTCATGTTGAGATTTGCACATTCTGCTTTTGTGCTCATTTTGAGATTTGCACATTTTGAGTGTACCTCAAAATGTGCAAATTTGCGCTGTGCTCATTTTGCATTGAAGGGGGAATTCTAAAATGTTTATCAAGTTGGGGTAATACCTACTACTTCTTTTGTTACAGCATCTATGATAGGAGACACAAACATATTTGTAGTAGATAATCTTATTGGAGAAATAGAAATCATGATTGCAGAAATTTCAGCAAGACGGAAAAGATGTGGTTGGGAGGCTGTTATTATGATATTACTTTATGGTATCCAATTTATTAACTTAGAGGAATACTTAGCAAAAATATCTATCAACAACTATAAAAGTATTGATTTCTTTAAAAAGTTAGGTTTTCAAGAAATATCAAGAAGTGATATTTTTAAAGAAATCACTTTTAAGAAAATTGTGAATGAACAGTGGAAGAGCTGGTTAAAGGATCAAGTGCAGCAAATGGAAATCGAAAACTTTTAAAATTTATTTAAAAAATATATGTGTGCCTACAAACAAAATAAGCCACTAAAGTTACCATCAGATGTTTGTAAATACATGATTTATAAACGAAATGACGCTTGTAACTTGCAATAACAGAACATTTCAAATAACTACATAGTATAAAACAAAGTTGCTTTTTCTGTCTGTCCCTATGCTTATATATATATATATATCTTTAAAACTACGCAACTTAAGATTTTGATGCGGGGGTTTTTTTATAGACAGAGTGATTCAAGAGGAAGGTTTATTTGTATATAACATGCATAATATAGTAGCAAAACACTGATCATTTTAGAGGTTTCTAATGTTGAAAATAAATACATTTTGTTGCGCTTACATTGCAAACGCTGAACCCTACGAGAAATATCAAAATAATGTAGTACAGTATTGTACACCTTAAAAAGGTCTCTTAAGGCTTCCACTTGAAACATACGTGAATTTTAAAAATCATCAGGCGAATCCCTGTCACATTATTTTTTCGTTCGTAAATTTAAGGAACAAAATAAGACAAGTACAAGTATCTTTACCAACCTATGTCAAGCAGCCAGGATGCAGGGACCTCTAATATTTCGACCGTGTCCTTTGGAAATCTGTTGCAATGCTCCCACTGTTCCCGATATTTTAAAAGCCAGCGGGGTTTGAACATCCACGTAGGCAAATGCCATAAACAGCTTGTAACAGTCATTCCCCCAATAACCAATTCACTTCCGAACCCAATTTGTGAAACAAATTTCTGGCAAGAAATATCCAAATTTAAACGTTTTATACCAGTTCTAAGACGGATCCCTAGGGGTGCCAGAGTGACTGTAGCCCAGAAGCTTGCCGAGACGATACGCCACACAGTGCTGGAGAACTCGAGGCAAGCCTGGGAAAATCTACTCACCTTTCCCTACCGTTTTCTGCATATCACTAGAGATCCGCTCAACAATGCCTCCCTCACTTCAAGAATCAAAAAGAATTGTGTTTCGGACATTAACCTCAACCCAAATTTTTCTTCACATTCCACGGTCAAACATAACATCGTGAAAACTGTGGAAAATAAAATAAGTGAGGGAGACATTAAGGGTGCAGCGCGGCTCCTGTTTTCCAATGACACGGTCGCCCCCGACTGCCCAGAAACCCTCATCGCCCTGGAAAACAAACATCCATCACAATCCAATCCTTTCACAGTTTCCGATGACGCATTACCACCACTACAAACGTCGAAAGAAAAAGTACGCGGAGCCATCATGTCCTTTCTTCCGGGTTCAGCTGGCGGCCTCGACGGTCTCACCCCTCAGCATCTGAAGGACCTCACCAGCGGTTGCTGCGGGGAGGCCGGCGAGAAGCTCCTGCATGAACTTACGAATCTGTGCAACCTGATGCTACGTGGAGGGGTCGCATCAGATATCGTAGACATTCTGTATGGAGCTAACCTCTGCGCCTTGAGGAAGAGAGATGGTGGCATTCGTCCGATTGCTGTCGGCTCCACATACCGGCGCCTTACAGCCAAACTAGCTTGCAAATCGGTAACTTCCCTCGCGTCATACTTCCAGCCAAAACAGCTCGGTTTTGCCTGCAAAGGAGGTTGTGAGGCCGCCGTTCACTCTTTCAGGACAGCTATCCACAATCAAGGCGATGATGTGTTTCTGAAGGTCGATATCAAAAACGCTTTCAACTCAGTTGACCGAGGCGCCTTGTTGGCCCAAATTAAATCTAAAGCACCTGCCATTTTACCATTTATGCTCCAGTGTTACAACGACCCCACCAAACTCATTTACAAAGACCACCTCATCTCATCCGAAGTGGGCTGCCAACAGGGCGACCCTCTAGGTCCAGCAATCTTCAGCCTTGCTATACACCCGGTCATCGAGCTTCTAGATTCAAAATTTAATGTTTGGTATTTGGATGATGGGACCCTTGGAAGCGATGCACCCACTGTACTATCAGACTTCCGCACTCTGATCTGCGAGTTCCAAAAAATAGGTCTGCAGCTGAACCTAGGTAAGTGCGAACTTTTTGTGCCAGACCGTTGTGGGGATAGAAACGCGATTATATCCAGCTTTAAAGAAATAGCTCCACAACTGTCTGTCATTGACAAGGATTCGCTCTTCCTTTTGGGCTCACCTATTTTAGACGAATCTCTTCCGGACTTCTTAGATAACAAATTACAAAATTTTAATGAAACTTTAGACCGCCTCCTCCAAATTAACTGTCACATGGCCTTTACCCTAATCCGTTTTTGCATTTTCGTACCTAAATTGACATATGTCTTACGGTGTTGTCAACTGTGGAAGTTCCCTCAACTTCTCAAACAGTTGGATGATACCATAAGACAAACGCTCTCCACTATTTTGAATACAAATTTCGATGACCGCGCATGGACTCAGGCAACGCTTCCAGTTAGGTTCGGTGGCCTGGGTGTTCGAAAGCCTTCTGACATATCGCTTCCGGCCTTCTTGTCCTCAGTCCACGCGAACCATAGTCTTATCTCCAAAATACTACATCACCCATCCTACTCCAATACAGTTACCTTTCTGGACGAGGCCAAGGACGCCTGGAGCGTAACTAGTGCTTGTAGCGAATTGCCTGACAATACTTTTTCCCATAGGCTCTGGGACGAGCCACTCTGCAGACTGGTACGGAATAATCTTCTTAATACGTCCTCCAGTCCTGTGGAGCAGGCTCGCCTCTTAGCTGCGGAGAAGTGGGAGTCGGGCCTTTGGCTACAAGCATTACCGTCACCCAATACGGGCACATTGCTGGATCGAACAGCTTTCCAGTTAGCTACTTCCCTGCGTCTTGGCACCCCCCACGTCGTCCCCCATCGCTGTGTTTGTGGTGCAAATGTGGACAGCCTCGGACACCACGGGCTGTCCTGTCAACGAAGCGCCGGCCGCATCTCCCGACATCACTGTCTGAACGATCTCATCCGTCGGGCTCTTGTCACCGCCGGAGTGCCAGCTGTGCTGGAACCCTCTGGTTTGGCGCGCGACGATGGCAAGAGACCAGACGGTATGACCCTGGTCCCTTGGAGAGTGGGACGGGCTCTTGTATGGGACGCTACTTGCGTCGATACACTTGCTCCGTCCCATGTCCAGGGCACCTCGAGTTCTGCAGGTGCGGCCGCCAATCAGGCGGAAAACCTCAAGCGGCGCAAATATGAGAACCTTAGTGGGGATCTCATATTTGAACCGTTTGGGGTTGAAACCTTAGGTACATGGGGTCTGGGTGCGCACAAACTTTTCGGAGAAATCTCCAAAAAACTCATTGAGGCCACCCGAGACCCCAGAGCCGGCACCTACCTGGCCCAGAGAATAAGTATCGCAATCCAGCGAGGAAACTCTTTGAGCCTTCTAGGTACTCTGCCTGGTGGGGATGACCTGGGAGATTTCTTTTTTTTTGTAGCATTTTAAGTTTTGGAGTAGTTATTATTTTTTTAGTACTTACCTACTTTTATAGTACAATTGATTTTGTTATCATAACTGATTAAATGCAATATAATCTTAAGACAAGTACATAATTTAACAAAAAAATTGCATTTATTCAGTTGAACTATCAGAACTGTTATTAGTATAATTGTCATCTTCATCACTGCTGTCAGCACTCCGAGATATTATTAATTCATTTTCAATAATATTGTCTATTCTCACATCTCGTTCAAAATCTTGTAAAATTATTTCTTCTTGTATTTTTATAGTTAATTAAAAGAATAATAAATATAATTATGTTTTATTATAATCACGACGCGGTTAATTTATGTAGATATTTCTTCACAAGTAATCATTGCATTCGAATCTACTTATCAGCTTTCGATTTTTAGAGTACATCCCTAGTGTTTAAAAAGAAAAAGTGTTAACTGACGCAACAAATGTTACCTATTAAAATGACTCCACTTTACATAGTTATACACTTTACATACTTTACATTAAATTCAGAATAAGCATGTGTCGTTCGCGAACGAACAGACCAAAAAAACCGGGTCGCGCGGTTAGCTTGGTTCAATGGTTCTCTCGTATGAAATTGATTCGGTCACTAGTTTGGCTCACTGATTTATGAACGCACCTTATGATCAAGCGATCTACTGATTGATCCCGGCCGGGCCCAATCGCGCGCTGAGTTTGGGTTGACTGGCTCAGCTGGATCACTGGCTCACTAACGAGCTAATGAACCATGAGAACCATGGGACTCGTGCGAGCCGCGCGCGTAAACCGACAAGTCGTAACTGGCAATGCAGTGAGTAAACGAATAAAGTATTTTAAATTGACTGATTTGTTAATGGAATGAGTTGTTATATTAAAATCTTTTAGTTTTCTTGTTGAGTTGTAAATTTTGTTTTACGTACGTTTCTTAAAAAGTAATTTACGCACTCTATAACAAATAGTTGGGTTTAATTTTTTACATGTTAAATATTAAACTAAACAAGCGCATCCCAGTATCAAACGAATTTTGGTCGAGTTAAATTATAATTAAATGGTTTTTAAGTTAGTTTTCATTATCTACATTCTACATAATACACACAATATATCTCACCTCCAACTGAATCAACAGGCCGTCGCGTGTGAGTTTGTCTCAATTGCCTCCTTTGGTTCACTGGCTCACTAACGAGCTAATCAGCCACGAGAACCATAGAACTCGTGTGAGCCGTGCGCGTGAACCAACAAGTCGCGATTGACACACAAGTTTTCAGCACGCTTAGATCTTTCAGTTCATTGAACGGTTCGATCGAACGGGTCAATTGAACCGGTTCGTTAACTCAATAGATCAGTACTGATCTGGTTCGCGGAAATTGTTCGAGCGACACATACTTATTTCAGAATTCCATAAATAGGCACGCTGTCCCATAGATGAATAAAAGTATTACTGCGCTGTCCTGTGTTGCCAGGTGCACTGCACAATTTATCTCGATAATTAACTGTTAAAATCTGTTTATCCATTTTGCAAGAAATCTGTATAAAATCTGTATGATCAATGAAAAATGTACAGTAGGTATACGTGCAGTATGTTTAAATCATATAAAAACACAAACATTTAATTCAAATAGTATGTAGGTACTAGGTACATTAAAACATACTTTAAAAAATAATAAATCAGTCATTGTCAGCAATTTGGGCGCTGCTCGCGCCACTCACACGCCCGAGGAACGCGCACGCCTTATGTGGAGTCAGCCTAATAGGTATAAATTCTTTGCTTTTTGTCTGTTCATCAAGGCAAATATCTCGGAATCATTTATTTCAAAAAGATCAAAAGCTGCGTGAGCAATGGAAAAGCTGTACGTCGTACAACTTCAAGACTACACTCACACAGTCTTGAGTGATTCGATCAAAACTGTGTTATCATTTTAAGGCAGAAGATTAAACCCCACCCCCAGTCATTTGGCCGCGAATGATAGGGGTTACATAGAAAGATTTGTGGGAGTTTTGAAAATTGGTAGTTTTATAGATTTAGCTATGTCTTCTATTCGAATTTCAACTTTGCCACCTCGTAACTTCAAAAAAAGTCTTGACTACTAGCGCTGTTACCTTGCAAAAAATGATCATAAAACAATCGTCACGAGTTGCTCGCCATACATTTGTCATAAAGCGGGTATTTCACTACACTGTATTCAGGGCCCGGTAGTCAGGGTGGACGTGGCCCCTTGCAAGGGCGTCGATTATTACACATTTACATTTGTGTAGTGTTTTATACCTATTGACTTGTATATTTAACTGCTTTTGAGTGTGTGAGAGTGCCTGTAATTTGATTTTTGCACTTTGTTCTGTAATAATACTCATAAATAATTACTATATTCGTAATATTGCCTAGTATTTTTTAATTTAACGGTAAAATTTCAGGTATAATTTAATAATTAATAAAAAAAATATGTTACAAAACCTTAAATGCAGTGGTTTTCGGGGGCTTTAGGGATTCCTAAGTTAAGTAGCGTTTTTGATAGTTTTCAGTATTATTTTAGTAAAAATCGACGCGAGTTTATGTAGTTCCACAAAAACAGAGCTGGCAACACTGGAATGAATAGCTTTAGTCCACACGGCCGACTGATGCGATTTCGAAATTGCACACAGACGATACGATTTTGCATCCGTTTAGGCCGAACTGAAGGAAAACCGGACCGCTCGTATCAATCGCTTCTTAAATAAGCCGTAATATTTCTCGTAAAAAGTAAAGGATAAAAAATGGTTATTGTGGGTTATCCCGTTATCCCTAAGGGGTCCCATATACGGTCCGGTTGTCCTTCAGTTCGGCCTGAACGGATGCAAAATCGTACTCCTAACTAACCAGCTCTGTTTTTGCGAAACTACTAAACTCGCGTCGATTTCTACTAAAAACTACTAAAATAAGACTGAAATCCGTAAAGCCCCCAAAAAACCACGGCATTTTAGGTTTTGTTATATTAAAAAAAATATTATATTGAATTTTATTATAAATTTTACCGTTAAATTAAAATATACTAGGAAATATTACGTATATTATACCACTATTACCCTACTAACAACTAAATTCCTACTAAGGCTAGAATAAAATACTTAATTTAGTACTAAAACTTTGTAAAATAACTAAGTTGGCAACATTAATTCTGGACTGTATGTGTGGCAGCGTTAGCATTCGTCACATAATTATCGTACACATCACATAATTGAACACTTCGTACGATCAAACATAGAGATGTCGTTATGTGACGAAATTGTACGATAATCCAAGGTATGCAACATAATTTTGCGATAATTTTTTTCTGTTCAAATGTCCCACCAAAATTGAAATTTCACTATGCTGCCCTCTCGTATTAACTTTCTGAGTTTCTAATCGTCTACTTTTAAGTAGAACGTAAAGAGAGTACGTTTAAGACTATTGATATATATTAGTTATTAATAAGATATTCCCGTTCAAAAAATTAACAAGAAATGTAATACGATAGTTTTGTACATTAAAAAAAAAAATCTTATCCATGGATCCATTGGTGCATCAATCATTGTATTTATAAAAGTCCTATTTATATTATTTACAATTGACAAAAAATTACCTCGTCATATTAGATATAAGACTATTAATAAACGCAGAAAATAATGATTAATTATTTTCATACTTCGCGCTCAATAATAATAAGTGAGACATCTATGCCTTTCTAATTTATTGAAAAATTAAATTATTTAAAAAAAATATATATTTTTGTAATTAAATATTGTTTATTCACTATTTTGCTTATTAAAAATTAATATAGCTCACAATAAATAGACTTTAAAAAAAAATTCTGTTTGTACGATAAATTGAAAAAAAAAGATAATTTTACGGCCCTGAACACATAATCCTGTCGGCCAACAATGCCAACACTGATGTGTGGACAAATCGCTTCAGTTCTCGCCAGAGCCGCGGCCGTGCGGGCGTGTATCGTGTACAAGCGTAGTGAGTTTTTGCGGTGTTAAATTATTACACAATTATTAAACACGACCGTAGCTCGCGGCAAACCAGAACGAACTGATGCGATTTTTCCGTGTGTGTGCTTGAATCCGTTCAGGCCGAACTGTCAGTTGGGTCGGATGAGATTTTTTCCGTGTATGTGCTCGAATCCGTTCAGGCCGAACTGACGTCAGTTCTAACTGAAACGATCGGCCTCTCATCTGTGGAAGCCTTAAGAGACCTTTTTAAGGTGTACAATACTGTACTACATTATTTTGATATTTCTCGTAGGGTTCAGCGTTTGCAATGTAAGCGCAACAAAATGTATTTATTTTCAACATTAGAAACCTCTAAAATGATCAGTGTTTTGCTACTATATTATGCATGTTATATACAAATAAACCTTCCTCTTGAATCACTCTGTCTATAAAAAAACCCCCGCATCAAAATCTTAAGTTGCGTAGTTTTAAAGATATATATATATATATATATATATATATATATATATATATATATATATATATATATATATATATATATATATATATATATATATATATATATATATATATATATATATATATATATATATATATATATATATATATATATATATATATATATATATATATATTAGCATAGGGACAGATAAAACAAAGTTGCTTTTTCTGTCTGTCCCTATGCTTATATATATATATATATATCTTTAAAACTACGCAACTTAAGATTTTGATGCGGGGGTTTTTTTATAGACAGAGTGATTCAAGAGGAAGGTTTATTTGTATATAACATGCATAATATAGTAGCAAAACACTGATCATTTTAGAGGTTTCTAATGTTGACAATAAATACATTTTGTTGCGCTTACATTGCAAACGCTGAACCCTACGAGAAATATCAAAATAATGTAGTACAGTATTGTACACCTTAAAAAGGTCTCTTAAGGCTTCCACAGATGAGAGGCCGATCGTTTCAGTTAGAACTGACGTCAGTTCGGCCTGAACGGATTCGAGCACATACACGGAAAAAATCTCATCCGACCCAACTGACAGTTCGGCCTGAACGGATTCAAGCACACACACGGAAAAATCGCATCAGTTCGTTCTGGTTTGCCGCGAGCTACGGTCGTGTTTAATAATTGTGTAATAATTTAACACCGCAAAAACTCACTACGCTTGTACACGATACACGCCCGCACGGCCGCGGCTCTGGCGAGAACTGAAGCGATTTGTCCACACATCAGTGTTGGCATTGTTGGCCGACAGGATTATGTGTTCAGGGCCGTAAAATTATCTTTTTTTTTCAATTTATCGTACAAACAGAATTTTTTTTTAAAGTCTATTTATTGTGAGCTATATTAATTTTTAATAAGCAAAATAGTGAATAAACAATATTTAATTACAAAAATATATATTTTTTTTAAATAATTTAATTTTTCAATAAATTAGAAAGGCATAGATGTCTCACTTATTATTATTGAGCGCGAAGTATGAAAATAATTAATCATTATTTTCTGCGTTTATTAATAGTCTTATATCTAATATGACGAGGTAATTTTTTGTCAATTGTAAATAATATAAATAGGACTTTTATAAATACAATGATTGATGCACCAATGGATCCATGGATAAGATTTTTTTTTTTAATGTACAAAACTATCGTATTACATTTCTTGTTAATTTTTTGAACGGGAATATCTTATTAATAACTAATATATATCAATAGTCTTAAACGTACTCTCTTTACGTTCTACTTAAAAGTAGACGATTAGAAACTCAGAAAGTTAATACGAGAGGGCAGCATAGTGAAATTTCAATTTTGGTGGGACATTTGAACAGAAAAAAATTATCGCAAAATTATGTTGCATACCTTGGATTATCGTACAATTTCGTCACATAACGACATCTCTATGTTTGATCGTACGAAGTGTTCAATTATGTGATGTGTACGATAATTATGTGACGAATGCTAACGCTGCCACACATACAGTCCAGAATTAATGTTGCCAACTTAGTTATTTTACAAAGTTTTAGTACTAAATTAAGTATTTTATTCTAGCCTTAGTAGGAATTTAGTTGTTAGTAGGGTAATAGTGGTATAATATACGTAATATTTCCTAGTATATTTTAATTTAACGGTAAAATTTATAATAAAATTCAATATAATATTTTTTTAATATAACAAAACCTAAAATGCCGTGGTTTTTTGGGGGCTTTACGGATTTCAGTCTTATTTTAGTAGTTTTTAGTAGAAATCGACGCGAGTTTAGTAGTTTCGCAAAAACAGAGCTGGTTAGTTAGGAGTACGATTTTGCATCCGTTCAGGCCGAACTGAAGGACAACCGGACCGTATATGGGACCCCTTAGGGATAACGGGATAACCCACAATAACCATTTTTTATCCTTTACTTTTTACGAGAAATATTACGGCTTATTTAAGAAGCGATTGATACGAGCGGTCCGGTTTTCCTTCAGTTCGGCCTAAACGGATGCAAAATCGTATCGTCTGTGTGCAATTTCGAAATCGCATCAGTCGGCCGTGTGGACTAAAGCTATTCATTCCAGTGTTGCCAGCTCTGTTTTTGTGGAACTACATAAACTCGCGTCGATTTTTACTAAAATAATACTGAAAACTATCAAAAACGCTACTTAACTTAGGAATCCCTAAAGCCCCCGAAAACCACTGCATTTAAGGTTTTGTAACATATTTTTTTTATTAATTATTAAATTATACCTGAAATTTTACCGTTAAATTAAAAAATACTAGGCAATATTACGAATATAGTAATTATTTATGAGTATTATTACAGAACAAAGTGCAAAAATCAAATTACAGGCACTCTCACACACTCAAAAGCAGTTAAATATACAAGTCAATAGGTATAAAACACTACACAAATGTAAATGTGTAATAATCGACGCCCTTGCAAGGGGCCACGTCCACCCTGACTACCGGGCCCTGAATACAGTGTAGTGAAATACCCGCTTTATGACAAATGTATGGCGAGCAACTCGTGACGATTGTTTTATGATCATTTTTTGCAAGGTAACAGCGCTAGTAGTCAAGACTTTTTTTGAAGTTACGAGGTGGCAAAGTTGAAATTCGAATAGAAGACATAGCTAAATCTATAAAACTACCAATTTTCAAAACTCCCACAAATCTTTCTATGTAACCCCTATCATTCGCGGCCAAATGACTGGGGGTGGGGTTTAATCTTCTGCCTTAAAATGATAACACAGTTTTGATCGAATCACTCAAGACTGTGTGAGTGTAGTCTTGAAGTTGTACGACGTACAGCTTTTCCATTGCTCACGCAGCTTTTGATCTTTTTGAAATAAATGATTCCGAGATATTTGCCTTGATGAACAGACAAAAAGCAAAGAATTTATACCTATTAGGCTGACTCCACATAAGGCGTGCGCGTTCCTCGGGCGTGTGAGTGGCGCGAGCAGCGCCCAAATTGCTGACAATGACTGATTTATTATTTTTTAAAGTATGTTTTAATGTACCTAGTACCTACATACTATTTGAATTAAATGTTTGTGTTTTTATATGATTTAAACATACTGCACGTATACCTACTGTACATTTTTCATTGATCATACAGATTTTATACAGATTTCTTGCAAAATGGATAAACAGATTTTAACAGTTAATTATCGAGATAAATTGTGCAGTGCACCTGGCAACACAGGACAGCGCAGTAATACTTTTATTCATCTATGGGACAGCGTGCCTATTTATGGAATTCTGAAATAAGTATGTGTCGCTCGAACAATTTCCGCGAACCAGATCAGTACTGATCTATTGAGTTAACGAACCGGTTCAATTGACCCGTTCGATCGAACCGTTCAATGAACTGAAAGATCTAAGCGTGCTGAAAACTTGCGTGTCAATCGCGACTTGTTGGTTCACGCGCACGGCTCACACGAGTTCTATGGTTCTCGTGGCTGATTAGCTCGTTAGTGAGCCAGTGAACCAAAGGAGGCAATTGAGACAAACTCACACGCGACGGCCTGTTGATTCAGTTGGAGGTGAGAGATATTGTGTGTATTATGTAGAATGTAGATAATGAAAACTAACTTAAAAACCATTTAATTATAATTTAACTCGACCAAAATTCGTTTGATACTGGGATGCGCTTGTTTAGTTTAATATTTAACATGTAAAAAATTAAACCCAACTATTTGTTATAGAGTGCGTAAATTACTTTTTAAGAAACGTACGTAAAACAAAATTTACAACTCAACAAGAAAACTAAAAGATTTTAATATAACAACTCATTCCATTAACAAATCAGTCAATTTAAAATACTTTATTCGTTTACTCACTGCATTGCCAGTTACGACTTGTCGGTTTACGCGCGCGGCTCGCACGAGTCCCATGGTTCTCATGGTTCATTAGCTCGTTAGTGAGCCAGTGATCCAGCTGAGCCAGTCAACCCAAACTCAGCGCGCGATTGGGCCCGGCCGGGATCAATCAGTAGATCGCTTGATCATAAGGTGCGTTCATAAATCAGTGAGCCAAACTAGTGACCGAATCAATTTCATACGAGAGAACCATTGAACCAAGCTAACCGCGCGACCCGATTTTTTTGGTCTGTTCGTTCGCGAACGACACATGCTTATTCTGAATTTAATGTAAAGTATGTAAAGTGTATAACTATGTAAAGTGGAGTCATTTTAATAGGTAACATTTGTTGCGTCAGTTAACGCTTTTTCTTTTTAAACACTAGGGATGTACTCTAAAAATCGAAAGCTGATAAGTAGATTCGAATGCAATGATTACTTGTGAAGAAATATCTACATAAATTAACCGCGTCGTGATTATAATAAAACATAATTATATTTATTATTCTTTTAATTAACTATAAAAATACAAGAAGAAAATAATTTTACAAGATTTTGAACGAGATGTGAGAATAGACAATATTATTGAAAATGAATTAATAATATCTCTGAGTGCTGACAGCAGTGATGAAGATGACAATTATACTAATAACAGTTCTGATAGTTCAACTGAATAAATGCAATTTTTTTGTTAAATTATGTACTTGTCTTATTTTGTTCCTTAAATTTATGAACGAAAAAATAATGTGACAGGGATTCGCCTGATGATTTTTAAAATTCACGTATGTTTCAAGTTCGTATCGATTCATTCACTTTAATCGATGTTTTTAAGCAGGTCACCTCACTATGAAGATAAAACTGAGAGACGATAAATGTTACTAAAATGACTCCACTGTAGATAAAAATATGCGTATGTCTTTATCAGCGATAAACTTAAAAACGTGAATCAACGAACGTATATAACATAGTGATTATGTGATGTGTTTAATCTTAAATTGCATTACTGAATTTAATTCATCCACCAACAACAATAGATCTATTTATTGATATATTATATTTTTAAGACTATAAGCTGTGCTTTAAGTTTGATACAATGATTTTTCATAATATAGTTTACGTACTACTTATTGCAATTGTTTCATGTGATAATGAGGTTGATGTAAAGTCCGAAGAAGATTTAGGAGTTAAGTATGCTAATCGATGCGAAGTTTGTAAAATTCTTGCCACTGAATTACAAGCGAGGTTAGAAGAGACCGGCAAAGTACATGATGTTCTCGAAATAGGGTATTCTTTAGACGACGTGCAACCAAAGAAAAAAACCAAATATGAAAAATCTGAGCTTAGACTAATAGAATCTATTGACGGCGTATGCGATAAAATCTTGGAGTACAACATACACAAAGAACGAAAAGACAGCACTAGATTTGCGAAAGGTATGAGTCAAACATTCAAAACTCTTCATGGACTTGTCGACAAAGGTGTGAAAGTTGATCTGGGCATACCACTAGAGTTGTGGGACAAACCATCAGCAGAGATTACTCATATGAAGACACAATGTGAGAGTCTTTTAGAAGAGAATGAGGAAGCAATAGAAAATTGGTATTGGAATCATCAGGGTAGTGTAGACTTGAAGCACCATTTATGTACAAATCATGCTTTAAGGAACACGGACAATTCCTGCTTATTTGATGAAGTTAATAATGTTAAAGGCGAGGATAAGGACAAAGACGAACTCTAGTTTTTATTTCAAGGCTGTTTAGTTTGTAAAACTATTTGTATTTTTAAATCATCCTCAAATAAATAATAGTTCTGATGTGATCTTAATTTTAAATTAATTGTATTTAAACATTAACCTACTTTAATAAAAATATTTATACAACGGATAACCTTTACAATGTTGCTATCTTTGTCTGATATGTTGGAAAAGTCACTTGATATACAAGTTATCTGTTGTGTAAACATTTTTATTATAAGGGGGTAAGAAAATATTATTTGCTGAGATTTAAATAAAAGGAATTTGTAATTACATTGCTTTTAATTTACAAATGCCTACTCGTCTTTTTTTTAAACTCGTTTTATTAAAAAAAAGATTTTTGAGTGCAACAGTACACTGGTGTCAGGAAAAGCAGAGTAATTTAATACTCAGAGCAATAACATAGAATATGCAAAATTAAAAATGATTGATGTTGACAACCATATTATGTTTCAGCGCTGGATTTGCAGGACCCTAAGGACCTACCAATATATTATTTTCATATATTTAGTATTTTTAATGCCCAATACTTTCTAGTGGTCAGGTGTAGTGCAACTTTATAAATTATTTTGCCATGTTACTTTCTTCATGCTCGTTAAAAATGAGCATATTATATAAGATAGTATTTTGTATGATACAAAATCTATTTAAATAAAAATTAATTAATTACGGAAATGTTTGTACGCGCATAACTACTAAACAACTGCATCAAATTGGATAAATATTTCTTCTATGTGTTCTTTTATGTGTTCGTTATATTTTTAAATATATATAATATTTAAAAAATGATAGCAAATCTTTAAATGGCGCACAGTGTTTAATTTGGCCCGAAAATCGGACATCGTCTTTTTATCGGTTAATTCGAAAGAGTACTTAATTACAAATGCCCTAGTAAATCACCCATAAAGCTCGCTTGCGTATTTTTAAAACTACCTCAAAAAGAAAATTCGAATCCTGCTTTGATAAAAAAATAAAATATACTTATTTAAGAATTCTTAAGGAATAGTAATTGCTAATAATTATTTGAAGAACATACAAAAAGCTACATTAAGAACCCTTTTCAGAACGGCTATGACTTATGGGGGCCATAAAAACAAATGCAAGTGAGCTTCATGGATGTTTTACTCGGGTATTTTTAATTAAGTACTCTTTCTATTTAACCGATAAATAGACGAAGTCCGATTTTTGGTCCAAATTAAACACTGCGTGGCGGTACGAAACTCGCCGAGTCAGCTAGTATGTAATAAAATGCAAAATATTTCTTCTCGTTCTCGATGTCTATCTGGTTCCATTATGGGTAAAACAGTAAAACGAAAAAAATTGATAAGCACTTTTAATTTACTTCAAAAAAGTACTATACAAACATCTGTGACATATTTCCACCTGTTACATGAGAGGTGCTAAAGAAATCTGCAGAACTTCTGCATATATTCACTATGAGATAAATTTACATAAATGAATCATAAATAATAATATCATAATTAAAAACTAATAGGATTAAATACACTCATTCGGCTGTACTCAGTCACCAGACAATCAAAGCCTAGACAATTAGACACTCATACATTTAAATAATAATATACAACAACATAACACCTATTGTATGTCTGCCCCGCAACGTACCATGCCGGTACATTCGATGTGTTATGGACGTTGTACATCATATAAAAATACTATGTTACATTTCCACAATGTTAAAATTCTACCCCTATAGATATTGGCTGGTATCTTGGTACTCGTCGTCGCTGTCTGAGCCGTCGTCTGTCAGCTCGCGCTGTACGGCCTCTTCCGACTCCCCAACACATTCAGAGCTCGATGCATCTGTAACAATTACCATAAATATAGCTATGTATTTAAAAATATCAAATTCCGATATTTTGTTTGATTGGGCACATTTGTATAAAAATATATTCATGCAATTCGAAGAAAATACCAGATAATATTTAAAAAATCTTCCAAATAAACCCAGTAACACTATTATTACTCGTAGATATCGTAGAGTACCTACATATTACTTATCTACAAATAGGATGTGGATTGACAATGTATTTTTATCTACATCCTATTTTTTACAATATGCATAATAAGACAGGTCGAATCGGCGCATCTGTTCCTACTGTTTACAATACGGTATTATCTATAAATAAGACAGTAAGTATACAAAAGAAATCGTATACTAAATATCAATATTTCAAGAAACTGTTGATTGTTTTATGCACTTTTGGGAGTTTTGGGAAAACGCCCCATACAAAAGGCCGGTACCCGGCAGGTGACGTCACACGCTTGTAAGTTGCTACGAAATGTATGGTCATAATATGCACAAAATTTTTGATATCTCCGAAGTTTGTGCGTTTATTTACTCGCCATACTTAATAGTTTTTTTTGTGTGATTTTGTGTCCATCTTTTTGTGACTTTTAAATTAACCTAATTACAAAACTACTTATAAAATCATTATTCTTTTTACTTTTATTGTAGTGATGTGAGGATAAAAAACGTTTTTCATTAAAAAAAATATAGGTAGAATTGTAAACATGTGGACTATATGCGCCGATTCGAGCTAATCTATAAAATGTATAAACTCTAGCTCATTAGATAGTGTTTGAAAGTGAAAATAAAATAATAACTACCTTTTTATAAAATAACAAATATTGTGTTAGAAATTTAAAGTGACGTCATAAGCGTGTAGCACATGGTTGGCAACCTTATGAATTTTTGAAAAATACTTTTTGTTTTAATTCATAAGGTTGCAACTAGTAATGTGCAAAACAGCTAGAAAAGCTACGAGTAATTACCCAGTTACCTGCTTGCGACTCCCACAGGGCGTCACACCGCCGCGTCTTGGAGGGTGGCGGCGACTCTGAGCCCCTGCAAAGAAAACGCTGTTAGTAAATTAGCCAGGAAAAGGTAAACCTTTATATTGATCTGCCAGGACATGTGGTTTATAAAATCTAATGTAATGGCGAGGCGCGTGAGGTTGATTCAGTGTGTGTTCGCAAACGTTCGTTTACGTTCGTGCTTAACGTCTGCGTGTGTTTTAATTGGTCTTTTAGTTAACGCTATGTAGAAGATTTGTAAACTGAAATGAAAATAAACCTAGATAAAGTCCGTAAAAGTAGTGCTCTTTACTGTTGTAGCCTTGTTGCTAGAACAAGGCTACAACAGTAAAGAGCCAAAAAAATCTCCAAATATTCTAAATCTTTTTTGAGTCGAATTGGCGCAATAGGTGCAATTACCTGCGAGACTACCATGCTGACTGCATACCAAATTTTTCGCCTGTTAATATAGTGGGTTATAGGACAATAGTACAAACTGTGTGACAGACCTGTGCTCGGGCGTGGCGTCTCCGTTCTCGCTGGGCGGCGGGGACCCGCGGGGAGAGGGCGGCTGCGACAGCGCCTGCATGAGCCGGCCCTTGCCCTCGTGCCAGATGCTGGACAGCCGGCCGTCTGGCCCGAACAGCAGCAGGAACGCGTCGATCAGTTCGCGCGACTTCTCCTCCCATTTGGTCAATATGTCCACACGCTTCTCGCCGATGTTCGTCATCACCTGTGAACAATTTACATAATAGTTTAAAACACACAACCTCATGTTTCGTGCAAGTAATTTTTGAAAACCATTATAATCACTACAAAGTATAAAACATAGTCGCTTTTTCTGTCTGTCTGTATGTATGCTTATTTTGATGCGGGTTTTTAATAGATAATGTACTACAGTATTGTACACCTTAAAAAGGTCTACAAAAAAGTCCGCGATGGTATAATATGTCTATCTCTTAGGGATAACGCACATTGACAATTTTTTACTCTTTACTTTTTACGAGAAATAATGGCTTATTTACGAAGCTATTTTGGGCAATATAGCATTAATCCTTATCAAATTAAGTACCTTAAATACATTGTGCATTTAATATAGATCGATATGGCCCTTTACAGCATGGAATTTAAATGAATATTTTCGAGATATTACAGATTTAAAATGCAGGGACAGAGCGGTTGGAGACTCAGAGGCTGATTAAAGGTTGAGAGCGCCGTAGCACCGCCATTACGGATATTTTGGTCACAATCGTCTAAATAAATCTATATAATAAATAAATCTCATCGGGGCCCCTATATTTTCAAAATAACTCGTACTATAGTTTGACCGAAACCGCTGTATCGCGCCTTAGGAAAACGCGGTGAGATGGGGACCAAGAAAAAAAGAGCATGAGCTGACAATATGAGATCGATATTGTCTGACAGATCTTACGATACGATATAATTTCGGTTTTACAATATTGTAAAGCTTCATGGTACAACTGGCATGTAAGGCTCAAAATTATTAAATTCTCTATATAATAATTTTTGATTTACACGCCCGCGCCAGACGTGTGAATTAAATTATTGAACAGGATAAACAAATATATAATTAACGAACTTTAGTATATTATAGTTACTTAATTCGACCTCGATATCTGCCGTTAGCGCGGAAGGTCCCGGATTTCTTTCTCGGTCGGGCAAATTTGCGAAACGAACGTCGTCGTAAATTGTCTGGCGATTTTATACATTTTAAGAATTTATGAGTACCTGGTAAATGAAAAAAATTAAAGCTACGAATTATTTTCTTAAACCAGAGCCGGATTAAGCCAGCGCGGGGCCCATAGCAAATTCTGCCGCGCTTTACACCCTGAAATACTGTTTACTTCAGAAAATACAGTTAAATTAATAGCCTAAAACCGACTATCGGTACTAAATATTATAATATGTTCTGTATGTTAAACGAAAGCGAGCGAAACGAGCAAGTAAAATTTTTTTTCCTACTTTAGAGATTAAAATCTGTTCATCTTTAAAACCTGAAAGACTATGAACTTCGGAAAAATACAATAAAATCAACAGATTAAAAAAATCTACTTTCCAGATTAAAATATTTTCAACCTTGAAACTTGAAAGACTATGTGTGAACTTCGGAAAAATACAATCAAATAAATAGCCTAAAACAGAACGTCAGTACAAAATAATATTATATTATGTTGATGATGTAAAAAGCGAGCGAGCAAAAATTAATTTCATATTTTACTGATTTTAAGAACGCAATGTAATTCTTATTTGATTTTGATGATGTTTTATATCAAAAATTTTAAATTATTTTTCTGCCTAAACGTCTTTACATAAGCAGTAGATCTTATTATGACCAAATATCCGTTATTGATTTTACTAAACCTTATTTGTACACAGGATTATGAAAAGTTTTAATTTTTTATTGTTCACGATCTATGACTTCGTGAAATATCTTTAAGTAGTCAATTAATTCTTATGTTTTCATTACAAGAAAAAACTTGTGGCGTGTAGGTACTTTTGGATATTCTATACTTATTAAGTTTTTTTTCGGCTATAAGGCGCGAGGCCCCCGAGGGGCCTCGTAGACGGTTGCTCACATCGCCCACGCCTTGCGCCGCCTCTGCTAACATGGAACGTTAAAAAGCTAGTTGGGTACTTTTTTGTATTCAGAAATATTTTCAGCTCTATTGGGTAAGGTACAATAGAGCTGAAAATCGAACTCACAAGCGAGTTTTTTAATTGCTGTCGTGTGTTCGACTTTCAGCATTATTGTATTTGCGCAGAGATATATTTTCAGCGCTGTTTTTACTATGTATGAAAATTGTTTTTTACGCTCCCGCGGTCGATTTGGCCGGACAGACGTTGGAGCGCGGGGCCCGTAACTCTTGCTGCCTCCGCCTATGTGGCTAATCCGGTACTGACTTAAACACTGATAAGTACAGGGTTAAATTTTCAACACTATCTGATTTTTTATATATACTTAAAATGAACTTAATGGCATTATTGTAATTTAAAGTTAAAAATATTTGAAATAATTGAATTATTTGCAGAAATTATTTAAAGTAAAAAATTAAATTATTAATATTAAATTTAATTAAGAAACTATTTTTTTATGTTGCTAATTTTGATTTACTTGTTGTTACAGCTTAAATGACAAACTAAAAAAATGCAGTCGTATCTTTCCAACTTCAATTAGAGATCATGTACATGTGTTGTTTGTAGGCGTAAGTTTTAGTCAGTCCCATCCGTTAAATTTATCTTTTGTTATAAATTGATGCAAATTGAGGTTGTAAGCAAAAATAATAGTTTTTATTGTATGAGTAGGTGGCTCACTTACTGGCGCAATAAATTTTATGATATATTATATACATTTTCTTTATTTTACAATTCCGCCCGCCTGGGGTGGACAATACAATAGAACTAGCGGCCCCTGCCCAGTTCATAATTATTATTATGTATGCTATTTTCAGAAGCTATTTAGACGGATATAGTGTGATCCTTAATATAAAATACGTTACTCACTTTAAGCGTTTTATAAACATTATAGAAGCACTTTAAACCATACAGTTTCAACATTAATATCTTATATCAAGGAGGAATTATTATTGGTCAACATTTTATTGGTCCATGCTTATATTTAGAAGATATCGTAAAATTTATATTCAAGGGCGAAAATATATATCAAGCGGTCTCGCACGTCGCGTCGAAGTGATAGGGTCCCGTTTTTGCCCATAACAAAACCCTAAATAACATTTTCAATATTGTATACAGAAGTATGTTGCAATGAGCAGAGTTATTTGCTGAAGAAGTTTTTTCTCCAAGAACACTATTCCACGCGGGCGAAGCCGCGGGCAAAAGCTAGTATTTTATGAAGCTGACTGTACACTTTATAAATGACACGAGAAAACTAGTTTTGTTCATTCCGTACCAGCTAGGCAGAGCAAGCGGCAACATGTCTATTTCTAAGCAATTTGTAAAGACACAATCTGGGCACAAAAATCTGTCTCGTTGCAATGACTAAGTACAAAAAACTGGCATTGCATTCACTCGCCTTCTTCCCCTTATCCTTGAGCTCGTCCATCTTGTTCTGCAGGCGGAATTTCTTCTCGCTGAGGAAAGATACATTCAGCTCCTTGGCGGAGTAGCCGCGCGCGAGGTTCCGCCGCACGTAGATGTCGTAGTCGCGCACTATCCGCGCTACTATGTCCGATGTCGATACACCTGCAAACACGGACAGTATTAATGTGGCCATTTTAGACATACAGGTCCTCGCAGTCGTCCGTCGTTTACGAGATGTCGTCGTGCGTGCGGTAGCAATTCTAAATACATATTCACTATTCACATAAAAAAACTCACCTTCTGTCCTCTCCGTAGCCACGAACATGTCCTTGGCCTTGATCATGGCATATAGGTCCTCGCAGTCCTCCGTCGTGTACGGGATGTCGTCGTGTGCCACGAAGTCGATCTTGTGCTTCTCCAGGAACTCCTCGTCGTACTCCCACGGCGCGTCGCAGACAATCTGAAAACATCACATACATCTGTATAGATATCTACAGATTACACAATTTTATTAGTACATTTTGTGCAATTAATATGTAGTTAGTTAGCGTTGGGAGATGTACTAGTATAAACTGTGACACAGCTCCTAATTTTATTAATGACTAGCTTTTTCCGAAATCCGTTCAGTAGTTTCTGCATGAAAGAGGAACAAACATCCATCCACCCATCCATCCATCCATCCATCCCCACTAACTTTCACATTTATAATAGTAGTAGGTTTACCAAGTATTAGGCTAACGTGATGGACCACCCTAATACTCTGCACTGAGTTTGAGACTACCCAAGACGTAAGTGGTCGGTGTTATCATCGTCATTTCATATCTATATTAACACGTTAGGTGCGAAACAGGGCTTGAAACACCCTGTCCGTGTCTCGTCGTTATAGCGGTAGGAAAAAACTTAAACTTCTCTGCCGTGCGGGAGGCATAACTTCCATCTGGTTCAGTGTAGGAAAGTGATAACTATATATCTGAGATGTGCTATTGATTCCTAGTTGAATGGTATACCGACCTTAATACCGGGTTTCTTAGACCTCGTGCCGCACTGAACAAATAAAAATTCTAACACAGTGCCGAACGAGGTTGCGAACACCTCGTACCCCCGCGAACCTCGTACCGCACCCTAAGCTAGCTTCACGCGGTTAGTGTTGTGCAACGCATTCGAGACTGAGCACGCGACGAAGTACGACTGCTGCCGATTATGTCGAAACGTAGCCGAAAAAAGTTAATCAAGGAGGAAGATGAAGAAAAACCGGGTGGTGAAACTGGTAAATCTGAGTCAAAATCAGGATATAGGAAGATATTTCAAAAACAGGTCAGTCACAAATATACTCCGTCTAGGTGAAATAATTATGTCAAGTATGTTATAGTCAACTCTCTGATTAAGTGTTCTAAGTGACTTTTATGACTTTTTGAGTTTAAATATCCGACAAATATAATGAATTATATTTTCACTTTGTTTTTAGCGATCTAGCATAAAGGATTACGGTATTTAACGGATCTGTGAGTACGTACTGTTAAGTTGGAGTGGTGCTTTTAATTTAACTGAGCTATATTTTTTGGCGTTTTTGTGTGAAAAGCTTAAGACGCGAATCATTAACACTAATATACCTACACAATAACTTATTTGCTATTTTTGTAAAATTAACATTTATGGAATGAACAACAACAAAATATTATAAAAACTAGTATTAATTAAAACAACAATGCTTCATGATTAAGGCTGCCATCAGTCCGGTTTCCCTGAACTTGTCTTAATTTGGAAGGCGTCCCGGCCGGGCGGGAATTACAAAAGGTGTCCGAGAAAAGTCCGATATTTTTTATCCCGCGTTGGCAATTTAGATGGCAACCTTATTCATAATAACATGTACCTATGTGAATATGCGCTATAAAATTAACCAGCAATACCCTCCTGCAACTAGCACGCTTGATTCGTTTTTCTTTAAAATTGCAATACTCAATATCAATAATTATACAATGAGCTCTGAACATAGCATGCTCCAATTGCTCCGTTATAAAAAAACGAAAGCACTTTCGGAAGCTTAATAAAAATTGTACCGAACAAAATGATAATTTTCATATTAAAAATTGATATCCATGTTTTGTTTTGAGCATACTGAAATTGAGATTAATTATCGATATTTTGGTACTTTTAAATTTTAAACTGGCTGTAGTGAATAACCTAAAAAAAGTTAGTAGTTAAGTATTTTGAATGCCAGGCCGCTTTCTTGAGATTTTTGCCAATTTATTTTGGCTTGGTAAATAAATATATTATCTGTTCATATTTTCTGTAACGAAGGCGCAAGTCATTGAAACCCTGAACATGATTACCTACACTGTTTACGCCACGTTTTGATCGGTACACTTAATAAACAGCCAATCATAGCCGAGCTGCGGCCTTTATGTATAAAATATTATAATATTATTAGGTATCTATTGCTTTTCAGAGGCCACCAAGTAGTAATACCCCGCGAAATATACGTTTTTTCGAAGATTCTAGTGATGAAGAAATTTTTTCAACAAAACGTTTTAAAATTTCCGACACTGACGAAAAAGAAGAAAACTACAATTCAAATGAATATAGAGCACCACAAAACGTAAATATAGAAATTGAAGCGACCAATATTCAAGAACAAAAACATATCAAGAATAAAGATGCAAGCTCGATCATTATTACAAGTACAGGAAAACATTATAACAAAGCAAAAACGGGAGTTAAATATCTCAAAAATAACGATGTAAGGAACAGTGTTAAAGCCATAGAACAAAAAGAAACAATTTATTTGAGTCCAAGTACCGGAAAAACCTGTCAAGTATTACAAAATGTTACCTTTCCCTTTTCTAGTGCCCCAACCACCCCAAGGCAAAAGATCCAAAAAAAAAACAAAAATTCGTCATCTCTATGTTCACCTTCACTAGACTTCCCTCATTTAGTTTCTGAGAGCAGAGCTAGTTCTTTATCAGAAATTTCACGCTCCAATTTACTAGACTGCGATTTATCTCTTAACGAGGAAAATATAAAGGAACTACTTCAAACACCGGAACAAAAGAGATCAAGTAAAAAAGTTATACCCGAATGTGCAGTTTCTGATGACTCTAATGTGTCCAGATGTGAAGAAAAAAGAGAAATAGAGGTTACTGTGGTTGTTGAAAATGTTTTGAAGGATGTTGATCGAAAAAAACAAAACAGGTGTAATAAATTATCAACTGTACTTAAATTGCCAGATTCAATTGACTATAATCGTATTGAATAGCGACAACGAGATAATAATTGAAGACAGAACTCGTGATAATTTACAGGATATTCCAAAATCACCTCATGCGAATAATTATGATAATATCGAATGTTTTAGTGACAGCGGGGATGATGATGATTATAGTCCTTCTAATGATAATTCAAGCGGTTCGGAAGGATCTGATAATTATTCATTAGAGGGGTGCATAGACACAGAACAGGAATTATTGTCAGAAGATGAAAATGAAGATACAGAAAATGAAACTTTAGACGTAGAAGAGGCATTACCCAGCCGCCAAACTAACAAGAACGATGATGATGAGTGGGAAGACATATCCGAGAGTCCCGTAAATTTTGATGAATTTATTGGGGAAAATACTTACAATATACCGCCGTTTGTAAAATCACCTGAAGATGTATATAAGTTATTTGTAACAGATGAGATGATCAATAAAATGATGCTTGAGACAAACAATTATGCGCGAAACTATTTACGAACAAACCAACAAAATATGAAACATAATTCACGTTTCACTTTTTCAAAGTGGACTAATACTAGTTTTGAAGAAATGAAAACATTTCTGGCAGTTGTGATGGCAATGGGTTTATGTAAAGTGCCTCATATAAATTTGTATTGGAGCAAGAACAAATTATACAGAAACGAATTTATACGTTCAGCAATGACAAGAGACAGATTTTTACTCTTATTAAAATGCTGGCATGTCAGTGATGTCTCAAATGATAATAAAACTGACAAACTATATAAAATCAGAGATATGCTTTCGATGATCACTGACAATTTTCAGAATGTATTAAAGCCCGGAAAATATATAGTAATTGATGAGACAATGATACCCTGGAGAGGACGATTAGGTTTCCGACAGTATATAAAAAACAAATCTCACCGATATGGCGTTAAGCTTTACAAACTTTGCACCCCCGAAGGTTATACCTACCAAATAGAAATTTATACAGGTAAAAAAGATCAGAAGAGAGAAGTCGATCACAGTCAAAAAGTTGTATTAAGGTTGGTGAACAATTTGACAGAAGAGGGAAGAATCGTAATAGTAGATAATTTCTATACTTCGTTGAGTTTGGCACAAGAACTCCTATCACAAAAAACATTTCTATGTGGAACTTTAAACTTAAGAAGAAAATATTTGCCAAAGAAAGTTGTTAATGCGAAAATAAAAAAGGGCCAGATAATTGGAAAAATGAACAAAAAGGGTGTGAAAGTATTGAAATGGGTAGATAAAAGAAATGTTTTAATGTTGACTACGTGCAAAGATCATGACGATAAACTAATAGATACTGGGAAAAAGAAGAGAGGAACTAACGAAAGCATTAAAAAGCCCGGAAGTGTTCTAATGTACAATGAAAAAAGGAATTGACTACAGTGACCAAATGTCTTCGTATTATACAACATTAAAGAAAGGAATTAAGTGGTGGAGGAAAGTAATAATGGAGCTAATATTTGGTACAGCCCTTATTAACGCCTGGATTGTGTATAATTCAATTAATGGTGATAGAAATAAAATGCCAAAGAGACTATTTGTGGAACAACTTATTGAAGCTTTTACAAAGAAGGACTTGGATGTGGATACAGGTAATTTTCAAACATCCTAACTACTCGTTATAATAAATATCGTTAATAGAAACGTGAATGTGACATGTTGAGTAACTTTCTTCAAATAGGTTGATAATCATGATTACTATTAGTGTGTTTGTTCATTGAATCAACTAGCGGCAAATCCAAAACACCCGGCAATCGGTGTATGGCTCATCAAAATTTAACTCTTGCCCAAGTCAACCCCACTCTTCCCTACTCTAACCAACTTAACACAATTGTTCTCTACTCTAACCAACTTAACACAACTCTTCTCTACTCTAACCAACTTTACCCAACTCTACCCGAGTCTATCTAACTCTTACCCTAATTTACTCAGCTCGACCTTACTTTTCAGAACCCACTACAAACAAGGCACATCATCTCGAAAAGGGATCAAAGAAGAGGAGATGTGTAGGATGTTACGAAAAACTCCGCACCTTCTTAACAAGTCGTGAGGCCGACAAAAAAGTAAAGAAAATTCTCACAGAATGCACTGGTTGCAAAAAATATTATTGTTTGGCCTGTTTTAATGAAAAACATCCATAAGTTTGATAAATAAATACAATTAAATAAAATCGATATTTCTTTTCCCATCACTAAATTATATGAAAAACTGCTATTGTTCAGTGCGGTATGGGGTACATCAGACCCCACATTTTATTTTACCCATAGAATCTAAACTAACTAATCTAACCACGGGCGGCGGTAGATTTAGGTTAATGAACTCATTGTTAATAATAATCACGACAAAAGCCGCACACTTTGTCTTATTTGGCGCCAAAAAAAGGATTTTGGTCTCCTACGGGCGGTGGGGTTTAATATGCCTCGTGCCGCCACAATCTCTGGTATAGGACAAGGTTTAAAACGACCCGTAACGCAGTAATGGAAAGTACAGATACGAGGGGAGGTCCAAAAGTTCGCGGAATGAAAGGGTTGTTAATAAAATATAACAATAAATTTATTTTTCCTTTTCAATATAATCACCCTTAAGTGTAATACATTTATTTGATCTATGGATTAATTTTTCTAAACCATCGAAAAAATATTTTTTGTCTTTGGCCTCAAAATGCGCCGAAATTGCCTCCTTCACTTCTTTATCGTCGGAAAATTTCCTTCCCCTTAGCTCTTTTTTTAAATTTGGAAACAAATAAAAATCGCTAGGGGCCAGGTCTGGACTGTAGGGTGGGTGAACAAGTGGTTCGAATCCATGCGTGTGAAGAGCAGCCATGGCAACTCGGCTCTTGTGAACCGGCGCGTTGTCTTGCAAAAGCAACACACCCTTGGCCAATTTTCCACAACGTTTTTCTTTAATTGCCTCCTTTAACTTTTCCAATATTGTGGCGTAGTATTCTCCGGTTATAGTGGTACCTTTTTCTTTATAATCAATCAGTAATATTCCCTCACAATCCCAAAAAACAGTGGCCATCAACTTTCCAGCCGATTCTGACACTTTGAATTTCTTGGGAGGTGGTGTACCCTTTTTGTGCCATTGCATGGACTCCTGTTTTGATTCAGGTTCAAAATGATGAACCCATGTTTCATCTCCAGTAACAATCCGCTCCAAAATCTGCACAGGGTTGTCTCCACACACCTCCAAAAAGTGCTTAGACGCGTCGATGCGCTGCTGTTTTTGAAGCGGCGTGAGCATTCTCGGCACCCATCTTGCACTGACTTTTGTCATGCCCAAGTGGTCGTGCAGGATCCGCAAAATGGTTGTATCTGATACTCCAACAAATGCAGATAATTGTTTTTTCTTTAAACGTGTGTCTTCCAGTACAAGTTTTTCGACTTTTTCGACGATGTCTGATGTGGTGGCCTCAACTGGCCGCCCAGAGCGAGGGTCGTCTTCAATTGAATCTCGACCATGTTTGAAAAGTCCATGCCACTTATAAACCATTGTTTTACCAGGGCACTGATCTCCATAAACGGCTTCCATTTCATTTAAAATGGTTTGAACGTTTTTTCCTTGCTTGGTAAGGAATTTTATCACAGCGCGATGTTCAATTTTCTCCATAGTTGCAGTTTGCTTCCGGATTGACTTGTTTAGCAGGCGAGTACTCGTAAACGAATGGCGCTATAGGGTTGAGATTTTATATATACACTAATTATGAGTGCTCAATTAGTATGACACTAAGCGAGCTACCCTATCCCCACTCCATCCCCTCCATTCCGCGAACTTTTGGACCTCCCCTCGTATATCTGTGCCGCTGGGAACGTGTTAAAACGTGAAGCAAAAACTTTAGTACAGTTTTACGAGAATTGAACGAACGGAGGAGGATGAAAAATGGCACATTTAAGTTTATATGGAGGAAGGTGTACAGAAAGTTATTTTTTTTTTAATAATGCTTAGAAATACATGAAAATTAATAAAAATACAAAAAACATACGCACCACCGAAGATTATCTACTCACACTACTGCGCGCTGCGTTTTTTTTATTTTTATTTAAATATATGGCGTCGGAATAAAACTATTTGTCAGTGTCAAGTTAAAAATGCGGGAAATAGAATTTTCGTTTCAATTTTCAACACCGTATTCCTAATTCGTCAAGTCTAAAGTCTAGCCAAACTCCAAATAAATAGTCAGTGCAGTCAATGAGTCAAGTCAGTCGATTCAGTAAAGTGGTAGAAGCTTTACTGTAATTTCCTAGGGAGTTTTGGAGGGAACACAAAATAGCACGTTTTTTAAAGTTGTACCACTTGCCCACATTAACGAAAATATTAAATTTTTTAATATTCTACCAATATTAAACATTAAGAACAGAAATAACACAATTTTTTGAAAGAAATACACGAACACAACGTCACCCATTGAATTCCCCGGCAAAACTCCGCGCTGCGTTTGATAGATACAATTTTGTTTATACGTTGCCGTTTGTCAATTAGTCACAATATTTTCATTTTTTTTATCTAAGAGGCAAAAGAACCCCTATAAAGTTTAAACTTAATAATCGACTCCTTTTTTAAATTCGATTAAAAATTATATGAATTATGGGAGAATTTAGACCACAGTGCGAATATTTACTTTACAAGTAGGTGTACTCTGCCAACAAGGTAAACATGCAGTATGGTATGCAATTTACATTAATTTCTATTTTATTTTATTTTTATTTTTATTTATTATGAAAACCAACAGCTTAATACAAATAAATTTTACAAGATTAGTATTTTGCAAAGATATAGCCAATAACAGGTTTCCCATAATTAACAATAGTAGCAACGTGAAAAGATGAATGATAATTTAAAAGTAAGAAATGTAAATAGAGATTCTTAAAAAGAAAAATAAACTGGTTTACAATTTTAATTAAAAAAAAATAAACAGTAACTCTTGCTATGAATTAAATTAAAATTTTACAGCTACCATGTAGATTAGGAATTTGTTAAAACAATATACCTGTATCATTGAAGCAGTAGATACTACTCTAATAACACAGCAAACAAGCAATTAATATTTTATGAGTCATCATTTTAGGGATTTTATTGTTTTTATTATATTCTTTTTAAAATTAACTTTAGAGCTAGTAAAAAGATCAACGTCACTAAAGTATTTATTATAATATGATCGAGCGATTCGTGTCAGGACCGAGTTATGTGCATAGTTGGTGTGATGCATTGGAACATGTAGTAGAGTGGTGTTACGGGTTCGATATTGGGGGGTTCGAAATGCGGTGTTTGAGACAAGGTGAATGCAGTCCCCCCTACTATTTATAATATCATACAGAAAACCCATATCGAGGACAATGCGTCTGTGTTCCAGAGTCAACATATCGTACTCGGCGCAAGCGTCTTCATATGTGTTCAAGTATTTGCGGTTACGATAGTTAAGATGGGATATGAACTTTTTATGTATTCTTTCTAATCTGGACTTATAAATAACGTAATGAGGAGACCAAATAGGGCAACTATATTCTAAGATACTTCTTACAAAAGCGGAATAGACAGACTTGAGAGCTGTAATGTTTGTGAATGGTTTACAACTGCGGAGAACAAAGCCAAGATTTTTGTGAGCTTTGGTTATTATTTTTTCGATATGATCAGAAAACATCAACTTGGTATCTAAAAAAACACCTAGATCCCTAACACCTCCTTCCTTGGAATTACGCTACCATTAAATTTGTAATATTAGGTAATAGGTTTTTGTTTACGAGTAAAAGTTATACACTCAACTGTAATGTTGTTCATTATATAATACGAAAATAAATTATCGAGATCTTTTTAAAGTAATAAACAGTCTTGAGCTGTGGTAATTTTACAAAAAATCTTTTTATCGTCCGCATACATTAGATATTTAGAGTGTTTTATGACTAAACCTATGTCATAAAGATACGCGTTGTATAGGAGTGGACCTAAATGTGAGCCTTGAGGTACCCCAGTTGGAACATTAATGCGAGCGATGCGATAATTAATCCGAGCGATAACCACCCATCACTACAGCCCGAGATCGGTTTGAGAGATATGACTTTATCCACCGTAACAGGTCACCATGAATGCCGAGTGCATTTTCTTCCAGGTTTTCCAGTTTTTAGGGTTTTATTTAAAAAAATTCCTCCAAAAAAGGGCAAAAACCCGCATGTTGCATATTTAACCGTAAATTATAAATTGCACGTACACGTAGGCCAATCTTGTATTTTAGTTTTGTTGACAGTGTTGGCACTGTATCTAGGTTAAACAATATGAGTTTACAAAGAGCCAACGACCTACATCTAACAGAAAACCGTACCTACGTTTATCCTATTATGTAACGAGTAACGACATACTTTTTAGTATCGATTTACTTTATACCATATAGTTGATATAGTCAACAACACAAGTGCTTAGGAGTTAGTTTATTTTATGGTAAGATTTTTCTTTTGATCTTCTATACGTGTTATCATCGAGGTCATTACAAACGGTGCTAACAAGGTGAACTCAATTGTAAGCTATTAGCGTCAGTCGGGCAATCGAACACGACGATCTTTCGTATTAACATCTAAAACTTAGATTCTAAGTTGTGTGAACACTACCTACGTAAATGTTTTTCGGCACTTATGGAAACAGTTATAGCAATGGGTTATACATTCTAAAATAACACGTGAGGCTAAAACTTTCAATACAGTTTTACGAGAATTGCGCAAACAGTGGAATATAATATTTGGCACAGTTAAAGCTCATGTGGAGGTAGGTCCACAGAAACCTTATATTTGTTAAAATAATTCTTAGAAATACATAAAATTAACAAAAATACCAAACCGTTGTAAAGTTCAAACTTAAAAATAATATTTAAATTATTATGGGCGAGTTTCGACAGTACATACTCAATGGGCTACAATCCTAATTACTAATACTTACATAGTATATCGTACATCATAATTAATAGACCGCAAAGTTGTAAGTGTGGATTATATTATCTTATATATATATATATATATATATATATATATATATATATATATATATTATATTATATTATCCATCATAATTAATTGTCTTAAATTATGACAATAAATAGAGGAATATTTCGTTTCGATTTTAATTTTATATACTCTACGCAAGATGCGTACTTTGTTTGTCAAATAAGTAAGTTATCATATTATGCTTGGTTATCCCACTTATTATAAGCAACAAGTAGGTAATGTCAAGATGTATGTCATTGACCTTGGGATAGATATAAAATAACCCACGTGATAGTAAACGGTTAATTAATCTTATCTAACAGTATTTATTACGAGAACAACTTGCATGTATGATGCTTGATGGTAATATAGCGTTTCCTATATTGCCACTTGAATATTGTTCAAAAGGGAATGTGTATGTAGTTGTTTTCGCGTATTAGAAATTAATACTTGGGAGACCGAGCTTTGCTCGATGTTTTAGTAGAACGATAAGATAAATAAAAATAAAAAAGAAATAATAAGAATCACAAAAATATTTATCTTACCGGGATTCGAACCCACCACATTCCGAATTTCCAAACAATGCAAAAATTATACGTTAGTATGTATACCAATACCACCAGATACTTTTACGATATTCTATTTTCTTTTAACTGTGGGAAAGCCATGCTATTTAGTTAATAAGGCTAACTATCGTTACCTACTTCGCGATTTGATTTAGGCATAAAGAGAGTTAGTCTTTTTCTGAATTAGTTATGCCAAGCTTAAAGGATTTAAGATACATCATACATAATAATATAGTTCTTCTACAATAAACAATTGTAAATATAGAGCTTTTTCGTAAGGTACATGGTTTATTAAGATGGATTACACTCCACCACATACTTTTAAATTTCTTCACCACACTTCAGCCGGGTAAAAAAATAACCTAACCAAGAGCATGTTAGGACATGTCTTAGGAGGGTTCCGTAAAGAAATAATACTTTTCATCCCCACTTCACATGTATGCCAGCCACCCCTAAAATATAAAATTATTATTATTTTATGATGACAGAACCGAGATCTATACACAATATATAACTATAACAAATATAAATCCATTTATGTTCATAATTACAGGAGCTAGAAAGGCGGACAAACAGACGGACGGACAGAGCGAAACTATAAAAGTTCCTTGAATACTATGGAACCCTAAAAAGGCTGGCTTTCTTTTTTTTCCTCAAAACAAGATATTTGCCTGTACTTGGCATGCTCCGTAGAATCCAGTACCGCCCGGATGTCTTTCCTGGATCTGTCCGTGAACCAAAGCATGTCATTAGTCATGAAAACCCGATATCTAGGAATACTCCCAAGATATTTTGACCTCGCTTGCAAACGTGGTAGTTTTCCCGAAGAGTGTTGGGGGTTTTATTTTCTTTTTGGTGTTAGGTATCAAGTTAGCGTTGACTGTTAGCTTGACCCTTTTTCACCAATTTTCGGCGACTTTCTGCAGTGCTGATTGCATTAGCCCAGCGACTATTGATTAAAAAACAAACAAAACAAAAACGATATGTAACATCTTTCGTTTTGACAAAAAAGAGAACCGCCTTTAAAAAGAGAGACGTTACCTATCGTTTTTGTTTTGTTTTTATTAGATAATTTAATTAGTGGTTTGGTAGGGATTAGAATATAGAAACGGCTAATGATTCTAGACGTAAGGCACATCAATGGCAATCCTGAAGCCAAATTCTCGTAACTATTTGTCATCATAATACTGTTTCGGTTCGCGTGGTATCCCATTTACACGCGTCTATTGCGTGTGAGCGAGTGAGATAGCTAGCGGACCGAACAAGATTATGATCACAAATAGTTACGAGAATTGGGCTTCTCATTAAACTTCAATTTAATAAATTAAATTTCGTGACTTTGTACTAGTTTTTCTAAGCGACTGTACCACATATCATCATCATAGTCATCATTCTCTGCATATGACAGCTCGAGCACCAGCGAATGTTAGCCATGTTGACGTAAGCCTAAGGTTGACACCGAAACAATTTCAAATGTCGCGTCAGACAAATATTTCTGTATCATATTGTCAAAAATGTCATTCAATAATATAATGTCAAGTCCAGGCTTGAAAAAAGTGCGTTCCGCGCGCTCCGCGCAGCCCTGCATACGTCGAGCCACGTACACGTAGCCTCGAGCTGTCATTCGCGTAAGGCTATTTATTTATTACTCAACTGAAATAACACAAAATACAATTTAGCAAATTACTAAGACATTCCCACAGAGTAGACAATAAGAGTAACATCGGCAGCCGTACTAGTATTAACTGTGTCACAGCTGCCTGAGTTTTCGGCACAAGGAACTAGAAAAAGCATGTATTTTACATACAAGTACAATGTGACTGTTGAGCTAATACAGGTAACAAATAGATACATTCCAACAAAATAGAATTAAGTTAATTTTAGAAAAATATTACATCATTTTCAGAAGGTACCATGCAGTATGCGGAGCGCGTGTGTGCGTGAGAGAGTGTGAGTGTGTGGTGGGTGTCTAATTGTCTATGCGCACGCTCGTGTATATTGTATATTCATAGGGATGTTAATTATGTATGTATAAGGATTTTGTAAACATTTTTCAGTACTATTATAATCTAAACAAACTAACCAATTTAAAATAACTCGTTTGCATTTACTCAATGTAAGAGGATAAAAATTACTACGGTGTTAGTCTATTGAATGACGATTCTTTACAGTAAAATTTATATTCTTTGACTGTACAGTGTACAGTGTACACGAAACCTTGACAGATGCCGTTTCTTCGTGACATAAAACAAGTGAATGATAACGGTAAGATGGTAGTTACCTCGTCAACGTATCTACAGTGTCTGACGGCCTCGTACCTCTCCTCTTCGGTCATCACCGTCCGCCCCTTCCGACTGTGCGTCAGCGCGTCACTGCATACTGAAACAAATAAATACACATCAATTCAATGGGATGATAGAGGATAATAACAGTGACTGTATTATAATTTTTAAACAAAAAATGAAAACCTACTTCCAAAGTAAAAATTTTAAGACTTATATGGCACTTATATATTATATGACATATATACCAAATTAAAATGGCACCACACGGGATGCACCAGCTATGAAATAAAAAAAGAATCATCAAAATCGATTCACCCAGTCGAAAGTTCTGAGGTACCAAACATAAAAAAATAGAGTCGAATTAAGAACCTCTTTTGAAGTCGGTTAAAAAGGGTCATGGTCCATACATACCACAGCTACGGAATCTTTTTCTGGTACAAGGTAAGATCGCGATGGATAGATAAAGTAACTCGACAACGTCAATTATACGCATGACGAGGCAAAAACTGTCCCCTCTTAAATACTTTTTGGTTGTTTGGGGCCATTTCGACATTTGAGGTCCGGTGTAATCAAGATGGCTGACATTTGAGGTACGGTGAAATCAAAATGGCTGACATTTGACGACCTGTGTGGCTTCGGGTTCGAATCCCGCCGAAGGAACAAAAAATAGTTTTTCTGTGTTCCTGGGTCATGGATGTGTATTAAATATGTGTATAATATAATAAAAATCTTAAATATATGTATAGTATTAATAATTATATTCCCGTTTTCTGGTACCTGTAACATAAGTTCTTCGGATACTTAGCACGGGGCCAGATTGACGTGATGTGAAGCGCCCATAGATATTATTATTTAAGGTATGGCGAATTCAAGATGGCGTAACTTTGTCATTTGTTCTGTCAAATGTACGTCATAGCCCATCCTTAGTTTAGAAATCATTAGCCTATGTTACTCGGGCTATTATTACGTCGCTATTGACACCTTATTCGTACATTCATTTATTACATAGACTGCCAAAATTGCCCTTCATTTTTGGTGGGTTGTAGGCCTTTGAAACTCTTTTTTAACCTCCGACGCATGCAAAAAGAGGGGTAACATAAGTTTTGTTTGAAAGTTGACGTGATCGAAAGCTGACGTGATCATTCAGCGTAAGTGTTAATGCAAACTTTATTTACTATGCTTTAGTCGTAATTCGCGTAATTTCATTTGATCTAAATAATCGTTAAATTATATGATGCATAACAGAACCTCAATTCTCGTATTTACAGTAGACTTACATTTTACTTTGATTGTATTATATTATAAGCGAAGCAACTTGTGACCATAAACTGCTTTTGAGACGTTTGAACTAATCAGAAGGCGTTAGACGCCGCTTTAACGTTTACGAGAATATCTGTTTGACAGTTTTAGCGTGTCGGGACTTGATTGTTATTGTATTCTTGCAGGTTTTATTTAGCAGAATTGACACCCTCAGGATCAACATTTAAATGTACAATTACTTAATAAACGTGACAAAGCGAAAACTACTACTGATTTTTATAATATCTAGTAAAGGACACTGGCGAATCCTGCCTGATTTTCCATCAAGAGCGGCCAGATTGAGTGGCTTTATAGTACTTAAAATGGTATTATATAAAATAAAAATAACTTGGGAATAAAAAGTTATGTATCTCCGAATATCATAGAATTGATGTGCAAAATACGTACGTATAGTACGTATGTAGTCGTCATCATATCCATATATAGTCTATGGTTATGATGCTGTAAATTGTCAATTTGAGGAGTATAAGCTCCATCTAGTGGCCCAGTAGATAGATTTATTTTAATTGGAGTATAAAGCTATTTTCTTCTACTATACTCAGCAGTTTCGTACTAGTTTTATGAAAAAAATGTTACTTAGGGTGTGAAATATCTCCCTCTATACTATTTATATACTAAGAAAAATAATTATTGTTTTTGGTCTTCGTAACGTGAAAGCGACATATTGCGTTTCCAAACAAACTAGTTATTAATTTCATTACGTTATTGACATCGCAAATAATAGATGTCGCATTTCCGCAAACCGCCACTAGAGCAATATATTAAACAAGTGGTTAGGTTATATTTAAAACTCGGGGGATAAATTATCTTTTATCTCCCGAGTTTTATGTATAATTTTATTGCCTTTTTTGTTCCTATGTTCTTAAAGTACAACTTACACTAAATACTTTTTGTAGCCTCGTATTCTAATCACCAGGCAGTAAATGTATGGCGACTTGCCGATCTCCTTTATTTTATTTATTACTAGCTTCATTGATAATATTAATAGTTTTCAGAACTACGTGAGAACTCAAGAAGTCAAGACTATTAAGTATAGTACATATTACCTAACCTAGTTTTAAAAGTTTGGAAACAACATTCGGTCTACTGTTATTTCTTTCCGTAATTTCATAGTTGCCCAAAAACAAACATTTCCAAATCAGGAAGGGTTTTTTGTTGTTTATTGTTTTACATGTGGATGTGCTTTTATAGTTTTTTACCATCTTGACGTCAATCAGCATATTTTACAGCAGTTGCTGGAATATCCATTTATGTATAAATTACACAGGTCAAATTGTGAACCCAGTGCTGGCGTAAATGGAAGATTATGGAACAAGAGTTATTACAGTTTACTGTTTTTTTTATTGCGCTGCAATCTCTATGCGCTATTTAAAATTATAATAAATAAAGACGAGTTTATCTCCGATGCATTTTCTATAATTAATATTATAATAGACACAGGAACTACAATTGTGAATTGAATTAATTGTAATGGAAAGCAGACTTTTCTTTAGCTCTATACAAGTGTTCAAAGTACCTCACAGTACACACCCATTATTTCATACATATAATATGTATTAAGGTATACATACATTCGTGGCACAAGAGCTTTCTATAGAACAGCTAGATATTATAAATTGAAACCACTTTTATTTCCCTAGACACTTATTACTAAGTACTAATGACGATTTATATTTTAAATACTACCTACAACGGAAAACGATATATACTAATTACTAACAATAGTAAGTAAGGCTAAATGTTACGACAACGAAAAATGGCAGTGCAAGGAAAAATAAGATGCGCAGTTTCAAAAATAAACATTTAATCCTCGTAAAATTATCGTTCCTCAATCGATTCGATAGCGTATTATCTTTTAATTTTACTACAATCTGCCGATAGCTGCTTATCAATGTTTATGTGGTTTTTACAACAATCGAAAACGTGCACATTCCCAATGATTAGTCACGTGCGTTGAATTTAATTTAATGCATGTAAATAGAGCCAGATGACTTTCAGTTTTAACCCCTGTAGCTAATCACCGGAAGCATCATGGAAAGGAAACCATAGAAGCAGTACGTGGTGGAAGGCAAGACGTATAAATTTGGAAAATTTGGGTATTTTGCTGCAAAAATTTAGTTTTTTTAAATTAATTAATAATAATCTTGATAAAAGTACATAAAATTAAGATTTTATGTGTAGTTTTGTAAATGCATACATTTCGAAGTCACAATGTAGTTGAAATAATTTTTTACAACATTAGTGTAAATTATTATATTTAAACAAAAAATTAAAAACGAAACCAAAGTAAAAATGCATAAAAAAGTATGAAATTAAAAAAAAAAACTGCTAAAATATGAACTGTTTCTCTACTCAATCTACCTAATTTTGAAGTTAGTACCAGCCCAAAAAACAATATCCTATAATATTAGGTCATTACATATGAAACTGGCGTTTTGTAAAGGAGGATCATAAAGTCGATTTTTTAAACACAATAATATATTTATTTAATCAAAGTATATAAGTACCATTGTTATCTATGCACTTTTGCCATCTCATAGGTAGTTCATTGATTCCTTTACTAAAAAACCATTCGGACAGGAATTAATAAAATCTTTGAAGGCGCTTTGGACTGCCCCATCGAAATTGATTTTTTTCCCCTGCAAGAAGTTATCCAAATTTCTAAAAAAAATGGTAATCTGTTGGAGTAGCGGAGGTCCGGGGAGTACGGTGAATGTCTTTGACATTCCAATTGAAGCTCCTCTAATTTGGTAGCATTCTGTTGTGCGATGTATGGTCTAGCGTTGTCTGAAGCAACAGTGGCCTAGAGCGAATGAATAACCTCGGTTGTTTAGCAGCCAAGCTTTTCCATCATGATTTGCAGTTGCTGGCAAAAGACATCTGCCGTAATCGGCCAGATTTAAGAAAACTGTAGTGAACGACACCGGCACTAGTTCACCAAACGCTCACAAGTAACTTCTTCTGAGTCAATTTTCGCTTGAGGCAGCTTTGGCTGGTTCGCTAGGGTTCAGCCATTGCGATGAGCGTTTCCGATTATAGTACAGGATCCACTTTTCATCCCAGGTCATTCAATTTAAAATCTCTTCATTATTGTGCCGGTTGACGGCACAATAATGAAGAGATTTTAAGTAATGTAACGCAGCAGTCGACGCGCGTTTGTCGGTTTGCTGCACTCAATTCATGAGGTACCCACTTTTCAAGCTTTTTCACCTTCCCAATTTGCTTCAAGTGAATTAAAACAGTTTTATCACTAACACCGCAGCCTGCAGCTAACTCAGACATGTTTGGGATGGATCCACTTTCACAATAGCCTTCAATTCTTCATTATCAACTTTGGTCTCCGGCCGTCCACGGGGCTTGTTCTGCAGGTCGAAATTTCCAGAACGAAAACGTTGGAACCAAAAACGCACTGTGTTTTCTTTTGCGACACAGCCGCCATACACATTATTAATCCTTCGAGCCGTTTCTGCAGCACTGGTGCCACGGTGGATCTCGTACTCGAAAATAATACGATATTACAAGTTTTCCATTTTGTAAACAGAGTGACGCAAAGAAAAAACCAAAAGAGGAAAAAACAAATGAATTACGGTTTTCGAAACACAAATGCATGAGTAAATAGCGGTATTAATTTGAAATTGGAATTTCTAACCAAAGAAGATATATTTGAGATCAAACTGGCCAGTACGACAAATCGTCAATTTCATATGTAAGGACCTAATATTTTATAGACCTCACGTTCCAAATTTGCTGGTACCGACTTCAAAATTAAGAATAAATAGTAATAATTTTAGCCGAATTTAAAAGTGGAATTATTTATAAAATAAGTTTTATTTCATACTTTTTTGTGCATTTTTACTTTGGAAGTCGGTTTTAATTTTTTGTTTAAAAATAATAATTTTTCTCTTTTAGATTAATTTATTACCTATATTATTATGAACACATTGATATCGGTGCACAAAAAATCTGATGAGTAGTGAGTACCTAGGAGGTTATCATAATAATATGTTGGTTTTTCTAGTCATAATAAGATGGTGGTGATGATGATGATTACTGTAAGTGGCATGATCGCATATGCTTGCAGTTCGTTAAACAACGCCGGAATCCCCAAACAAGTACTTTTGGATCCAGGGTATACCTTGGTACAAAAGCTTACTTTTTGGTATCATTATCATTATTTCGACTTTTTCTGAAGTAGACTAAGCTAGACTACTTCAGAAAAAGTCGAAATAACCATATGTGTCCATATAAATTTCGAGGAGATCCCCCGATTCCCCATGGATCCCATAATGAGATCACCACTTTGGTGAAAACGGGACCAACTTGGGCTTATACCCTATACGTCAAAAAAAGAATTTTGAAAATCGGTCGTATACGAGGGCTGCACTAAAAGTATCGGGAATGGAATATTTCCACTGTTCCTGTCATATTAAAATCTTTTTAATTTAAAACTCCTTGGTTTTAAAAATCGAATACCGTTTATTTATTTAAAAAAAGATTCTCGATCTTGTCACAAGGTCTTGTCAAACTTGTTTAGTCGTTGAGAAAATGGAATTGACTCGAGAAAATTCTAGAGCGATGATTTATTATGACTTTCGAAGTGGTTTAACACAAAAACTGTGTTGACCGGATGATTTCTGCATTTGGTGATGAAGCCCCATCCAAAACCACAATTTATCGCTGGTTTGCTGAATTTCAACGTGGACGTGTCAAGCTCAGTGATGATCCCCGTCAAAGTCGTCCAAAAACTGCAGTCACCCAAGAAAACGTTGATGCTGTGCGTAAGCTGATTGAGGAAGATCGACATGTGACATACCGCGAAATTCAGGCAACTTTAGACATTGGCATGAGTCAAATACAAATAATCTTGCATGAACAATTAGGTGTAAAAAAGTTGTTTTCCCGATGGATACCGCATTTGCTCTGTGAAGAGCAAAAAGCGGCTCGCGTTACTTGGTGCGTCAGAACTCTCGAAAGATTCCACGCAGGATCCTCAAATGCTGTATACAACATCGTATCAGGTGACGAATCCTGGATATACGCGTACGAACCCGAAACAAAAAACCAGTCACGAGTTTGGGTGTTCGAAAATGAGTTAAAGCTAACAAAAATTGTTCGTTCACGGAGTGTTGCAAAAAAAATTGTGGCCACGTTTGTCTCCAAAACCGACCATGTTGCGACTATTCCTCTTGAGGGACAAAGAACGGTTAATGCAGAATGGTATGCTAACATTTGTTTGCCACAGGTCGTTTCTGAACTCCGTAAAGAGAACTGCAACCGCCGCATCATCCTCCATCACGACAATGCGAGTTCTCACACCGCGCACAGAACAAAAGAGTTTTTAGAGCAAGAAATCATAGAATTATTAGACCATCCGCCGTACAGCCCCAACCTAAGCCCTAAAGATTTCTATACTTTCCCTAAAATAAAGAATAAATTGCGTGGTCAGAGATTTTCATCACCTGAAGAAGCTGTGGACGCCTACAAAACGGCCATTTTGGAGACCCCAACTTCCGAATGGAATGGTTGCTTCAATGATTGGTTCCATCGTATGGAAAAATGTGTCAAATTTCGCGGAGAATACTTCGAAAAGCAATAAATACATTTTTAAATAGTAATGTTGTGTCACTTCCTTGATTCCCGAAATTTTCAGTGCCGCCCTCGTATTATCTATATATACAGAATTATCGTTGAACATACAAAAAAATACATATAGCCGAATGGATAACCGCCTCTTTTTTTTGGAAGTCGGTAAAAAATCTACATAATTCGTTTACGTACATCAAATACAAAAAGATTGACTATGGTATGTATGAACATAAACGCGCAAACTTAGGAGATATCAGAAATTTTGTGCATAGGGCCATGCATTTCGTAGCAACATTAGTAGTAGACAATGCAGTTTTGGGTTCAATATCATAACGAATGAAATGGAACCCTCAGGCTCATTAGTTAGATTGTTACCTGGTGTGACCTTTTAGCTTTAAAACCACCCATAGACAAAAAATCTAGTTCTTTCAAACACTTACCTCCTACTATTAGATAAACATTGTCGAATACTGTTTTCGCCTGCTGCAGCTGTCTCGCGTGCCCCTGGTGGAACATGTCGTATATCCCATCTGCGTAGACTCTGATCTTGCGCGGCGCGGTACCCGCCAGAGCAACCGCTCTAGGGATGCGGCCGTAAGATATCCTCTTCAGCTCTGCCACGGCTATGGGGTCTGTGCTGAACGGCGCCGCATATCGGAGTGACTGGAAAAGAAAGAGACAGAACGTTAGTTTTTAAGTACGGAAGAATTGCGATAATAGCTTAGAAGGATTCAGAGACGGATCCTTCAGTCTAATGATATGGATGTTTCTCTACAAATTAAATTTAAAAATCAAGTTAACTAACCATATATAGACAAAGTATATATTCCTTACAAAAGCATAGGTTAAGATCAAAGGAGATTCTGAGACAGGACCATCTGGCACTGTTATGCCAAAAAATGTTAAAGCCATCGATGCGTACTTGATTGATAAATAAAATACGATGTATTTAATTTATACTATGTTTCAGGCATGTATTCTAACGCCCTGTTGTTTTAACGATAGAATGTATTCATGGGAATCGTTAAAACAACAGGGAGTCGATAAGTTATAAATTACTGTATTACAGGAAATATACAGAAAAGGCTGCGCAAAGATAGGACTGGAACGGGATGGAGTGATATTTCTCATAAACAGACGGGTCCGGCAGTGTGACCCATTATCACGAAAGATATTTAACGCAGTCCTAGAAAATATCTTTAGAAAGCTTAACTGGGAAGAGAAAGGATTAAGGGTAAACGGTGAATTTCTTAGCATTAAATTATTAGCATGCATTTGTTTCTCATTCAATTAATTAATTTTTAAAGCGTTTTGAATTGTGAATTATGTTTTATCTTATAAATTAAATCATTCAATATAATATTATTAAATCATAAATTTTAGGTTTATAGTTGTAAATAAATTTTGAAGAAATGTTTAAATTAAATTTCTTAGTTAAACTAGATTTTATTTCTATTAATGCATATTAAACTTGGAATTTTGATTTTATAATATTAATACTTATTATAATGTATTTTAATTTTGATTTGGATTTTAGTCTTATTATAAAAATTATTTTATTTGATTCATTTTAGGGTTTTGAACTGTGATTTAAATTTAAATAATGAACTAATTTAGGTTATAATTTATGTTATTTTTACTTAACGCATGCAATATAATTGTAATAGAATTGAATAGTAGAATAAAGGGCTTTGTTATTTTAATTTTATAAATTAGGGTAATTGCCACTGAGAGATACAAGGATACACTAAATGTAGTGTAAATATGGGGTAAACCCCGCTGCGAGATAAAAGGATCAACTTTAATTTCTGCTTCACTTGTTCATGCTGTACGTACATGCTGGAAAGTATTCAAGCGACGATGTTTAACACCTTCGCTTCGGCAGGGTTTTTTCCGTTCTTTTACTTGTTCTCTTTCGGTACAATTAAGAATGGCATCTAAGCGTCAGTTCACACCGAGATGCGTCGCGTCTAGGTGTGAGCTGACCCTAAGACCCCTCGCCCACGGCGACTTTTTTTAGTGATGCTGTCGCAAGTTTCGTAAACGATCGACAGCATTGCTACTAACACGCATTTGCAACGTGCTACAGAAGTGATGCCAACTAGCTACTAACGCGCTACAGCATTGCGACTGTATCGATATTTTAAACGTTGTCACATAATGTCCGGCAAGTAATCTTTCTTTAGTAAATGGGTGCATCCAATACTGACGCTGCTTTCGCTTCGGCTGCTTACGTAAAAGCAGCACCAAAGTCAACGTGACTAATGTTGCCTCAACGGAGTCCATCTTACAACTGTGACGAAAGCAGGCATTTTTGTGCCGTTACTGAATCGCGTTTGCATCGTGTTTATACATGTATGGGCGAGGGTACACAGCTAGCGACCGTTTCGCGACTGTATCGATACGAATGCGCTAATGCATCGCTACAAAAAGTCGCCGTGGGCGAGGGCCCTAAGGCCTAGAGAAGTTTCTAGAAAACGCGTATATTCGTCATACACGGGCACGACCGCGAGGTTCGAACCTCGAAGAAAAGTGGTACGTGAAAATATGCCAAATAATTATTATATTAATTATTAATAATTAAACCGACTTCCAAAGTAAAACTGCACATAAAAGTATGAAATAATACTTATTTTCTAAATAATTACCCTTTTAAATTCGGATAAAATTTTAACAATTTCTCTACTCAATCTTCATAATTTTGAAGTCGGTACCAGACCGAACAACATCCTGATAAAACAATATTTTAGACTTCAAAATTTAAAAGATTAAGTAGAGAAATAAGTAGTTAAAATTTTAGCCGAATTTAAAAGAGGAATTATTTAGAAAATAAGATTTACTTATTTCATACTTTTTGTGTATTTTTACTTTGGAAAGCGGTTTAATTTTTTATTTTAAACTAATAATTTTTCCCTTTTTTTAACTTAACCACGTTGTGATTATAATAAAACATAATGAAACGCCTGAAACGTTCTTAATCTGCTAAAAACTGCGTGTGCAGAAGTCATTACAGAAGACTGGAGAAAAGTCGTAGAGAGAACAAAGAAAATAATTTTACAAGATTTTGAACGACATGTGAGAATAGACAATAGTAAATGAATTAATAATATCTCTGAGTGCTGACAGCAGTGATGAAGATGACAATACTAATAACAGTTCTGATAGTTGAACTGAATAAATGCAATTTTTTTGTTAAATTATGTACTTGTCTTATTTTGTTCCTTAAATTTACGAAAGAAAAAACAATAATGGGACAGGAATTCGACTGATGATTTTTAAAATTTAATATAATAATTTACATATGTTTGAAGTCCGTATCGATTCATTCACTTTAATCGATGTTTTTAAGCAGGTCACCTCACTATGAAGATAAAACTGACAGACGTCAAATGTTACCTAATAAAATGACTCCACTGTAACAGTAATTTATAGAATTTTGTAGGAAGTCCGTTAGGGAACGTCCATAAATTACGTGAGACATTTTGAAGTTATAACGTCTTATAAATCGATGAACACCGGCTGCATGCACGAAAAATTGTCACGTTCCGCCTGAGCCGATCGTGCAAGCGAGAGCGCGTAACAAGCGATAGAGAGGCACGATCGGCCTAAGCGTTCGGCTTGTGATGAGGTTATCACGTAAAATTATCGTACGTAAACCGACTTTACAAACAATCAATTTTTTTAAGTGAAAACCGCTTTAACCGGGTTGGGAACTTTTTGGTAGGTAAAAATCTTATGGGTTCGCGTTACCGACATGCTCATGACTGGCGCATGCGCAGCGACCGCGTGCTGTGCGCGTTCGGCGTTAGACGCTTTTTGGATGGGTGAAATCTCGTGCGTTCGCGTCACCGACATGCTTATAGTAGTATATCTGTAGCTATACAGCTGACGTATTGTGCAAAATTGTAATTTATGAAATTTCAAATTTTAATACTAAACGTTCTAAGTTTTCACTTCTATCGGCAGTCCCTATAACTGCCAATACATTTTTTTTGAGGATTTTTAGGACGCCTTCTTACTGTAAATAAGAGTCAAGGTTCAATAGCGATTAAGAATTGATAACGAAGTGGCGTGATGTGACGTGTGGACGCCGCACGCCAGCTCTATAATTATCATTATCATAATAATATAATTTACATTCATTTGTACATTCGCCTCACGTTGGCTCGTTTTGCCGGCCTTATTGTATTTGAATCATCTGGATGGTAATAAGCACTTTCATTCTCAAAATTCAGACGAAGTTAAACAACAGTAATCACATATTCAACAGAGTACATTCTTATTAGTATAGGTTCCAGCAAATTGTAGCACATAGAAGTTCCTTTAAAAAAATACACTCTTTGCCATACAGCAACATATTAAAATCATAAATCATTTTTTCTAGAGATTCAGAAAAGTTGTTTCTGGTAAGAAACCAGTTCTAAAAGCCTAAGAGTATCTTGGTGTCATTTATTTTGTGTGAAATTTCATGTAGATTAAAACGTTCGAAAGGCAAGATATTCAAGGTTAGAACATTTACATTAACCTTTCCACTAAGTTGACAGAGCAGTGGTCAGAAAATATATGCCCTGGCAATTTAATTTTTGCAAGATGTTCTGAATTATGAAAATTTTGTGTATATTATTTATATCCTTTTGTCTTTTGAAACTGCTTGTCGATATTATGATGTAACTTGTAAGTACGATTTTAAAAATTCCAAACATATCTATTATTAACTTATTGTCAATAGTGTTTTAACTTTTAATGGATCAGTTCAACTTAATGGACTTGTGAAGTTGCGACGAAAACTGCTTGTTAAGGCGGAAAATCGGAAGCAGGTGCATCATAAACACTTGCATCAGCTGACATGATTTAGAGAAGAAATAATATTATGTGTGAATATCGCGCGATATTCGCCCAAGGAGGAAGAAAGCCGGGCTATGAAAATGTTTGAATTGGAATTTAAATGAGGAAAATAAAGAAGGCCTAGAAACAGATTATAGACTGCATAGTGCTTAATATTTGTTTCAACAGTTAGGTTTCTAGAATCAGCGATGATATTAACAAGTCTTAGTTATGACTACGACGCACACACGCATATGCTAATCCTGCTAATATTAATATTAATATTAATTGCTAATATTATAAATGTGGATGGATGGATTTTTGTTACTCTTTCGCGAAAAAACTACTGAACGGATTTTGATGAAATTTGGTATGGTAGTAGTTTGAGCTCTGGATTAATACATAGGATCCTTTCTATACCGAAAAGTACAGTGTTCCCGTGGGATATTGTATTTGCTAGTACAAATTATACCATCGGCAAAAATAAGGAAAAAGCGTGAATACATTATTACCATTACAAACATTGTTACAGTTTTATGTTCGGAACTATAATTACATTCATAGCTTATCTAGATTGCTACAGCGTGGCGGTACAACATACGTTCCTAGTCCTACATCTTATATTGTTATCGTAAAATAAACGCTGTAAACAAACACACCAAATAATCACCTTAAATATTATTAGTAGGTAATAGGTATACATCAACTATAATCTTTGCAATGCGCAAGTATGCCTAATGTATTAAATAATTTCCGGAATTATATAATTTAAATTAAACATATAATAGACCTCTTTAAGTGTTTCACATTCAGGTCTAACTGTAGACGTATTTTCATTCTCTGTTTTGAACAAGAGGATCAAGCGGATGATTGAATAATCAAAACTGACTACAGGAAGATGTTATTGAATTCTTTTAACATGTTTTGTTTATAATATAATAAAAATCATAAATGTATAAGTATAAAAGTATTAAATTTACTTCCCGTGTTCTGGTCCCGACCTTTGCTCTAGCTCCATGCCCGCAACACAAGTTCTTAAGATGACACTTACCACGGAGTCAGATTGACGTGGTGTGAAGCGTCCATAGATATTATTATTTGTTTAAAATTAATTTGTAATTTACTAATATGCTCAATATTAGCACGTTAAAAATATTTAATTAGTTACATATATATTATTTTAATGGGATCCTAATGACCAATAAAAATGACTAATTAGTCATAATTTTACAGAACAATGAGCAGTTACTTTTAAAGTAATTAGAAAGTGGATGATATTTTATACCAATGTTTTTCATTTCATTTACCTAAATTAAAATATTATGAGGTATAAAACTTACTTAGGCCTTTTCATCCGTTATTGGATGATTTATACAGTATTCTCCGAGCGAAGTAACCACCCTTGAAATACTGTAGTGCCTGGGACAGTTGGTTTTTTAATTGTCATATGGTTGCCCAAGCACATACGGCATTCCCACAACACAGTCAGCCTAGTCCAGAGGAATGACTGGTCAATACGTCTGGGGCCAACCGTGTGCGGATTTCCTCACAATGTTTTCCTTCAGCGTTTAGCGCAGCGTTAGAGAGTCCGTATAATGTACTTGAGATCTGAAAAAGTCTTATTGGTACACGCCACAACCTGGAAGTAGAACCTGCACTCTCTCGAGTGCTAATCAAACGGTCTACCCACTAGGCCACGGAGCTCTTATGAGGTCTAGTTACTATAAAATACATTCTAAAGCATCAATTATTTATTAATTTAACAGCTAGCTCATAAAAAATACATGAATAGAAAATTTTATTTAGTATTTAAAATAGATAAGAAACACACAGTAAATCTTCGTACTAATGCACCAATCTTATAAAATAACTAGCTGGTGCCCGCAACTTCGTTTGCGTGGAAATAGTAAATGGAAACTAATAATTTAGGCTGTCTATGTATGTATAATATAAAGACCTTGAAGCGACTATTCCAAAAATATACAACACGTAGTAAAATGGTCAAGCATGAGTCTGACTCTGAAAAAAAGACATTCATACCCCCTCATCCCTTTAGGGGTTGATTATCGAAAGGTCACACATGTTTACTTATTTTCTTTCAGAACTACATTTACAAACTTCCAAGCCGAAACGCTCATTTAATATTTTTCCGCATACAAAGTTTAGTACCCCTTTTTACCCCTTAAAATATCGAATTTTAGAAAATATCGAATTAGAGTTTCAGAAAATCATGCCAAAGAGTAACATCACGAAATTCCAAAAATATCTGACCAAAAACAGAAAAATTACATACAAACGTTTCCCCTTTTTCCCCCCCTTTAGAATTTCGCAAAATCCCTTCTTAGTGGACGCCGAGGCAAAACTTCTATTTTCTGTAGTTTTGCCTCGGCGTTGATGAATCATTCTTACTGATAAAATGTACTTATATCATATTGCAGTATTAGTGTGTACAATGAACGTATGCATACCCGCTAGTTTGTCGGGTGCGTTGGCTAACTATACTTACAAACTTTACTTACATTATATATTTTTTTTTTTTTGGAACGAAGTTCTTTATGGGGCGATGCGGAGGGGTACCCTACCCTAGCCGGGAAAAAACGTCCGTAACGTAAGATTTTTATGTATAGTCTTTATTATTTCCTTTATACCTCGAATAGAACTTAAAATTAATATTTTTATAATAAGGAACTTCGTTCCTATCCGGTGTCCCACGACACCACACGGCTTTTTTAATTAATGTTCGACGATAACTTTGCCGTCTGTTGACTGATGACGTGTAAATTATTTTTTTGATGTAAAGGGTATACTTCGAAGTTGGTCCCGTTTTCACAAAAGTGGTGACCTGATAATGGGATCCATGAGGATTCGAGGGAACTCCTCAAAATTTATATGGACACATAATATAGTGATTTCTACTTTGTCTGAAGTAACCCAAGCATATGCTACCAAAAAGAAAAATTTTGCAGGAAGGTATACCCTGGATCCAAAAGCACTGAAGCTGAACAGAGCTCCTCTTTCTTTCAAGATACGCGTTTGGATTATTCAACATTGTTTAAAGAACTGCAAATCGGTAACGGCTACATATTATTACCATGAAATTTAGTATGCAGGTAGTTTTGGGGGCAAAAAATCGATCTAGCTAGGTCTTATCCCATAGAAACTGCGCATTTTTAAGCAATATGTGTTATAATATCAATAATTTCGACTCTTTTTCGTCAGTCTGATCGACCGCTCATTAAGCGTACCTATGTATAATATTTGTGTTGTTTGGTAATTTGGAATATGCTTGGTTTGAATTCCGGTCAGATAAAGTGATTATTATTATTTATTTATCTTTTATATATTTTTTAATTACTCAGTCTCCCAGGTACTTATAGTATATTCGCAAACTAGCGGGTATGCATACGTTCATTGTACACACTTATACTACAATATGATATACATTTTATCAGTAATATAAATTATAAGAGTAGTCAGGCGGGCCTGGGATCTCAGTCCATATATATTTATAGTGAGGTCAGAATCATGTCTGATAAGACGATAACTATAAATTTCTACATGGTACAGATTAAATGTGACCTCTGGTGATTTTCCCTAACAGAAACTATCGTAACATTGTTAACTAACATAGGTGAATGAATCGTAGCTCCAAACATTTAATTAGGTATATTATAATGCCTTTTTGAAAATAAATTCCTTTCAAAATACCGTTTGAATTTCTGTTTCAATACTTTTTATCTTAGAAATGGCTAATTCGGTAGCAAATAAAGGTGATAAAGGTGAAAATAAATCGTCCAAAGAATTTAAATCAAAGTTAATCTTAGATTCTAAGACAATCTGTGCATATTACAATGTTGATTGATTACTGCCACTAGAAGAAGAAAACTCTTAATAGGAAACGTAACAGTTCTATCAGAAGAAGATTATCCCTCGCTTACTTCAAGAATGAGACAAATTAAAAACATAAAAAATACTCAATGAAAAGACAAAACTATTTTTATCCCGTGACGAATTAAAATATATCAGTTTATTGAATCCTAAAAATACATCAATTAACAATTCGTATTGCATGTCTATTGCCTACTCACATAAAACGTTTACGTATTAACGTTAATTTATTTCTTTATTGGGTTTTAACGAAGTCTTTAACATTCTAGCTGACTCATCCGATGGAAACAAGGAGTTGGTTAAGTGACTGAATAAAAAAAGGGCTAAATAATCACAAAACCACATAAGAGAACACCAGAGAGGGATAAAAATTTTGCAGACCATGCATTTAGGTAATGATCCAGGAATCTCTTTTACACTTGAGGCATGAATAGGTGAATTGATAAAAAACTCAAAAGGCTACCTACGTACATAAGTATGAATGGGAAGCATAATTATATATTCAACATAAGTTAGTAAAACTTGTTCTTTAATTCTGAACCGGTAGGGCCGTTACCCTTGTTAAAATTCTCTCGCGCAGCATTTGATCGTACACGAAAATTCTCCTTTGGTTCCCTTGTAAAGATTTATTAGAAACTACATATACAATAAACACAGCTACACACTTTCTATGCAAATAAAACAATTCCGTCAAATACTTTCACTGTTACCAAAAGTAAAGTACGATATGACACATTCCCTTAAGTCTAAATCAATTTAGGATGTTAGGGATATGTAATTTTAATATTATTGATTTCGAAAGAACAGGGTTTCTGTTCAGCTTTAGTAGCTGTAACTTGTAGCCGTAGAGGAGTGCCTAATCAAATGTTGTGAGCGCAAAGTAATAAATTCTCTATCGGAATTCCACCTTCAAGATTATTTTCTAAATTATATACTTACTGCACAATGTTTTACGTAAAGATCATTGAAGTTAACAAAATGCTGGTCCTGATATTTCTTGTATTCAATTTAAAGGACATTGTAACACTTCTATACCAGAAAAATAGGGACTGTTTCGCAATCTACTGGCTTCTCAGTAGATTGTAGAATGTAGAGTTTGTCAAAACATCTAAATAAGCTATATGTCGCTTACGACATGATGTTCTGACTCTGTCGCTCAGTATAAAGTAAGCAGCAATAAAACTTCCGAATAAGCTATCTGTTTAGAAATTAGACAACCTCTATGAATGTACATAATTAAAATATTATGAATAATAAGTAATGTCAAGTAGTCTTGTTTTGTTATGTCAGATAGCCTATGAAATGTGTTATGTTTTGGTTCTATTGTAAATATTAAAATACATCAATTCGACCATGAAGTTATAATTTATCTCTCCTGCCTACCTACAACGACGGTCTCCGCAACACTATCCGACACTAACCGATCGTGAAACAGGCCCTAAGACCATTTGTCCACCGCCACCGTCAACGGGACGTCAACGAAAACGAGATTGATTATTCCTGGTCGAGATTAGATTGACGGGACAGACGGCTATAGTAAATGTATGTACCTATCGCTACTTCGGCGCCGTCGTGTCTTTCTTGTTGACGGTGACGGTGGACAAACAGCGTAAGTGTTGTAAATTATTGTTATAACTTTCAATGATTATAGATTTGATAAGAATGTCAATTTGCGGCGTTGCCTAGAACATAGCTGCGAGCAGCGTAAGACGTAACTAAGCCATTTGTAGAGCAACAGCTTCTTGTTATGATGGGATAACAACCACCACTATCTGCTTAAATCCAGAGAGGTAGTTATTATATAAAATAAATCTAAAATCTATAGGTTTGTCTTAGATTTTCGGACTTAAAAATACAATTAGTTGCTATGTCTAAGACCTCTAAATATAAAGTAAGTTGCTTACGAAAAATCATATTGTGGTGTGTTAGTAACTAGTATTTAATTTTACACAATAACATCTTTGACAAGTATTTCTTCTACATGTCTTCCGCACGTGACTACTTCAGCCTCCATTGTACAACCTTCAGCTACGGCAATTAATAACGATATTATTTTTAAAATTGTACACGAAATTATTGTGAGATTATTTTGTTATTTACATTCCGTTTTGAATGTTGACATTTGTTTTTACAGTTAAATATTCTACATTCCTCTTTTGAGTATGGGCACAAGTGGTCTTGCGCTGTACCTAACTACCTATATCTATGTGTGAATATGCAAAATGTATTAGACAACTATCACAACCGAATCTAGCCTCGAGCATTAAGCACAGTCTAAGCTGCCCACTCAAAATTGAGATTAATGCCTTGTCGGTTTATGACTAGGATGTCATTTTAGCTACTTTTTAGTTTATATTATGTTCTTAACAATTTATTACTTACACTTTGATCCTGTGATTGTAATTTAACGAATCCATTTTTTCTGTAGCCGTTGTGTCCATTCTCCAGTTTTCCGTTGTGGTGCCCGTTAGTGAGCGTTGTGGTCATGGTTAAAGCTGACATCATCAAATTATTGTTTCAGTTTTAAACTTTACAATTGATACCAAAAACACTTCCGAAAGCTATAGAAAATTTGTCATCATCCAAATATCTGTCCGTAACTCGCGGCTGAATTTTAAAATGTTTAATAAATGTTGTATGTAATGCAATTGCAATGCAAATAAATAAATGCACTCGTTAAATTCACAGAAACACGCGCACACGGTATGTGTTTTGACGAGTAACTAAAAATCATAGCATGACTTCTGGCAGCCAGTGCGGAATGTTCAATACAGAGCGTTGGGCGAGCGAGAGGGCGGGGTGAGGAGGACTGAGGGGCGCAGCCGGTGGCGCGACACCGACGTGGACGTTCTGTCAGACACGCGTCGCGCCACGAATGCGATAGGCAGGCGACCCTATCGTTTAGGGTCGATTTTTGCGACACTTTAGTTTGAATAAAATCTGTCCGAAGAAAATTCTGAAAAATATAAACCTGTAAGTCTGTAAAAAACCAAAATTATTAGTATATTATATAATTATGTTGCAATTACCGAATGAAATATTCTCTAAATACAATAGACGTTCGTTTAGGGTCGATTTTTGCGACACTTTAGTTTAAATAAAGTCTGTCCGAAGACAATTCTGAAAAATATAAACCTGTAAGTCTGTAAAAATCCAAAATTATTACTTAGTACCTATATTATATAATTATGTTGCAATTACCGAATGAAATATTATCAAAATACAATAGACGTTCACAATTCATGGAATCAAGTTCATGAAATTCAAGTTCATGTAATCGTGATTCAGCAACATAATATACGCAAAATTATTTAGGCAATTAACCTTTTATATCCACGTTAAAGTTAAGAAGGCCTAATAGGGAATATGCACGTGACACCAAAATGGATAAAATATTTAATTTTTATTAAATATTTAATTGTAATTATTATCGCTAAAAAAACATACCTGTGCAAATATTTTTAAAATGGTGAATTAATAGTAAAATAATTAAACATCAAAAAGAGGTTTTTTCTAATCCCGCGCAAATTTCATAAACGCATATGCACTGGCGAAACAAAACGTGACGTCATCGTACACGAACGTGTATCAACTTAAAAACTATTTTTTTTTTATATTTAAGTCAGAAGATATTAATTAAACCATTACCAGTGTCAATTTTCATTGTGTCAAGTGAAACAGAATTTATAAGACTGGAACTGTATTATGATTTAGGATCCAGAATCCGGAAGGCCGAAGAAAATACTGAGCATTGAAAATAGATCTCTGCGCTAATACAATAGAGTTGAAAATCGAACATCTATACAATCGAACACATGAGTGTCGAGGCAAATGTCAATGTCAATCGTATATGACAGCTCGACACTCGTAACTTCCATTATCAACTCTATTGTATTAGTGCACAGTTCTATTTTCAGTGCACAGAATTTTCCAGGGCCAGGCGGATTCCGGGGAAATAGTCCCAGCATAATAAATCTAAGATTAGAGAAAGCTCAACGATGATAATGTATTTAAATAAAATTGAAAAAAAAAATATCTATAAATTCTCGACACTGGCAGAATGGTGCAAAACCTTTGAAACCGCGATTACCATAGAATATGGTTTGTTGATTTCAAAATATAAATATTTATTTGGAGTTTTGCCGGGGAGTTCAATGGGTGACGTTGTGGATTTTGTATTTCGTCATAAATGGTTGTATTTCTTCATAAATGGTTGTAAGCCGATGCCATATATATATGTAAATAATAAACTAAGTTTTTATTTAAAGTAGTGTTATGTGCTAGATATTTAAATATTTTTAGAAGAAATTATTTTGAAGTCTTATTGAGATTGTCAAATTTTATTGAAATGGTAAAATGTTAATGTTAAGCAAAGAATATAAAGATATACAAAAGATTTTAATTTAATACCATACTGGAGGAATAACAATAAACATAATTGTCGTTTCTCGTATTTACAGGTATGATAATATGTTATTTAATGTAGTTTTTAGTTTGTTTAAAAAGTAATGTTTTTGATATCGACTTATAATAAACTCGTATTTACAGAGAAACAAAATAGTTTATTTTTCCTCCAAGATATATAATATATATATATATATTAGATTTATTTAGTACTCGTCACTAGGATATTACATAAAAATTAATTAATTAAATAATAATATGTTAACTAGGTTGTTTTGGTCGAGGTTTTTAAAAAAATTAAAAAAAAAATGTACTGACTGATCTTCACAACAGTATGAAGTTATGCTCAAACAAGGTAGGTACACTGTCTCTTCTCATCGCCTTGTACTTGTACTTTTTCTAATACTTGCACCTTTCGGCATATGAAAATAAACTTTATCAGGTGCAGTTTTTGTGTTATTTTCGCACACAGGGACGACACAATATTTATAACATGGTTTGCTGTTCTTTTCCATAGTAATAACTTGATTTTATCACTTATTTTTATAACTTTGTGAATTTTCGTTGTTTTGTCATCGAACTCGTGTATGACTGTATGTCAAAGTCAAACAATGATTTTAACTGTCAACCTGTCTTTTACAACTTTATGCGCGAAAATGGCGTTTAAATCACCCAAAAATTATTGTGATTTTAAAACATTTTTTTAGGCTAATGGATGATATTTTGGATATATATATATATATATATATATATATATATATATATATATATATATATATATATATATATATATATATATATATATATATATATATATATATATATATATGTGGCAAATATATATAATATATGGCAATGTTAAACATTAAAAAATAAATAAAAAATACATGCATATTCCCTACTAGGTAATTTTTTAAATATTGGGTAGTATGTCTTTGACATACATTCACTGTTTATTTGATAATCAAAATAATTCCTAAGGCAAAAATAAAAGTAGGAAAAAAATCTACAAAAGGAGACATTTCTTTGTAACAATGCAAAATAGATAAATGTAGATTTAAAACAAATGGGTAGAGACTAGAGATACGTTAAAAACTCAAAGATTATGACACAGGTGCAAGGAATTTTCTTCGCAGTAATTAGTCTTCGTGAGACAAATGATTACGAATATCCACTGTATGACAGGCATTCATCATATTTTAAACAAGTTAACTGTAACAAATGATAAAATTGACCCATATTCAACGGAAATTGGAATTCCTAGCAAAACTATTTACGGAGGAGACAGAATATAACAAGTAATTACACACCCTAAAATACGACGAAGACAATGACCGACACAGTGACCGACTTGTGTATGCCAAATTAATTAAACTGGGTATAACTCCACACGCTATAAATAAGCCTGGGTGTATTATATACCTAGGGACCGGATTATATGCATTTGCTTATTTAAGAAATTGTCAGCGGTAATAGCATATTTTACCTAAGATCTAGTCATGATGCATATTATCGGTACATTTACAATATTTTTCCGAGTGCAGTGCACTCACCCTGCGTTCCGAAATGCGGTGAAAGTGATAATATTAAAGTTTGTGTCAAATTGATAGTTTCATTAATGGGACGGCAGAACTTTTGCCAGAAACTATAAGTGCTAACATAGCACCCAAGTTCAAATTCTGCCCAGTTACCTCAGTGGATGTGGAGCGAACCTTTTCCACTTACAAAAATATTCTAAATGATCGAAGACACAATCTTACCACTGAAAATTTGGAAAAATACTTGATTGTTTACGTTTACAAAAAATGTAAATAATTTTAATGTCATGTAATGTTACTGTACCTATTATCGGCATCAAAAAATTATTTACTACTTAATTGTATGCTGATTTTGAAATAAAAAAATTAAAACTTACTTTTCTCTTTTTTGGGGGGTTCCTAAAATTTATCATTTAATTTCGCATATTCTGCAAATTTTCATGCATATTTAAAGCGTTTTTCATGCATATTTTAAGCATTTTTCATGCGTATTTTCATGCATATAACAAGCTTTTTATTTTGCATATAATCCGGTCCCTATATTATAGCTAACCTGTTACAGGTTCCAAAAATTTGTTGAGCTATAGATGTTGTGGGTGCGATATTTTATCTAAGTTGGGCATCTTAGTTCGGAATCAAGGCCAAATCGCACTGGATGGATATCCCATCCGTGCGGTCTTAGCATAGATTTACCAAAAGTTTATTGAACAAAATGTTGTCTTTTTTTTTTTTTTTTATAACAGCTAGGAGGCAAACGAGCAAGACGGGTCACCTGATGGTAAGTGATTCATCGCCGCCCACGGTCACCAGCGACGCCAGTGCGTTGCCTACCCTTCAGGTAAGAATATGCTCTTTTCTTGAATAACCCAATGTGGCAGTTGTTGGGGAAGACCGCTGATAGCAACGAATTCCAGAGATTTACTGTGCGTGGCAGAAAACTGTTTTTAAAACGCATTGTAGTGGAACGCCAACCATCCAGATGGTGCGGATGATAGTTCCGGCGAGACGATCGGTTGCGGAAATCAGCGGCTTCTATTAAATTGAACAACTCCTCAGAACACTCCCCATTGTAAATTCTGTAAAGTATGCATAGGGAAGATAGATCCCTACGCAGTGCCAAAGGATCTAGCCGATCGGCAAGTTCAGGATCGTCGACAATCCGAGATGCCCTACGTTGGATTCGGTCAAATGGAGATAGCTGATAACCCGGAGCCCCGGCCCAAAGGTGGCAACAATACTCCATGTGAGGCCGCACCTGCGCCTTATACAGTTTAAGGCGGTGAGCCGGCTTGAAGTACTGTTTGGCCCTGTTGAGTACTTCGAGTTTTTTGGAGGCCATTTTAGCCTTGCTCTCCAAATGACAGCCAAACTGGATAACACTCGAAATGTCGACGCCCAGAATGCCAATGTTTGGCTTGGCACAAAGGTGAGTGTTTCCGAAGAGTGGTGATGCGACAAAGGGGGCTTTTTTAGCGGTTAACGCGCAAACTTGAGTCTTAGAAGGGTTAAACTGGACTAGATTTAGTCCCCCCCCAATCGGAAATCTTCACAAGGGATGATTCGATTTCAGACACAAGTTTGTTCCGACACTCATGTCTAGAAAGAGTCGTAGCAATCTTACTGCCAATTGTTGTCTTTTTCTAAAATAAACGTCATCTAGGTAAATAATGTGCACTGGCTGCAAAATAATTTCCTTCCTTCCTTGAGAATAGTCGCTTATTGACGGTGTTGCTCAGGCTATGTGCGCAACCAACAAATAGTTCCAACAAATGGTTGCTAAATGCAGGAATCTATTTTGAAACAGTGTGAATTGCAGGTACTAACAGTACCTGCAATTCACAATGCCTTCATGCCTTCATGCATTTGTCATTGATGACAAATGCATGAAGCGATATGCAGTAAACCAAGCAAATATCCGTTTGATTTGATACAAGACTATCATTAGAGTGAAAAAAAAAGTACATAACATGGAATTTCAGGACAGCTACTTTAAAAAGATTCGGCTTCCGGTGTTACGTTGATTGGAAAAGAAACTGAAAGCAATACTGGCTCAAATCGCAAGTGAAATTGGCAGAACAATGAAGTTTTAACGTTGTTTCTTGGTATACATCTGTTACAGCCTCTTATCACCGCTATCTATTGCCAATGCCTCTTTACAATTCATTATTGTATTCGAATCGATGACCAATTGTTCACATTGAAATCACGCCATGTGAGTCATCCTTACCTAGCCGGTATTTACATAATAGTGTTAATACCGATAATGAAATTGTTTTTAATTTTTAAGTCAAAAGCACAGATTACTAAATATTTACTACGTAACCAAAAGTATAAGGGTGGTAAATATGTATTACTCATAAGTCATACCGAATAAATATCAAAATAATTAGGCTTTAGATAATGTTCAATAAACATTATTAAAAGCTTAATTATTATAAAACTATGTAAGCAAACATATTCTGATGTTTGTTAACATGCAATATGAATCCTTGCGTGTCCTGAACGTGGCGTCATGCTTGAACCATGCCTTACAAGTTGGGTTTTCCTAGGGCCCCGTATGATAAAATGACTCACTGTATTGATTATACAACTGCATACCTCACACAGTTTCATTTAGCGTACATGAAAATGTTTAGAAGGGATATATTATACATCTCAATTACTTACTACGGGTTGAGCCCTAACAACATCAAGTACGGTGAAAATTCGTTAATGCCAAGCCAAGTTCTTGCTTTAGTTATTCCGGAAGAAATATCAACCAATTAATGCATTGGATCTTCCAGACTGCGACTATTTTCACCCATTTTGCATTTGACTGATTAACCTTATATTATTACTGATAAAATGTATATCATATTGTATTAGTGTGTACAATTAACGTTTGCATACTAGTGTCCGACGAAAGTTCGGTTTCGGTCGCGCTTTTGGCGTTTACTAGGAATTTGTATGTGATTTGTCCTAGTTGTCGCGTTTACAACTAGGTGGCGCTGTACAAATCACATACAAATTCCTAGTAAACGCCAAACGAGCTCACGATCGAATGCAAAATGAAAAACTCACATTTAGCACTCTGTTGCATTTACTTCAGATTGGGTAAAAATGTTTCGTAAAAACTCATTGTAATTTTTTTTTCAATTAGATAAATATTAAAATTTAATAAGTAAGTATTGGAGTTTTAGTACCTTTACGGTTGGTATACGTAATTCACAGAACCATTAACTCGCGTTTTACCTAAATGTCATTTTCAAATAGCTAATAGCGTCACGTAAGTAAGTACGTAAAATCCGAACTTACGTGTAAAGTAAGTAATACACGTAAGTTCGGACCGCAGATAAGACTGCGTTTCGAACCGCGGAGGGATCTGTGTGGTTTGAACTGTCGTGCTAAATACGACAAAAAATGCATCACTGTTTGGACTGCCGACGCCTTATTACGTCACAGCGCGCGGTTTAAGGTGCGGAAAACGCGCTGTCATCGACATGTCAGATCAGACTGTCGAGGGACCCCGCGCATTTACACGCTCGGTTCGGAGCGCGGCCCTATTAGGCTTACGAGCTGTTTGCCTATCTCGCGTTGTGCGGTGTGCCTGATTCGATTAAAACCTACTGTACATCTAAATCTTATATTATGGCTTAATTCGCGTTAAGCCTAAAATTTTGTACATAGATAAGAATGATGTTTGACCACATTTAACTCTCACACGACAATTATACATTTACGATATTCTACTATTATTCTACTATTATTAGATATTCTACTTTCGCCTACTTTGCAATATGATTTAGGCATAACGCGAGTTAAGACTTTTTGTGAATTAGGTATGCCACGCGTAATGGATTTTAGATACATTTTTATCGTAAACAATAGTAAATATAGAGCTACATCGTAAGGAACAAGTTTTATAGTTAATTTTTTATTAGGATGGATCGAAGCCCACCACATTACATTACATTTCTTCACCACACTTCCGACGGATGAAAGATAAAAAAAAAATAAAGACTGACAACTTGATTATTATAATAACGTTTTCTTTATGTTTTTCTCAAAATGTAATCCATGTAAGGAAGTTTCGGTTTCGGCCGAAACTGAGACCGTTGCCAAAATTAGTTTTCGGTTTCGGTTGTAAAAACCAGTTTCGTTGGGACACTAATGCATACCCTAAAGTTGCGGAAAATTGTACTCACTTTAGTACTTTACTTCTTAGAGCATTAATCCAACCGGAGTAGCCATTGTCAGGCCTTCCTCGCTGCCAAAGGTACGAGACCGCCGCGCCGGTCATACCGGTTATATAAAACTAGTTGCCACGCGTTATTGACGTATTCGGCATATCACAGTGAGGCGGGACGAACCGGGGCTAAAAATGCCGAATTACTGTGTTTTTTTCACTGTAAAATAATATTGGAAACTTCTGATAAACAAAAGGACAACGTTACTTACCATCTGTAAGTATTATTTTGTCTAAATATTAACAAATAATGCAATAAATAAGCAAAAATACAAAGCAAATGATCGATCAATAAATGTTGCCACTGAATCGTACAAGATCCTAACTTAGGGTAATATTTAAAAGTAGTCATTTCTAAAATCTACTATTTCATATTCGTTCTTGTTATTACTGTTTCAAAATGAAGAAACATAACTAATTAATTACTACCTATACTATACTATTTGCAATTTTGTTTTCCATCATAATATTATGTCACTAAACACGTTAAAAATTTGCAAATTATTCAAAAAATATTTATTCAATTAGGTATATTAACAAACTTTTGTTTATATACGTTATTCTTTATTACAATAAAATATGTACGGATAAACTTATCCTCAAATTATGCATTTTTAATTTATAAACCAGCCACACTGCAGAAAAAATTAGGTCTGTGACAGGACAAAAAATATCGACATCGACTTTATCAGTATGTTATTCTGACTATTAATTTTTCAGATTTCCTAAGGATACAATGATTCGGAATGTCTGGGTTCGAAGTTGTGCATATCATGTTTCGTGGACTAAACGTCTCGTACGTTTTAGGTTTTAACAATTAGGTCACAACATTTTGAAGCTTCATGTTATAAATAGTACAAATGGATAAGAAGAGGAGATATTTTAATACTTATTTACTATAGCACATTAAGCGAAATTGTAAATTAAATATTGTAGTAAAAGAAAAATCTGTTTAAATTATTTGTCTCAAAAAAAACTCGAGTTTCCAAAATCATTATTTTTGTACATATTTATGTAAATACATTTTAAATAAAGGTTTTAAGAACTTTTCAGTTTAACTTATTTAAATTTTTCTGCAGACTTAAGGATGTCACAGACGTCGAAGATAATATAATTTTTATCTGAAGATGCCTGGATATTAATTTCATATTATATCACGTAGTATGAAAATGTGTAGTTACGTTTTCACGCAAAAACTACTGAACGGATTTCAATGATATTAAAACATAGGCTACTTTTTATCCTGAAAAAGGACAGTATTCCTGTGGGATACTTGATACAATAATTAAGCGGGCGGAGCCGCGGGAAAAAGCTAGTTATTCATATAAAATAAGTTTTATTTCATACTTTTTTGTGCACTTTTACTTTAAAAGTCAGTTTTTAAGCTCTAAACTCATAAATTTTTCGAAATAGTAATATCTACATTGTGGCAAGGATTAGTTTCATTCGTGTGTGGTATAAAATTGTTAAAATAATGGCAATAGAACTTCAGAAAAGTTGTTCATTACAGTGCCGGAAGGAGGATATCGAAATGAGGAAAGTTTGGTTGGAAGTTGAAACTCCCAAAATGATTTCCTAAATAATTTACAACTAAAAGTTGATTGTATATTTGTGAAAATCACTTCAATGTAAGTAAATCTCTATTTCATGGTACATCTACATGCTATAAATCAACACAACTATTTATCCATAAAATCAATAATAGGACTATAAAAGCCATATTAAATCACATATTGCATGTTTTCAATCAAATTTAATTTAATCAATTATTTAGGAAACGATTGATTAAATTTAATTTTTTAAACAACGATAACGAAAAAAAAAACACTTAAAATGAATATATTTAGTTTTATTACTATTTTGTTCACCATAGAAAGTACCCTATTATTATTCGCCGGACTTATCGATATTTAAATATCGATAGTGTGTTAATTAGTGATACATATTTTGTCGTACACTGACAGCCTGTGCCTTTGTGCGTTTGTACATGTGTGCGTATAGTTTATGTTTGTGTTTCACAATATTTTCGTGTGCGTGCGTAACGACGTGATTGGAAATGCATTAGTGTGTAATCACTTTGTGTTCGTTCCTCGTCCCCCCCGCAGAAAGTGACAGACTTTTTCGCATAGAAATTAGCTGTCATTTCGTCTCCGTTTGGTTGGATGCTCTAAGCTTTACTTACATTCATAAAGTATACGATAAAGTATTGTGAGAAGAGTGGAAGCCCCCTATGCGTAGACAATAGATGCGCGTGCGGCCATATTGCAGTGGGCGAGACTTACGCAATGCGATAACGCCTCAAAATCAGACCATATTATTACGTAAAGTGGTGTGATCTTGGTGCTGCATTGAAACGAGCGTGCGAACTTGCTTAGGTGCTCGCTACAGTATCAAATATCAATCCTATTTTTGCCCGACTACTAGTGGTCCGATTTTCATAAATGAGGTGTCAATAGATTCACAATGATGCCGCGGGTAATATAGTCATAATTTTTTTCAAATTTTGTATTACGAAAATTGAACCTCAGATTCTAACATCAAAAAAAATTTTACCGAGATAGTCATGACGTGTTTAGTATCAAAAGAAAGGTCTTGGCAAGCACATCACAAATATGTAGGTATATAATATATTAATATACGAGGGCGGCACTGAAAATTTCGGGAATCAAGGAAGTGACACAACATTACTATTTAAAAATGTATTTATTGCTTTTCGAAGTATTCTCCGCGAAATTTGACACATTTTTCCATACGATGGAACCAATCATTGAAGCAACCATTACATTCGGAAGTTGGGATCTCTAAAATGGCCGTTTTGTAGGCGTCCACAGCTTCTTCAGGTGATGAAAATCTCTGACCACGCAATTTATTCTTTATTTTAGGGAAAGTATAGAAATCATTAGGGCTTAGGTCGGGGCTGTACGGCGGATGGTCTAATAATTATATGATTTCTTGCTCTAAAAACTCTTTTGTTCTGTGCGCGGTGTGAGAACTCGCATTGTCGTGATGGAGGATGATGCGGCGGTTGCAGTTCTCTTTACGGAGTTCAGAAACGACCTGTGGCAAACAAATGTTAGCATACCATTCTGCATTAACCGTTCTTTGTCCCTCAAGAGGAATAGTCGCAACATGGCCGGTTTTGGAGACAAACGTGGCCACCATTTTTTTGCAACACTCCGTGAACGAACAATTTTTGTTGGCTTTAACTCATTTTCAAACACCCAAACTCGTGACTGATTTTTTGTTTCGGGTTCGTACGCGTATATCCAGGATTCGTCACCTGATACGATGTTGTATACAGCATTTGAGGATCCTGCGTATAATCTTTCGAGAGTTCTGACGCACCAAGTAACGCGAGCCGCTTTTTGCTTTTCACAGAGCAAATGCGGTATCCATCGGGAAAACAACTTTTTTACACCTAATTGTTCATGCAAGATTATTTGTATTTGACTCATGCCAATGTCTAAAGTTGCCTGAATTTCGCGGTATGTCACATGTCGATCTTCCTCAATTAGCTTACGCACAGCATCAACGTTTTCTTGGGTGACTGCAGTTTTTGGACGACCTTGACGGGGATCATCACTGAGCTTGACACGTCCACGTTGAAATTCAGCAAACTAGCGATAAATTGTGGTTTTGGATGGGGCTTCATCACCAAATGCAGAAATCATCCGGTCAACACACTGTTTTTGTGTTAAACCGCTTCGAAAGTCATAATAAGTCATCGCTCTAGAATTTTCTCGAGTCAATTCCATTTTCTCAACGACTAAACAAGTTTGACAAGACCTTGTCACAAGACCGAGAATCTTTTTTTAAATAAATAAACGGTATTCGATTTTTAAAACCAAGGAGTTTTAAATTAAAAAGATTTTAATATGACAGGAACAGTAGAAATATTCCATTCCCGATACTTTTAGTGCAGCCCTCGTATCGTATTTTTAAGTCAAAATACGCGTCTGAAATGCGGTAGTTCAATAGGGATAATGACAACATCTAAACTATTTACTTTAATTAATATACTCAGATATATTGAGGCATTACTAGTCGGTTAAAAAAAAAATTGCTATATACTATTATCTGACACCGATGGCCGTTGCCATGGTGGCAAGATTGTTATGTCAGTTTGTAAATATCTAGCAAATAAATATTACATGTTTTAGTTGTGTTATTACTTCATAATATCTGGCGACGATGTCGACAGCAGAATTGAAAAAATGGAAAAGAACACGCGCCTCTTTACGCGCCCAACTAACAAGATTGGAAAATTATGTCAACGCTCACGAAATTCTATCATACGCGGAAACCCAAACGAGACTATTGGCTTTCAAGAAAACCTACAGTCATTTCGAGAATTACAAGAAAAAACATCTTCCAGATGAAGAATTTGAAAACGAAACGGAAACCAGGTACGAAATTGAAGAGAAATTCAATTACTACTATAAACAAAATTGTTAAATATGCCAGACCGAAGTGAACAAACTTTGGCCTCGACACAAATATCAAGATCACAATTAAGCGCTAACACTCAAGCAGAACCCAGACCGAAAATTAACTTTCAAACTTTACAAGAAAACGAAACTTTAAAAAAAAATTCACAGCGCAAATTATATTAAATAATATTACAGACGCAAAATTCAAAGTATACTCATTACTTTCGGCATTACCGCCCATACTTCATGAGAAACTCTACGACCTCTGCTCTCCAGAAGAACCGATCAACATGAATTTTAAAGAATTAACAGACCTACTAGACGAGTATCTAGACCCAAAACCGAGCACATGGGCGCTACAACATCGATTTCTATCCCGACAACAGCAAGAAAATGAAACCACCGCCATATACGCTGCAGAACTGAAGAAATTGTTCCTAAATTACGAATTCAAATGCCAAAACTGTAAGAAATCTACATTGGAAAGTTTCCTATCACTTCAGTTTATTCCAGGTTTGAGAGATAGTGACATAAGAACTAAAATATTACAAGAAAGAGACACTGCACCCTTTGCAAAGCTGATCCAAATCGCCTCATCGATGGAAATGGGAAAACACGAGAATAGTAACATGTCACAGGACTTACATAGACCATTCAATACAAACACCATAGCATTGACTAGCAAGAAATCAAGATATTCTCGGCCATCCACTTCAACGGAATACAGTAAAAAGCGAAGATCACCTATAACAATAATGGACTTAAGAGGAAAATGCTATCGATGTGGAAAAGACGATCACCATTCAAACGAGTGCGGTGCCAAGAAAACTATGTGTTCAAAATGCAAAAAACTGGACATTTGGCACGCGTCTGCCTTCAAAGAAACACACATACGAACCAAGTAGAGGACAACAGAACCAAGGAAATTTCTGAAAAATACATGATTCCGATTAAAAATAGAAAACAAACTAATTAATATGGAATTTGACACAGGAGCCACCCTGTCTTCTATATCATACAAGCTCTACAAGGAATTAAAAATTCAAACAAAAATTTTTAAAACGGACATGAAATTCAGAACCTACACATGGGAAGTTTTTAAGCCTGCGTGAGTGACTTATGTAAAATGCTCCTATAAAAATCAAAATTATACATTATTAATCAAGACGTAGATCCAATATTTGGTAGAAGTTGGATAAAAGAAGTCACAATTAAACTAGCAGACATACGAGTAATACACACTTCTATTCAGAAACTAGAAAAACTACTAGAAGAATACGCAGATACAGTATTTAAATCTGATTTAGGAGAAATACCCGACTACAAAGCCCATTTAAACCTAAAAAAGACACGCGACCTACTTTCATCAAACCGCAACGCACAAGGTTGATAAGGAAATAGATCGACTTAGTAGAGAAGGGGGTAATTACAAAAATTGATCATTTAGATTGGGCATACACCGATCGTCCCCATCGTGAAATCAAACGGAAATATACGTTTATGTGCCGACTACAAGGTAACCCTAAACAAGGTAATAAAAGATGAATAATACCCTATCCCTATAATCGACAACATATTTGCCGAAATGAACGGATGTAAATACTTCTGCACCTTAGACAAAACCCAAGCTTACCTCAACTTGGTAATGGGCGATGAAAGCGCGGCCCTGCAAACCTTGAGTACACACAAAGGAACGTATAAAAGTAAATCGTTTAATGTTCGAGGTTAAAGTCGCCCCAAGCCTCTGACAAAAATTCCTAGACACCGATGATGCCGAACCAGCCCTCCAAACGTCTGTTGACAGTGTTCGCGGAGTCTCACCCCTCTGCATCTGAAGGGTCTCATCAGCGGTTGCTGTGGGGAAGCCGGAGAAAAGCTCTTGCAGGAAGTCATGAATTTGTGAAACAGGTTGCTTCGTGGGGAGGTTGCATCAGATGTCGTTGACATTTTGTATGGGGCAATATGGGCCTCTGCGCCATGAGGAAGAGATATGGTGGATGGGAGAAGGTATCCGGCCGATCGCTATCGGCCCGACGTACCAGCTTCACAGTAAAATAGCCTGCAAATCCATTAATTCACTGGCTCCTTACTTCCAACCGAAGCAGCTTGGTTTTGCCTGCAAAAGTGGTTGTGAGGCAGCCGTTCACTCTTTTCGCACATTTATTAAAAACCAAAATGACAGTGTATTTTTAAAAGTGAACGTTAAAAACGCATTCAATTCAGTTATCAGGGTCGCCATGTTAGCCCAAATAAAAGCCAAAGCGCCTGCCATTTTGCCGTTTATGCTTCAATGCTAAAAGGAGCTACCAAACTTATTTATAAAAATCATCTCATCTCATCAGAAGTTGACTGCCAACAGGGCGACCGTTTAGGTCCAGCAATTTTCAGGCTTGCCAAACACCCGGTAATCGAATCTTGGTGCCTCCCATGTCATCCCTCATTAGTGTGTTTGCGGCGCGAACGTAGACAGACACGGTCACCACGGGCTGTGCTGCTCACGAAGCGCTGGACGCAATTCCCGGTATCACAGCCTGAATTACCTCATTCGTCGGGCTGTAGGTTTCAGGCGCGCGTAGCTGCCTACGCGCGCCAGAGTGGAGCCCTCCAGTCTGACGCGCGACGATTGCAAGAGACTTGTGGAATGACCCTAGTTCCTTGGAGTGTGGGTCGGGCTTTTGTATGGGACGCTACTTGTGTCGGTACTCTTGCTCCGTCCCATGTCCAAGGCACCTCGAACTGTGCGGGCGCGGCTGCAAACCAAGCGGAGAACCTCAAAGGGCGCAAATATGAGAACCTTAGCGGAGACCTCATATTTGAACCGTTTGGGGTAGAAACCCTAGGGTCCGGGCGGACTTAAGCTTTTTAAATAAATATGAAAAAAGCTTAATGTAACCACCCAAAACCCCAGAGTCGGGAACTACCTGGCACAAGTCACAACGGATAGCCATTGCTATCCAACGAGACAATGCTGGCGATGGGGACGACTTGGGGAAGTTTTTCTATTTATAGATATTTTTAGAGATCGTCATATTTGTAGATGTCTTCTTTTTTTACTATTAATTTTTAGTTTATTATTTGGCTCTATATTGAATTTTAATAATTGAAATAAATAAACATTCATTGTATTTCATAAAATATATTTTATTTTATAAATATAATTTATTATAGACAATACATAACGAAATAAAAAAATTAAATAACCCCTAAATTGTCAAGCAGTAAACGAGCTGATGATGATGAATTATAGCTAAGAACACTCTCTATCATGTCAACTTTCAAACAAAAAAAACTAGATTAAAATCGGTTCATAGGTTCATCCGTTTTTAATTAAAAAATTCAGATTAAATAAATTATTACCACTTTTATTACTTATTCGTTCGATAGATGTCACTATACAAATTTTACATATTTCTGAATCCCAGTATCGTTTTGATGTGTAGGATTTATTCGACTACATTTTTATATGGTGAATAAGTGAATTTATGTTGACTGTTGAATGATCTCAATTGCGTTTCTTGATTTTAAATAACCGATAGATGTCACCAGTGGCGAAGGGTCGTTTTACTTCAGAGGGAAGCCTTAGTCGCTAGACGTGAGTTGTGCAAGTTTTTTTAAAGGAAATTTAGCACCATATTATGTACGATGGTCTAGGTCGTTACAAGCGTGTAGTTGTGTCGTGTCCGAGAGAAATTGTAAATACTTAGGTAACTATTCTTATAGTTATACCTACGGTTCCTATTCCTATAGTTATATACCTATACGGTATTCTTTTACCTACAATTAGGTATATTTCAAAATACAAACTACACAAAATATAATAACTTCCACGGTCCTACCGCCTATTAAATAATAATATGTAATATGATGAATTATGATCGTCTATTATTATGATAACTACAAATTACAATTTATAGCTGTAGGTACGTATCCAACTTTCCGCTTACCGTAAAAGTCAATTTATTCATATAAGTACATAAACATGTATTAGTTTAAACTTTAAGACGAATTATATTTATCACTTCTCAGTGCTCAATATAATTTCAAAAATAATAGTTGAACAATAATTTTTACTATCGTAATGTAATAACATGATTTTACATCCAAGGACTAGCTAGCTGAGGTACCGCCGAGCTACTTTTAAAAATTAATTCGTCTCATGATGCACGTGGTATTATCTTATAACGGCTCCTCATTGGTGAATGCTACAAAATAGCGAGTTAATATCACAGTAAAATAGCCCTTAAAAACTTCGAACTGTCATCGGACAAATCATACATATAACTTTATTTCTAACGAGATAAGGTTCCTATGATCTCCCACCATAACTCCGAATATATCGGATTTTAGAGAGATCTGTGATTCCAATATTCGTGTCAAAGTTGCAACGTGCAGCGCATAGATGTCGATTGAGTCGGTCTACATCGCGCTATCGCTTGTCCGACCTGACTTGTATAAGATATTATTGTTTCCCATATACTAGTCAGTACCGATATCGACCAAATCGAGAGCTCCTCTATCGCGATAACTCGCACGCCGCTAGTCTCTGCTACCGCGCGCCAGCAACCTCACTCATCAGCGAGTGAGGAAGGGGTCGGACCCCTCAGCAGGAGAGACCCGCGTCTCCCCTGTCAAAAAAATAGCTTCTAATCCGTAGCTGTCCCCAATATCCGGTTTGAACATCACCCGGGTGATGTTAGGGAGGGTCAAACCCTCCCATCGTCTACCACCAAACAAACTAGCCACCAGGCTAGTTATAGTCCGACTTAGCTACAGCGGTCTTAACCCGACCCTTAGCATAGACCCGTTCGAAAAAAAAAAAAAAAAAAAAAACATATACTAGTGACCACCAAAACGACTGCTAAATGGCAGTCACTAGACCGACTAAGCTAAGGGGGCTTAAAGCCATTAGCGTAGACCCATTCGAAAAAAAAAAAAAAAAAAATACTAGGTCAAACTCCCTCTTTGTTTTCCCACCAAAACGACTGCTAAATGGCAGTCACCAGACCGATTAAGCTAAGACGGCTAAAAGCCATTAGCGTAGACCCATTCGAAAAAAAAAAAAACCATATACTAGTCCCTAATCAACTAGCCACCAGGCTAGTCATAGTCCGACGTAGCTACAGCGGTCTTAACCCGACCGTTAGCGTAGACCCTTTCGAAAAAAATAAATATATATATACTAGTTATGGCTGGAGAGACTCATGAGATTTTCTTGCTATTATTATTGTCAAGTTTTAATTTTAATTATCAATTCAATCAAAAATAAAATAAACGAATGCTTCGAATGTATGCTATATTTTATACCTTATTAAAGCCTACCTACCAGTTTTTTTAAGTGCACAGATTTTCAGGTAGGATTTTCTCAAATTTTGTTGCTATGCAAAAGTTTTTTCGCTTGCTCCGACAGCCTTTAGCAGTTGATACTTTTAAACTGAAATGTTTTATTTTAATGTGCACAGTCATTTAGGGTTTAAATTTTGAACAGATCTAACCTGTAAAATAGGAACAAAAATTTGCTCGCTCGCTCGCGTTTAACATAAAAAACATAGTACTATATTATTAAGTATCGATATTCTGTTTTAGCCGGTGGATTTAATACTTTTTTCCGAATTTCCTGAAAGACGTTCAGGGTTTAAAGTCTAAACAGATTTTTACCTGTAATGTGGGCAAAATTTGGAACTCATTCGTTTGTGTCATGTGAAGACATATTGTAATATTTAGTACTGCCGTTCAGTCCTAGACTATTGATTTAATTGTATTTTTCCGATGTACAAAGTCTTTCAGGGATTAAGCAGGTTTGTAAAGGTAAAATACAAAAAAAATTTGCTCGCTCGTGTTTAACATAAATAACATATTATATTAGTTACTATTGGCGTTCGGTTTTAGGTTCGGTTTTAGACTTTTTTTAAAAAATGGCACGTTGATACGTAAAGGTTCGCCATGGCCTACAAAATAGTATGGGACTTGACGCTCAAGGTCACAGGCGTTCTACAGAGACTTTCAAGGCAAGACTTTCTTTTGATTTGCGGCTAAAATGCCAATTTACTCCGTTCCGATACACTGTAATCTAAATGTAAACAAAAAATAAAATTCGCGCAAATTAATATGTGATTGTTTGTTTATATTGCGCGGTGAATATGTGACATTTAAATTGGTAGCATTATAGCTGCCGGCCGCCCATATTGAGCTTTGTATACATTTAGGTTATATTGAATCGGAAAGAAGTATAATAATATGTAGATCGGCAGTGGCATGGCCAGTGATCACGCCACTCTCTTGGCTCCACGCCCAAACCTTTTTTTGCTTTCAATATATCTTCACTGTTTACACATTTCATTTGATCATCTATTTATGTACTTCTCTATCACGATTTATTCTGTGAAGTATTAATCAGCAAATTGTTCCTGAAAAAACTTGCAACTTGCAAGTGGTGCAACACTAAGTACTAGCTTGTTGACCATATTAGTTTGTTCAGTATTATTGTTGATTTAAGGCTGCACGAGTCGTTTTTTTCTCCTTACAAACGCACTTGGTGATTTGATTTGGTGATTACAGTCAAACACTGTAGACCCAAATTTTAGCGTAATATCGATATTTATTACACTTATCTAAGTCAGTATGTGCATATACTTCTAAAATTTAAATTAGTTAGAACTTTTAACTTTGAAGCTAAAATAAAAAACAAATGAAGAATGAAAATAAAAAAACAAGCACATTGCGACACAGTTTGATCACAGACAATAATATTATAATATTTTTATAAAACACCATGAGCTGAGTGTCAATTTGCGTAATTTGAGGACGCCTTTTCTAAAATACTTTTCAAAGCGGTATAAATGTGTGCACTATTTTTTTTTTAGTAAGTACATGTAAAAAGTTTCTTTGATAGACATCTATGAGGCTGAGCAAAAAATTGTAAGAGAACTTTTTTGTAGAGAATTTAATTTCCTATAAGATAATGGAAACGGAAATAGAAATTCGATGATTTACATTGAAAATTAAAAAAATATTTTTTTTCAATGCATTTTAAATGGGAAAAGGGACCCCCCATGCGCCAGCTCTATTTTTGAGATATCAAGCTCAAATTTTAGGAGATTTTTTTATTGTCTATCAAAGAAACTTTTTACATGTATTTACCCAAAAAAAAAATCTTTTAAGTTATATAGGTAATATGTTTTTCTTTCGCTGTGCAACAATATATTATCAATAATTTCGATTCTATAATGTCAGTCCGATTGGCAGTTTGGTTAATAAAAAGCGTTGTTCGGAAATTCGGAAAGTGGTGGGTTCGAACCCCGGTAAAATATTTTTGTGATTCTTTTTTTTATCGACTAGAGCTCCGAGCAAAGCTCGGTTAACCCAGGTACTGTATTGTTGCCGGCGGGACGTGGACGTATTACTCAAGCAATTCCCATGACCCCGCCATAGGCGCGAAGGAGGGCTTCGTGCGGTTATTAATAACATATTAAATTGAATAATATGTTATCATTTCTGTGCCAATGCCAGTATTTACATACCAATATTTAAATATTTTGCCTCTGATTAATTAAGGAAATTTACAGAGGAAAATAGGGACTGTGGGAATAGTGGAAGCCCCAAAGGGAAATCTCTGACCGAGCGAGGTGGTATGCCCGGTGAGGCCGAAGTCCACTTGTAAGCATTTCAGATGTTGTATATATAGCGCCGAACTGTGAAAACTTCGATAGCGCGATTCAGGATCGTGGCGTTAATTGGTCCGCCACATCACTCCCCCGAAGACCAGAGATCGAATCTTGAGTCTTCTGCTTGAGTCCCCAGTGCCAGAGAGTCCCAGTGAGTCGGAACTGTGCTGCTGCTGCTGCACGGGCTCCAGTGAGTCGGAGTGCTGCCGTGCGGAGCCGATGCTACGTGCTGACCAGGAGAGATGTGCTCTGCTTGCTGACCGTTCGTTGTAGTAAGAGTGCCCGGTGAAGCCGATGAGGGTTCGACCAGGGCGCGGTGCGTTGAGGCTGGTGGTCGAGGTACCCGAAGAGGCTGAAGCTGGCTGGTGCGGCGATGCGGTGCGGCGGGGCGGAGAGTGATAATGATGATGTCCAGAAGGAGGCATGTTCTGTCGAGGGTCACCAATGTGTTCTGTTTGCTGACCGGTCGTTGTACGTTTTAATCTCATGGTGTTTTTGGGTGCTAAGAAGCTGAAAACGACAAGTTATCACCCTTGAGCTAATGGAATGGTAGAGCGCCTTCTCAGACAGATAAAAGCACCATTACTGTGTCGTGACGAGCCATGGATTAAAGGCTTACCAGTTGTCTTACTTGTCTTGAGGTCGCCTCTAAAAGAAGATCTCAAGGCTTCGGCAGCTGAGTTAGTGTATGGGGAACCATTGCATCTCCCTGGTGAGATGGTTGGTCCTTCTGTATCATCACAGTCAGCCGATGTATCGGATTTCGTAGCGCAACTCAGGATTCATCAATGTGGGGATAGTAGAAGCCCCAAAGGGAGATCTCCGACCGAGCGAGGTGGTATGCCCGGTCAGGTCGAAGCCCACTTATAATCAATTCAGATGTTTGATATAGCGCCGAACTGTGAAAACTTCGATAGTGCGATTCAGGATCGTAGCGCTAATTGGTAGGACAGGACTATAAGGACACTCTCTTCTGAATCTCCAGACTGTGAGATATAAGTTATCTTACTACCTCTTGGACATTGCTGAGGCGCCTGTTTTACATTGAAAACGATTTCCAATTGCTTTATAACAGTTTCTCCTGAATGGAACCAAATACGTCCTGTAGCTCGTGTATGGTATCGTAAAATTGCTGGTGGTGTCGATCATACGGCGTATCTGAGATTGTAAGCGCAGAGCATACAGATTCAGTTAGCGCCTATATATTTGCTCCGTGGTTATATCAACACAATAATATTATAGTCTTAGCACAGGTTTTCTAGTATATGCACGGTTGCTCACAGCGTGAAATACACGCTAATAATGCCTATTGCCTGTGCACCGACTCCCTGCCCTGTGACATTACAAACCACTTTTCTATGATATATAATATATGTTATTTATTATTTGTTATATAGTATCTATATGTAGCGCATCTATATGCGCAAGTGTAACCGAAAGAGATTAAGACTAAGGCTGCAAGTATTTCCATAAAATTTAGTTTTAGTTTTGAGGGAGAAAAAATCGATCTAGTTAGGTATTATCCCTGGAAAACTGCGCATTTTGAAGTTATGCATATTGCTCTTTCGTATCGCGTAAGATATTTATATATATATATATATATATATATATATATATATATATATATATATATATATATATATATATATATATATATATATATATATATAAATATCTTATTTTTATGAGTGATTTTGATTTGTAATGTTAAATCCGATTGGCGGCTCGGTTAGCGTTGGACTTTTTGCGTTGTTAGCGAATTGGTGTCTCGAGTTCAAATCGCGATAAGAAAAATATTTTTGGGATTATATTTATTTCTTTTTCTTTTATGATTTCTTTTTAATTATTCTATCGTTCTACTAAAACTCCGAGCTAAGCTCGGTCTCCCAGATACTGTACTTAATACATGCAACTATTAATTGAGACAGACATTATTTTCTATACTAATTTTATAAAAAGGAAAGATTTGTTTGTTTTCATTGAATAGGCGCCGAAACTACTGGTACCTATTTAGTAATCTGTGCTGCTGGACCGATTTTGATGAAATTTTGCACAAATATATGTATAGAGTAGACCACGGAGGACATAGGCTACTTTGTATAGTTGTAAAATGTACGGTTCCCGCGAGATGTTTTTTTGCTTGCGCGTAAAAAGTTTCAGGAAACATCTAGTTACAATATAACATTGCCTCACAAATGAACGCCTCCTATAAGGCACGCTCATTATAAGCTCAGCCATTGTTCATGAATCATAATAGCTGGGGCTCGGAGCCATTCCAGTGGCTACATTAATTAGATCGAGTACGCACTTTAGAATTTTTTAGTCAAGGCCAATTCATAACATATGAAACTAAGCATATTTTGCTGTTCGTTTGGAATTAGTTGTTTCTATTACCTGATCCACAAGAATGAAGGAATCAACTGGAGAGCTGGATATAACACGAGACTCAAAACCTTTTAGAATGAACATTGAACTCTTTGTTATTGCAATTAAATTTTAATATACCCAGAATAAACAGTAGAACAAATAAATCTCTATATAATTAAATTTTCATACAAAGTTTAGTAGGACAAATGTAGGTAAATTTGTGCACACAGAAAATTTTGATATCAATGCAGACTCTGTAGGTAAGCTCAAATAAGCAATATTGTAACCAAGCGAAACTTTATTTTTATTATTTTAGTTACATTTAAGTCAAATAGTTATATTTTTATGGTACATAATATATCAAGTTTTAATTTGGATTGTAGGTTAAACACACACCGGCATATTTAGCGGAACATAAAATAAAGGTTTGATATCAGTATCATATGAGGTTGCTGGCTGGTTTATACGTCATTTAATTTAAAAAGAAATATTTTCAAATTAAGAAAACAACTGAACATCACATTTTATGCAATTGTTTTAATTTTATTCAAATACACCTTATCTGGAGCGAACTTCGAGTATTTCTTCCTTCTGAGTTTGATTTAAAATTTAATTGAAATAATGTTTTTTGTTAGCTTTTCTTTAAAAAGATACGCTTTTTGGAGTTGAGGACTGAATTATGCCTGACTCGAAATGCGAATAAATGGTCAAACCTACAGAGTGATATCCAGAGAGCTTCGTCGACCAGTTTCAACGATCCATTGCAGTATCCAACGGTTCAGGGAGACCTGTACTTATGTGAGAAGAGCAGGACAAGGCAGAAAAAGACGCACTTCGAGTAGGGATGATCGTTTCATTCGGCTTCACATACGTAGGAACCCCCGTTTGACGGCCGTCCAAGCCGGACATGAGTTAGAAGCAGTGCGGGGTGTATCCGTAAGTGAGCGTACGGTACGAAGAAGGTTCGAAGCAGCTGGTTTGGGTTCATTTGTGCCCGCCAAGACTCCAAGGCTCGAGGTAAATCATCGTAGAAACAGGTTAACTTTTGCTCAGGAACATCGACTTTGGAACGCGGACCAATGGAGACAACAATGGAACAATGATGGAACAAGGTATTGTTTAGTGATGAGTACCGAATTCTCTTAAATCAAATTGACGGCAGGCAAAGAATATACAGACGCAAAGGAGAACGATACATTCAGACAAATTTTGAAACTACAGTTGCATACAGTGGTGGATCAATAATGGTTTGGGCGGGCATTTGTTTGGGAGCTCGCACAGACTTGGTAGACTTGGTAATGCTCGGCCGCATACCGCTCAGGTAACTCAAGCTTATCTTAATGATATGAATATCACTGTTATGGAGTGGCCGGCGAGACATAATTCTCAGTATGCCTAGACGGGTAGAAACTTTAATAAGAGCACGTGGAGGAAATACGCGATATTAATAATCATATCATATAATCACCATTTTTCTAATTAAATTAATTGTTATTTTAATATTAATTTTCACTTTTCCCGGTTACTTGAATAGTTCAAAAATGTACAATTTTTCACAAATAGCCTTTACTCGCAAAATCTGTTCTTAATGTGATCTCGTTTTAAGTAAAACAAATGAAACTTTAAATAACAAAAGAAGTGTAGTAAGTAGATTTTAAAATAAAACCATATTTTTTTAATTATGGACCTTTTTTTGTGTTCCGCTAAATATGCCGGTGTGTTTATTATGTTTTGTGATTTTATTTTTACTTTTATCTTTTAAATTAGTAATATTGTGTAAAAAGGTACACATACCAAGAATGCTGTTACACATCTATTTAGTTTTAAACTCAACCACCACCATTTGAAACAATTATTGCGTAAATAATGTAAGGAACAAACTCAGACATATCACATAATACATATAGCTAACAAGATTTGGCATTCAACAAACTTAAGATAAGTAATTTTCTTGATCATATAAAGAACAACAGCACAACTGGACTGGTGGACACTTTGGCAAAACAATTATTTGAATCAGCTGGCCCAAATGTTCTCATTCAGTGATAATAAAACTGCCTTAAAAGGCGAATAATTATCCTGTACTATGATACACTGGTGCGAGATCCTAGACCAGCATTATACCTCTGCCTGTTGTACTACACTTAACCATATTTATGCGTGTAGCCACAGATATTAATTGTATGATATGAAATAGAACAAAAAAGTTATTTTTGTAGGTTTATAAATAATAATTATTTTACGACCTTGCTTGTTTTGATACAGGATATACAGGATAATAGTTAAGATTATCTATCTGTATAACCTTTAATATAATCTTGTCAAATATATAATATTTCCTTACATATTTACCTTTAAGAGTAAGCAAATACTATGTCATTAAAGGCGCATAGCTTATACATGTTTCAGCTGTGTTCAAGTGTAAGATGGACTTTCTTCTCAACAAAACCAAAACTATTTTACCTGAAGCTGGAGCTCTTCTTTAGGGTGACTGCTGCTACTCGCGGTACTGAAACTCCCATCACTGCCGTTTTTATCTACTCCGCATCCGGTTTCTGGTAACTTAGCACTCATTTCAAATTCGGTGCTAAGTCGACTTCTCTTTCGGGACATTATTTCATGACAGGTATTTATATGAATAAATAATGCGCAACCGAAGACTTTTATTCAATATTGTAAATAAATTCTAAACTTTCTATTGTTTTTTTTTTAAGTTTTACACGACGATTACGAAATCATAAGAAATAAAATCTGTATCATATGCCTCACATATGACTCATAACCTAACTTAACTTAATGAAATATGTTAAAATATACTCTCGTTCATAAAACTTTGAAAATATTTAAGAAAACGTGTAAAATATTATAATATAAGAGATTTTTTGTGGGATTGATTGCAAATCTCTATTGACAACACGAATTCCACAATAACAAAACACGGTGACAACTGCAGATTGACATTAGACGAATGACAATACCTTTTTTTATTTAAATAAATGGCGTCGGCTTATAACCATTGGCCAGTGTCAAGTTAAAAAGGCGGGAAATAGAAATTTCGTTTAAATTGTCAACACCGTGTTTCTAAATTGTCCAAAGTCAAGTCAAAGTCCAATTAAATAGTCAGTGATCTAGTTGATGAGTCAAGTCAGTATATTCAGTAACGTGGTAGAAGCTTTACTGAAAGTTAGGTGGGCAGGATCGACCGGTGAAACACTACCCTCTCACAGAAAATCGGCGTGAAGTGGGGGCCTCCTAGTGGCCACCGCGTTTCGACTGGTGAGTGAGAGTCCCGGCGCCCTTATCCCTCTACCTCGGGGCCCAAATAGTAACTGGCACTTTCATTATACTACACGTATCGCAACAGATTTTCTAGGGACTGTTGCGTTGCGTGTGGGGATGAGTATCAGTTGGCCCCTTCCTGTCTTTTTATTCCCTGTCCCACAATTCCTCACCCTATGTAACCTTTCTCCTTCCCTTTCCTTCCCCACCCCTTATGCTCATTTTGTGATGGCGACGAGTGATACAAATAAAATACCCCAGGAGGGTACCAGTCTCTTAGAGACTGGAGAATCCCTCTCTGAGCGGGAGCGAGAGATGCTATCCTCTCGCTCCGGCTCAGGCTGCCCATCGTATTCTGGGGGGGGGGCACATCAAGCGTCGTTTATCACAGCTGCTGGGTGCAAACTGAGCCCAATCACGAGGAAGTCCCCCTCTACTTTAACAATGGATTTTTCTAACATCAGGGGACTTCACTCGAACTTAAATGCCGTCCACCACCATCTCGAGACGGAAAGGCCAGATTTGCTTTTTCTGACGGAGACGCAGATTTCCTCCCCGACGGACACTTCATACCTAAAGTACCCGGCCTATAGCCTGGAGCACTTTTTTGTGCCACGCGCCGGCGTGTGTGTGTACGTCAGGGAGGGAATTTGTTACCGTAGGCTCAGCAGTCTTGAAGGCAGAGACCTGTCGATCCTTTGGGTGCGCGTCGATTGTGAGGATTACATTCGCGTCTACGCGTGCCTTTACAGGTCTCATAGCGGAAATTCGGAAATTGACCGGCTCTTCGAGCACCTGCAGGTGTCCGCTGACAGAATACTTGAGCAGATTCCTTCCACAGAAATTGTGGTTTTGGGCGACTTTAATGCCCACCACTCTGACTGGCTTGGGTCAACACGTACCGACCATGCGGGAAGGTCTGCTCACGATTTTGCCATCGCCAATGGTATGACGCAGATGGTACCTTCTCCCACACGTGTGCCGGATGTGGAAGACCATTCGCCTTCCTTATTGGACCTTCTGCTGACCTCTCGCCCCGAACCCATTCGGGTATGGGTCGATGCTCCTCTTGGGTCATCGGACCATTGCCTAGTTCGGAGCGTGGTGCCTCTCACCATCTCGTCGCAACCACTTCCATCTGGTAGACGACGTGTTTGGCACTACAGGTCGGCAGACTGGGACGGGATGCGCTCTTTCTTTGCATCCTACCCATGGGGGCAGATTTGCTTCAAGTCAGAGGATCCTAGCACCTGCGCTGACTCGGTTTCCGGCGTCGTGCTGCAGGGCATGGAATTGTTTGTTCCTAGCTCAGCGGTGCCCGTCGGTGGCAGGTCTCGGCCCTGGTTTGGTGGGTCCTGCCGTGACGCACATCGTCGCAAGCGGGAATGCTACCAAGCTTGGGCTAGGGCAAAGGCCGCTAAGGATGTAAACTCTGACTCACTCAAGAAGAAGTACAATTCTGCTTCCAGGTTCTTTAAGAGGCAAATTGCATTGGCAAAATCGAGTTACGTTGGGAGAATTGGCGAGAGACTGGCACGCCTGCCATCTGGCTCTCGTGCGTTCTGGTCTCTCGCCAAGACTGTCCAGGGTAATTTCTGTCGGTCGACACTTCCACCTTTGCGCGGGGAGGATGATTCATTGGCCTATTCCGCAAGGGAGAAAGCCGATCTTCTTGGCTCTATCTTTGCGGAAAACTCGACTCTTGACGACAGGGGGAACACTCCTCCTACCATCCCGAGGTGTGAAACCACAATGGCGGACGTCCGCTTCACACAGTGTGCTGTGCGGAAAGCACTATTCTCCCTGGATGTCAACAAGTCGAGTGGGCCCGATGGAGTATCTCCTATTGTGCTGAAGGTGTGTGCTCCAGAGCTGGCACCGGTTTTAACGCGCTTATTCAGACACTCTTATGTCCTCGGCGTTGTCCCACATTCATGGAAGACGGCTCTAGTACACCCGATCCCTAAAAAAGGCGACCGCTCAGATCCGTCCAACTATAGGCCTATAGCCATCACCTCCTTACTCTCCAAAATTATGGAATCCATAATCAACCGCCAGCTCATGGGCTACCTGGAAGAGCACCAGCTGATCAGCGACCACCAATATGGCTTCCGCAAAGGCCGATCAGCTGGTGATCTTCTGGCTTTACTAACTCACCGTTGGGCGCAGGCGATTGAGAGTAGGGGTGAGGCACTAGGCGTTAGTTTGGACATAGCGAAAGCCTTCGATCGGGTTTGGCATAAAGACTTACTATCGAAGCTTCCTTCCTATGGGCTTCCTGAGAGACTTTGTAGGTGAATCGGCAGTTTCCTTGCGGAACGGAGAGTTAAAGTCGTCGTAGACGGCTCATGCTCGGACTCCCGGACCGTAAATGCTGGTGTTCCCCAAGGCTGCGTGTTATCCCCGACATTGTTCACTCTGCATATCAATGATTTGTTGCATACCAGTGGCATTCATTGCTATGCGGATGACAGTACCGTGGATGCACTGTATTTCGGCCGCAGCAATATCTCTCGGGATCACGTCGATGAGTGTCGGAACAAACTTGTGTCTGAAATCGAATCATCCCTTGTGAAGATTTCCGATTGGGGGGGACTAAATTTAGTCCAGTTTAACCCTTCTAAGACTCAAGTTTGCGCGTTCACCGCTAAAAAAGCCCCCTTTGTCGCATCACCACTCTTCGGAAACACTCACCTTTGTGCCAAGCCAAACATTGGCATTCTGGGCGTCGACATTTCGAGTGTTGTCCAGTTTGGCGGTCATTTGGAGAGCAAGGCTAAAATGGCCTCCAAAAAACTCGGAGTACTCAACAGGGCCAAACAGTACTTCAAGCCGGCTCACCGCCTTAAACTGTATAAGGCGCAGGTGCGGCCTCACATGGAGTATTGTTGCCACCTTTGGGCCGGGGCTCCGGGTTATCAGCTATCTCCATTTGACCGAATCCAACGTAGGGCATCTCGTATTGTCGACGATCCTGAACTTGCCGATCGGCTAGATCCTTTGGCACTGCGTAGGGATCTATCTTCCCTATGCATACTTTACAGAATTTACAATGGGGAGTGTTCTGAGGAGTTGTTCAATTTAATAGAAGCCGCTGATTTCCGCAACCGATCGTCTCGCAGGAACTATCATCCGCACCATCTGGATGGTTGGCGTTCCACTACAATGCGTTTTAAAAACAGTTTTCTGCCACGCACAGTAAATATCTGGAATTCGTTGCCATCAGCGGTCTTCCCCAACAACTGCGACATTGGGTTATTCAAGACAAGAGCATATTCTTACCTGAAGGGTAGGCAACGCACTGGCGTCGCTGGTGACCGTGGGCGGCGGTGAATCACTTACCATCAGGTGACCCGTCTTGCTCGTTTGCCTCCTAGCTATTATAAAAAAAAAAAAAAAAAAAAGTTCCTAGGGAGTTTCGGATGAACACAAAATAGCACGCTTTTTGTAGTTTACCACTTGCCCAAACTTGTACGCATCAACGAAAATCGAATACCTATCCAATATTACACAATATTAACCGAATAGGCATGTTGCCTTGTAACATTTTTTTCGTCTATTCGATGTTAGACAACATGTTACTAAACAATCTAGAACCTATTTTAGTATATCTTAAAAAAGACCGATGATTTAAATAATGATAAAGACAAACAATTTAAATTTAGAATAAGAAAGGGAGCGATATATCGGCTTGTGACGTCACGCACGTTGCACCCGCCATACATTTGTCATTACAAAATGTATGGCGGTAGCAACTAGTGACGCAATAAATCGTTTTGCAAGAAAGAGATGGGCAGATTTTTTAGTTGCTTATAATTTTTAATCGCGTCTTTTTTTATGATATTTTTTCTGCCGTTAGGGGACATACCCAATTCACACAAAGCGTCACCTGGTGGCGTAAGTGATATCAAAAACGGTCAATAATAATTTTCGATTCTTTTTCTGTCACCAGGCGACGCTTGGTAGCACGCATTGTTAAAAGAATATTAATAGTAGATCCTTGTCGCGTCAAAAAGCTGTCAGATGTCACGAATTTAAAAACCCGTAGACTTAATAAATTATAGACGAGGCATATTGAGACAAAAAGTGTCTCCAGTTAAATGACCCCACTTTCGAGATTTTTAGATCATTTTGTCATTTGAAGTATAGTGAAAATAAGATGGCTGAAATTTGAAGTATGGAAAACCAAGATGGCGTAACTTTAAAATGTATGAAGATTTGTTTAGTGACATGAACGTCATACTCATAGGCTATCTTGAGTTTTGAAATCTTTGTATTTGATTTACCAAGAAGATGGTAGCATTTGATAGTCGACACTGTGTTGCACTTTAAGAGTTCCATTTCATTATTATTTTTAAACAAAAATTAAACCGACTTCCAAAGTACAAAGTGTGTCCATATAAATTTCGAGGAGTTCCCTCGATTCCTTATGGATCCCATCATCAGGTCACCACTTTGATGACAACGGGACCAACATGGGATTATACCCTTTACAACGAAAAAAGTATTTTGAAAATCGGTCACCAGACGGTGGAGTTATCGTTGAACATACAAATTTATATTAGGTCATTACATAAGAAATTGGCGTTTTCTAAAGGAGGAACAAAGTCGTTTTTTTAAACATAATAAGTATATTTATTTAATCAAAGTATATACCATTGCTATCTATGCACTTTTGCCATCTCATAGGTAGTTCATTGATTCCTTCAGTAAAAAAACCATTCGGACAGAAATCAATAAAATCTTTGAAGGCGCTTTGGACTGCCTTGCAAGAAGTAATCCAAATTTCGAAAAAAATGGGTAATCTGTTGGAGCAAGATCCGGGGAGTACGGTGGATATCTTAGACATTCCAATTGAATCTCCTCTAATTTGTTAGCAGTCTGTTGTGCAGTGAGTGGTCTAGCATTGTCCTGAAGCAGCAGTGGCCTAGAGCGAATGACCAACCTCGGTTGTTTAGCAGCTAGCTTTTCCATCATGATTTGCAGTTGCCGGCAATAGACATCTGCCGTAATCGTCTGGCCAGATTTAACAAAGCTGTAGTGAACGACACCGGCACTAGTCCACCAATCGCTCACAAGCAACTTTTTTGAGTCAGTTTTCGCTTGGGGCAGGCTTTGGCTGGTTCGCCAGGGTTCAGCCATTGCGATGAGCGTTTCCGATTATCGTACAGGATCCACTTTTCATCACAGGTAATGATTCGATTTAAAATCCCTTCATTATTGTGCCGGTTGAGTAATGTAACGCTGCAGTCGACGCGCGTTTGTCGGTTTGCTGCACTCAATTCATGAGTTACCCACCCTTCAACCTTTTTCACATTCTCAATTTGCTTCAAGTGAATTAAAACAGTTTTATCACTAACACCGCAGCCTGCAGCTAACTCAGACGTGGTTTGGGATGGATCCGCTTTCACAATAGCCTTCAATTCTTCAATATCACCTTTGGTCTCCGGCCGTCCACGGAGCTTGTTCTGCAGGTCGAAATTTCCAGAACGAAAACGTTGGAACCAAAAACGCACTGTGTTTTCTTTTGCGACACAGCCGCCATACACATTAATAATCCTTCGAGCCGTTTCTGCAGCACTGGTGCCACGGTGGAATTCGTACTCGAAAATAATACGATATTACAAGTTTTCCATTTTGTAAACAGAGTGACGCAAAAAAAAACCTAAAGAGGAAAAAAGAAATTAATTACAGTTTATGAAACTTATAGTATTTAACTACAGACGCTCCGATTCGGTTGGTGCCAACCACCCGACCACGACCAAATCGGAAAGTGAAGAGAGCGATCGGTCCGACATAATTATTATTAATATTGGTTGGACGTGATCGGATCGCCGGCGCATCCGACAAGCCGACCGTCCAACGAAATCGGAACGTTTGGAAGCTTTGTTCCGACCAAATCGGCTCAGTCGCATTCGCAACGCCGCCGTTGTAGGACGTCATCATGAACGCCCAGGGAGTGACGGTCACCGAACGTGACATAATAATAAAGTTACTAGAACATTATAAAAACTTTCCCTGTTTGTGGGAGTTAACTCACAAAGATTACGCCAATAGAGATGCCAGAAATCAAGCGTATTTGATTATGCTGAACGTTTTAAAAAAATTGGACAGAGCTACTACTTCAAAAACGTTAAAAAATAAGTTGGACAATATGCGTACATCCTATAAGAGGGAGCGAAAAAAGGTAAGCAAATTCAAGTCAAATAACCTAATAAGTATATAAATAATTAATGTGTCTCATATGTATTTATTGTGACGTAATTTTTTTGCGTTTCATAATGAATAATGACATGATTGCTAAAGGATTTCGCCCATTCACTCCACCGGATTCAACAGTCTAAGTGACAAGAGAAATATGAAGTGATGCCAAGTTTAGGGCTGCGCGATATCAAAACATTTCTGGATGTAGCAAGTATACATAGCGGTATAATTGCTACATCAAGACATGTTTTGACAAGACTTAACAAGTAAAAAAAAACATTACATATTCTAAGTACTTTATTGAAGAAATAAAACAGCTATGGGTTTCAGTAAACACAAAATTTGGATATTTTACATATTTTTAGGTGGAAGCTAGCAAGACTAGTGGCGCTGGAAACGATGAGGTGCATACGCCATCACTATGGTACTACGAACACCTCTCGTTCTTGGACGAAAAAACCACGCCGACGACAGAGGTTATTGACAATATGGAGACGAATTCTTCCCTGTCAAATAATGATGAGGTAAGCATTAAATATTTCAAGTATTAATCATTCTTTCTTGAAAATGTACCCTGCCCTGATTGTTAAAATATTCAGTGAATATTTGTCTAACAGAATTACCATCTGCAGTACGTTGCCTTTCTGTTCTGTTGAGGCCTACTGAGTTGTCATTTAATCTCCAGTCTCCTGGCCGAAAAGTACATGTTTCAGTATCCTCGGTATCAACACAAGTTCTTGTTATATAGTTTGATGACTTTTTTCTTAAATAATTGTGCAGTGCGCATGAAGCCATTACAACTTTGGGTACATTATGAACATTAATTTGAATTGGTCTTTTTAATACTCTAAAACGTTCAGCTAAAATGCCAAATGCATTTTCGACAATTCTTCTTGCTCTGGAAAGTCTATAATTGAAAATTCTTTGATCATGTGTCAAATTTCTTCTTGGATATGCTTTTAAAAGATTTTCATTAATGGCAAATGCATTATCTGCCACAAAACAATAAGGGGCAATAACATTTGATTCCGGTAAAATAGAAGGTGATGGTAAATTTAGTTATCTAGTTAGTCGATATCAATTTTTTATGAAAAGTTGTATGTTTGAATACTCCACCATCAGAAACACTGCCATTAGAACCTACATTTACATAAATAAACTCGTAATTTGCACTCACAATACCAAGCAGGACTATGCTGAAAGTTCCCTTATAATTATAGTATAATGTACTTACTTGATTTCGGCGGTTTCTCTATAATAACATGTTTGCCGTCAATAGCACCCAAGCAATGATTAAATTGCCATTTTATTTCAAAGTCTTAACTATTTGTAACCAGTCATGTTTCAGGAACCTGCAACAAAAAGAGAACGCGTTACGAGAAAAAAGCAAAATGATATTTTAAAGAAACAGTCTGAATTACCTACTAGAGTCTGCAAAAATATTAGTATCTGGCGACGGCACATCAGCTGATGCTTTTGGGAACTCCGTGAGCTCTCAATTACCTCTCGTTAGCTCTCGTTACCATCGCCAAAGCATCACCAGCCGTCACCATATGCACCATCACCACAGCATCATCAGCTGTCACCATATGCACCATCACCAACATCATCACCACAGCATCGTCAGCCATCACCATATCAACCGTCACCATCACCATCACCACAGCATCGTCAGCCATCACCATCACCTAAGCACTCACATACATCACAATCTCAACCATCACCTCGACACAGTCAGCCATCACCATCAACATTACCTCAGCTTTCACCATCATCATACCAACACATAGTGTCCCCTCAGCTTACATCGGATGACTCGTCTTCACAACCAATCTATGATTTACCACCAATCCAATTAGATTCCTCTTCATTAATTAATGACTACCCAAATACATCTTTTGAGTTAATCAGCAATCAACAACAGGTATTCAGAGGAAAGGCGAAGGAGTTAAATAAAATTCGTATTCGTACTTTTTCGAATTGATATTCGTACTTTTTCATTTTCATTTTTATGATTTCGAAAGTAAGGATACACCCAACAAATAATACATTTAATTTTTGCATAAAACTTCTTCATACTTGCTAACAGAACCGCCATCTTCATGTTTGTTATTATAGAAGAATAAATAATCAAATTTTTTTAAAGTTGTTTTATTGAATAAGGTACCTTTAGGTAATCGTTGAGTACTCTAATGATAGCTTCGCAGGTCTCTGGTATTATTACAGTAGTTGTGGTGATATACATGTGCTTAATTTAAGATATTTATATTCTCTTCCTGACGCGAGATATTTTAAAGTTGCCACTAATCTTTCTTCTGCCATTACAGCTCGCCTCATAAATGTATCGGTTTTCGTTATATATTTTTTCACAAGATTTAATATTTCAATGAATGATTCTGGAATCATTCGAAGATATGTTCGGAAATCTTCATCATCCAATTCCTTAAGGAGCCGCATATGGCTGTAATATTCTCTATTTCTATAGTAGAATTTAACCCATTCTCTTCGTTTTTTCCTTCGTTACTTTTGTAGCGATGATGTAGCAACAATGGTTGCCGCAACCAACGCTCTTTTAGCATTTTTAGATAATACCGGCGGCATGATGTTTATGCATAGACGTCATCAGGTTGCAAGACGTCTGCTGTCTGCTAACCATCTGCTAAAGATACATAATCAGCCTGCGGAGCGTCTGTTAGAGCTTTAAATAGCGGTATAAATTTGTAATTGGAATTCCTAACCAAAGAAGATATATTCGAGATCAAAGTGGCCAGTATGACAAAACGCCAATTTCATATGTAAGAACCATATATATATATATATATATATATATATATATACAGCCGAAATATGTTTGGGCCGTTTAAAAAAACAAAATTAAATATCTACTAAACAAAAAGAAACTCCAACTCAAAATATATTTTGAATGTAGGTTTCAAGCTCGTAGGGACTTATTTAAAAGTAAAAATAAAGCACTATATTTTGAACTCCACTAAAACGTCTTGTCTAAAATCTGATAATATTATTATTGTTATTAGCAAGGGTCCTCTAATGGCCACAGAAAGGTTAGAACAGGCAAAAATGCCTCGACTTTTAAATGATTAGTTTACCAAAAATAGAATGATGCACTATGGTCTATGCAGTTGTTTTTATTAAAATCCGCATTTTTCTCAGCATTTTTCAATAAAATTTCGAATTAAGCCTACCATGCCAGCATGCCGTGTAAAAAACTCACCTGTGTAGTAACCTCTTGTTACAGTATATAATATATTAATATTTACTCTAGGTCTGTGCTTTCGTGTCAGTCTTTGTTATTGAACTCTTTCGCATAGCTTAACCGATTTTTATAAAATTTTGCGTGTTCCATCATGAATACATCCTTGCGCTACGAGTGGTTAAGACGTAAATATAACGGTCGATATCGGGTCAGCTCAAGCATAGTACCAGGTAAATTGAGTAGGACTTCACTTAGCATTTTGAAACCATTAATTCCTATTTTACAGAACGAAAAAGGTAAAGGGATTATTAAATTACGTAAAAAAGAAAAACAAGTATAATGTCAATAACTTTTACTTTAGTTAAACAAAGAAAATGTATATATAATTCAATATTATATATATTTTCGTGAATAAAATTATTATTTTATAAACAGACAATCTCGGACGAGATACAGCTACCAGAATTCAAACGCAGCCGAAACATGAACGTTGTAAATGCGATAGTCCGTAATATTAGTGACCATAGTCAGATCTGCTAGTACTCATTACAATGTAATTACATATTACACAAATACTTCAGATGAAGATAACACACTGGACTATGCACCTAGATATTTAAAACTATTAACATTTTTATCAGAGGCTTTAATTTTTTGTTGATCATCAGAAGTATAAAATATATCACAGCAATTTTAGCCCAAGAAATTAGTTTGAGATCAAAGAAAAATGATCCTCAAAAGGAAAGAGTAAATTCATTTTCATACAAGTCAATAATTTTATCTAGTTCCTAACTAGCGAACATTAAATGGATTAGACATTGAAATAGAATTTACACCAACAACATTTAGTTTTAGCGGGTATATTATATTAAATGGTGGTTAAATATTCCAAAAGAAATGAGGGCTCTTGTGGGTGTGTGATGGTCTACGAATGAGCATGACAGGAAAACATGGCAGGCATAAATATAAATGGCTTCAGGCGATTAGTTTATGTGGAGAGCGCGACCTTCAGAGCTTCCTTGTGCTCGATACTTAGTTGCATCAAGCAGGAGTTGAACATATCTGCATTTCCCTGAAAAAAAAAAACCGTGAATTGTTTTTGTAATGTGTTATTTTATAGTAATAGCGCTTTGACTGAATAAAAGCGCTATTGAATAGATAAACTACCGACAAAATACCTCAGAAACCGGGCATAAGGGACTTGTTTTTGCGATTTGGTCATGACATGTAAATCTTAAAAATAAGGCGAAAGACAATTTAAACAAATTATTGCCTAATAAATAAATAAAAATACCTGTATCTGTCTCACGAGAGCGACCATTTGCGCGAACACCGGGTTGTCGTTGGGCACGGCGTCGCGAAGGAACGCCTCAGCTAGCGTCGCGATAACTCGCTGCGGCGCGTCGGGCGTGGCCAACGCCGCGTGCCCGCTCGCCGCCAGCTCGCAGAGCAGCGAGTACACGTGCGGCGCTTCTTCCGTGTCTTCAGTGACGGGCAGCCAGGTCAGCCTGCAGTAGTCATTCAAGTATTAGAATATTAGTTTTAAACTGAATAATAAAAAAAACTTATTGCTATTGCCTGAAGTGCTGATGTTGAACTTCAAAGCATAAATACTACATACATGCACGCAGTATTATGATTACGAATGTCTACAAAATATACCAGGGTTCAATGCAACAGCACGAGCAGGACATATCTATTGATAGTTGAAAACTTAGTTTTTTAAGGGAATAGATAATACAGGGTAAGTTAATAAAGGTTCTAGAGTGGAGACCACGAACTGGAAAGCGCAGCGTTGGACGGCCTCCCTCTAGGTGGACCGATGACCTTATGAAGGTCGCGCGGGCCGCCGTTGGTTGCGGGTGGCCCAGGACCGTTCGTTGTGGAAATCTTTGGGGGAGGCCTATGTCCAGCAGTGGACGTCCTATGGCTGTTAATGATGATGATGAAGTTAATAGAATACATAATATTCTAACTTACCAATGCCTTATGATTTCGTCCCTATTGATTTGTGAGTGATTGTATTTGATGATTTTCGTTACAGCTGAGATTGCGTTTTCGGTAGCGTTCAGGTTTTCTACGGAGCGGGAGGCGGGTTCTGCTATGAGTGCGGCTAGGAGGGGCACGGCGCGTGCGCAGGCGGCCGCGAACTGCGGACCGCCGAACTGCGCCAACACACCACAGCCGTACGCCGCCGCCTGTCGCACTTCCGGCTCCGGTTCGCGTAGTCCGTTCAGCATGGGCTCTAAGAATATGTCCTGATATTTAACGGAAGCTGGTCCTGAAAATTAAAGTGGTATGTTACTATTAGGTTGTAGTCACATATAGAAAATAAAACACTTCACGAATTATGATTCTTCTTTATAGCTGGTTCACTTTAAAAAGAATACTCAACATTATTTATGTTATTAAGAGATATCTTACCTCCAAACTCTATGACGTCGTCGAATATGCATATAGCCCATTGTCGGTCAGTGTACGGGCGGCCAGGAGCGAGCAGTTGCACCAAATGGGGCAGCAGGGAATCCAAATGCGGGAAGAAGTTTTCGTGGTATGCGGACATGAGGGCGTGGAGTACATCGGCGACGCGGGACAGGCCATATATATCTTCATTGTCTTCGTCGGCGAGTTGCTCTTCTACAACCTAAGTAGACAGCAGTCGTCTCTTATAATAGTAGCCATATAGTCCATAGAGTGAGACCATGGAGCAGATAAAAGAGGAGATGGCAAGATGGCATAAGCAACTGTGCACTGTGATTTCAACTCCATCCCGTCATCACAATAGGCGTACTGTGAACACCTCTGTGATTTCGACAACTTTTTGTACTTTTCGAAGAAAATGATGAAATGTTGTATTTTATCACGTAAAAAATACTCAAATAAGCATTCCGATGCTATGGAGGGCATCACATTTTATGTGTAAGTTATTAATAACCCAACCTAACCAAGAGCATGAAGAGATGTTTAAGGCTGACCCCACATTAGGCGTACGCGTTCCTCGGGCGTGTGAGTGGTGTGAGTGGTGTGAGTGGCGTGAGTGGTGTGAGTGGCGTGAGTGGCGTGAGTGGCGTGAGTGGCGCGAGCAGCGCTCGCATCGCTGACAGGAGGAGGATTCCGTCACTATAAACGCGTCATAGGTTTTTTTCAAATTACTTCAGAAGTTACTGTCCGATTTTGTTCAAAATAATTTTCCTAAAGAGTATTTAGATTTATCAACATGGAAAATTGCAATTTTCTAAGTCTCATTGTTTAGAAACGCCAGGGGGAGGGACCAAGTTATAAACCACTTTGGAGGCCGATCACTCAAAAATGGTTGACTTTGTAAAAGTCGTATATGAAATCTTGTCTTTATTTTAAAATACCTATTCAACGATACCCTACACGATGGGGTAGAATGAAAAAATATTTTTCATCCCCCACTTCACATGTATATCACCCCTAAAATATAAAATAATAATTATTTTATGATTCCAATACCGAGACCTATACACAATCTGTAACTATACCAAATTTCATTCATTTATATACATAACTACAGAAGCTAGAAGCGCGGACAGACAGACGGACGGACAGAGCGAAATTATAAGGGTTCCTTATATATTACGGAACCCTAAAAACTAAATTTATTAATCACAGGGATTAAAAATATATTCTAGATACATACTTACTCAATATTAATAATGTATTATTTTAATCATCATGCATACTAAGGTTTTTTTTTTACTTCCTAGAGACTTTTCAGTTGTATAGCAAATTTGTTTTTCATCATTTTCCTGTCGACCAAGATGTAATCTTGGGTTTAGTGCCATCTAGTGTGAGATAGCAACGAACGAACGAAGTAGTTATGGTATTGACCAGGCAGACACCCCCTCACCCCACAAATTATCACGCTTTGTTTCATACTGAAATCTCCTAACAACACCTCTGTATATTTTCTTCCATGGGTGAGACCATAAAGCAAAACTACATCCTACTAGACTTAGTAGTACGATTTACTTTATGGCCTATCATGCTAATATCATATTTCTATGCAAAGTGTTTAAAATAAGATAATACTATTACAATATAATTTTATATTGATAATTCGTATCTTAGCAAATTATTTTAAAGATTAGTAATAATCTAAAAACTACTACTAAATCATTCAGAGGCATATTACATCCCGACTGTGATTTTTGCGTAAAATGGCCAATTATGGCGTTCTTGATCTCAGAAACAAAGATTAACAATTTTGACATATTGAATAGTGCAGAATAGCTATTGGCCTAGTTCGTAGCGGCCTCGCTTTTTGTAAATTAAGCTTAACATTTTAATTAAACCCTAAATTGCAGAGAAAGATTTTCATAAAATGCGCGAAGGCACTTTTTTGAGCTCCTGGATTGAACTATTGTTCTAAGCAAATGAAATAATAAAATGAGAATATTATCTCCTATATAGTCGTATAGTTCGTAGCAGCCTTAGAATTTGAAATATCTTTGATTTAATATAGAAAAAAATCTTATTCAATGCCAAAAAAACCTCGAAAATAGCTTTAGGTTAACTGTGAATTACTCGACGATAATATTATTAAGCAAAATTTATACCAGAACAATTGTTACTTCATGAGTAATAAAGATTTTATAATTTTAAAGCATGAATTTAATTCCAATAAAAACGATAAATACCTAATCTCGCAGAGTGCAGATTTGCAGATTTAAATTATTATCAAGAAAGTTTAAGAGCCCTACTCTTAAACTTTCTTGATAATAATTTAAATTTTGAATATAGCAAAAAAGTAATTACCTCGTCGTAATCCTCATCGGCGCGTTTCTGGCGACGTTCCGTTGCACGTTCGAAGTGCTCAGTAAGAAGCTTGTTCAGGATGCGTAGGACCTCTGTCATTGTTTCATCAGACAGGCATCCAGCGCCAAGCAATTCGATACACTACAAAATAATGTGAACGAATTAAAAATACAAAACTAACATTTACTAGTTCTATTTTGATAGTTCTGTATTAAAAGTCAACATAAATTTAACTATGTGTTATTAAATTGATTATTAATAGTATTTTTGAAGTTAATATTTACCTTCGCAAGGCTGTTTAGTAGTTCCACTTGAACCTCTTGCTCTGGTTCCGAATCAATTGCCTTGAGCAGTTCTGGTAGAATGTACGCCCACATTCCTTGAATATACTGAGGTCCTCTGATGCGGGCACACTCCAGCAAATATGGCAGGGATTCCGCAGCTGCTGTACGAACATTGTCATGGAAGTAGAACTTCAGCATTGGCACCATAAGTTTCACAACATCCTCAGCGTATTCAGCGAATGCTTCTTTCAATTCACGAGCATAGCACACAAGCATGTCACAAGCAGACGCTTTATCTTCGAGACCTGCGGTCTTAATTCCGAAGTTTTGTTGTTCTCCTAACGTCACAAAGTGCCAGTCCAAGTCTCCCTCTATTGTCTCAAGGTCATCATTGTCCAGCAGAGCCACTTCTGGTTTCATAGCTGCAGTTCTCATTACTGGCTCCATTACCATTGGTAAATATTGAGCAAACTTTTTGCCTAAAAAAATTACTTATATTATGTTTGTAGATATTTTAAGTGGCAGAAGTTTTTGTGTAAAACGAATAATTATGTTACAAAATTCTCATACATTTACAATTGTACTACAATATAATTATTTTAATAAATTTATATTTTACCCATGATTCTACAAATTCTTGACCATGCCGAGATCAAGTAAGATGTCTGTGGGTCATCAGCAGGCAGTTGCTCTCCCTCTGTGTGTGTTTTCAGAAGCAAATCCATAATTTCTGAGGCATCTGCCAAGAATTTCTCCTCTCCTACTGCCAAACCTGTGACACAAAAAGTTTTGTCATGTAGACATTATCAGTCAGAACATGGAAATGTAACATGATTAGTGTCAAAAATGAGGAGGATACTTGTTAGTGAACTGAGATCCTTAAATACCTATTCAGATAAAAACGGAGCAAATGCCACAAATACTCTTCCAATGTTATGGAAGTAATTTCACTATAGAAATGCAATTACTAACGAACATTGGATATTATATCAATTTTAAATAATATTATATTTTTATAGTGACAAAGGGCTGATCGGATTAATGCTTATCTTTGTGACCAACTAATGTATACAACAGTTTTTATTACTACATAGTTGTTTAGTGATATCTGTAATTATATTGTAGAAAATATACATACCAATAAGACTGACACACTCAATGGTTTTTCCTCGGAGCATCTTCAGTTCATCTGTTGTAGCATTCGCAATGATGTATTTCAAGCAAGGCATGAGACGGTCATAGTATTCAACAAAGTCTTTCTCAACCGTGTCAGCAACTGATGCAATTGTTGTCACAATTTGTTCTAACACAAGTTTTGTACCGCGTTCCACCAGCTGTTTAAATTTTTTTATTAAATACTGTGTTCAAATTTTAACATTATGTGCCATGTTATCTCTCTCGTTCTTCGTATTAATAAGAGAGAAGGCATGATATTTAAACAAACTATAGCACTAACAGGTGTTGGTGAAATTGGGACTTAATCAATGCACCCACAGGGACAAAACTGTCGCAGCGTGATTTTCTCTCATAAGGAAACCGAAACAGGTGCATTTCGTCATAATTATCATGTCTATGTATGAGAGTAATTAAGATAGTGACAGTTTTGTGCGTCATATTTGAATGTGTGTGAACTGAGATGCCCATTTAACTATAGTAGATAAGCGGGCAGCAAATGCCACATATATTCTTCCAATGTTATGGAAGTAAATTCACCATTGTAATAGTGCAGTTACTAACGAACATTGGAAAAATCTGGTACATTGTTGTGTTGAAAGTGGAATCGAAAGAACCGGTTCTTTAAATATGGCCAGTTGTCAATAACTTAAAATATTCCCGGCGAACTTACGCCCTATAAAAGTTTAGTTTTATGGCAAAACGAGTCAATATCTTCTTCCTATTGCTAATAATTGAAATAGAATTGCGGGTGCAATCATGATGAAGTTCGGTAGCGTATTGTCGACATAAATAAGTACAAAGAATTACCTCTTTGAATTTGGCAGTCAAGATGGCTTCCAGTTTGCTCATTAATGGCCCCAAGTATTGAGTCAAGATTGGTTTAGGGCAATCTTCACTGAAGTTCACTAAAGCTGCTGCAGCATGAGCCTAGAAAATTACATTTAAACATACTTTATAATTTATTAATAATTCTTAAATTTTAAACAAAATTTGCCACTGTCACATAGATATTGTATGAAGTCTAATTAAACTCAATAGCATGTTCCATGTAGTTGCCACATTAATATTCTTGTATTAGCTATTGTGCAAGTTTTTACCTGAACTCTTGGGTTGGCATTATCTTCTAGCACCAACAATAGGCCAGGTACAACTTTGTCATGAAATTTCTTCTCAAATACTGGCGCGAAATCAGTTGACATCTGCCCAACTGCATTGCACGCTGCGTAACGGACGCGCGGGTGCTGAAAAAAAATAATCATTTTTCGTTAAATTTACATTGCATAGTAATCAGACTTATAACGCTGTTCTTTTGTGTGGAAAATAAGTTTTAGAGCCTCAGATTACGGCATTTTTGGTACTTTCGCGTTTTTTTGTCGCCGTCGTTGTTGTTGTCCACACTTATTATTGCGTTTGTAATTTGTATCGACCATATAAAAAAAACCCGCGCATTAAATGCCCTGCGCTTTGAGTTCTTCAATGACATTTTGATTCACTATTTTGATATACATTCTATAGCAAGAAACTTACAGGGTCAGCGAGATAGTTGAGAACAGCAGACACAACTTGGTCAAGCATTTGTTCCATCTGTTTGTGGCAGCCCTCGCCAGCTGATGAGACCGCCATGAGGGCAGCGTGCCTCTTCTTCCAGTCTTCAGAGTTTAACATGACTGGGACCTGTCCTACTATGAGACCCAACATTATTTTGCCACCGAGACCGCAACACATGCGGTCTAATGCTGATTCAGCTGCTACATAGTTTCTGAAAAACATTGGAGTTTCAAGTTAAAACTAATTTTGTCAGCTAATAATATTTTATTTTGTATATAAAATTATTTTCAAGTGTAAAGAATATGAAAAATCCAATCATTATGTCATTATGATGAAGGTTAATCAATACTAGAGAATCTTTATCCTATTATATAATTAAAGATTTATAAATAAGTTTGCTTGTAAACAAATGTTATCAAGGGACTGACACTGTAGTGTATAAGGAACACAGAGTGCTAATTATCTTGATGTTGCTCTTGTAAGATCACTATTTACATTATAATTTGCAGATTACAACACTAATTAAATGGAGCTTACATCATTGCTGCAGGTCAAGACTGATGATAACTCAATCATTCTCACCCACAAAACCTAATTTTAAAAATTAGTTACCTAATTAAGATATTACTTTAAATTATACTTCCATTGGCAAATGACACATGCTCAATATTTATCTTGCGTAATTTTTATTATTCCAGCAATCACTATCACAATACATGATAAATATGCATTAACAAGACCATTACTACATTTTATAATATACTCACTCTTCATTGTCATCATCAGCGGCGTCATCTTGAAGCGACCAATCAGGTTCATCGTCCAATTCGCACATCATCTCCAACACCAAAGGTGTCAATGCTTGTACCGCATTTGGTACCACTTTTCGAACCATAGCTGGTGCAGTTTCGCACAATGTCACTAATGTCTCCAACGCCAGCTGACGCCAGTTTGATTCAGAGTCTACATCTGCTATAATCTGAATACATTTTATGATTAGGTCATTTTTAATTGAAAATGTGAATAACAAGTACACCATGCAATGCTATGTAGACATTTAAAATTAGGGGAACATCCATTGTTACAATACTTTTGGCTTAAGCAAAATGTCAATTTATTACCTTGATGCACACTTGGAAGATAGCTTCCACTTGGGGCCTAAGGAATTTAGGAGCAGACTCAGCTAATTCAATAAGCACTTTCAACGCTGAATCATCATCAGCTTTCTCTATTGATTGCACAACCACCTAAAAATCAAACATATCTTGTTTATAACATAATCATTTCTACATAAATAAACATTATGGTAATAATTCTACATTAAAATATCTTTGCAAATAAACTCTTTTCTCCAAATTATTTGTCTTGAGGGCTACTATCAAACTCCACTCTATGTAAGTGTGGTGTTAGCGAAATCCTCAATTTTATATTGCACATTATAGCAGTGAAATATTTCATAGGAAATTGTCACATAGGAGTTTATGTGCATTTTATGTAATACTATAAAAAACAATTGGCACTAAAATCATTACATTCTAGTATTGAACTCAATTTACAAGCATTTGTCTAGACATAGTCGTTTTAAGAAATCTTCTATTAATATCTATGAGGGGGACAATTAGCACTCCCACTTGTGATTACAAGTATGGCATGCCTAATCAATTGAGCCATACTGTAAATTAACAAGTATTTATTACAAGAATTGGGTTCCAGATTAAAAATATTTGCAATTATAACCTGCATCAGTGGCAACAACACTTCACTGAAATGCTTTTGTATTGCCGGTTCCTTGTCATGCAACAAAATAAATGCACCAACAGCTTTGACTGCTTGCATTTTCAGGGTTTCTGGTTCATTTGGTTGCAGAGCTGATAGCAACATCCTCTTTATGATATCCAAGTTTTCATTTTGACGATTGCCAAATACTCCTGGTACAGATCTAAAAAAAGCAAAATATGAAATTAAACTATATTAAATTAATTCTGTTCTTAAATGTCAATTGCAAACGCAAAAAAAAGCATAATAAGTATTTTAAAAATACTTAAAATTGAGGGCTTTTGTAGGTGCAGAGGCATGGACTGTCCCAAAAGAAATTTTGGAAAAAATTCATAAAAACTTGCAACGGGACAGAAAAAAAATCTTAAAACCTTCTATAGTTAAATGTGCCCCCAAAAAGAAGTGGCAAAAAAGGCCAGACTAAATCTGCATGCATATAAAATAATTCTAAAACCAAGACAGAAGTTTTAAATTTACTAACATGATTTATAAACCTATGTATCTATTTTAAATAACATGATTTATAAACCTATGTCAAGGTCAGATTGTGACTGGCAAATTCAAGTTTAGTGACCTTGGTAATTCTCTGTGCTCATGATTCATATCACACCCAGATTACCAGTTACAAATATAGAAATGATAACCCATGTTGATAGATACTAGAATATAAATTGCAGTTCATACTGGGGTATCTATCAACATGGCTATCATATTAGGGAAACAATATTGTTTTCTAGCATAGTCTAGCTTATTGTTTTAATTTCTTTAATTTATTACTTATATAAATACAATTTTTTTTTTAATTTTATCTACATAAGCATCTAACCATATTAGTGACAATTTCATGATGCCTGCTAAAGTGAATTGTTGTAAGGTAAAGAAAAATGTTATCTCTCGTAGCTTATTACATATTAAATAATTATTTTATGCTAGTAACATTATTTTAAAACTTGTTAGGTACTAGAAGTTTAAAAAAATAAACTTACGTAAACATTCTTATGCCAGCTTCTTTCATGTTGGGGTCTTGTGAGCTTGCACAGTTGAACATGAATTGCAGAAACTCGGGCCACTGGTTAACTCCATCATCATCAATGTGATTCCTGGCTAGTTCTGAGACCACATCACATATCTAAAAAAACATTTAAAAATCTTATTTTAAATAAATTAATATACTAACCATTTACATATAATTATAAATTTTTGTAATAAGATGTGTAAATAATGAGGATACACAAATAACAGTACTAATAAAGCTACTTTCGCAATCCAAAAGTTTTGGGGCTACACCAAGTATATCTCAATTGGAGCAATTCAAAAATTGGTACTCAAACTTTCAATAAACACTTAAAATGTAATCAACAAGACAGTTACATAGTAAAAATTTAATATCATGATGACTCAGATGTTTAGTTCTTTGTTTCTATATAATCTAATTTTAGATATGAATAAATGTTTATAATAACCTTTCGTCGTAACTGTTGGCTGACTTCAATCTGTAGAGTAAGTAATAGTTGTTGCCTAAGCACTACTTGCTGTTCAAACGGCAGCTTAGGGAAGAACTCGAAGAACTCTGCACTGAGCAGCCTTCGGAGAAGTACTGCAGCTGTCTGGCGACCCTCCTCACTGACATCAGCATTTTGAATAGCACCAACTAAATATGCTACTTTTGTTTCTGTAGGTATACCATTGTATGCTTCCTATAAAGGACATAAAAGTAATTAACAGACGAAATATATATTGTGTCCTTGCTCAATTAACAATTTCTGCGAACTTTAAAAATGTTTCTTTAATTTATATCTACATTTCGCTGACTGTAGCGTATGTCGTACGTACTTATAGTTCTGGAATTCACCACATGTGCGAGAAATAAATTAAAATAATCGCCGCCAATATTATGAGTTAGGGTTATACTAAAATATGCGCAGTCAGCAAAATCAGTAGAAAAAGTGTAAATAAACGTATATTTTATAATACTAATACTGTTAAAGATTTACCGCAAATTATAATCCTATTTAACAACAGAAACAATCTTTCAATAATTAGAACTATCCTCCATGACCACGTTTTGACACGAGGCTACAGCAAAGTTTTAATCCAAAATATTTTTATACTTCCACTGATTTACAAAAACTTTACACATTTACGTAAATAACAAATAAACTTACTTCTGCCTGTATTCGAATTTCATTATCTGTAGACAATAGTGTATTTAGTAATTGATAAAATTGCGCCTGATCTCCTGCCATGTTGAACCTCTTTGAAAAGGCCCGTTTTTCTTTGAGAGAATTTTGCGTGACCGACCGACAACCAACGCCGCCCGTAGTGTTGCCATATTAACTTTTTTTTGAATAAGACATGTAGATATGGTCAATCAAATGGCGTTTACAGCCCCGTGGGCAGAGCAACCCGAGACAGTAGGTACGAAAATAGACGAACAAAACAGATGAAGCACAAAATTTCCACTCTATATTACTACTTCTTTTTTAATTATGGCATAGATGATAAGTAATACTACTGAAAAATTATGGCATGTTAAAGCACTGAATAGACATTGATAATTGAAGGGTGTTTTGGAAAAACAACCATAGTCCAAAAAAACGGGAATAAGATTTTGATGTCTATGGATGTAGTGAAAGAAACGCAAAGAGACCTTAATATTTTATTATTTTTGAAAAGTAACCTTAGTCACAAGATATTCCCTAGAAATGTTTGTATGATTGTTTGGAATAACAACCTTTGTCACTCGCTGCTTGGAAAAAAACCATTGTCACAAATGTCAGTTTTGACTTTGGCGGTTTTTCCATGACACTCTGTCAGTTTGACTTTGAGGTCAGATTTCGTATTTTTTCTCGGTTTAAACGAACTCTATCTAATATCTTATAATATCTAATATTTAATACCTTACTCTAATATCTTCTTTAACTGTCCTATAAATCTTTCTTTATATGACTTCCTTCCTACTCACATTCCTCGGACCTCGACCCATTAATCTTAAGACTATTTTATCCTACGTCTTTACTCCATTTGTAGACACTCTATGTTTATTTATAGCTTCAAATCACATAAAACTTATATTATACAGGTGACCTGAAATTCGATACATTCCTTTGAAAGACAGAAAGTAGACCTCATTTACAGTAATATTTTTCATGGCATCCCTTATCCGAAAGTTGATATGTTGAGATAGCAACACAAATATTTCTTTATAATCTGTCCGACTGAAGGACTTTGTATCCATGGTCATGAATAAATTAAAAAAAAAAAAAATATAATCTGTGACCGACTGAAGGACTTTGTATCCATGGTCATGAATAAAAAAAAAATAAATAAATTATAATCTGTGTAATTTATAGGTTATATTTAATGTCATTTTGTAAAATGTTATGCTTCTCCTACTTCAGTTAATAATGTCTTATATGTCAAAACTCAAAATGTATCCGACTGAAGGACTTTGTATCCATGGTCATGAATAAATTAAAAAATAAAAAAAAATTATAATCTGTAGGATAGACTCCTTTTGTTATCTGTGGTTTATAAAAACTACTTCTTCCTTCCGGTAAAAAATGGCTTTCTAGAATGATGTGCTAGGTATGTTAGAAATAAGTAAAAGTAATAAAAGTGAGTTGTTTCAAGTTAATGCAATTTAATTACAAGAACATTCTTCTAAAACACATATATTCCAATAGTTATGGGCCCAGATTCCTTTTCCGAGAAAATCTAAAAAATTTCGAAGCACGAGGGAAGCAATATTATGTCGGCGAGAGACGCTATGAATAGTAAGTACAATATACCACAATTTGATGGCGAAAGCTTCAATACTTGGGCATTTAGACTAAAAAGCATTTTAAAAGAGAGTGGTTGCTATGAGGCAATTCTGCAAAAGGATTTTAAAGATGAAAAATTGGAAGCAAGAGCCCAAGCTATAATAATTTCCGCAGTGGCGGATAGCCACCTAGAGTATTTGAGAAGTGATACAGCTTACGAGATGTTTAAGAACCTAGAGGAGAGCTTTAAAAATCGAGGCACCCGTAGTAAATTGTTCCTGCGAAGGCAGTTGAGTGAAATTAAATATATTGAAACAAAGTCTTTGAAAGAACATTCACTAGAATGCAGGAAATCATTACACAACTAGAGGAAGCAGGCTCTGTGATGTCAGAGGAAGAAAAGGTCAACATCTTCTTACTGTCCATGCCAAAAAGTTATGAAAATATAGTGACTGCGCTGGAAACTATCGGAGAATTAAAACTTACTACTGTAAAAGACAGATTACTGGCAGAAGAAGAAAAAAGAAAGCAGTTTCACAGCAAGGAGATTGTCACTCCAAGTGCATTCTCATGCTTTGTATGTGGGAAACCAGGACATAAAAAATTTCAATGCCATAAATTACAAGGAAACGGATATAAGAATTTCAACACCGGACAAGGACAAAGTAACGGGCAAGGATACAACGCTAGACATGGGTTTCAAAGAGGACAAGGATTTTATGGAGGACGTGGACATACTTTCAATAACCGAGGTAGAGCACAAGGTGGCCATGTGAATTTTGCGGGGAATAATCCAAATGTATTTATGTGCTACGACGAACAGTATAATAGTGGAAATAACTCATTGATTCAGTTTTGTGTGGACTCTGGGTGTACAAACCATTTAATTAATAGTAAGGAACATTTTATAGACTATATTGAGTTAAATGTACCTAAGAAAATTGCAGCAGCCAAAAATGGGGTTAGTTTAGAAGCAGTTGGGATTGGAAATATGGAAGTATCATGTCAAGTGGGTAAGATTTTAAACAAATTTCTAATAACAAATGTTTATTATATACCTGATTTAAGAAAAAATTTATTATCTGTGTCAAAAATGGAAAGTGCTGGTTTTAGAGTAGTTTTTAGCGGAGGTAAAGTAAGAGTTTATAAACAAGAGAACTTAATGATGATAGGTAATAAAATAGACACATTGTACACACTAAACTTGCAAAGTATTGTAACTTCATGTAATTTTTCAAGTAAAATTAATAATGATGAGTATGACATATGGCATAGGAGGTTTGCTCATTTAGGAATTAATAATTTAAATTTATTGGTAAACAAAAACATGGTACATGGTTTGGCAGGATTAAAAAATAAAACTATAGAAAATAACTTGTTGTGTGAGCCCTGTGTATTAGGGAAAATTTGTAGACAACCTTTCAATAAACCAGGCATTAGAGCGAGGCAACCTTTAGAGCTTGTGCATACTGATGTATGTGGACCTATCTCTCCACAAACTTATGACGGAAAGAATTACTTGGTAACATTCATTGATGATTTCACACACTTTACAATAGTTTATTTAATGAAAAATAAATCAGAAACTTTTGAACATTTTCAGCATTATTATAATTTTGCAACGAGACATTTCAATAGAGATCTTTTAAAATTAAGAATGGATAACGGTAGAGAATATTTTTCAAATGAATTTAAGAATTTTTGTAGTAGGAACGGAATAGTGATGCAGTACACAGTGCCATACAATCCGGAGATGAATGGAACAGCCGAAAGGATGAATCGAACATTAGTGGATAAAGCTAGAACTATATTGATTGACTCGGAAATGAAAAAGGAGTTCTGGGGAGAAGCAGTTTTGTATGCAGCGTATGTGACAAACCGAAGTCCAGTTACTGGAAGAGATAAAACACCAAGTGAAATGTGGGAAGGTAGAAAACCGGACGTATCAAACTTAAAAATATTTGGATGTATCGCTTATAATTATATACCAAAGGAATTGAGAAATAAACTAGATCATAGAGGAAAGAAAATGATAATGATTGGATATAGTATGGCAGGTTATAAGCTATATGATGAACAAACAGGAAAAGTTGTGACTGCGAGACATGTTATTTTTGATGAAAAATGGAAGAAAATTAAAGGATTAGCTAACATACCTGAATATGAAGAAAACGAGAAAATAGAAAGCGTGAAAGACAGCACAGAAGAGGAAATAAATGAAGAAGTTGAAAGACAAGAAAGTAATGAGAAAGCAAGAGATGAAATAGTGGAAATTTGTAAAGAAGAAGAAAGTCAAGAAATAGGAAGAGGAAAGAGAAATAGAATGAAACCAAAATGGCAGAATGAATATGTAACCAGTTTTACTGATGAAGATGATGCCATGTATGCGTTTTTATGTATGAATGATGACGTGCCGTTTACATATGATGATATAAAAACCAGAGAAGATAAAAAGGATTGGATGAAAGCTGTAAGTGAAGAATTGAAAGTACTAGATGAAAATGAGACTTTTGAAATAGTTCCGAAGCCAGAAGACAAGAAAACATTAGATGCAAAATGGGTATTTACAAGGAAGGATACAGGAAGAGAAACGATATGTAAGGCTAGACTAGTAGTACGAGGTTTTCAACAAGAAGAGAAATTTGATGATGTTTACTCACCCGTGTTAAAGTTACAGATGTTAAGGATATTGTTATCTGTAGCTGCTCAACGAGATTATCATTTAAGTCAGATGGATGTGAAAGGAGCATTTTTATATGGGAATATAGAAGAGGAAGTATACATAAAACCACCAGATGGTATGAAAGTGCAACAAGGATTTGTACTGAAACTAAAGAAATCACTATACGGTTTAAAGAAATCTCCTAAATACTGGTATGAAAAGTTTAATAACACAATTATATCATATGGTTTTAAACGTTCAAATAATGATTATTGCTTATATTACATAAAATATATATACTTACTATTGTATGTCGACGATTTGCTTATACTAGGCTCAAACTTAAATAAAATAGAAGATTTAAAACGATTTTTGAAAACTAAATTTAAAATGAAAGATTTGGGTAGCAATAATTTAATGTACCTTGGGATATCGATTAAAAAGACCTCTATTGGAATAACTATTGATCAAACTAAATATTTTACAAGTGTTCTTGAACGTTATAATATGAATGAGTGTAAGGGATGTGAAACACCAATGGATGCAAATTATAAATTTGATGAGAACGGAGATATTGATTTATCATATGAAAAACAATGTCGATCATTGATAGGGTCACTTATGTATGTTACTGTCGGTTCAAGGCCAGATTTAGCGGCATCTGTTTATTATTTAGGTAGATTTCAATCTAGACCAAATATTGAGCTCTGGAGATCTCTCAAACGTTTGCTAAGATATGTAAAACATACAATTAATTTTGCATTGTTGTATAATAAAGATGATTGTAACATGCCTTTATTAGGGTATGCAGACGCTGATTGGGCTAGAGATTTAGACAGGAAATCGACATCAGGATATATGTTTAAAATTTTTAATAATACTGTTGTATGGAAGTCTAGGAAACAAAGTACCGTTGCCTTAAGCACAACTGAAGTGGAATTTGTATCATTATGTGAATGTATTATGGAAGCTTGTTGGATGTTAAAATTACTTGCTGATTTAAATATTAATGTTAAAAATGTAACTATTTATGAAGATAATCAAAGTACTATTAAAGCTATTAAAAATCCTGATCAGAAAAGGCTTAAACACATAGATGTTAAATATAATTTTATAAAACAGAAAGTAGAAGAAAATATTGTTACTGTAAAGTATATTAATACTAAAGAACAGATTGCTGATATCTTAACTAAACCTTTGTCTAAGAATATTTTTAAAAATTTAGTTTCTAAATTAAGTTTGTGTTCTATAAATGTTTAAAGTTAAAACATTATTATTGTGTTAGAGTTTGAGTATGTTAAAGTTCAAAGTTAGTTATTTACTTTTATGAATGTTGAGGAATTTAAGTTTAATAAATTTAAATGTAAGTTGTTGTGTATCTATGTAAAAGAAATGTTTGTGTTGAGGAAGAGTGTTGAGATAGCAACACAAATATTTCTTTATAATCTGTAGGATAGACTCCTTTTGTTATCTGTGGTTTATGAAAACTACTTCTTCCTTCCGGTAAAAAATGGCTTTCTAGAATGATGTGCTAGGTATGTTAGAAATAAGTAAAAGTAATAAAAGTGAGTTGTTTCAAGTTAATGCAATTTAATTACAAGAACATTCTTCTAAAACACATATATTCCAATATGATATTTACAAAGTTATTGAAATTTCAAAAAAAAATTCTCTATTTTCGACTTTTTGCCTTTGACATGACGTATTTTTAAAAATGTTTGTCTTTTTAGTCATTTTTTTATGTATTTTAACCGTCAATGAGTCAAATATTATTTTTAAGGAATAAATAGGGACAAACTAAGCGAGAATTTTTCATTATGAGACATGAAACAGAATTTTCTTTTAAGAAAAATGCACATTTTTCTTAAAAACAGGTGATTTTCTTAAAAAAATGTATGATACAATGCGTACCAATATTCTAAATAACTTCCTTATCTCATTAGCTTTCCAAAAAGGTGCAAATGTTTACATAAAAATATGACGTTGTAGTAAACATATTAGAAGTAAAATGAAATAATGTCTAAATCGATTTATTTGCGATAAGGTTAAGGATAAAAGGAAAAACTTGAATTTAATTATGTTAATTGTGTTTAAAAAACATCAATGTTTAATTAAATTTAATAATAAATATTCTACTTTAGGTCTTGTTCAAAATGTGAACCTCTGTTTCTGATACAGGCCCGTAGTCTTCTCCGTACCTCTGTTTTGATTATTCTGGTAGTAAGACTAGTTTTGATTTCTTCTGCTGCATTTCTTATGCGGCTTCTGAGCTCCTCTACAGTAGTTATGGCTATAGTAGTATACACCAAAGCCTTCATATGACCCCAAAGATAAAAATCACACGGGGTTAAATTGGGACACCGTGCTGGCCAAGGAATTGGCCCGCCTCGACCTATCCAGCGATGTGGGTAAGGTCCAACTAAATTATTATTAATTATACCCATTTACATTTAGACTGAATCTGGTTTGATGGGCCCTTTCTTTTTTCATCCTGGGGTTTTCTCCTTTTGGTGCCCAGTAATGTGTGTTGTGAAAATTGTTTATCCCGTCACGGTCAAATTTCGATTCATCCGTCCACAATATTCTTGAGAAGAAATTGCGATCCTCCATGTCTGCATTTATCATAAAACGGCAGAATTCCATTCTTCTAACTGGGTCTCCCTCTTCCAACGCTTAGACAGGTGTGTAGTGAAATGGATGTAGACGCGCTGTGTGTACTGTAAACCACACCTTCCATTGACTCAATCCAAGTCTTCTAGCTGCCGCTCTTGTAGAAATAGAAGGATCATTTTGAAAAAGTGTTAAAATTTCTTCTTCTTCTTCTGGAGCATACAAACGAGGTCTGCCTGAATCGCCACGTCTTCTATCAACACGGCCGCTTTCCCGAATTCGTCGAAATGTTGTTGAAAACACTCTAACGTTTGGCACTCGTCGATTCGGAAATCGTTCAACGTATGTTCTTCGTGCAGCAGCAGTATTACCATTACAAAGTCCGTAACAAAACAAGATGTCAGCGTATTCATCGTACTCAAAAGCAGCCATCGCGATACAAAAAAATCACAAGTAGAAGTAAGGGTGTAGTTTAAAGCAACAATACGTCCGTACACGACAGTTCACTTAAAACTAATATTAGCTACTAAATTTGCTCTCTAAGCCAGTCGGTAACTCATTGACAAAGGGCCGCGACGACAGTAGCCGAAACATCCCGAAGTTTGAACAAAGGAAACAATTGAAAAAAAGGTCGCCTCAGGTAGAGTAATTCTTGAGATAACGTTACCTGATGATTGTTTTGTCTTTGTTTATTACATGTTCATATTTTTATGTACATATTTGTACCTTTTTTGGAAGCTTATGAGGTAAGAAAGTTATTTAAGGTATTTGTACGCAGTTAGTGTTAGGTTTTTAAGAAAAATGTGCATTTTTCTTAAAAGAAAATTCTGTTTCATGTCTCATAATGAAAAATTCTCGCTTAGTTTGTCCCTATTTATTCCTTTAAAATAATATTTGACTCATTGACGGTTAAAATACATAAAAAAATCACTAAAAAGACAAACATTTTTAAAAATACGTCATGTCAAAGTCAAAAAGTCGAAAATAAAGAAAATTTTTTTGAAATTTCAATAACTTTGTAAATATCAACTTTCGGATAGGGGATGCCATGAAAAATATTACTGTAAATGAGGTCTACTTTCTGTCTTTCAAAGGAATGTATCGAATTTCAGGTCATTCTGTATATATATATACTAGTAATTATAACCTGTTTCCGCATGAGGTAAGTCATTGCATGAGCCATTCCCTGCACTGTACGCCACAGCTTTTCACTGAACATCTGCTGCATCACTCTGACGTTGGCAACTCCTATTGCAGGGAAGGCTATGCCAAAAGAAGAAGAACGAACTCGTTTTTAATAAAATTTTGTTTTTGGCGTGAATAAGTTACAGCGTTTAATTATTTTCAAAGTAAATATGGACAATATCCAAAGAGACAGCCAGTCAAATGTGCAGTGGGCCACAAAGAGAGTGAAAAAGATTCCAAAGCGCGAATCTATAAAGAGACGGAAAGTTGCTGGTGAACCGCATATCAATCACGTCGGAAATTCAATAAGTGGCGCTACTACAGGAACCGATTGCCGGTAATTATTACGAAATACTCGTACTTATTTAGCTATATAGGCTCAAGTTAATGTTATTTACCTAAACTGCAAATTTACCTTGACTTAAGTAGCTCTAAAATACTTACCTGCCTATTAAAAGTATGTGGTTTTCTATTTTACAGATGTTCGCGTTTACAGTGCTTCTCTAAAATAACACCAGAACAGAGGCAGGAGATACTTCAACTGTTTTTTAAATATCCTTGCAAGAATGACCAAGACGCACATCTCTCAGCTCAAACAACGAAGACCTTGTACGAGAACAGAACGAGATTATAGTGATTATTGATGCAGACTTTGCCCTTATAGGCAACAAGAAAAAAGACATTCTGCAGAGGTTCCTTCAGATTGGGGCAAGATAATCTGTGAGGCCAGAAAATATCCCACATTTTCTGGCCCCACTTTTTAACATGAAGGAGGCATTTATGCCATACTTCTTGAAGACCCCAAAACCAGCTCTCAAGTTGCGACAAGCACGAATTTTCAAGATAAGTGATAAGTACCAATATATAAAGGTGAAGAATACATTCTCAGGGCCTTCATTCAAGACTGAAATACGTAAGCGTCTAAGCTTACCAAATAAGTTTGTCATGGATCCCTTATATGTTTCTTTTATAGAAATGACTGCTGGTAAAAAGGCTAATTTGATAGCTCTCAGTAAATACTTAAGTACCCCTGAGAACCGAGACTATTATAGGAATTTATGCTCTGATGATAATGTGGAGTGCCATGATGATAATGTGGAGGTGGATGATGATGACAACAGTAATGGGTGTAAAGAACAATAAGGAAATATATAGTATTTAAGTTAAAATTATAGTTTATAAGTAAAATATTAAGTTAGAAATAAATTATCTATCCTAATAAATTTTCTTTTATTTCATTTACCTAGTACCTAAAGGAATAATTTTCCTAATTTTTTTTTGGAAAAACAACCTATGTCTCAATTTCTCACATAGATTTGTTGAAAAACTGCCTTTGTCAAACTAATTTTTAGGGATATTTCTATTATACAGGCCAAAATTGGACTAAATCTATGCATAATGCAAAGGGGTTATTCAAACCCAGGACATATAGTAATTAATGGAAGATTCAATAATGGCATTATTATGAAAACCATTTTTTGCTTCTAACACAAAATGATATGAATATGACAATGGTTGTTTATCCAAAACACCCTTCAATTTGGACAAGATCGCGTTTGGCGTTTTCTGAAATTTGACACTTCAAATTTCAGCTCTATTGTACTAACGCGCTAGAGTTCTATTTAGTGCTGTTTTTTCTGTCGCGAGTCGCGACTACAAAATACCTCTCGTGGGAACGAGGGCTAAGGTGTGTACACACTAGTGACAGTTTTAAATGATGTTTCAATGGCCGTGTACGATACATCTTAGATTGTTCTTAAATCTTTAGAGCAACTTCTCGTATTTCTTTTTTTTGTTTTGTGATATAAAAAAAATTTGTCATATGTCAAAATTGTCGTTGCCAAATGTCAGTTACATTTCTAAAAAAAAGTTAATTAAAATTTGTTAACAAGAAATACGTGAATTTTTATAATGAATTACAGTTAAAAACATTATTTTTTTAATTTATAGAAAACATAATAGTCTGAAAATGGTGAATTTCTCAGGATTTAGATACTTACCTTTTATAACAAAGTCAAAGCATATAACCTATAATAATACATTTTATTTCAGGCTAGTTCCATTATTGTGGCTGGATTAGGTATGGCTGCAGTGGGATTTGCAGGCCGTTATGTTCTTAGACAAATGCCCAATGTGTCTGTTAAGTTTTCCGAAGCCATTAAAAATCTTCCAAAATTTGATGCAGAAAGTCTAGCAAATTCTAAATACTACAAAGGTGGCTTTGAATCTAAAATGACAAAACGGGAAGCCGCATTAATTTTAGGTGTTAGCCCTACTGCTAGCAAAGTTAAGGTACATTATAATTATTTAAAAATTTACCTTTTGTAGCAAAATGCACAATACAACTTACACATTGTATATGCCCACTTTGGTGTTGTATTCGTTTCATGTTAATGTACTTACAATAACAATTATTATATAACAATATCCATTTTTTTGCAGATTCGGGAAGCACACAGAAGAATTATGCTATTAAATCATCCAGACAAAGGCGGCTCTCCGCTCATTGCAGCTAAAATAAATGAAGCAAAAGATTTACTTGAGAGTGGCAAATCATCATGATGTTATTCAGAAATACAAATTATTATATGTAAATGGTTAGTAGCATTTTTTAGTGTTAAGTTTCTTAGAATTGGTATTGTAAATAAATAAGTTGCTCTGAAATATCTTCTTAATTGTGTTTATTTGAGTACTCAGTTTTGAAAATATCTCCAAAATGCCAAGGATAGTTAAAATTTGAGTGATTATTATTTTACCAATAGGCTAAATTTTATTTAAAGATATTGTGTAAAATCCAATTAACTGCAGGCAAAGCTGTGGATAAAGCAATGGTAATTTAAGTATTAATGAGAGAAACAAGAAAAAAAAAGAGAACTAGCAGGATCAATAAATAATAAACATGAGTTGCTTATGGCGTTTTATTATTTACTGTATTTCCTAAAACCACATCTGGCAGTAAACAGGATCAAACCATTACAATTATAAATAGTTATTTTTTTAATAATATTAAATATTAATTATATTGACAATAGAGTGATATAATACGCATTCACTTTTTTGTAGCATCGAAATATAAATTAAAAAACCTAAGAAATAAGGTTTACTAAAATGGCTTAAAAATAAAGAGGATAAAAAAATATATAGTTGAGCAATATTTAATGCTAATAACTGGGTTTTTTGTAATTCTTATTAGATTAAGTTTTATTATTTCATATGTTTTATTATATAATATTTATAACATTTTTATTTCTAGATATATTTTGTTGATCCTGTCATGTGTTTTTTTTTTTACTAAAAATTTATAATTCATAAAAAATGGAAACTTCCCCATTCATTGTTATTATAATAATATTTTTAGTGCTATGCACTATGTTTATTGTAATATAATTACGAAATCTTACAACTTTAAATAGGTATTAATTATGTCTTTGAATTTATTAGAGACATTTTGATCACTGAAGTGACTGCGTAGTAAGCAGTAATCAATATAATTTAAATCAGTTGATATTAAACACAAGTGTTGCTCGCGGCACAATACAATATTCCACGGGAAGACTGTACACTATTCAGAATAAGTTAAAAAAACTATAACCCGACTATGTTATAAAAAAAGAGATTTAAAAAGGCAGAAACAAGAAAATAATTCAGATAGAAATCCAGAAATGCATAGGTAAAAAAATTGTCAAGCTAGAGCTGTGGTGCGACCACACCCACTAATTGGCATCTGAGCGTCAGTTCACACCGAGATGCTAAATAAGGCCTAGAGAAGTTTCTAGAATTATACCCCAAAATAGATAGAGACGGCTGTGATTTGACATAGACTGTTCTGAACCTTATAAAGTAGTTGCAACCACAGCTCTACTTTTACCATTTTTGTACCTATGCATTTCTGGATTTCTATCTGAATTATTTTCTTGTTTCGACCTTTTTAGATCTTTTTTATAACATAGTTGGGTTATGGTTTTTTTAACTTATTTTTTTAATTCTTTTTTTTTTGTTTTCCAATCGAACATGTTTTTGGAATAATAATAATAAGTACCTAATCAAAACACTTGAAATTAAAAATAATATCTTCTTCACGAGCATGGAGCGAGACATTTTCTTTTCTAGATTTTAAGAACGATAATAATAATAATATTTTATTATATAAAATATATTTTATGAAGGTAAACTAATATGTATAATATAAAAAATATATATTTATAGTCCTATATTAAGTAATGTTCGAAAATTGGATAACTGGGTTTGTACAACCGCATTTTTAACGTGCATTTTGACATATTTGTGGTGTGTTTGCCAAGAGCTTTCTTTTGATACCAAACACGTGATGTTTATCGTGGTTTAATGTTTTTAGATGCTAGGATGTGAGGTTCAATTTTCGAAATACAAAATTTTGAAAAAAATATATAGCCTATGTTACCCGCGGCATCATTACGAATGTATTGACACATCATTTATTAAAATCTGACTAGTAGTTTGACGCTACGAGGGAACAAACGTACATAGATACGTAAATAATATTATGTACATTGGCTTCGCCGTAGTCGGGTAATAAAAAGTAGCCTATGTTCTTACTCGTGGTTTACTGTGCTAAATGTAATCAAAATCGCCCAGTCAAAATGGCCCAGTGAATTTTGGATCTTATTCAATTCAAACTAAAAAATCTTTGTAATATTAGGATAGATTAATATATTATAGTTATATTTAGTTTTTACCCGACTACGGCGAAGCCAAAAGGTAGGCCGAAGGGTAATGATTTTGGCAGTCTATGTATGTTTTATTTATAATAATGAAAAATATGTATATTTAACGATATAGGAAGAATTAAAAGAACCCTTCATTTGTGGATTTTTCCATAAAAATCAAAATATCACAAAATATAGATGTGATAAAAAAATTGGCCAACGGGAACAGATTCAGAGCATTAAAATCTTCATGATTAAAACATACATTTCAGAAGGAGGTTTCGTTGCAGACCAGTGCACTTATTTGTTCGATAGATGTCACTATACCGGTCTTACATATTTCTGAATATTTTAATAATAGTTGTAATTTGAGGTGTAGGATATATTCTACTACATTTATCATATTACGGCGAATAAGTGAATTGGTGTTGACTGTTAAGGCCGTCCCCCGAGCAAACGACCTTGAGGATTTCACTACCTCACCACCCCGCCTCACCTCTACAAAGTTACGTAATTCTATTTAGCGACATCTATTGTAGACTGCTTGTATTAATATAAAATCGAAGGCAATGTGGTGCCATCTACTATTTATTTATAATACTAACAACAGACACGACTCTCATCAGAAACCGTGTAAGTCAAATAATTGTGTTTTTGTAAAATTATGTAAAATAAAAAAAGAAATCATATTTCAATATTTATTACGAATACACTTTTAGGTATTTACAAGACATTTAATATTATTCACTTTACAATAATTAATAAGAAGGAGAGGCATAATAACGTATCGAAAATGGTGACTCTGCTTGCAATTCATGTCTAGTAATTCGCACAATTCGTACTAATTTGACATTCGTCAGTAGTGTCAGTTTTGACAATTCGTTTTATGAATTGATTTGAGAGGAATTGCAAAATGTGACCATTTTAGGTCCGCAGAAAGTAATCGTATGGGTCGTTCCCGTTACATACCACACATTTTTCACATCGAAGCCACAGCGAAGTATTGTTTTTGAATTGCCTGATTCATACCGCGGTGCGTTGGAGTGGTATGAAACGACTATGTAATTCTTTTTTGGTGTGAGTGGATTCGACCACGAATTTTATTAAATATGTTTAGTCTAATCATTTACTTATACAGGCGTATAGAAAAGTGGTAACAAGTAGAAATAAAAAATATTTTGTATAAAGAAATGTCATTTATTAAAAAAAACATATATTATATTATCAGATTTCTTACTATAGAATCACAGCTTGATTTAAATTACACAATATAGCAAAAAATCTTAAAATGACATAATTGTAGTACGGGAGCCCTAGAACAAAGGGGGGTCAGCTCGTTAGGGTTGCGTTTTAGGGTTCTGTAATCAACAAAACTTGGTTGACTACAGAACCCAACAACGGAACCCTAACGAGCTGATTTTTTGTATATTGATAGGTTATTAGTTATATGTATTATATAAGAGTAACATTGTCCTACAAATAAAACAATCCATATTTTAGTACTGTCAAAGTATGAAATCCTTTCTATCTCTGTTACCTACCACTTTCAAGATTTTTCGTAGATACAAATGTTGTTCGTCTTATCAAAATGAAGCTACTCACAAAAAATAAGCTTGATAGTAATAAAAAAAAATTGTTCTAGGGCTCCCGTACTATTGTATAAAATCACAGTCGAAAAATTAAAACAAATCAGCTAAAATTATTTAAATGTAAATAAAAATTATTTAAAGTGCATAATTGTTGAAAATCACAGTCGCAAAATTAAAACAAAACAACTATATAATAACTCGTGATTAATGACAGCATTAATCACAAGTTAAATATCATCAAAATCTAAAACTCGTGAACATGTAGGCTCTATATTTGCCAAAATATCTTCGTCCGTGTATCTGTCCATCTTTTGTTCTTGTATATTATGCTGCTCGACTTGAAGTTCTTCCACATCTATATACATTGCTTCTTCGATACGGGTAGTATCCACGTCTAATTCTTCCATACTTGGTTCCACTGCATTTTTTTCCGTTTCGTCAGTAACAGGTTTAATGTTTTCTTTGCCTTTTGCCTTTTTCTTTAGTGCTTCTTCTATCCTTTTAGGGTTTCTAATAGGCATACCTCGAGGGTGACGGGAATCTATAAGTTCTGGCAGAATACAGTCTAAATAGAATGACTTAAGTTTATTTTCCATTTTATCAAACCAGAATTGATCGTCTCTAGTAATGAGTTCGGTTTTAAGGGGCGTATTCTCGTTGCCCCAAACAGCAAATATGCATTTTGATCTTTTAGTAATATGTAATTGTCCCTGTATTTGGTAATACCACTGGTGTTTTTTATTTATTTCTACACCAGTCTTCTTTTCTTTCCAGAAGGTCACTTTCTTTTTCTTTATTGCCTCTTCAATTCCCATTTTGTGCGCAGTTATAGGGCACTTTATTTCGACTATTGTGTCTTGTCCATAAATCCCGTCAGGAGTAGCACCTAAATATGTCAAATTTTCATCAATAAATAAACCACATGGTTCGATTTTGATACCTTCCTGAGCCTCTAATTGTTTGATAGCTAGTTTTTCGTTATCTTTTCCGTGTCTTATGGATGGAACGTGGTCAATGCTGTTTTTATATAATAGATCACGAACAAAATTTTGGCAACTGCTATCAATGCGTCTGTTTATAACTTTTCCAAAGTTGGATGCGGTCAATAGACTCCTACGCAATTCCAACCATTCACTATTTTCACCTTGTAAAATTGTTTTTTTTTCAATTTCTTGCCTTTCCTGAGCCGTCTTTTTTAAATTTTCTAAAAACTTTTCTCGTATTGCTTCGAACGTCTCTACAGGCATGTCTGGTTTAAGGCAGTCTTGGCCATAATTATTGTCTCGTTTTTGCTGTTTTACAAATAAGGAGCGATTCTTTGGTTTATACAGTATTTTGTTTCTCATGTTTTTATTTATTCGCTTTCTTTCCAGAACGCTTAATTTACCCCTTGGGCTAGCTCCTTTATTTATGCATTTATATAAACGAGAAATTGACTTTTTTTCATTAAAGGTGACAGCAGCAGCTTGACATCTAGTTCGGTAGGAATTTTTCTTTGCGAAATTTATTCGCTTGCCACCAACAAACTTAGCCACTATACTGTGGTAACCCTCTACTGCATTGCTGTCAACGTCATATATTAAGCTCCGAGCGTGGCCAGCCACATTCTGTATTATAAAGCAAATTTTTTGCCATACAGCGCTTAAATAAAAGTTACTGGGCGTGTCTTCATTTGAACCAATTTTGTTACAAAAGTATGCACGACACTTAGTGTGGTTGCCAAATGCATGAAGATGGCTCTACAAAATATCTTCGAACAATAGGTGGACGTCCGAACTAGTTTTGTGTTTTTTTATTGCCTTGACTACTACGGCTCTTATGGTCAAAATACGTTTCGTGGTTATAAGTTTTCGCAACTGACTACTGTACTTCGTATCTGTAGTCAGTGCTTGCAATTTATTACATAAATTACGAAGAACGTGGTTTCTACATTCTACTTTCTCCACGGTTACATCGGGATATGGGCGTGCTTGTAGTATTTTTGAATATGTGCTCGAATCTCCATCTGATATGAGTCTGCCATAAATCAAATTGTGCTGTTTCACAGATTCTTTGAAACCTTCCACTAAAATTTCACTCTCCATGTTTGTTGAAGGCCCTGTGTAATTTTTAAAACATGTGTGTTCTCTTGCTTCGGCGTTATTTTTTTGTGCAAGGGCACATATGCTACAATATTTATTTTTTATTCCAAGGAACAATATTTTCACAGTCCTTTTCCCTATTATTGCTGCTGCACCTGAAGGCGCATTGTAATTTCTTTTGTAGCTGCGCTTGCTCCAACAACCGTCGACAATTACATCAATAATAGGGATTCCATCTTTGTTCAGTCGGTTTTCTTCTATTGCCAGTCTTCTTTCTTCTTCGGCAGCCACATTCATCGATTCTAATAAAACATCCGCCCATTTTTTACTAATGATGTCGTGGCTTTCGTTATATGTTTTTTCAGAAAGAACAGGCAAATTAATTGAGGACAAAAGCTCCTCTAACTGCGAATATCCACAACCTATAGCTACAGTGCCAGCTACAGCGCACTTGTTGAGATCCAAATAATTATCAGGACAATTGTCCCCATCAATGACAAATCTAATGTTGCAGAGACTACACTTGAAGGTAAATTTAGACTGTAGGCCATTTTGCGTTTCGGAAATTAGCTTAAGCTCATTGATGTTGCATCCAAGTGGTCCATGGTTAGCGATTTCTTGTAATTTTGAAAAGAAATGAGTGACTGCGATTACTCTCCTTCCAATCAATTTTCCTTCTGAATTTTCTTCGGTGATATGCAACTGAAATAAAAAGAAACAAATAGGTAAGCCTTTAATACATAATATGTGAATGACACACGTTTTAAATGACAACCGATTATAAGACTTTCGACCAATAATAATACCTCTTCATCACCTTTGTCAGCGGTTTCTTCGACTTGTTGATCATCCATCGCAATTGACCTGAAATTTCAATAACTTTGAACGAAAGCTTCAAGTAATTTATGATTTATTTAACACATAAAATATAATATTCAGGTAAGTAATTTACTGATGGTGTTATAACTGCAATTAGCTCCCCCACGGATTTTTTTGGAATCGAAATTGATTTTCTCGTGGGAACGACATATTTTATTTCATTCACAGTAAAAAGTAGCCTATCTGTTAAAATTTTCACTTTAGCCGTCTAGGCGTAGAAAGTAACAAACACACTTACACATAAACCGTCACATTTATAATAATATTATGATTTAGTATGATTAGTAATTATGTGGTACTTACTCGTCATTACTATCTTGACATACTTCAATAACTGATTGGACAGGTAGTTCATCATGAGCATCATCAGCTATCAAATGTTCTTGAGTTCTAAAATAAAAAAGAATCGTTTAGAACTATAACCAATTTATATTACCTTGTTAATATATTATAGTAAAGGAGTTGGAGTGAACGCAGCTAAAGTTTAGAATAAGACCCCACAATTTTGGGGGTAAAATGCAGAGAGGAGGGAAGGTTTGGGAGAGGAAAACCCCTACGCACCACTTCTAAATCCAGAAAACTCTCCGTTGAGGAGATATTCGCATTTGAAATTTACGGAATTTTAAGGCCATGTTGACTGTTCTCGGTGTTTACACAGTGTTTTTGAGGCATACCAAGATTGTGATTGATGGTGAGCGAATATTTTAAATTTCAAAACGATATAATTTGCACAGTTCACTACGTAGTAATCTACCATGTTGACACAGACATTTCACGTGAGGTTTTTTTGTATATAATAGGGATGGCGGTTCTATATTTTTTTTCCTTGTGCATGTTACTTAATGACTAACTAGCTATTTGACCGAGCTTTGCTCGGTATTCGATAAAACACGAATAAAATGACATTTTCTAAAAATGATTCCTAGCTAGATCAATTTATCGCCCCCGAAATCCCCTATATACTAAATTTCATGAAAATCGTTGGAGCCGATTCCGAGATTCCAATTATATATAATATATTATATAAGAATTGCTCGTATAAAGATATAAGATATCCGATTGAAAATAACCAGAAACACAAATTTAAAAAATGAGAATTTGCTTTTATAGTCTAAGCTTCCACGTCATAAAGCACTGACAATTTAAAGATTAGGTGAGTCTGTAGAGACATTTGAAAATATAAATTACCTCCTCCTTTTTGAAAGTCGGTTAAAAAATAAAGCTTATGAAATACTAGATGATTCCCGCAACTCCGTTGCGCCAAAAATCGTTTATCGCGCGGGAACCGTACATTTTTCGGGATAAATAGTATCCTATGTCCTTTCCCGGGACTCAAAGTATCTCCATACCAAATTTCAGCAAAATCGGTTAAGCGGTTTGACCGTGAAGAGGTAACAGACAGACAGACAGACAGACAGACGGACAGACAGACAGACACACTTTCGCATTTATAATATTAGTATGGAAGTATGGATGAAGCTTTATTTTCCTAAGTACCTAAGTTAAAACGCAGATATTTTATGTTGCAGTAAACTAAATGATTTGATCCTTGTTGTCAAAATATTATTATTTATTTACCTAAATACCTATATATAAATTTTCTTTCTATAACTTAAAATAACTGCGATTCTGAACTCACCGCTTAAATAAAAAAACGCTCTTATTACTTTCTTACCAGATTTACCTAATGTAAAAAAAATACTATGACGCTCCCATCTTACACAATCTTGATATGACGAAAACACCGAGAACAGTCGACAGAACCTCAAAAAAACAAAAAGTAATTACTTCAAAAGTAGTGATACCCCCCCCCCCCCCCCCCCTCCTCCCTCCCAAATTGAATATATTATATTTTATGTCTAAACTTTTACCCTCGATCGATCTTAGTACTTTTTTTTCTTACCTATAATCATTTTCATTCGGTTGCAATGTTGATAATGACGATTGACAGGCTTCTTCTCCTAGACCAGTTGTCTTTCTCTTGCGTCTAAAACAAATAATAATTTTGTCAATATGTACATCGATACAATATTAATTATTGATTTCTCCAAAAAGTGAATTTTTTGACTTACAGCCATTTTACAAGAACAGCTGTTCGATGGTAAAATAACATGGCCAGTGTTGCCAACTATGGGGATTTTCCACTAAATTTAGTGGGAAAAAATAAAAACAGTGGTTTTTAGGGGGTACAATTTTTGCAGCGTAAATATATAATATTTGTTTCGTTTTTGGTACTATTATTTTAATTTTTATTTATTTTATACTCTTACTTCATGAACATTCTTATTATTATTTAATCATATTGATTGAATTGAATGAAGATAATGTAATGAATTACTGTATGTTATAATTATTCAAATTGAAATGAACCACTTATTTTGCACTTGTTTTGTTTGAATTTTAGTGGGTTGGTGGGAAAGTAGAAACTTCGCAGTCTCAACTCTCACCATATTATGTAGATACTCAGATACTCGTATAACGTATGATGGTGATTAAATTATTACCTACTAATTTATAATATTATAGTATAAGGTATAATATCAATTAGGTACTTACATCATTTTGTTCATTATCTCCGCATTCTGTTTCCTTTGCCGAACAATTGATTTAAATTTCGGCATTTTCACAAATAAAACGTTTCACCACACAGAACAACAGATTAATATAATTAATAAATAGGTTAATTAATAAAAGAAAAACAGTTCTTTTTCAGTCAATAAAACAAAAAGTGTCCTTTCACCGTATTTGATATAATAATATATTTAAGCGTCTTTCCGCGGTAAATAACACAATCACAAGCTTCTAAGCGTCCTTTCGCAATATTTCGATAAAAGCGTCTTTTCGCAGTAAACACAATCACAAGATTCAACACTAAACCAAATAATATGATAATATGAAGTTGCAGGCGCATTGACCAAAGAGAATATAATCACTACGTTTGCGCATTCAGGAGGCGGCGGGAACGAGAGACACAAGTTCCCCGTCCGAGAAGTCTCAAGACACTGCCGCCCGTCGCCCGCGCATAGACCCGCCGGCAGCCAGATTGCCGAGTTCGCACCAAATTTAATTTTTTTTACATAACTTAGTTCAAAGTTTGACCAAAAAAAAATTTTAAACGACAGAAATCTAGCTTATGAACTGGCCCATCTATTGGTGTGTGTTCCAAATAAGATTAACTTCTAAATACTAAGCAGATGCTGAAAGTATGCTTCAATTTTAAATAAATTGGTATTACTTTGGAAGCTAATATCATGAGTATAATAAACAAAAATAGAAAATATAAAACGGGGAAAGGAATGTTGATATAATAAAGATTATTGCTGTATTTTTATTATATCTTTGTAGCTTTCAAATTCTGAGTTTATAAGGCTTTAAATACGGTAAATTACGGAATCTCCGTAGGGGAATGCCCTTAAACTTAGAGCATTAATTACTGTTGAATGATCTCAATTGCGTTTATTGATTATCATTATCTATATGTATATATTATATAAAGCAAAGCTGATTGACTGATGTATCAACGCACAGGCCAAACACTTTAAAGGCTAGAAATTTGAAATTTTGCACACGTATTTCTCATATGACGTAGGCATCTACTAAGGAACGATTTTTCAAAACTCAACCCCCAAAAGGGGTTAAATTCCCCGGATAAAAGTTTGTATGAAACTTTTTATTCCTTGGACATATTTGCATGAAATTTCGTATGAATTGAGTACGGAAAAAAGAATGAGTTAGGTACGTATTTTAGCGTTTTCTAAAATTGAACCCCTAAGATAGTAAAATAATGTAAGTTGTTTATTATAAAGATAGCGTTTAAAAACCAATTTCACGCGGGCGAAGTCGCGTGCAAAATATGCTTTATATTATTTTATTATTATTATCGTTCTTTAAATCTAGAAAAAAAATTGGCTCGCTCCGCGCTCGTTAAGACGATATTTTAAATTTCAAATGTTTTGATTACTTATTAATATTATTCCAAGAATATTCGATTCGAAAAAATACGAATAAAAAAAATAAGTTAAAAAAGCCATAACCCGACTTAGTAAAACTACTACCTACTTTATAAAAGTCGGAACAGTCGATCTCAAATCGCAGTCGTTTATCTTTGGGTATAATTCGAGAAACTTCCGAGGCCTCAGGGTCAGCTCCTACCCAGACGCGACGCATCTCGGTGTGAACTGATCGTAGTGGGTGCGACCACGGCTCTCGCTTGAGCATTTTTGTACCTAAGCATTTCTGCATTAAGTTCTTGTTTCGGCCTTTTAAGACCTCGTTTTACGTAGTCGGCTTATAGTATTTTTAACTTTTTTTTCTTTTTTTAACTTTTTACTATACAATTATCAGTAGAAATGTATTATTAATATGAGGTTACGCGGGAAGGTGCAGCTACATTTTTATACACACAAAACTGAGCTTTGAGCAATATCTTCCATCACTTTAAAAGTTGAGGTATTAAAAATCGAAAAGTAATAAAAAATAAGTTAGAAAATACCTACTATTAAAAATTTCTTGTTACAGTGCATATTCATCTAGCTACCATAGTCAATGCTTAAAACATTATTGGATATAAATAAAATGTAATAGGGCTATAATAGCAACAAGGTTTAATAATCATTTTGCTACACTAATAGCATATCATACTTTAGTACATAAACACCGTATTTTAGTATTTCTTTACTATGACAGCATAAAATACATAACCAAAACTATGACAGCACAAAATGTTGTACTTTGAAAAAAAATTTAACTTTCACTACTAAACCAATCTTTTCGTCAGCAGCGAGTTTTAAAATGATATGGTTAAATATATTTTTTCAAGTTTTTCATTTAAGTAACTAAACTATTTCATTTAACCTTTAAAATGTGTTCTAATGTCCACCTTAACATCTAAATATTATAATATGAAAAATACTTGTATAAACATGTAACCCATGAACAACATTATACTTATTATTGCCTAATCTATTGGCGTTTTCGGCATCTATAACTGTTGCGGGGCAGGGCAGGGTCAAATAAGTATATATATATATATATATAAGTATAAATAAGTATATATATATATATATATATGATGTTAATCGTCGTTTTCGTTCGACTATTTCCGTAGCTATTCGGATGCCCTAAGGCAGTTTAAGATCCCGAATAAAAAATAAAAAATAAAGCATTCACTCAATAACTTTTTAATATTAAAAAAAAAAAACATTCTTGATATGTAAAATAAATAATGTGTAAAAACTTTGAATGATTATAATAATTGATTAATTTTATATTGTCATTGCTATGCAACCTTTGGTTTGTAATAGAAAATACATCTTAATAATCAATTGCCGGGGAGTTTTATATTAATAACATAGTAGTTATGATGTTAAAATCTTAATGCTCGTTATAGAAACAACAGTGTATTTTATGCATTATAATATGAGTAATGCAAAAAATATAATAGCAAACAGCCATTTCTACAGGCATAATTATTATCACAATAATCAAACATTAAAGGGCAATGCCGGATTTTGTATGGAAGGATAGGATGATTACGGAAGAAAGCCTTTTCTTTTTCATGTGCACCATTCAACAGTATTACTAGTATGTAACAAATTCTGGAAAGTATGTGAGAAAATTGACGAAAGAGCTTATCATCAGAATTTTAGTATTTCCCGTACATTTAAAAATATGAAGCAGTTTATCAAAATACAACACTTAGGTTTGTCATATAACATCACTTCTCAAAAATTGGTCTTTAATTTTCTTAAAAATACAGGTGATTATTTTTCTTGTATGTGACTTTCAACCCCTTATATCCTGATTCATACCGATTTTAAAGAAAAGTAGCCAAAGCAAGTTTGATTTCTTAAAATACTACAATATAAAACCAAGTTTGACTGATGGCCGCGCGAAAACGAAAAGCCTACAAAATCGGTATAGCTCTTTTATTTATCCAATAAAATCACTCTGTATATGTACTCGTTATACAATATACATATTAAAATATAACCATAATTTATGGTGATACATAATATCTTATTTCTATAAAGCATTGAAATACAGGATGCAATCAAAATAGTGCCAAGCGACAATAATTTACTTGCTTACATTACACAATAAACATTAGCAATAACATTTTAAATATTTCACCTTCACACCAATCAATTCTTAAAAAGTTAAGTTCCTAACCCAAAACTGTTATAAATCTCCATAAATATAAATAATTATATACTTACTGTAAAATCTTATAATTAGGTTTTGGTTTTATTTGACAAAATGAGATCTGGCAACACTGTAAATTTTAATTTGTTAATTGCTAACCTAAAAACAAAGCCTCTGCTATGACCATGACAGTTGTTTATGGGCAAAATAAGATGTGACTTAAAGATTTCTTATTTTGAATACTGCAAACAAAACAATACAAAACTTTTTAATTATTTTTGGGTGTGAATCACATCACACATGAAATAACCTAACTGTGATACATGTAACCAGTCACTAAAACTCAAAAAATAAAATGAGAGCTACTGAAGACAAGTTACTACGGTTGCTCAATTGTTTGTATTGAGTCTTACCGTGGATCTGTCGTGTTTGTCTTAAAGTCAGAATGTCGGTAAAATGATTACTCACAAGAAGGTTTCCAGACACATTTACCGAGGCTCCTTTTGTTGCTGCTCACGGCGCTGCTTAGCGAAACGCGCTCGTAATTTTATTATAGTAGCATTTGACAGTGTCCCTGGCACCTTGAAGATCGACTGAAACAGAAATACATACAACTAATCATTGGGATACAAATAGAGCTTGTATCAACCAACAAGCCTCCTAGCATGATTTGTTGCGATAAACGCAAGAGATTCAGGATATCAAAGTTCGATACAGCCTTTGTTTGCTAAGTGTGTCGCTTTTCGAAACTTCTCGACTGTTTTGGTGTGGGTATAATAAGTCTCATTTGAAAAATATAAAAAGAGGAAGAATAACCTGCATGAACTCATGGCAGTGAAGTGCACTAGCATTCTTGACAATTGCTTTAAAGCATTCTGCTAAAGTTGTGAAATCTTTGCAAGCCATAATCGACGCCCTATTGTTTTTTATCAATGTCAGACACACTCTGAACAAGATTTTGGAGCCCTCGTAAAAAAGGCAGTCCCAGATTCTGAGTACTGTCTCTATAGGTAGTACCTCAGCAAATAGACAGACAAACCACTTAGTGGTAATAACAGCCCATGGCAAACCTGAAACATATGTAGTTAACATTCAAACTATTTCAACGTGTATCACTTTGGTTTATATTTCACATCATATTATGGCTTCTTATTTAAAAAAAAACAGTATAGTGCATACCTAGATTTATAACATGCTGGTGTACATCAGGTGCCTTAGACTTAACGAGTTCTGACAACACTTCGATATCCACAATAAGACCGTCCATAGTTCTTGTATAGTAGTCAGGAAGTATTTTTTCAACTAGTACTTTTAGCAGCCAAAATGATGTTTCCTCACTGTTTGTTGCTAATAATAATAAACCTGAAAAGTAACAAACATTGCAGATTAAAATTAAATATATAAAATATTTAAACTGTTAAGAATATTTCCTACATTGGACCATGCTAATACTCACCAGCTATGTAGTTTAGTCCTTGACAGTAGCCCACCACTCTGTTGCTATGGGCATATGCAATCAGAATGTTAAACAGATGAGCTTGATGATTTGCTTCCTTTGTGAAGTAAATATTGTCAGGAAAGGTTCTCGGCAGATCCGTCTTAACAAGATCCACTAATTCTTTTTCAAATGGACTATCCAGTAGCTTTTGATACAAATCTGGTGACTGCTCTTTCATTCTGTCTGCTTCTGATATGGCCATCCATACGGATGGGCGATGTTCGCCTAGTGGTAGTAATAAAACATTTTAATATACATATTATATTTTGTGATCAAGACTTCATATGGTTGTTTTTATTTGCAATCTAGCAAAAATAGCTCAAAGATTTTAGACATGATTCTTATAATTAATAGTTGTACCATGTTTTATTGATATATTTTTTATAATGTATATCTTATACTTTAAATGAGACAAGTATTACCATGAAATTTAGTATGCAGGGAGTTTTGGGTGAGAAAAATCAATCTAGATAGGTCTTATCCCTTAGAATCATTGTGCAACAATATATCAATAATTTCGACTCTCTTACATCAGTCTGATTGGCAGCTTGGTATGCATACCTACTTATAATTTTTGCATTGTACACCAAGCAAAGCTCGGTCAACCAGGTACTTTTATTTAAAGGTAGAAATTGAGGAAAATTATGTGTATGTTAGTATTAAATTATGTAAAGCATCCATGATACTTAATATATAATTTTATAAACAATGTGTATGGTCATGATTGATAATATATCTCCGATTGTTTGATAAGTTATTATTTATTGTAATATGTTGTTGTGTAACAAAACTTTATTGATGCTTTAAACAATACAGAATGCATGACTTTAAAATATTTAGATTTGTTGTTTGATGTCAAAATTATTAGATATTGATAATGTCAATCTTGTACCTAATAATTATATAGTTAGCAGCATCTATCTCGTTTTTAGGGAAAAGCCCCGCAAGTAAATTATGTTTATATATCACTTCTAAAAAGTGTGATTTAACATTTTACTTTGTGATAAGTTTCTAACATGAATGATTAAATTTGTACATTGTAAAAGTTAAGATTTTAAAACTTTTATTACTAACTTGGTATTCCTTTTCGCACGTATCGTTTAACAATGTTTGTTCTCTTCAAAGATTTTCCATCGCCCAATAAAACCGACCATTTTTGCGCTCTTGATGCCAAGACCTTTAGATACTCAGACATGAATTCTTCATAGCTTTCGTAGTCAAACTCTTCGTGTCTTTCAAATCCATATTCATCGACAGCACTAAAATAAAACAATTTCCATATAAATTGATAAAATCAAGAACATATGAAGCATGAAGTGAGAAATAACAAACACCCACCTAAAAGTGGATTTAGCCATTTTATAGATTCTTGAAATATTTTAATTACTGAATTTATACATTTTGACCGGAGTCCAAAGATACATGCACTAGGCGTGTTTGAATGCAATCTATAGTTGTTGTGTTACATTAATTTGTAAATTATAGCAAATTGGCAGTCTGCAATCCCCTGCAGCTGCACAAAATTTTCATACAAATTACAAATTTCTACTACTGCAATCTGTCAATTAATTTGACATTACTAATGTCAATGTGGTAATTTTTTTTCTTGCAATCATTTGTTTGCCATGACTGTGTTTTCTGAGCCAACTGTTTATTCTATTTTTATACCGTAGTATTTTATAAGAGAATGTGCATAAATTACCTTGCTTGCTATGCCTACCGCACACCTAAAAGTATGTTAAAGTGGAGTTATTTTAATTGGTAACATTTGACAATTCATCAAAATTCAACAACGTAACCTTGTAACGGCGGGCATAAAATAATATATTTTTTCGTTTTGTTAGAACTGCACAATTGCTTAAGTTTTTCAATTACCGATTACATATTTATTGTAATAATGACCAATACGAGTAATTTTACAATTTGCTTTTACTTATAAACCATTCTAAACATATACAATTTCATATAACATAAACAATTTCTGATCTAAAGAACTGAATGTCGTTACAATGTTGCGTCAGCCTTTTTCTATTTAAACACTAGGGATGTTACAATTATATTTATTAGTCTTTTAACTATAAAAATACAAAAAATAAAAAAGTTAAATTATGTACTTGTCTTATTTTGTTCCTTAAATTTACGAAAGAAAAAGTAAATAATGGGACAGGGATTCGCCTGATGATTTTTAAAATTCACATATATTTCAAGTCCGTATCTATTGATTCACTTTAATCGATGTTTTTAAGCAGGTCACCGCACTATGAAGATAAAACTGACAGACGTCAAATGTTACCTATTAAAATGACTCCACTATAAGGGCCCGATAAATATTTAAAAAAGCATCAAAATGTCTTTGCCAGAGTAATAATTACAAAAAAGCTATAAAGTCAATGTCACAGATTTGATTTCTTATCGTATTTTTTATTGAGGCATCGGCTTATAACCATTTGCCAGTGTCAAGTTAAAAAGGCGGGAAATAGAACTTTCGTTTAAATTTTTCTATATCGTATTTTTATATCGTTAAAGTCTAAAGTCTAGTCAAAGTCCAAATACATAGTCAGTACAGTCCATGAGTCATGTCAGTCGATTCAGTAAAGTGGTAGAAGCTTTACTGAAAGTTCCTAGGGAGTTTTGGCGGTTACACAAAATAGCACGTTTTTAGAAGTTGTATCACTTGCCCACACTTGTACACGTTAACGAGTATTTAATGATTAATATTCTACCAATATTACACATTAAGAACCGAGATAACACAAATTTATGAGAAAATACAAATTCCACATCACCCATTGAACTCCCCGGCAAAAATCTTCTCCTTCTTCTTTTGGCATAGCCCATAGAATCGAACAACATGACTCATGGACTGTACTGACTATTTATTTGGACTTTGAGTAGACTTTAGACTTGACGATATACGAATAGGGTGTTGAAAATTGAAACGAAAGTTCTATTTTCTGCCTTTTTAACTTGACACTGACAAATGGCGATAGGCCGATGTCATATTTATATAAAAAAAAACATATTTTTACAAAGCTATCATTTTCTAAAATGAAGAACGAGGAGATATCATTTGTCATTGTTAATACTGTCACAAATCACAAAATTTGGGTGTTTTGTTGTTTACAAAATAATTTCAATGATTTGCCTTTTTAACTAACAATAATTTTAATTATTTGGATAAATTGTGCGTTGTCAGGTATGGGTCCTCCACCAGTCGTTACTGGCATTTCTCCGAAAGAAGGCCCTCCTGGAACTAGAGTCACAATTCGTGGGGAGTTTCTTGGATCTAGTCCCACTGATTTAATTGGTAAAATATTACTTAACTTAATAATAGCATTAGGACTATTGGACTATAGGACATGCATCGATAACTGTATCTAATTTTTGTTAGAATTTTACTTAATTGACTTTTTTAACTTTTTAGGATTAAAAATATGTGGATGTGATTGTCTATTATCAGCCGAATGGAAAAGCAAGAATAAAATAGTCGCTAGGTCAGGACCTTGTAAAGGTCGGGGGGATATAATAGTGACTACGAAATCTGGAGGCGAAGGAACATCTACTGTACAATTTAGAGGTAAAAAAATTATAATTTTTTACTTACAATGTTATCAAGAAATATCTTGCTATGAAACCTATTTTTACCAGGTTATCATGAGTCCATTGGGCCTGTTAAGGAGAGTGCAGTCTGGGTTGAGGAAGCAGCACCACCATCACTACCCTGGGGCAGAAGGCCAATGTCCCCCACGGTGTACACACCACCAGACCCTCTGGGTCTCTCCACTGAGGGAGATGAAAGCAAATTCCCTGAAGAGGAACTGAATGAATTGTTCCCAGAAGGGTAAGACTTTTTTTTTTGTTATTTAAGGCGAAAATTTGATAACTGTATTTAAATTGATGTGATTTGTAAAAATATTTAAATGCATTTAGGGCCAAATACTACAACACAACATAAATAGAACAAAAAATACTGCTACATTACCTTAATAAAGAGGCTCTCAAGTGACATGTTTTCCTTTTCAATTACTGCCTAGCTTAGACTACATATCATGTGATTTAAGGGGCCTCTTACTTTCAGTAATGTATATTCAGGTGTTAAAGTATACATATAAAACTTTTTTATAGTTCAGGGAAGTTGACAGATGAAAATTTCCAACCTTTGTGGTACCTTTTGGAATATCACAGTAACACATCATTTGAAGATCTTAAAGCTGGAATGGTGTTTTTACAGAGAAAGGTAAAATTTATTATTTTATATATCATAATGAAGGTACAAATTGCTCTAGATGATTTGTGTCAAAAGTACAATTCCTTAACATTCATCTTTATTCTCTAATAAGAGTTACCTTTTATCATTCCCTTATATTTTTTAAATTAATAAAAGTTGACAAAAATGTTTTGGTTTAAAGTTTTTGAATAGATATTGTGATCAGTCATATACCAAAATAGTTTAAAGCCATTGCAAGTTTTATAAAAAATATTTTATTTACAGGTGGAAGGGCAAAAAGAGGGCCAACTGAGCTTTTTAAAAGCTAACACAGGAGCAGTGATGGATCAACTAGATCGTTTGGTTTTACTGAAAAATATGTTTGAGGAGGATCAGAGGAAAAATGGAAAGGAGCCTCTTTTAAGTTTACAAGCTGCAATTGAGGGTATAAAGTGATATGTACTACTTTATTTTTATCATCGAATTACAGTTCTGAGTTGTCACTTTCATTTTTTTACTATAGATATTAATTATGTATAGTAAAAATGTTATTAAAGAATATCTTTATGTTAATTTTAAGCTGTTAATTACAAATGTATAATTTTTAGAATCTATAACACTTGCGGACTCGTTATTCTCGGAGATTTTGGCTCGTAAAGATCATGCGGACAAAACGCGCGAAGCATTATCTCTGCTGACTCGACACAAATTCCTCTTCCAACTTCCCGCGTCCATCGACAAAAACATACGCAAAAAGGAGTATGATTTGGTTGTTAACGATTACACTAGAGTGAAAAATTTATTTGGAAACACTGATGTTAAGGTGAGTCCTTAATATTCTATGCAATATAATTTGGAATACATGCTTTGTAGATGCTTGGTAGGATGTTAGTAGTGAGTGAAGCTCAATCTGCAGTTGATGAGAATCAGAATGAGATTAATTTATTTGTGAAAACACAGCTATTTATACTCAAAACTTGGACATAATTATTATTATTTTGAGAACAAAATATTCGATAAGGTTGGGACTATATTGTATGGTAACATGTCAATGTCATAAGTTACAGCTCTACACTTCGATTTTCAACTCTATTGTATTAGTTCTATTTTCAGTGTTCTGAAATTTCCCGGGGCCGCCGGATTCCGGATCACATAGTCTCAGCCTAAGTGGACCCATACACGGTCCGGTTTTCCTTCAGTTCGGCCTGAATGGATGCAAAATCGTATCGTCTGTGTGCAATTTCGAGATCGCATCAGTCGGCCGTATGGACTGAAGCGATTCGTTCCAGTGTTGCCAACTCTGTTTTTGCGAAACTACTCAACTCGCGTCGTTTTCTACAAAAAACTACTAAAAGAGTACCGAGAACTTTAAAAAAGCTACTAAACTTAGGAATCCCTAAAAGTCTTTTTAGGGATTTTGTGTTTACAAACATACATACATTTTCAGGTTTAATATTTAACCGTTAAATTAAAAAAATATAGTAGGAAATATTACGTATTATATAGAAATTAAATCGGTAGTTTTAAGCGACTTACGGATGCGTGCTACTATATGCTATTATTATAAGGCCATTTTGCATATTATGATTACTGTCTAGCTATTTTCTACAAAACCACTACTAACAACTAAATTCCTACTAAGGAGGGAATAAAATCCAAAATTTAGTAGTAAAACTTTCTAAAAAAACTAAGTTGGCAACATTCATTCTGACCTGTACGGATGGACTGAACGGCAATAAAATTGGACTGAACAGTAATAAACTTCGAGTGTAAAATAAAACCGGTCAAGTGCGAGTCGGCAAGATGAGTTCCGTACAAAACGGAAAAAATTACGTTTGTTGTTTATTGAGCCTCAAATTTTTATTTTATTCTGCTTTTAGTATTTGTTGTTATAACGGCAATAGAAAAACTTATATCATACATTTGTAAAAAATTTAACTGTCGAGCTATCACGGTATAAGAAGGTTAAGATATAGCCTGGCGACAGACGGACGAACAGCAAAGTCTCAGTAATAGGGTCCCGCTTTTACCCTTTGGGTACGGAACCCTAAAAATGGCACGTGGTCATAAGAAATTTATTAAAGTTCATTGAAGTAATTAAAACTTTAAAACCACTATGGTTTATAAAATCTAAAGACTATAAAACAAAGAGAAATTATTTCTATAATATATTAATTACTGGAAAAATGAATGACACAATAATTCGGTTTCGTCGATAGCGTGATTATAATTGCAGCAAAATACAATAAATAAATAAAATAATATCCTAAACTGACCAAGAGCATGTCACGACATGTCTAAGGAGGGTTCCGTAAGTTCTATCAACGCGCAATAGGTTTTCTTTGAATTACTACAAAAGTTAGTGTCATAAAGTTATTACAGAAGCTAGGAGAGCGGCGGACAGACAGACAGACGGACGGACAGAGTGAAATTATAAGGGTTCCTTAAGTATTACGGAACCCTAAAACACGACCGAAGCTCGCGGCAATCTTCCGTGTGTGTGCTCGAATCCGTTCAGGCCGAACCTTAGATTAAAACGCCTAGAAACCGGGTACGCGCATGGAAAGTGAAGTAAATCATACTGAGCCATATCGACTCAGTTTGTCCGAACGACCCGTCGTTCGTCGTCGCGCGTCGGTTGTCAAGGTCAAGCGCTAGTGCATATATCTCCGACGGTTCATGACGGTTTGTGTCGTTATTGGGTGTTACAATACATCGGAAAATAATAAAAAAAGCTTCGGACATAACATTTCATATGTAAGTATGAAATGTTATGTCCGAACAATTTGAATTGTATTAAGTCAAATATTTAAAACATTTTAAAATAAAATCATATTATATCGCCATCTTGCTGCCCTATTGTGAATTGTTACTAGTAAAAATAAATGTATTTAAAAATTTTCATGGCTAACTAATAGTTGCAACTAAGACAAAGTTTTATAATAGGTATTTTCTGATTTTTTTAATTATGAATTTAAAGTATTGCCCGTATTAAGATAATCCTTAATATATTCCTTAGTACCAGTTTAATATAAATAAAGTTCACAAATTGTGTTTAGATGGTTTAAAATGAAATATAAGTTCTATTTTTACATCTCACGATATTAAGAAAAGCAAATACAATAATCCCAATTTTAAGAGTACACACTCCACAACTTTAAAGTTTTGTTTGTGTGCATGTCGATATGTAATGCTTACGCCTACATCTATCTGTTGATTGCTTCATTTTGTACGATGCGTTTGTTTGAAGACTATCTAGGCGTTGTAAATCTAAGGGCCGAACTGACGTCAGTTCGGTCGGATGCGATTTTCTCCGTGTATGTGCTCGAATCCGTTCAGGCCGAACTGAGGTCAGTTCTAACTGAAACGATCGGCCTCTCGTCTGTGGAGACCTTTTAGGTGCGTGACCGCGACTGCTGCGTGGTGCCAAAATATTCTAGTGCTGTCCCGCTCACGCGTTTGTTAGGGCTGTCAAGTCAGGGTTGACACAACACAACTTTTTCTGTAATATGCAACATAGTGCTACAATATTATTATGCTCTATATAGTGTACCTCCCATTATGTAACATATAGTAATCTATAGTTATGTATGCTTTAACCAGCTCTTATTCCAGCTCTTTCAAAAAATCCTTGGTGAGATTGATAAGAAGATTGAAGAGTTGAAAGTTGACTTACACAATAGAATGGTTACAATGCCTTGCAACGTTCAGGATCAGACTAAGTATATCAGGTAAATTTAGGAAGAACCTACTATTCATTATCTTTAAGTTTTTTATTTGTATTAGGTCATTACATACGAAATTGGCGTTTTGTAAAGGAGGAACATAAAGTCGATTTTTTTAAATCTTATATATTTATTTAATCAAAGTATATACCATTGCTATCTATGCACTTTTGCCATCTCATAGGTAGTTTATTGATTCCTTCACTAAAAAAACCATTCGGACAGGAATCAATAAAATCTTTGAAGGCGCTTTGAACCGCCCCATCGGAGTTGAATTTTTCCCTTGCAAGAAGTTATCCAAATTTCGAAAAAAATGGTAATCTCTTGGAGCAAGGTTCGAGGAGAATGCTGAATGTCTTAGACATTCTAATTGAAGCTCCTCTAATTTGGTAGCCGTCTGTTGTGCAGTGTGTGGTCTAGCGTTGTCCTGAAGCAGCAGTGGCCTAGAGCGAATGACCTTGGTTGTATAGCAGCTAGCTTTTCCATCATGATTTGCAGTTGCTGGCAATAGACATCTGTCGTAATCGTCTGGCCAGATTTAAAAAAAGCTGTAGTGAACGACACCGGCACTAGTCCACCAAACTCTCACAAGTAAATTATTTTAAGTCAATTTTCGCTTGGGGCAGTCTTTGGCTGGTTCGCCAGGGTTCAGCCATTGCGATGAGCGTTTCCAATTATCGTACAGGATCCATTTTTCATCACAGGTAATGATTCGATTTAAATTCCCTTCATTATTGTGCCGGTTGAGTAATGTAACGCAGCAGTCGACGCGCGTTTGTCGGTTTGCTGCACTCAATTCATGAGGTACCCACCTTTCAAGCTTTTTCACCTTCCCAATTTGCTTCAAGTGGATTAAAACAGTTTTATCACTAACACCGCAGCCTGCAGCTAACTCGGACGTGGTTTGCGATGGATCCGCCTCCACAATAGTCTTAAATTCTTCATTATCAACTTTGGTCTCCGGCCGGTCACGGGGCTTGTTCTGCAGGTCCAAATTTCCAGAACGAAAGCATTGGAACCAAAGACGCACTGTGTTTTCTTTTGCGACATCACCGCCATACACATCATTAATCCTTAGAGCCGTTTCTGCAGCACTGGTGCCACGGTGGAATTCGTACTCGAAAATAATACGATATTACAAGTTTTCTATTTTGTAAACAGAGTGTCGCAAATAAAAAACCAAAAGAGGAAAAAACAAATGAATTACGGTTTTCGAAACATGAGTAAATAACGGTATTAATTTGAAATTGGAATTCCTAACCAAAGAAGATATATTTGAGATCAAAGTGGCCAGTACGAAAAAACGCCAATTTCATATGTAAGGACCTAATATAATTTTGGTAAAAAATCATTATATTATATTACTATATTTTTTTCAGGCTACTTATTAGTTTGAATTGGAACGGAGATGCGGCTTGGGACGCCATACTGGCTCGTAAAGAGTATTTAATGAGCCTCCTGAATAAAGTTAAAGATCATTTCAAACAGAAAGAAGAACAAGAATCGAATGATAAAGGTTTTATTTTTACTAACTGTAAATTAGTAGATTAAAATTTAGGTCTCTGCGACTCTGCCACTGGCACACTCACCCACACATTAAGCAACCACGTTGAAATGTCGACAGTGTCTGAATTATATCAGTAGCACTATTAAAAAAAAATGAAACAGTTGATGCCAAAACCGAAAGAAATGATGTCAAGAGATATTAAGGAGCTTGATTTAACCCTCAGGTCGACGCAAGGGGCGCGACACGGGCAGCGGTGTGTGGGGCGCGGGGCGTAGCACGTGGTGCGGCGCGGCGTGCGGTGCGCTTGCGGCTGAGTTGCACGCGCTATGGCCGCTTGCGCGCCGCTACTTCGCCGTGGAGCTTGCGGGCACGCCCACAGACCCGCAGCGCCAGACCCAGCTCAAGGTAGTGATATAAAGGTGGTGCTAGTGATATATAGACCGTGACACGGGCAGCGGGGGGCGTGACGCGGCTTGGGGTGCGCGCCGGTACTTCGTCGCAGAGCTCCCGGGCACGCCCACCGATCCGCAGCAGGAGCACCGCTCAAGGTATAGAGTTGGATGGTAGCTAAGCGACTACCATCGCCTTTATACGACCAACAGCTGCTCAAGGTATTTTTTCATGGGGGTAAATACAAGCATGATGTTTGTTTTGAAATAGTTCATGGTATAAAAGTAACAATAATTAATCGTGATAACTTTGAATAAAAAATATTAATTTACTTCTTGTACGCGTAAAGGTTCGTTTCCTTGAAATGTAAAGTGGCAGCAGCAATTATTTATAACATTTCATTTTTTTTAATCGTAGGAGATGATTATAGCCGCAGTCGAACTATTCTCGGAGCACATGCGCGCGTGCCTGCTGCCCGCGGGGGGCGGTGCGGGGGGCGGAGCTGGGGGCGGTGCGGGAGCGGACGTGATCCGCGCGCGGCTGCTCGCCAACCTGCTGTACCTGCGTGAGGCATACGACTCGCTGCTGAAGCTGGATCTGCCGTCACAGGTACATACCCTAAAGGTGGCCACTGATAATACGTCCATCAATCCAAATGGCGTGTTCATAATCCAAAATCGTTCCGGGAATGGTATAACACCCGAAATTAATAACGTATCTAAAATCTTAGATTGACTTAAATTTTAGATTCTCAAACAAAAATTGACGTAAATTGACGTGAAGTCAAACCTAGGATCGTTGAAATGTATTGAAATCTTGATCTCAGATAGCTAAAATGAGATTTAGATTGATTATTAATTTCGGGCGTTAAACGACGTCTATTTGGATGGACGGCGTCCAACTTTGGATTTCCGAACGGATTGAAATCCATGCGTCCAATGCTGTCCGGCTGTCAATGGCGAAAACGCGTGCCTCGCCAAATTTTTATCATATCTACGTCCGCGCGAGACTTTGTGCTGCAACTTGGAAGTACTTAAATAGAAAAATATACTTAACTCAATACTCATATTATCATTTATTCGTGGTTTTTATAAAGTGGACCAGAACACTTGTAGTTAGAAGTCCTCTGGTGCTGCGCACTTTCATTTATGGTTCCTAAAGTAATAGAACTTTGCAGTCGTGTGGAAGGGCCACACGACTGCAAAGTTCGAAGTGAATCCGCGCGTTCAAAATGTGGATGTATCGTCAATGGGCCTATAATGAAAACGTATCCAACGTTTTCATGGCCATTTCAAATGGCCGTATCGTCAGTGGCCAGCTTAATAAATGTGATGCATTAATCTTATAAGCATCATCCCACCAAAAACATTTACATGTTAAAATGATGCCAAGACGATACCATTGACTCGCACTGTCAAAAAGTTATCAGATCTCATGTAAAACCAAGCTTCTAACTCTACATGTCCTAACTCCACAAGCATAACTTACAAATTACACACCTTAGTCAAAATATGTGGCCTGGCCATTTCGTTACATTCACTTGGGCGTAAGGTGAAAATTTACAGGCTGTTTTTCTGTTATACTATTCTTCTAGGAACGAGGCGATCAAATTTTTTTTTAATATTTTGTTTCTCGGAGGCACGAAATTTTGAAAAACTAAATTTTAGATGCTACCCAGTGGCCGTATCTAAGAGTTTTCGCACGTTGAAAATATTTGTATTAAAATCTTTAGCAGAGCGGAGCAGGCCAGATAGTTAAAAAAATGCCGATTCCAATTTATTAAAGAATTAAATAATATTTTCACCACAAGAATTAGGAATGCTAAATTATTATTCCCAAGTTTATATTTTATAGTAAACTTAAATATTTTAGAATACTAATTTAAGACGTGTGGAGCCGCAGACATACGCAAGTATACTACAATAATTACAAACTATTTCAGCCTCTCGCGATAGTGGAGAAGATAATATTCGAGTACCGCGTGTTCGGTATGACGGTGTTCCTGCAGCGCGCGCACCGCCGGGTCAAGGCGCTGGCCGAGAAGGAGACGTGGCGGATCAAGGAATACACAGACTATGGAGCTATAACCGAACTTGTGAGTATACATAGGCTTTTGTTAAGTTAAGTTTAATTTTATGTGTATTATTTATTTATATATTATATGTGATTTTGGAAGTCTATGTATGTATGTATTTATGTATGCAAGTATGTTTGTTCCACCGGAGCGCCTAAACTACTGGTCCTATTTTAATAAATGAGGTGTCAATAGATTTGTAATAATAGCCCGGGTAACATAGGCTATATAATTTACGTAGTCAGGTTATATAGTTTTCATAATAATTATAGTTATTTAGATGTTTGTAGATGTGTTTTACATATTTGCAGAATACCTTTATTTAGATATATATTTTAGAAAGAAAAAAATACTTTCTATGAAGAAAATTGATTTTTTAATTTTTAATCTTCTACTACGACTTATTTTTCATAGTTAGCGTAAATAATGATATTATTAAGAATAATAAACCAGCTCATTAGCTATATAAAAAGTATAAAAAGAAATAAATTGAAAGCAGTAATTTTAAAAATAATGAACAAGAATGATAAAAATCGCTAGTTTTTATAAAAGTCTTAAAAGTCCAAAATTTTAACAATATTTATTTTAGTATAATATGTGTTTTTTTAGACGTAAATATCTAAAATGATGGGAATAACCCATCATTTCCGATATTTTCGACTTAAAAATAACCCTGTAGCATATTTCAGTACCTTTAGTCTGTATGTTGTTGTCCTGTTAACTTCTAGTCACTGCACTGCTAAATTCGTTGACCGGTTGTATCGAATAAATATATTTCAAAGCTCGCTCTTTACAATATGTAGTTATATCATGTCTGGTCAGTTTTATACATTGGAAAATGAAGTACATGCTCAGTACGTAAAGATGTCGCTACGAGTAAGCATTGTGAACCATGGAAAAGTAAATCATATTAAAAGCACAATTAAACCGCCATGTAACTTGTTTTGTTTAACGTCAGTGATTTATTTAGTTTTATTCTTCAAAATTTTCAATGATTACAGAATAAAATATGAATTTATAACAATATTTAATTCATACAATGCCCTCTTTTTTAAAAATTGAATTGATAAAGTACATCGGCACTAATAAGTAACCTCCCGTAGGTTACTCTTCAAATTAAATATCGTCAATTCACAATAGATGGCCTAGTTAAAACGACGACGCAACGCGCAGGCGGCGCTATGGCCGCTAATTTAACAATTTATCTTTATAGCACAGAGATAATACTACGTACAATTTATAGGGTGGAATAAATCTTTATGACGTTATTTAAGTATGTCGGTAGCGGTAGGCACCTATATTAGATATGTTTTGTTATGTTCGTTCTCTGAAAATAGTGTCATTTATAATTTCCACGTAAAGTGCCATCTAGTAAGTTTTTTTAGTAAATAACATTATACTGACAATCATAGAACTCGTTGTAGTACCAAGCTCGCGCCACGGGCGCCCGCGCCGCGCGACTTAGTGTGGGGTCAAATCGACCAATGGGATTGTCTCTCTGTTGTACGTAGTATATTATTATCTCTGTGGTTATTCGTATCCAACAAATTGCGGTAAAATCGTAACTAATTGATCATGGACAACTATTTCGCACAGGGCCGGACCGTCAGCTCAACGGGCGCTGGGCTAATACTACATAGGGGCCCACGTAATTGCTCAAAGTATAGGAAAAAAAGACGACAGTAAAATACTTGTGATCTGTTTAATAAAATTATGGATTTTTCGGAATATCGTCTATTTTTGACTTAGCTTGAATCCACGGGGCCCTGGGCTGAAGCCCAAAAAGCCATATGGTAGATCCGGTCTCGATTTCGCAGCCGCACCTGCTCGAGTCGTACATAGATGAGGCGCTATCGTCCATCCACAAGTGCGTGTCGTGGGGCGGGCGGCGCGAGAGCCCGCTGCTGGGGGCGGGGGAGCCGCGCGCCGCGCTGCACTCGCACACGCAGCAGATCCTGCTGGCGTACGTCGCCGTGCTGCAGGACCTCGCGATGCAGGACGTAGACCAGGTAGTGTAACTATAGTTGAAACCACGAGAAAAAATAATGAGCTTTCAAAATGCGTAGCGCAAATATTAATCTCAAAATTCCGAACTAATTGGCGATTTCATTTGGCCGGATTCGCTAAATTACTGACGTCTGACTTATAAATTCTTATAATCATATTATGGTTTAATTTACATTGGTTTATCTTGTATAGCAGAACTGTAAGCGACTGTACTAAGTAGTCTGTCTTAACCTTTCTGATCTGATATAATCTAATATCCCAGGAGTTCAACAACACGAGCCTGTCGGTGGCGCTGGAGCAGCGAGCGGAGGAGCGGAGCTCGCCGCGGGGCGGGGCGGGGCGGGCATGGCAACAGCGCCTGTTGCTCGCGGCCGCCAACGCGCAGCGCACGCGGCTAGCGTCGCTGCCGCATATAGCGGAGACCTTCGAAAGGTTTGGCTCCCCTGATATTCTCATATTGTTGAAAATTATTATGTAGAGTAATAGCGCAAATATCCTATAGAGCAGAGTAATCCAAAATATGTTACACATTTAAATTTTTAATTTTTTCGGTGCTGTTTTGTATATCCAATGCATGTAAATGGTGGTGTAACTAGTGAGGTTAATTATAATGGTTATATTGCTACTGTCATGTTTATAGCATAAAAATAATCTTGTCATGAGAGATAATAAAGAGCTGTAAAAACTCGTATACACAATACACATTTATTTTAGTTCTAGAAATGGTCTCAAAAGTCTCATAAAATCTCATGTCTGTTTCGTAAGTTCTTAAAATATAGACACAGTAAAATCAGCAACATTATAATATTATTGCAGAAACAATGAGAGATTTATAGAAACGATTGCAAACAAACTTTTACAACAATTATGTTAAAAAATGTATTTTTTACTAAAACTATAACGTAAATAGCCTATGTTACCGCGGCTATTGTTACAAATCTATTGACGTCTAATTTATTAAAATCGGATCAGTAGTTTGGGCACTACGCTGGAACAAATATACATACAGCCAAAATCATTATCCTTCCTTTTGGCTTCGCCGTAGTCGGGATAAAAAAGGATTGCGAACAAACATTACGGCTACTTCTATTCAGAAACTATAATTCGTTATGTATTTTGTTTCTAAGCTGTAGCTTATTGAAGCAATTGTAAAAAAATATTGTAAGTAAATATTCCATCGGCTTCACAGATTTGAGTTCCCAAAGCCAGCGCTCGCTCTGCAAACGGCTGAGGAGGCGTTGAGTAACCTGGACTCTAGTATCGCCGAGACGTATTTAGAGCACAAGGGCGACCCACTAGTGGGCACGATCGAGCCCAGCATGTACATGGGCCAGCAGAGAATCGACCCTGATACCGTTGTCGAAGACGCGCGCCCCTACGTCTACGAAATCATTAACAATCTCATAGCGGTCCATGCTGAGGTGAGTAAAACTTTGTCAAATCGCATTAATTGTTTCAGGTTGTATACACACAACAATACAAAAATAATAATTGGTCCGTTTGAACATTTTCATTTTTACATTGCGTGACAATTTTGATGTTTTAAAGTTGAAACTTCTAAAATTGATTAAGTACATCTAAAATTATTAAAAACTTTTTTTTCAATATTTAAAAATACGTCTTATTTTGTGCCTTTAAAAATGCCTTAATTTTTTAACACTTCTTAACTATAATAGTCTAGTCGACAATTTCAAAACGTGTTAAATAGAAATAAAGCTCCTAAAAATATGTGCGATAGCTCATTCGATTCGGAATGACGTCTAGAAAAATGTTTTTAAGGGTATATTAGCACATAAAAAATTGCGATTGTTATTAACAAAATAAGATAAAAAAAGGTATTTAGTTTTTCGTTAATAACTTTTAAAATAATTATATTTAAAGAATTTTGAAAAAAGATCCTGAAAGAGGAGGAAATTTCCAATAAAAAAGTCCTAACTCCCGGAACTCTATCTATATTATTTATAAATTTTTTTTAACGCTGGAAATAGGGCTCCGCGAGGGCGTTACGGCATAGGCGCGCCGCGCCGTCTAAAAAGCCGGTATATCACCTAAAATATATATATACAGGGTGACCTGAAATTCGATACATTCCTTTGAAAGACAGAAAGTAGACCTCATTTACAGTAATATTTTTCATGGCATCCCCTATCCGAAAGTTGATATTTACAAAGTTATTGAAATTTCAAAAATTTTTTCTTTATTTTCGACTTTTTGACTTTGACATGACGTATTTTTAAAAATGTTTGTCTTTTTAGTGTTTTTTTTATGTATTTTAACCGTCAATGAGTCAAATATTATTTTTAAGGAATAAATAGGGACAAACTAAGCGAGAATTTTTCATTATGAGACATGAAACAGAATTTTCTTTTAAGAAAAATGCACATTTTTCTTAAAAACAGGTGATTTTCTTAAAAAAATGTATGATACAATGCGTACCAATATTCTAAATAACTTCCTTATCTCATTAGCTTTCCAAAAAGGCAAATGTCTACATAAAAATATGACGTTGTAGTAAACATATTAGAAGTAAAATGAAATAATGTCTAAATCGATTTATTTGCGATAAGGTTAAAATAAAAGGAAAAACTTGAATTTCATTACGTTTATTGTGTTTAAAAAACATTAATGTTTAATTAAATTTAATAATAAATATTCTACTTTAGGTCTTGTTCAAAATGTGAACCTCTGTTTCTGATACAGGCCCGTAGTCTTCTCCGTACCTCTGTTTTGATTATTCTGTTAGTAAGACTAGTTTTGATTTCTTCTGCTGCATTTCTTATGCGGCTTCTGAGCTCCTCTACAGTAGTTATGGGTGTAGTGTAGTATACACCAAAGCCTTCATATGACCCCAAAGATAAAAATCACACGGGGTCAAATCGGGACACCGTGCTGGCCAAGGAATTGGCCCGCCTCGACCTATCCAGCGATGTGGGTAAGTTTGGTCTAGCCACTGGCGTACGCCGAGGCGGAAGTGGGCCGGGCAACCATCATGCTGGAAAATCATATTACGACGAGTTGCTATTGGCACATCTTCCATTAAACCAGTAATCTCCTCTCTTAGGAAATGTTTGTACATTTCACCATTTAAATTTTGAGGCAAAAAATGAGGTCCAACTAAATTATTATTAATTATACCCATCCAGACATTTAGACTGAATCTGGTTTGATGGGCCCTTTCTTTTTTCATCCTGGGGTTTTCTCCTTTTGGTGCCCAGTAATGTGTGTTGTGGAAATTGTTTATCCCGTCACGGTCAAATTTCGATTCATCCGTCCACAATATTCTTGAGAAGAAATTGCGATCCTCCATGTCTGCATTTATCATAAAACGGCAGAATTCCATTCTTCTAACTGGGTCTCCCTCTTCCAACGCTTGGACAGGTGTGTAGTGAAATGGATGTAGACGCGCTGTGTGTACTGTAAACCACACCTTCCATTGACTCAATCCAAGTCTTCTAGCTGCCGCTCTTGTAGAAATAGAAGGATAATTTTGAAAAAGTGTTAAAATTTCTTCTTCTTCTTCTGGAGCATACAAACGAGGTCTGCCTGAATCGCCACGTCTTCTATCAACACGGCCGCTTTCCCGAATTTGTCGAAATGTTGTTGAAAACACTCTAACGTTTGGCACTCGTCGATTCGGAAAACGTTCAACGTATGTTCTTCGTGCAGCAGCAGCATTACCATTACAAAGTCCGTAACAAAACAAGATGTCAGCGTATTCATCGTACTCAAAAGCAGCCATCGCGATACAAAAAAATCACAAGTAGAAGTAAGGGTGTAGTTTAAAGCAACAATACGTCCGTACACGACAGTTCACTTAAAACTAATATTAGCTACTAAATTTGCTCTCTAAGCCAGTCGGTAACTCATTGACAAAGGGCCGCGACGACAGTAGCCGAAACATCCCGAAGTTTGAACAAAGGAAACAATTGAAAAAAAAGGTCGCCTCAGGTAGAGTAATTCTTGAGATAACGTTACCTGATGATTGTTTTGTCTTTGTTTATTACATGTTCATATTTTTATGTACATATTTGTACCTTTTTTGGAAGCTTATGAGGTAAGAAAGTTATTTAAGGTATTTGTACGCATTGTATCATACATTTTTTTAAGAAAATCACCTGTTTTTAAGAAAAATGTGCATTTTTCTTAAAAGAAAATTCTGTTTCATGTCTCATAATGAAAAATTCTCGCTTAGTTTGTCCCTATTTATTCCTTAAAAATAATATTTGACTCATTGACGGTTAAAATACATAAAAAAATCACTAAAAAGACAAACATTTTTAAAAATACGTCATGTCAAAGTCAAAAAGTCGAAAATAAAGAAAAAATTTTTGAAATTTCATTAACTTTGTAAATATCAACTTTCGGATAGGGGATGCCATGAAAAATATTACTGTAAATGAGGTCTACTTTCTGTCTTTCAAAGAAATGTATCGAATTTCAGGTCACCCTGTATATATATATATATATATATATATATATTTTAATATTAAATAACAATTAAAAAATTGGATTAAATTAAAGTCAATTTGTTTATAAACAATTTCTTAACAAATGACGTAATTTTTTTTTTCCAATGTTAATTAATACCTATATTAGATGCGAAAACAGCAATAATAAGATATTACCAAAAAAAAATGTTTTTGATAACATTTTTTAGAAATTTCATTTTTAGTTAATTTAAAAAATATATAATTAACAAAATAATAAACTTTAATAATTTTTTTTTGCATAACTTTATTAAGTACCTAAATAAAAAGAGCTCCACGAAGCGAAAAATTTATAGACCAATTATTTAAACTTTTATGCCGTAATTTATAAAAACAGAGATTGGAAAAAAATTAGTTAATTAACCATGGTGTAACTTTTTGAAAAATCGACAAAAAAAATTTTTTTCACCGAGGTTTTTTTCGTTCAAGTGTCTACACCATAATTTATTCAAATTTTTTAATTGTTATTTAATATTTTAAAAAAATATATTTTAGGTGATATACCGGCTTTTTAGACGGCGCGCCTATGCCGTAACGCCCTCGCGGAGCCCTATCTCAGCGTTAAAAAAAATAATTATAAATAACATAGATAGAGTTCCGGGAGTTAGGACCTTTTTATTGGAAATTTCCTCCTCTTTCAGGATCTTTTTTCAAAATTCCTTAAATATAATTATTTTAAAAGTTATTAACGAAAAACTTATCTTATTTTGTTAATAACAATCGCAATTTTTTATGTTCTAATATACCCTTAAAAACATTTTTCTAGACGTCATTCCGAATCGAATGAGCTATCGTACATATTTTTAGGAGCTTTATTTCTATTTAACACGTTTTTGTACTTGTTGACTAGACTATAAATTCCATTTCACGCTATTAAAAACCTTCCTTTTCAACACATCTCATTTCTCAACAGTAAATCAGCTAAATATCGGTAACACTTTCTAAATCTAGTGTCTTCAGCTATTATATTATAAACATTCCTAATGTTTATCCGTTCTCCTTATTAGTTTTCAAGTTTTGTCGTTGTATTTTTTAATACATAATATCCTTCTTACATATAGCATTGTTGAATGAATAAAACATAAAAAAAGACGATTAAAAATAGTTCCAATTTGTGGCTAACAGATGTCGCTGTGTACGTCGTAGATCGCGCTAGCGGTTGTACGACAGCGTTTACGTATATACGGCCGCTTCAAATGCTGACATTAACTTTGCGCAGAGGCAATATCGTAACCAATGAGGTTAATCCGAGGTGCGATTATTGCTAGTTGAAAACTTTACCAATACCCCGCCTTGTGGACGTGAAATACCGTCCGCTATGGCAATTTTTGAAAGGCCGTAATAGGCCACATAAATAGCTATAAAATAAGTGGAAATGATTACACGAACGAAATTATAAGTTGTGATGAGCAATCACTTTTTCTTTGAGTTGAGGTGTATCTAAACTCTGCGGGTGCTTGTATGGATACTGGGTTTAAAAGACCAACCCGGCGCGTAGCGGCTCTAATCGTTCACTGTGCCTTTATAATATACTATATAGCTTGTGACTTTACCTTTAAAAAATCCCGTAGCATCTCGACAAATATTACGATTATCAGTGCTAAATACCAATCACACTCACACCCGGATTCAGAGAGTCTAATCATTGATCATCTTGACATAACACATTTACTCCATAAATAGCTTTCCAGAAACCGAAAACAGCGTTTGACATGTGGTTTGACCGTGGGTTTGACATTAGTTTGGTTAACATGTTGATCAAATCAAACGACTGATCAAGCTTTTTGCAACTCAATTTACACCTGACAAGAGATTTGATAGCTGTTTAGTTAATTTTGGCGTTGATTAGCCTCTCAGAAACCGGGGGCAGCCTCTAGTAACTAGTAATCTGCGATCAGGTGGACAGCATTTGCGGCGGGGGCGGCGGCAGCAGCGCGGGGGCGCGCTACGTACGCAACATCTGCGAGACCGTGTGCGACATGGTGTGCGAGGAGCTGGCGCGGCTGCTGCGCGGCTCCGTGCCGCCGCGCGCGCCCGCCTTCCGTGCGCGCCTCGAGCTGGGCCTGCTGCAGGCCGCCTGCGTCCAGCACCTCACCCCCAAGGCCGAGTGAGTGCAGTCACCGACTTTGGTACAGTTGGAAGTCGCCGGCCTGTTTACTTAATGACAATAAGGTTTAAAACACAAACCACACACCGGGTTTGTCGGCGACTAGCGACTGTAAAAACATTTTTGCACTCAATGCCATTTGCTCGTTAACCGATTTCTTTAGTTCTTTCTGGAAGTTACTGCACCTAGCGACTAAACTAAATTGTTGTAAAACATTTTCAGGAGCTATTTGAGTGAGACTTTAAAAACAATTCCTCCCCTGGAATCCGAAGAGGAAAAAAGGCGAGTAAAGTAGTGTTTTCAGTTTTTTTTTTCTATTCAGATGTGTTGAATATTGTTATGTATTAACGTTAAAATATACTTTTCATAGGTTCGACTATTTTTCTAACATCAATAATATGTATTATATATTTTTTTATTTATTGATGTATTTGCATAAATGTTTCAGACGCATGGACACACTTCTACAGAGCATCAAACAGAAGATGTCTTTGCAGCTTGCTAGTCTCAACTGCAACGTAGAAGTCATATGAACACCCAACATTCCCGAAAGAGCTAGAAAACTCTATAATATTAGCAGAGGTGAGACTATTGTTAAATTATAGCAGTAGTAAATATATAGGTAGATTTTGTAGATGGGCTATAAAAATGTATTTAGTTGAAAATTGTAATGTATTTAGTTGTTTTAATCTTTGTTGTATCCTTGCAATGAAGTTTATATAGTAATAAAATTTTAAAATTTGAACCTTTATTAAAATACTATCTCTATCTTAAAAGTCTATAAGAAACATGTTTGTTATGTATATTATGTTTGAGTTTTAAATGGTACGAGTATAACATATTATTATTTATTGTTATGTAATCATAATATTATACTTTGGTATTGCTATTTACTATATTGTCTTTATAATGTTTATTTTTTTTTTATATATTTTGTTATTATGATATTTATTCTAGTGGATATTATGCAACCGGTCTTATTGAAGCATATTAATAAAAGGTATTATACGAAATAAAAGTAATTTATTAAGACTCTACTTTACATAAGAATAAAATATACTATTTATTAAATTAGTTTTGGCTATTTGATTTATTGTAGTTCTGAAAAGAAAATTATAGTATTAAACCAGTCACTAGTTTAGTAGTCATAGTTAATACACAAAAAAATATAGGTGTTCCGTAGTACTACAAGGAACCCTTATAGTTTCGATCTGTCCACCCGTCTGTCTATCTGCCTGTCCGTCCTTCTAATTTCTGTAATTATGAATATAAATGGATGAAATTTGGAACAGTTATAGACTGTGCAAATATTACGTTTTTGGCATCATAAAATAATGTTTTATATTTTAGGGGTGGTGGGGTGGTGGCAGCAGTTACTCTACCCCAATGTGTGGGGATAGGTCTTCTTAATTTAAGGTTTCATACACGACTTTTTTATAAAGTTAATAACCATCTTCGATTTTGGAAGCCCATTAATAAACTATAAGCGGTAGAACCTTGTAAATCTCCATGGTGATAGGTCCTGCTAAATACTTTTTAGAACAAAATATTTTGGGAGTAATCGAACAATTACCTTTCAGGTAATTTAAAAAAAAAAACCTTTTACGCGTTGATAGTTACGGCACCCAATCCAGACCTGACAAGCTCTTGGTTAGATAAGACCTATTCGCATGAAAAAGTTTGAAATACCTCAGCGGCCATGTTGTGCAGTATCTGCGCCATGGACGGGCCGGTCTCGGCGACCATCTTGCGGAAGTGGCCGTGCCTGTACTGCAGCAGCACGTGCGGGTGGTCGTACTCCATGAGGTGCCCGCCGTCCAGCACCAGTATCTGAAAGCGAATTTAATACTTAAATGGTACTTCCTACTAATCCTTCTACTACTATTATAAATGTGAAAGTTTGTCAGGTTGGATGGATGTATGTATGGATGGATGTTTGTTACTCTTCCACGCAAAAACCACTGAAAAGATTTTGATAAAATTTGGTATGGTAGTAGTTTAAGCTATATATTAACACATAGGTTACTTTTTATCCCGAAAAAGGACAGTGTTCCTGTGGGATATTGTAATGTCGCGGGCGGAGCCGCGGGTATAAGCTAGTATATTATACTTGAATTTAGAGGTAATACCCAGTTTCCAAACTTTGGAAAACTGCATAAATTTAAAGATTGGGACGAACGATTTAACAGAAAAATAAAAATAAATTATTTATGTCTTTTTTCTCCATTAAACCAATTAGAGGCGAATTTGTTTTTAATGGTTTTGAAGTAACCGCCAAAACACTCGGTTCGATGACGTCTACTGGGTGACGTGAAGTTTGTGTAAACATTTCACTTGTTGATAAAAGCAGTTTTCAAAAATTTGGAAAATACCCCATTGTACATAAATCACACACAGTCCACATCTGCCAAACGGCGACGGTGAAGTGGGATTTAGGGGTGCAGCATTTTAGCATTAACTAGCGCGAGCGTGCCGCGTTTGAGACTTTTTTGAGAGTTCGGTCTTTAGGTGGGGTAACTTATGTATTAGAGTTAATTCTTTTTAGATTAACTTTATCAATTTGGCTTTACACGTAACAAATGTTATTTTTGTAGAAAACCAACGGTTCTATCGTTTGTTTATCGCCGAGCAATACATTCTGTATCTTAGGAGATTGAATGTTCATGTTCTAGTACTGCAATGATGACTGGCGTGGCGACACTTATTATGGTTATTACTCTATTATATGGTTTTGCTATTATTTGTTGCACATTAGTTTTTACGTTATCAGAATCAATGATTGCACGTTCGTAAATGCTGTCAGATCGCGGTCAGGAAAACAATAATGTTTCGCGGAAAAGTTAACTCTTATGTTGCGTGCGCTACAGTTTATAATCGGAATGCAAATGGTGGGCGACAGAGACCATTTCATTGTCACTGCACGCACGCACTTACCTTATCTGAGTCAATGACGGTATTGAGTCGATGAGCGACGGTGAGCACTGTGCACGTTTGGAAATGCTGGCGGATGGCGGTCTGTATGAGCGCGTCAGTCTGTGCATCAACGTTCGCCGTCGCCTCATCCAGCAAGAGTATCCGAGTGTTGTTCACAATGGCGCGCGCCAAGCACACCAGTTGACGCTCGCCTACGCTGAAGTTGGAGCCGCAGTCGGATACTTTCTTGTGTAATGCGTCTATAAATCATATTTATAGCAGTGGTTAAACGACAATAATTTATCTCACGGGACCCATATACTTTGCCTGACAATAAGTCTCAAGTGATTACCGCTGCACATAAACATTGAACACCCGCAACATCAGAGGTGTTAGAAATGCGTTACCTCTTATATATTGTGTCCTCCTATATTTAGTTGAGACTTATAATAAATATAAACACGCTTACTCGTGGGGCGTGGTACGGTGATGGAGTGGTGGCAACTGATAGACACTAGGTGGATAGCTCAAGCACACACTGCTATTCCAATACCGACCGCCGCCCGAAATACCGAGCGAGTACGCGTGTCTATATTTATTATGAGTCTCAATACACTACATTGTACGGATTCATTCGAATGTAAGTAGGTAATATACCTTTAGGATTCAGTTCATCCAGGAGCTCAACTTTCTCCAAAGCACTCAGTAATACTTCATCAGAATACTTATCAAATGGATCTAAGTTTTTCCTCATTGTTCCGCTAAACAAAACTGGCTCCTGCAAACATACGTTTCAGAATGTATTTAAAGTTCTACTTCCATAGAGATCTGTAACATTGTTTCAAACTAGCCATTCGCTTTTATTGATCTAAAATTACTGTCACCATCAATGCATCATCAATATTTCCTAGGAATAAAAACATACTTGAGGTATGATAGATATCTTCTGCCTCAAGTCTTCCAGCCGTATCGTGGTGATGTCCACGCCGTCTATGAAGATAGCACCCTCTAAGTACGCCAAGCGGAACAGAGCTTGTATTATTGACGATTTACCAGCACCCGTTCTCCCTACAATTCCAATCTGAAACGTAGAAAACCAATATAGCCGATAATGTGCTAAAAATATTCGTACATTATTGTCAGCACCAAGAACATCATATAGCTTTGGAGAGAACTAATCTTCTATTTGAGAGAGACATCTACTGGCCGCATGTTCAGTTCATCTCCTTTAGAATGTTTTTTTTAATACTGCTCAAATCTCCACTATCTATTCTCAATGCACTGAATTTTGCTTAATTTATTTTTTACTTTTTCATGTGGTAGAATGTTGAAATTTAGTTTGTGCAAAACTTCGTTCCCATCCTGCGCGTATTTCAGACTGAGGTTGTCGAAAAAAATTGCGCCCTCTGATGGCCAGTTCTCTGGAGCTTCTGTTTCCGGTTTCTATAAAAAAGGTAGATTGAGCGTTTATATTGCGGATATTGCCACTAACGTGTGTTCGTTTCATGGCGTGAAACGTCTTATATCTAAGGCCAAGGGACTTAAGACATTACATTTTACATCAAGATTTCACACTTTGCCACAATTTTCACTCCAATAGGCAATATAACATAAAATAATTCCAATGTTTTATAATAGGTCTTTACCTATGAAATTGCCGTTCTGCAGTACTGGCCATTTCAAATCAAAATAATTTTTGCTTGGCTGAGAATTCTAATTTCAAATTAATTTTATTTTAAAAACATGTTTTTTTTTTCTAAAAGTAGTCATTTGTTTATTGATTAGTGTTACATTTTCATCGCATTTCAATCTTTTTCGTCACATGGATACGTTAAAAATTCGAGTAATTATGGAATATGAGTACGCGTCGTGGCAGCAACGCGGCACAAGCGGCACGCAACATCATCGACGTTTACGGAGCTAACACTACAAACCAACGCACCACCTGTTATTGCTTTCCTCGCTTCCGTCCTGGAAATTTCGACCTGAAAAATGAACCTCGCGGTCGTCCGAAGAATTTGGTCGACAAAAAAATTAAAGGCGATTGTGGAAGCTGATGATACACAATCTACGGCTGAATTAGCAGCAGCTTGCGACGTGAGCGTCAAAACAATATTGGTCCATTTGTGTCAAATTGGCAAGGTAAAAAAGCTTGACAAATGGGTGCCCCACGAACTCAATGATCGCCAGCGCGAAGTATTCGTCGAGACGTGCCTTGCACTGCTCAACAGACACACAAATGAAGGAATTTTGAACCGCATTGTTACCTGCGATGAAAAATGTATTCTGTTTGATAACCTCAAGCGCTCAGCAAGTTGGTTGGATCCTGGTTCAGCACCTATACAATGCCCTAAACGAAAACTTACCCCTAGAAAAGTGATGGTCATTGTTTGGTGGTCTAGCGCCGGTGTGATTCATCACAGCTTCTTACCAAACGGGGTGAGCATTACTGCAGATGTGTACTGTGAAGAACTAAACACAATGATGGAGAAGCTGGCACAGCTCCAACCAGCATTGGTCAATCGCTCGTCTCCGCTGTTCCTGCACGACAACGCGCGACCTCATACTGCACAGCAGACGGTCTCCAAGTTGCAAGAACTGGGGTTGGAAGCTCTCCGTCATCCGTCCTACTCACCAGACCTTGCGCCTACAGACTACTACTTTTTCCAGAATTTGGATAACTTCTTGGCGGGAAAAAAATTCAATACCCGAGAGGCAGTACAAAATGCCTGTGAAGAATTTGTTGCCTCCCGTCTAGCTGATTTCTTTAGGAAGGGTATCAATAAACTGCGACTGCGTTGGCAAAGATTCATTGATTGCATGGGTGATTACTTCGATTAATACAAATAAAAAATACATGAAAAAAATTCGTTTAAATTTTTTCTTACAAAACGGCAATTTCATAGGTAAAGACCTATAATATATATCTGCCTGCCCTCCCGTGACTTATTTTTTACTCACAGTTGTAAGTGTATTCTCTCGTATTAGCTGCCCTCTGCCATCATGCGGAACTGCAACGTCGAGGTATCACATCTGGCAAGCGGAGAGCTTGCCAGATGTGATACCTCGACGTTGGATAGCTTGTATACTCATAGTAGTGAGGGATCACATCTGGCAAGCTCTCCGGATAGATTGTATGAATGAATGAATGAATGAAAAACTCTTTATTGCACCAAAAACAAATAGGACATACAGAAAATAGAAAAACTAAACTTATAAAAGCACAAAAGGCGGTCTTATCGCTACAAGCGATTTCTGCCAGACAACCTCTGATTGTATACTCATAGTAGTGAGGGATCACATCTGACAAGATCTCCGGATAGCTTATATACTCATAGTAGTGAGGGATCACATCTGGCAAGCTCTCCGGATAGCATGTATACTCATAGTAGTGAGGGATCACATCTGGCAAGCTCTCCGGATAGCTTGTATACTCGTAGTAGTTAGGGATCACATCTGGCAAGCTCTCCGGATAGCATGTATACTCAAAGTAGTGAGGGATCACATCTGGCAAGCTCTCCGGATAGCTTGTATACTCATAGTAGTGAGGGATCACATCTGGCAAGCTCTCCGGATAGTTTGTATACTCATAGTAGTGTGGGATCACATCTGGCAAGCTCTCCGGATAGCTTGTATACTCATAGTAGTGAGGGATGACATCTGGCAAGCTTTCCAGAAAGCTTATATACTTACAGTACTGAGGGTAGTCTCCCTGGGTATCTGAGTGTACTCGAGCACGCGTTCCACGCTGGTCATCTGGTTCTCCATCTCGGCGGACTGGCGCATGCCCCATTGGAATACCCCAGTCAGGGAGATGGACTGAGTTATAACAAGCCCCGCGCAGCTGCCCTCGATGTCTGAAATGTGGATCTATTAGTAAAGTTAAAAGTTCAATCGTAAACGTGGTAAAGACATGGTGGATAAAACGAATGGGCCGACTCGACCGAATAAATACCACGGCCTCTTATAAAACCGGCGTGAAAACGCTTGTTTCGCCGAGTGAGTGAGGTTACCGGAGGCCCAACGGAGATTGGGAATTTTTAGAGCTCTAATGTTGTGAGTGTCAATGGGCGGTGGTAATCGCTTAACATCAGGCGATCCGTCTGCTCGTTCCTGGTCCGTTTCATTAAAAAATCCCCCAAAGTATCCTCAAGTGACCCAAAATGTCGGCATCCGCACACGCCTCTTCACTGGGCTGATCTGCGCAGAAACTAATTTTGAGTCAACTTGGGTGCCAATTAACCTGTAATGATAACAATCAGAAAAGAAGACATTATGCCACTTACCAGTCTTCATAATGTAACTGAATGTTACACATAAAATGAAGAGGAGACAAACAACGTCTAAAAAGTATCCAAAGGCTCGACTGGTCGTTATAAACAGATACCAAGCCGCACTATGCAGGTCTTGGTGTCGGTCAAATTCCTTCACAAGAAGTAGTTCTGCTTGGAACGATCGTATAGTAGGCAAACCCAGCAGAGTCGCATTTACGTGTCCAAAAACTGGACTCTTCGCTGTTAATTAGGAAAATTGAGAATATATTGACCATTTACCAACTACGTCAGTTTTTTTTTACTTAAAGTACGTTCATACTTATTCCTTCCAAACGTTTTATGGCACTCGAAGTTCTGATGTAAACAAGTCGAAAGGCATAGAATATCAACAAAGTCGCGGCTATAGGCACCAAAAATAATACTTCCGTAACCAATATCACCATAATAACGCCTATTAAATTCAACATTATCTGAAATTTCTTTTACGTTAGTGTGTTTTAATGCTGAGAGACACAGTTTAATAAGATAACTGTATAACTTTTAAAATGAAATAACTATAACCCAATTTTAATGTAAACCCATGACGGACAGATAGACACATTAACTTTTTTAATTATTCTAGGAACTAGGGATTTACCTGAACACAATCTAGCATAGCTTGCGGCAAGTACTCATCGACCGAGCCCATATCCTTGCTAAAGCGGTTCAGGATACGTCCTGAGGGATTGCTGTGGAAGAAAGTCATCGGCGCGTTCGATACGCAGTCGAACATATTGTCGTGCAACCTGCGAATTGGAACTAATATAATTATATATTACTAACTAGACCAGGGATTCCCAAAGTGGTTTACTAGGGGTCGACATAAACGAAAACTGATTTTGGGGGTCGACGAGGTCTATAAATCGACCCCTATTAAATTAACACAAGTTCTTATTTAAAACTTTCTGGATAGGTAGGTACTGTATTGTTTATGTTGTGTTACGTGTACTAAGAATAATTAATGGTGCACCGTCTATGGTTGGTCGTCATCGTGGTTTTATAGCTCACTTAAAGCGACACCTGCCTGATGTACTGGTAATTAACTGCGTGATTCACAGGCAGCATTTAGTAGCAAAAAAGCTGAGTCCTGGATTGCATAAGTCTTTACAATATATAATAAATGCTATCAACAAGATTCGAAGCAATTCTTTGAACTCTCGGTTATTTGCTCAGCTATGTGAGGAAAACGACGAAGTCTTTACTCGATTACTTCTGCACACTGAAGCTGGTTATCAAGAGGCTCTTGCTTAGAAAGATTTTCAGCCATTTTTGAATCTGTGTTGGAGTTTTTACAAGAAAAAGGTCCGAATTTGAAAGAAAATCTGAACAATAATTGTAAAACAGATATTTATTACTTGACTGATATCTTTGGAATGTTAAACAAAGTTAATTTGCAGCTGCAGGGTGAAAACAAAATCAATAATATCGGCCTTCGTGGGAAAACTAATCCTTTGTAAACAACATTTAGGCAGAAAAGAATATTCGCAGTTTCCGCATTTGTCAAAATTACCATAAATGCTTCAAGATGATGACATTTTATTATATGTCACTCACTTGAACGCATTACACAAGGATTTTACGGAGAGGTTTGAAGATCTTTTAAATTTACAAACTGATCCTCCTCAATGGATAATAAATCCGTACAATACTACAACCATAGAAGAAGCCAATGTGATAATGCAAGAAGAGTTGATTACCATTAGCACAGACGAAGAGCTTAAGCAGAAGTTCAACCAAGGCTATCAGAAGTTCTGGTTGCAACGCAACATTGAAACACAGTATCCTACATTGTGGAACATTGCTGAAAAATACCTTATCGCTTTTCCATCATCATACCTAGTTGAAAAAAGCTTCAGTGTGGTAACAAACATTTTGGCGAAACAAAGAAACCGTTTGAAAATCAACGAACGTGGAGATTTAAGGCTGCAACTCACCAATATTGAACCGGATGTAGCTAGATTGTTAGATAGTCACCAGGTTCATCCATCACACTGAATATTTTATTTTCTCTTTGCGAATTAATACTTTTTTAAATATAATTTCCTACCTACTTAAGATTCTTTAAGTACTTAATTTGTAATAATCATTATAAATTAAACTTGATATTTACTGAATTGTATGTCTTTTTATTTTATTTGATGAGAAAATGAAGTCAATTTTACTCAACCAAGTGCAAAGTTTTCCAGTTGGTACCTTAGTACCTAGGTATTTTGTATCAATAGGAAAAAACTAAAGATAGGCCCCCTTATTCATAATAGTCTGCTAACTTAAAGCATTGCTAATTACTCTGTCTTCTTCTATTGACCTAAGTCAGAATGAAAAATAATACTCTGTAGCAGCTGTTTTAAGTTAGCGGACCATTATGAATCAGGGGGTTGATCTTAAAAGTATGTAATTTGGCCATGGGGGCAAACCCCCCGGAGATAACAGTTCATTTTGGAAAAGGGGTCACTTGTCCAAAATAGTTTGGGGATCCCTGAACTAGACTAAAGAACGACATAGGTCAGCGCGTTGGCAAGATGTAATGGGCTGGACATAACATACTTTATGGATGACTTCATGCAGAGCGAAAAGAAAAAAATAGCTCTGATTAAAGCGACGACGACCGTTGCGACGGTTAATATACCAAATATTAAGGCAAAATAATCTCGACTTAGTCCGTATTGTGACCAGAGAATGTAGTCCATTGTGGCGTCACCTGTAAGGTGATCTTCAGCGATACTCCTGAAAATAACACGTATTTGTAAATTTGTTGGTATTGTCAAATAATTTAATAACAACATTCTCTTTGCACAAGTGAGGAATTACGAAACAAGCTTTCTCAATTGTGAAAAAATCATGTATAAAATTGTAAACGCTATCGGTCACCTGATTGTCAATGTAGATTGTAGAGCTACCTAAAATTTCAGTAATAAATGAAGATATTTTTATTCACATACCAACGACTGATCCAATAATCACTAGCACTTGCGAAGAACTGCGCTAAAAGGAACATGAACACCACAAATAGCACATAGCCACAAGTCGAGTCCGCTAAAAAGTACTTTTTGTAAACAGATCCGTCTACCCTTCCTTCTGTCTGTAATTCGCCTCTCTTCTTTTGGTCCTACAATAAAACAGATATTTCTTACATTAAGGCCAGCGAATCATGCTCTTTATTGATATTTCCCTCTATTTAGATACCTACAACAGCCTGTCATAACACAACAGAGCGCTCGATAATTTCTATGATCTACTAGATGTTTCCGGCGACTTCGTAGGCGCAATAATAAATCTAGCGGGAACCTACTTTGTACATTTTGCCGCGATAAAAAGTAGCCTATGTGTTATACCAGAGTCTAAACTACTACCATACCCATGAAAATCCATTCTACTTATTGCGTCAAAGAGTAACAAGCATCCATAGTTCATACATACCTACAAATTTTGTGTTTATATTATTAGTAAGGACCCTAAAAGTTTCCAACAGTTATATACTAGATGCAATTATTTTTTTTGCATTTTAGTTTCTAAATTCTTACTTGGATGTCAAATATAATGGACCACCGTGACCAAACCGATGTGCTTGGGGCCAATGTTATTTTGCTCAAACTTCCTGCTACTTCCTCTGTTCGCGATTCTTGAGGACGGTGTTGGATCGTTTGTATAATAGCTAGTTCTTTACTCTGCGTTATATAAAATAAGGATTCTATTAATATTCATTTTGTGTGCTTTATTACGAAGGTAGACAGTTTCATTTATTTTGCTTACATCTAATTCATCAAACTTGCCCTGCGCGAGGACCTTTCCATTGTTGAATATTATAATGTGATCCACCGATTTAATGAATTGGAGTTGATGTGTAACAAGCACCACAGTCTTGTCCTTTAAATATCTGTACAAAAAGTATTTTACTACATGGCGTTAAATCACTTTATTAAATTATAAGAATCAAATTATTGCTACCACTAATTTATCTCACGAGTTAATGTAGGTAGTAAATAGCTAACGAAATAATGAGCCTAAAATACTCTAAAGTAAATAATAATTGTGATTACTTTTTTATGCAATTTTCAAATATGTGCCTTGCAACTTGCGTATCAACTGCAGATAGTGGGTCGTCCAGTAAATAAATGTCAGCCTTAAACATTGAGATTATATTGAGGTTAAGTTGTAGTATCTTTTTCTTACATTTTTATATCTCATATTCTTTCAATTTCATGAGTTTGAACAGTATCATTTTTAATCCTACAATATTTACTTACATCTTTATAAACAGCTCTAGCTAGGTTAATCCTCGCTCGCTGACCTCCGCTAAGGGAAACTCCCCGCTCCCCGATTATAGTTTTGTCTCCATGTGGAAACATTGATATGTCTCTCTCCAGTGCGCACACCTTGCACACTTCCATGTATCTGGGTTTGTCGAATGGTTTTCCGAATAATATATTTTGGCGTACAGATCCTGTAATGAATTCCATGAAAATTTATTTCCATATCACTGTTTGCTTTTGGGGCTATCGATTTTAAAGGCACGCAAAAACTTTCAGTAAAATTAAGCTTCCTCTGTGTGTGTTTGTGATATTTTACGTCACTAATTGTTCAGAGCTCGAGTGATTGTAGAAAAATTATACAGACGTTACCGACAAAAAGCCAAGGATCTTGACTAGCGTAGCTCACGGTTCCCGAAACTTCCATATTACCCTTCAAACATGGCAGCTCGTTGAGCATCATGTGCAACAATGTGGACTTTCCCGATCCCACCGCTCCAATAACAGTCGTGAGGGACTTTCTATAAATCTGTGTGAAATTTTCGAACATAGAAATCTTACAAGTCTCTAATGCCATCTTTAAATAGTTGTGTACACTTTTAAAGCCATACAGGGAAACTTCTTACGTTTATTGTTACGTCCAATACATCATCTTTTAATGACGATTTCAACCATTGACTGCACGCATTTTCGAATTTTATTGCTATGTCCTTTTGTTCGGTTTCTAAAAATATAATAAATTACTTATAGTTGTAATTTAATAATAATATTAATAAATTAAAGATTTTCTGTAGGTTTCCAAAAGCTTAGGTACCATTCTAAGGATGAATTAGATACATTATATGTCTACCTTCTATCGGCTTAGATTTAGAAGTGCTTGCTTTTTGAGTGTTTTTCCCCAATCTTGGAACTTCTGAAATAAAAATCATTATTTAATTGTGGTCTTTTAGCAATACAAAAAACTGATCTTACTTACCTGAAATGGTAACTCGTTTTTTAGTCCTTCTTGTTTTGGATATTGCTGAATCCCTGCGGAAAGGTATAAGACACTCCTCGCTAATTAAAAAATCTCTGATTCTCTGAATTGCCACGTCTAACTCTGCAATCTAAAACAAATTCTTAGTTGCCTAATATCGTTTCCAAAAAGTATGTTACTGTTATCAAAAAAGTAAATAAGCACGTAGAAGATATTTCAAACTATGATCCAGGTTACTGGTTGGGTCTAGAATTCGTGGAAGCATCATTTAGAATTTTCTGTTTGACACGTTAAATGATAGTAGTATGATTGTTGTGTTTTTGAATTATTTTGTTTGCCAACAGTACTAGCTGGTGTCGATTTTTAGCCCCAAGGGGCATTCTTTAGACGCCAGTAATTCGTGCCTATAATTTCTGGTAACTAGACGAAAGTTTCAAACAAAAATAAAGTAAAGCAAACCTGTCCAACAGCTTGCGGGAAATACAACGTCATAGTTTGTTTGATAATGTTGTAGAAGCAGGTGAGGAAGAACACACTCTCAACAGTTATTCTCTGCACGTACATAACATATAGCAGTACGGTAATGAATATACTGAACCGTGACGTAAACATTATGAATGACATCACTATTCCACGTATGTATGATGTCAGTTTGATGTAGCGAATTTCCTCTCTGAAGAAAATAAAGATAATGTATGTACTGATGTTGGAAAGTCACAAATGGAGTGAATCATAAATTCATAAGTCAAAATGGTCGTCTTATTCACCTTACGACGAGCAAAAAATTATATTTATTTACGATGAATTAGAAATATATTATATGCGTACTTTTTGCTGACTACAACCTACCGTCTCACAGAGTCAATAATTTTCCGGAAAGGCTGCTCCCATGTGTACATCTTTATGACCTCTACGCCCATTATTATTTCCTCCATCAATCGGACCCGTTCGTCTGACTTCTGCGCCGTTTCTTTTCTAAAATACGCAGTTTTAAACCCCAGATACGCTAAAATTGCATGAGTATCGTAAATTATATTTATTATATCAAAGTATATTTGTGTATAATAAGATTTGTACATAACACACGACCGCATAATTTATAAGTTGAGGTATTGTTGAGGTACTGAGGCTTACTTTGAAACGGCATAACGATTAAAATCATACAAACTCCATACACAGCAGGCATACCCAATTCCCGATATATGTAAAATGTCACGATCTGAAAAAGTTTAAATACCATTCAGGATCACATGAGTCAATTAAATATTAGGCTTCAAAGTCTAGACGAAGTTTACACAGGAAATAAATTTCAAATTAGTATTATGGTGGTAACTCTCTCAGATATAGATATGATAGATTATGTAATTTATACCAGAGTCTCGACAGGACCTATCCAGAGATAATGTATGAATAATGGACCCGTATCGAAACGGTTGACATCATTTGCCAAAAGATTTACAACCGATCCACCTCGGGTTTCCGACATCGCTCGAAGGTTCACTCTCAGTGTCTGCAAAATTTACAAATTATTTATTAATGCATTGCATTCTCAGAAGCAGATCAATCAGAATCAGATTCAGATTTTAACGGCTTTGGAAGTGAGGCTATTCATTTACCTTCCTGTAAATAAGACTGCATACTCCAACACGCATTTTCATGCCTAAATGCATCGCACCCATCATAAAAGGGTGTTGGACCATCACGTTGACCATGCTGCAGAATACTACTCCTAGAGAGAAGAAAACAGCTTCCCCCCACGATATGGGACTAGTGTCCTGTGTTTCATCGTAAAATGTATAGAGTCGTTCTAGATAGGAATGGGTGACCCTTAAAATAATGACCAAAAAAGAAAAATAATTATTATATGACTTCGAATAATACTTGTATTACTTTCAATAAAATTGATTGTAAGACCTCTGTAATAAAAATACATACGTCCTGTTAAAAAGTTCTTGTGTTGGACTGTAGTAGCGAAGTAAAAGACCCAAAAACAGTGGCTGCTGTAAACTATTTTTTTTAATTAATCTTAATCTTAAAGTAACACTTTCAATAATAATCGCCTATTTGGGTAGTGTATATATTTTTTTCACTGTTGGTTGTCACAGATTCTTCAAGCCAGATAACTTCCACGTACCTATTCCAGTGCCAATTTTTTTTAAATAGGACCTACATTATTAAAATAACGGTGTATTATATATAATAAGGCTTTAGCCAGTAGAGTGGAGACTAGATGTATATTTAACAGAGAAATAAGATGGAGTACTACCGAATAATGAATTCCATAGCAGCCAAAATCAAACCATAAAGCATTAGCTCAGCACCGAAAACTTTGCATAGTACTTTTCTTAAACTTGACTTTTTTTTTATATTGTGACTACTCTCAACTTCTTCTTTCCAAGCATTTTCCAATGCGTCTCCTATAATATGATAATTGTTGTTTTATGGGAATAATTTTTTTAAATTTATTTTATAATTATTTAATTGGTATATTGAGGAGTCGCAAATACTTACCCAAAAAATCAGATCTATGCTCTGGTAGAGGAGCATAAAGATCCTCTTCTTTGATATCACGACTGTATCCCAATATAAAAGTTTCTAGCGTCCATCTGCAGATATAAATTGCAGAGTAGTCACAAGCAGTAAGTGTAAATCTCTGTATATATATATGTATATATAAAAGGCAAAGCTGATTGACTGATGTATCAACGCACAGGCCAAGGCTAGAAATTTGAAATTTTGCACACGTATTTCTCATGTGACGTAGGCATCCACTAAGGAAGGATTTTTCAAAATTCGACCCCCAAGGGGGTAAGATAGGGGATAAAAGTTTGTAGTTTCATACATTTTATTCCTTGGACATATTTTTGTATTATATTCGTATGAAACGAGTACGAAAAATATCAGCGTCTTCTAAAATTCAGCTCCTAGGAGGGTAAAATAGGGGATGAAACTTTTAAATTATTATAAACATATCGTTTAAACCCCAATTTCACGCAGGCAATTGCTAGTAAGATTTATAATCTCTTATCAGCAATTCTCTCGGAAAGATTTATAATTAAGCTTACCCACATAATCTTTTTCTTTTTGAGGAAACGAAAAATTGTAGCCTCTATTTTAGTATCTGATTACGATCGCTAGGCGATCACTGAAGATCACAAAAATGCAAGTCATATATACAAGATATATCCAAGATTACTTTACAAATTAGATGAGTAACATTTCTTTCCTAATATTTGTAATAGGTACCTACCTACTGATTATTTAGGTACTAATCAAACTAGCAACGCAATCTGAATTTCTCAATCAAGACAGAAACTTATTAAAAGCAGCATGCTTGTATCATAGCATTGACTACAATGATTTTATCTTTCATAACATTCTGTACCCACTTACCCGAAGGTTAGTGCCGAAAAAAGGTTCGCCTTGAATCTCGGGTTCATTTTTCTAGGTTGTTTAGGATCTGTGTCCATGTTGTTTGAATTATTAGACCCCTTTTTACTTTGACCAAAATCTCATATGTGATATGACACGTTTAATCTTACTCTACAGGGCTACGATAGTATCATAGTACGACGTTCGTCAAAAGTCGTAAATATATTTTTTCAAAAATATGAATACCTAGGTATGTTTTTGAACCTCGGATATTTAACTTTGCGTAAAATATCATAATTTTGATAAGAACCTGGAGCTACGTGATGTTTATAAAATAGGTCTATACGAAATCTCGCTCATATGCTTTACGCAATTTTAACCCATTAATACAAACATTTCGTAGAAGAATTCCTAAGAATTGCGTCTTGTGCAATACTTAGAAATGAAATGCTATATATTAGACATTTCCATTTAAATAAAATAAGTTAAAGGAAGATGGCCTATACAGGTCTTGTGTATACATTTCTTATTGTTGCAATAACAAACGTAAGTAACTCGTTCCTTAGAAATAAGTATAGTTATAGGTTAGTAGGTACACATGTAATTCAGTTATCACTACTGAGAATAAGGTGCCTGTAAGAAAGCTAATCATAATTTATTGAAAAAAAAATATAATAAGTAATATTCTAACTAATTTCTTCATATTCATAATAATCATTACATATCTTTATTGCATTCTATTATATCATCATCGTCCGTTATCTATACAGATAAATAAAATTGAAGTGTCTGTTTGTAATTTCAAATTAACAGCTTTTCACTTAATGCATATGAAAGTATATTCGGCACTTACATTAAAATATCAATTTAAAACTTTTTGTCTGTCCGTCTGTCTATCTGTCTGTCTGTCTGTTTGTTCCGGCTTATCTTTGAAACGGCTGGACCGATTTTCACGGGAATTTTCACTGGCAGATAGCTGATGTTATAAGTTCTAACATAGGCTACTTTTATTTTAGGGTTCCGATTAAAAAATAGGGTTCCGTTTCCGTAATCCGTATCAGCTAGTTAGATATATGATTTTTATAAAAATGTTTTGTATTAAGTATATTAAATATTGTACAAATGCTAATGCAAATAATATACTTATATACTTTAAACAGCAATTGTTATTCCTTGATGCTTTAAATTCTGACTTGAATTTTTTTCAATGAACTAAGTAAACACTAAAGTTTTAAGAAGACGTTTGTGATCCAACATAATTTCTTGTGTTCTTTTGTCTATTTTAACTTTGTGAATTAAAATAACGTTAAAACAATTTTGTTGTAGGTCATCGAAGTACAACTTTATAATGGAGGAAGGTTGAGGCCATTCGGTTCGCCTAATTCAATGGACTTCCGATCTAGTTATAGAGAGCCTCCTCCGAGAGACACGAGCTACAGTTGCGATGATCTTTACGCTCTATTAAACCTTGCTCGCGCCTTGGAAGAAAAAACATCGAAAACAGTTATTTCAACATCCTACCCTGATGAAATTATAATGAATCTTGTCAATGCTTTAGTCTATACCGCGACGCAAGCTACACAAGCACGATGCCCGGAGCCTATTCCAACAATACCTCCAATTCCTTACATACTAACTCATGAACTACCTTCTAAATCATCGAATGATTTATATAATACTACAACAGATGTGCCAATAAAGAATTCGCCACCGACCTCTCAACCTACAAGCCTCCAAACAACAGATTATCAACCTGTAATCCAACAACCAATAAATAACCAGCCTTCAACAATAAACCAACCGTCAGGTAACCACCGACCCAGTAATCAACAAACAAACTATCCACCATTTAGTGATTCATGTGATCCTGCTGCTTACAGCGAACCTGTAAATAACTTACAAACTATCAGTCAAACAATAAATACAACTTCAAAAGATAAACTTACGAAATCAAAGCAACTAAAAAAGAAGTCTAAAAACAAAACTTCAAATACAAACACTGATTCAACTCCAAACGGCACAACAACTCCTACCAACGATAACCCTTCCAGCACTGCTACTGCCATGGCTACTGATACCTCAAATACTTCAAGCAAAAATGGTCCTACCACTACTGCTACTGCCATAGCATCATCTACTACTAATACGCCTACCAATGATTGCCCTACAACCACCGCCACAGCTATAGCAACATCTACTACAAATTCTCCTACCACATCTAAACCTATTACAGCAGACCCTACCTCTACTATTTCTACTAAAACTGCACCCGCAACGACAAACCCGTCTACAACTACTCACTCTCCAAAGTCCACTCCTAACATAAAATCTTCCAAAAATACTCAGACCACCACTCAACCTGCCACAAATTCTCCTTCAAATACCACTTCCAAATCTAGCGCGGATCCTCCTAATTCTGATACAACAATATCTACCACACCTTCTTCCAAATCTTACCCGGCCTCTACTAATCCTGATACATCACCTCCTACTACAACCTCTTCTAAATCTACGCCATCCACCACTAACCCTACAAAAATTCCTACCACAACTTCTTTAAAATCTGCTCCATCCATTGACCCTGCGAAGTTAGCTCCTACCACAACTTCTTCCAAATCTAGACCAGCCACCACTAATCCTACCACGAAACCACCGACAAAGTCTTTTCCTAACCAATCTACTCCTGATACAGGTGACCCCGCTACTACTAGCTCTAAAACTCCAATAAGCACACCTTCAAGTGATGGAGGTAGTATTCTTGCAATTGATATTGATGGTTCTGGTCTCCTAGGTATCGACATTGGAGGAAGTTCGCTTACAACAGTTGATGTCGGAGATAATTCTTCAGAAGAAAATAACAACGATGATGGTAGTATCTTAGATATTAACATTGGTGGTAGCCAAGGTATTGGAGTGGATATTGGAGTCAGTAGCAGTAGCTCTTCTGAAAGTGAAAGTAGTGAAAATGACGGTTCTTTATTAAGTGTAACTGTGGGATAGAATAATAGCGTTAATTTTTAGGGCATACATAAGAACTTAGATCAAAGTTTGTAGATTTGGCAAACATAAAATACTTTACAAGCCTAATTTTAATTACGGGATAAATTTGAATATTTAAAACATACTTTTATGTACCTGTGAAAACGCTTTTAGTGTAATTTTATGTAATATCTTATACCTTAAACGAGACAATCTTTTATATATATAATAGCTTTTTCGAAAACGGCTGCAAGTATTACCATGAAATTTTGTATGCAGGTAGTTTTGTGGTGGAAAATAGATCTTGCTAGGCCTTATCCCTGGTAAACTGCGCATATATTAAGCTATATATGTTTTTCTTTCGTCGTGCAACAATATATCAATAATTTCGACTCTACTATGTCAGTCCAATTGGCAGTTGTGCAAGGTCAGATAAATATTTTTGTGAATCTTTTATTTTTTATTAGAACTCCGAAGCAAAGCTCTGTTACCCAAGTACTTACGATTATGTTATAATATAGTTATTACTTGCATATACCACATGAAGGGTGCAGGGAAAAAACAAGGTATGTCCACCCGAGTTAATTGCGAGAAAAACGCTTTTTAAAGTTTGAAAGTATAAACATTTGTAATGAGAAAATAAAGACATTGAACACATAACTTTAATTATTTATTACTTATTACTAAACATAGTTTTTATTATTTACACATTCTTTTTCAATTCTAAACTACAATAAAATCAAATTTACTGTTTTAACATGTTGTTCAACTTTTCGAAAACAAGGAATGTCCATCACTTTACATGGAAGAACCAGGAATGTCCTCTGTACCATCTTTGGTTTTACTATCATAACTCAAAGATTCAAAGTAGATTTGAGCCTCCCTGGTGCAAAATGGTGCTAAGCTTAGTAAGTCTTTATATTTTGATTCACTTATTGGCAAAAAGTCTTTATACTAAAAATCTGGGAGAGTGAACTCGTTTCCAGAGGCATTTTTACAATTTTTGTTGACTATCTTAGTTTTTTCCCATGCCCCATTGTAGTTTTCTCTGTGTAATATGTACTGTCCCATCTCTTTAGAAACCATGACCTCCCTTTGCTTCTGTATAGGGATCATACACCTCTTCATAAATTTTTCGGAAAGGATCTTAGACCATTGTCTAATGATTTCTCCTGGACATAGCATATTTAAGCAGTTCATATCAATGAAATGGCAGCTCCATTCTTGTTTTAAGGTTTACTATTCCCATGTTCTTGTCACATTCTAGGTAGCTGTGTCCTCTTATGGGAAATGTTATCTTGATAGAATCAAGTAAATTTGCTTCATGGACGATGAAATGCATGAACCTCAAAACTGTGAAGTTTTTATTTTGCCCACCGCAGGAATCACAAAATATTACAAGGTGTCTCACAGATTTATCCATGTGATTTGTAATAAAATCAAATAAACACGAAACAACTTTGTCAGACCCTTTTTTTCCACATGTCTCCGGATAACAATAGAAGTAAAGAGTGTCCAGTTCCCAGGTTATGAATGTTGAATGAAAACATTGATAACTGTCTCTTGTAATATACATCATTAGTTGTGATATTTGGAAGAGAAATGTTTTTTTGGAAGTCCATCGCTATAGCAAGAAAATCATTTTGTTTTTTTTTTGCCGTTTTCTAGCTGATTTCTTTCTATCATAAAAGACTTGAGCTTTTGTCTGATGAACTTTGTTTAAGATTGTTATTTCTCTTAATTCAACCATTTTTTCTCTTGTTCAAGCACTTTGGCTTTGACTAAATAAGCATCACAGATACTGCATGTATCCATTTGTGGATAACCAAACGAAATATTAAATTCCGTATTGAAAACATGTCTGTAATATTTATACGAAACAAGTTTTTCATCAGTCTGTTAAAAACATTCTGTGCATCTTCTTTATTGACAACTCTTCTGGTAAGTACATTTTTCGGGTATTCTTTCAACTATAGTGGCTCTGTCTACTTTTGAACGAGGCAATATGACTGACAACTTTTTCCTTAATCTCTGGTGCCATTTTTTTGTGGTTCTCATGTCGCCCTCTAAGATCTACAGCAGATTTTCCTGTTGTTCTCAAAGCCTTTTGCAGATACTCGACTTTTCCCTTGGTAACGAATGGAATGAAATAAATGCTTTGAAACATGCCGGTACATCTTTCATCTCATCTCCATTTCTAACTCACTTTATAACTGTATGTAGAATTGTGAAATTTTTTGAACAGTTACATGGTGGCCCTTGCTCATGAGTAGAAATCATAGATAATAAGTAGTACTACTGAAGGTAGAAATCCGCAACTTTTTCAGCTGTCACTTTGGACATTCCTAGTTCTTGCACAGTACATTATGGACATTTCCGGTTGTTTCCCATTCCGACCAATCAAAAAAGTTACTTTTTTGTGACATTCCTTGTATCCCGTAGACAGAGAATAGAACCTATAATAGAATACCTATACTCTCTCTACGTTGTATCCCAGTATTCTGAGGTTGGCAACAACGCTACCATAGACAACGCATGTGCTGCCATTAAAAAAAACAAATTTGAAAAAAAATGTGAAATTCCTTGTTCTTTCCCTGCACCCTTCACATCAAGTAGTTGTTTAGTGTCAACGCCCGCGCCGCCCTGCAGGGCAATCGCGCTAAGTTGTTTCAGTTGAATCGTAAACGAACCGTGAACGATACTCTACTTTTTGTATCATTCGGTATCACATTAACGTTTGAGAGATAAATGGAACGCACCCGCGCAGCTCAAGCGCAAGCGCTGTCAAAACAATAACCTTTTCTCGCACGTTTCTGAAACGTTTCTAGTTTTGATGTGTTAAATTGTTGAGAATTTTCAGTAAATATGACTTGTAAAATAAAAGTAAAATTGAGTTACGATTGAAAGGATAGTGCGATACTGAAATTTGTTCAGCCGCACCAGAATCGAACAGAAACTGAATCATAGCCAAACCAGAGTTGAACCTGAACTTAAACGATAAACAATAGTGCGATTGGCCTGTTGGAGTTGCAGCAGTGTAAAATGTTAAATTTTATTAAAATAGGTGGGCTCACCACTTTTGAAGCAAATAATATGTAAATCATTAGATGGTTTTTATCTAAAAAAACTATATTTATTGTAAATTATTATTATCATAATTTAATAATATTAACACGTTCCCTGTCCAATACAAAAATATAAAATCGACCGGAAAGTCCAATTTGTTTTTTTTTAATAATTTGTTTTTTTTAGACTCATAGGGTAGCCCTAGTAAAAAAAATTGATTTAAAAAATAACCGGATGTAGACTTTACTTCCCTGAAACACATATGGTTCATGAGCGTAGAGAGGATTTATGTTTCTGCACGTTCATGGTACACATGTGGTACAGAGAACATAAATAATATTCCATAGATTATTTACATAATTCTGTAAACCTGTCACTGTAATTTTATGTAACTGTCATATTTGAATTCGGTTCATATGTTCATAAAATTCTTTTAAGATTTTTATTGAGGTTATTTAGTGCTTTTTGTTGAAAATGCCACGCCAACTATCAACTGAGGAATTGCGACGTATACTGGAAGAAAGTGACTTTGAATTGAGTGATAATGATACGGACTCAAACGGCAGCAACAGCGATGTAGAACAAGAGCCAGATGCTGATATATCGGATCAAGAACCGAGTATTTTTGCTGATGACGATGTCGATGATCCTGATTATGATCAAGGTGAGATTTCCAGTTCCAATATTGTAACTGAGGCTTTCTATGGTGACTATGGGAGACACTCACCAGTTGATGTTTCACCCGATATTGTCACAAATCCACCCCGATCAGAAACTAGCAGGATATCGCTACAAATCCAAAATAGAAGGCGGACTGCTGGTGATATTATGCGACTTGCTCCGCAAGAAATAAATGATGTAGATAGGGAAAATGGCTGGCGTCAAGAAATATTACCACTGTCATGTTTTACATATAACAGCAACCCAACACTTCATATTCAAGGTGAAACATATGTTGTATCCATTTATCGTCGTATATTGACCGATGAAGTGTTAGATCTTATGGTCAGTCAAACAAATTTGTACGCGGCTCAACTGAAACAGAACGCCAACATGTCAGTTCATATCCGTATGAACCGGTGGACAGAAATTACACGCAAAGAAATGTTGAAATTTATTGCTTTATACATGTTGATGGGTATTGTGAAATTTCCGACATATGAGTCATATTGGAAACTAGACACGATTGACTACCATCCAATATTTCACAACGTAAACATGTCGTATAATCGCTTCTCGTCAATATTACGTTGCTGGCACTTTGCTGATACCTAATGAAGCTCCGAGGGATCAAAATGAACGTCTGTACAAAATAAAACCACTCTTGGTCCTTGGACCTTGTTATCAACAACTGGAAGAGCTTACTAACACCTGACGAATGTATCGTCATTGATGAATCAATGATGCCGTTTAGAGGGAGGATATCTTTTCGGCAATACAACCCATCAAAAGCTCACAAATACGGCTTAAAAATCTATAAACTCTGTACAGAAGAGGGTTTTGTCTGGAAGTATGATATTTACATAGGGCGCGACCCAAAGATCTCGGGCTTGGATAAACCGGGGAGTGTCGTAGTCCAGTTATGTGATGGACTTCTAGATGCTGGACGGATAATTGTGTGCGATAACTATTACTACACTGTAGGACTCGCAAAATATTTACAACAGCGTAAGACAGACTTATGTGGCACTCTACGGGTAAATAGAATAGAACTTCCATGGGCAATTAGATCGAAGAAAATGGGCCCTAAAAGAGGTGAAGTAATTGCTCGTCAGAAAGACAATATAACAGTGATGAAATGGCGAGACAAACGTAACGTCACAATGATTTCTACATGTCACGACGCTAGCATGAAAATGTCTTCAGGATATCGGCCAATTTTGAAGCCGGAAGTTGTGCTCTATTACAATGAGCGAAAAAAGGGTATAGATGTATCTGACCAGCTCTCGAACTATTATGACCCTAAAAGAAAGTCTTTGGCGTGGTACAAAAAGATCGCCTTAGATGTTTTGATTTGTGCATCCGTCACCAACGCCACGCTTTTGCATAGGATACATTCAACTACTAATAGAAAATTACGCAAAACTGTATTACAGACCCAGCAAGAAATTATTAGAGAGCTTTTGCAATTGAACAATACGTCCGATGTGAGAGCAAATACTTTGAATAATAGTCCAAGACCGTCTACTAGTAGTTCAATCACAAATCAGCACTTTCTGTCTAAAATTCCGAGGAAAGAGGACAATAAAATTGTCCGAAAACGATGCCATAGATGTTACCAAGACTTGAGAAAAGAAGGTGCAGGTTGGGAAATTGCTGCAAAAAGAGTAAAACGAGTGGATACTGAGTGTTTGCAATGCAAAAAACCGTTTTGTTTGAGCTGTTTCCAAAAGCAACATTAGAACAATTTTGTAATTTTTAAATAAAATACACATATTTTTTCGTATGTCCCGGTGTTTTTCTTTACTTTATTATCGTACTAGCACGTCCAGTACATAATCAGTGCAGTTCCAGCACGTTCAACAGAATTATTCACTGTAGAATTTGTATATGTCCTCTGACGCACATTTGGCTCAGGAACGTATTAGTACTTTTCAAGCGCACGTTTCCTGAACCATATGTGGCTCAGCGAACAGGGAACTTGTTAAGTATATTATGTGTTTGTACATATCCCCTTTACTAATAAAAATATTTACACAACGGATAACTTAAACAACGTTGCTGTCTTTGTCTGATGCGTTGGAAAAGTCACTTAACAGACAAAGACAGCAACGTTGTTAATGTTATCCATTGTGTAAATCTTTTTATTAGTAAGGGGGATAAAGTTTAAAGATATTAGTAATTAAAATAAATGTTAATTATAAACTTTTCCTTTAATTTTATGTACACGCAGTAAATTAAGTAAACTAATCTGTAAAATCTGTTCATGTAGCTGCAAATAAACTTTTGTTTATTTATTATTAGGTATCCCTTTTTTATGTAATAAAATCCTACTATAATATTATAAATGTGAAAGTTTGTGAGGATGGATCGATGTATGGATAGATGTTTGTTACTCTTTTACGCAAAAACTACTAAACGGATTTTGATGAAACTTGATATGGTAGTATAGTAGTTTGAGCTCTGGATTAAAACACAGGTTTTTTTCCCGAAAAAGTACAGTGTTCCCGTAAGGTAAGTACTTTATTTACGCGGGCGGAGCCGCGGGGAACAGCTAGTTTAAAATAAAACCTACGAATGCAGTCAGTCCGCCTCTTGGTAACCGATTGTCGATTATTATCGCTGCCCATGGACACCCACAACACCTGACACTATACCGGTTTCTTGAACCACTGCATTGGACCTTTCATCTTTACGAACTCAGTGAAATATCTGTGTCAAAGCACGATTCTTTCAATTTTCAATTCTCACGGTGAAAATTTATTTATTTAAATTTTGCTGAGGTTTTTGCTCACATTATTTGCTGCAATAAAAATCAAGCGCCTTCACTGCAGGTCGCGCTACAAAAGCATTCTAATGATTTTATTTGCTCTAATGGAAAACGAAAACAAATTATGTCAGTTTGACACAAGTTTGACAACGCTACATAATTTTGACAGTTGACATTGTTGTTCGTTTCAAAAAACGTGTTTGTGGTTTAAAAATCGCAGATAACTTAATGGTTTGAATTTTTCTAACATAAATTATAGGAATTTAGTTTGTATTTTATTTAATTGTTAAAATTAGTAAAAATAAGGTTAATTACAAAACAACTTATGTAAAAATGACATTAGACGACGTAGCTTGTAAAACAAATGAATTCCAACAACGACGAAAATTGCGACTTCAACAGGTTTGATGTTTTTTATTACTGCTATACCTAGTCACTTTTGGTATTAACCATTATTCTATGTCATTATCATGAAAATTAAGTATAAATATGCAATTTGCTTGCTTTAGGTTAGAGAACAATCGAAGGACATTGCTAAAAAAATAAGACATCGTGCCAAAGTAGAGAAATTTCGACATGCAGTAAACGTAGACAATAGAAAAGAAAAGGAATATTTTGAATGCCAAGAAAAATTTGTTAAACGCTTACAGCAGATATATTCTGATAATTTGATGAATATTGGAAAAGCCCATAAAGAAATTTTGGAAAATAAAGAAGGTAAATTATACAGAATAATAAATTCAGTAGGTAGTTCGAGATCCCAGAATCGTGTTTGTTGTTACAACCTTATCTATTTTAAAAATTTTACAATTTAATCATTTATCGATTTGTATTTATTTGAAACAAGTTATATTTTCATATTAAATTAAATTTTCCACTAGCTGGAATTGAAAAAAGGGATTTGTCAATACTACGTGGTAAGGAAGCTGCTGCAGAGTTGAAAAGAAAAAAGCAAGAAAAGTTGGATGAACAGAAGAAAATATTAGATAGAAAACTAAAGGCTAGGTATGTTGAAAAGCTTTATTATATTAACAATATTCAAAGAGACAACCATGTTTTTATAACTTTGTACTCCATGAATCAGTTAAACAATTGAGTACTAAAAGTAGAAAAAGATCTTACCTTTTGCCCTAAATTGCGTAGTCTGACTCGCACCTGGCCATTCATTTTAAATTTGTGTAACCTATGTTATTTTCATTTAAATATTTGTTAAACCAAAGCCTATTAGCCTTTATAATTAAAACCATTAGTTATCGGTGTCAGATCCTGTGAAAATAACTTGTCTAATAAATGAAAAACTGTTTACTTTCACAGGGGAGTAGCAAATGAATTAAGCAGAGAAAAATCATTAACAGTCATTCAAAAATTAAGTAAAGACTCAAACAAAGTATTGGAAGAAGAATCAAATAAAGATAATCAAGTTGTAATTGAACAAGCTCCTGACAATGCCAATGAAGATAGTAAATTAGCAACTAACGACATTGGCGTGCAGTGGGAATCACCCAAACTAGCAGCCACATCACAACCAGAGGAGTCTACCCAGAGAAATAATAATACTGACAAAAATAAAAAGATAAATTTATTTGCACTTAGTGATGAAATGACACTTAATATGAATGAAGAACTCGCAAAAAGTTCAGAAAGAGCCCCTGTTAAATCTTCATTGACTTTGGTATCAGAGTACCTACAGAACAGGAATTTACGTTTACGTGAAACTGAACCGACTAAAAGGAGAACCGCTGAAGATTTACAGAGTATTAAGCAGACAATTTTACAGACAAGAGTGCCGAAAGTTGATGGTAGTATTGTTGACAGTGTTTGTCATGTGCTTGATAAACAAGTCCTTCCTGTCCCTTCCTGGCACTCCAAAAATATAATTGGATCACACAATTATGTTAAACGTACATTCGCTACAAACATATTGTGTCAGACCCTCAATTTAGATAAAATATGTCAATCAAGCCCTAGGGACAAGAACTCAAAAATAGGTGATTTTGTGACCGTTACTGCAATAGCTATTGAGTTATTATTTATTTAAATATCACTAAATAGTTGTAGCATTTTATTACAACACTTAAAAGTTTATAAAGATGCACTTTATGTTTAACATTGCTAATTGCTAAAATTTAAAATTTTCGAATAAAGTATAATAATAAGGTGCTGAGGCCATTAACCTAACAGAAACAGCTGACTTTAAACCGAAAGCAAAGTCTTTGCGTAACTAATAACAATTCAATCTGAGTCTGTGTGAGGTCAAAGGCCTCCGTAGCGCCGCAACAAACGTAACATAACTTTAATTAGTATTTTCTTTTTCGAAATTTTTTAATTATTTTTCTGCCTGTATTTGTGTCTTTGTTAAAATGTCTTTACATAAGCAGTAGATCATATGCCCAAAATATCTGTAATTGATTTTACCAAACCCTATATATTAATTAAAGATCAATATTTCCTTTTCCTTTCTATTCCTTTGATCCTGCTTCTTAATTTGATTTTGTTAATTTTTTTGTCCATTGTATACTACATTATAATTAAAAAATTATGATTATAGGGAACAGGCAAAAGTCTTTTTGGTCAACAACTCATGATACATCCAGTAAAAAAAGTTTAGTGACTGTGTATGACCATACAAGAAAAGATACACGATGCCTTCCATGCGGAGACGGTGGTTTTGTACAGAGAGAGGAGCACACAGAAGATGACGCATATTCTAATGCATACAAAGAAACAACTGCTGCTAATAATCAACAACAAGAAAAGTTACAGGAACAGCAAAATGATATGAGGGGAAAAATTGCAATTCACAGACAAAATGTTGATAAGGAGTACAGAGAAACATTGTCATTTTTAAATTCTCTGCAAAAGGATGTTACAGCTCCTTCCATGGTAATTATTTTGTTTTATTGTGATTTAGTGTTTTTCAAATGTATAAAAATAAAATAAGTTACCTTGAAAATAAAAATTAAAATGTGGCTTAAATGCAACAATTACAAATATGCATGTTTTTAGCATGTTTATTATAATACATATATAATTTATTGTAGAGTACTGCAAATTATGTCACTGAAGAGCAACGGAAAAGGCAAAGGGATCGCCACCAAAAGAAACTTGAGGAAGAATTTAAGAAAGTGCAAAAAGAAAATTGTAAACATAGTTGTAAGGTAAAGAAAATATTTCTTCCACCTTTACTATTTTTTACTGAGTACAAAAATTGTAATAACTTAATTTTTCCAAGTAAATAAAAAAAAAAATTTCATCTTTCCTACAGCATTCCAGAAAAAAGGTTGTTATGTCAGGCAGAAACTGTTTAAGGTCTCCGGGTAATATTGAAAATAACAAGTTTCAGTATTCCTGGATGCCAGTACCTGAGAGTGATGGTAGTCTAGCCATTCATACACTACCTGTAAAGGAAAAGGGTAACACTGTTAAGTTTAGTCAAGTTAACAGTTACCATGAGTACAGGTCTCGACACAAACACACTCCACCCACCAAAGATATTGGTGATAAACCCAACAGGGTGGTGGAAACTGTGGTTGTGGAGGAAAATGAGTCTAGCGATTGCAATTCCTCCTCGGCATCCGAAACTTGTTCTGTCCAAGATTTGAATTTAGAAAAGGATGAGACAAATGACACAAGTCTATTAGATTCAGACAGAATTATAATATACAAAATATTGAATTCTAAAAAGATAAAATCTCCAAAGAACGGAAGAAACAAGACAAAACGTCAGAATTCAAAGACAAGAAGACAGAACTTAAGAATGCTTCAACTCAAATGAAGAACTACTTGACATTGTTGAGAATATTCAACAAAATGCATCTCTTCAAGAAGGTAAATTAAATACATTATATATTATCTATTAAATAAAATATTATTTTTTATTTCTTAGTTGTATTGGAATTATTCAGTTTGTATTGTAGCTTCATGAGATTTTTTATGTTTTGCAGGACTTTACAAAGCTGTAAAAAATAATAGGTGAGTGAGCAATTTTCTTTTCTATTTATACATTTTTTTTATTGTTATAATAATTTTACTACACCAAACTCGTCATACATTCATAGATCTAAGGGTCCCCCCATATACGGTCCGGTTTACCTTCAGTTCGGCCTGAACGGATGCAAAATCGTATCGTCGGTGTGCAATTTCGAGATCGCACAGTCAGCCGGATGGACTGAAGCGATTCGTTCTAATGTTGCCAACTCCTCTGTTTTTGAAACTACTAAACTCGCGTCGATTTCTACTAAAAGAATACTGAAAACTATCAAAAAAGCTACTAAACTTAGAAATCCCTAAGGCCCCAGAAAAACTATTAGTTGTTACATTAAAATTTTATTATTTATTGAACTTTATTATAAATTTTACCTTTAAATGAAAATATACTAGAACATATTATGTATATAGTAATTAACATTCATACTAAGGAGGAAATAAAATACTTAATTTAGTAGTAAAACTTTGTAAAATAACTAAGTTGGCAACATTAATTCTGAACTGAACGGATGGACTGAACGGACCATGTGTGACCAATCGCTTCAGTTCTCGCCAGAGCCGCGGCCGTGTGTATATCGGGTACAAGCGTAGTGAGTTTACAATTAATAAACCCGACCGTAGCTCGCGTCAAACCATAACGAACTGATGCGATTTTTCCGTGTATGTGCTCGAATCCGTTCAGGCCAAACTGACGTCGGTTCTAACTGAAACGATCGGCCTCTCGTCTGCGGGAGCCTTTAGGGAAATGGGGATACGACTTCATATAAAATATTTAGTTTTAAAAAAAATCTGTCGTTTAGCCTAATCTATAGAACTACTATTAGTAACATTTTACTGTATCAATAGCTACTATTATGCGAAAGTTTGTGAGTATGGATGGATGTTTGTTACTTTTCACGCAAAAACTACATAACGGATTTTGATGATAGTATGGTAGTAGTTGAAGCGCTGGATTAACACATGGGCTACTTTTTATCCCAAAAAAGTACAGTTTTCCCGTGGTATATTGTATTACGTGGGCGGAGCCGCGGGCAAATGCCAGTTATCAATAGATGACTATTATAC